>OX123199.2:59936163-61207011 GCA_944739405.2 Euclidia mi | reverse complement strand
GCGGCCAGAAAGTTGTGAATCGTTGAAATTAAACATATAATTTTTAAAATTTTTACATCGTTTTCGTTTATTGATAGAGTATCGGTGAAAGAATTTAGTTTTTAAAGATTAATTATTTTGAATAGGCTATTGTAATAGCGGATGAATGTCTTATGTTGCCAGCATTAAAAATAAAATGAAGTATGTAGGCAGAAATTGTTTTAAGGAAATAATATTTTTTTTATTATATTAGAAAACAATATATTTTATTTACTTTATAAGTATATTTGTAAAAAGAATCAAGAAATATATAATTTATTATACATTCCATTATTATTAATCGGTAAAAATCGTTTTGTTTTTTAATCGATAGTAGAAATATTTTTTCAAACCATTTGCAACACTTTTTTTATCTGTTATGTCATTCGTGTTGCTACTGTGTATCGTAAATATTTTGCTCTGATTTAATGGTGTTTTCGTACGGTTTTAATGTAATGTAATTGAATATTAATTCAATAATAATGATCAGTACCGTCTACCCATGCTAAGAATTTGCAGCGGTGTTTGTGATTGTGGTTAGCTTTTTTGGACGAGTATACATAGTACGAGGTTCCCTAGTACACAGGTGATTATTCATTATTATTGGCCACTCTTTATGTAGTTTTTGTTCTTTAAGACGCAAAGACATACCTTTATTTACATCTAGGTATTATATTTATGTTAAAATTCAATTTTGAGGTATATTTAGTTGCGGAATAATTTCCATTTCAAATATCTCGTATCTAATTTCCACCAAAAGTTATTTAAAAAGAAATTATACAGGTTAATAGAGTAGTCATTTATCTTCAAAACACACATGGTGTCGTGTTTGGCCTTGCCAGGCCCATAATGTATGGCCAAATGGTACATCTCCTTTAAGTCTTTGATATAAATTTCAGTTTGATACCTCCACGCGTTTCTGAGAAAAAGGGTCTTGACAGACGGACGGACAACAAAGTGATCCTATAAGGGTTCCGTTTTTTCATTTCGAGGTAAGGAACCCTAAAAAATAATAGAGTATAATATTATTCGGCACTTTCATAAACAAAAAGTCTCTGTGTCAAAATTTATTACAATGTCCACTTAATTTAAACGGTCTATCTCATTTATTACAAATTATTATGTTTATATAATAGTTAAACACCACTATTTTTTAATAAAAAAGAAGCTTAAAGGACATATAAGCGAAGACATAATTATCATATATGTGACGTAAGAATTTCATAATATCTATAAATAGCAATGTTATAATCATTTGTTTTTTGTAGAAAATCTCACCAAAATCATAGACATATTTTACAATCCATTCACTACTTCATTGATAGTACTTACTTTCCGTCCTACTCTTACGCATTCTTTCCGTCGCACTTATAATGTAGGTAGCCTTAGACAATAAAATGAAGCAAAATAATAAATGTAGGTAGTTACTTTTATTTATTTTAATTCTACCCTCTCCTTCATACTTTTAAAATTTACCATTTTACAAGTAATTAAATGCGGAGGTATGTATTTAGAAAGCAAACACATATCAAAATAAAAAAGGTATTCTGTAATAAAAGAAAAGAGTAATTTTGGCGTATTTATGAAGTTAGAATCATCTGGTATTTACAAATATTATTTTATCATCATCATGTCAGCCTAGAGACGTCCACTGCTAGACGTATGCCTCCATCAAGGTTCTCCAAACAGACCGATTTTGAGCCGCCCGCCTCAAATTATTATTTACTTAAGTTGTTATTATTTACTAAACTTACAAGTATTCCCATTGTCCTTCGAAATGTCCACAACCATTATCAATACACAGATTACAGTGTTTTCACTTCGCCAAAAGCATCCAATATGCTTTTAATTGGTCAACACTTACCAGCTCACTTTTGTACACTCACAAAATGATGTCCATGGGTACACAGCTGCACTCGCGATTTTTCCACTCAAAAAGTACGCACGTAGCATAGCTACATACTCCCGTGATATGAACTGATATGATAGGCCATCGCGTCGGGCAAACGTAGACAAACAATTAACTTTTGCAACGAAAAAATATTTTTTCTTACGTACGTAATACGTTGACTTTCGCTAGCAATTTAACACTGTTTGTCGCATCGTTGGGGCGCGGCGCAGGCGCAGAGGGGAAGAGGGGTATTTATCAATGGGTCCGTTTACTATGATAGTACGCGAGTCGGTCATAGTATTAGTGATGCATTTACCAATTATTACGTATTATTGTGGACAGTTTTGAGACAGTTTTGGGGCTTAGTGTTTTTATTTTTTGACTACATAAATATGATTTGTTAAAGATACTTAGTGCCCAGTTAAAATTTTTGTACTAATTAAAAAATAGTGGTGTATAATCATTTCATTATTATTTATTTTAAATGCTAAATACAATGACTATAGACCCTTTTTTCAATAAATTGTCGATTAGTCCATATTATTTTCTATTTCGGTCGGTTTGTTTAAGTAAACATAGATGGCGTTGAGCAAATGACGTCATTTTCTGAATGGCAGTGTTAAGATTCTCCGAGGATTGATGAGGTTCTCGGATAATTTGCTTTCGTTGTCGTCTGGTTATAGGTATATCATCTGTGGTCGTCATTGGATTACTTGGATTATGTTTTTGACGATACTTACGAGTTTATGATTGTTGAATGCATTTTACAATGACAGGTGTCTCATTATTCCCAATTGACCACGCCTTACGTCAAGTACGTGGGAATCTTTGGGAGGGAGACTGAGGCCTGAATTTAGATACCTCTTGAATTACTCAACGGGGCTATCTTACTTTCGGCAGGGCTGGATATTCGTAGTCCTGTGTGTATTTTCTAAATAAATCGCAGGGACAGACACTTGAGACACCAGGAATCGACATACGAACCACAGAGTACCTTTGTATATAGCGATCATGTTGTTTTTCACATGATCAGTAATATGTTGGTGTTGCATGTTCACGAGTGAGCGGTAAAAATAATTTACATGTTCTATGTGAAAGTGGTAAAACACTTAATGTTGTGTATAAAGAAATTCTCTAAAGATATATATTAGGTATATAATATACATCTAAAAGTTATAAATATTATATACTCTTGGCATAAATGTCATGCTAATTAAATTCCAACATTTACGCAAACGAAGTCGCGGGCACAGCTAGTTATAAATAAATACAGTAGTATTTATTAAGAATGTTTTTAGAGCCTCTTTCAACACGGGCTACAGTAATAAATGTCTTTTCATCATCAGCCTTTTATACTGTCCCACTGCTGGGCACGGGCCTCTTCCCATTATGAGAAGGGTAAAGCCATAGTCCACCACGCTGGCCAAGTGCAGGTTGGCGGACTTCACATGTCTTTCGAGAACATTATGGAGAACTCTCAGACATGCAGGTTTCCTCACGATGTTTTCCTTCACCGTTTAGCGAGCGATAATTAACAATTTAATACGCACATAACTCCGAAAAGTCACCCGCGCACCCAGCGCGGCGTGGATTCGAAATCGGACCCTCTGCGTAGCAGTCTGTCGGCCTCTCCACTATGCTATTACTGTCTTAATAAAAATAAAATATTTTACAGATAATTCTGTTGTGTACACTAAGATTATTATAACATTCTCTATTGTCATCTTTAATACGGCTAGCAAGAGACGAAATCATAATACCAAAGGCAAATGAAATCTTGAAAAAAAAATTGAAACTAATTTAACTTTCTACGTTGTTTTAGGGATTTACGTGGTGACGTTCCAACGCGCTTCGAGTAAAATAGAGCAAAAAAAATGAATTTCGCACATTATTCTCACACATTATTTCTTCGCTAAATGCAACCATGGCCTAATAATCATTAGGTTAATGAGTTCAAGAAAATTTTCACCAAAAAGCAATCACAAATAAAAACTGCGACTATTTCCTTTGAAAAAAATAAATAAATAAATCCATACAAAATATCACGTATTTATTAATACGTCGTATTAAATATCGAAAACAATATAATGTTTTCAACCAACACGTTATAAGTTTTATATGAGAAAATAGAGGTTCTTTTAAACAGAAATGGCCGTCTCCTGTCTACCCACAATGGCTATTCCCATCGGTCATACCGGCTCAGGCTGGTAGCCGCAGCGAAATTAATTTAAAGCAGGCTACGAATAAAATGTTTATGTAAGGGTGTTTTCAGATATGATAGATATCTACTCTCTATTGGTGCATGTGCTAGAATGTAGCTAGGGTTTTTTGAATTTTATAAGTGTTATGGCTATTGTTACATGTAGTTTGTCGGTCATAGCGAGACGTGGCTTGCCGATCGTAATAGGTTAGCTAAGTTAGGCAACGCTAACACACGTCGCCACTTGGATGGGTACCTACCCACATCTGGCTTGGATTTACATCGGAGTGCTACCTTTCTTTGGAGGGCACGTAAAGCTGTCGGTCTCGGTTCTTGCCTAAGGATAAGAATCGTTAGGCCATGTTTGAGGCCTTCGAGCGGTCTAAAAACTCCGACACCAGAGTTGGCCTCACACGAGAAAAAAAGAAGGTGTAAAATAATACTTATTATTTAAATGATTGTTTTATTTCGTACCTAAACATGAAATATTACTCAGGCCAATTAAATTGCTATAAAGTATGATTTTTGGGTAATAGTGCGTTATCTTGAACAGTAATCAGACATTACGTGCTAAATGGTCTATTACCATTTTTCATTAACGCTAGTATGAATTTCCAAAAAGTTAATATTGTTTGTTTGTTAATGAAATAAAATATTTTATTTACGATTTAGGCTTTTATTCAAGAATATCGATTCTCGAAAGTATGTCAATGACCTTTTTAAATTAAAAGTATTGCATAATACGCAATAGTAAGTATTATTTTCAGCCTGAATATTCTGCCCCGTTATCTAAACATGATGCATGTTAAGAATATTTTTATTAAATACCACGCTTACTTGGTATTCGCTTCAAATATCCGACACATATGAATGAACCCTAAACTCTTCAGCTAGCTCCATCAGATATTTCAGTATGAGACCTCATATATAAGAATGTCTGGCAGGGAAAATTCAACAATCCGTATTACGAATAAAACTCTGTTAGCTCAAAATGAAACTTCATATTGGAGCATATTTGCATTCGACTTTTAGGGTTCAATTTTAGTTTTATATTATGGTGATAGGAAAGCGCTGGGTTATTTGACTTTTGACAAGACTTAGACAAGCTGTATGATCATTTCAATCATTTTATAAACTGCTCCTTCGCTTGACCTGGATCTGAGTTTTATGCCATAGCAATGAATACAGATTTACATAGAAGCGCAGTTCTTAAGGATTTCGTGTGCCGATTCCAAGTGGGGATTGTCTCCAATTTAATTTGTAGGTGGCGCTGTTGGCGGCGCTGGCGTCGTTCTCCGTCTCTCTTGCTCTCGCTGTTAAGATACACTCGAGAGACTTTCGTCTCTCTTGCTCTCGTAGAGACAGCTGTCACAGCGTCTGCCACGCCGCCAAGCGGCAATTTGGGTCACAGAAAGTTTGTGTTCAGAGCGCCCATAGGAAATGCGCCTCTATGTAAATATCTGAGCTCTTTGGCCATGGTCCACTACACTGGCCTAGTGTCCACCACACTATGCTTGTAAAGTTGATGAAGCAAATTAACATGACATCGACATGTAATGACATGAACAGCATAAAAGAAAGTTTCGATTCCCTCCGACACTTATTGGTTTTGCAGCGAACATTTATTGCCGAAATCGATAAAATCTGAAGATAAACATAGTAGGTACATTTTGAACGCAGTACATTTTAGACTTACAGATTAGTATTTCGCTTATTGTGGTTAGACACTACACTGTTGAGACACTGTGGAAACTAATTATAATAACCCACCTTTTCTCAATTAAAGTTGAAAGATTTTTTATAGAAAATATACTAATGCAACGGCACTTCATTTTCACCGTGGTGGTTTTAGTAGGTAGGGTAATAGATAATAATGTGTCTTTAGTAGTAATTCTAGACATGTTACATACTTCGAAATGAAAAACTTGTATAGTAAAATTTAAAAATTAAATCACATTTGTTAAAACAGTAACAAATGCGTAAATATTTAGGAGTAGAAGAAAAACCCAAATTCGTTAATGTTGACTCTAAAGCTATTGCTAGTGCCTCTACTGGTTTTGTTTGAAAATTGTTTGATTGCGCTCCACCGGGACGGTTGCAATTGAAGTGTAATTCTAATTGTCATGTCGACCTCGACTACCCGTGGGAATCTCATAGCAAAGGATAGTAAACTTCATACTTACGTTATTCTGTTTAAATTGGCTATGACAATATGACATAGAGACTAGCCCTTGAATAAATATAATTGTTGTAAATGTTTAGCACATACTTACCTACTTTTTGAAAAGCCATGCAGGCTCATGTAATTACAAATTGAGTGGAACAGGCAACTGATAAATATGATTATATGATCTTAAATACATTTTTTGGACGCAGCTTCATGTGTCCCGCTCAGGGCAAAGGCCTCTCCCTTAGACCGCCATGAAATACATATATAGTAATATAAGGAAGTACACATTTAAAAAAAATGACCGGGAAATCTATAAAAACTAAAATAAGAGCACGCCATAGTCTAATATATATAATATATCTATATATATATAATATATATAATATAATCAATTTATATAATAGAGATAATATGTTTAAATATAATATATAGATAGAACTAGTGTATTACTGTATACCGGATACAAATTATAAGATCAATCGTGTCCAAAACTAAAATAAACAGACTGAAACATCGGGACACATATAAATAATTTCACTTCTAAACATCACTGCACTAAAGAAAGCCAATTCCGTGAATTGTTAACTTTATCGTAAAGATATCGCGAACAGTCGCTAGTGTAGCTATAGCATCTGTTTGAGAGTTGCTTAATTACGCGCCGCTGAGACGGGCCCAATCTATTTATTTATTTATTTAATCACACATGACAGAATCTAGTACATTTGTGGCAAACATATATAAGCAATAGTATTATAAACTTAACTAGATTCCTAAATATGCGTATACATCATGATCTGTAAAAATAGGAGAGTGAAAAATTATAATATTAAAAAGAAAGAAATAAACTGATTGTGTAACATACGTTACGTTTATGTGACAAGTGTTAGTAGTCATACAGACATATGTTGAACATCGTTCTTAAAAGTTAAGAATTTATTATTAAATATATCCAATTTGGAACTGTGTTTAGGTAGCAAGTCATTATATAGTCGACACATCCTTACAATGGGGTTATAAAATGACGTATTATTCAGGTGCACATTTAAAATGAAACTTTTTAAATGAGGATGTCGCGACCTAAACTTAGTATTAAAGTTAATAAGAGACACTAAAGTTGGACAGTCTATCGCACCGTGAATAATTTCAATCAAAGAGTAATAATTCTAATTGTCTTGTTGGATTGCGATCATCCATTACAAAAGTCTGGAAACAAGTAACATAGCACTCTGTGATCAAAACTAAAATGAAATAAATTTTATTTCTAAAAATATAGCCACATCACTGCGCTAAAGAGAGCCAATTCCGTGAATTACCCTTATCTTAAAGCTATCGCAAACAGTCACTATCGCAGCTATAGCATCTGTTTGAGAGTTGGTTACTTGCGCCCCGCTGAGACGGGCGCAATCGAAGAGCAATTCTAATTGTCTTGTTGCATTGCGACCGCCCGTAATATTGTGACGACAAAGAACAACAAACTTCAACGGTTATTCTGTTTGATTTTGTTCTACGCTACTGAATAAATATAACTGGGTTTGAGATGATAATTTGAAGTAGAATATGGCTTTGATTTATGTGTTGTCGTACTGATGGTAAATTACTTAATAATTATACTATCAACCAGTGACCACTGGTGCAAATTAAATGAAATAATTGAGACTCTTACTATAAAATATTATTTAACTGTAACCGATGCCAGACGGCCAAAACGACTGGTAAAAATAATAGGATATTTTTACTATACTCGTAAGTAAGAAAATACTAAGCCTCTAGAGATTTGTTTTCAAAATGCAAATAAATATCCTACATGTTGTTTTTCGTACACTGTTACTCATCTAGTCGATCGACAAGAGTAAACGCAAAGAAGATAGAGTCAAAAAAACATCTATGTACTCTTCTCAGAACTTAGGTTCCTATAGTTTAAAATTGTAAGTGATGTCTTATTTTGCAACATCGCAGCTTTTGTGCACTTTCCGTTGTTCCTAACATCTGTTGAAAACAACACCTATTTTCATCGTCTATCTATCTAATCTTTAAATCAAACCCATCCGTCAAGTTTATAGATTACTATCAGGCAAGCCGCTGCCCGCCCGACGTTAAATAGCGATAAAACATTCGCTACCGAGGCTATACAGAATTTCATGAACTAAAGATTATTCCAATACTTGTCAAAACGAAGCCTTTAAGCCGATTTAGGACCTTCATCGCTTAGCTTAAGTTGTCAACAGTCACAACGTTTTGAATCTAATACGATACATTATGGCGGTGATACACTTGAGCATTTACTTGTAATTAGCATTCTTGCGAATGTTACATTACAGAAAACACAGGAAAAGTTTAGCAAACATCCTATCGAGCGTGCCGGCGAGCATTCTAGCGAAAGGACAGAAAATTCGCGTCGAGCTTTTTTGCTGATCAGTGCGTTCGCTAGAATGATCATGAAATGTTCATATCAAAGTTTTTGGCTCTGTTAGTTGTCAGTTCGACAAATATAAAAATGGCGAATGCTCAATGTTCTGTTACAAGTGCTGTGAATGAAGTGTAAATGCTCAAGTGTGTCAGCGCCATTAGAGTTTCGTAAAATTAAACCCGTTTATAAGTCTAATTGACAAACCGTGTAGTCAGATCGAGTTCAAGTGGCGTTATAAAGAGCGAAGAGTGCCCTCAGAATTTCAGATTGTGGCAAATGCTTTAAGGATATTAACATATTTTTTTTTTCTTGTGATTAAGATGGTCTCATGGGCTATAATATTTGTTGAAAAAGATAAGTATGATTTTATTGAGTACTAGATTTTGCTCGCGATTTTGCCTGTGAGTTATTTCGTAAAATTTATACTATTAGTAAACCACCCGTTTAATATATATAAATGAATACACGTGCCATCATAAAAAGTTTCATTTCAACCTCGTATGACACTTTCGTGAACAATGTATACTTTTTGACGCTGAATTTTCTACTAATACATAGGCGGCCGCGTTTCCAGTTTGTTTATTGATTTAATTATTTATTTTTTTATTGGTTATTCAACAAAGAATACACATTACATGTTATATGAGATGTTTCACAATCTTGTTATCTTGTGTTTTCTCATTTACAGGAGAACACAGCATGCATTTATGTTAAAAACAGGTTGTTACAGCTAGGACGGAAAGGATATATAATGGTATAAAAACGTACTAAACAAATAAATTAAGCTAGGTAAAAAAACTACAATATATTTCATGCAGGTAAGTAGGTTTATATTTAGTGTAATTCATTCGAATCGTACTCTCGTCCTCTAAATGTCGCTCTACCAGAAGAAAACAGGGGCTTATGGCCAGCGCTGGGAGTTTATATACAAAATCTGGTAAGTTAATATATTATACTAGATATCGCCTACGGCGCCGCTCGGCTATTTATTGGCTTGGCTATTTACCCTCTTAGGGTGGGAATTGTCGGAAATCCAATCTTAGTGCTCCCCTACAACCTATAGGTATTATTTAAATTTTAATACATATATAGTATAATGTCGTGACGTAATTTTATATAAAGTATAATGTCTCAAAATAGTATTTCAATTACTGTTTTTGCTCTACCATATCAAATAACCGTGACAGAAAAACGAGATAAAGATTAATTAACAGGGTTGTATAATTAATCAGTGACAGATACATCACGGATACCATCGTTCGACGTTTCCATCTTGACATTAATTGCCTCGATGTCTGGGTACGACTATTCTGTGTCTTGCTACATTCCGTGCATGACGAAATGGATCTTGATGAAAAAACAATAGTAGTTATTTTCGTATGTGGTTATAAATGGTTATGCTTTTTATAGAAGCTAACCAAATAAAGACCTATCGCCTCAACAGTGGGAATTACCTGATGTTCTTAGAATTCGGTAGGTGCATATACTTAAATTCTTTCAGTATAAAACAAATTACATTTACATATTATATTAAAAAAACGCCTCTGTTGCAAATGTCTTCCTGTTCGCGTTCTACTCAGAAAGTACTGAACGGATTTTCATACTTAGTAATATTAGTTATAAAGCGAGTCTATATCGCGTTATTATTTGAATATGAAGTTTTCTGGCGACTGCCTCCGTGGTCCAGTGGATAGAGTATGTGACTGCTGATCGGAGGTCCTCGGTTCGATTCCCGGGTTGGGCAAAAGTGTTACTGGGTTTTGCCGAATAATCAGTAGCAGCACGGAGTCTGGTGATGTGCACGGTAACGGCAATAGGCTCGCCCCCTATTACGTGGTACCTAAAAATTCATGGCGAAATGTGGGTGTAATATTTACAAGTGATGAAGTTTTCTGGGTGATGGCTGCACGATATTAATCATGTCGTGACCACACCTGGTGTAACTCATGCAGAAGCGTCGTGCCAAATATAAGGTACTAGATGATGCCCGCAGTTACATCCGCGTTATTTAAGGCTACTGCTCCGCTCCCGTGGCTCATAACGTGATGTTATATAGCCCATACCCTTCTCGATAAATTACCTATCTAACACTGAAAGAATTTTTCGAATCGGACCGGTAGTTCCTCAGATTAGCGCGTTCAACCAAACAAACAAACTCTTCAGCTTTATATATATTAGTATTAGATTTCACCATCAAGTATTTTTATGAATATTTCAACAAAAAGAGTAATTCATTTCAATTACTTTTGGCCAGCGTAATTTTAATGATATACATATATGAGTAAAATTAGCTTGATACTTACTCTGATAACTCCAAACACAATATCATTAAAAAATGCTTTAAAATATTTTCTCATTTATTTTAGTATAGCCGATTTAAAACAGCATTATCCACTTTTCACATTAAATTGTTCTTGGAAATCGTTTAACATTTGTGTGCCAAATATCAACAATTGTAAATAACCAGCAAGCGAACTATGGACTTTACATGGCCTAGAAACGTTATTTGACCCGAGGCCCAATTTTCGTAATTATATTTGTTCAAAATGCAGTTTCGATCTAATGTCAGTGTCATACTAATGTCATAAATAGTATTCTCCTAAAATAACTGATACTTGCATGTTATCGTGACTAGATCGTAAATTGAATAATACGTCAAAATATTATTAACGACGAACAAATAAGGCGGTATTGATATAAAGTCAGCAGAATACCAATCGCGAGTCAATTCAAAATTTAATCACATTTCGATCAAAATATACCCGTAGTGTCGATGTCAGATAAAATACGAGAATTGGCCTTCAGTGTATAAGTTGCTGACCTATTTGACTGTTTCGTAATGTCCTTGTTATATTGGCCTTCAGTGTATAAGTTGCTGACCTATTTGACCGTTTCGTAATGTCCTTGTTATATTTGTTCGTTAAATAGAATGCACAAAAACGTACACGATTCGGTACTGATGCTGTTCTGAATGCTGTGATGTAACGTGTATAGAATAGAATTCTCACCATGTTTTCCTTTGATGGTAAAGACACTCTCAATAAGCTATCGCGGTTAATACACGTTACATCACTGAGTTGTTGTCAACCCATCGTTGCGCGTCGCTCCGTTGTCTTCATCATTGCGTCGTAGTTGCCCCGTAGTCGTCACGTCGTTGCCCCGTCAGCGCCATGTCGTCAAACAGTTATCGTCCCGCAGTATGTGGCACGATATTTTGGGGCATAAACAGAACGCTCCAGAACTTCGTATCAATAAAGGACAATGGCTTAAAACCGTTCAGATAGCTATTACTAGTATCCGTCAATACCCAATTAAATAATGAAATGTTAAACATTATATTTCATCGCAGATTATTCGTATTTTGTTTATAGAGCTGAAGCTCTGTTTTCAACTTGGTTTAATAACTTTAATAGATAATAGAAACATAATTGTATTGAAAAATATATTATGATGTATATTGTACATAATGTACATAATATATAAAAAAACACTCACGCAACACAGAAAAGCGACGTTAGAAATATTAGAAACTTTTATTAGCCTCTATTTTCATAGAATTATTACTTAACATCCATTTATAATAAAATTACCCAAATACAGCTCGAAAAAGTCAAAAACATTTGTCAAATTAATAAATAGTCACAACATCAAAACATCACAGACTATTTCGTCTTCATATTTTACTTGGCATATAACATATTTTATTTCGCACAAAATAAAACATGTTTTTCAAGGAAATATAATTATTACCTATATTTTATTTCAGTCGAAACTCTTAAGCGTCAAACAGTTAATTTTTACAATTGCAAGATTACATTCCGACACTGTATTTTGAACGAAATGCGATTTTATTTTTAATTGATTCATAATTCAAATTGACACTGTTACATTATACAAGGTTATTTAGCGGGTTTACTCGCTATAAATAATATATTTAAGGCATATTTATGCCTAACCTTGTATAATGTATACTAATCGCGAAAGTTTAAAATCGTTTGTTACAGATAGGGTCATTTTCGTATAATTTGTCATTTTAGACCAGTGCAGATAATTTTTAAAACGTGAAAAATAAATAACTATTGTAAAAGATAAAAATAAAAAAACCAAAAACTTGGTTATTTGAATTATTCACAAAAATTTTGACATTATGTGAATGAAGTGTAAATACAAAAGTGGTAGATATTTTTACTACCTACAACTTTGCCATTGACGTTTTTTTCGTTGGCCTTATAGTTCTGCTGGCAATCGAGATAAACCCTTTTTACCCTTAAAATCGCAACCCCATCCACTACCCGACCTCAGATCGCCCGTAATTTATTTTTCCTTTAATTTTTGCTATATTCTCTTCCAATGGGTTTCATCCTACTATTATTTTACTTCACTTTTGACCGTTTTCTGACGTATAGTTAAACGTTTACACATTATTTTGTCACTTTGTTCAATTTGTATGTTTGTAAAGTCCCCCGCGACTCAGGAATTTCTTCCTAGTGCGGGAGTAGCCTTTTAAAAAAAAATTACAATCTATTCGCGATATCATTTAAATATAAGCTATTTAACGAGAACATCATTTATGATATAAGTATGTCACTGACACTTGATAGAATCTGCATTTTGAAAAATATAATTACGAGAATCGGCCCTCTGGTCATAACCATTTATATACTAAGAAAGATATTATCACGCAGAAGAAAGACTGTGAATAATCGGATTATTTCAAGGAAGTTATATCTTTACAACAGTATCTCAGAAGTGGTAACTTGAAATTTTGTGATAAATCGTCCAATTTGAGATACGTATCTTTGCTAGACGGGATTATTGGGACGACAGCCTAGTAGACCAGTGTTAATTTTTTTGAAATTTTTCATATTATACTTTTATATTCAAATTAAAATTCAAATTCAAATTCAATTTATTCTGTTAAATAAAAAGGTACAATTTACTTATTTAGAGTAAAAAAGCTTAGTTTAGGATCCTGATATAAGATTATATGCCTGAACTAGGATAAACCTGTGTTTCAGGCGATTAGGGCTAATTAGATACTATAAAATAAAATATATAATCACTTACTTACTACAATATTACGTACGTCATGTTTTAGTACACTAATACTAGATCTATAATATCTTATGAATAATTACAACTAATAAATTGAGGTAAAGGTGTATTTTGTTGAGATAATTATTTTAACACAATTAATAATTTTTCTGTATCTTCGTAGGACATATTCAGAAGGATATTGGTGACAATTTTGTTGCATTTGAAGTAGGTGCAAGGAATTAGGTTAGTTAATGCGTTTAGTCTTTTGTAAAGTAGCGGCCCCAGGAATATATAAAATTTGGATGTGAATGGGTGTCTTGTTTGCATTTTAGTCGGAAATATTATATTATGTCGCCTTTTGTTGTTAGATATAGTGCTGTAGGGAAGGGCTGTGTGTTGCTTTAATACGATACTCTTGATAAATAGTTGTCGAACTGTTAATACTTTACAAGCTTGGTATAGGGAATTAGTTGGATATAGGAACGGTTTGGAGGTTGATACTTTAAGAATTGCTCGCTGAGCTCTTTCAACAGACAGTAACAAAGTTTTTCCTGCGCCCCCCCATGTCGTAATACAATATGTTAATAATGACTGGCAGAGAGCAAAGTACACTTGCCTTACTAATGTTGGGTCAGCAATATGTCGCATTTTCTTGAAGACATATATTAACTTACGTATTCTACCGTTTAAACACTCGATATGCTCTTTGAAGGAAAGTGTTTCGTCTAATATGATACCTAGATATTTTATTTTATTTGTGCCATTAATACAAGGACAAGCACAGGGAATTCCAGGAAAGGCGCCACAGTGATGGGCATACAGTGGTGTGTTAGTTTGTTGTGCTGTTAATTTGCGTATGGTAAACTTAACATAGTTGGTTTTCTCTGAATTTAGTGTTAGTAAATTGTGCTGAAGCCATTTATTAACACAATTAAAACCATGTTGTGCATACCCGAAAACATCTTTTTCTGACTCAGCGGAAAAAAGTAGAGCAGTGTCGTCAGCGTATGATACGATAGAACCGTGATTTATGTGTAGATTACAAAGGTCATTTATGTAAATGAGGAATAACGTAGAGGCTAAGATGCTTCCCTGGGGGACTCCGAAAGATGTGTTATTTTCATCAGTGCTAACTGTGTTACCGATTTTTACGCATTGCGTGCGGTCCTCTAAGTAACTTTTAATTAATTCTAACTGTTTACCTCTTATACCAATGTTCTCGAGTTTACGCAACAAAATAGGGACACAGACGGTGTCAAAAGCCTTAGAAAGATCCAGAAATATTCCTATTGTGTGGTTACCCTTGTCAAGTTCTTGCACCAAAAAGTCAGTCAGGTGATGTACGGCGTCAGCTGTAGGTCTGTGTATTTAGTTTAGGTCGAAATCCGAACTGTGTCTTAGATAATATCGATTTGTCCTCTAGGTACTTTATCAGTCTATTATTAATATTTTTTTCAAGTATTTTTGACATACAGGGCAGTAGAGAAATCGGTCTATAGTTATTTACTTGCTCTTTATTACCGGATTTATACACCGGCACTACCACACATTTTTTAAGGCACTTGGGAAATATACCTCTAAACAAACATTTTTGGAAAATGTTGGTCAGCGGGGGAACTAAGACGTGCTTGAATTGCTTTATGATTTTGTTTGGTATATTATCCCATCCAGCGGCACAGCTGTCTTTTAGAGACATAATTATATTGTTAACTTCAGTTTCGTCAGTGTCAAGTAATACAAACGATGTTAAAGATGTGCTATGAGGAGTGCTATGGTATTGTGATTGACCCGGAACCTTTTCTGCGAGGCATTTGCCAACATTGACAAAAAAATTATTTGCAATATTAGCAGATTCTAGGTGTGATGAGTGCGCGCGTAATAAACTTGACGATGACTCATGTTGTTTATTAGTGTATGTCGTCTTTTTAATACATTGCCAAATCTTTTTGCTATTTTTACCGGCTTTTTCTAATAGACTTTTGTCATAGCTTGCCTTTACTTTTTTAAGCAAATCATTAAAAAAATTGCGATATCGTTTATAGGATAATTGTATAGTTGAATTGTCTGGATTTAATTTAGCCTTCATATGCAGTTTATCTCTATGTCTCATACATCGTAAAAGGCCTGTAGTGATCCACGGCTTAATGTTATAATTTTTGTTTTTTAAACATATTTTTGTTGTGTTTTTCTGAATTGCAAGTTGCAGATGGTTTATAACATATAACATACCAAACTGCGGATCACTAGAATTATAAACTGGACCAAAGTCAATGTTGCTTATGTCATCTTCAAGTTTATTTATATTTAATTTAGAAATAGTGCGAACGTGGTCTTGTTTGGGTAATTTACAATTTAAGGTAAGTAGGACAGCATTGTGATCAGTTATTGTAGAGTTCATGACTAATGTAAGTGATGGAAACCTTGATTTTAGTATGATATGATCCAAACATGACCCGCTTTCGTGTGTAGGAAACGTGTGTGCTGGAAGTAAGCCATGAAAGGAGCAAAGGTTGAGGTAGTCTTGGGCATTTGTGTCACAGCTAGATGGAACAATATTGATGTTGATGTCTCCGAGTAACATTATATTTTTAAAAGAAGATAAAGATTGTAAGGTCCAATTGAGAGAGTCAAGGAAATTGTTAACATTTTTGAAAGATGGTGGTCTGTACATGGCTAGTATGGCAAATTCTAAGCCGATTTTAATTAGCAGTCGGTTACAATCTTGCATGTTAGGCTCCTCTACAGTGACAGTAAGGTGATTTTTTACGTACACTATCACTCCATCGTTTTGATTATAATTTAAATTACTATTGTACATATTGTATCCTGGCATGGTCGGTACGTCGTATTTCTTAGAGAGCCAACATTCGGTTAGTATTATAACGTCACAAGTTACTTTTAATCTTTGTTGAAAAGTGACAAAATTATCAATATTCTTATAAACGCTGCGTATGTTTTGTGTTAGTACGGTCAAGGAATTAGAATGGGATGGAAGATATTGTTTACAACTCTCAACTTCGCATATCATCGATTCCGATACAGATAAATTATCTAAGTCATTCATTAAGTTGTTTATCATAATGTATAACAACACTAAAAGTAAATAAATTAAAGAAAAGAGAGATAGAAATAAAAAAGGTCTGAGTTACCACAGATGTCGGCGCTCTTAGGCGCCTCCATAGTCGATAGAATTCATGAACCTCTTCTCTGCCATCAGTTTTGCGGGACAGTCAGCAGCACCTGTGTTATGACTGCTGGGTTTTTTGTAGCGTAGACAGGTAGCACATTTGGGTTCCTCGGCTTTCTTCATGCAGTCCTTTAAGGTGTGTCCAAGATCGCCGCAGTGCCCGCATGTGTCGACAGGTTCCCGACAGAATTTCGCCGCGTGGCCATATTGTTGACACTTATAGCAACGTGTGACCAGGGTGAAGTCTTTCACCGGGCAAGAAGACCAGTTTATAAATACTCTGTCTTTCGTTATCAGAGCTTTTCGTATGGCTGTGGAAACTTCAATTATGTAATTACAGGTCTCAGCGTCCCTTTTCCCTGATTTATGGCTAAGTTTAATATTTGCTAAAAAGGTCTCTAGATTGACGTCGAGGACTTTGTCTGCTAAGTTTTGGTGGTAAAGGCAGTTAAAGACGTCTTTCTCTTGCATGCTTGTTGGTACTCCTATAATTACGACTCGGGGTTTTCGTTTACGAGGCTCGTCGATAGTAAGGTCTGAGTGTTTCAATTGTGCGGATTGCCTTAGCTTTTCAATGTCATCTTTGCTGTCAGTGCTTATGATGACACCGCCATTTCGGGTCTTTCGCATCCCTCTGACATGTAGTTTTAGCTCCTCAGGGCGGATAATTTTCTGGACCAAGGATTTTGTTTCGTCGCTCGATTTCAGTTTATCTTTGGGATAAATGGCCACTGTGCTGAAATTTGACGTCTGAACAAAATTGTTTGTACCTTTTTTGACCATATCGGCAAAGGAAGTTACTTGGGCAGGTTTTGATGAGTCCTCAATACTTTGCTTGATCTCCTTTAGCTTGCTTGCTAGGTCAGCCTGGTCTTGGAGTGCTCTGTTTTCATAGTGAGCTTGCAATGTTTTGCATTTTAGCGCTTGGTATTGGACCATCACCTTAGATATGCCATGGCTTACTGTACGACATAAAGTGCTCACACGTAACTTTTGCTCTGAATTTAGTTTGCCCTCAGTTGTGATGGTGCACACTTCCTTCAAACATTGCTCCACGGATGACATCCAGTTTTGTATTTCTCGTGTAGATAATATCCTTACGTTCTCCTCATCTTGGGATATAACTGGTCTGGGATTGGGCGTGGGTGTTGATTCACGTGAGGGCGAAGCGGTAGGAGAGCGAGGAGTCTTGCTACTCCGGCTGAAGGGGCTCTCCATGTTTCGTTTGCTCTTCTGTTACACACTTATTTTTATCATAATAACTGCACTTTTGTAGGCACGTGTTTTGTTAAACATACGACCCAGATTACGCTGCTGGAAATCGAGGTCACAATTTACGGAGTGATTATTTATTTATCGTAATATGTGATTGACACGACTGTTCTCAACAACGCACGTCAATTTAATCATATCGTCATATATTTTGTTCTTTTTCACAACTGTGTAAAAACTTATGTTATTGGTGATAATTTTTTAGGTTATAAATTGTTGTTTAACACTATTTTCATTGATATATTCCCAGGGTTTGAAATTAAGACAATAATTACAATTTATAGAAAAAAATATTTGTACTTTGCCATCGTTTGTCCAATAAAATTGACATCACATAAATAACGAAAAACGCAGAGGCTATATTTTAACCGGTTAAGAGGCGTGTCATTTTCTATTATTTTGGTACCTGTTTCTTTTTCCACCCAAAGGGGTGGCAACGCACTTGTGACGCCTGCGGTATTGCTTGTGTCCATGGGCGGCGGTACTTGCTTACCATCAGGCGATCCGTTTGCTCGTTTGCCGCCTATTACCATAAAAAAAACAAAAATTTGTCCCTCTAAGAAATAAATTGATATAACATTTCCTAATTTGTAACTTAAGTATAGCAAGTTTATTCAAAGTTTGTAAACGTTTATACCAATACGACAATTTTAATCACAAGATAATTATGATGAGAAGGTACTTATGTATTTTATTTGTGAACAACTTATTTCTAAAATGCACTGAAGTAACATTTTATTGAATTGAATGAACTTGGAAGTACTTTGACAAATATTAAGTTTTAATCTTAGACTAAGTTGGTAGTATATTATAACGATCTTGTCTAAGTAATTTAGTTAAACTTTATAGAACTTCACTTCGAAAAGATTAGTTAAACGAAGCGATAGAAATGAACTTAATTACTTATATTAACCTAATTACTCGAAATGGTCTTACCCATAACGCGCATTTAAACGAAAATTGCTACTGTAATTGAATTTTCATGTTTCTTCTCTTGAAAACCGGAAACATCTCTGTGATTTTTAACATTCTTAGAAAAAAAGGAAGAGGTTCGCAATTCGGTTATACCTTTTATATTTATTTTTTGTTCCTAACCTCGTTCGTTTATTAACCTATTTCAAGAACCAAGAGAAACTACTCTCCATTTGGTTTCATTCTTATTTGGGAATGAAATTTGACATGGACCCTTTTTTAAATTATGTAAGCAATGCAATACTTATGAGTTTATTATACAGGGTGTCACAAGACTCATCACCAAGCCAACGTCTACTCGTTGTGGACATCATGCCAAGTCATACTAACCAAAAATAATACCTGGGAAACGAATTTTTTTAGAGTTTTCACATTTTTTTAATCGCAATTAAAAGCGCGCGCGTGCAATGCTCGAAATACCTACTTATCCATGGGGTTAAAGGGCATCTAAAGAACACATTGGCGGGGTAAATGCATCGATTTTGTACCTAATTAGAAAAATTCCATACTAACTTTGAGCCTCAATATCTCCTGAACCAGTAATTTCCCAGGCATGGTGCCCGAGTAAAAAATGGTCGTAGTGATTGGTACAACATGGGATTTCAGTTTTCGTTAAGGGTCTTTTTACACCCTGTATATATAAACAATCAATATCTTAAATAAGTATAAAATATTTTCTGAAACTTCTCTAGTTGTCTAGTGTGCCTCCGTGGTCAATTAGATAGCATATGCGTCTCCGATCAGGGGATGCCGGGTTCAATTCCCCGATGCGGGGCAATTTGGACATTCTCATTACACCTCTGCCTTCTCTTAGAGAGAAAAGACGTTTACAAAAATAAGGAAAATCTCTAGAATAGGCGGGAATACAATAGGTTTAAGTCATAGGTGCTACATACTACTTCGAAGTCGTTGTCAGCTGCCGGTCACGTCTGACTAACGCCTCGTCAGTGCTAGAAGCACCGACACTTCACTGCGAGACACATAATCATTTGGTGTATTTACTTTATTTTAATTTTATTTTTTTATCATTTGGTGGTGTATCATAAAGAAAATTAAATGTATTAATTCGATGCATTTACGCTACTTTTTGCGGTGGTGACTGGAACCGAAATATTGATGATGGATTTTTCCGGTTTGACTATGGACTCCGTTTGATCGCTTTATTGATATCGGCGTCAGAGTAGAAAAATATGTTTACGGGGCGTTACCTACTTGTATGTATGTGACTGACAGTTTGAACTGTGTGGGTTTTGAGCTTCCTAAAGGTTTTCAGAGGGTTTGGAATAGAAAGGTGCTGAAGTGGCAGCCACGCACTGGTCATCATAGCAGAGGGATGCCTCTCGCAAGGTGGACTGGCGATCTTGTTGGGATCGCAAGCAAACTAAAACCACATATTGTACCAATAATTATGAACATTTTTTACTACATTTCTTACCATACCTGGTTAATCACTGGTTCAGGAGATATTGAGGCTGAAAGTCATCATAAATTTGTTTTATACACATGGGTGTATAGGACATCTATAAAACAAATAGGCGGGGTAAATGCATATCCATGGGGATATGAAGGTATTTCTAGGTTTAAAAATGAGTCTACTTAAAAATAAATTAGTTTCCCTGGTATTTTTTTGCTTTCTATAACTTGGTACGATGTCCAAAACGAGTAGACTTCGGCTTGGTGATGGGTCTTGTGATATCCTATATATTTATTTTATTTTATCGCTCTGACTTTACCTATTGTAATTAATAATTTACGCAACAATATATGACTCAAGTATAAAAGGTTGTTAGAAGTAGCCTTAAACATTGAAAATATTTTTTAAAAGTATGTCTACAGATTTATATCCACGACATTCAAAATAACCAAACTGTTAATAAAACTAGAAAATTTACACTGTAATGACGTCATAAATTTTAATAAAAGCTCACCAAATTTTTTCACTAACAAGAACTTATTTCTTGTTCTTATTTCTCCATCGAAGTTAGAAAGATAATTACGTTCGACGAAGGCAAAGTAAATAACTTTTAGTTAAAAAGGTGCCCTAAATTAAAGGAAAAGATATAAAAAAAGTTGGCAACACAGGTCACGTAGTAAAACAATTAATTAGAATCTCTCTTGTTTCAGATCAAGGCCCTAAGAGGAAGATTAAGTTACTCGGGTTTTTAGCAGGAGGTAAGTGGAATGTATACTGTTTGGGGATTGTTTTAATTTATTTGGACGATATGTCCATGTGGGGTGAATTATTTTTAAACTGGGATAACATTTTCACGAGTATCGGATGGAAGAATACGGTCATTTATTTGATTATCACTTAAAGGAGCTATGATTTTGGTTATCATATCGTTGATGATGATCACAGATGATGATATCATACGTTGTCATCGCTTTTATTGTTTCAATTCAATTGAATATGAGATGTACTTCTACCGCTAGCGACTTTTCAAACATTCATCACTTACGGAGCGTGAGATTCGTGGGTCACACAAAGTTTTGCCTCGTGTGGACAGTACTCGGCGCAGTTATAAGTGTCTAGGCAACCACTTAGACCACTTTGTCACACGTATTGTAATTCAAAACTTCCTTGTTATTGATAAACAAAACTTTGACGAGATCAATCCATAATTATAAAACAAAAATATACACTATTACACAAAATATATTCCATGTTTTCACAATAGTGTATTCACTCAAACATTGGACGAATACCAGTATCATACCATATGAAACCAGTTTAAAAACATCCTCGTTTTCTAAAAACCTGGCACAAAAATCTCATGTCTACAGAATACATCTTTACAGCGAAGCATTTCATCCATACCATTTTATAGTTTTTTTTAAAGACAACTCGTGCATTAGGACTTAACCCTGTGTCACTTTTCAAACATACATCTAACGGGGACAATTAACACCCAGACTCGAAACAACAATTTATGGATCATACAAAGTGTTGTCTCGTGTGGGAATCGAACCCACAACACTCGGCGCAGTGTCAAACGGCGAAGCGGCCGCTTAAACCACTACGCCAACCGTGCAGCAGATCCGAAGTGCTTCTGAAATTTTCTATAATTATAAATTCCGTTAATAGTTATGTAAAGTTTACCGACCGATGGTTCCGTGAGATAGCCCGCTATTATTGTAAGCGGTCTGGTGGACCTCAACGCCGGTCCGCTGATCCAACTAAGTAGCCTGGAGCTAAATGTTTGCTGGATTTCAAGTTAGGCAGCGCTTGTATGCAAGGCAACATGTAACTTTTAATTTAATATTACCTGGATGACCGAGCTTTCATCGTATTTTTTTGATAAATGGTGTGTTTTCTACAAATGTATTCCAGCTAGATAGATTGATGGCCCCTGTAACCGTAACACAAACACAATTTTCCGAACATCGTTGGAGCCGTTGCTGAGATTCAGATGATATACATATAGTACATACATGCATAGTTTCACGCCTATATCCCCGAAGAGGTGGGCAGAGGTATATTGCTACACCCACTTTTCACCAGATTTATTTTACCCACGTAATAGGGGGCGAGCCTATTGCCGTACCGGGCACATTACCAAACTGCGAGCTGCTACTGAGAATTTCCTAACAGAAAAACCAAATTATGCCGCGAGACCAACGAAGCAGTCTATACATATAGTATTATCAATCAATAAAGAAAATAAAAGAATCTACAAGAATCGCTCGTTTAAAGGTTTTAGATTTGGATCAATCTCCAAAACGAGCGTATTCGTGTGATCGCTCTGGTGCTTTTCAGATATTGATATTTAATGGTAATTATGTATCTCATAATATGTGGCAGTGGGCAGGGCACATAGCTCGAAGAACCGATGGCCGTTGGGGCAGAAAGGTTCTGGAGTGGCGGCCACGTACCGGACGACGCAGCAGAGGTAGGCCCCCCGCAAGGTGGACCGACGATCTTGTCAAGATCGCGGGAGGAGGTTGGATGCGGGCGGCTCAAGACCGGTCTGTGTGGAGAACCTTGGGGGAGGCCTATGTCCAGCAGTGGACGTCGTTTGGCTGATATGATGATGATGATGATGTATCTCATTTAAATTGGCCTTCAATTTACACCAACAGTTACGGAAATATTAAAGTTCAAAAAATTTCGCGACCACAGCAATCATAATTGGTGCCAGAGCGATCATAAATGGTGAAATCATTGAAACAAAAATATAAATATTGATAAAATATTATTTCTTTAATAGTTTTCAGTCATATTCAGTGTACGTGTAACAAGATTAGTAAGAGAAATGTATTATTTTAGAAAATTCAAAAAAATATTGTATACGTCAAAATCTGTTTTTGGGTTTAGATTTTCCGAAGAAACCCAGGAAAGGTTATAAATTAAATGTTATATGCATAGTTCATCGTTTGTCATTATTACAGTCGGTTACTACTACTTAAAATAGATTTATAACGCATAAATAATGCAAAATATCATCGCTTTGGTCTTCTTGGACAGAGCAATCAGAGCCATAGCGATCAGAAAAAGTCACAAAATTATTAAAAATATAGTCGAATTTAAAAGCAATAGAAAGTTGTGATTTCGTCTCATAAAAAACACCATAACGATTACTTAATTCACATAACAAACACATTCACAGGCTTACTACTGAAGTTAAATAACATGCCATAGCAATCGTAAAATTCGAGAACCAAATCCAGAGCAATCATAAACTTACCTTCGTAATGTTGGAACGCGGGATCGTGGCACACGGAGTATCCTCCTCGGCGGTTAGACCACTACTGACGTTGCCCCGCGGGAGGGGAATAGAGTGTCTATAACGCGTAACTAGGGATGAGCATCGCGCTCATCCCTAGCTACGCTAGAGTTTTACTTCAGCGCAGAGCGATGAGACAAAATGCCCGGTCACGATTTTAAATTCAAATTGTGGCAAAATTATTGTTAATATAACTAAAAATATTTTATTACTAAGAAGATTAACTATTTGTTGTGTAATATTAATAAGTTGTTTGATGTGATCCTTCTCATTAAAAAGCTAAAAAAATTTTTTTTCATTCAATCGGAAGTTGGGTCAACCCAGAGCGATCAGGATTTTAGGGTCTAAGATTTTTTTTAATAATCAAAATAAACTTTTCATAATATTAGCCTTGTACCATGTAGATTAGACACCGACCTGTGTATAAAAAATTATTTTGAAATCTTTTTTCGATTTTAAAATGGTCTTATCCCGCCCGACACGAAAAAGGATGCCTCTGGAGATCGACCCATTTACTGTATGGATGCTGCTTTAAAAGTTGTCAGATTCTAATAAATTTATCGGTAACCGACGTTAAAACACTTTGTCATTTATAGTTTGATTGAACCGAAGACATAGTGGTATGTAAAGTTGGCTCGCCGTATAACACCGTTCTGAGTATTGTGCGTTCGATCCCCACTACAGGACAACACTTTGAATCATCCACAAATTGTTTTGAGTGTGCCTGAATTGTGTGTATGTTTGTGGGAAAATATTGAAAACTCCATTTTCAGAAAAAAACAAATTTTGGCAAGTGCGAGTCTGACCCCCGCACCGAGGGTTCCGTACGCATTGCATCGTGTATCAAGACGAATTTTGCCCGTTTTTTATGTCGAGTGCCGTTATAGAATATTGCTAAAAGAAGTGTAAGAAAAGTTTTTCTACTGTTAATATGAATGACCTCCTTAACTTTAGCAGTAATCGCGAAAATATTTAAGTACATTCCTATCTACAAAACCGTTCTTGAAGTTATTCTTGTCTTCATATTGTAAAACCTAAAAAGTACAGCAAAATTACAGTACTCTAAGTCCACAATAAATAAAAAACATGAACTAACACAAAACAAATAAAGAAACGTAAACGTAAGTCAACAGCGAGACAGTGCGTCAGCTACTGGCATGCCTGTACCTGTCGCGGCGTTCACACATGCCGGTTTCGTAGCCCCCCGCGTCCCCTCGCTCATGCCAGTTAGCGAATACACATGAAAGTAGCTGGCATGTGCAAGGAGCTTGTACGCTAGTGTCCCAGCTACAGGCATGTGTATTCCCGGCTTAACTCTCGAGCAACTTTTAAAATGACAGATGAATTACTTTTTCGACGTGACATCTTCAGTCTATCGCGAACAAATCGTAACGCCATGCGTGACTTGACTTGTCCGCTTAAGCGACAGTTATACATAATTATTATTAATGACAGACAGTTTGTTTGCCATCAACTGTATTTTATTCATCTCGCTGATTGCAAATATTTTCTTTCACACAATAGCACAATTTTATTTATTTACTTTATTTGAGGTTGGTGCTAATTACGCTAGTCCTCTAAATCTTTATGAGCGCCCATACAACTTAGAGGACTATCTTAAATGGAGTCTACTATGTATGTATGGGGACACCCTTAATTTTTTTTTTCTAATTTTTCCTTTATTTGTGCTGTAAGACCGTGCTTTTGGCCAAATTTCGTGATTCTAGTTCAATGGGAACTACCATATAGGTTTTCGACCCAAAACCTACAGGGTACTTACGGTTGCCCTAGAATAATAATAATTAATAAAATGTCAATTTCGGTTAAAGCCAAGGCTTTGACGTTGAAAATTACCATATCTTTTTATCGGGTTGACCCCGGATCCTGATTTTTATACACCTATACACCATAGACCTCAGTATCTGGCGTAAATATTTCAATTTGCTAGTCACCACCGATTTTCTCATTTCGGTGGTGACACACGGATAGACAGACATACAGACAAACGGACAAGAAAGTGATCTTATAAGGGTTCCTTTTTTATCTTGTGAGGTACGGAACCCTAAAAATAGTAAAGTCACTAGTAAAACTTAATATTTAAACAATTTCATTTTGTTGAAGTTACTTTTGTAACTCATTTTGAACATTTCAGGGATTTATAGAAAGAAAGAAAGAAAGAAAACATATTTATTCTGCTTCACAAAAAAAAAATTACAAAATAAACAAAACTTAAAAATAAATAGAGGATATTTTAAGGAATACAGAAATGGATCCTAACTCAGCATTGAGCCATCTTGCTGGTTAGCGAGATGGCACTGATATTTTGTTAGGTCCAGAAGGTATATAAAATAGATAATATAATCCAGAAGGTATATAAATAAAATAAAATACAATAACAATTTTCTTAAAAATATTTTTGTGTCCACGGTCGGGTAACATTATATATTTTAAATATAAACTACAAATATGTTACTTCTTCTATTGACAAGAAATAAAACAAAATAAAATAAAAAGAAATAAAAAAATACAACCAATTTCAAATTTTACTACCAAATCTACCATTATACTCAGACATGGCAACACTTAATCATTAATACAGTAAGACATCGATAGCAAAAATATTATGGAAGATAATAATATTTTTACTTGGAGTAAATTATAATAATTTTTAACACACAAACCTAAAATAACAATCTTAACACTAAAAAAATACACACATCAAAAACCGTAAACATGCTACCGGCTGTCATTACAGCACTATTTATTGTCTGTGCCCAGGCGGGCGTACAGCCGACAGCGCGCGTGGTTTGAAACTTTGGAATAGACGCTAAGGAAAGGACGCCATACTGAAAACTTATAATAATTGAGCTACTTAAATTTTAAATATTATTATTGTGATTTGTGTTGTACCACGTCAATATGCATAAATTATGTGCGGTAAATGCCTTTAATGTTTCATGTGAGTGAATAGTTGATTAGTTGTGTGCAAAGTGAAGGAAAATAGCATTTCAAATTGTTTATCAGGGCATTCAAACAACGCATGTATAGTCCGTGCCACGAGAACATAGACTTTTTGTAAACAAAGAATTTCTACTAAGTGACTTAGCGATAGTTCTGTCAAAAACAAATAATGTCAAATGCAATGAGCGCAACGGTACATAGATACGTGTCATTGCAAACTAATATGTCAATGGATCGGGTTTTTATCGATATTATGCGCTGTCAACAGGACCTTTTGATGTTTTGAGGTACTGTCGCCTAGAATATCAACATTTGGCGTTAGTGCATTGAAATGTTACATTCTTGGGCTTAACACGCATTTATCAGAGGACAAATATTTTTTTAGTTATCAAGAAGGGGTAAATGTAAACTTAAATACAAGTTTATAGGATCGCAACGCTCTTCCCACTGCCGGCACGGCATCTCGAAAAAGCGGGTGCAGAATAGCAGATGGCAAGCTATTAGTAGCGCAGAAAATTATTTATACCTAAAAAAGAAATTGCATTTTTAGACTGCTCTTAATGAATTTTGTTTAAGTTCATTCTGACGATTTCATTCACAGACAACGTAAATCACCATGCCTAGAAATTTTGATGCAATGTACTAGCTAGTTATTTGTAATATTTTTCATTGTTGGTCAATAATTTAATATTTTAAGATAGGTAGGTTGCTTTGCAAATGATTTATTGTCTATGATTTTTTAAAAAAATCATGTCAATATAGAGTTACATGTATGTACTCTATCATTTACATACATGGTACTCTATTTTTCCTTAATTTACAGAATATGTTAAGAGTAAAACGACAAAAAGACGGCAAATTTATAAACATTCGACTATTTAAACACAAAATTTAACATTTTTATTTCAGTTAAATTTAACAATATAAATTTAAAAACATAGTGGCATAATTAGGCATAGAAAAAATACTGTTAAAAAATATAAAATCTAAAACAACTGTTTGAAAAAAGGTTGTGAAGCCCTGAATGTTTGTTTACAAAAAGTCTATCTTCTAGTGGGGTGCCACGAGAAGATAGACTTTTTCACGGAAAAATATTGTATCTATAGTTGGTGAACTATAGATACAATATTTTTCCGTGAACATGGCGCTTGCAACATTACCGAAGTATTGAAATATGAAAATTCGGTACGTGGTGTTTATTTCGGCTAGCTGTTGGCCTAATTAGGGTTCCGTACCTAAAAGGTAAAAAACGGAACCCTATTACTAAGCCTCCGCTGTCTGTCTGTCTGTCTGTCCGTCTGTCTGTCTGACTGTCACCAGGCTGTATCTCATAAACCGTTATAGCTAGAAAGCTGAAATTTTCATAAATTATGTATTTTGGTTGCCGCTATAACAACAAATACTAAAAATAAAAAATAAAAATATTATGTGGGGGTCCCATACGAAAAACGTGTTTTTTTTCGTATTTTTGCTCAAAATTACTAACTGTAACAGCTAGACGCTTTAAATTTTCACAGAATATGTACTTAGTTGTATATTACCTGTCAAAAGAAATAATTAAATTAAAAAAAAAGTAAATAATAAAGGGGGACTCCCATACAACAAATGTAATTTTAAGCAATTTGTTACTCGATCTTAATAAACAGGTAGAAACTTAAAAAGTATTTAAGTATACATACAACGAACGTGATTTTCATTTATAGATGACTAGCTTTTGCCCGCGTAAATTTGGGGTTCTCTAGTTATAGTATATCATTGATGTTCGGGGTAACACAAATCTCCTTTATTGGGCGGAGACTATATAACTGTAAAAAGTATTTACACATACAAACTACTTAGTACTAAGACTTAGTAGTACTCAAAATGTGATCCGGTATCTGTGACGTTTCGCGAGAGTGGCTAATATGGCGACTGTGATTTGTCTGTCAGAACCATTAGAATTTAACAAAGTACTCGACAATCTGCATTTTGCGGATATATGTTGTCGACTCGAAATCTTTATTTTTTATGTTTTATTATTCAGGTAAGATTTCGATGTACTCCTTGACGAAATCATTAATATAAGATTTGACACTGCGATAGCAGCACAGTCCGTCGGTTCCAATGTGAAACATTCCGAAATCCACAACTACTTACAAATTAAAAATTGGGCAAGTGCGAGTCGGACTCGCGCACGAAGGGTTCCGTACCATCATCTATAAAAGAAAATCACGTTCGTTGTATGTATACTTAAATACTTTATAAGTTTCTACCTGTTTATTAAGATCGAGTAACAAATTGCTTAAAAATTACGTTTGTTCTATGGGAGCCCCCCTTTATTATTTACTTTTTTTAAATTTAATTATTTATTTTGAAAGGTAATATACAACTACATATTCTGTGAAAATTTAAAGCGGCTACCTGTTACAGTTAGTAATTTTGAGCAAAATATACGAAAAAAACACGTTTTTTGTATGGGACCCCCCCTTAATATTTTCATTTTTTTATTTTTATTTGTTGTTATAGAGACAACCGAAATACATAATTTGTGAAAATTTCAGCCTTCTAGCTATCATGTTTTATGAGATACGGCCTGGTGACAGACAGACGGACAGACGGACAGACGGACAGACAGACAGCGGAGGCTTAGTAATAGGATTCCGTTTTTTACCTTTTAGGTACGGAACCCTCAAAATTAAGTAAAAGAACATTTTCCAGTAGACTAAATTGTGAATCTAAAGTATTCTCAGGTTCCCTTGAACACACACAAAAAATTTCATCAAGATTGGTCCACTCGTTTAGGAGGAGTTCAGTGACATACACACGCACACAAGAAATATATATATTAAGATTAGTAGGGAAGTAGGGATATCATTAGAGACTTTCTTTATACACCACATTATCTAACTGTTTTACCACCTTCATATAGAACATGTAAATTATTTTTACCGCTTACTTGTGAATATGCCACATATAACTGACCATGTGAAAAAACAACATGTTCGGAGGTCGATTCCAGCTGTTCAAGTCTGTCCCTGCGATTTATTTAGAAAATACACACAGGGCTACGACTATCTAAAAAACAGAAACGCTTAGAATACTGGTACATTAAAAAAAGGTACTTTAGTCAAGCTAATATTCTAAGATTTAAGAAATGTCTTTCAGCTTTGTCATGGTCCGATGTCTTCAATAAAAATAATTTAGATACAGCTTTTAACGAGTTTCATGATATCTTTAGTGTATTGTACAATTTATGCTTTCCAGTCGAAAAAAAGAAAGTTTGTAGTAATTCAGGCCCAGCGAAATGGATAACAAAGGGTATTAAAAAATCAACAAAAACAAAAAGATTGTTACGCTACCGTTGCTATAAGCATAAAACGATAGAAAATAAGCTGAAATATCAAAAATATAGTGCAGTGTTAAAAAAATGTATTAATAAAATGAAGACTTATATTAATTATAAAATTATCAGTAAGGCAAAAAATAAATGTAAAGCAACATGGGATGTCATCAAAAACAAGGTTGACTGCGAGACATATCATGATAATATAGATGCAATCGAAAACAACGGTCAAATAGTTAAAGATCCGCAAAATATAGCCAATACTTTTAACAACTTCTTTATAGACTCAACAAATAAAAATCAGATACAGTCAAATAGCAATAACTATGTTATAAATCAAAACATTAGCTGTAGTTTGTTTTTAACACCGGTGACAGACATGGAAGTGATACAAATTGTTTTGTCTCTGAACAATACAAAATCTACTGGTTTTGATGGTGTTTCAACGCTTGTATTAAAACAGTGCATACCCATTATTGCTCCTGTACTAAGATATCTTCTAAACCTGTCGCTTACCGAAGGAGTTTATCCGAGTAGACTTAAATTGTCTTTAGTTAAACCGTTACACAAAAAGAAAAGTAAACTTGATGTGAATAACTATAGGCCCATCACACTTATCCCAATATTTGGTAAAATATTTGAGAAAACTATGCATAAACGAATTAGCGATTTTTTGGAAAAATTCAACTTAATTAAAGAAGAACAAAACGGTTTTTTAAAGAAAAAGTCCACTACCTTGGCGGCTTTTAAACTTGTTCAAAACGTGTTAGATTTTATTGATAAACGGGTGCCTGTAACTGTGGTATTTTTCGATATGACCAAAGCCTTTGATTTTGTGGACCATAAGTTGCTTTTAAAAAAATGTGAAACATACGGAATCAGAGGTCCAGCCTTAAATTGGTAAGAAAGTTATTTAGAAAATCGAAAGCAGTATGTTGAAATCAAAAGCTTAAATGATGCACTTGAATGTACCACTTATAAATCCAATTGTCGATTTAATAAGTTCGGCGTTCCTCAAGGTAGCATATTGGGACCATTACTTTTTTTACTATATATTAACGATTTGCCATCCATTACTACGCATCAATGCATCTTGTTTGCTGATGATATCTCACTCATAATAGCACACGAAGATAAAAAGAAGAATTACGAGGATATACTTAATAATGAAATTGAATCAGTACTACAATGGCTAGAAAATAATAATCTATATGCAAATATATGAAAGACAAAGTATATTACATTTGCTAATTACAATAATAAAAATAATATTAGTTATAAACTGACATGTCGAAATGAAATTATAGAATCTGTAAGTGATACAATATTTTTAGGCATTACTATTGATAACCATTGTAGTTGGAAAGCACATATCGATAAAATATGTAAAAAATTAAATCAGTTTGTTTTTGCTATAAAAAGGTTAAGATATACATCAGGACAAAAGACAGCTATGACAGCATATCATGGTTATGTGGCCTCTGTTTTGAGGTATGGGCTACTTCTATGGGGTAACTCTACCGATGTAAATAGAGCATTTATTGTTCAAAAAAAATGCTTACGAGCAATCTGTGGAGTAGGTCCGCTCACATCATGTAAACCTCTGTTTAAAAGAATATATTAACCCTGACGTCTATGTACATTTTTCAAGCTGGTTGTTTTGTTAAGGAACATGGTCCATTATTTAAAACATTTAATGACAAATTTAACTCTAAAATAAAAAACAGAGATCCAACAAGATTAATAATACCTAGCCGAAAAACTGCTCTCTGTCATAAAAATTGTTACATTATGACAGTAAAAATTTATAATAATCTGCATAGAAGTGTAAGAGAGTTACCGTTAAGACAGTTTAAGACAAAACTTTATAAGTGGCTGGTAGATAAGTGTTTTTATAATATGAATTAATTCTTTATGACATGAATGTATTCTTTATGACATTAATGTATTCTTTATGACATGAATGTATAATTATTGGTAATGTTTGGTAAAATTAATAATGAAAATTCTATAAATTAAGCATGAATTGTCTTCAATATTACATGTGATAAATATTTTGCATGTCGGACACATTTTCCGACGCAGTATGTGATGTGCTAACCGTAATACATAACAACTGTAATGTACCATACAGCAAGCGAAATAAACATTTCATTTCATTTCATTTCATTTCATTTCATTTTATCCAGCCCTGCCGAAAGTAAGATAGCTCCGTTGAGCTACTCTAGAGGTATCTGAATTCAGACCTCAGTCTCCCACCCACGGATTCCCATTTGGGAATAATGAGACACCTGTATAAGTACAGAACACGAACGAACGAAAGAAATCAAAGAAACACATCCACATTCATTATTCAAGAGAAACGACTAAGACACCAATCCGACGAAAACGAAAGAAAATTAACCAAGAACCTCATCAATCCACGGAGAATCTTAACACCGCCATTCAGAAAACGCCATCTATGTTTACACATACAAACCGACCGAGATAGAAAACAATATGGACTAATCGACAATTTATTGAAAAAAGGATCTATAGTAATTGTTTTTATCATTTAAAATAAAATGGAATGATTATATAACTATTATATAAACATAATAATTTGAAATAAATGAGATTGACCGTTTAAATTAAGTGGACATTGTAATAAATTTTGACACAAATGCTTTTTGTTTATGAAAGTGCCGAATATTATATTCTATTATTTTTTTAATAACAGAAAGATACCCGACACATAATTATTGCATTTTTTGCAAGGAACATTTATTTTGCTAGGAAATTATTTGAAAATAGTGACATCTATCAGTCGGTAAATAGCCATAAAACACTTTGAAGGTACCTATTTAGACTAACTATACTTTTACTAACAAACTTATAATGATCATAGATGGCACCACATATAGAACCAGTTTTGGATGATCCCTGTTTTGTTTGGGACTACGTACAAAGGAGAGGTCAAGCTGTACATCGAAAACCACTCAACCGATTGTGATGTAACATATACTATTTTATAGGTTTGAGTATCCTTTGTACATGAGTGTAAGTTTTATTGAAATCAATTTCGCCATTTCAGAGATCTTTAGCAACATAGGGAAAGACGTCGGACAGACGGACAGACATAAATTCTAAAAATTATCAAGTATTGCTTTTTAGCATTTTCCAAGATTTTTCAGCTAATTTTCGTCAAAATATCTTTAATGTACAGACTTTTTCACCTCTACAGTTTTATTATAGTATAGATAGATGGTACGGAACCCATCGTGCGCGAGTCCGACTCGCACTTGCCCAATTTTATTTTCATAGTGCAAGCTACATAAACATTTTTCAAACTCTCAACCTCTTTATATCCTTACAGGTCGAATGTTAAAAAATCTTTCCGTAGTTGGGCATCAACTACGGAAATAATTTTTAACATTCGACCCGTAAGGGTATAAAAGAGGTTGAGAGTTTGAAATTTTTTTATGTTTATTTACGCCATAATAGGAATACTACTATCCGTGTGGTGACGGATTAAGAATACGGAATGTCACCACCCCATATCATCCCGTGGGTGTCGTAAGAGCCGACAGAGGGACCATACTATGCAGAGAACAGCACTATAAGAGAAGGAAAACTTGAAACAAACCCTATACCAACCCGTTTGGCCAGCGTGGTATAGTAGGCCAATTCCTCCTTTCAAAGGAGAGGCCTAGTCCAGCAGTGGACTGTAAGGGGCTGAAGATGAATAGGAATACTCTGACCAAATTTCATAGTACTAACTCCTGTAGTTTAGGCTATTTCAAGATATGTTAGTCAGAACATGTTTTTTGTAACTTTCTATGTCATGTTACTTAATTATACCTTTCATTCAAAGGGCGGTTTCAGATTAGCGTTTTATACGCACGTATACGCTCGTGTTTGGAAGCGCATGTAGGCGCATATAGGCGCGCCCCTTGGCATACGCACAACTCGTACGAGCGTTGACGCGCTTCTAAGCTCATAAGCGTGAGCCGTCAGAATCCATGTTGTCATTGACAAGATGTCACTATCGTGTCGAGCGAACATGCCCGTTTACGTGAGTCCGCTTTATTGAAGTGCGTAATGTAGCGCGCGTGTAAGCGCGTATGCTGAAACAACAGTATACGCGCAGAAAAATACGCTAATCTGAAACCGCCCAAATTCACATTTCATTATTATTCATGTTATTTACGCAACTTCTTGATAATCTAACCAAATGTTTAACTTATGTTAATTTATATAAAGGACTGTCGAGACGATAATCGGGTTCGATGCCCAGGTACCCCGGGCACACACCTGACTTTTCGATGTTATGTGTGTATTGAAAATTTTAATTACGGCTCGGTTTTTTTTTTGTTTTACGTGGTGGAAAATCCCTTCGGATCTCCGACTCTTGGGGAAATGAGAGTCGGAGTATATGGTGTTACCACTAAAAACCACCTCGACTTTCTCATGTACCCTTGTGTCGGAGGGTCGGGTATCGCTGAAGCATTCGTCGCAACCTCTCTACGCGTATTGGCCCGCTAGATGGTCAGGCGGGCCCCGAACAAAACTCCCTTGGCGGCGGATGAAAGTGTTGGGCTCCGCCGCTAAAACACACAGCAGCCGCAGAGGATAGGGAGGACGGCAACGCAACACCGCATCCTGTTCCTCTGCGGCTCCACCGCGACGCAACAATGGTGCGGCCCCATTTGGTCGCGGGAGATCGGGCGCGCGGCAACGCAACACCGACACGCCTCTCCTCCCGCGACCGCACCCGACTGCGAGGGACAGACAGAACTGCCCCACACCCGCACTTTGGACGCATCCTACGCAGGAGTCACCCAAGCCCACGTGGAGCGTCACCTTCCGGAATCCCGCTTAGTTTCACTGTACTTGTACCTGAAATCCACGGTTACTGAGCCCACCCACCAGGACAAGGTGGAGATCCGAGGGGAATTATAGCTCGCTTAATAATGTGCCCAGTAGATAGCAATAGGCTCGCCCACAGTATTACATTGGGACCAAAATATAAATGACGAAGTTTTTTATTTTATTTATTTATTTTTATTTATAGACTTACGCCTGTATCCCCGAAGGGGTATGCATAGGTGTAAGATTACAACCACTGCCTCCGTGGTCCAGTGGATAGCGTATGCGACTGCTGATCGGAGGTCCCGGGTTCGATTCCCAGGTTGGGCAAAAGTGTTACTGGGTTTTACCGAATTCTCAGTAGCAGCACGGAGTATGGTGATGTGCCCGGTAATGGTAATAGGATCGCCCCCTATTACGTGGGACCTAAAAATTCATGACGAAATGTGGGTGTAATCTTACACCTCAGCCTACCCCTTCAGTGATACAGGCGTGAGTCTATAAATAAATAACTGACAAAATGTGGGTGTGTAATGCATCTCTGCCTTCCCCTTCAGGGATAGAGGCGTGAAGTTATGTTATGTTTACCGTATTCTATTTAAGTAAAAAAATAAAAAAGTAATATTTCAGACGACCATAACCTTCTCTAGTATTCACATCCAATGTATTATATTTCATAATTATGTTAAATCCAATATCAGTACTAGAGCTATCCTTTAAGAAAGCAATTAATAATATATATGAAATTCTCGTGTCATGGTGTTAGTTAAAATACTCCTGCGAAATGGCTGGACCGATTTGTATGAAATTTTGTATGTATATTTGGTTGGCCTGAGAATCGGTCGTAATCTATTTTTCAAACTTCCAAGTCATAAGGGTGGCCAGCCCAAAAAATCTTTTTTTTATTTTTTGAACATTTTTTTATATTTTTATTTTTTTATGATATGTCAGTATAAAATACATACAACTCTTAATTTCCACCCCTTTATCACCAACTTCGTTTTTTTATAGCCATATTAGTAATTTCATCTAGATCTAGTAGATCAATCCTGTTGGCCACGCCACGCGCATACCGGAATCAAAAAATCGTTTCTCAGTGTTAGTTACAATACTCCTCCGAAACGGCTGAACCGAGTTGTATGAAATTTAAACGTATATTATTTAGGTCTGAGAATCGGCTACAGTTTAGTTATTAAACCCCTAAATAAAAAGGACGGGCCAACCCAAACATATATTTTTGAAGTTATACTTCTTTGAAAAGGCGCGTTATGAAAGAATGATGAGAGTCACATTTTACGATGCGCATGTGTGACACAAAATTCTCACGGGAAAAGTTTTTAGTGTCTACATTCACAAGATGGCGGACGAGACTTTCTTAACAAAATTAATATGGGTATCTTTTCCTGGGTTTTCATGGATTCTGATCACGAAAATGACATCTATTGGGAATCCAAGATGGCGGACGAGAAATTTGAAATAAAATTAATATGGGTATAATTTTCGGGGTTTTCATGGATTCTGATCACGAAAGTGACATCTATTTGGGAATCCAAGATGGCGGACGGGACATTTTTAATAAAATTAATATGGGTGTCATTTTCGGGGTTTTCATGGATTCTGGTCACGAAAATTACATCTATTTGGGAATCCAAGATGGCGGACGGGATATTTTTAATAAAATTAATATGAGTTTAATTTTCGGGGTTATCATGCATTCTGATAACGAAAATGGCATTTATTTGGGGATCCAAGATGGCGGACGGGATATTTTTAGTAAAATTAATATCTTTAACATCATAATATAATTGGTCCAATTATCATTTGGCATCGTTTTACTGTGTCAACTTTACTTTACTTTTACTTTTTTTATTGACTCACGCCTGTATATTCCCGAAAGGGTAGGCAGAAGTGTAAAATGACACCCACATTTCGCCATGAATTTTTAGGTCCCACGTAATAGGGGGCGAGGCTATTGCCGTTACCGGGCACATCACCAGACTCCGTGCTGCTACTGAGAATTCAGAAAAACCCAGTGACACTTTTGCCCGACCTGGGAATTGAACCCGGGACCTCCGATCTGCAGTCGCATACGCTATCCACTGGACCACGGAGGCAGTCTCTTTCTTTATGATATGGCATTGAAAATACAAACAACTCTTAATTTTCACCCTTCTAACACCAACCCCTATTTTTAATAGCCATCTTAGTAAGTTAATCATATCACTAGATCAGTCATACGCGCCAGTCGCATACTGGATTTAATAAATCGTTTTACAGCTGCGTTAGTGAAACAATTCAGCAATTTCACAGTGTTAGTGATACAATACTCCTCCGAAATAATATTTTTTGGTCAATTTCTTAAGCCCTGATGGATGGATGGATGGAAAAAAAGGAATGAGAAAAAATACCTTAAAAAGGCGATACGGAGTTCGCCGGGTCAGCTAGTAAGAATATATAAACATTGTGTACCGTTAGCCTTTCAAAACCCTTGTCACTAACGTGTTTGTAGGATTATCTGGAACGATCTTCTGAGAACCGTTGTGGTTCAATATCAGTGCACCTGTTGTTGAAGAAAACGAATGTATCACAACAAAAGATTTTCTTAGGTAATGTTCAATATTTTTTAGATGTTAAAAGAGCCGTAGGTACATTTTTAAATTCATTGTCTTTCATCTGAAGTACGAGGGCAGATGTTTTTTTTTATATTGGCAATAATAATATATAGACTCACGCCTGTATTCCCGAAAGGGTAGGCAGAGGTGTAATATTACACCCACATTTCGCCATTAGTTTTTAGTTTTTTTTTATTCTACCATATTCACACAACACCATATTCTAGTCCCAAACTAAGCATAGCTTGTACTATGGGTACTAGACAACGGATAAACATACATATATACTTTTTGTTGTAAATACATACATATTATACGTAAAAACACCCAGACCAAGACAAACATCCATGTTCACGCACACAAATGTTTGACTTGAGCGGGAATCGAACCCGCGACCTTCGTCGTGGCAGTCGCTTACACTCCCGCTGCGCCAACCGGTCGTCCATAAAATGACGCAATTGTAATTGACGTCATATGTGAGCTTAGGCGGTTGCCTCGCGGCTTAAAACTACGCCCAGTGTTGAAGGTTGGATTTCTTCACAAGACAACAATTTGTGTGATTCACAATTCTTTAGAGTTTTTACAATTTGCGTGTACTTAGTGTTGAATGATTGAATGTTCTTAAAATCCTACACGATATTTACCACAAGTGTGGCAGTTGTATTAAAAAGATAGAGATATAGATTTGTAAATATCTTTTATTTGTTCCGAAGTTTTGGCATGGATTACACCGTGCGTAGTCCTGGTTCATTCCATGGCCGATAACATAAATAATAGTATATCTTGACGCATAGTATATAAACTTTTATACGAAACTACCTCTCTACGCTCCGATAGTACCAAGCCCACTTGAGCCCCAACGCCCAACTAATCAAAACTACTAAAATAAAACCTTTTCCACTGACAAGGGTAGGGACACAAAAATCCACATCCAACATTCTCATACGTTCATTGTAATTCAAATTATGATATTATCCTTATAAAGGGATCACCCACCTACGTAATGTTAATATAGTACGAACTAGGTTTTAGGTCTCTTACTTTATTGTATACTAGCTTTCGCCCGCGGCTTCGCCCGCATGAAATTTTAATAAAGAGTAGCCTTTGTACTTCCCCAGGTTTCATCAAATTTCATCACAAACGGATCTGCACATTAGCCGTGTAGCATACATGTAAACAAATAATACCTACTTAAAATTACTTTTGTTTTCATAGTCGTCAAGCTTTAGGTAAAGATTAGTATGTATTATTAAAGTTATTGAACAGCTTATGTATCTACTGAATAGAATAGCAGCAAAAGTAAAAACTGATAGCATTACCACAAAGTACATAATCAGACCGCCCCTCTGTAAGCGCTTTGAATGACGCTGCGCTTATATCAATTATATCGTGATAACTTTTAAACTATTCGTCCAAACTACTAACTGTAAAGACAAAGTTCATCTACATTAAATACTAAAGGCAATAAATCTATCAATTTTGAAAACAATTTGATAACTACACTACTCTAGAATGAGCATTGTAAAAAATATATTTTTTGTGTTACACTGTTTTATTACAATAAAAATGATCTAGTTAGGTTATGTACCAAAAGCTAAAAAGTAATTCAGTAAGTCCTAGCTGCCAGATCGCACCAAACTTCTCATCAATCTGGGGTATTGATCAGACAAATATGAAATTGTTGGGCAAGTGAAATTTCTATCATAATGTTTATTCTGGATACGCTACGCCTACAATCAAAATAAATGTTTTTTTTTAGTTTATTTTATTTTCAAGTTTTTAGTTTTGTTTGTTAATACTTCTCATTCTGTTTTCATCGTGAGGTCTATTCTACCAATCAAGCCCTTTCATTCGATACCTATATTGAGGTATTTGTGGCAAATAAGTTTTCCGCTATTTTGTGGCGGCGGCCATCTTGGATTTTTAATAGTAAGGTCAATTCTATCAATCAAGCCCTTTCATTCAATACCCATATTGAGGTATTTGTGGCAAATATGTAATCCACCATTTTGCGGCGACAGCCATCTTGGATTTTTTATAGTGAGCTCTATTCTACGAATCAAGCCCTTTTATTTGATACCCGTATTGAGGTATTATGTGGAAAATAAGTAATCCGCCATTTTGTGACGGCAGCCATCTTGAATTTTTCATAGTGAGCCTCTATGATAAACAATTTCATCGTACATTATCTTCAAGTAACTTTTACGGTTTAGGCAACGCACGCGAAGACAGCTTTCAGAGTTCAGGATTTTTGCCGACTTAGTTGATACTTTTCCTTATATTATGGCAACATTATACAAAATCTTTGTAAATTGTAGCCTATCTGTTATTCTGATGTATAAACTATATTACTCTAAGGTTTCATCCAAAACCGTTCAGTAGTTTTTGCGTGAAAGAGTAACAAACATCCATCCATACATCCATCCATCCATCCATCTATCCATCTATACATACATATTCACAAACTTTCACATTTATAATATTAGAAGGATTAAATTTCAACAAAATCGGTTCAGCCGTTTTAGCGTGAAAACGGCACATACATACATACTCGTACATACACACTTTCGAATTTATAATATTAGAAGGGAAGTAGGGATAGTAGGGATATCATTAGAGACTTTCTTTATACACAACATTATCTAACTGTTTTACCCACCTTCATAACATGTAAATTATTTTTACCGCTCACTCGTGAACATGCCACATATAACTAACCATGTGAAAAACAACATGTTCGGGGGTCGATTGCAGCCGTTTCAAGTCTGTCCCTGCGATTTATTTAGAAAATACACAGGGCTACGAATATTCAGCCCTGCCGAAAGTAAGATAGCCCCGTTGAGTTACTCAAGAGTTATCTGAATTCAGGCCTCAGTCTCCCACCCACGGATTCCCACGTACGTGAGGTGTGGGAATTTGGGAATAATGAGACACCTGTATAAGTACAGAACACGAATGAACGAAAGAAATCAAAGAAACACATCCACATTCATTATTCAAAAGAAACGACTAAGACACCAATCCGACGAAAACGAAAGAAAATTAACCGAGAAGCTCATCAATCCACGGCGAATCTTAACACCGCCATTCAGAAAACGCCATCTATGTTTACATATACAAACCGACCGAGATAGAAAATAATATGGACTAATCGACAATTTATTGAAAAAAGGATCTATAGTAATTATTTTTATCATTTTAAATAAATTGAAATGATTATATAACTATTATATAAACGTAATAATTTTAAATACTTAAATGAGATTGACCGTTTAAATTAAGTGGACATTGTAATAAATTTTGACACAGACTTTTTGTTTATGAAAGTGCCGAATATTATACTCTATTATTTTTAAAAAAACAGAAAGATACCTGACACATAATTATTGTCATTTTTGCAAGAAACATTTATTTTGCTAGAAAATTATTTGAAAATAGTGACATCTATCGGTCGGAAGGATAACTATAAATATCCTCGGTTCCAGTATTTATTTATCGAAAATACGTAAAAATATACTGACGAAATTAAGAATCACCTCCTTTTTTAAAGTCGGGTAAATAGCCTTAAAACACTTCGAAGGTACCTTTTTAGACTAACTATACTTTTACTAACAAATTTATAATGATCATAGATGGCATCACATATATAACCTGTTTTGGATGATCCCTGTTTTGTTTGGGACTACGTACAAAGGAGAGGTCAAGCTGTACACCGAAAACCACTCAACCGATTGTGATGTAACATATACTATTTTATAGGTTTGAGTATCCTTTGTACATGAGTGTAAGTTTTATTGAAATCAATTCTGCCATTTGAGAGATCTTTAGCAACATAGGGAAAGACGTCGGACAGACAGACAGACATAAATTCTAAAAATTATCAAGTATTGCTTTTTAGCATTTTCCTAGATTTTTTAGCTAATTTTCGTCAAAATATCTTTAATGTACAGACTTTTTCACCTCTACAGTTTTATTATAGTATAGATAACTTTGTTTCTCTAGGGCATCTTCAGGTTGTAAATTCTGGTGTAAGGTACTGGTGATACTGTTGCACGGCTGAACTAAATCTCTATAGTCTATCGCTGTCTTGTTCTATTTTATGAAATTAGAAAATATTCTTTCTGCCTCCTTGCATTTGAATTTTGGAAGTAATAAACCGTATCTAAGGCCTCCTTCACATTAGGCATGCGTGTTCCCCGAGTCTTTGCTGGCGTATGTACATATGTACGTTCAGCGTGCGCTTGGCGTTCACTTTTAAGAACAGAGTGATCGCCGAGCGCTTGCCGGGCAAACGCCGGGCGCCCGCTCGAGGAAAGCGCTTGCCCAATGTGAGAGCGACCTATAGACACAAACTAACAAAATTCATATGCGAGAACTTATAAATGGACATATTTTCGTTAGGATATCACCGCTCATTTTGTAGTTTGGACTTGCGAAGCATTATCTTAAAAAGGGAACAATTTGTATGGACATTTATCAACCCGCATGTGACGGTTCATGTGCCTTGTAATGTAGTGACGTTATCGAAATTCGGCTAGCATTTTATGTCAGAACAAAAACAATAATAACTCACTTTTTACCCGACTACGGCGAAAAAGAAAGGGTAATGTTTTTGTAGTAATTTATGTTTTGGTGTCTAGTATTGTAGTAGCAGTATTGCAGAGGTAGTTTTTAGGGTTCCGTGCCTAAAAGGTAAAAAACGGAATCCTATTACTAAGCCTCCGCTGTCTGTCTGTCTGTCTGTCTGTCTGTCACCAGGCTGTATCTCATAAACTGTGATAGCTAGAGAGCTGAAATTTTCACAAATTATGTATTTCAGTTGCCGCTATAACAACAAATATTAAAAATAAACGTGTTTTTTTTCGTATTTTTTGCTCAAAATTACTAATGGTAACAGGTAGAGGCTTAAAATTTTCACAGAATATGTAGTTCTGTCCTCTTCTCTCTCTCTCTCGTCTGTTCTGTCAGTCCTTCCAAAATAAATAATTAAATTTAATAAAAGTAAATAATAAAGGGGGGCTCCCATACAACAAACGTAATTTTTAAGCAATTTGTTACTCGGTCTTAATAAACAGGTAGAAACTTAATAAATATTTACGTATACATTATACAACAAACGTGTTTTTTTTTTATAGATGATGGTACGGAACCCTTAGTGCGCGAGTCCGACTCGCACTTGCCCAATTTTTTTTATTTTTCTTTTGCTGTTTCTATTCTCACATGGGATAACACTCTTGCACTCCTTTCCTCGAGTCTTACTAATATTCCACAAAACGATTAGAGTCTGCCAAAACAAAATATATTTATTGAATTTAAATGCGTTTTAACCAAATAACGTAAAATAAAGTTGGTATCTTTCTTTGGCAACCATATTGTTTGGAACCCAAAAAAATATATAGAATCATCACATATATATCATTTACTAACTTTCTGTAAGAATAAGAACTAAACAGTAAGTAAGGAAACACGAAATAAACCTCAGTTCAATATAACATATCAAAATCAATTAAATTTCATTTCAATAAACAATATATCTTGGACCATCAAACAACGATCGTCAGTTTATAGTGAAAAGGATTTTATTTTTATTAGGACGCATCCCATAAAATAGAAAGAAAAGGTCGTATTAGAATCAACACGTACATCTGTATTGGTATCCAAATCCTTAGATATAGTGTTACCGCTGTCCTAAAAATAGTAAGGCTACGTGTCAATCAAAGATGAGCGAGTCAGCTGGGTGATGTGTTAGGTAAAGGTATCAATAGTATTTTTCTAGTTTCTAACGAAATTCAAAATGCAGCAGCCTTTGTTTCTTAACGTTACAGACTAAACAAACAATTAATTGGTCCGTTTTACATTACACTATTACTTACAATGTGGAAAAACAAAAAGATAACAGTAATAAATACCGTACAGAATCAAAATTAAATGTTTATATAAAAAAGCATTATAATAACATACACATACATACATAGACTCACGCCTGTTTCCCCGAAGGGGTAGGCAGAGGCATATTAAACGCCCACTTTTCGCCAGTGTTTTGATCCCACGTAATAGGTGGCGAGCCTATTGCCGCTTGTCGGGATATTTTGTTTGCCAGAGCCTCGTCCGTTGATCGGCAGGTGCACCACTTGCAGGTGAGGTTGGCTTGGGACCCTATGTTCTTGGTTGGAACCCCCTATGCACCCATTATAATTATTAATATTATATTTTGACAAGTTAATCTTTTAAGATGTTTTTGTCTGAAAGTCGACGAAAGTTTTATCTACTCATTTAAAAAGGTACAAAATGAATACTTTAGCCCCAATTCATACAATATGCTACGCAGATAAGACGTTTAAAAAAGACAACAGCCACAAGCTGCATTTCTCTGGTATCCTGGTATCCTTCGCTCAGCACAAGCATTACTCATAGGCTGGTATTATTCTCGCTTAGCTTCGCCCATAATATTTTCTGTAAACGCTACAGTACCGGCCAACCTGTTCACCTGTTTATTGATATAACTAGGCGATCTCGAATGAATTAATTTTGCTTCAAAAGTTGAGAATCGATGTTGCGGTAATGGGTTGAATTGATAAATAGTGATAGCAGAGGTACTAAAATCGTTTAGTTTAGTAGAAATGGACTTTCTAAAATAATATGGCGTAGTTATATAAGTTATATTATAGTGTTCGACCATTGTCTTGAAAACGGTATAATCTGTATATATAAAATCCTTGCGTTACTGACTGACTGACAGATAAGCTATAGCCTAAACTATTAGACGCAGGAAGCTGAAATTTGACATGGATGTTTCTTGGGGACCGTAGGGGTGCACTAAGAAGGGATTTCGCGAAATTTCCACGTCCTCTAGTGTCTTATAAAACTAATGTTTGTTTTGTTTTTCGTGTGAGTGTGTGGCCAATACTGGTTTCGTAGTTTTCAGACCGCCCTGAGGCCTCCGACACGGCCTAACGATCGTAATCCTTAGACAAGAACCGGGACCGACAGTTTTACGTGCCCTCCGAAGTACGGTAGCGCTCAGATGTAAATGCAGCACACGGTCACCCATCCAAGTGGCGACCTGCGCAAGCGTTGCTTAATTTTATAAAACTAATAAAAATACGCGAAGTGAACAGTATCTTTGCGAAGGGACGGTCATCTCAACATACTCTTTATGAACGCGTCCACCCACTTTGTTATAGTATTCCCAGTACTCTTTGAGTCACAATGTTATTGTAACACAATTAAGAAGTCCAGTAGGAGTCTACGAAAGGATGTAGGATGACGATAATAAGAATGTCTTAAAAAGAATTAAAAAAGATCATAATTATCAGTTTTCATAAGCATATTTTCAAGTGATATACCTGATTATACCATTAATAAAATATGTATACCTACTTATAATCTTAAAAAGGTATATTTTTGGCATGTCGTGATTTCCTTCATGGAAGTCTAAACTGGTTTAAACTTACGAGAAACTGCTGAAAAGTTGTTTAATAGCAGCATTCAGTTCGTCAGCTCCTTAATACGTTTTTAATCTAGTTAGTTGTTTATATCCGGCTCAATTTCCAAACATGGACTAAATATAGTCTGGAGTTTTGACCTAGGCGTATTTACTTAAAAAAAAAAAATATTTGTAGACTAATATTAGATGAGGCTACCTCCGTGGTCCAGTGGACAGCGTATGCGACTGTTGATCGGAGGTCCGGGTTCGATTCCCGAGTCGGGCAAAAGTGTTAATGGGTTTTTCCGAATACTCAGTAGCAGCCCGGAGTCTGGTGATGTGCCCGGTAACGGCAATAGGCTCGCCCCCTATTACGTGGAACCTAAAAAATCATGGCGAAATGTGGGTGTAATATTTACACCTCTGCCTACCCCTTCGGGGATACAGGCGTGAGGTTATTAATAAAAAAGAGGTAATTTTGAATCGAACCTGAGATCTCCCGATTAGTGGACGGATACGCTATCCACTGGACCGAGGAGGCAGTCTTATCTATAACTATATTTTCATCATCGTTGTTCAAGCTTTACCCAGTTTGCATTTGCCCTTGGAGCAAATGGCCCGCAGCCCAAGTCATGTCAAGCTAGTAAATAAAAGTCATATCATAATCGATGCAGCCTTTTCATAGATTGCCCAAAACAAAACAGAACGAATCTAAAGTGTTTTGATTGTTATAAGGTTAAAGGTTTATAGTGCTTGTACCTAAAGCTTTCACTTTAAATCCAAAATATACGTAAAATGTATCTATTTGTAAGGATATTATGTAAAACGTCGGTCGTAAATTTGGCAGGGCGGATAAATGGACAAAAGAAAATTTAGAGTGGTGACGCTGGCCGGGTTGAAATAAGACATTTTTATACTATCATAGTTACGGACACAGAGCTAAATTTTTTGCAGGGTATGCTACTTTGCAGTGTGATATTTGAAGACTGTTTTAATTGTGATGTAAAATGCATGATTGTATAAAAATATATTGAAGAAATATGGCACTATGAATAAATCTTGTATCGTAGGGCACTTTAAAAACATTCACTGAATTTCTGATCTCACGATGTTTAACCAACAATACCATAAACATCAAATACGTTAATGGTGATATAAAATGTTGAGTAAATCAATCTTAGGAATACTTTTCAGAGATGTATTTTGAGTTTAGACGTCAAGTTGCAATTAGGGACAGTTTAAAGCCAACTAAATCAAATGAATGTTGGTTGCATTTTCGTAGGTTAGGTTGAAATTCTTTGCATTCGTTCATAATCCACTTAAACACAAGCTGTCCACAGGCATGCCCACTGTACTAATATAGATATACCTATGTACAATAAGAAGAATCATTCTACGCAAAATATCACCAAATGTAAATTCGTGTCTCCAGACTTCAGTCATCGTCCGCTTGTACTTTCATCAAAAATCCTTAAATTAACTTCCGTAAGCCCCGCTAGATGACACCACGGGCCGTCGGAGATGACGACGAAGCAGAATGGCGTCATCCCCTCATCCAATTAGATAAAATGGATCTTTGTTTTACCTCTCCAAACCTTGATGTTAATTAACCAAAATATTTAAATTTTATGAATTTATTTCGTTTGCTAGAGTATCTAAGGCGATGGCTTTGAGTTGCTTATTCTTTTGAAGTTTGGAATAGATTGTAGATAAGTATCACGGCGTTATGCCCTTTGTCAATCTTGGTGGGTCAGGCGTCGGTTTATGGACTCGCTGTCACGTTTTGGTAGATCTTGTCGCAGATTGGATGAATTGGTATTAAGGGTTCTTGTTAGAAAATCATTTGCTGGAGTCATCAGTCAGTCGTGTTGATTTAATCTTGTATCACGTGGAGGGCCGCGTAGAATGTTACATAGAATATGGCACTTATTGTAGCATAAAGAACCGCGTAGCGTGTTTATTACAGTGTCGCGTAGAATGTGAACACATGATTTTTGCAGGATTTGGATATTATTATGATTTGTTGAATGTAGTTTAACATTATTTATCCCTGATCATATCGTTGTTCACTTGTCACCTTCACAAAATTCTTTCTACATTTGCATTCCTTCACGCGTTCCACTAATTTATGTTAATAATAACGATCTGGAAAGTGGAGGTAATTGGCGGTCATGGTCAGTATACCAATAGATTGTTTCTTACTGCCGGTTCGTATACCGTTATCGTCATGCTCACTAAAATGTCATTTCTTGTGGTAGCGTCGTGTGTCGGGTCATCCCTGTCCCTCTAATATGGCGAGAGGGATGATGGCTGGCACATGCGTCATACTCGTGAACGGGTGCTACTTGCGATGACTGGTCGATGACGGTCTTGCGGGCTGGTATTATATTTTAATATTTAACTGCATCATTTCCATCATGGGTCTGATCACTTTCGCGGATTGCCTGCATTATTAGGTATATATAATGTAAGTGGATGCTCCTGTTTCACCATGTCTATTCTGAAGAGGCTAACCAAATGAACATCAAAAGTATTATGCTTGAGTATTATTATGTACAGTAAATATATACAAGTGATATAGAAGGTGTAACAGTTGCAGCACCTTACAAAATGTAAATTATGTATATTATGCAAAACCTGGCGATGAAAAAGAGTGACCGTGAGTTTTATTGCCCGTTCTTTCTCATGGTTCTACCTATTGCTTTGCGAACGTGGCAGTAAATGTAAATGTAGAGTCTTTAAGTAATTATTTTATATTTATGACCCAAATGAATAAAGGATTTTGAATTTTGAATGTGATGCGGTGCGTCGCGTAGCATGGTGCTCAGACTTTCGCGTAGCATATCAGGTACCGCATTGCGTAGGCAAAGACCACCGCGTTATGGATGATATTATGCGTCGCGTAGAATATTCTATGGTACATCGCGTAGCTTGCTAGTTTTGAATGATAGTTCTGCAATGTTATCTCAGTCAGCGGTGATGAGTAACAGCTTCATTAATGATAGCACCTCCTTCTCACATCACAATACAAAGACAAACACCAACAATTTAGTAATGTTTAGTGATGAGATAGGTAGGAACATGAGCCAAATGTTGAGACAAAGGACAGGTCAAACCGTTACCAACTTTTGTATGCCTGGAGCAAGTTTTTCACATATTTTACAAAACATCTTGAGTAGAACATACTGTCCTAATTCAACAATAATCATATTTATTGGGAGAAGGGGTAATGCAAATCTTAATACTATTAAAAGGTATTTCGACCAATTATTACACCTAAAAGTTAGAAAAATTATTTTACTTGCATTTCCCTACAGTAAGTTGTTGCCACAGGCCGAAAATGACTATAGATATAAATTAAATTGTAAATTACATACATTGACATTATACAATGATTTTATTGACTTTATTGACTCTAATGCTTTCATTAGAAGTTTTTATTTGACATGTGATAGTTGCTATCTATCTCAATATTTTCAAAGACAAATAGCATCATCGCTAGCATATTATATTAATAACACAGCCAAAAATTTGGCTAATAACACTGCTTTTATTGAGCAGTCTAACTTGACATTGAATAAAAGCTTGGAATCCGTTCCAAATCCTTTAAATTAAGTTATGAGACAATAGAGTCAATCTCTGGCAATAACATAGACAAGACATTGATAAATTTAAATATAAGTAACAAAAACACACTTGCCTCAACCACACATTGTACAAAAAATAATTTAAAGAATTGTATTAACCTGGTGCATCAAAATATACAAGGGTTGATGGGTAAGGAGTTAGAGTTGGAATTGTTCATGAACTGTAACAATATTGATATTTTATGTATTACAGAACATTGGCTAAAAAGCCACCAGTTCATTTTCAATTTCAACAACCACCAGGTTGCAAGCTCATTCAGCAGAGAAAAATTTATTCGAGGAGGCTCGTTAATTATAATAAATAAACTTTTAAAATTTAAAGAAAGGTCTGATATTGTGAGCCTCTCTGTTGAGCGAGTTATAGAGATATCTTGTGTCGAATTTGATCAGTTCATTGTTATGAGTGTATACAAGCCTCCATGTGCACATTTTGAAAGTTTTCTAGTAATTATGGAGGAAGCCCTAAGCAAAGTTAATAATTGCCATAAAACGGTTGCTATTTGTGGTGACTTCAACATTAACATTTTAGAGAAATGTTCTTTATCAATTGATTTCTTAAATCTATTTAAATCTTACAATTTAAGTCATACTTTTTTAGAACCAACTAGAGTGACTGCCACAAGTGCTACCTGTATTGATAATATATTTATTAACACTAAGCCTTTACAAAAATCCTTAATTAATATGTTACAGTCTGATCACTGTGGGCAGTTAGTCTGTTGTCCAAGAAAAAGCCCTAAGATTCAGAGTAAAATTATTAATTTTATACCTATAAATGAAAACCGATTAGAACTTTTTAAAAATAATCTATCAAATAAAATGCGTTGGTTGCCTATTCATGACCATCCGGATCAGTTATATAATTCATTATTTAAATTGATTAATGATGAATTTTCTACTGTATTTAAACCTAAAAAATTAAATGTAACTGACCGTCTGATGTTTAGTGATTGGGCAACTGAAGGCATTCATAAAAGTCGGATTAGGTTATATGAACTTTATAATGAAAAAACTTTTAATAATAGTCCAGCCTTTATTAATTATGTAAAAAAATACTCAAAAACATTTAGACAAGCTTGTTATGCTGCAAAATCAATTTATTTGAAAAATAAAATAAAAAGCGCTGAAAATACCATAAAAGCAACTTGGAATGTGATCAATAGCGAAACTGGTAGAGCCAAAACACGCAGTCGTGACTACCTACTAAATATCAATAATGTGAGTATTGCAGAGGACTTGGAAGTAGCGACGGAATTTGAAAAGTTTTTTGCTAATATACCCATTGTAACTACAGCGTCACTCAAATCGTCTTCCATGTCTGCTGAAATGCTGCTTAAAGACTGCGTGCCGGAATGTGTTACGGCCTTTGAATTTGTTGCTGTTACTACAGATGATGTTCTTAAACAATTTAAAACTATTAATATGAAAAAGACAAAGGATCTGTGGGGATTGTCAGTAAAGACTGTTTCGTCTATTATTAAATTAATTGCTCCACATCTTGCAACAGTGTTCAATGGTTGTGTCATTTCTGGAACATTTCCTGATTTAATGAAGTATAGCAAAATAACACCTTTATTTAAATCCGGTGACACATCAGACCCCTCAAATTTTCGACCTATTTCTGTATTGCCAACACTTAGCAAAATTTTTGAGAAACTAATTCTTAGTCAGTTACTTAGTCATTTCAATAGATATAATCTTCTTCACAAGAAACAGTTCGGATTTACGAGGGGTTGTTCAACTACTGACGCAGCAGTTGAGTTACTGAAAAGTATTTTTGCAGCTTGGGAGAAGTCGCAAGATGCGTTAGGTATATTTTGCGACTTGTCGAAAGCCTTTGATTGTGTTCATCATGATACTCTTATCAGGAAACTATATCATTACGGCATTAAAAATAAAGCTCTCGATCTCCTGACTTCTTATTTGGGCAACAGAATCCAGAAGGTCGAGGTTAATGGTAAGACATCTCCAGGCTCTGCTTTGAAAATGGGTGTCCCGCAGGGTTCAATTCTCGGACCATTTCTATTCTTGATATATATTAACGATTTACCTTATTACGTTAAGAATAATCATGAGATTGTATTGTTCGCTGATGATACCTCTTTGATTTTTAATATTAAACGACGACAGAGTAACTTTGACGAAGTAAACAATGCACTCTCTAAAGTTGTCAATTGGTTTAATGTTAATAATCTATTACTTAATAATAAGAAAACTAAACTTTTAAAATTTTCAATGCCCAATGTTAAACATATGCCAACCAATGTACAACTTAATGAATCTGGGATTGAGCCCGTCGAGACAACCATGTTTTTAGGTATTATGCTGGACACCAAACTACAATGGGGTCCACATATAGAAAGGCTTTCGGGCAAACTAAGTTCTGCAGCTTATGCAGTTAAGACAATTAGACGCCTCACAGATTTAGAAACGGCTAGAATGGTTTATTTCAGTTACTTTCATAGCTTAATGTCGTATGGGATTCTTCTCTGGGGGAATGCTGCAGACCTAAATACAATATTTGTTCTGCAGAAAAGAGCTGTAAGGGGAATTTATAACCTCAGTCCAAGAGTTTCTCTAAGAGAAAAGTTCAAAGAAATAAACATTCTAACTGTTGTATCACAATATATTTATGAAAATCTGCTATATGTACATAAAAATATTGACAAATTTTGTAAAAAAAGTGATATACATTCTGTAAATACAAGACACAGGAATAATCTCGTAGTTCATAGCACTCGTCTCCACAAAATAAGTAGCTGTTTTATGGGGCAATGTATACGCTTTTATAACAAGCTCCCTTATAATATAAGAGACCTATCTATAAACAAGTTCAAAATTATTGTAAAAGCGAAATTGTGTTCAAAAGCCTATTATAAAATATCTGACTATAAAGACGACCAAAACGCTTGGGACTGAGCTGTTCTAATTCGACACACAAAAATAATTGTATTAAATATTTCTTTTTAATGACGTTTCGTAAGTACTTTCAAAGTTTACACGAAATAAAGAAGTAAAAAAAAAAAAAAAAAAAAAAAAAAAAAAGTCCATTCGCACTTAGACGTACCAGCTGTTTTTTGCTCGGTCTAAAGAGACGGACGTCTCAGTGGCAGTTCAAAGGAGATGTTTCCTTTTGGTATGGAACTCTGGCTACAACATGTACCATATTAAAAATCCTAGGAAATTAACCCATAAACATAATTAAACTAAAAATATCCACATTAAAATATGTAGTTTTGAAGATGTAGAAAATAAAATAAAAAATATTTGACGTGTATCTCAACAATCATGGCGGAATATTGTGACATTTGCAAATGACGTTTTATGAAAACATTGACATAATAATTGTCAAGTGATAATATCAACATGTCAAAACGAATATTTCGTGCCGAAATGGACAGGACCTGTAAGACCAGTGCAGTTTTATAACAATTTTTTACCTTATGATAGGTTCATAACGATTTTTCTAAATTATTTTTATTGTAGTCGCAGTATGCTGCAATTGAGGTATCCATAACTATTTTATTTTTTTATTTTACATCTTTGTGTTTTTACCTTCTGTCATTTCATCTCGTACAATTTCTGTACGCATTAGGTATCATGCTGCAATCCAATAAACCGCCATATTGAATATGGCAAGAACAGAAAAGTATTTTTATTTTACTTTTATTTTTTATTTTACTTTTATTTTTTTTGACAGCTGTCACTTGTAATGTAAACATAGCTCCGTATTTAAAAATTTATTAAATTACTAGTCGACGCCAGCGGCTTCGCACGCACATATTTTCGATTTTCCTGTTTTGCCCGATCCCATAGGAATTTCGGGAAATCCCGTCTTAGTGCACCCCTACGGTGCCCAAGGAACATACATGCTAAATTTAATCTTCTTGTGACCAGTAGTTTCGGCTGTAGCATGTCTGTCAGTCAGTCAGTAACGCAAGGATTTTATATATTAAGATTAATTCCGTATCAACAGTCGTAAAAGTTAATTTAGTGCGTAAAGAAACAGTGAAATATTCAGCAATATCGTTTTCCACCATCAAAACTAATTATATGTGTAACAGTACATCATCAACCAAGTGCATAGTGTTTGTAACTGTAACTGTAAATATTGGTGTTATACAGACGTTTTAATCAAAACTATCTATAAAAAGTCCTCAAAATATTAAATAAAATCATAATATCGCGATAAAACGATAGCAGAACAGTTTTTGTGTAAATTATATTTGTCACTTGTCTAAGCCTAAAATTCGTTGATAAGCATTTGAAAAATATTTTTTGCGCGGACAATACACAGTGCTGCCAACGTAAAACTTTATGGTCGCGTTCCAGATTGTGTCATTTCATTACACCTTAATATACCAAAACGAAAGACCACGGAGATAGAGATAAATAAGGCTGGACATTCACAAAGAAGTCAACAAGATGGCAAAACATACGCATCCTCATAACATGAATAAATCGCAAAGTCTCGAAGATCTGAACATTTCTATTGCAGATAAGCATACGAGTAATATAACTCTCAGAAATAAGAAAAAAATTACCATGCAATCCGACAACTCTTTTGACACTTTCCTCGAATTCATTATTAATAGAAAATAGTACACAAGCTAAACAAATTACAGAATACAAACTTAGAATTGATCAATTAACCCACATATGCACAAACACGAACAAGAAGAAACCACAACCTAAAAGTATGATACAACGAAATAAAGTTGGAACCACTCTTGACTTCACCATATCATCACAAAGTCCTACAATCACCCCTAGTCAGCGTACTAAGGCAAAGACAACGCCGTCTACAGAATCAATTAGCAAACAACGTCAACAAAAAGCTATCGATATTGATGAACCCTATACCAACATCACGAGAACATTGGAAAATTCACAGCGGTTGAAAATCGTGAACGCACCTCAAACGAAACGTCAAAATTCACCCTCACCAATTGTACAAAATAAAAATATTGCGTTAGTATCTAATGACTTTAAGAACAACAAGTTATGTATTATTAGTGATAACAATGTGAATAATATTCTTAAAACCGCAAAAAATACATTCCCTGATTCACAAATATGTCACTATTGTATGCCGAATGCAGGTATAATGCAGGTATTTGAAACTTTAGAAGGTAAGCTCTCGAACTATTCTCTGTATGGTTTTTGTTTGATATTTCTTGGGGAACGAGATTTTGAAGTGTCTACTAGATATGACCAACTTGTTAATTACATAAAATGTACACTCCAGAAAATTACTTATACTAACGTTATAATCTGTTCGCCAAACTTTAAGTTAAAAAGTAATGTTACAATATATAATAAGAGAATTGAAGCTTTTAACCATCTTTTATATCGTAATAACTAAATAAATATATCAAATACACTTATGAAATGTTTTCTGCATTGACAGGCAAAGTGAATAACAGGGCTATGGCCATTATTTTTAAACACATCAAAAATTATATACAATTGTATTTTGATACAGATTGTAAAAGCAACCATCAGCAACACACTGTAACTACATTGATAAACCAAACTAGTTCTCTAAATATTACAAGGCAGAAGAAAATAATTGATTACTTTCCTATATTGTCTAGGAATACTAAGTATACTCACTCGTCAGGCAATTGCCTGACACAAACCAAAAATTTTTTCGTCAGTAAAGGGACAAAGTTAACACCAACTTTAACCAACCATGATACAGTACATAGCCATACTCAATCAACACATACCTCTCTATCAATTTTACACCAAAATATAGCTGGTTTGTTAAACAAAACAGACTTATTGTCACTACACATTCAGGAACTCGCAAACAATCTACAAAATGTGGACATACTCTGTATCACTGATCATTTTATAGAATCAGGATATGAAAAACTACTACATATTCCTAACTATAAATTAGCGGCATGTTATTCTAGAAAGCAAAAGCGTGGCGGCGCTTGTATCCTTGTGAAAACGAGATACCAATTTAAGGAACTGTCTGAAATATCAAAATACTCAATAAATTTTATAATAGAATGTTGCGCTATTGAACTGATTGAACTTAAAATTGTAATTGTATGTCTATATAGACCGCCTAAAATGTGCAATATGGATTTGTTTTATGGAAATCTTAATTCTATTTTAAAATTGTTATGTACTAAGCATCAAAGAAGGCTAGTATTATGTGGGGATTATAATGTGGATACTTTAAAACGGAACAGAATTACTTTGGATTTCGAATGCTTTCTCTTGAGCTTCAACTTAAAACTAGCAATCTCACAACCAACTAGACTCTCAAGCAAAAGTTGCTTAGACAACTTTGCACATAATCTCCAACAAAACTGTAAGGCAGAAGTCTTAGACTTTTCACTGTCAGATCACACAGCTCAACTTTTACAAATCCCAGTCAGTAAAATTCCACTGCTGACTTCATGGCGAATCAGAAAACGAGATATATCTGCAGAGAATCTTTCAGCTTAAAGCTTATAATCACTTTTTAGAAAATTTCAAATTATTTTATGATTTGTGCTTTCCATTTAAATTAATAACAATAAAATCTAACAAAAAGCACAAATGGATTTCAAAGGGAATAAAACTCTGTAGCAAAAAGCAAAGGCAAATGCTTTGGCAATACAGGATAAAACCAACTTCAGAAAATAAAAATAGGTTCAAAAACTACTCACAAAAACTAAAAAAGATTATAAAACTTACCCAAAAGGTCCAGAATAGTAATATGATTAGAAAATCTGAAAATAAATCTAAGGCTGCCTGGCAGGTCATAAAGAACAATACATACATACATACATACATAACGTCACGCCTTTTATCCCCGAAGGGGTAGGCAGAGGTGTATTTCTACACCCACTTTTCGCCAGATATACTTTAGTCCCACGTAATAAGGGGCGAGCCTATTGCCGTACCGGGCACATTTCCAGACTCCGTGCTGCTACTGAAAATTTCGTGACAGAAAAACCCAATAACACTGCCCGACCCAGAAATCGAACCCGGGACCTCCCGATCCCACGCGCACATTTATGCCGCGAGACCAACGAGGCAGTCGTATAGGATTTGATGTCAAGTTTTCCGTCTCTACGCAAAGATGGTATTTGCATCGTGTTATCCCTTAGTCGCCTCTTACGACACCCACGGGAAGATAGGGGGTGGTGACACTTGTATTCTATGCCGTCAACCACACGGCAAACCACACGGCAGAACAATACAATGCCGAGAGAATCTATTTTGCAAATTGATAGACATGGTATATTGGTTAAAGATCCAAAAGAAATAGCAAATTATTTTACTTCTTTTTTTATTGAGAATATCACAGATATTTCCAAAAATATGACTAGCGCATCTATAAGCATCATCAGAAATTCACTATTTATGCCACCAGTGGTCCCACAAGATGTAATAATTGCTATAAAGTCATTAAAAAACACCAAGAGCTGCAGCTATGACGAAATTTGTACACCAGTAGTCAAATTCGTGGCTGATAGCGTAGCGACACCATTAAGTCATATCTTTAACTTATGTATTAGCACAGGTATCTTCCCTAATAGTCTTAAAACAGTCCTAGTGAAACCACTACATAAAAAAAACAGTAAAGATGATATACGTAATTATAGGCCTATCGCATTAGTCCCTGTACACTCTAAGATTTTTGAAAAAATATTATACGAAGTAATTTATTCCTTTTTAACAAAATTTAATATATTATGCGATTAGCAAAAAGGTTTCAGAAAAAACAAAAGTATTAACATGGCCATATACGATTTACTACTTAAAATAATGACAAATGTGGATAAAGAGATACCTACATGCGCTATTTTCACTGACATGTCGAGTGCATTCGATTGTGTAAAACATGATGTCTTGTTGAGCAAACTTTATTATTATGGCATCAGAGGCAACATATTAAAATTAATAAAATCGTATCTAACCAACCGTCAGCAATATACTGTTATAACAAGAATATGTAACAAAACTAAAAATGAAGTTCACTACAGATCCGATCGTAAAGAAATAAAATACGGAGTTCCTCAGGGGAGTGTCCTCGGACCATTGCTCTTTCTGCTATATATCAATGATCTCCCACATCACACTCAACAGCAAATTATACTCTTCGCCGATGATAGTACTGCCATAATTAAATGTCTAGAACTAAAATCCTATGAGGCTGACATCAATAATACTCTTGCAGATATAGTTAACTGGATGACTAACAACAACCTGCTCATAAACCTTAATAAAACTAACGTTATGCATTTCTATCAAAATCTGTAAAATGGGCTCTTTAATATTGATTACAATGGCCAAACAACAAATGAAGTAAACAGAACAAAATTTTTAGACATACAAATTGACAGCCAGTTAACATGGAAGCCACAGTCAGAAGCCATTTGCAAGAAACTGAGCACTTCTGCTTATGCTCTTTATAACTTTTCTAAAAAAAGTAAATATTGAAACTCTGCTTATAGCATATCATGGCCTTGTTGCGTCGATTTTGAGACTTGGTGTGATATTCTGGGGGAATTGTAGCGAGAGAGAAACAATTTTCAAAGCACAAAAAAGATGTTTAAGATCCATGTTAGGTCTAAAAATAACTGACAGTTGCATTCCTGCGTTTAAATCCCTAAAAATACTAACTTTCCCATGTCTTTATATACATATTAGAAGTAGCTATATTTGTCAAAACCAATATTCACTTATTCACTAATATGTCTGAAACCAGTAAACGCTCAGCACTGCTGAGAAACAAGTACAAATACCTCCTTAATAAAGGAGACTATAAGACAGCCTTATTAAGAAAGAGCATTGTGTGCATGGGCCCAATTATTTACAACAAAATACCCGATGACATCAAAAACCAAAATCTATGCAAATTTAAAAAATACTTGAATAAATTACTAATAGAAAAATGTTACTACAGTATAACAGACTTCTTAAATTATGAATTGCAGGTAATGTTGTGAAAACGTCTGTCATTGAAATTTTTTCTTGTAATTATATTTGTAATCCTTGTAAAAGCATCTCTGTAATTTTCTCTTTATTTCTATTTGTGTTAATAATAAATATATTTGCATGCTCAATGGGTAGAATGTATTAGAACTAACCATCTATGTAAGACCTCAACCATGTACATACATTCAAAGCAAATAAAGATTTTGAAGTTTGAAGTTTTCTATGATCTTAAATATGAGTAAATTATTGAAATAATATTTTTCCCTGATTTCTGATATTTTTCTCTATTTTTCGAGGTATGGTTCGTTTTGTAGCCAAAAATGAAACATCTCCTTTGTGATACTGTTTACATTTTGACGGACCGAGTAATCAGAACGTCAGTCATAGTGTTAACGGGCTGTTAGTGCTATGCAGTGTGTGGCGTAGCATGTTCGATTGACGCATAGAGCATCGCGTAGCACATTACGTAGCAATATACCTATCATGGAGGCCCAGTCATTAAAAAAGTACAGTAAAATATAAACGTACCGTTTAGCAGAACTTGAAGTTCGTCGCGACTTCGTTTCGGCGGCAAGTGTGAAAAGTTGCGGAATGTTGAGTTAGCGCATCGAGTATAACTTATGGGAAAATACATTTAACAAGTTTGTTGTAAATTGATATAGATTTTTGGCAGGTTATTATGAGGTTCGAGCAATGCTCAGCACTAAAATATTTAATTTAATTTATTTTAATATTATATAATATTAATATTAAATTCCCAAACTCCAAAAAAGTTGCTTGTTCATTCAATTCACACATTTTCGCTTTAGTAAAAAATATCAAATAATTAAATATCCCTGGGAAAAATTAAATAGACAGGGAAGACAAGCTCTTTTCTATTTATGCCATAGCTTCTCTATGCATTAGTATAATAATTTAATAAAAACGTACAAACCAAGAAACGTCTGTATCTAACCATCAAGCAATCAGGCGCGTATTACAAAGAAGTATTTACAAATAAACCATCCAAATCCCTTTCGACCCAGCATTAAAAAGATCTTAGCCAATATAAGAACTCAGTCAATCCGATATTTCAATAACTTATAACGTGAAAATTGAATAAGTATTCAATCCTTTTGTTCGTTCATAAAGCCTCTATTAACTGAAAGACGCTATCGAATTCAAAAGAAGTGGAAAAAGACTGAAAAAGCCAATCATTTGCTCGTTTCAAAGCGTTTTCATTAAAATTCCACGGTATTTATATGATTAATGTGAATGAAAGTATGCAAGAAATGCTGCGCTTTGTATGATAGAGATACGTTAATATGAATACGTTTAATTGAAAAAAGATTAAGCTTAATTTGTTTAAGAAACTTTGAGATGGTAGATGGAAAAGTGGGCTGTATTTAAAGAGACAGATCAATGTACGCGATTAAATACTGATTAAAGCTTGGTCAAAGTAAGTAGCCGCTAGGACGCGCGTGTCCTGATATCTATCAAGTAGTGACTGAAATATGACCTGATAATTCTCAGCACTGGGTGTGACACCTGCAAATACGGACTGGGCCTTCGGTAACAGTTTACCTATTAAATAGTACAACCTGTCAGCATCTGTCAGAGAACCAAGCCTTTGAGCAGAGAGCTAATAGACTTGGTCTCATTAATAATCGACAAATCAGGCATTACCGCATGATTTACGTCTTTGAAGTCACCATTATCATCATTGTGCAATTCAAATAGATTTTTGTAATTACTGAGTTCGTATCGCCACCTTCTGACTCCTTCATCGGACGAGAACGAGCCCAAACTCTACAAAATTTTGTCAATTAATTACTGAGTTCCTATTTTATTCCTATGGCCACCTTTCGATTCCATCATCAGAGCAGCTCTATGTCATAATAACTTTTCATTGTCATCATACGTATACAAAACCCAACTCCCGATGTCTGACATATTTTTTTTTATAGACTCACGCCTGTATCCCCAAAGGGGTAGGCAGAGGTGTAATATTACACCCACATTTCCCAAAGAAAGAAATCGCCAGAAGGCTGATCGATGCTTACCGTGACCAGAGGGCTGGTTTATATCTCGCTGAGAGAATAAGCATTGCCATTCAACGTGGCAATACTGCCAGCCTTCTGGGCACGCTACCGCTCGACAGCTTTGCTGAGGTATTTAATTTTTATTATATTTTATTTACTTTTCTTTTCATACTTTTGCTTTTTACAGTTTAGGATAGTTTAGTTGTATAATTAGTTTTATTTTATTGTACATTATAATGTAAATCCTACTTATAGACCAATTATACTTTAGTTTATTTAAAGTCTACCTAAGATAAAAAAAAAATATTTGCCAAATATTCATAAACATTTTCCAAATTTCATAAAAACCTAAATCGACTAACTGTTTTGATTGGGATTTGAACCCATGCCTGCAGAACGTAAAGCGGGTGTATTATCAGCACGGCCATCGCCTTGTTATCAATTAGTGGCGAATTTAGCGAACACTTGACAGAGTGCTTACGTCATCTAACTGTCATTTCCAAATAATGAAATAGTCTTCAAACCTTTTTACTAAATATTATGTTTGAGTACCAGCCAGTTTGTCGTGTCGACGCATAAAGTGTAGACGTCAGTAGTCCTTAGTAACCGTAGTGATGACAATTTGACATGACACCAGCCGTCACAATTATCATTCATAGGAATTTCAGCCTTAAGGATAGGTGAAAATCATGGAAGAATAACTAAAGCATGGAATGAACGATATTTTTATGAACAAATTGAATATAGCTACACTCTTCACTCATATGCCAAATTAGAGTTGCCAGAAGAAGATGGCACTATGTTTGTCAGTTAGGGCTAAAGACAATTTGAACACAAATTTCGTAACTTTTTAATTTTTGAGTGATTGATCAAATCCGCTATCGATATCGATCAAAGTTTCAATAATATAGGTTCAAAATCAAACAGACTTGTAAAAGTAAGTATGTACATGTTATACATTCCGTAAGTTTGTGTCCACAGCAGTCAGAACGCTAGTTACATACATACGTACATAACGTCACGCATTTTATCCCCGAAGGGGTAGGCAGAGGTGTATTTCTACACCCACTTTTCGCCAGATATACTTTAGTCCCACGTAATAAGGGGCGAGCCTATTGCCGTACCGGGCACATTTCCAGACTCCGTGCTGCTACTGAGATTTTCGTGACAGAAAAACCCAATAACACTGCCCGACCCAGGAATCGAACCCGGGACCTCCCGATCCCACGCGCACATTTATGCCGCGAGACCAATGAGGTAGTCGTATAGGGTTTAATGACGAGTTTTCCGTCTAAACGCAAAGATGGTATTTGCATAGTGTTATCCCTTAGTCGCCTCTTACGACACCCACGGGAAGATAGGGGTGGTGACACTTGTATTCTATGCTGTCAACCACACGGCGAGTTACAGAACGCTAGTTAATGGATAGTATTTATATAATTATTACACAAACTTGCATTTTTAAACGGAATCTATATTTTTTTGTTTCAAATGGGTACTCAGTAGCACATAATAATGAAGCGTCACAGCATTTTTTTTAACTTCAAGCTAATCTCACGTATTTTGTCACCAGCCGCGCGTGAAAGGTATATTTTAATAACACTGTTATTTTTCACGTGATCTAAAATTATCAAATCCTTCTTCACGATATTTTCGTTTTGCAAACTATCAAGTATATATGGGCGCAAATTAATATATAATGATTATATTGTTACGAAAATGTTAATAATATTTAAGATTGATATTTAAATAACTATTTGTGAACTGAGAACTTCACTACTTTAGAATATTAGACACTGTATCGACTGTTCACTGTTTTATAAAGATTGGTTATTTATAATTTATCGCTTAATTATTAAGATAACTCCAGAAACTTTCAAAGTAAAATCAATTAGTATTAAATAACATTATTCTGATACTTTTATGTTAACGGTAATAAATAACCTGCGCTTATATTTACATCCTGTTGATAGCATCCCATCACCATATGTTGCGAATGTTGTAAAGCAGCGTTTGATTATTACAATAGATTTGTTATTCGTATAAAATAAATCATATGGTGTTGTGCAATATTCATAACAATATTAATGTTGATTTTTGATAATTAATTGTACAGTAATTTCAATTATATGTTGAAAAGGAAGTGGCAGTTGTTAACATTAAGTGTAATGACGGTTAATTTATAAAAAGGATTGTAGGTCACATTTTAATTCAATTCTGTGCTAGAAATCGTCTGAAAATAAACCAAATAATATTACGTGAGTCTTTTTATTATAATGGAGTCTGGACTGGACACGATAACCCTGGCGTATCGCCGACATATACGTGAATTCATAGCAATGTTCTTTTTCATCAGACGTTTAGAACGTTGTCTTAAATAGGTAATTAATTTTTAACAAACGTCTTTTAACAAGCTGCTCAAGGTGAAAACCTTCTTTTTGTAGTTTCTATTGTACGTGTTTAGCTCACATGATTTTCATCGCTTCTGTACCTACTGGCGGAGAAATTGTAACTAACGTAGGCGCTTTAGTGCTGGTTGTCGGAGAAACAGAAGATGTTTCATTTATGGAAGGCGCACGCGTACACTAAAGAAAGAAAAAAACAGTATATTAAAATAAATAAGCATACCCTTTGTGTTTGCCACCCTAGCAATCACTGATGATACCTGAAGCTTGATTTATAGGCCAAAGCCGATTGATAAAAAGTACCTTACACCTTTTTCTGTACTCCCATTACTCCCAGCAACGTGCATTGAACTTTTTATGATAGATTGAGTAGTCAAAATGTGAAAGCTTAACAAATAAATAAATTCACTTACATTTATAATAGGTATTAGTAAGGATATAGTAAAACTATGAAATGAGTGGATGTCGTCTAACAGCCTGGCCACGAACGGCCGCGACACGCTGAGTGACAAGCGATTTCAATGTTCATGCCGCTCTCTATTCTGCCGCCGGCGCTGTCACCTCAGTGCTGAACTAAACTGCACAAATAAACATCGAAATCGCTTGTCGCTTAGCTTGTCGTGGCTTTTCGTGGCAACAGTGTAACTGCAGTTAGCTGGCTGAATATTGTTTATAACATACATACGTAGGCTCACGCCTGTTACCCGAAGGGGTAGACAGAGGCATATTAAACGCCCACTTTTTGCCAGACTTTTGATCCCACGTAATAGGTGGCGAGCCTAATGTTTTGTTTGCCAGAGCCTCATCCGTTGATAAGCAGATACACCACTTGCAAGTGAGGTTGGCTTGACCCTACGTTCTTGGTGGGAACCCTATGCACTGATAATAAAATTGTAGAAAATATTAAAATTAAATTATTCCTTTGGTCGAGACATCGAATGGAGCCCAAGATCCGACTCCTGTTTGGCGCTGCTACCCTAATAAAAGTAAAAGCAAGTAATTATTTAAACACTCACACTGATACGTTTAGAATGGAGGAGTAATGTTGGAACAGAATTTTCTTTTAGTCAGCGCCATCTGTCATTACTATAAAAACATTCCGCAGTAAAATGCTTGGAACAAATTCTATGGTGCTTTCTAGGCACCCAATTTTCTCCACGACATACTGCAGCAATCCACTTATTTTATAAATCTTTATCACGTGCACAAAGAATCTAAAAAATAACGAGATAAAAATATACGGTGGATAGACATATCGATAAGATTTCTCACAACACTTGAAAAGTCGATATAAATATTATACGGCTAAATTCAAAATCATGATAGAACTGTCATTAAAGATGAATCACTAAAGTTATATAATTTCATGGCATTAAATTGTCTAAATTGTATCTTACACGTCAGTTGACTGTGTTCAATTTTTCAGTACTAGGGCTACCTCTATGTATTATATATCCAATCTCTTTGGTGAAAATAAGTTAAAAAAATGCTCATAAAATAAAAACTACTGGGCCTACATGAATAAAATTTTTATGGGACCAATTCGAAACTATTGCGCATCAAACAAAAAAACAATTACGTAAATCGGTTCAGAAACCTCGGCGAAATCGGTGTACATACATCGAAAAAAAAATATACCGGCCGAATTGAGAACCTCCTCCTTCTTTTTTTATTTGAAGTCGGTTAAAAAGATTATCTTTTTGTACGAAATTTCGTGTCTCTTCAGGATTAAGAGATGATCTAGCTAAGAGATGCTGCTTGAATGTTTTTGAAGGGTTTTTTAATGGTCGTTTTGTAATTTAAGTCCAATTAAAGTAGGGTTGGAAGAACAATTGTGTGATGATTATCTGAAATGAAAAGTAAAACTAATTAAACTAAGGGATTCTTTTTTGTTTGTATATAAATTAGATGTACCTAATTATGGCTTTGCACGAGTGAAACTTCTGACCCGAAGGCCAATTCTCGTATTTTACCTAACATGGACACGGTTTTTTGAACAAAATGCGATTAGATTTTGAATTGATTGACTCACAATAAAACTGGTATTCAACTAACCTAATGTTATTATCGTCTAATTTAACATTTAAAGTTCGACGTCGACACGTACATAATTTCAATTTACGATCTAATTGGAATATCATTGAAATACCAGTTAATAATTATGAGATAAGTATGACACTGACACTAGCTCGAAACTGAATTTAAAACAAATATAATTATAAGAATTGGCCCTATGTTGTACCAAATGAAGGACTGAAATAGTCGGCTAAGAAAGAAATTGGATAACAATATAGCTATAATATTGTTATGCCATCTATCGGTGAATGGGTGTACTCGAAGAGATTGAATGTATTGAATGAAATCGGTGGGTTAAAGGTAATTCAGCTACTCTGTACTAGATGGCGTTGGACTATGTCGACTGTTCCCGAATTACTAGAATGTTTCGTCTGTAGTGAGAATGTTCGGGAATATGCCAGAAGGATCTCGTTGCCTATCCAGCCGGTATAAATACGCGGCGGGCGAACGAGTTCACACAGTAACAATTGAATAGCGGAGCGACCAACGAGAGCGAAGGGAAGTAATTCGGAAGTGTTCAGTGCTGAGAATTAAGTGTGAAATAAGTGTGTTTATTAGTGTTGTAAAAATAAGTGTGTGTTTGTGTTAGTAAATAAAGTTCAGTATAAGTGGCATAGTGAGTTATAATTTATCGTCGAACCCCAGCTCGTAACAAATTGGTGTCAGAAGAAAGGGATAAATTATGCCAGTTATGCCGAAGGAAGAAACTGACGGAGTGCGTACCAGGAACCAGCGCCAGCAAGACCTGGACCAGAGACGCTTCGGAGACGTTCCTTCTCCATCGTCTGGTGGACCAGGCGACTCCGCGGCTGCAGTGGAGCCTGCAAGCGCACACTCCATGGCGGCCCGACATCGCGGCTCTGATGGCGTTCATGCAGGAGCACGCGCGGCCGCATGGAAGAACAGCGACAGCGCGACAAGGAGGAGCAGGCTCGCCGTAAAGAGGAGCAGGCCCGCCGTCAAAAGGAGCACGCGCGCCGCCTGGAGGAACAGCTACAGCGCAACAAGGAGGAGCGGGCTCGCCGTCAAGAGGAGCACGCGCGCCGCATGGAGGAACAGCTACAGCGCGACAAGGAGGAGCAGGCTCGCCGTCAAGAGGAGCACGTGCGCCGCCTGGAGGAACAGCTACAGCGCAACAAGGAGGAGCGGGCTCGCCGTCAAGAGGAGCAGGCCCGCCGTCAGGAGGAGCAGGCTCGCCGCCTGGAGGAACAGCTACAGCGCGACAAGGAGGAGCAGGACCGCCGTCAACAGGAGCAGGCTCGCCGTCAAGAGGAGCACGCGCGCCGCCTAGAGGAGCAGCTGCCGCGCGACAAGGAGGAGCACGCGCGCCGCCTAGAGGAGCAGGTGGTGCTTATGAAGGACCTCAGCGCCGCTGTAGGGAAGGACCTGTCAAGGAGGAACTTCAGCAGCACGAGGCTCGTATCAGCGACATTGAGAAGCGTGTACACGACCAGCTCGAGACCCGTATTGCCAGATTGGAGAAGAAATTGCGTGGGCTTGAGACCAACGACGTTACACCTGCAGCTGTGGCGCCCTTGCCTCGTTAGTTTAAGGTTCCACCCTTTGATGTCTCGTCATCGTGGGTTGCATACAAGGTTCAGTTTGAGGCCGTAATGCGAGCGAATGGGTGGGACAAAGAACAGGCCTTCACCGCCCTAACCTTGGGCCTTCGTGATCAGGCCTTGACGGTGTTGGAGGCACTTGGGCAAGACGTCACCTACGAGAAGCTTCTGGAGGCGTTGGAGGCGAGGTACGGAGACGCGCACCTTGAACATGTGTATCGTGCTAAGCTGAAGGACAGGACACAACGCACCGGAGAAACTCTGCAGCAGTGGGCTCTAGAGGTAGAAAGGCTGGTCAGGAAGGCATACCAGTCGTCGCCTGCGCTCATTGACGGGAACCTCATACAAGCGTTTACGGATGGGATCCGGGACCTGGAAGTTAGAGCAGCGGTAAGACTTGGGCACTTCAAGTCCCTGAAGGCAGCCTTGGCCTACGCTCTGGAAGTGGAAGCAGCGCGTCACGAGGATCGACCTTACCGTATCAGGGAAATTGTTTCTTCACCACCGCGCTACAACTGCGGGGAAAAAGGCCATATCCGCTTGAGCTGCCCAAAGCGTAAGCGGCACGTTGGTACCCTGTCTCCACCAAAGGGGTCACTTGACGTACCTGTCTGGCGGCAAGGGCAACGTAGCGCAGATGCTCTGATAGGTAGGGCTTACCCCGACCAACGCAAACACTGTGCAAGACAGGAAGCGAAGCCGGCAGCGCTAGTGAGAATGTTGAAGACGGATCTGAGCGACGGATGGAAAGAAGCTTTGCAGAGTGCTCAGCAAGAAGACAAGGACGTACAGCCGATTCTCGAATGGAAGAAATCAGGCGCTCCTAGGCCCAAATGGAGTGATATCGCAGCAATGAGCCCTGTCACCAAAGGTTATTGGGCACAGTGGGAAAGCTTGGTTGTCCAGGATGGAGTTCTGTGCCGCAAATGGGAAAACGCTCGAGGTAACCAATGCCATCTGCAAATGGTAGTGCCCAAGACTAAGGTGCCGGAAGTACTGCGGCTCTATCACAATGGTGCTTCGGGAGGTCACATGGGTGTTAAGAAGACGCTTACTAAGGTCCGAGAGCGGTTTTATGGGCTCCACTGTTGGAACGACGTCGAGGATTGGTGCCGCAAATGCACAAGTTGTGCGGCTGTCAAGAGGCCACACACTCGTAGCAGAGGTGCATTGAAGGCGTACAATGTAGGAGCTCCAGGGGAATCTGGACAACAGATGTCTGAGAAGATGAAGACTCGCTACGACCGGAAGGCAAACAACAAAGGCTCCGATGAGGGATCATTGGTGTGGCTTCATATCCCAGTACGAAGCAACGGTAAATCGCCTAAGTTGGGCAAGCCAGGTGGGACGGGCCATATCGCATAATTATCAGGATGAACGACGTCACCTATCAGATCCAGAAGGGGTCACGAGGTGCACCGAAGATAGTTCATGTGGACCGGTTGGCTCGTTACTATGGGTCCAACGATGTTCGAGACGAACACGTTTAAGAGGGGGGCAGTGTTATGCCATCTATCGGTGAATGGGTGTACTAGAAGAGATTTAATGTATCGGTGGGTTAAAGGTAATTCAGCTACTCTGTACTAGATGGCGTTGGACTATGTCGACTGTTCCCGACTTACTAGAATGTTTCGTCTGTAGTGAGAATGTTCGGGAATATGCCAGAAGGATCTCGTTGCCTATCCGGCCGGTATAAATACGCGGCGGGCGAGCGAGTTCACACAGTAACAATTGAATAGCGGAGCGACTAACGAGAGCGAAGGGAAGTAATTCGGAAGTGTTCAGTGCTGAGAATTAAGTGTGAAATAAGTGTGTTTATTAGTGTTGTAAAAATAAGTGTGTGTTTGTGTTAGTAAATAAAGTTCAGTATAAGTGGCATAGTGAGTTATAATTTATCGTCAAACCCCAGCTCGTAACAATATTTATATCCTGAAATAAGGTATATGATGTCTTTAAAGGCAGCGATAGCCTAATGGAGATACCAACGGACTGCCATGCAGAGGGTATTGGGTTCGAATCCACGGCGCCCACCACTGACTTTTCGGAGTTATGTCTGCATTGAATTGTTAATTATCGCTTATCTCGTGCCTCGGAGAGCACGTTAAGCCGTCAGTCCCGGCTGTCATGAAGATCTTTGACAGTCGTTATAGGGCGTCAGTACCTCTAAAATAAACTGACACTAGTCTAAACCATGGAATATCGCTATCCCTTCGGGTTGCGAAGGTCAGACAGGCAGTCGCTCCGTAGAAAAGCTAATAGTCCGCCAAATCCGGTTAGATTAGAAAGCGGACCCCAGATTGAGACTGGGATAACGCTAAGAGGATGATGATGGTGATGAAGGTATATGATGCCTTTTGATGGACATTATTATTTTACCAGCAATACTAGTATGTAAACTACATTATTGAAATGTCAAATGAAACTAAATTAAATGGTGGATTCTAAATATGCTGCATGTATCTTATTATCCAATCTTTCTGTTTATAGCATTATATTATTTTAAATGTAATCTATATTCGTGCCTGGGAGTCATCGTATATTCGATATACTCCACAAACATTTTCTTTCGTTGGATTTAATGTATTTCTGATGCATTATAATATTAAATGTGAGCTTTTTACACGCTTTATCTAAATAAACGTAAAGTAGCCAATTTTTTTATATTATATCGTTCACGAATTTTTTAACAAATATACTATACGGTTGCGTTGACGTATAAAGAGAAAAATATCTTAAGACAATATAAAAAAAGAATCTCTTATCGCTTACGTAACTATAGATTAGCATCAAAATCTATTACATTGCAACGAAAACAACTTAAACTACAATGAATTATACTAACTAACGCTATTATGATTTCACATAATCAAATAATTCCTCCATTCTTGAACATCGTACAAAACATCGTACCGAGAATATATGTTCCTCAAATATTCTCCTCAACGTCTTATTCGGTGTTCTAACCAAAGTAACCCAAGTACGCAGCTCGTTATACGCAACTAGATGAGACCACGGTTATACCAGTTAAAGACATATTTCTTTCTGCATGTTGCTTGTTTACAATACAAAAACAAATCAGAACCCTTTTCTAGATGATGCCGGCTTTTCGAAGCTAAATGACTTCTTGAGAAGAAAGGCTGAAACAAACTAAGAGTCATTGTTAGTCGTTTTTCTTTCATTTAAATTTCTTTCATCTTTTCTTGATCTTTCAAAGTCCAGACAAAATGGGTTTATTCAGGTTATTCAGGGCTCCTGCCCCGCACCGTGCCTAAAAGTGTGATGTTATATAGCCTATAACCTGAAAGAAACCTAACCTAACCTAATCTAACATTGAAAGAATTTTCAAATCGGACCAGTAATTCCGATATTAGCACGTTCAAGCAAACAAACTCTTCAGCTATATAATATTACTACTGCTCCGGTCCTATGGCTCATAGCGTTATGTTATATAGCATTCCTCGGTAAATGGGCTATCTAACACTATAAGAATTGTTCAAATCGAGAAAGTAATTCCTTGGCGCGTTCAAGTAAACAAACTCTTTAGCTTTATTGTTTTAGTATAGATAATGAAAATTCCTACATTATAATTTAATCGTTTAAAAGTTAAATTGAAAGGTAGCATTCGTGTTTCGAATGAGATGTGCTTTGCTCAAGTGGTGATAGTTGCTAATTGGAATCGTGACTTGTTTGTTTTGATTTTAGTTGAGTTTTAGTTTACGGGAGCATCTCGTTGGATATAATATGTGATGCGTCTTTAGTTACAAGCAGAATTAATAGTGCTATTAATGACTAACTAATTGTTATTTTAAAAAAAATCTGTAATTTTGTATCAATTTTATATTTGACCACGTAACTTTACCTAGCTGTCTAGTAATGAATTTACTTATTAAAAGGTTAATAAAAGGCATTTAAAAATATTGTATTAAAAGTATCCTTCTTTAGGTAAAAGCACACATTAATATATATTCACGCGGTTTTCAATCAATAAAAAATAAATATTACATAAATTTTATCTGGAAATATTCTAATAGTAAACTTTTTCAAAATAAAATATATAGTAATAAATCCTATAGCAAATGTTAAATTAATTTTAATTAACCACTATAAGCAATTGCTTATAGTGGTTAATTAAAATTAATTCCAATTGAAATTGTTAAAAAAAAATATTATTTCATACTTAAATCTCAAACTGTCCGGCAACGCGTCTGTCGCGAATTTCCAGCTGTTTATTGATAACATCGTTACCGCGGTTAATTCTCTTAGGAACTTAAAATTAGAAGATCTTTCCGACTTTGTGTTGCTTCAACTCGCTTTAAAAAAGTTTGACACTGATACAATCCGGCTCGAAGGACCAAAAAAATGGTTCGGCGATACACCGAAACCGTAGGTTCTAGGCGACTTGGAGAAGGAAATGGACTGTATACAAAGGATAGCGGGTTTTAGTCGCCTAGGATTGGATAAAGGGAAGAGGATGTGGAAAAGGATTGTGAGTGGGTATAGGATATTCTAATGATGAGGGGCACTTACCTTGTACGGCAATCTTCTTCGTCTCAAAAGGGCAGTCTCCTGGTGGTTTCGGGACGAAGTTGCTTGATTCACTTCACTACACAAATCACTTCCACTTGCGAGCGGTTCTTTACAAGCGGTAATAATTATAGCGGGAGCGGCGCGGAGCGGTACGGTATGGCCGACACGTATATAGCGACTCGAATGTTCTCGAAAGCTCTGGACTGTCTCTCGCGTCGACGTTTTGCGGCGACCAATCCGCGAAAGGCGTGCCCCTCCTCGGGAATGGGAGACAGGGACGGAAATATGGTATCGCTCGCACTAGACAAGCATGGAACGATTGACGTTGATGTGATTAGTTATAGATAGGAAGGTAGATGGCGCTACCATATCCCTCCGGCCCTAAAGGGTTGCCTTTAAAAAAAATAGAATTGAACTTAGCTATGTTGGGTGTACTACCGCATAACCCATCAATAGGCTAAGACAGCGATATGACAATAAAATTAATCTAAATTAACTTTAGCGAAAACTACAAACGCAATAATAGCGAAAACTACTAACTAAATACTTAAACTAAGAGGTAGGTCCAACTTCAGGCTAAATCTCACTGAGTTGGAAGCGGACAGAGACGTACAACAGGGCGCGCGTAACTCCCTTTAGCGGTTTTCACGGTAACAACGCGGGTTGTACCGTCCTTGGAAGTATGCAATTTCTCTACGATGGCTAACGGCCATGAAAGCGGCGGAGCATTATCATGTATTATGACGACCAACGTACCCTCTTGTATAGGGGATGCTATGCTATGCTACGCTATGCTACGCTATGCTACGCTATGCTACGCTATGCTACGCTATGCTACGCTATGCTACGCTATGCTACGCTATGCTACGCTATGCTACGCTATGCTACGCTATGCTACGCTATGCTACGCTATGCTACGCTATGCTACGCTATGCTACGCTATGCTACGCTACACTACGCTATGCTACGCTATGCTACGCTATGCTACGCTATGCTACGCTATGCTACGCTATGCTACGCTATGCTACGCTATGCTACGCTATGCTACGCTATGCTACGCTATGCTACGCTATGCTACGCTTTGCTACGCTATGCTACGCTATGCTACGCTATGCTACGCTATGCTACGCTATGCTACGCTATGCTACGCTATGCTACGCTATGCTATGCTATGCTATGCTATGCTATGCTAAGCTACGCTACGCTACACTATACTATACTGCACTTCCGCTTTGTATATGGATGACCTTGCCTGTAGTGTCATACCCGCTCCGCTAGCAATATCGCTTTGTGAAGAGCTCATTCAGCTTTTCAAGCGAGGCCAGTTTGATCTTGTCAAATGGACAAGCAACTCTAAGGAGGTTCTCGCACGCATACCAGATTCTCATAAGGCTTCTCCAGACATTGAGTTTGAGAAGTCTGTACCGCATAAGGTTCTCGGTTTACGCTGGGACAAATCCTGCGATAGTTTTCGGTTTGACGTCTCACCACCAGATGATAAGTGCACCAAACGCATTGTGCTGTCTACAGTGGCTCGACTATGGGACATAATGGGTTTTGTGGCTCCCACAATTTTGTACGCCAAGCTCTTGATCAAAGAGCTTTGGCTATCAAAGTGTGAGTGGGATGAAACACCCCCTGACCATATTGTCGCCGCTTGGGGTCAGTTTTGTATTGAGCTTACCGCGCTCAATCAAGTTACTATTCCGCGTCATCTTGGGTTGGTAGATGGATGTACCATCAACTAAATAGGTTTCGCTCTCGCCAGCGAGCGTGCTTACGGCGGAGTCGTATATCTGCAAGTCCGCATTGGTTCTAACTACTCGGTGCAGTTAGTTTGTGCCAAGTCTAAGGTCTCGCCTGTTAAAACCATTTCAGTTGCGAGACTGGGGTTGTGCGCGGCCCTTCTGCTGTCTCAGTTGCTCCGCAAGGTTCAAGACATAGTTTTGCCCCACTACCCCATTAATAAAATATACGCATTTTGCGACTCCAAAGTAGTGCTCGCTTGGATTCATTCTTCTCCTCATCGCTGGCAGACTTTTGTCGCCAACCGCGTTAGTAAATTGATTGAACTTGTTCCCGCTACTTGTTTCAATCACGTCGCAGGTTATCGTACTCGTCTTCAGGAAGAACTTTCCATAGATCATATTGACTGGAAGTTTATTCCACCAGCATCACCACATTTCGGTGGATGTTGGGAAAGCACGGTCAAAGTAATTAAAACGCATCTCTTCAAGGTTATTGGTCAACAGATCCTCTCTTACGAAGAGCTTTTAACTGTCTTTGCACAAGTCGAGGCACTGATCAACTCGCGTCCGCTCACGGCATTGAGTAGTGACCCTGCAGAACCATCCGCGTTAAGCCCTGCACATTTTCTGAACACAGTGCCATTATCGTCATTTCCGGCTCCTGAAGCAGACTTTTCAAGCTTGCTTCAGAGACATACTCTGCTGGATAAACTCGTGCAGTCGTTCTGGCGGCGCTGGCGTGCGGAATATCTACACCAGCTTCAGGCTAGATCCAAGTGGAATAGTCCTGCATCCCCTATACAAGAGGGTACGTTGGTCGTCATAATACATGATAATGCTCCGCCGCTTTCATGGCCGTTAGCCATCGTAGAGAAATTGCATACTTCCAAGGACGGTACAACCCGCGTTGTTACCGTGAAAACCGCTAAAGGGAGTTACGTGCGCCCTGTTGTACGTCTCTGTCCGCTTCCAACTCAGTGAGATCTAGCCTGAAGTTGGACCTACCTCTTAGTTTAAGTATTAAGTTAGTAGTTTTCGCTATTATTGCGTTTGTAGTTTTCGCTAAAGTTAATTTAGATTAATTTTATTGTCATATCGCTGTCTTAGCCTATTGATGGGTTATGCGGTAGTACACCCAACATAGCTAAGTTCAATTCTATTTTTTTAAAGGCAACCCTTTAGGCCCGGGGGGATATGGTAGCGCCATCTACCTTCCTATCTATAACTAATCGCATTAACGTCAATCGTTCCATGCTTGTCTAGTGCGAGCGATACCATATTTCCGTCCCTGTCTCCCATTCCCGAGGAGAGGCACGCCTTTCGCGGATTGGTCGCCGCGAAACGTCGACGCGAGAGACAGTCCAGAACTTTCGAGAACATTCGAGTCGCTATATACGTGTCGGCCATACCGTACCGCTCCGCGCCGCTTCCGCTATAATTATTACCGCTTATAAAGAACCGCTCGCAAGTGGAAGTGATTTGTGTAGTGAAGTGATTTGTGTAGTGAAGTGAATCAAGCAGCTTCATCCCGAAACCACCAGGAGACTGCCCTTCTGAGACGAAGAAGATTGCCGTACAAGGTAAGTGCCCCTCATCATTAGAATATCCTATACCCACTCACAATCCTTTTCCACATCCTCTTCCCTTTATCCAATCCTAGACGACTAAAACCCGCTATCCTTTGTATACAGTCGATTTCCTTCTCCAAGTCGCCTAGAACCTACGGTTTCGGTATATCGCCAAACCAAGGCTCATTCGCTAGACGCTCTTGGATCTTACCGAGTCTAGAATTATACTGTTTAAGAGTTTCCTGACGTTAACGTGATTTCATATATATGCTTTCCTGGCCAAAAAACGTTTTTCAGGATCTTTAATAGTCTCACAAGAACGTAAAACTGTGTCCCGAAGAGCATTTTTACAGAGAAGACTACTTTTATCCGTTCCCGTTTCTTGAGATCTATATTTTAAGGCGCGCAGCACCTTTTGTAGGTCTACCTATAACTAGTTGACAATACAACAATAGGTTCACTAAAAAGTATTAAATAAAAATAACTACGTTAAAAACAACCGACTTCAAAAACGAAAAAGTGATCAGCCTTCTGGCGATTTCTTTCTTTGGGAAATGTGGGTGTAATATTACACCTCTGCCTACCCCTTTGGAGATACAGGCGTGAGTCTATAAAAAAATATGTCAGACATCGGGTGTTGGGTTTTGTATACGTATGATGACAATGAAAAGTTATTATGACATAGAGCTGCTCTGATGATGGAATCGAAAGGTGGCCATAGGAATAATATAGGAACTCAGTAATTAATAGACAAAATTTTTTAGAGTTTGGGCTCGTTCTCGTCCGATGAAGGAGTCAGAAGGTGGCGATACGAACTCAGTAATTACAAAAATCTATTTGAATTGCACAATGATGATAATGGTGACTTCAAAGACGTAAATCATGCGGTAATGCCATGATTTGTCGATTATTAATGAGACCAAGTCTATTAGCTCTCTGCTCAAAAGGCTCATTCGCTAGACGCTCTTGGATCTTACCTAGTCTAGAATTATACTGTTTAAGAGTTTCCTGACGTTAACGTGATTTCATATATATGCTTTCCCGGCCAACAAACGTTTTTCAGGATCTTTAATAGTCTCACAAGAACGTAAAACTGTGTCCCGAAGAGCATTTTTACAGAGAAGACTACTTTTATCCGTTCCCGTTTCTTGAGATCTATATTTTAAGGCGCGCAGCACCATTTGTAGGTCTACCTATAACTAGTTGACAATACAACAATAGGTTCACTAAAGAGTATTAAATAAAAATAACTACGTTAAAAACAACCGACTTCAAAAACGAAAAAGTGAAAAATAATAAAGATTTAACATTAATTTAATACTACCTATTATTTATATGTGCTATTTACTAATTGGTTTGAAGTCGGTGCCAAATCAAATTTCAAAAGCCTTTAAATTAAAGAACGCATTTCATAATTCACATGAATTCACATTCTGTTCAATACATTTTCGTATAAATTTTTTCATTATTTTTCGTATTAACTGAAGCTGCTTATAATATTAAGATCAAATTGCTCTTTATTAGGTTTATTTATGCATCTTTATCTTTATCGTAGTCATTCCTTTGTATTAATTTGCTCGTATTCATTTAAGTGATTAAAATATTATTATTTGTTTTAAGGCTTGGCACCGGCTTCAAACCTATTAGTAAATAGCTCATATAAATAATAGGTAGTATTTAATTAATGTTAAATCTTTATTATTTTTCACTTTTTCGTTTTTGAAGTCGGTTGTTTTTAACGTAGTTATTTTTATCAAACAATTTAATTACTTTTAAAGCTCCCTTGTAAGACCCTTTATTAATTATTCTACAGGAGACGGGATTACCTGGTCTCCATCACAGAATACCTCTACTCTTTCACACTCCTATATTTATATGTTTTTGTCTCTTTTATATGTTTGACGAGTAGATATAACTGTAGAATATTGTGATGTTTAAACTGGATTGTGTTAGTTATGACACAGGATTACGGACGCGGGTATTCGGATTAAGGTGAGAAAATTCGTGAGGGTTTTGTGGTATCATAATATGTCATGTTGAATGAATGAATTTAAGTTACGTAAGAAATTTTCGTATTGTTTTCAGAAATAAAGACGGAGTTGTATTATACTTTGGACCGTAATTTTCACATGATAAATAGCTCTGAAAAATGAATCAAATAATAATTTCAATGTTACGCAATTCGTAGAAAAACTAAAATTATTTAAAAATATAATGGTGTGGTAAATACTATTTGCTCCGAAATATATCACTATATAAATCAAAAATAATTATATGATTGCGACCAAAAACTTAGAATAATTCTTATGAATCAAAATATAATAAATATCGACGAGGCGAAACATTTTAAACAGCGATAATTTTATTAAAAGTGATTACATCAGAAAATTCTGAGTAGCAGTCCACTGCCCTTTGAAAGGCTTTGCATATGTAAGTATGCAAATAGAGGCCACGTTTATTTTAATGTATAGTGGATCTAATTCTCTGGTTTGATTAATAAATTAGTAGATTATTCTCTTTTACGCCAACATTACGCGACAAAAAGCAAGTTACGATTGTTAAATGATTTTAACAACTGGTCCCAATAATTGATAAATACAGATACATATTTAACGTAAGCAGCATATAATCTTTTTTATAGACTGACGCCTGTATCCCCGAAGGGGTAGGCAGAGGTGTAATATTACACTCACATTTCGCCATGAATTTTAAGGTCCCACGTAAAAGGTGGCGAGCCTATTGTCGTTACCGGGACCATCACCAGACTCCGTGCTGCTACTGAGAATTCCGAAAAACCCAGTAACACTTTTGCCCGACCCGGGAATCAAGCCCGGGACCTCCGATCAGCAGTTGCATACGCCATCAACTGAACCACGGAGGTAGTCTTTATTTGTTTTCATCTCTTTCTAGTTTTTACCCGACTACGGCGAAGCCAAAAAGAAGGGTAATACTTTTGGCAGTCTATGTATGTATGTTTGTATGTTCCGCCGTAGCGCCTAAATTACTGAACCGATTTTAATAAATGGGGTGTCAATAGATTCGTAATAATAGCCCGGGTAACATAGGCTATATAAATTTTATCAAAATTTTCTATTACGGAATTAATAGCTCAGATTCATATCTCAAAAAAAACTGAGATAATCAACACGTGTTTGATATCAAAAGAAAGGTATTGGTGAGCACATTACAAATATTTACATATATTATACTGCTTCAGTCAAAATATAAGTTTAAAACGCGGTTGTTCTTACAATTCACGTGGTTCACAATGCTTTGCGTTACCTGTTTTTCTTTCTTTCTTCCTATAAATATGACAATGTAGACATTGCACGGTTAGCTTCGGATTCAGAAAAGGATTAAATAAAAAAACGTACGTTTAGACTTAGTCGGGTTATAGTTTTTAAACTTATTATATCAAAAATAATAACAATAGCATGACAATATGGCGCCCGCAATAAGGCACAAAGTTCTGTCATTATTAAATTTAAATTCCAATATATTTGCTTAGTCGAAGACACTACATATTGCAAGGGAAACTTCGACGAAACAAGAACTTCAAAACTTGTTAAAGGAACGTATAAAAAGTTACTTTGAACCGGTAAGGCTTGATTCACACGTACTACGATCATATAATATAATATAACAACACATGTGAACAACGCAACCAAAACGGTGCCGGTGGGCCGTCTTTAGTTTCTTTGAAAATTAATAGCCCAATTCATACGTAGTGCATTTTGTCGTCGTTATCAAAGGCGTACGTGATACCGACTACTACGCAGCCCGGCAGCCACCAGTGTCACTACGAACCAGCGACCAGCCACATCGCAAACACAACTTCATTTTGTAGATCACAACTTAGCCACAAGAAGCAGCAGTGACAATATTAGGTACACATAACCCAAACTCGACCGCATTCTGTGATGTTATGGTGTGGTTATGGTACGTGAGAATCAATCCTTATACTGAAGCAAATAGACATTGAAAATTCAAAGAGAAAGATCCTTTAAAAAGTTTATCCCAATATTGACAAAACTTCTTAAGTGTAGCTCATATTATTGTTATGTCACTGAATACCTTGTTTGTTATTCTTCTTGCTTTGGTTTGTTTATTTATTTATATACTAGCCGTTCCTCGCGGTTTTACCCGTGTCCTCAGGGAACTACTTCGCGTACCCGGAAAACCCAAATATCTTACGGACCCCTATTTTTAACCGACTTCAAATAAAAAAAGAAGGAGGAGGTTCTCAATTCGGCTGGTATATTTTTTTTTCGATGTATGTACACCGATTTTGCCGAGGTTTCTGAACCGATTTACGTAATTCTTTTTTGTTTGATGCGCAATAGTTTCGAATTGGTCCCATCAAAATTTAATTCATGTAGGCCTAGTAGTTTTTATTTTATGAGCATTTTTTTACTTATTTTCACCTATCCTTAAGGCTGAAATTCCTATGAATAATAATTGTGACGGCTGGTGTCATGTCAAATTGTCATCACTACGGTTACGACAAACTGGCCGGTACTCAAACATAATAAAAAAAAGGTTTGAAGACTATTTCATTATTTGGAAATGACAGTTAGATGACGTAAGCACTCTGTCAAGTGTTCGCTAAATTCGCCACTAATTGATAACAAGGCGATGGCCATGCTGATAATACATCCGCTTTACGTTTTGAAGGCATGGGTTCAAATCCCAATCAAAACAGTCGATTTTGGTTTTTATGAAGTTTGGAAAATGTTTATGAATATTTGGCAAATATTTTTTTTTTATCTTAGGTAGACTTTAAATAAACTAAAGTATAATTGGTCTGTAAGTAGGATTTACATTATAATGTACAATAAAATAAAACTAATTATACAACTAAACTACCCTAAACTATAAAAAAGCAAAAGTATGAAAAGAAAAGTAAATAAAATATAATAAAAAATTAAATACCTCCGCAACGTTGTCGAGCGGTAGCGTGCCCAGAAGGCTGGCAGCATTGCCACGTTGAATGGCAATGCTTATTCTCTCAGCGAGATATAAACCAGCCCTCTGGTCACGGTAAGCATCGATCAGCCTTCTGGCGATTTCTTTCTTTGGGAAATGTGGGTGTAATATTACACCTCTGCCTACCCCTTTGGAGATACAGGCGTGAGTCTATAAAAAAATATGTCAGACATCGGGAGTTGGGTTTTGTATACGTATGATGACAATGAAAAGTTATTATGACATAGAGCTGCTCTGATGATGGAATCGAAAGGTGGCCATAGGAATAATATAGGAACTCAGTAATTAATAGACAAAATTTTTTAGAGTTTGGGCTCGTTCTCGTCCGATGAAGGAGTCAGAAGGTGGCGATACGAACTCAGTAATTACAAAAATCTATTTGAATTGCACAATGATGATAATGGTGACTTCAAAGACGTAAATCATGCGGTAATGCCATGATTTGTCGATTATTAATGAGACCAAGTCTATTAGCTCTCTGCTCAAAAGGCTCATTCGCTAGACGCTCTTGGATCTTACCTAGTCTAGAATTATACTGTTTAAGAGTTTCCTGACGTTAACGTGATTTCATATATATGCTTTCCCGGCCAACAAACGTTTTTCAGGATCTTTAATAGTCTCACAAGAACGTAAAACTGTGTCCCGAAGAGCATTTTTACAGAGAAGACTACTTTTATCCGTTCCCGTTTCTTGAGATCTATATTTTAAGGCGCGCAGCACCATTTGTAGGTCTACCTATAACTAGTTGACAATACAACAATAGGTTCACTAAAGAGTATTAAATAAAAATAACTACGTTAAAAACAACCGACTTCAAAAACGAAAAAGTGAAAAATAATAAAGATTTAACATTAATTTAATACTACCTATTATTTATATGTGCTATTTACTAATTGGTTTGAAGTCGGTGCCAAATCAAATTTCAAAAGCCTTTAAATTAAAGAAGGCATTTCATAATTCACATGAATTCACATTCTGTTCAATACATTTTCGTATTAATTTTTCATTATTTTTCGTATTAACTGAAGCTGCTTATAATATTAAGATCAAATTGCTCTTTATTAGGTTTATTTATGCATCTTTATCTTTATCGTAGTCATTCCTTTGTATTAATTTGCTCGTATTCATTTAAGTGATTAAAATATTATTATTTGTTTTCAGGCTTGGCACCGACTTCAAACCTATTAGTAAATAGCACATTTAAATAATAGGTAGTATTTAATTAATGTTAAATCTTTATTATTTTTCACTTTTTCGTTTTTGAAGTCGGTTGTTTTTAACGGACGGAAAGATTGAAAGAAAAGCGTGTGAAAGAGATGTACAAAAAGCAATTGGGCGAACGGATGGACAAAAGCTGGAGTCTTGTAAATGAGGAAAGTGTGAGTGAAGTATGGTCGGTTTTTAAAACCAATATTGTGAAATGTGCTGAAGATGTATGCGGTATGAGTAAAAGAAGAAGGAAGAATTGCGAGAAAGCTGACTGGTGGGATGATGAAACTAGAAGAATGGTTGATGAAAAGAAAAAAGCATGGCTGGATATTCTAGCAATAGAAGCAACGAATAGAGTGAGCGGTGGTATGAATGAAGATAATGTCAAAGAAATGAAGATGAAATATAGATGTGTGAAAGCTAAAGTAAAAGCATGTATAGAGAGAAAGAAGAATGAGAAAAAGGAGAAATATGAGGAACAATTTGGCGCAAGTTTCCGAGAGAATATAAAACTCTTTTGGAAACTCGTGAAGGAAGCGCGGGGTAAAAATATGAATACATCAATGAAAGTGATTAGGAACGAAAGAGGTGAAGTCATGAATGAAGAAAGAAAGATACTAGAGTGCTGGAAGAATTATTTTGAGAGCTTATTTGAGAAAGATGTGAGTGAAATAGAACAAGAAGAGATGACAGATATGTTTGTGAGCCCTAGTGCTGAAATTGGAATGGATGAAGTTATGAAAGCGTTAAAAGGTATGAGGTCAGGCAAGTCTGCTGGGTGTGATAGAGTGACGACTGAAATGTTGAAGGCTGGCGACGGACTCATAGTTAACCTGCTGCATCGCCTTTTTAATCTATGCTGGAAACAGGGCCAAGTTCCAGATGACTGGACAAAGGCAGTGCTTGTCCCAATATATTAAGGCAAAGCAGGAATATCAAAATTATCGCGGAATCAGCCTTCTTAGTGTAGTTGGAAAAATGTATGCCAGAATTTTGATTGACAGAGCGGCAAATGTGACGCATGACAAGATATGGGACGTGCAAGCGGGATTTCGGAAGGGAATGGGATGTACGGATCAAGTCTTTTCCTTGCGCTGCGTCACCGAAAAATGTCAAAAACCAGAAGGTGTATTGCGTGTTCATAGACTTGGAAAAGGCTTATGATAGGGTGAATAGAAAGGACTTATGGAAGGTGTTATCCATGTATGGGGTGGACAGCTGTATAATAAGGGCTCTGAAATCCCTGTATAGGGATTCTAGAGCAAGTGTCCGAATAAATGGTGCCTATACGGATTGGTTCGTCATCTCGAAAGGTGTCAGACAAGGGTGTCCAGCCTCACCCTGGTTGTTCAACTTATTCATAGATAGCTGCATGAATGATATGAGAGAAACTGAATGCGGGATCGATATGGTAGGATTGCGTGTTAAGTGCCTGTTGTACGCCGATGATCAAGTCATCCTTGCACCATCGGCGAATGAGTTGCAAGAAATGATTGACTGCATGAATGAGAGCTTTAAAGCTAAAGGTATGAAAATTAATGCAAGAAAGGCGAAAGTGATGGTGTTTGAAAAAGATGAAAGTTTGACTGAGTGTAATATTACGATTGAAGATGAAAAAGTAGAACAAGTAAAAGAATTTGTATATTTGGGTAGCGTGTTTGCAAGAGACGGAAGATGTGAAGAAGATATTCAAAGGAGAGTGACTGCGGGCAATCGTGTAAATGGAGCACTCTATGCCTTTATGAACGGCCAGACTGTGTCGAAAGAGGCGCGATTGGCGGTTCATAATGGAGTGCTTGTTGATGTATGGAAGTGAGAGTTGGGTATGGCAGAAAAGGCATGAAAGTAGAATTAACGCAGTTGAGATGCGATCACTGCGTAGTATGTGTGGGGTGAGACTGATCGATAGAATTCCGAACGTAACTATACGAGAGAGCAGTGGTCTGAAAGAAGATGTCGTGACTAGGATTGAGAAAGGAATGCTAAAGTGGTTTGGACACGTGGAGCGAATGAGTGAAGAAAGAATGACGAATAAGATTTATAAGGCAAATGTGTGTGGGCAAGTCGGTCGCGGCAGACCTCGTCGGACATTACTCGATCAAATTGGGGACGTCCTAAAAAATACGAAAAAATAACACGTTTTTTCACGGGAGCCCCCTTAATATTTTAATTTTTTTATTTTTAGTATTTGTTGTTATAGCGGAAACCGAAATACATTGTGAAAATTTCAGCTCTCTAGCTATCACGGTTTATGAGATACAGCCTGGTGACAGACAGACAGACAGACAGACATACAGCGGAGGCTTAGTAATAGGGTCCCGTTTTTTACCTTTTAGGTACGGAACCCTAAAAATGAAGCGCCGAAATGTCTGTACGCGCATAACTTCAGAACGACTGCACCAAATTGGATGATTCTTTTTTTATGTGTTCCTTATTGCCAGGACAAGGTTTTCATATCAAAAAAAAAATTTCTTAATTTTTCTTAATTCTACATTTAAAAGGATTAGAAAATAATATTAGACTAATAAAAATAATATAAAACGAAAATAATAAAGACTAACACGACGAAAACGACGAAAATAATATAAACTTAAATTATGGATACTGGGTAACGGATAAACATACATTTATTAATAAATAAATATTCGTTAGTAAGATAAAATAGCACTGGCACTAGCATCATATGGTATCCCTGCTACTTTGTTAGAAGGTGGACGAACTGCTCACTCCGCGCTCAAACTGCCATTAAATTTGCAGATAAATAGATGAACCAACATGTAATATAAACAAATAATCAGCAATGGCGAAAGTTCTTTAAAACTGCAACTTAATCATTTGGGATGACTGTACTGCACACAAACGAGCAGGCACTTGATCGAACATTAAGATATTTGCGTAGCAATCAGAATCTCTTCGGAGGCACAATGATACTACTGGCTGGAGATTTTCGCCAAACGCTGCCAGTCATTCCGAGATCAACAGCTGCTGATGAATCAAATGCGTGCTTGAAAGCATATGGAGACACGTGAAAAACCTCAAGTTAACAATGAATATTCGAGTGACGTTACAAAACGACATATCGGCGGACGTGTTTTCAAATACATTATTAGACATTGGCAATGGGAAAATTCAAGTGACGACAAACCTTCTGCGACTCAAATTGCCGCTTGGTGACGTGGCAGTCGTGCTGCGGCAGCTGTCTCTCTCTCCTCCAGTATATCTTAACTATGAGAGCGAGAGAGATGGAGAACGACGCCAGCGCCGCCAACGGCGCCATCTACGAACTAAACTTGAGACAGTCCCCACTTAGAATTGGCACACGAAATCCTTAAGAACTGCGCTTCTATTTAAATCTGTATTCATTGCTTCTACTGGCCTCATTTTGTTGCCACCAAATTTGTGTCAATTCACAACGTTAAAGAAAGAATTAATATTGAATGTTTTCCCAAATATTTCTGTAAATTATAAAAACCATGCTTGGTTAAGCCAACAAGTCATTTTAGCAGCAAAAAATAAGGACGTAGATGATTTAAATATAAAAATTCAGTGTCAAAGTTATGGACAAACCTATTCATTTAAGTCAATCGATTCAATTATCGATCCAAATGAAGTAGCCAATTATCCAAATGAATTCCTAAATACATTGAATTTGATTACCACCAAATAATTTACAGCTCAAGGTCGGCTCTGTGATAATCATGTTACGCAATCTGAATCAACCAAAATTGTGCAACGGAGCAAGACTCACTGTAAAAAATGTATGCAAAACTTGATTGAACCTACTATAATCATAGGACCTACTATAATCATGTCCGTCTGGTGACGGATTAAGAATACGGATTGTCAACACCCCATATCATCCCATGGCTGTCGTAAGAGCCGACAGAGGGAGCATATTATGCAGAGAACAGCACTGTAAGAGAAGGAAAACTTGATACAAACCCTATACAAACCCGTTTGGCCAGGTGGTTTAGTAGGCCAATTCCTCCTTTCAAAGAGGCCTAGTCCAGCAGTGGACTGTTAAAGGCTGATGATGATGATGATGATAATCATAGGAAAGTTCAAAGGCGAGGACGTTCTTATTCCTAGAATACCACTAATACCAACTGACTGTCCTTTTGAATTTAAACGTGTCCAGTTTCCAGTACATCTTGCATTTGCAATGACTATTAATAAATCCCAAGGTCAGTCTTTAGAGGCGTGTGGAATAAATCTTGAATTGTCATATTTTTCGCATGGACAGTTGTAAGTTGCGTGCTCGATTGTCGGCAAACCATGGGCGCTATTTTTTTTTCTCCAGAAGGAAAAACGAAAAAAATTGTACATTACAAGGCATTACAATAATTATGGTCGAATTACTTAATTATAATATTATTTCATTATTATACGATCGTATTGTAAAAAGAAGATATTGTCTAATTTTTTGTCATTACTTAAATAATACATAATTTTTAAGTAAATATATTGTCAAATTCATAGACTAATGATTGGTCTCGCTCTGCTCTACTAGATGGAGCCCTCATACTTGTAAAATGAGGCAAAAAAATCATGTCTACCGGCATGGTTGAGCCTGTCACACTGACAGCCGTGTATCAGGTGCATATATCCATCAAATTAATTACGGAAATAATTCGCTGTACAATGCCAAGTTGCGCTTTTATCCTGAGTAAAATAACTTACATCTGTAAGATAAGAATCATTTTGAAATTTCAACATAACATTACATAAAACCGAAAACGCCATTCAGTGTTGCTGCTAGTACAAGGATCAACTTCCCCACAGTTGAGATTTTTATTATGTGAATCTATAGTTATTGTATTTCGTTATATTTTACTATTTCTTTTATCAAACCTTTTTACCCGACTGCGCGACGCAAAGGAGGGTAATGTGTTTATCAGTCTATGTATGTATGTATGTATGTATGTATGTATGTATGTATGTTTGTTTCTATGTGGCGTTCTAGAGACCAAATGCGTAGGCCGATTTTGATGATTCTTACGTCAATCGATTCGTCTTAACCTTGCGAGTGTCACTAAAGACATGACAGTAATCAAAATTCACCACAGTGACAGCCAGACGCCATATTGTCAAAATGAAAAAAATTAAAGTCGATGAACTATGTCAAGTGGGGTGTCGTTAAATAGGTATTTTAAAATCATCTCTAGGTTCCTTTTATCATTTTTCATTTTAAATAATAGTTTAGGATATATAACGATTTAAAGATGTTTAACAAAAAAAATTCTCGCTAATTTTCATACTTATTGATTTAAGTTTTTATTTCAAGTATAAATGATATACAAACACTCGATTGCGAAATTTACCATCTTATAACGAAGTCAATGAATCGTAACTAAAAAGTATAAAATAAAAAAATAATTTAAAGAAAAATAAAAAACCCGACTGCATAAAAACTAATTTTAAAAAATACGTGAAAATATTAACTTAAATAAAAACTAAAAAGAAAGAAACAAGCCCATAAGTTTAGAAGTAATATGCAGAACAGAACGACTCACAGTCGGGGCCTATTCAAATTTTACCAATCAAATCTTCCCAAGGGGGTTCTGTTCTGCATATTACTTCTAAACTTATGGGCTTGTTTCTTTCTTTTTAGTTTTTATTTAAGTTAATATTTTCACGTATTTTTTAAAATTAGTTTTTATGCAGTCGGGTTTTTTGTTTTTCTTTAAATTATTTTTTTATTAAATATTTTACCTATTTCTATATTATTTTATGTTCATACCTTTACAAATAAGGTGAATAAGGTTAGTTGTTAGAATCCGAACATCTTTCCCAAGAAACATGGTTTACCTAATTATATGTGTAATTAAGTGTGTAAGATTATTGTTTTATTAAAAGTAGTTTTCACGACTATTCATTGTAAATTAATAATGTGTAACTAAATTTATATGGACATAACATAACATATCTTCACGCCTTTTATCCCCGAAGGGGTAGGCAGAGGTGTATTACACACCCACACTTCGCCAGATATGTTTCGGTCTCAATGTAATAGGGGGCGAGCCTATTGCCATCTACCGGGCACATTATTAAGCGAGCGATAATTAACATTTTTAATACACACATAACTTCGAAAAGTCAGAGGTGTGTGCCCGAGGGACCTGGGGATTGAACCCGAGACCATCGTCTCGGCAGTCCGTTACGTACACCACTGGGCTACCGCCGCTTATATATACATGGAAATAGAAAGCACTAGGCATGGGACCGATATATCAAAACGAATCTGTAATCTGATTGCGGTCATCGTATCGTATCGATATTCCAATATGAGAAAACCGATTTTAGAAAACGTATAAACAATACCACGATAACGCAAACAATCCAATGAAAACAACCGTGCGGTGCAAGCGCATTTGCGTGATTTGAGTTTTTGTAGTTTTGCTAACCAAATCTATAAAATAAAAAACCTATAAATCTAAAGCTTACGTTTTTGATAGTTTTCATATTCATTCTTTCTCTATCACTCTACCAAACGACTATTTAGTTAGAATGAGAGGGAGCGAATTTCATCTCCTTTTCTTTATTAGTGATCTGTTGAAAGAGCGAAAGAGGTGAAACGAATTGTCACCAAGCAAACGAATCGTTATGGATTTTGGCGGTTTTATGAATTGCAGATTGTGTAAAAAAATTAAACTCTGATTGCAACTATTTAATTTATATTTTGAAAATTGCAAAAATATTGCAATTAGTTATTAGAAATAATGTTTGGTGAGTTTTGTTTGACTTGATTGGCCTCATATCTACAATGCAATAAGATTTCAATTGTTTGCGTTTGTGGCATAATATAGTAACTAGTAGCTACGCTCCAAAATCTACTACTGAAATCGATTTTTAAAATTGGTTTTTGAAATCGATTTGCAAAAAAAAATATCCGAAATTGCCCATGCCTAGAAAGCACTGTTTTGGAAACACCTTATTTCCTCTATGGTTATTTCTAATAATAATTTGCAAAATACTTTAAGTACATAAAACAAACCATCATAATAAAATGAGACCTAATCATTGGATAATATACCCACCATGTTTCTCATAAAGGAATTAACGCGGTACGCCTAACCTATACACAAATTTAATGAATTGTATTTTTTTTAGAATTTTCTAAACTGATTTTGAGACCAATAACTTATCTACTAGACCACAGGATAAAATATTTTCCCATTTACTCGGGTAACTGTTGAGAAGCTGACAGCACAATTCTTCACGCATGCGTCTTGTTGCTTTTGTTTGACACACACTGTCATAATGAGTTGCCTCATTTATGGACCTATTTTTCTTAGGCAGCGCGGTGTCTAGTATAGCGAAGGTATACCAATCATTTGTCTAGGATCAAATTATTGAAAATCGAGCTTATTTGATTTTACTGCAAGGATTATATTTCCTCAGTCGCGACTAGAGAAATAAAATATGGTGGTACGAAGTTCGCCGGGTCAACTAGTAAATTAATAAAACTTGCGGAAACTTGAACACTAGATGAAAAAGGTAGAAATGATCACTCAGAGATAACCCTGAAAGTGGTATATAAATCCGTTTTAGATTTTTATATATAGGTTAGTAGTATCCTTAGAATAGTTTAAAACCTGAACACCGTGAAATTGATCTGCGGATATCAAATCTACAATTAATTCTACCTCCTAGTAAGACCCGGACCAATTTTTATATTATTTCACAGTATTATAACATCTTTAACTCATCGTTCTAGAGTCTAGATCACATAAGAATACCTAGGCATGAAGAGGAGTAATATTTCTAGTACCGGTTGGCGTAGCAAGAGTGTAAGCGACTGCTACGTCGAAGGTCGCGGGTTTGATTCCCGCTCAAGTCAAACATTTGTGTGCATGAACATGGATGTTTGTCTTGGTCTGGATGTTTCTATGTATAATATGTATGTAATAAACGATTTCAAACTTTCGCGCTTAGTACCGAGGTATTTATGCCTTAAATATATTATTTATCGCGAGTAAGACCCGCTATTATAACCTTGTATATGTATGTATTTACAAAAGAAAAAAGGTTTACATGTATGTTTATCCATTACCTGGTACCCATAGTACAAGCTCTGCTTAGTTTGGGACTTGATGGTGTTGTCTGAATGTGGTAGAATATTATTATATTATACCAAAACCCGTGACTAAGGCTAACCGTTGCATACCGAAATGACGGGTTATTAAAAATACAATGTACCTTGAGAATACTATTTTAATAAAATTGACGAACATAATATTTGTAATATCTGGTTAGACTAGTAAGCGGATGCCTGAATACAAGGCATAAGTCTTCACTTATAATGCGAAGACGATGAAACTGACCGTAATATAAGTAGGCAATTGTGCATTTTCCGAAATATTTTTACCTCATTTGTATTTTTCTCTTGCAGCCAGAATGGTGAATCCCTGTGAGCGTCGGTCCATAGCATGCGTGCTGCTAGCCATCACCGCGGTGGTGGCGGCGGCGTCGTACGACCGCGAGAGGCTGGAGATAGCCAAGCAGATCTTGGAGGAGGTGCCTCTTACTGACGGGTAAGTGATCAGATTTTTTGTCGACTAACAAAGTGTCACTACACTGTTTCATTCCTTGGGTATTATACAAGAAGCAATTATATATTTTTGAAGATACGGCAAACTTGACATCAAACTCTATATCGACCATCAGCATACTATAATGGCCTACCATGCTCACAATAATAATAATTGTGAGTCAATGCAATTGACCCACAATAGGGTTGTTTCCAACTAGTAAAAAACGATCTTTGCTACGGCGTTTGTATGAAATATGACCTAGTGACGTCATAGTTTTTTGCTGTCAAATAGAATACTTATTATCAATAAATAGTCAATAAAATGTTAAATAAAGTTTTAACATTAATTGATGAATGAAACTACAATTATTTTGACATATTTCACTGGATAAAAATACTTGTATAATTAATTTCACTTACAGGTAACTTCCCTATTATTATTATAGTGACTTAATTAAGGAGAGGCTTACGTTCAGCAATGAAATGCGTAATGCTGTATGTTGATGATGATTGTGACTACCGCAAGTTGACACTGCACCGGGTATTGGCACGGGAATTGTTTGTGTGACCCAAAAATGGTTGTTTAGTGTCTGCATGTTATTTTTGCCTCTTGCGATACTGAATTTATTTTTACTACCGCCTATTTAGTGTTGTGCTCTTAACCAAAATATCAGTCGGATAGTTACAGCAGAAATAGGACAGTTATTCAATAGTTTTGGGCCTCGCTCCAGTTACAACGTTAAGGTGGTGGTCTTGGTATAGCACCAAAGTTGTGCTCAGTTTGAATTTATATTTCGAAACAAAAACTATCCTCAACAATTATTCAGCAGACAGCAAGTAGAAAGACTATAATTATTTGTTACTGATCATACTCGCAGTTTCAGGCCTAGCTAAAACCCCAGTAATAGAGCAAGTAGATAGGTCGTATTACGGTACATTCAAAATTCATACTTAATACCTACTTCTTAGTTTCAACAGTATCACGATAGCCTAAAATCCGTAGAAGAGTGTCCTTCACCGATCTAGTAATTGGATGAAAAGTATTTTATATCAAATTTTGCATGTTAAACATATATCGCGAATGGGTTGGTGGAAAAAACGGGTACAGGCTAAAAAAATGCTTACCGCTTTTTCTGATAGGTTTCTTGTAGACAACCTAATATCATCGTCTTCGCAGTGAAGTAGCGGTCATTTGAATATAATATTTGTTTATTAAACGAAATTGATAAATATAACTGGTATCAAGTTAACAGTCGAAGTGTTTATACCTTACCTGGCAACCCTACAAATACGCCAGAAAAAATTGACAACCCAATGTTTACGTATCCTTTAGGGTACATATATTTGACTAGTACTATTAGATTTATACATTAAACGGGTATATGCAAAGTTACATGAAAAGCCAAATACATTCTTTTTTCTACTTTTCCTAGTCTGGAACGGATTTTTTTTGCCAACCTATTCGCGATGTATATTTTGACATGCGAAATTTGATATAAAATACTTTTCATCCAATAACCAGATCGGTGAAGGGTCATTCTTCTACGGATATCAGACTACTACAATATTCAGTGAGTTGATGTTTATCAGGGTAATAGCTTTTCAATAAAATCAGCAAATATACAACTTCATATTTTTCGCAAATAATGTATGTATATAATAAATGAGGGTTCGTTAAATTCCTATGTTATCTTTGGGTAAACAGAATTTCGATAACGATAATAAAGAGGCATTTTAATAGATAGAATGTAAGTAATATTAGCAAATATATTTAAGTCCTGATTCACCCGACAACCACACCAAAACGTCTCGACAAAACGTTACGACAAATGTGGTTACGCGTGAAAAGTAAAAAAGTGTGGTTGTAACTGCGTTGTTGCTACAGGTTGCGATGTACGTATGCGTGCGCGGAGTCGTCGTATTGACGCTACTTTGTAGTTGCGTTGTGGTTGTGACGTGGCTGCGATTTCTTAGGTATTACACACGTAGTTAATAAATAGTGCACTATTCAGCTCATGTGAATAGAACTATTCGTTTTCATATCAATTTGCGCTCACCCTAGTGGTGTATTTGTGGTACGTGTGAATCGCTCTTCAATTTACGTTGTCTATAATAATAATAATTTGTTTATTGCTCAGAAAACAAGTTCCATACGTTCAATTTTGTTAGTAACACAGGCTTATAAATAATGTTAGTGATAATAAAAAATAAAAAAGTAATTACGAAGTTAGGGCATTAGACACACTCATTTTCTGTTGCAAAGGCAGTGTAGCCCTATCCATGCCTGCAACATAGGTGAGTCCCACCGTTCAGACAAGGTCCTCAGCAGAACGTTGGAGCTGAGCCACAACCGTCTTAATAAAGATGCACAACGCGTGCGCATTACCGCGAAGAAATCAGATGTGCGCGCTTCTGCGAACATAGCAGACGCGCTACACCACCGCGGCAGCGCCACCATTCCCCTGAAGGCGTTGTTATATTGGACGCGAAGCACGCTGTACGCTCGGCGCGTGTACTTCGCCCATAGCCCACACGTGTACAGTGTCTGACAGTACGACTTGAATAAAGTAATTTTGACATCTTTTGTATAACGTGCGAACCTACGTGCGAGCATATTGCACCGAACGGACAACGCTCTTCGTGCCCTCTCGATGTCCAAGTCATCGGATAAGTCGTCACTGACCCAGTGACCCAGATACTTAAATTTACCAACTTGTTCTAGTGCTGTACCGCAAAGAGTGACTTTTTTGATCCGGCTTTAAATATCATAAAGTCACTCTTTTTGGCGTTATATCTCAGCCCATGAGCCCCTGAATACTCCTCACAGATATTTAAGAGACACCTTAAAGCTCTGACTGAGGGACTCAACAGCACCATGTCATCAGCGTTACTTATATTATTTATGCAAGTACCATCTATTGAGCATCCAAGACCGGTGCTACTGAGCCTCTCAATCAGGCTGTTCATGTACAAGTTAAAGAGGCGCGGCGAGCTCAACCCCCCTTGCCTCACCCCACACTGCAATCTGTACACTTCTGAAAAAGTGCCTCCTCATCGAACAGTATTCTCTTGATTACAGTACCAGAACTTAAGTAACCATATTAATTCTGAAGGCAGCCCCTCGACATTGTGAAGCCTTGCCCATAATACATCGTAATTTACAAGGTCAAATGCCCTGGACAAATCCAGATAACATGCGAACACGGGCGTGTTCCTCGCCGTGTAATAATGAACAGTCTGCTTGAGGCAAAAGGCACTTTCAGTGGATAGGTTCGGCCTAAAGCCAAATTGTGCATCGTGTGGGTGGCTTATCAAGCAGACTGTCCAAATTTTTTGCAATTATGGTGGCGAGTGAGATTGGCCTATTTTTCAAATTAGATTGGATCTATGTATCAATAGTCTTTATTAGAAAATGTTTTTGTTTTTAAATGTTATCAAAGATCGTTGCCCTATAGGTTCTAGAGGTACGTTCGGAAGTTAAGACTGATAAAGTTCACGCGACACGAGTCACAAGTCCTCTGAGAAAACTTCGGAAGTTTACACGTTCAGGTATATAAAATGATGTGACGGGACTTTTACCTAGTAAACGTATCTACATCTTTTTTTATTCGCTACGTTTTATGTTGATGTGTTATTTATTATCTACGGAGGTCACTAATATGTCACAATTTTTATGAGCCAAAGACACGTAATTTATTTAAAAAAACTTATTGGTGATGCTTTAGTGGTCGTTATTATCGCTATGTTTTAATAATTTAAACATTTTATGTTACCTCGTGCCGGTACAGTATAATAAAATTTATGCGTATATTCCTTTTTCTTTTTAGTGTTTAAAAAGGTTAGCCTCGCGCTCAGAATAAACTTCGTGTTTTGGTGACTTTAGAAACATTGACGACCGGTTGGCGAAGCGGTAGTGTAATTGACTGCTACGCCAAAGGTCGCGGGTTCGATTCCCGCTCAAGTCAAACATTTATGTGCGTGAACATGGATGTTTGTCTTGGTCTGGGTGTTTCTATATATTATATGTATGTATTTACAAAAAAATATATATATGTATGTTTATCCATTGTTACTAAGCTGAGCTTGTACTATGGGTACTAGACCCATAGTACAAGCTCAGCTTAGTTTGGGACTAGATGGTGTTGTGTGAATGTAATAGAATATTATTATTATTTATTATTATTCAATCAACGGACACAAAGTACCCTTGCGACTCGAATCTAAAAATTGTGCATTACACAAACTGTTGTCTCGTGTGGGGACCGATCCCACAACACTTGGTGCAGTGCTGAGCGACAATGTAACCTCTTAACCACTACACCACACGTCAAAGTCAATCTTATATCGTTTCTGTGAAAGCTCCTTTCCCTTTTCCATTTCGTTTGTCATCGATTGAGGTTGAATGGATATGTTAATCAATGTTCGAGGTCGAAGCGATGTACCCTTTTTCTTCAGGGGTTTGCTTTTTGTCATGTAAATCTATTGCGGTGTTTACCTCCCGCCGCGACACTCGACTTGGCTTTTCTGACGGATTGAGTTTCTATATGTGGCCTTGTGAAAAGCGTTGATGTATGTTATTGGGAGTTTGTAGCTTTGTTGCGTTGTTAATGTCTAACAAGTTAAGGGCAGCGAAAAACCTATTTAAAGAGGAATTTGGCAGAAAAAGATTTTGAGGTTTGAGATATATTTATTTCTCATAAGAATAGGCTTGTGTCCTAAAATGTAATTAGCGATTGATTCGTTCCTTTATTAGATGTTAAACTGAAATATCTGATGTTTTCTTCAAAACTCGATCAGCAACATTACTAAATGGGACAGGACAAAGGGGAAGACCTAGGCGAACGTTCTCTGACCAGATTGGAGACATCCTGAAAAAAGGACAAGTCAGAAGTACCCTTAACAGAAGAGCATGCATGAGAAACTTGATGGCAGTGAGTGAAGCAAGTGAGGTATGTCAGGATCGTTGCAAATGGCGTTCCGTAGTCTCTGCCTACCCCTCCGGGAAACAGGCGTGAGTCTATGTATGTATGTATGTACATTACTGATTACGGCTGTTTAAGAACTTTTTTGAATTTGACACGAAAACGCAGTAAACCTGATGGTTTACAGCGTTTAGTTTAGCGACTCACACAACCGCCATCATGGCGGTTGAGTGATATCACAAAGTCCATAACAAAACAAACCGTGAATAAAGTCTGGTCTGATGTACCCACTTTTATTTTGTTATATTCTTGACAGGTAGAAAGCTTGACGTTTTAGTGGTATAAATTACTACTAAAACGTCAACAACATGAATGGCGGACGTACTGTTTGACGTAATGCACTCTGATTGGTGTTCACTGTTACAAGAATAAATACATTCTTTTTAGATTTAGAATTCTAAAAATAACATTAATCTTACCTTTTTATAATAAATAATGAACTTTATTGACATCTTAAAATCATAATGAATCTATATATACTACAATCAAACCGATTTATTCTTTTTGGACACAAGCCTATTATACGTTCACTTACATGAGAAAGTTCACAATAATATTACACATTTTGTTCGGCGCACAGAAAAACAAGGTTACAATAATAAATAAAATTAAGCAGTCCGAAATTAAGCAGAGCCTGTACTATGGGTACTAGACATTGGATAAGCATTCATTTATACCTTTTTTTTGTAAATACAATACATATAATACATAGAAATACCCAGGCCAAGAGAAACATTCATGTTCATTCATACAAATATTTGGCTTAAGCGGGACTCGAATTCGCGACCTTCGGCGTATCAGTCGCTAGCACTCCCGCTACGTAAAAAGTAATTAGGCAGGTACTGAAATAAATAATTGATCAAACGCAGTAAGACCAATACTTGATCTTAACTTAGTAGCATGTAGTTATAGTTCTATGGTTGCCAATACCTAGTTTGGATTCGACCTATAATCATCCCTCTCTTAGGCCCTGTTTCACCACCTCTAAGTAAGCGTTACCTTCCAGGTCAATCCAAAATTAGAACGAAATTTGTATGAATTTATTTGCCAAGTAGTTTAACCAGAACTTATTGAAGTAGTGAAACCGGCCCTTACTCTATTTCAAAACTAACAAATAAACCTATAGATACTCATACAAGTTAGGCAGGTTGGGAATTAAAGGCGCTAGGTCGACCCGATCGCCATTCATTCAATGTTATGAAACTATCTAAACAGTACGTTTGAAGGTAATGTTATGAATATTATTATATTTGCCGTGTGCTGCCATAGGTTTTAATGATAATTTTATTGCAAGGATGGTGCAGTGATTTTAAAACGATAGTAGAGCCTTGCTGATTTCAGCATGAATGGGCCGGCTAGACCGGGGAAGTACTACCTTCTCACAGAAAATAATAATAATATTCTACCACATACACACATCACCATCTAGTCCCAAGCTAAGCAGAGCTTGTGTTATGGGTACTAGATAATGGATAAACATACATATATACTTTTTTTTGTTAATACATACATATTATACATAGAAACACCCAGACCAAGACAAACATCCATGTTCATGCACACAAATGTTTGACTTGAGCGGGAATCGAACCCGCAACCTTCGGCAAAATCGACGTAAAGTAACAGTACCTAAACTGTTGCGTTTCGTTCGGTGAGTTCGTGTGCGTTGCCCAAAGGGCGGCAACGCACTTGTGACTCCTGTGGTGTTGCTTGTTTCTATGGGCGGCGGTAATTGCTTACCATCAGGCGATCCGCGGGCTCGTTTGCCGCCTATTACTATAAAAAAAACGATCTCTCTGACGATTTGTACTGTATCAAGTGCTGTGTGTTTGATACCTACACGAGACAGAACCTGAGTTTGACTGTTGTTTGAGTCCGTTGTCTGAATGTTAAAGCATCCTGAGATACAGGATTCGTTCATAGTGGGGGACTTGTCTTTGAAAGAGTTTTTTTATTAATTATGTTCGTTCCCCATTGCGAATAAAACAAATAAACTAATTATAATACAACATACACTATTAAAATAATAACTTTAAGCCTACCGTTGCATCCGCATCCGAACCACAATACCCAAAATATTCACAGGCCATTCAACAAAATCGGATAAGTAGTTTACTAACTACGCTGAACCACACATACATACACAGACACACCAAAAAACATCACTACTCTAGCATCCGCAAAAGTTTCCACAAACCACATTAGAGTAAAACATATAATTACGTAACAAAATATGTTAGTTGGTCGCAAAGTTTCCCAAATGACTGGAATGTACAGAATGTTCCAAATGAGCCACCATTTTGAAAAATCCTTTTGCCATGTTAAACAATACCTCGTGTGCTCCTTAGATTATGAAATAGGGATTATAACAGGCGTTATGCTTACCTATTTTTACAAGGAGACTCATTAAAAATACCATTAATACAAAACGGAGTAACTATGTTGAATGGTGGGTACACATTTGAGGGTTGTAATATAATGTAACATTGTGTTAATTTTTATGTAAGTTAATATTCATTTTACCGTTTTTCTAAATTCCATAATTATACAAAGAAAATGATAGGACACTGCTATCTATTATTAGTTAAAGGAGATGTACCATTTGGCCATACATTATAGGCCTGGCACGGCCAAACACAACACCATGTGTGTTTAGAAGATAAATGACTACTCTAATAACCTGTATAATTTCTTTTTAAATAACTTTTGGTGGAAATAAGATACGAGATATTTGAAATGGAAATTCCGCAACTAAATATACCTCAAAATTGAATTTTAACATAAATATAATACCTAGATGTAAATAAAAGTATGTCTTTGCGTCTTAAAGAACAAAAACTACATAAAGAGTGGCCAATAATAATGAATAATCACCTGTGTACTAGGGAACCTCGTACTATGTATACTCGTCCAAAAAAGCTAACCACAATCACAAACACCGCTGCATATTCTTAGCATGGGTAGAAGGTACTGATCATTATTATTGAATTTATATATTCAATTACATTACATTAAAACCGTACGAAAACACCAATAAATCAGAGCAAAATATTTACGATACACAGTAGCAACCATAGATTATACACTAATAACTAGAGAGTAGCAACACGAATGACATAACAGATAAAAAAAGTGTTGAAAATGGTTTGAAAAAATATTTCTACTATCGATTAAAAAACAAAACGATTTTTACCGATTAATAATTATGGAATGTATAATAAATTATATATTTCTTGATTCTTTTTACAAATATACTTATAAATTAAATAAAATATATTGTTTTCTAATATAGTAATAAAAATATTATTTCCTTAAAACCATTTCTGCCTACCATACTTCATTTTATTTTTAATGCTGGCAACATAAGACATTCATCCGCTATTACCATAGCTTATTCAATATACTTAATCTTTAAAAACTAAATTCTTTCACCGATACTCTATCAAGAAACGAAAACCATGTAAAATTTTTAAAAATTATTTGTTTAATTTCAACGATTCACAACTACAGGCCGTATTTGGTCTTTCTCCTTTATGCTAGAAAGCATAAAATGCTAACTATGGTTTACCTTAGCATAAATTTAACATAAAAGCATAATTGGTTAAGAGGTAAAATCTTTTACAATCATGTAAAGATTATCATTGTAAATTTATATACCGTAAAACAATTTTCAATACCAGAAAAGCTTGGTTCAGATATAAATTTCTTTAGAATGTAACATTCCCGCGTATGGTTGACGCTGCGTTCGTGGTAATGCTTACGTCGAAGGAGCAATTACTTCAGCATTTCTTTAAAGGCTCATGTGGTGACTCTCCATTAGAGTGAACATTTAGGTAAAGAATTTACTAGATGAGTTCGCGGTTACACCCCCGTTATTTAAGGCTACCACTCCGCTCCAGTGGCTCATAGCGTGATGTTATATATCCTATAGCCTTGGGCTAATGGGCTATCTAACACTGAAAGAATTTTCAAATCGGACCAGTAGTTCCTGAGATTAGTGCGTTCAAGCAAACGAACAAACAAACTCTTCAGCTTTATATATTTGAATCAGATTATATTTTTTTATTTTTGGGCCCGAAAGAAAACTATTTGTATGCAGGTAAAAATTTCTGCTATTATTAGCAGCTAAAATTGCAAAACAGATTTTTGTATAACTTTGCAATAATATAACTTAAAGATCAGACCAGCATAGCATAGGCTAGGGAGCCTATGTGCTGTTGTATGTTACGATAGCTTCCGCCCGCGGCTTTGCCTTTTTATCGTGCAAAAAGGGTTTTGCTCGATAAAAAGGCAAAGCCGCGGGCGGAAGCTATCGTAACATAATTACAACATTATTTTAGGAGAACTATTATTTAAACATTTGGGCTTTAATGACTCAACAACAGGTGTTGTAGCTACTCCGCTACAATTCAACACAATGTAAAAAACAAACGCACCTCTTACACACAGAAAAATAAACTTTATTTCCTTGATTTTAAGGTACACTTTTGCGTAAAAGTAGTAGTAGCTACGGTGTTTCAATCTGTCTACAAACTGCGTACTATATAATTCAATATTTATCGTTGTAATGTACTTGTTTCAGCTTTTCTGTTAGGGTAGTGACTGTGGGTTATTGGGTCACCGGTACGATTTCTTAGTGGAGCATACATTGCTATACAGGGTGACAGCAGATTTGTCCTATTCAGTGAAGGTTTGTGGTCAGGTGCAATGATACCGTTAATTTTGGACCTTTAGTTGACGGGGGTCAATTTGTTGCAAATGACCTCAAAAACAACCTCCTTCAACGAATAGGTTGAACGCTGAAGTTTTTCTGACACAAATAGCTTGATAATAGCGGTGTTAGGACTTCGGCAGTTTTCCTGGCTCGGAAAGCGCTTTAAGCCGTAGTTTGTGCGCATAGACTCTCTTCAATTATTTCGGATTTGCCATTTATTGGGACTATTGAAAGTATAAGAATATAGTTGTGTTTGCCCATTGTTCACTTGAATATACACTACTGGAGAAAATTAAGGGATCAAAAAAAATATTCCAAATTTTTGGGCAATTTTCAACAGGCCGTTACTTCGAGAGAAATAGGCGTACAGGAAATAAAAAAAACAAAATTGTAGCTCCAAGTGTCTAATTTTTGGATTAGAACATAAAAATCTTCTTGAGTAATCGTAGATAAACCAGCAACAAAAAAAAATATTTTTATTCTTTTGGTGTACGGGCGCGGAACATTTTTTTTTAGTTTAACCACTATAAGGATCGGATACTTTGTTCATTTAGCTTTAATTTGTTTTTTTATACACCTTGATACGTCCACTTCTCGCCGAGATATCGGTCTTCAAATGGGAAAAAATCCTTTTGTCTTTGATTATTATCGATATCTCAGCAACCAATGATCGCACAGAAAGTTAAAGGTGGGTTTAAAGAACTTGAATGAATTTTCCTTAACGACGAGCTATTGTTTTTCCGAAAAACATTTTTTCTTTTTGTCACATGAATTTGAAAAAAAAATTTTATACAAGCTAAGCAAATTCAAGACACTATCACCCATTCTTTTTTAACACGTTTCCTCACCTGTATTACTGGATTCTACTGACCTCCTTTTAATTAAATAAAAAAAAAGTAATACCACCATTCGAATTTCGATCTTTTTCACACGCTTTCCGCAGATTGTTTTTCTTTACTTTTTATGAATCCTTAGCAAATCGCTTAATTCAACAGTTTTTTCAAAACTTATCCCTTTTAAAAGATTTTTTTTTAAATTTTTTACTGTCAAAATTGAAAATTTCTTACTTTTTTAATTTTGAATTATCAATCATGGTTAGACGACATTTATCGGAGGTGGAAGTTGCTCGATTAGTAACTCTTATTGACGAAGGTTACATTCAACATGCATTTGCGGTCCGGATGGGTGTAATTCAATCCGTCGTATCTCGAGCTTTTGCCCGATACCAAGAGACGAACCAATACAATCGTCGCCCCGGACATTATCGCCATCGAGTCACTAATGCCCGCGATGATGGGGCAATTGTTAGAGAAGTTCGACGACAACCTGTTGTTAATGCGAATATTGTTGCTCGAAACTTCCCCAATCGCAGACAACAGCAACAACAACAGTAACAGCGACCACGGCATCAAGTGCGAAACATTTCCTCTCGAACAGTCATCAATCGTCTTCGTGAAACTGCGTGTAACCCACACGCACGACACCCTAATCGTGTGACAGCGAGGCATCGTCGAGCACGTTTAGGGTATGCTAACGCTCATCGGAATTGGACCTTGAGGCAATGTCCAATTCCGATGAGCGTTACACGCGCACACGCACCCACGCACACACGCACACACGTACACATGCTCACACCCACACACCCACACACCCACACACCCACACACCCACACACCCACAAGCACACGCACACACACAGAAGAGTACATCCGACCGCGCAACCTCCACGTGGTACGCTTTGGATAACGCTAATGCCGGCGGTAATTATTCTCATCAATTCAATTATTTTTATTGTTTTTGGTTTTAAATTTAAGCACTTTCTGGAGCAAAAATGTGGAAAAAGTTCGGAAAACCTTTTTTTTCTCATTTTTAAAAATTCAGAGCTTTTCAGAGAAAAAACGTGATCCTTTAATTTTTCAAAAATTCGATCGAGTGAAACAATAACACAGCTGGCTGGATTAATTTCGTTTTTTGTAGGGTTTTTGTGGACATATTGAACTATAAAAGGCACACTTAACATTAGTGGTTTCCTCAATATTTTCGGTCTAGCGCTTGATTTTCCAAAAAAACACCAAAAGTCCTTTTTTTGTTGCATTTTCTAATTCATGTGACAAAAAGAAAAAAATGTTGTTCGGAAAAGCAATAGCTCATCGTTAAGGAGAATTTATTCAAGTTCTTTAAACCCACCTTTAACTTTCTGTGCGATCATTGGTTGCTGAGATATCGATAATCAAAGACAAAAGGATTTTTTCCCATTTGAAGACCGATAGCTCGGCGAGAAGTGGACGTATCAAGGTGTATAAAAAAACAAATTAAAGCTAAATGAACAAAGTATCCGATCCTTATAGTGGTTAAGCTAAAGAAAAAATTTCCGCGACCGTAGACCAAAAAAATAAAACTAAAAAAAATTGAAATGTTTTTTGTTGCTGGTTTATCTACGATTACTCAAGAACCGCGGAGGTCACAAAATTTTTAAGTTCTAATCCAAAAATTAGACACTTGTAACTACAATTTTGTTTTTTTTTATTTCCTGTACGCCTATTTCTCTCGAAGTTACGGCCTGTTGAAAATTGCCCAAAAATTTTGAATGTTTTTTTGATCCCTTAATTTTTTCGTTAAGTATATAATAAATACCTGAGCAGTAGAAAGACCACTGATAATGGCTAGCGACCGATATTCAGTCAAGAAGACATAATTATTTTAACATCGTTTATTATGTTATAACCTCAAATCCAAAAGCAATATATATTATTTTTATAACTTGAAGTTCATAAACGTCACATTGTGACTTGAGCGAATAATGTAGCAGCATTCAATAATTTAATTTAAAAATTGATGTTCATAAGCGTCACATTGTGACCTAGATGATTAAATGATTTACAATTTGTCTTTGAAAAAATAGGTTTTACTATAATTGAGAGGTCTTTGTTTGATTTAATAAGTATTATATTACGTATGTTACAACTACTTATCTTGAGCAGTTGGCTAGTCTCCGTTGAGATCGGTTGCCGACGGCTAATCCGTCGTCAAGTGGACATCATTATTTTGATATTTTTCAGCTGCTGCTATTTAAATTACGCTGGCCTTTTATTGTATATTGCACATCAATTTGTACATTATAAATTATACAAGCCAATTCTCGTATTTTATATCACATTGAAACTATACTTTGAACGAAATGATAGATTTTGAATTGACTCAGAATCGGAATTCTGCTAATTTAATGTCGTTACCGGCTAATTTGAGTTCTGTAGTTAGATTTTGACACATTGTTCAATTTACGACCTAGTCACGACAATATTCCAATAATATTCAAATGTCAGCTAATTTAGGAGAATACCATTTGTGAAATAAGTATGAAACTGACATTAGATTGATACTATATTTTGAACAAATATAATTAGGATATAATTAGCCGTGTGGTTGACGGCATAGAATACTAGTGTCACCACCCCCTATCTTCCCGTGGGTGTCGTAAGAGGCGACTAAGGGATAACACGATGCAAATACCATCTTTGCGTAGAGACGGAAAACTCGACATCAAACCCTATACGACTGCCTCGTTGGTCTCGCGGCATAAATGTGCGCGTGGGATCGGTCCCGGGTTGATCCCTGGGTCGGGCAGTGTTATTGGGTTTTTCTGTCACGAAATTCTCAGTAGCACAGTAGCAGCACGGAGTCTGGAAATGTGCCCGGTACGGCAATAGGCTCGCCCCTTATTACGTGGGACTAAAGTATATCTGGCGAAAAGTGGGTGTAGAAATACACCTCTGCCTACTCCTTCGGGGATAAGAGGCGTGACGATATGTATGTATAATTAGGAGAATTGGGCATCTGATGAAAAATTGGCCGGTCCGTCGGTCCTTATTTATTACTAATCCGCGGTTTCACCCGCTATACGACTTAGAGCCGTTTATAGCGCGCTATTACACGCTGCTTTTAACATGTTATTGGTAACGATATATATCTATGTATCTACGTTTTACGTCGTTTCAGTATAACTGAATCTTTGTACTTCACGAATATTAAGTACCTACTCTAGAACGGATAAAAGGAAAACTTTGTACACATATCAAGTGTCAATACAATAGAAAAATACAAATAGCACAAAATAGACTATAGTCCGTGCCACGAGAACATAGACTTTTTGAAAACAAAGAAATTCTACTAAGTGACTTAGCGACAGTTCTGTCAAACACAAATAATATCAAATCGAATCAGCGTAACGGTACACAGGTACGTGTCATTGGAAACTAATATGTCAATGGATAGGGTTCTTATCGATATTTTTTTTTTTTTTTTTTTACTTCCTGCACAATACTGTACATAGGCGGACTTAATGCCTTAGGCATTGTCTAACAGTCTACCTTAGGGTGATCATGATAGGTGGAAGGGCTTTGTGATTGAATTTAGATAATTATAACTAGACTAGCTTTTGCCCGCGGCTTCGTTCACGTTAAATTCGGGGTAACACAAAACTCCTTTACTGGGCGATTGGGCGAATACTTCCATAATTGTCGTTTTAACTGTTTAAGATTTATAACTGTAAAAAGTATTTACACATACAAACTACTTAGTATTGAGACTCAGTAGTAGGTACTCAAAATGTTATCCGGTATCTGTGACGTTTCGCTAGAGGGGCCAATATGGCGACTGTGATTCCATTCGATATTAACAAAATACTCGACAATTCGAATTTTGCGGATACATGTTGTCGACTCGCAATCTTTATTTTTTTGTGTTTTATTATTCAGGTAAGGTTTCGATGTACTCCTTGACGAAATTATTATTAATATAAGATTTGACACTGCGATAGCAGCGCAGTCCGTCGGTTCCAATGTGAAACATTCCAAAATCCATAACTACTTTCAAATTAAAAATTAAGTAAAAAAACATTTTCCAGTGGACTAAATTGTGAATCTAAACCATTCTCAAGTCCCCTTGAACACACACAAAAAAAACCGGTCAAGTGCGAGTCGGACTCGCGCACCGAGGGTTCCATACAAACCTGTAGGTATATAAGTAAAAGTTCACCAGTCATAGTTATGGTATTTTTATTGCCAAATGAAATCCATAACATTACAGTATGGAAAGCTGGAGGAGCATAAATTAAAGAAAAAGGGGTCTTTGTCGTTTGTAATCAGTCATCCCTTATTTTATATTAACTTAAATCGCTTATTTTATAATATAACTTAAATACCTATACCAGCCTTGCAGCAGCCTTGCACAAGTCTGCTGATGAATGATGTTAAGATTTTTTATCAAAGTTATTGATTTACAAAGTTTTAAGTGACTATAAGAAATCTGTTACAAAAATACTTATAAAGTACAGAATAATTAGCAAAAAGGTTTGAAGACTATGTAATTATTTGAAATCTCAATCTCAATCAGCCTATCGCAGTCCACTGCTGGACATAGGCCTCTCCCAACACGCATCACAGCACACGGTCCTCAGCCTTCCGCATCCTTTATCTGGGCTATAAGACGTTGCTTCGTACCAAATTTCAAGATTTTGAGTTCACTGGAAGTACCCTGTAGGTTTTGATTCCCTTGCGAGTAGTCGCGAGTTTGAAAATATGATTATATCTCTTTCTTTTGATTGTGTAGACATAGAAGTTTGATTTTGTTACAGCCTAATGGTGTTATATACCTGAGTATTTGATATGAATTTCAATTTAATACCTCTACGCGTTCAAGAGAAAGGGGTAGTAACTTTAAATTTATTAAAAATACTTTTTTTATATGCTGTAACAAAAAAATTACGGTTTTCGCATTTTTTCCTTTATAAGTGATATAAGACGTTGCTTCGTACCAAATTTCATGATTTTGAGTTCACGGAAAGAACCCTGTAGGTTTTGATTCCCTTGTGAGTAGTCGCGAGTTTGAAAATATGATTAAATTGCTCTTTCTTTTGATTGCGTTGACATAGAAGCTTGATTTTGTTGCAGCCTAACGGTGTTATACACCTGAGTATTTGACATGAATTTAAATTTAATACCTCCACGCGATCAAGAGAAAGGGGTAGTAACTTTACATTTATTATAAATATTTTTTTATATGCTGTAACAAAAAAATCACGGTTTTCGCAATTTTTCCTTCATATGTGATATAAGACGTTACTTCTTACCAAATTTTAAGATTCTGAGTTCACGGGAAGTACCCTGTAGGTTTTGATTCACTTGCGAGTAGGCGCGAGTTTGGAAATTTGCTTATATTGCTCTTTCTTTTGATTGCGTTGACATAGAAGCTTGATTTTGTTGCAGCCTTACGGTGTTATATACCTGATTATTTGATATAAATTTCAATTAAATACCTCCACGCGTTCAAGAGAAAGGGGTAGTAACTTTAAATTTATTAAAAATATTTTTTATATGCTGTAACTAAAAAAATACGGTTTTCGCAATTTTTCCTTTATGAGTGATATAAAACGTTGCTTTGTACCAAATTTCAAGATTCTGAGTTCACGGGAAGTACCCTGTAGGTTTTGATTCCAATTCGAGTTTGAAAATATGCTGCAATTTGCAGCATATACGGCTGTATCTTTTGATTTCGTTGGATTAGAAGTTAGATTTTTTTACAGCTCTATGGAACCGTAGATTCGAGTATTTAGTATAAATTTCAGTTTGATACCTCCACGCATTCCGGAGAAAAAGGGTCTTGACAGACGGACGGACAACAAAGTGATCCTATAAGGGTTCCGTTTTTTCCTTTCGAGGTACGGAACCCTAAAAATTTCATCAAGATCGGTCCAATCGTTTAGAAGGAGTTCAGTGACATATACACGCACACAAGAAATATATATATTAAGATATACCTAATATATATCTTTAGACAATTTCTTTATACACAATATTAACTGTTTCACCACCTTCACATAGAACATGTAAATTATTTTACCGCTCACTCATGAACATACCACATATAACTGACCATGTGAAAAAGAACATGTTCGGAGGTCGATTCTAGCTGTTTCAAGTGTCTGTCATTGCGATTTATTTAGAAAATACACACAGGACTACGAATATCCAGCCCTGCCGAAAGTAAGATAGCCCCGTTGAGTAACTCAAGAGGTATCTGAATTCAGGCCTCAGTCTCGCGCTCAAAGATTCCCACGTACGTGACGTAAGGAGTGGGAAATTGGGAATAATGAGACACCTGTAGGTATATGAACAGAACAATCACATGCAACTTCCAAATATTCAAAAGAAACGACAAAGACACCAATCCAAGTAATCTCATCTCAACGCCATCTATGTTTACATATACAAACCGACCTAGATAGAAAATAATATGGACTAATCGACAATTTATTGAAAAAAGGATCTATAGTTATTATTTTTATCGTTCAAAATAAAATTAAATGATTATATAACCATTATATAAACATAATAATTTGAAATAAATAAGATTTACCGTTTAAATTAAGTGGATATTGTAATCAATTTTGACACAGAGACTTTTTTTATGAAATTGCCGAATATTATACTCTTTTGTTTTTTTTAATAACAGAAAGGTCCCTGACACATAATTATTGCTTTTTTTGCAAGATACATTTATTTAGCTAGAAAATGATTTGAAAATAGTGACCTCTATCGGTCGGAAGGATAACTATAATTATGCATGGTTCCAGTAATTTATTTATCGGAAATACATAAAAATATACTGACGAAATTAAGAATCGCCTCCTTTTTTAAAGTCGGATAAATAGCCATAAAAATCTTTTAAGTTACCTATGTAGACTGACTATACTTTTAATAACAAACTTATAATGATCATAGATGGCACCACATATATAACCAGTTTTGGATGATCCCTGTTTTGTTCAGGACTGCGTACAAAGGAGAGGTCAAGCTGTACACCGAAAACCACTCAACTGATTGTGATGTAACATATACTATTTTATAGGTTTGATTATCCTTTGTACATGAGTGTAAGTTTTATTGAAATCAATTTCGCCATTTTAGAGATCTTTAGCAACATAGGGAAAGACAGACAGACATAAATTCTAAAAAATATCAAGTATTGCTTTTTAGCATTTTCCTAGATTTTTTAGCTAATTTTCGTCACAATATCTTTAATGTACAGCTTTTCCACCTCTACAGTTTTATTATAGTATAGATACTTTAATAAATAATATACATAACAGAATAACAGACTAATACAATACACATATAAATATATATATATATATATATATATATATATATATATATATATATATATATATATATATATATATATATATATATATATATATATATATATATATGTTCAATAAAATATTGTATATACATACATAATCATGTGATGCTTACGATGATTCAGCCACCCAACCAACCCACGTTGAATCCATTGATGAGCCTTGTTTTTAAATGTTATTTTGTGGTACTGAAACCTGCAATATCAACATTTGATTTTACTTCATTGAAATATTATATTCTTGGGCTTAGCTTGCATTTATCTTAGAAAAAAATATTTTTTGGGTGTCAAGAAGGGGTAAGTGTGAAGTTAAATGCACGTTTATAGGATCGCAATGCTCATCCTCATTATAACCCCGAATGTAAATTTACCGTAACAAAAAAAAATTATGTGATGGTACATCACATCACTAGTTGTCTGGAATATATCACATTTGTGGATAATTATTTACTATTTTAGGATAGCTAGGCTAGGAGCAAATTATTTATGCCTATGATAAAAAAATCAAGTTCATGATAGAGTATCCTGTTTGTATTTATTATTGACATACATGGTACTCTATTATTGCCTTGAATTTACTTTCGTGTGAAAAAAACTGCAAAATGTCGCCAAATTAATGAAAATTCTTTCAGGAAAATCACTTACACAAATCAGAACCACTCTTACACAAATATGTTTATTTTCATTCAAATTTACATTTTTCTAGATACGACTGGAAGTCATAGATAATAATATTAAATATATATATATATATATATAGTTAAACAAATTAAAAAAAATACCGTTAAAAATGTATCAGAATTCACTAAAGCATAAAATGTAAAACACAATTGTTTGAAACAAAGGTTGTGCAGCCCTGAATGCGTGTTTACAAAAAGTCTATCTCCTCTTGGCACCAACTAAAATAAAATAATTATTATTTTAACTGCACAACTGACATCAACTTCTTAGAACTATTTTCTTTTTAAGCGTATTGTTTAGTTTTTAAATATTTCGTTTCATTTTGTTCAGCTCACATAGCTCGTAGTATGATGTAAAAGAGCCTATAGCCATCTTTTGAATGATAAATAAAAAAAATATAAAAATGTCTCTACTCATGACGCGTCAAGCGGCAATGGCGACGCGTCGTGAGTCGTGGTGCTAACAAATTAAGCAATTATTGTTTTGAATATGTGTTTTCTCTCTGAACTCCAAAATTTCTATAACGATGTGGATCGAATTTTGTATAAAGATCAGGTTTTGGTTTCATCTATAAGCTAAGCATCTTGCTTGAAAATACCTACCCGATGTTATTCGAACTACGCGAAGCTTTTTAGCCGGGATACAATGTAGTAGTTTGGTAACTTAACTTGCTGAGATAAAATGTTGTAATTTGGTAACTGAACTTTAGATTCTAGACGATTTTTAAGCTAGGTGACCATTTTTGTTATAAAATTATAAAGATAATATTATATTTATAAATAGTTTTATAGATGTAATATTGGTTTCTTATTTTATATATATAATATGTATACATGTAGCAAAATTATTTTTAAAGATTTTTCTTAATATAATAATGCACCTACTACCAATATAATATCAGTATCATTCGTGATTGACTATTACAAATACCTTATGGATTATATTCCTCTATGCAACACTTTGTTAAACATATTATTATAGTTTAAATAAATTAAAAAAAAAAGTTTATTGTGAACGCGTCACCGACCCTTAGAGGCGAAAGCGTACTTACCTCGTCCTTAGTAAGTGAGTGTCACAAATTTACTTAAAATATGCCTATAGAATCTTCTCGAAAATAATTGGTCACACAGATTGCAATAGAAAATAAATTAAAAATCAACTCACAATTCAGCTATCGAAAACACCATTATAGATCATCTACTCTCTACACACTATCGTCACAAACTGAACTGGTTTGCTACTTTCTCCATTAACGGACCAAAAAAGACTAAAAGCTATATGACCTAAGGACATCCCTTTTATAGACCTACCGGAGAATCTTAACACCGACATTTAAAATTCGGTCAACGCCATCTATTGAGCTCAAAACTAAATGGTTATTTTTGATTTGATTGGCTGACTTGACCCTTCGTACTATACCGTGTCCTAAATTAACTGATATATGAATGTTATTGGAATGTTATCGTGATTAGATCGTAAATTGAACAATGTGTCAACGTCGAACTATAGAAGTCAAATAACCCAATAATGACATTAAATTAGGAAAATACCGATTCGGTGTCAATTAAAAATATAATCTCATTTCGTTAAAAATATAGTTTTAATGTCATATACAATACGAGAATTGGCCTTCAGACCGATGATGAAATGCGAAAGCATTGCGATGCACGTTCTATATAAGGTCGAGCCTAAAGCTGCTCTACAACGAAGACCTCCGTATAGAAAAATATAACGGCACGTGTGCAATCCGGCATTATTGCCGTAGCACGGCAGCAGTACGGTACCAACTTGTGAAAATGCACTGGATCTTATACGTGTTTCATTCGAATACTCGGTAGAAAAAAAACGTAAATATTCTCGCAGTCTCGCATTTATGTGTGTCTGCTTGCATACTCATACACTGTAGATATTTTAATAATATTGATAAAATAAAAACAATGATCGACGAAGTATGAGTTTTTTAGTGACCTACACTGCCTCACTTCCTCAGTACTAAGCTAAAGTTTCCCCGAAGGTAAAATTTATGAAACAGTTTAAAAATATAATCTTTAACCGTAGTCCATTATTAGGGTGCCGTACCTAAAAGGTAAAATCAGGACCCTATTACTAAGTTTCCGCTGTCTGTCCGTCACCAGGCTGAAAGTATCTCATAAACCATGATAGCTAGAAAGCTGAAATTTTCACAAGTTATATATTTCCGTTGCCACTATAACAACAAATACTAAAAATAAAAAGAATGAAAATATTTTATTATTACAATAAACGTGTTATTTTCGTATTTTTTCCTCAATATTACTAACGGTAACAGGTAGACGCTTAAAATTTTCACAGTGTAATTATTTGTATATATTACCTTTCAAAATAAATAATTAAATAAAAATAAAGTAAATATTCAAATGGGGCTTCCATACAACAAACTTAATTTTTAAGCAAATTTTTACTCGATCTTAATAAACAGGTAGAAACTTAAAAATATTTAAGTATACATACAACAAACGTGATTTTCTTTTGTAAATGATGGTACGGAACCCTTTGTGCGCGAGTCTGACTCGCACCTGGCTGATTTTTTCATTTTAATTTCTAAACGACAACTTCGCAGTAAGAAAAATTATCTGTATTGCTGGAGCACTTTGCAAACATTCAAACAAAAATTGGAGCTGTCGTCACGCCATAAGGTGTAATTGGCACTAGGCTGAACTAGGTTTTAGATTAAATCTCTATACAAGACGACACATGACGTGTTCCACAAATCGTTTTTCTAATCTTGGTGTTCTTTGTTTCCATTGCTTGGATGTTTGTAAAGTTCTCAGCATCACAAGATTGAGTACTGGAATAAACTTTGAAAATTTCAGAAGGTACACAGAAAAAGTATAATGTATTTCATTTATAACATAACTTCTGCCTGTTATCCCCGAAGGGGAAAGCAGAGGTGTATTACACAACCACACTTCGCCAGTTATGTTTCGGTCCCAATGTAATACGGGCGAGCCTATTGCCATCTACCGGGCACGTCATTAAGCGAGCGATAATTAATTTATAATACACACATAACTTCGAAAAGTCAGAGGTTCGATCGATCGGATCGAACCTGAGACCATCGTCTCGGCAGTCCGTTGCGTACACCACTGGGCTATCGCGGCCACTTCTATATATAAATCAAACAAAAGACTTTTGTTTCATATTAATATAATCATCATCCTCATAGGGTTTTTTTCCAGTTAGAGCCCGGGGTCCGTTTTTTAGTCTAACTGGATTGGTCTGAATATTAGCTTTTCCACAGAGCGAATCTCTGTTTGACCTCCGCAACCCCTAAATTCATAGTGCTATGAGATACGTTATAAACAAAGCCCCTAACTATTTGTTAGATTTATATAGGTACCCGCCATAATTGAACGAAAATATACCGGAGTGAATGTCTTTCTGCCGAAATGATCAGTAAACAAGGGGTCAGGCATTCGATTTCCGGTAGAGGACAAAATGTTTGGGACATATATTCGTACTATTTGTTCCGTTGGTCAACTATTTCTGTGGTAAAATTATATTAGTTGTGTATATAGGAGACTCTGATTTTGGTTTTCATAATACCTACTATTGTTGTGAGAATAAGATAGGTAGCGATAGTCCAGTGGAGATTTTAACGGCATAGTACTAATAGCTATGAAGTGTTTCGGGTTCAAACCCACCGCACGGTGCACACTACCGACATGCCGAAGTTATGACGCGTAAATCAAATTGTTTTTGTCTTGGTATTTACCCAATACTATGATGTTATGCTCTATTTTCGTTATGAGAAATGTAAGGCTTTAGTCCACTACTCTAGTCAAATGCAAAACGAAAAAAAAACCGAACTCTCACAATTGCAGGTGTCAGTTTCCTCACAACTTGTTCCTACACCGTTTAGCAAGCGATAATTAACAATTTAATACACGCATGACTTCGGAAAATCAGTAGTGCGCGCTGTGGTTACGCAGAATATTGTATTTGAACCCGACTGCATCTGCGTGGCAGTTTGTGTAGTTGGTCCCTCCACTAGGCTTGCTGTTAAGCACAATCAAATCTTATACATAACTGTAAAGCTGTTAAGTATATCCTTTAATCTTTTAACAATTTGCTTTTACAGATCGTAAACATTTTAATGTAAGTATATTTCACAATAACGTTTTCACAATATTGAATTGGATTTTATTATTTCCTTTGCTATCGATACAATAACTTATTTTTTATTGTACAATAAAATTGTCTGTAAAATTGTAGAAGTGTGCGCCAATATTTCTTATGTTTTACGATGAGTAGAAGACGCGGGGAATTCCTATAAGTAATTTCACGGCTATGTTATGTTAAGACCCCTTTTTGTTCATACTATGAAATGTTATTATTGATAATGTATTGTAAATACTTGTTTAAGGATTGCGGCTTTGCTAGGGTGGTATGTCGATAAAAGTACTAATTTTATAATTTGGCCTTTATCGAAATTAATCAGCTCAGCCCTTTAGAGGTAGATTATTGAAAATAAATCTTAACTATGTTTGACTTTGATCTACAGCAATCCCCCAAAAAATTTCATCAAAATTCGATTAGCCGGCCATGACAGCATAACAGAAACACAGATTAGCATTTATCATAATTAATATAGTACGGAATATGCATATGTTATTATGTAGCCATAGTTTTCACTGTACTAGTTGCTAGGTTTTTTTTAGACAACTCCCGCATGAGGAATAAATCCTGTGTCGCGGGGACTTTACATACATACAACCAACGGACACAATGAACACCCAGACTCGTTACAACACTTTATAGATCACACAAAGTGTTGTCTCGTGTGGGAATCGAACCCACGACACTCGGCACAGTGTCAAGCGGCGAGGCGGCTGCTTGAATCACTACGCCAACCGTGCAGTCGATTGGAATAGATCGTCAGGTCCTAGACTCATTATAGTTTTAGCAGTATTATAAGGTTCATGATTTTATGACAAGATAACTTTATATTTGATGGAGAGACTAGGAGTAGGCCCATGTGCACATCGACAGTGGGCATCTCTAGGTTATTAAGATGAAGTACTACGGTGAATTAATAAGTAGTTTTGCAAATTATATCAACTGTTTAAGTAAAAAGAAAAGTTAAATTCTTCATCATAAACACACCCTTTCATTTCCAAACCTAAACTAAAACGAACAGTAAACAGGGAGTTTAAACTTCACCCAGCCACAAATTCTCCTTCATGAATATTCTGTCTACAAATCCGACACTTAAAAAATTTAATATAATTGTCTATCAAAAGTCGCCGCACGTGGTTTGCACTATGGACAGGCAGCACGACGCTAAAATAAAGAAAATCGGATGGTTCAGCGAAACGGTAAAGGTTTTTTGGACGCAATTAGAAGGAATATCGAATGCTAGTTTTAGTTGGCATGCGACACAGCCTTAGCTGGTTTTTCTCAGCTGATAGATATAGCATTCTGTGAAAGAGTAACAAACGTGCTAAATACTTCAAAAAGTTTATGCGTAATTATAAAATTCTTGCGTTACTGTGTAGACTACACACAGCCAAACTATTGGGTGTAAGGAGCCAAAATTCGGACATGTATTTTCGATAGTGGACAGGAGACAGTGTCTTCCCAAATTTTATCCTGGCCCAGATCACTTATGTCTCAAGAAAATAAAAAAAAAAGCATAATAAAAAAAACAAGACAAAAGGCTACAAAATATTCAGTGTAATGTAAATTAAATGTAAGAGATTGCTGGTGTAATGTGCTGTTATTGTGTGTGTGTGTGTGTGTGTGTGTGTGTGTGTGTGTGTGTGGTTCGGCGAACCGAATGTTCCTTGGCGATTTGGGAAAATTATTAATATTGTGGACTGTAAGGATGTGGGTTCTTATCGACTAGGAAAAGAGAAAGTGAAAGAACTGGGATCATGGGAATGATAGGAGACGGGGGTGTGGGAACACGCCTTACCTTGTACGTCAGTCCTCTTTCCTTGCAAATGGTTCCGCATGGTGTCTCTTCGGGAATCCTGAAGATTCAATTATCACTCCGTCTGGATCCAACCCAGAATTATACAGTTTCACTACACTTCACTCGCGGGCGGTTTGTTGAGTTTTTGGTATAAAGCGGTAAAAATATGGCGGTGCGGTACATGTGGTCGGCGCGACACGGATTATTCTAGACTGTCCTCGTCGTCGTTGAATCCTTGCGACCAATCAGCAAGGCGTGCCTTGGGAGGGAGGGAATCAAAGGATCGCTCGTATTGGACGAGCAAGCGTGGAACGATTGACGTTGATGTAATTAATTCTCGATAGAAAGGTAGATGGTGCTACCAGTGTGTATGTGTGTGTGTGTGTGTGTGTGTGTGTGTGTGTGTGTGCGCGCGCGTGTGCATGGATGTTCTTTAAATTAGTCTGACCTGATTAGCTATGGACATTCTTTAGTCATATATAGTAGTAGAAAGATTTTTTTCACGAACTATCCAAAAATATTACTCGTATGCTTAACGTTACCAGTTAGTATTTTTTGCCAAAAGTTGGTAGTACCTACAGACGGTTTTTGGCAAAGGCACAGACTGCACCAACTAATGGAAAATGTGATACTTAAACAGATAAAATATGAACGCGTTTGTTTCACTACCAAAAACATTGTAACCTACTTACATAGCGTTGCAATATGTAGTGAAAATAAAGTTGGGAACACTCGGCTAACAAAATAAAAAATAAACAATCATACCCAATAATATTTAGGGAAAATCCATTGTTACTTTAAAATAATAATAATAAGTCAAGAAGAGCGAGCATGTGAACCTATTGAGAGGATGCCAGATGTAAATATTGAAACTGCAGACGTAGCCAATGCCATCCGTACAGCATCGAACTGGAAGTCACCGGGACCGGACGGCTTACATAACTTTTGTTTCAAATGGCTACGTAGTTCACATGCTTGCTTGGCTTCACAGTTTCAACCATCCTTAGAGTCTGGATTGTTACCAAGTTTTATGACTAAAGGCATTACCCACTTGCTCCACAAGTCAGGTAGCACCGCGGATCCCACCAATTATAGGCCAATCACGTGCCTACCAACAATATATAAATTACTTACATCCATTCTAACAAAGAAAATTAATTTACATATATCAGACAATAACATCATGTCGGTATGTCAGAATGGATGTAAAAGTGGGGCCCGCGGTACTAAGGAGCTACTCCTCATAGACATGGCCATTAGCCAACAGGCTAGCCGTAACCTAAAGAGTCTGTCCACATGCTGAATAGACTACAAGAAGGCCTACGACTCTGTGCCTCATTCATGGCTTCTGAGGGTGCTGGAATTGTAAAGAGTAGATGCAAATCTATGCGCCTTCCTGAGGATATGTATGGGGCAGTAGAGGACGGTTCTTCACTATCCAGGGTGTCGACAGGGTCTTGGTAACGGCGAACTTATTATGATAGAGCGGGGTATCTTTCAAGGTGACAGCCTGAGTCCCTTGTGGTTTTGCCTAGCCTTGAATTCCCTTAGCACATTGCTGGGAGATTCAAGGTTAGGTTACAAGTTGCGCAGGAATGGTCAAGCTATATCCCACTTGTTATTCATGGATGATCTGAAATTATTTGCCTGCAGTGAATCCCAACTGACAGCGCTACTGAGGGTCACTGAAAACTTCAGTAGCTCTATCAGAATGGAATTTGGTGTAGATAAATGTACAGTTATGCATGTAAAACAAGGTAGGGTAGTGCAATCTGATGGTGTACATTTATCAGATTTCACAGTTTAGATCAATCCTCGCAACTGATACCTATAAATACTTGGGTATGTCGCAAGCTTTGGGCATCAACGAAATAGACATGAAACAAGCGTTGCGGGAGCGCTTCTTTGGTCGCTTGAAAAAAGTCCTGAAGAGTCTTCTTTCAGGCGGCAACAAGGTGCGAGCTTGTAACGGTTGGGTCATGCCACTCTTGATGTATTCTTTCGGCATACTCAAGTGGACTCAGACCGAACTGGACGAGATTGATAGGCGAGTCCGTTCACTGTTGACCACATATCGAATGTATCACCCACGTTCGTCTGTAATGAGGTTGTACATCCCGCGGAAGTGCGGGGGCCAAGGGTTTCTAAACGCTAAGACCCTACACAACCGCGAGATGTACAACCATAGGGAATATTTTCTTAAGGGCTGTGTGGATGTGCATCGGGATGTGGTTGCAGTTGACGGTGGCCTAACCCCGCTCTCTTTGGCGAAAGAGAACTGGTGCAGGCCTGTAGCTTTAGGCGTCGACGACCGCAGGCTTGTGTGGCAGAGCAAGGAGCTGCATGGTAGATTCTACCGGGCCCTTCACGGACCTGATGTAGATCAACTAGCTTCTGTGGCCTGGCTACGTTTTGCTAATCTCTTCGGAGAAACCGAAGGTTTTGTCTGTGCAATTGCAGATGAAGTTATCAAGACGAGAAATTACCGGAGGTATATCATGTGGGACGGCACAGTAGATCAGTGTCGAGCTTGCAACCGACCTGGTGAGTTCCTCAGGCATATAGTCTCCGGTTGTTTTCGTCTTGCTAAAAGCGAGTACTTGCATAGACACAGCCAAGTAGCCAGAATCATACATCAGCAACTGGCTCTGCGATACGGGCTTGTAGACGTCGAGTTGCCATATTACAGGTACAGCCCTGAGCCAGTTCTCGAGAATGGTCATGCAACAATGTACTGGGATCGATCTATTGTCACAGATAGGACTGTTGTTGTTTGCAACAGGCCTGATATTGTGAAAATAGATCGATCAGAGCGCCGCGCAATGATTGTTGACATTACTATCCCACATGACGAGAATCTCGTAAAAGCAAAAAAAGACAAACAAGAGAAATATTTAGACTTGGCTCACGAGATTGTCGATATGTGGGATATTGATTCAGCAATCATTGTTCCGATAGTTGTGTCCGTTAATGGACTTATAGCCAAAACCCTCGAACGCCATCTAGAGAGGTTGAAACTAGGCAGCTGGGTCAAAAGTTTGATGCAAAAGGCAGTTCTTCTGCAAACGGCACGCATTGTGAGGAAATTTCTGGCTCTGAAGCCCTAACTACCGGTGACTTGGATCCTATTCCCGTCGTCGGTGGGAATCTATTTTTATATTTTTAAATATATTTTTTTTTTAGAGTGTTATATTTAAAAATGTAAAAGATAGGATAAATATGAAAATAAAGAGAATAATAATAATAATATTCTTTATTGTTCCACAAAATATGACACTTTAAAAACAGTAATAACAAGGCTTAAAAAAAAGAATGCACATTTTAAGAAAACTCTGTCCTCTGAACTAGGTGTTTGTCCCTGTATTTCAGATGACAGCGCTCCTACCCGTATGTTAGCCTCAGTTTCATTTCTATTTTTTTTTAATGGTACCTATAGCTATATAAAAACAAAATAAGAAATTATGTTTCACAATACCATTTTAGTAAGAGTTTGTATTAACCTATAAGTATGTGGTGTGCGTGTGTGTATGTATGTGTGTGTGTGTGTACATACATATGTATGTATGTATGTGTGTGTGTGTGTGTGTGTGAGTATGTGAGTGTGTTTAAATTAACTTTAATCTGATAGTCCACGGACGAGGGCCTCTGTTTTATGATAGTCTAAACTTTGTAGATGGTTTTTTAATGTCATTTTACACTGGTAATTATTTTTCGAGAAAATATCTAAAGTTTTATTTAGGTTATTATACCATTTTGGACTTAAATAGCAAAAAAATCTATTGGCAAAAGAGGTGAAGTATGGGACGTGGGAGAAGACTTTATAATTGATTCCACCTGTAGGAGCGGCTATAGAGCGTTCCGTATGTTTTCGAAGAACTGAAAGAAGCACGAACAGTTGTCTCACTGTTAACAGTTTGCATTCAGCATAAAGTTGATTCGTGGGATACCTAATAGGACGCGAAAACATTACCTTAATGACAGCTCTTTGAGCCCGTTCTAAGCGGAGAAAAACATTTTCAGTGGCACCACCCCATACAGGTACACAGTAGCTTAAAACAGATTAGCATAAAGCGAAATAGACCATTGTAAGTGTATCTTTATCTGCGGTATTACGTAGCTTCTTAAAAATATAAATCATTTTGCGTATCCTATTCGATAGTAATTCAATATGTTTGTGCCAGTTCATATGTTGGTTAAAATGTACTCCAAGATATTTCACACTAGGGACTTTGGTAATTTTTAGGCAATTATAGTCTCCTGGTGAATTGCATGAGTGCACTTTGAGAGTTAGAGATTGCGGTGGGCACAGATGAGATCTTATAGCAAATGGCACATACATTGTCTTACTAATATTTAATGTAAGTAAATTACATGTCAACCATGTCATTACCCGTGACAACGCTGCTTCCGCATTTCGGTAGCACTAAGCCCAATCCAGGCCATCAATGACTAAAGCTGTGTCATCAGCGTATGTAAAATTTTTGTAATGTTCTAAAGGTAGACGGCACAGGCCATGAATGTATATCAGAAATAGGATAGACCCTAGAATACTACCTTGGGGCACGCCGTATGTAATGGGAAGCTCGTCACTCTGACATCGTCCAATTTTAACGACTTGGGTTCGATTCTTTAAATAGTCTCTGAAGATATCGAGTACAATTCCCCGTATGCCCAAGCATTCCATCTTCCTCAGCAAGAGTGACACAGATACAGTATCAAGGGCCTTTGATAGGTCTATGAATATGCCTAAGCTCTTCCTTTTATTGTCAAGCGTCTTGACTATGTGTTGAGATAAATCCATGACTGCATCTTCAGTACTGACATTTGACCTAAAACCATATTGATTTTTAGAAATTAAGTTGTTTGTTTCAAGGTAGCTAATAAGGTTTTTATAGAGAATGCGTTCAAGGATTTTTGACATAGCTGACAGGATAGATATTGGCCTGTAGTTGTTGACATCGTCTCTGTTCCCCGTCTTATGAATAGGGTGTATTAAAGCTTTTTAAATGCATCCGGGAATACACCAGACGTAATGGAAAGGTTACAAATCTGAGTGATTATGGGTACAAGACATCACTAGCACTTTTTAAAATATTTGCGGAAATAGAATCCCATCCTGGAGCACAATCAGATCTCAGATTTTGAATAATGACCTCGACCTATTTTTCTGTAGTTTCAAGTAGGGCCATAGATCCACTTGAGTTTAATAAGCAAGTGGGAGGTGGAGTATCCGAAATAAACTGATACTGGTGTAAACTATGGAATATCGCTATCCCTTTCGGTTGCGGAGATCATACGGGAGTCGCTCTGTGGAAAAGTTGATATTCTGTCATATCTGATCATATCATGATTCATCAACATATCACGATCTGATTATATCATGAGTTGGTTAGTAGTGAGCCTGATCATGTGTGCATTAGGGAGCCAGTTGTGACTATAGACCTGACCAGGGAGGATACCATTATTATGAGACCCAGCTTTTCTAGTCATGATAAACTTAAACGTTACATTAAAATTACTAAATTAATAAAAAAATTCATAAATCTATTAGGCAATATAATGTGGATAGAGTTAATTTAAATCTTAGAAAGGAGCGCATAAACTTAGTTAATCAACTTTCTGAGTACTCTAGAAATTTGGAACATAGTAGATCAGTGTATGATATGGATACTCATCGCTTAAAGGAAGAGATATTACTTAGGGAAAGAACCTTAAATGAGATCTTCAACAAATACCAAGCTTCTTAACAAGAACTGAGCAAGCGTATAGTGGAGGCAGGTGAGCTTGTAGACTTGGTGAGGTGTAATGCAGAAATGTATGAGTCTCTGACCAATAAGCTCTCGTGTTCTTGTATTCATACTCTAATACCAGCAGAGCCTTTGAATACCATACTACCTGAGATTTTTTCTAACAATCCACAAAACTAACACTCATTTCAATCAAATTTAAATAAATCTAGGCTTCTAACATCTATTAATAAAACTTTTATTTTTTCTGATAGGCTAGGTCACAATTTTGGTAGTCTTCTCAGTGAATATACAAATCAGTGTGTTATAACTTATAAGTTATTGTAGACCAGGGTATAGTTACTGTCGTTTAGTTAATCAGATTAAGTTACATCCCTTAGATGAGAGTAGTACTGCAATATTATTGTTTGGTAACAGTTTAACTGTAAAAAGACAGCATATCATAGAATGTGTTGAATTGTTGATAGAACTTAATTCTAAATTTAGTTGTAAATTTATTTTAGGTGCTTTACCTTATTCAAACAACTTAACACTCACACAAAATATGCATATACACTCATTAAATATGTTATTGTATAACATAATTTGTCGTCATGGTGACGCAATATTGTTTTTTGACTCTAATAAATTTATTAGTAAATTTATTTTAACTAAAGATAAAATGTATCTGTCATTTTATATTAAGCGAAAAATTGCATAGTTATTAGCATACAATTTCCAGCCAGGCAGAGAGCCTTGTGCTGACAATTTATTTGATAGGGTTAGTACATGTACTAACAACGTTTTTATTGACACATCTTGTGATTTAAACTCCAATATAGGACAACAGTTAGGCTGCAGTATTTGAATATAGTACATCAAAACATGCAGGGCCTATCTGGTAAAGAGTTAGAGTTAAGTATATTTCTAGAAAAATATGACGTTAAGGTTTTGTGCTTAACTGAACATTGGTTAAAGACCCATGAGGTTATTGTTATAAATGAATATTACACAGTGCAGAGTTCGTATATAAGAAAGCAGGCTATTAGAGGCGGTTCTCTCATAATGACTTCAAATTTATTAAAATGCAGAGACTTATATATAATGCATAGACTTATATATTGTAATTTGTATATATCGACCCCCTTCTGGTGATTATAATCTATTTGAGACTGTTATGGAAGATGCTATTAATAAAATTATAGGAAGTCATAAGAATATTATAGTATGTGGTGATTTTAATATTAATATGTTAGAGAATTCTTCACAGTGTACTAGATTTCTGAATCTTTTTAAGGCGCTGTCCTAAGCGACTGTTTCGGTAAATGAGGGGGTGAAGCAGGGGAGGTGAAGGGCGCTCAGCTCCGTCTACTGCGGGGCGCCCCCCTTCATTCTAATCGCGTGCAGCCGTATTCTGGCGACATCCGTATTCCAATATTTCAAAACCGCAAGCAAAACGTTCTTGCATATTGAATTGAGATACTGATATTAAAATTTATATTACATAAATCAATCTGTTTGTACAATATGGGCATAGCGCAATTTTTGTTCTCAGTGGAGCCATGAGCAAAAGTGGTTTACGTTAGACGTTATTGGTATTAATAGTTGACGAAAGTAGGTAAATACCTACGTGCTGTAAGATGATAAAAATAATTAAGTCAGTTCCATGTAGGGAAAGGCCCATATTATTTTTGTTTTGTATTTGTATAAAAATGGTGAAGCGGTTCATAGAATACCTACATCTAATTCCTTTCCTGCCAGTTTTCAAACCTGTTTTGCAATAAATTGTCTGTGACATACGGGCGGACAGACAGACAGAAATGGCGAATCTATAAGGGTTCCGTTTTTTAAATTTTCAGCTACTAAGCGCAAAAGCCGTATCTCAACTAAAGTGAGTTACGAGATAATTGAAGTTTAGTAAAAGTTGATTGATTTTATTTATTTATGGATGTTTTATTGTTATTATATGTATAATTATTGTAGTAAAGGTTTCGAAATACGTCACCGTTTTTAGGGGTTGTGAGTGATTGGTGTCCTCTGAAAAAATAAAATCTCCAAACATCGGTGTGTATGGCACTGCCAACTTCCACATTCTTCACACTAGTTTAATAAACTAAGGTTGGCGGAGCCCTGCTTCCCAGGGCTCCTATTTTCGGAGGGTCAAAACAGAACCTTACATAACGTATTTAGTTACTTATTACAGTCGCACCTAAAGGCACTCGAAAGCAATGACGCACAAATTTGACATTAGCTGTCAATATGATCATTCCAAGATGGCGGGTTTGCGTTTCATTTCACGTTTTTCACATAAAACCTAAAAATGACATTTGTCAAACTGTACTAAAGTATAAAAACTACGTTCCGTTTTGCATAATTGCCGAAGTATTCAAGATTTTTTGGAAATTGTTTGAAAATATTTAGACGCAACGCCGGCAGGCAAAATTACTTTTATAGGATTAAAACTAACTCCCTTGAGCCCCCTACACCACCAATACTCTCAAATTCAGGCGACTCGTTTCAAAACCCAACAGATTATTATTTTTCAAAATAGATGAAATACCAAAAATATATATGGATATACCTTATCCATGAGATACTACAATGTCGCTTAGAAAATCATAGAATTAAAATTAGAGTTACTGCTTTTTCGTTAGCATACATATACATAATACACATGTTTGTATGGAAAAATATAAAAAAATCTTTCGCTTAAAATATGACTGTGTTGTTTCATAGAAAATAAATATAAAAAGATATTTATTTATATTTTTTATCATTTACTAACAAAATACAGAGTTTACAGCTCATCAAAAGTTAGCTGTCTGCTACAACCCGGCAGGTTTTCTTTATTCTCATCGTAAGTTAAAGGCAGTGTGTGAGGTGATGAGGCTTCAAAACTTATGATTTGCTGTTGTTCACGAGGCACATTTTCATTTACTTTCCTTTTACGGCTTGGTATTGTAGAAACTTCAAGCACTGATGAATCATTTTCCTCTCCATGATCTCGCAATGCCATTCCTAGAGCTTGACGAGAATCAACCATTTCAGGCAGCTGCCAATTCATATAAAACGCCACAAGCTTTTCTTTCATTGTCGTCTCCCAGAAAAAATCATCTCTTTCTATAATTTCTATTTTTAGTGGCCATTCCACACAGCAAATAAACATTTTTGTTTGCGTGTAACGTGGCGTTGCCCCTGAATTTGGTAATAACAATTACAATATTTGTTTAGACTAGTCAGTTCACTTTTTTATCATGTTTCAATATTTGTATTTTATTTGCTCTTATACTATTCTCCAGGCCATTCTTATAGGCAACTTTAGAACATTAAATTTTCACAATCGTGTTTGGACCTATTAATCCATCTGGCGTGGCACTAATAAACGGATCATCCACAAGGCTCGATTGTTACATTTTCTAGCTGCGCCAGTTGTTGCAAAGCCAGTTGTTCATTTTAGACTCCATGCGCAACTGCTTTTACATTGCAAATATTTTATTTGTACAAAGTAATTTTTACTAAGTTGGTTTTACTGCTGTTATCTCTTCTTTTTACCACTATACCAAAATTTGAATCTGTCAACATGTTTTTACGCAATTCGAACCAGTCACTGCTATCCCTCTTAATTTTTTTGCTTTTCACTAGGGAGTTGAGTTAAATTTGTTAAAAAAATTTTTTGGCATTTCTTGGCTAGCTCTTGAAAAAATCGTGTTAGGAATTACTGCAGTCAAATGTGTGTAAGACGTTGCAGAACTGTTATCTTTAATTTCACTGTAATTACAATAAATATAATTAGTTAGGTACTTTATTATTTTAAAAAATACTATAACTTGTGTATATAGCAAACAGAGAAGTCACTCTCTTACTTATAAATGATTGATTTTAGAAATAAAAAAGATATTAGATGTACTGAGACATACCTAATAGTTTATGAATAATCAAAGTTTTACCCGATGTACAATGTTGTATTATTGTGTTGTAAATATAGGTTTATATTTACAACACAATAATACAACATTAGTTACCGCTTGTGTGCGGACTGTGGAGCGCCATATTAGCGCTGTTTATTGTTCGCCGTGGCGGCATCTTAGCGCTCCAGGCGCTCTGACAAGCTAATGAATTTGAAATAAAAGTACATAAAATGATTCGATTTTATGTTATTACTCTTTCAAATATTGAAAACTGTGGCAACTATGTATTGTGAGAATAATTTATATAATTATATTATGCATAATCGATAATCTATTACATAGTCAGTCATAAAAGACTCTTATGAAAATAATTTGTGTAAACATGTTACATAATATTTCATAATCACTTGGCCATGGATGAATTTCTATTTTATTACGATGCTTTCTTGTGCAAATCCTTCGTAGAAATTTATTTCTCTAACTATCCATATTTTATTCTTCTAATTATATATTTATAAGCACAGAAACAATAACACATTAAACGCAACAAGAATATAAACTTAGGTCCTAATTATATGTGCCCATAGTCACATGAAAAGCCTATTTGATTCAAAGTATTCAGTCTATAACATAAAACATGAAATTAGGAACTCAAATCGGCGTATTACAATAACAAACAGGTTTATGTATAATTTCGTGCAGCGGAGACGCAAGCGACATGACCTATCTCTCACAGGGCTCATAGCCGAATGATGAGGTCTGGGCGGGGCGTAAACTAGCAACTGACACTCAGTACACCGCTTATGCTAATAAGGTTTAAATTGCTGAAGCGTTTGATATTGATGGGATCTACCGAGCGCCAAAATCATAGACGTTTGGCAGATTTTATTTAATTTTACAAAATATACACGTATAATATGAAAATAAACTAGGTAATTCTTTAGTTCATTAGGTTTCCTACATTATTATTAAATAAAATATGACAGCTTACGATCAAAATATTGCAAATAGTGAGACGAAAGATTATTTTCTGCCTCGTTTTTGTGATTTTTTTACCGTGATTCTATTTTACATAAATGAAAAATTCTTTCAAAGGTCTTTTGTTCAGACTTTTGACTTTAAGCCCTATTTTTTGCTAGTTTGTAACATGTACCGTTATGGCTAGTTGCGCGACGAAAAATTTGGTGTTTTACGGCTTCTGAGGTATAACAGCGCCTTAAGTCATTTAATTTAAGTAATTTATTTTGTGAACCTTCTAGAGTCTCTGCAACGTCTTCTACTTGTTTGGAAATTATAGGTAGTCATAAGAATATTATAGTATGTGGTGATTTTAATATTAATATTTTAGAGAATTCTTCACAGTGTACTAGATTTCTGAATCTTTTTAAGTAATTTAATTTAAGTAATTTATTTTGTGAACCTACTTGAGTCTCTGCAACGTCTTCTACTTGTTTGGATAACACATTTAGTTCTTCTGTTGCCAAAAACCCAGTAGTTATTAGTTCTCTTCCTTCTGATCACCGTGGACAGATAGCTAGTTTTTCCTGTTTAACATATGATAAATCACATACAGTAGAATGTAGGCCTCAAACTACCAATCGTCTTATACGTTTTAAAAACAATATTATTGCTAAACTCAATCCCTCAATATTGAACTCAGAAAATCCAAATAAAATTTATAATTCACTCTTTGGAATAGTAAATAATGAGTTTCAAAATACTTTCAAGAGTAAAACTGTCACATTAAAGGGTACTACCGGATATTTTAACCAGTGGGCCACTATAGGTATACTCAGAAGTAGAGCCAAATTGTTTGAATTATATGGTATGAAACAACATAGATTTGACACACCTTTTCTAAATTATGTAAAAAACTACTCAAAAGTTTTTAAACAAGTTTGTGTTATGGCAAAATCAAAATTTATCAGTGGTAAAATTAAGCAATCAACAAATATAATTAAAGAAACGTGGAGATTTATAAATAATGAAACCGGTAGAGCACGACAACGGGAGAACCAATTTGAAATCCATGGTAACAATTTATTAATCACAGACAAATCTCAAGTAGCGCATATATTCAATAGTTTATTTGCGAGCATACCTATAACAACTACAACTACTACTACCTACTCTTTACAATCATCGTCTTTAGACGCTGGAATTTTTTTGCTTAGCAGTGTACCTGAATGCAAGAGCGTGTGTAGATTCGAGCACGTTACCCCGCGAGGTATATTGATCGCATATAATTCAATTATACCCTGTGCGCTGTAGCATGGTGCGGATGATAGTTGTCTATATGACGTTGACATCCGTCAGTATCACATGACTAGGGATGTGACGTTGTGCAATTTATTTTTATCGATCTAACGATACTCACAGCATAAATCTAGTTCACCTTAATTTGAGTGTTATTCGCTTTCGCAGTGTAACTACGTATAAACTTGTCAATATATATATTTTATGGCTACATAATAATATCTTTGTACTTATATAAAACTATTCGGCACCATACCATTCGGTACAAGTCAATAAACCCCCAAAGCAACCCAACCGCAAAAGCGAGTTGGTGAAGTGGCTGAATGAAAGCGGAGTTACAGCACATACAAAAATGTTAAAGGTAGAGCTTATTGCCTTAGTACGGCGTCATAAGCCACCAACTCCTACCTATACGTCCCACTGGACGAAATGGCAAAAGAAAAAGGCCACCAGGTCCTTCGACTACCACCCTACCATTGACAGTATAACGCTATTGAGATGATTCGGACCCAAATAAAAGGTCACGCGGCAAGAAATAATATTTCGCCGCCATTTACGGCAAATAAAATGTTGGTCCTATTGCAAGCGGCCATCAACAATGTTCAACCTGAAGACTGGTCGAAGGTTGTGAATAAAACATAGAGGGATATATATATAAATTTATATATTTATGTTCTGTTGTTTCATTAATATAATTATAGAATTTTTACAATATGATTTGAAGTACGCCCAATATACGTTATTTTATTATAAAAACATCGAATATCCATCGTTGCAGTACATCCCATCACTACATACGTCTATGCCGTTATGTTATAAGCATAACATTTTGCTTAATTTTTCTTTCCATTAGATTTTATTTGGAGACTAGAACATTTTGGTTGGGTATCATTTAATGTACCACAGTAATTAATTATTTAAAATATTACGAATGTGGTACAACTGAAATACTAAGTCATAATTTGTAAATCGCGGCAACTTTTAAAAGTGAAATGAAACGTTACTGAAACTGCCACCCGCACCATGCTACAGCGCACGTAGTATAATATTAAAAATACCGGCGACTTTTGTGGCATTTCAACTAAAATTTTAGGTACTATAGTTGAGACTGTTGCGCCTTACCTCTCTATAATTTTTAACCAACGTTTTGACTTAGGCGTATTTCCGGATTTGATGAAATTAAGTTAAATCATACCTTTATTCAAATCTGGCAGTAAAAATGACGTAAATAAGTTTAGGCCCATCTCTATCAGGCCGGCATTTAGTAAAATATTTGAAAAGATTTTATTAAAGCAGCTACTAAGACACTTTCATTTAAATAGTCTGCTTCATAAAGATCAATACGGATTTACTAAAGGTAGATCCACTACTGATGCGGGTGTTGCTCTCATAAAACACGTTTATAATGCTTGGGAGTCATCTAAAAATGCTATCGGAGTATTCTGTGATCTCTCAAAAGCATTTGATTGCGTTCATCACGACACACTATTGCGTAAGCTCCGCCACTACGGCGTAGAGGAAACCGCACTTTGTGTTGTCGAGTCGTACCTGCGGCAAAGATTTCAGTGCGTCGATGTAAATGGGACTACATCCTCTAAATTACCTATACAGTTAGGCGTTCCACAAGGTTCTATTTTAGGTCCTTTTCTATTCCTTGTATATATTAATGACTTACCTTATTATTTAAAAAATATCTGTGATGTCGTACTTTTTGCAGATGATACGTCACTTATTTTTAATGTAGATAGGAATAGGAATCAATTTGATGATGTAAATAATGCACTTATACAGGTTACACAATAGTTTACAGCAAACAACCTTGTGCTTAATTCTAAAAAGACTAAATGCGTTAAATTTGCTTTACCTAACGTTAGACAACTGGGACCTAATATAAGGCTAGGTAGGGAGGAACTTGACACAGTTGACTCGACAGTGGTTCTAGGCATAACACTAGATAATAAGTTACAATAGGGTGCACATATAGCATGTCTTGCAGGTAAGCTCAGCTCTGCTGCGCATGCTGTCAAAAAGTTTGACACAGCTCGTCTAGTTTATTTTAGCTATTTTCATAGTGTCATGTCCTACGGCATTTTGTTATGGGGCAAAGCTGCAGATATTCAGAATATCTTCGTTCTACAGAAACGAGCAGTAGGAGCAATATACATGTTAGGTGCAAAAGATACTCTTAGGGAACGCTTTAAGTCTATAGGGATTCTTACAGTAGCCTCGCAATTTTTATTTGCTACTATATTGTATATTAGGCAAAATATAGGTTTATTTACTGCAAAAAGTGATATACATAACATAAGTACTCGAAACAGGCATAAGTTATATGCCCCTTATCATCGTTTACATAAAGTTAATAATTCTTTTGTAGGGCTAGGTATTCGTATATACAATAAAATACCAATTAGTCTTTTAGAATTACCATTTAGTACATTTAAAAGTAAAATAAAAGACTGCTTTATTAGGAAAGGTTATTATACCATTAATGATTATTTCAGTGATAAGGATAGATGGTCAAGTGACCATCTATCCTTATCACTGAAATAATCACTGAAATATCACACTAGCCAACTCATGATTATTTTGAATTTATATAGATATCTAGGTTTTCAGATTGTTTTTATATATCATATCTCTAGTTCTATTAATTTAATATTCATGTATTATTAGGTCATTCAACTTACTACATTTACATTTGCATTGTTGTTCCACTAATTTTATTAAAATTTGCTACAGTGTTAGATGAAGATAACTCGTTATCATGGGCTTGATACTAACTTTTTTGTAATTTTCGTGTATTCATATACCGTCACATTCTGTAACATACTTTTCTACCATAGTTCTGAATATGATAGCGAGTTGCCTACATTATAAGGTGTAAGTGGATGCGCCTGTTACACAAGATTCACATTGGAAGGTTACTACAGCACTTAATTTAGTAACTGCATATTTGTTTAAGTGTTATGTATGTTCTTACTTATTATTTACAAGTAATTAATTAAAATGTGAAACAGTTGCAGCTCCTTACAAAAGCAAAATATGTACCATAACACTGGCGATTAAAAAGAGTGGCCACGAGTTTTATTGCCCGTTCTTTCTCGTGGTTCTACCTATTGCTTTGCGAACGAGGCAGTAAATGTAAATGTAGAAGCATTAAGTAATTTACTTTAGAAATTTGACGTTCATAAGCGACACCTTGTGACCTAGATGAATAAATGATTTTTGACTTGGACTTTGACTTCTGGTTAGACCAGTAAGCTGATCTCGGGCTTCAAGGCGTGTCAGTCTAGGATGCGACCGGGATAACGCTAGGACGATGATGATGACTTTAAAATACATCTTCCCACACTAGGAATAAATTATTCAAAACTCACCCGGGCTCGAAACAACAATTTGTAGATCTCACTAAGTGTAGCGTTCCCGTGCGGGAATCGAACACACAATAGTCGGCGCAGTATCAAGTGGCGAGACGACCGCTTAAACAACTACGCCAACTGTGCAGTCTTTATGCGATAAATTCTAATAAACCATCTCATTAATTATGTTTCGGAAATCCACTCATTTTTATTACATGATTCTATTCCATGACCACGTAATCCCAATCTAATCTTATACGTTATGTCACGACCGATGAGTACCGCAGCTAGTTGCTAGTAGCGAAAAAGGCTTTCGAATAGGGAGAATGGTCGAAGATCAGCTCGAGGGAGAGGGGACAGTTATTGTTTAAGTGAGTATAACCATTTATTTAGGTATGTTATAAATATATCAAACTAGCTGACCCGGCCAACTTCGTACCGCAGATCGCCATTTTTTTTTCATTTTCTTTTCATAAAGACTTTCTCCTGACACTAGCGAACAAATAATAGAAAGACTTATCAATTTTGGTGCAGTCGTTCGGAAGTTAGTCGCGTACAAACATTTATTTGATTCATTTTTATTTATATAGATAGATGATAGACGTGTGTCTATAGGTATATAAGAGAAACCCATCCGCAGTAGTTAACAGGAACATTATTTATTTGCGTGTAATTCCAGAGTATTTTGTCAAGTTAATGAGTATTACGCCACCCTTCCAACAAATTACGTAGAAACGCACAGTGAAAATGCGTAGCTTAATTTTCATGTCCTTAGCAGCCTTTTGCAGTACACTGCTGGATTTCAGCTTCTTCTAATTTGCTTCACAAAAGCACTGTGTGTCATAGACTAAGAGAATTTGGTGAACTATTATTACCATGCTAGCCAGACTGGTTGAGATAGTGTTTGGTGTCGAGTTTTCCGTCCCTTCACAATTATACTACCTATTTGCTTAGTGTATTTTCTTTAGACCACTCTTACGACCCCCAAGGAATGAAATGAAGTAGAGCCACTTTGTATTCCTTTAATCACTCACCACACCTTTTGCTGTGATATAATGAACAAAGTTAGGTACTTGCGACAGCAAAATAACCCACCTCAAGAATGAGGCTATCATAGCCTCATTCTTTGTATATACAAAGAGCCTTTTTTACCGACGTGTAGTGCTGGAGATTACAAAGTTCATACACAAGAGCTCTACCGCTTGTACCTTAGTATGTAGATAATATTATGTTGTAAATTAACACTCTGCGATTGACGTGGAAGAACACCAATATTTAATAATAAAATTCGTTTTTAAGTTCTGACTATCATAGTATACCACTGGTGGATAGAGACCTCTCTATTGGCACACCACGGAGCCCGATTTTTGTTTTCAACCGCTTTCAGCCACTTTGCGTATATCGTCTCTTCAAATAGCCGGAAGGCGTCTTACACTACAATTGCCAAGTTACCATTACCCAGCTTACATTGCCTTCAAAATCAGTATCATCATCATGTCAGCCTACAGACGTCCACTGCTGGACATAGGCCTCCCCCAAGTTTCTCCACACAGACCGATTTTGAGCCGGCTGCATCCAAACGCTTTCCGAAATTTTAACCAAAATGTAATTGTTCGCAAATCACGAGCACTGATTGGATTAAATTTTACTCATCAATTGTTTTTCTCTGTGAGTATGTGGCCAACTCTGGTTTCGGAGTTTTCAGACCGCCCGGAGCCCTCCCACATGGCCTAACGATCCAAGTCCCTTTTACATGCCCTCCGAAGCGCGGTAGCGCTCAGATGTAAATGCCACACACGGTCACCCATCCAAGTGGTGACCTGTACAAGCGTTGCTTAACTTTGCCAATTTGTTACGAACGGCAAGCCAAGTCTCAATACACTTAAGCTAATGCGCTCATGATTTAAACCAACATTTCCTATTACAGGCATAATGATCTTCCGTGGAACATCAGGAAGTTCCTGCGTAACCAGATCAACGAGTTCGAGCTGAATACTGACCTGACTGTTGTGGAACCCTGGTCTATCTCCAAATACTCCCACACTGATCTGCCGAGACTCAAGCAAGGAATGGTTGGGGCTCAGGTAAGTGACACTACGTCTGAACTATTGAATAAAATTGGAGTTTCAGAGGTCCCACTCTTGTATTTTCTCAGACATTGACACTGTATTTTGAACTAAATGCGTCTAATTTGACACATATAGATCGATGATGACACGTAGTTTGGCCTTTCTGGTCTTTTGACAGCTGTCATGTATACCATGCAAAAATGTATCTATTTTTATAAGATTCTTTGATATAATGTTCTTTTGCATCCGCGTACAAAGCCGAGGTAAAAAGGTAGTAATTGAATTAACCAAATTGCCCAGTACTTCTATTTAATGAGACCTATCTAATTAGGCATTAAAGTAACAAAAGCGTCCTTGTTCCTAATATCTTATTAAAATTCGATTGGTGAAATTAATGCTTTAGGCAAATTAGGTTCTTTCCTGAAACTTATGAAAATGATCTACTTTTTCTAATTATATTGTATGAAACAAAAAAAAATGTCATCACAATAATTAAAATTAGGGTGGTAAAATTAATGAAATTCGGCAAAATAGGCTCCTTACTAAACAACTACTACTGATAATGCTACTCTACTTACTGATCTTTGGCGTGGCAGTCTGTTTTACTCCCGCTACGCCACTGGGTCGTCAATATAATTATTATCTACCAACAATGAGGTAGTCAAGGGAAGTCAGACAGCTATCAAATTGAAGCTGAATTCTATGAAATATTATAAATGGGTGATATTTTCGAATACGTGTACGAAGCAGTATCGTGTTCACGTGCACTGGTGATCGGCAGGCGGCCCGACCGGGGCGTCGACGGCACGATATCTACGAGTGGTATGTTAGGCTTCAAGTTGTCGGTCTCGTGACTGCAGTTGTCATTAGCAGACTGTGCTGTCATCGGTTTTGAATATACGTGGCGATGCTGTTAAATTAATGCGTTGGCAGTTTTACTTGAAGTCACTCTCTGACTAACATACTGAGTAGCATTAATGAAATTTGAAATAAATTAAACTTGAAGACCAATAAATATTTAGTATTATATCACTAGGCATCCAAGTGCTGCCCGTGATCCCAACAAGATTGTCAATTTACTTTGTGACGCGGGTGGCTCAAGAGTGGACGCTTATTTGTAGATGTCAACATCTACAGGCTAAGACGATAATGATAACTATGCAGTACGCAGTTTTGTTGTTGTAAACACAAAAAAACAACAAAATCCATGTCACTGAATTTGTTTTGCAGGTTACACTCTATTCCCCATTAAGCGGGTTTACCGATTTCCTTATGCAAGAGAGCGTCTCATAAATATATGGAGGAAAATCTATAAGTCATGTTATTCTATTATCATGGGAAATTGATCAAATATCAAATAGAGTTTTTTTATCTTGTGCAATGGTGCCGATCTGACTTCGTTTGTTAGAATACTTTTTGGTTATTTGAACAACAAAGTTTATTTAGTTTGTGGGGTTCTTTTGCCAACGACTGGCAATGGAAACCAAGCTTCCGTTATCTGTCTGTATGTGTTCGTTGTTGGTAGTAAAAAATAATAGTTGTGACTTTTTCTCTAGTATGTGTGGTGATGGATTAAAATAAAGTGTTACTGCACTTTTAATTTGTGGTTGTCTGAGATGTGACTTAGGATAATATACAAAGGAATATTAGTATGTTTTTGAAGAGTTAACTCGTCATCAAACCATGTTCCAATCCCAAAATAATCTGCTGCAGAACCACCATCGTATTTATACCGGCAAAGTGGACCTTATACATGACGTTATTGACACATTCCCGTTCTTACTCTTAAAAACATGTGCCATTTTTAGGGTTCCGTAGTCCACAAGGAACCCTTATAGTTTCGTCATGTCCGTCCGTCTGTCCGTCCGCAGCCTAGCTCAAAGACGCCTGGTGCTAGAAAACTGATATTTGACGTGAATATAGACATAAGAAGTTGCAAAAAAACTGTAGAATAAAATTTAGGAAAATATTTTTTTTCAGGGTATCTTCCCTACATATATAGTGGGGTTGAATTTTTTTTTGGTTGAGTACCCCATAATGTGAGGTATCATTGGATAGGTTTTAAAAAAATATTATTAGTTTGCTCAAATCATTTTTCGATCAAGTGATTGGTTTGTCAAATATCAAGCTTTGAAGTGAAAAAAATTGTTAGACTCAAGTGTCCCCCCCCTCCCCCTCTGCCGGCTAAACTATTAATTTGAAAGAGGTGAAAAAAATCACAAATGTAGTACATATTACGAGTAATCGTCGGTTAACTTATAAATACCTATTTCTGTGAGTTTACATTGGGCGCGCTGGCTTAATCTTAAAGATATACGTACTTTGGTATGTAATGTACTACTGTACTACGTATGTATAGTAGAAGTATATCTTGGAAACCACATTTTATGTTTACAATACATAACTGGATACATACCTAAAATTTTTCTAAACAAAACTTAGGTTCTTATAATAGTGTTATTAAAATATTTATTTCAGCAAAATAAACAGTCGGATTTGTTGTACATTAATACCCTTTGCAGCAAGTCATTATGGGCAACTACGGAACCCTACATTGCGCGTGGCCCGACACGCACTTGGCCGGTTTTTAATACACTCGTAACATACAAACAGTATACATTTTCGGAAAGGATGTTCTAAAGACTTAAATAACACCCATCTTTTTTTTAAAGTTAACGGGTATTTAATTCTTATTGTAACAGAGTGCTATCCATCGCCAGTATACAATCATATTAGCAGTCAACATCATTGTAAATACTTACAAAAAAATAAGCCTTTAAAAAATGTACAGTAATAAATCGCGACCAATAACTCTTTGTAGGCACCAAAAATATTTACTGCCAGCATAAATTCAAATTAACCCCCGCCTCCAACAGTGCAAAAGCACCGATCGGGGTAAAAAAACGTGGGCATATTTACCCTCCACATAATCCTTCCTAATGTGGTATTCGCGTTTGTTCGTTCTATAATGTAATTAGAGTTTTCTTTTCGTAATATGGTTGGACGGATTTTGGAAGGGGTTCTTATTAAGATATAAGGAAACTCTATGTTGTATAAATTTTACATAAAACGCTGATAAACGCTTTGAACGGGCAACAAAGAAAGATTGAGTGAAAATGTTCCGATGCAAATATAACGAGGCTTTCAAATACCCTCGTGTGTATAGGGGAGTCTAATAAATGTTATTTATAATGTCGATTTGTTTATCGAAAAGTAATCTTTTATTACTAAATCTGTCTAAAATAGCAAGTCATTCTGATAAGTAGGTAGTACATTCACACATTATGTCAATACGCCATAGTTGTGACGCATTATATATCAGAAGATAAAAACCACTTCTAAAAGACTTACATAAACAATAATTCACAGGTCTGCAACAAAAATGCGGTCTGGATGTTTTTATCTGATTTCTATGTAGTAAGGTGTCACGAAAACAAAAACAATACTAGAAAAATTCCAAAACGTCAGGTTTTTTTTGCAAAACGCATTTATTTACATATTTTTTTTTTAATGTATACAGGCTATATAAATATCATTGCATTTTAAATAAATAACGCTTTGTGTGAGCTAAATAAACAAGTACAAACATTTTTTATAAAAGTTGCCAGGCCTCTCGGAGGCATAGTTGAAGCAAGGTGTTTTTGTTGGACCAGATATTAGACGGAGTATGGCTAATCCACAATTCATCACAACCATGATGGATCCTCAGTAAAAGTACATTTCCACCTCGACTACTTTCCAGAAAATTTAGGGGATGTAAGTGAAGAGCAAGGTGAAAAATTCATCAGAATATTAAGGAGATGGATACCAGTATAGATGGAGCGAGCTCAATGATGGCAGACTACTGTTGGTCGCTTCAGATTCAGAGAGACTTTCCAGATGCTCCTCACAAGCGGAAATGTAACAAAAGGAGTCGCAATGGGAAAAAGAAATGTTAAGAGCTTACTAATACTAATATATTAAATTAAAAAAAATAGTTTTGTTACGCAATTTGGAATTTAAAAATATCTTTTAGCCTTTTATCTTTTAATTTAAGATGATTACTTGTTTAACTTATATATATATATCTACATTATCAGAAAACGTGACGTTCCATGACAAAATATAAGTCATTTTCGGATTCAGCACACGCAAAAACATAAAAATTCAGCAAAAAAATCAAAACAGCTCTCAATTATTATTTTTTTGCAGGCTTGTGAATCAATCATAAGGCCATCAATCTGGTTGTATTAAACACCATAAAATTGCAAAACCGTTAGATTATAATGTAGCATACAAAAATTTATCGTCAACTTCACACAAAACAAATTCGGAACTTATTCACCATTTTTACGCTTTTGCACCAGTTTTTGTGTAGCATCATTGTAGAAGGGTGCAGCCTGATAATCTAGACTACCAGGTGTGACCAGCATACACTAACATTCACTATATAAACATTTAACAAACCAGTCTACTAATAATGGTAAAAAGGGTAGTCGTATGTTCATCGATATGTAATCATTTTGAAAAGAAAGCTGGGTGCAGGAAATCTGTCGATGGTTGAAAGATTAAATTAATGTAGTTAATGTATAATCAATTCGAATAAAGAGTTTATTGCGTCATACAGACGGACAGGACGGAAGGGAGACTTACTATCAGTACCTGAGATGCTGAGATATTAATATCAAAACGGCTGTTCCAAATTTGATGAATTTAAACATGAAAATAGACGAGACCTTGGATCGTAAAAGCATTGTAGAGGGGATAAATATAACTACGAGGAAATTGTTTGTTTTTCCTAAGCATTCCAAACTGGGGTTACATCTGTCTCTTTGATACAAATACTGTTAACATTCACACGCGATACCGCAAACAAAAGCCAGTCTGTGTAATGGTAACCCACACAGTTCAATTACAAAAGCTTAACAGCAAAACATATTTACAATAATAAAATTCACGACAAAAGACAACCTCTATAGAAACAGTAGGTAGTATTGTACCTATGCAATGGAACAAAAATATGGAGAGGGCTAAAATCAGTACTACAGATTGCAAACTCTGGTCTATTGATTAAGACCCCTACAAACTTATAACAAGTTGGGCAATAGGTATTTAAAATGAGACCTAATTATGAAGACCGAAAGGTGAATTTTGGCATGGGATTAACAATGAAGCTGTATTTTGATCGAAGGGGCTATTAACTAAATAATTATTAAAATTACAACATTGGCTTTTCTTATAAATGTTAAAAATAAATGTTTTACATGCTTCTTTTTCTTATGCCTGCCCTGTTCCCATATTACTTGGGATCGGCGGTCGCGAGATCGTCTTTCTCTTACATTCTCTTCTATCAGCCGTCATCAGATTATTCACTCCCTTTTCATTCATTTTTTATTTATTTTATTTATTTATAGTCTCACGCCTGTATCCTCGACGGGGTAGGCAGAGGTGTAAATATTACACCCACATTTTGCCATGAATTTTTAGGTCCCACGTAATAGGAGGCGAGCCTATTGCCGTTACCGGACAAATGTCAAGCTAATAATGAATAATTTAATAACATTTTGAATTACTCAAGAAACTGATACCAAAGTTTATCCCTCAAACTACAATGGGAGAAACAGATACGTATTTTCTACACACAAATGGTATTTTCGAAATAGGTTTAAATACTATTGACGAAGTTTTGAGATTACAAACATAAAAAAAAACAAATACAGAACATTCCCTTTTGTTGAAATCGGCTAAAAAGACATATTACTGTAATAATGTTACATTCGCAAGAATGCACGTTACAAATGCATGCTAAAGTGTATCAACGCCTTAAAGATTATTAAAGGGTAAAATGGAAGATTTTACAACTACAAGTATGCGAGAAATGGCTAATTTATGTACTTATGCTTGTATTGCTTGTTTCACTGTATTGTGTAGACCCACTACTGTATTCTAGAGACCTTTCTATGAACAGTTTTGCTGTTGAGTTATCTTCTATGAAAACACATCTGCATTTCCCAAAAGGTGACCATAGTGACCATTAATCGAGTGCCAACATAGTCCTAGTGGAAACAGTCTAGACTTATGATGAAGCCGTACTTCTTGTTATTCGCATAGGATATTACATGTACGCTTTCTAAGAAACTAGGTGGTCTATAAATAAATATTACTCAAGAAAACAATACTTGTAAATGTTATATATTATTTAAATCATTGCCCACGACTTAGTCTTCTTGGGACTTCGTTTTCCTCCTAGAATGGAATTTGGAATTGCCAAAAATCTTCTCTTAGTGATCCTCTACACTTTCCAAAGAAAATGCGATGACCAATTAAAGCTTCTTGCGACTAGTATTTTCGACTGTGCATTATTTGTGAGTCAAGCAGGAGCGGAATACTTCTATATACTTATATTGAAGTTTTATAATGATATATGGGTAATGCCTTAAATATGCCTCTTTTTATGCATTAGTTTATCTTTCAATTCGAGTGGTTACTATAAGCTCGGTGCCGTTTGGCTAGAAACACAATTAAATTAATAAATAAGCCGTCGATTTTTGCTATCTGCAGTGAGCCAATACTTGGCAATAAACTTCTTCTTTATAACAAGCCTCTTCTTCTACCTACAACCACTGAAAGTGGCGCCCAACGTGGTGTATAAAAAGAAAGCCGCATAAACACAAAGAACTTGACTGCACGTATAGCGGAATGGTTTAGAAGTTGCCTTGTAGCTTATAGAAGGGGAGCCCACGATGCTAAATTGGGATTTACTCGAGCGTCATAGAGACTTATTGGGTTGCAAGCTTAGATGATAAAAAGATAAAAATGTATATAATGTGTAATTTTTCATCGGTGTGGGGAGCAGCTATAGACTTTCAAAATCTTTAAAAAGAGTTGTTGCACTAATCCCTGCAGATAATCGTCAGATTATGAGAAAGCACGTCTAGGACGTTAGGATAAAGCATATATAGCTTAATCTGACGCGCTTGAGTATTTTTCTGTTTTTACTTATTCACATTTGCAACTTTCTAATAATGGCTACGGGTTTGTGTGACACCTAAATCGTCAGATATCGGCTCTCATTGAATAATGAGAGCCTGTTTTTTAGGTTCACTTAACATCCCCTTAGAAAATCTGACACGCTCGATTAATTTTCTTTTTTTTACGTTTTGAAATCTTACCTCCACTAAGCAAACGATCAGATTAACATTCCTACTTTATTAAAGTACGTAGGGCATACATGCTATCAATATCTGACGCGCTCGAGTAAATCCCGCAATCCATTCATGAGCTCCTCTACTATGCGTTGCTCCTAGTGTTGTGGGTTCGATCTCCACACGAGAAACATTTTTGAGTGATCCACATATTGTTGTTTCGTATTTAGGTGTACTTTGTGTTCCTTTATTCAATGCTTGTAATACCTTTGTTAAGTCTGTAGAACACTAAAAATGTAAACACTACGTAACAGAACGTTATGACGAAGGCGTTAGCAAAAGTTTTTATCCGTAGATTACTCATTAATACTATTCCTCTTAAGATTTTTGCCGTATCTTAGATTCAATTTACCATATCATTGTAAAACACGATTTTCAATCATGTATATGTACTTCTAGTTAAAATATATAATTTAAAACAAACATTTAAAAACGCTTTATATTAATTAATTTATAATGTACTTCAAACTATCCGTAAATATTACTTTGAAAGACGTCATTTTATTTTCCTTTCGACCACAAATATCAAAACCTTTCAACGACGTACTCGTTAGACTAGCGCTTAAAACGTTCAGTTTTTTCCTCCAGGTTTCTGTCTGAGTATGCCACTGCGGTTCTAATATATCCGAAAGAATTTCTCTCTGCGTTTCTGCAACGCCGAGGTCTGAGGGATTAATATGCAAGTTATTGGCAAGGGAGCACATATTTGTGGTAGAATAATATTGAGGAAAGCTGGAGTTGCTACAGAACGTCTTTTCTCTTAAACATATTGAAATTCGTGAGTTATACTTGTCTATCACATTTTAATATTATTTTGATTCTACAATTTTATTACTGAAGCGATTGATGAATATTCTAACATTTTAAAACACATTTTTTAATACTTTAAATCTAAGGCATAGCCATAATGATTTATTCAATCCGGTATATGTGAAAAAAATTATATGACATTGAAATTATATTCTGAATTGACTCAGAAGCCGTATTCTGCTAACCTAAAGTCATTATCGTATAATTTGAAATAAACAGGTCGTCGTTGACACATATTTTGACACACTTCAATTTACGATCTCGTTACAACTTCATTCAAATATCAGATAATTTAGGAGAATACGATTTTTGTGACGTAAGTATGACACTGACATTATATCGAAACTGTATTTTGTTAGAATAATTGGGCCCCAAAGTTTTCTTCAGAGATTCCGCAAGTCCCACCAGACGGCGCTTAATCTGTCACAAATTGTGATTTGAAATCTAGTTTAATTCATGCTAGACAAAATGTATGTACCTACTTTTTTTATCATAAAACGTAACAACTACTGAGATTACTTTTGAACGAATATTTTATATTTACAATAGCACACCTGAAGAATAAGAATCACTGGAAAATAAAAAATAACTAAATAACATTTCCTAAATTAACTTTATGGTCCGTATAACCATATTAAAATAAAAAAAAAATGAATTAATGTAAATAACTACATATTCATGCGAAAATGTGTCGCAAAATGTTTACTGGTCAATCGATAGGTGGCGTAGGGATCGAGTTAGATCGCGCTATGGTTTCGTTACCGGCGCCACTATATAAGCTCCCTGTGGTAACGGTTCGTCACAGATTTACTGACTCGCCAGTTAAATCATATATCATAACAACTCAAATTTTTGGATAGCTGCCTCACACGCGTTATTTGTTGTATGTGAGCTAGCTAGGGAATACTGATGTAATATCTAGGTTACGGGAATTGCAAGTACTACACACAGTTTACACTACTAGTATAGTATTACTATGTGGTAGTACCTTCTATTTGAACATAATGTGAGTACTTGCTAATACAAAAGGTAATGTTGTATCGTAGCGGGCGCTCCAAATATTCAACCTATGATATTGATTGTTACTAGAATATTTATATGAAACGACACAGCGAATACGATTATTTTATTTAAATCGTTTGATTATTGTAACCGACTTTAGAAAATGAAATTTAAATAATTAGATAGGTACTTTATGGAAACAGTAACACAAATTTCAAAAAAGGAACTCCGTAACTTAAACAAAAAAAACATATTGTGTTTTTATTTTTCATCGGAATAATTTAAAACTTCCCATTTGGTCCCATTTATTTAAATGCTGAATTTTGAATTTTTTTTTTTCTTAATTATTCAGTAGTATTGCAAGTATTCAGAAGTCTTCACACTGAAGTGGGACGTCCCAGACTCTTAAACAAATCTTGGCAAAGTTTTGTGATATATCTATCTTATATTAAGAGTTTAGTCTGTCTATATTGTTTTGTCTCGTTATTATTCAGCCACGCTAGCCAAGTGCATTGTTTGTAATTCAAATAGTGGAAGCTGCAGTTAGGATACAAGAAACTTGATCAAGGGCCGACTATTCTAGATATACGGAGGTGGAAATTTGTGCAAATAACAGACTGCTGCTTTTGCCCGACTCGCATATTATTGCTCTTTCTACTTTTTCTTGTCGATTTCATGGGAATTTCGAAAAAACCCGTACAAGTCGGCGCTGCACCAATTTGAAAAAAAAAATCCCTTGGCTCGCTCATAGAGTCGAGGCACACCAGAAACTGGTTTTGTATCGGAGTGTCAATGTGCGTGTAAAGTAGCACTGGAAGTGACGATGTCTTGCTCAGCGATTTTCGCCCATATGGTGCTCGAGCGGGAAGTTGTTCGACTGTACATCTATGCCAAATGTCAGCTTCTTGCGCCCAGTAATTTCAACTGTGCGTTGTCTGACAGTTAATCAGTAATGCAAAAATTCTGAGATCGGTCCGTATCGTCCTTGGAGGAGGCCTTAATCCTACAGTGGACGTCTTTCAGCTCATATAATGATGAGGATAATATTGCAAGTAATAAAAAAAAACAATAAAAAACAGATAGAATTATGATTAAGGGATAAGAACATGGTTGTGGGTAATTTATTTGCGTAATTGCTTGGTTACAAGCACAAAGCAATTTATTGATTCATATTGGCGGTGCTAAGATTCTAACTAGCGCCTCTAGCGGCGAATTAGGAAGTTGTCCGGGTACGACACTTTATTTATTTATTTATTTAACACTTTATTGTACACCAAGTTGGACATTAAAAATGGATTATTTTACAAACATAGTACAATGGGCGGACTTATCGCTAACAGCGATTTCTACCAGGCAACCTTTGGATGGATATTATTGGTAGGAAAGAAATGCTAGTTGTCAGTGTACCAGTAAATTATGATTATACTTTAAATATATAGATATATAAAATAAATAGTACAATAATATACCTACTCATACATAAATAACTAAACATATATATACACATACATAAATAATATTTAATACACACTTACTTTGTCCGTGAGGTGACGGATTAAGAATATGGATTATCACCACCCCATATCATCCCATGGGTGTCGTAAGAGCCGACAGAGGGAGCATATTATGCAGAGACTAGCACTGTAAGAGAAGGAAAACTTGATAAAAACCCTATACCAACCCGCTTTGCCAGCGTGCTATAGTAGGCCAATTCCTCCTTTCAAAGGAGAGGCCTAGTCCAGCAGTGGACTATTAAAGGCTGATGATGAACATACTTATAATTTTATGTAAGGAATGTTATAATGATAGATAGTGATCCTTGACTAGAGATTTAAACCTTGTTACCGTCTGAGCCTGCCTTATGTGAAACGATAATGCATTCCATTGCCGAACAGCAGTGATAGAAAACGATTTATCATAAAAAGCTGTTGAATGTACTGGCAACTTCAGTTTCAAATTTTCTGATGACCTTAAATAACGGTTATGCGTATCATGAAGGAATTCGAATCGTCCTTTAAGATAGGAGGGAGTTGAAGGGTCACTTGAGTTATGTTCGAAATTGTGAGACATGATCGTATTTGTGTAATCCAAATATGAATCGTAAGTATACAGAGATTTTGAAGGCGCTCAGGGTTTTCAAGCTGGTTTTCGGCAAGATCTGGATAGCTGACCTTTGCGTAATCAATAATGGGTAATAGAAGAGAGTTTGCAAGTGCAATTTTGGTGGCAGTAGGAAGAAAATTCCTAAGTCTTCTTAGTTTGACAGCTTAAAACAATTACTATATCTCGAAGAAAAATTGTATAGAAAGCTGTCAAATGTGTCGTACCCGGACAACTTCCAAATTCGCCGCTAGATGCGCGCGGATAATCTTTGCATCGCCAATTATTGTGTCCTATATGCCGTCCGCGGGTCCTCCCATGTGTTTGCACGCTAGTGCGACAAAATGTTATATATTGCAAAGTATAAAAACTGAAGTGTATAATGAATGAAGTGTAAAAACAAATGAATGGATGGAAATGGAAAAAAAATGAAAATGGAAAAATGAAACCGAAGGAATGGAAATTACAATGAAGTGTAAAAAAACCTGAATCAAATCCATTCAGTTCAAGTTCCATTTGCTTTTACTAAGCGTGAAAAGAGGACCAACAAACAAACACTTTCGACTTTATATTATAAATTTCACCGCGCTTACCCTAGAGAATCGTGAGAAAACCCGGCAGAGAGAATATTAGTGGGGATTAGAAACTAATGATTGCAAGGTTTATGGTTATTGATTTACTCTTCTCGACGACCGGTTGGCGCAGGGAGAGTGTAAGCGACTGACGCCGAAGGTCGAGGGTTCGATTCCCGCTCAAGTCAAACATTTGTGTGCGTGAACATTGATGTTTGTCTTGGTCTGGGTGCTACTATATACATATAATATGTAAGTATTTACAAAAAAAAGTATATATGTATGTTTATCCATTGTTTAGTACCCATAGTACAAGCTCTGCTTAGTTTGGGACTAGATGGTGTTGTGTGAATGAGGTAGAATATAATTATATACTATATGTTGCTGTTTTGCTGCTTTTGTTTCCGTGTCATAGTATCTTTTAAGAAAAGTTTGTAGAAAGATGCATGGTTTTAAAATTAGATGTAGTAAACTGTTTCCGTGGTCCAGTGGTTAGCGTATGCGTTTGCTGATCTGGAGGTCCCGGATTCGATTTCCGGGTCGGCCAAAAGTGTTACTGAGTTTTTCCGAATTCTCTGTAGCAGCTTGGAGCGTCTGGTACCGGTCACCGTCCTATGGGGCCTAAAATTCATCACAAGGTGAAATTTGCCTGTTCAGCTGTGTATCTCTTCGGGGATAAAGGCGTGAGAATATAGTTAGTAGAGTATTACTTAAATAAGATGGAAATATATCTTATTGAAGCTTCAGCGTATTGGACAAACAAACAGACAGCTACGTTGAAAGTCTGGAGATTAGACCCACGGGGCACACTACTTACTTGCCTAAGTTATGTGCGTATTAAATGGTTAATTAGTAAGCGGTGAAAGAAAACATATCTATGAAAATGAAATAAAAATGAAAATGAGAAATATTAATTCATTGCCGTTACAACTCCATATTAATTATATACAGTAATGAGTTAATAACAGTAAAAAAACTATCAGTTACCGTTAAGTACATAATATCTTGCTGGGGTTAGATCGTGGCAGTGATAGTACCTGCGAGTCCTTCTTATTATTCTCGCAGTCATAAATGGTGGACTATGAGCTAAAATATTATTATTTTTAAAACCACATTCTCACCAACATCAAATTGAGAAGCAACCTATTCTAGTGATATTAATAAAGGTATACTAGTCGTGTTACCGAAAAAGAATGACGAAAAGAGATTGCAACCATGCAAATTTAAATGTAAACCGTTGAAATATTGGAATGAATGTAGTTTTTAAGTCGTTGTCCATTTTGTTTTAGTTGCAGACGTGTCAAAAAGGGGAACGGGCGCGTTTTATGGAAAGAACAATGGCAGAATTTAGTCTGGGTTTGTTGTGGCGACCTTAAACTTCATATGTACAAAACAAATAGCTTTTTTCTACGATTTTTAATATTTTCACTTTGTCTCGTTAAAGCTGGAGTATTTTATGATGATAAAAAGCATTCCAATTGATTACGAATACTTTATTATTTGATTGTTGCCATAGACAATGGTGTGACAGGAATAGACGTGAGTGCTATATCCGTATCGATTATTAAATAAGTAATCGATACGATCGACCTTTATAGAGTTGGTTTGGTTTAAAATGCAGTTATTTTATATTTAATCAACATTATATCAATAAGCTAATATTTTTAAAGCAAAACAACGTTTAAATCAAATAAAAACGTCACAGCTTAGTTTTAATGTTTTATCGATTTCACATAAAATCAATTTAAAATGTACAGCTCTGCTTTTGTCTTTGGCTGTGACAGTTAGATGCTACAAAATACTGCCGCGTTTTGATGTCAATCTGACATAATATGTCATTTGATAATTCAAACGTACCTACCTACATTGTTTAACTTTCATACTGTAACCTTCCTTTTACCTACATTGTTAATTCTTAACTAAAAATGCAAACACCGATATCTTCTTTTCCACCTTTCCTGAGTGAAAATAGAATCATTTATAGACTCTGTTACTTACGCAAAAATTTTTGATATATTTTTTACCTAACACTCTACGCTTCAATTTAATTTGATGAAATTTAAGTTGTCGATTCTCTGCCATATTTAATCGCTATTTATTTTTATTATGTTTTTATCTTAAACCTTTTATCGTGGTTTGAACTATTTGGATCTAAAATTGCGTTAATTTGGTAACATATAATCAAACTCCAACACTGCCAACCTCTCATTCAGCGTTATTTCAAATACCTTTCGCGCTTAAAACATCATTCCAAAATTCCAACCATTCTATCACATAAAATTCAAAGCACTATTCTAGTTCTATTACATTCCGGTCATCACTATTTCAAATACCTTTCACAGTTATCATACCATTTGCAACGCTATTGTACCATCTCGTCAAATTCAGAACACAAAGCGACAAAAGCGATCAAATAATACACAGAGCCATTGAAACAATGGTGTGATAACTCAACAGCCGGAAACACACTAGCTTCATCATTTACATTATTAAACCTATACAGCAACCGACCTAAAACACCTGTCTGACCATCATCAAGCAGGATTCAACAAGAGACAACTAAACACCACAATAATAAATATTTCATCGCCAAAATCTCAATTCCAATCAAACTTAAATCCTCACATTTTCAATTTACCCATTTCGTTCGTTAATATTAGTGAAGTACCCTCAGACAATTTGTAGTGAGGTCACAGCATCATAATAATATAGCGGTGAAAAATTGCGAGTCATTTGACCCCTTAGGGTCCCGGCGATAAAAGGGAACTTGGAACTCGTAAAACTCCTTGAGAGTTCTTATCATGTCGCGTTGGGCCTTGAAAACTGCGAATATATTTGATTAGGAACAACAGGAGTAGATTATTTTATTTTGTAACTAGTATTTTCAGTGACTATCTAAGGAAAAAGTACTAAGCTATTTTCTTGATATCGTGTCTAATAAATAATTATCTACGACGTGAAGGGCTTTATACTATTCAACGTATAATCAAATAATATGGAATTTACTGTTTTGATAGTATGCTGATATTTTTACTTAAAATGTGAAAGTTTGAATAACCGTTGAGCAAGTAGGGTTGGTGCGGTTTCAGATTAGCGTTTTATACGCGCGTATAAGCTCGTTTTTGGAAGCGCATGTAGGCGCGTATAGGCGCGCCTTTTGGCACACGCGCAACTCGTACGAGCGTTGACGCGCTTCTAAGCTCGTATAACCACGAGCCGTCAAAATCCATGTTGACACTGACAAGACGTCACTACCGTTTCGAGCGAACACGCCCGTTTACGTGAGTCTGGTTTTTTGAAGCGCGTATTGTAGCGCGCGTGTAAGCGCGTATGCTAAAACGACCGTATACGCGCAGAAAAATAGGCTAATCTGAAACCGCCCTTATTGAAAAAAATATAGATTCAGATATCATTTTGTCCATATATATTTTTTTTTAACAGAAACAGCAAAACAAAATGCTGGTAAAGATTACGTCGACAGTATATTATTTCCTTAAACGATATATTATGATACATCATTTTACATTATTATAACAATTAAATGTGCAACGGTAACTGTTTCGAATTGGCGGCCATCCAGGTTCATTATCAACATCCGAGCGCTGGACATAAATATAATTTGAATAACTGTAGCAAATATTTGTAATTTATAGGTATTGTACCAGTTATACTACTAAATTTAGTTAGACGCAGCGCGGATTATTTCACGTTTGCCAAGACATTTTCCAAGGCAGAAAACAGTATTTTATAGACATAGGATTTAAAGTTCAGTGTTAATATTGTACCCTAGCGTATCGAAGAACTCATTGAAACTCTCCGCTGGGCTGTGACTATGTACGGTTAAAATGTTTCACTCACATGAAATTATAACAAGCCTGCATTCAGTAGTAGTAATGGCATCACTACTAGGATTACATCTACTACCCTACTAAATGAATATTAAAAAAATATTTCAATATTTGTCGTGTTTAGTAAATATCACGCGCTTTGAATTTCATGATATCTTAGTGTACCTACAAAAAAACTAATTATACAATTGCTTCACGAAAATGGTCCCACTAGCAAATGGCCGAAAATCCAATATCGCTTGTTTCGTTCCCCCAACACTTTAGCATCCTCATGTTACAGTCAATTTGAAGTAGTAGAAAGTGAAATGTCATTAGTACAGCTTATAGAGTAGGGTTCAGTTAAGAGCGGTGCGGAGCGAAGCGGACAATTGCAATTTAAAGATAAACTAGCTAACACAGCAAACGTTGTTTTGTCATATACTGGGATTTGGGCTTATAGGTATTTTTATGAAAAGTAGAAATTTGTACTATAAAAAAGCAATAGCCCACAACCTCTTTTCAGAGCTACCAAAATAACAATGAACACAAATAAGTAAGCATTATCGAACGGGTTCGATAACAAAATGCTTAAACGAAAGTTTATATCTCTGCATATTAGAATTAGAAGGCTCTGTCGTGTCCTGTCTGTCTTTATGAACGCGGTTTGTTCAAAAACTTCTTGTATGATTTTTGTATGGTTTCACCGATAGATAGTGTGATTGTTGTGGAGCATTTAGGAATATCTATATATTACGTGGCTGGAGCCATGGGCAAAATCTAGTGTTAAATAAATAATAGTCCATTGTACACCAGGTAGAAAGGCGGAAAGTCCACCTTGTTGCTAAAAGCGATTTTTCCAGGCAACCTTTTAAAACAACTACTTTATTAGTTGTCTCTAAATCGCTTGCTGCCTTGACCTAAAGGAATGTACTAAGAACTGTAAGACGTCGAGCTTTGAAACCAATAAAAAACCTATATTCATCTCTTTCACTTATTCAAAAATGACGTTCCAAAACGTAAATTTAAATGAGACAACAACTGAACATCAATCGTGAAATGTTCTCCAGTTGTAAAAATGTTTCCCCCAAAAATATAAAGAGAAGAATCACCTATAAATACATCCTAACCTAAATGAATCTTATAAACATAACACACCTTTTTGAGCCGTAGTGTAAAAATCTATACCTACCAAATTGTGAAGAAATCGAAATCAACAGAATAAATGTGCTATATAAAAATATTTTAAGGCATTTTGTTCTTGATTGTATATCGCGGATATTCTTTAAAATAAAGGAATTAAATCTATAAGACAAAAGAGGAACAAAATAAATTAAAATAACTATTAACTGATTCGTAATATAGGCGGCATAAGCAATAGTCAAATGACAACGCTCATCACATTACGAAACGCCCGTAGAAGTGGGAAATTAATTTTTTTATTAACTTACACCACCGTGAATTGCAATGATTATTTGCGTTTTTTTTGTTATTCATAACAAAATGTGGTGATAAACAATAAACTTAAGTGTGAAATTATATTCGTGACTCCTCAACGTGAATTTGCAATATTTCACTGCGTATCTACCATTATTACGATTGTTGTCTAAACGTGTCGACAATTTTGACACTTAATACTTTATTCTATGGTGACACTATTAAGTCCACGGACCTATAAACACATGGCAAGAAATCTATGCGGTCTTTGCTAATCTCGTTGTTCTACAGATCAATGACTTATGTTGAAAACATGACATAGCTTTATGACGTCACCGAGTCTGACAAATCGGCGATTCGTCTGGGTCGCAGACTGAGATATGAGCGTATGTAGATATTTCGCCACTGACGACGCGTAGCGCACCCATTGCAAGAAAATATTCCCACACGTGAAAATTACACTGTATACACGATATAAATTTTTTTCCTGAGTCCTTGTTTTTGAACAATATAAAAAACACGATTCAAGATCATATCTTAGAGCGAGCGAAATCTTTTCAAGGAAGATAATTGAACTTACGGCAGGGACTAAATAGTTACTAAACCCCAACTTCACTGGCTCTTTAGTACTACTGATAATTGTCTGACTAAAGAACGCAATAACAGTTGCTTGACCCAACAATCGCTCTCATAGCCCAGGAGCTGACAAACAATCTAAAAGGAGTTTTATTTAATTGAAAATAATGAAAAATCTCAGTAATAGAATAACGTGCTGTTGATGCATACAGTTTTAGTTTATGTAATAAGTTTAAAATGCTCTTCTTTAAAACTATCAAATTGGACTGTGATTTTATGTCTAGTTTCAATAAGTAAATTATGTGAAATTTATTTTATTAATCTTTGACTACATGAAATGAAACACTTTATTTATATTTTACTGACAAGAAAAAGGTTGGTCATGTGTTCAAGTTACTTAAAAATAATTTCCAAATACATTTACATGAATCATCTGTAAGAGCTAAATATTCGCAGACACCAAGCCAGACTATCGGTTCCTTATACATTAACATGTAAACAGATTTTGTCCATTTTAAATTGCTTATGGCACTTATTCAAATTTTGCTGTTGACTCCTCGACTATAAGAACGTCACGACCAAGGATAAATGGAGTCCATTGGTTTTTATCCCAAGAAAGACATTTCGCTGTACCGTTTAAAAGCAATCTCACCCTGCTTGAGATAGTAATAATAAAACTACTTAAAATTTATTATCTATACTATCTATACTAATATTATATTTGTATTTTTGTTTGTAATGGATAAGTTCAAAAACTACTGAACCGATTTTAAAAATTCTTTCAACATTAGAAAGCTACATTATCTGCGAGTAACATAGGCTATATTTTATTTTCGAAAAAATAGGGGTCCGTAAGATATTTGGATTTTCGGGTACGCGGGTGAAACCGCGGGAAACGGCTAGTAACGAATAAAAGTTAAGTAGACAAAAGAATGTCTGTCTGGCCATGAACACTTGAAGATTTCATTGTAAGCGCGAGCACACATTAGTATCTCAGTTCTGTTTATTATACGACTTGCTTTTCGAAACGTACGTTGGATTGCTAGTGTTGCGCTCAAGTGAGCGAGACAGAGTCAAGATGTGTAGCTTCTTATTTGTAAGACTATTATTTAAGGGTCCATGCAATCCTTTGTCATATAATTATGTTCATGTATGTACCGGGAGTCAATATAGTTTCATAATTATAAATATTTACAGGTGTGCTACCGACTACTTCTCAAGACATTTTGGCATAGCCGTAGTTACGGGATGGAATAATTACGCAAAAGTAACCCTTACGTAAATATTAGATTGTGTAAATCATCACAATTCGCGATTTTTTTAAAACGTTGGTTGCAATTCTAGTAATTTATCATTTCACAATTTCGTATCTTAATACCTACATAGTTTTCACTTCACATTTCACATGGTGTATACTAAAACATCAAAAGGTACATAACGGCACATAAAATGTATTTAAAGCATCGTCATACTATGACCATGCTTATACTTAAACCCTGTAAAGTTAGCTTGATCTTTTTGACAGACGGGGCTAGTGATGGGAAACAGAAAATATCTAGTAGTCCAAAAAAAACGTTATAAAATATAACTGTAATGAGATGGTGTGGGTGAAAACATTGGGTAGATAAGCGACGGTGGGTCAATATTCATAATAAGTACCTAGTTAATATTACAGGGTTAGTTTTGGACCGCCCACCAAATTTAAATAGGTTGTTCAGACCATGAAAGTAAACAACTTTTCTAAAGAAACACGGGTCGAAAAGTGAAAAACAATTCGACCCCCCCTTAGAAAACTGCTCGATAACGTGGACGATTTCGTATGGAAGGTCTGAATTTTTTTAGCAGCTAAAGAACCAAAAGGAACAACCAAAAGAACCCCGTTCGTAACAATAACTTAATAATGATTTTTATAATCGATATTTGTAGCACTTACTGCCTGTTATTCGTGTCCCATCCGTCCGACCGATGCGCGATGTGATAGTTCAACTCAGTTGTGCGCGCGGCCCTATGTGTGGGTAAGCCTTGTACATATACAGTGACTTTGTGTGCGTGACAAGAGGTACAGTTGAGTACAAATACAAATACAGTTATTTACGGGTTATATACGGGTTTAAAAAAACAGTCATTTCGTAATTTAATGTTTATTTATTGAACATTATTCTGAAAAATCTAGAAAATCAAAAAAGCTACTTGAAAAATCAAATGATGAATTTTCGGATTCGCTGCTCTCACCAAGGTTAATTATGATTTCTGACTCCTTGTCAAAATGTCTATAATATTCTTCTTCTTTCTTTTGTACATGTCGACAAGTATTACCACACATCCCTTCATCAATTTGACTTAAACGTTCATTTATGAGTTTCATTATTTCCGTCACATTTTAGTCGACATTATGTGAAACAATATAATTTTTTTAAATTCCCCACACATTTTCTATGGGGTTTAGTTCAAGATGATATGGTGGCAATCGAAGAACTTTTATGCCATATGGCTGAAGTATGTCGTCAATCTTGTAACAGATATATTTTTCTCTGTATTTTTTTTTAAATCAAATCATACATTTGTTGTTAAATTTTTTTTATATCTTGATTAAAAGCTATATTTTTTTCTGTCAGCCATCTCTGCATTTCTATTTTTTTGGAATTGGAATTTGGGGCTCTGTCATGTTGAACGTTATGGTATAGGGCATTATCAAGCACAACCACGGAGTTAGTTAGTTCTTTTAGCCACTTTTCATAGTTTTCTGCGTTCATGTTAGAGTGGTAATCACCAGAAACACTATTTGCTTTGTATGTCAATAGTGCGTTAGGTACGAAACCTTGTTCTGAACCAGCATGCACAATGATAATTCTTTGTCCTTTCGACAGGTTTCTCTTTAAAGGTGGTCCATCTTTATTACCCCATCCTTTGTTTTGCACATGATTAGTTAAGATGTAGCTCTCATTTGTATATACGATACACCGATTTTCTTGACGGTATCTAAGTAAATTTTTGAGGTAGGAAAATCTTAGTTTTTGGATGTCATGCCGCTCTATAATAACACGTCTGTTATCCACAGTTTTTACGGAGATTTAAATTTAGAGTCAGATTCTTTTCCTTCAGCCAATATATTAGTATTTGTTCTCTCTGATACCCCCACTGCCATTGCTGTTCTTTTCCGTACGCTATTTAAATGTTCACTTAATTTCGATATTAAAATTGGACTTGCACTGCAAACTGGATCACTTACTAGTTCCAATATATCTCTCGCATCTATTTTCAGAAATTCGTATACCTTAGCAATGGTTTCTCGAGTCTAAAGCAATAAAACGTAAACGTCAACAAGGATATTTTTTTTCGTATCATAGTAAATATTAATTACATCTAAACTTTTAATTCAAAAATATTTACCTGACTCCTTAAACATTTCCTCCGTGAAGAACTAGACATTTTCGTAAACGACTGTACCCGTAAGAAAAAGCGATAAGAACACGTCTTGCGCGGACGACGACTGCCGCGTCACAGCCACACGAATGAAAGTTGTATATTTACAAGCCCACGCACACATAGGGCCGCGCGCACAACTGAGTTGAACTATTTGTAACATTGTACAAGCGTCTATTATTTTCAGTGTTCCTATTTAAATTTTACTTTGAAGCAATAAAATGTCTTAAAATTTTCTGATAACGCTTGAATCTTTAGGGACTTTTGGGTTATATGTATTTTTTTTATATTTACAATTTTTAAAATCATTAAATTTAGAAAATATATTGCAAAGTTATGTCGACCAGAAAAATTTACATCTGTCAAAAAGATCAAGCTAACTTGTACAGACCTCGTATAATGTTTGAGCTGCATAAACTGCAGCGATAACACTTTCAGTAATGCATGCACTACTATCCTTCTACCAGATTTTCTAGAGAAGCACTACTTTTTCGCAGAATACTTTCTCTTACTGAACAGATTTTTAAAATCCAAAGGTCGGCTTACCCAAGTACATTCAGCATGAGATATATCTGGTCGCTTAGGATTGTCAGATTGAAATGGATTTTGTTGTTTGCAGTCAATAAATGCTCAAAGGAAGTATTTTTTAATGGAAAGCTTGGCAAATCTCTGATAAGTGATTTTAGAGCTGGTTATTTTGTGATACTTTGCCAACTAGAGTGATCCTTTTGTAAAATATATGCTGCTTCTAAAATATTTTTCTTTATTTATAGACTCACGCCTGTTTCCCCGAAGGGGTAGGCAGAGGTGTAATATTACACCCACATTTCACCATGAATTTTCAGGTCCCACGTAATAGGGGGCGAGCCTATTGCCGTACCGGGCACATTACCAGACTCGTGCTGCTACTGAGAATTTCGTGACCACAGATGTGAGAAGTATCAGATGTAACGCGCGGCACAGGCCGAGACCTCCCAATCCCACGTCCTAGTCTAAAACATGTTCTTTTTATATTTCCTCTTCAAAGGCAAAGTCAAATCAAAACTATTTATCACTTAGGTCACGATGTGACGCTTAAAAACGTAAAAAATGCAAGTGTTAATTACTTACAGATTCTACATTTCCACTTGCTACCACGTTTGCAACGTACGGGCGTTGAAACATGCGTTAAAACGGTCAATAAAACTCATGGCAACTTATTTTTATCGCTTCAACTTGACAACCCTATACAATCATTTATGTATGTGATGCTGACTATACGTAATCAGGGCGCTAGTAGAACCATACAAGTCCTTTACATCGCCACAAAAGCGTAAGATAATCTGCACCGACGGCAGTATGCGAGTGTAATGCATACAACATGTATTATACCAGTGCATTAGTGATGTAAATGTACATTTGGAAGACTTTGTTTAGAAAGATAATAATCGACGTTTGAAAGGCTAATTGGTACAAGCGACATATTTTGCGATATTGAGTTATATACATATTCGGAATCAGTAAATTTTTCTCCGTCGTTTGAGTCAGGTTTCAATTTTTTTTACTACTTTTATGGCGCTTAGCACCTACAGCAAAACAGACCTCATTTCTAAGCTCATTGATCTATACGACACAAAATACATTACACAATTTTGAGGACTCGATGACTATTATTATATTTTGATTTTTAAATTTTTTATAACGAGTGGCGATTAAGGCATTTGGCTTTTTCGCCGTAGTTGTGGTTTTGTCGTTTAGCTTATTTTGCATTGAACCAAAACAATAAGCTGTGTCGTTAGGCCCATTTTGTATTCAACTACATACTACTGTATTCTAATTCTTATGGATGTAACTGAATGATGGCATAAGCTTCTATATCTACTAATAATCTAGTAAGGGGTCATTTTGTTTCATCTTGCAGTCCCTCTAATGGGCATCTGCATCCAACTACTTCACTCTGGTGTAATACCATCATGTTGCTAACAATCATTGTGCTTATTCAACTGTCAGTTGACATGGCGCTAAATTCATTTTTAACCGACTCCAAAAAGAGGAGGAGGTTCTCAATTCGGCTGTATGTTTTTTTTTATGTGTGTTACCGCATAACTCCGTTATTTGTCGACCGATTCCCAAAATTATTTTTTTGTTTGAAAGCATATACTTTCAGATGGGTCCCATTTAAATTTTATCAAAATCAATCCAATAGTTTCATTAAAAACTCCAAAAACTATGTCATCCAAGTAAACGAAATTAAGCATTTACTGTGACTTTTAATCAGTGGACACTAGAATAGTCGCAATCAACGGGCCTACTTCGGGTTTCAATTCCAGGTATTGATGAAACCGGGAGGAAGAAAGGTTGGAGAGTAAATCTATATATATAAAATTGCTTGGGCTGACTGATTCATCAACACAGAGCCAAATCCACAGGGGCTTGAGACTTGAAATTTTGACAGTCGATGCATTTTATGACGTAAGCGACCACTAAGGAAGGATTTTTATACATATTTTTGGTTAGAAAAAATAAACACGCAATTTAGTTTTTTTTCAAATCTAACAACTAAGAGGGTGATATAGGGGTAGAAATTTTGTATGGGAGGTCCGTCATTTTTAAAAAGATAGCGTGTAATTTTGTGTGCAAACTTCTGGTTAGAAATAAAACAAATACGTATTTTAGCGATTTCTAAAATCTACCGTTTAAAAGGGTGAAATAGGGGTTGAAAGTTTTTATGCGAAGTGAAATTTCATAAACTAGCTTCTGATTAGAAATAAGTCATCATGTATTTACGCGTTTTTGGAAATAGCGGTTGTATTTTTATATGGAAAGTCCGTCATTACGCGCGAGCGAAGCCGCCAACTGCTAGCTTATACATATAATAACTTTGATTATAAATCACAGAATAACTAATAGTAGTACGGTTTAATTCAAAGAGACGCAGACGATGAGTACGTTCTTCAGTATTTACACGATTTAATATTTTTCACTGTAAGCCCGCATTTGTGATAACCTCTTTTCACGCAGTTCACTACTTTCTCTTGAAATGCCCTTGGACCGAGATTCCCTACTTTGAGATAGACGTTTCTCCATTTCTTCGCTAGTTATGGAGTACTGCTCACATCTCTGGGCCGGAGCGCCAAAATATCAGCTTGATCCACTTGACTCCTTACAGAGTCGAGCTGTTCAAATCGTCGATGATCCCGATCTCACGGCTGACTAGAGTCACTGGAGCAGCGGAGAGACTTTAGTTTTGTCTACGTATTTTATCGACTCTTTCACGGGGAGTGCTCCGAAGAATTGTTTAATTTGGTACCAGGGTCACCCTTCTACCAACGTACCACTCGCCGACGTAGTAGAGTTCACCCGTACTACCTGGAAGCCTTCTCATCTAGTACGGTGCGCTTCCAGCGATCTTTTCTACCACGTACGTGTAGGCTCTGGAATGAACTACCTGCTGCGGTGTTTCCCGAGCGCTATGAGTTGTCCTTCTTCAAACGAGGTTTAAAGAGAGCAGTACTTTCACGGTAGGCAGCGGCCTTGCTGTGTATACCCTGACATTAGCGAAGTCCATGAGCAGTGGTTATCGTTTACCATCAGATGGGCAGTTCGCTCGTCTGCCACTAGCAGCAATAAAAACAAACAGTTTCATTGAAACGGCGCTGTCTCATATGGGCAGCGCGTTTAGTAGGTCTACCCATCTTTGATCGAGAAGAGAAGAGGCTGCGTCACGTTTAGGTTGACTCAGATACTCACCGGACACGGATGTTTCGGCGAGTATTTGAACCGAATCGGCCGCGAGGCGACGCCGGCATGCCACCACTGCGGTAGTGACCTGGACTCTGCTCAGCATACGCTCTTTGAGTGTCCTGCATGGGAATCCGAGCGGCGAGACTTGGTCTCTGTTATCGGAGGCGATTTCTCTCCGCAGGCCGTCGTCCAGGCCATGTTGGCGGAAGACATCCGGTGGGATGCTGTGGTCTCCTTCTGCGAAGCGGAGCTCTGTGCTCCAGAAGGAGGCCGCCGAGCGGGATCGCGAGTGAGCCGATCCCGCTCGCAGACGCAGGCGGCGTCGTGGTGGTGGCAATGGCCACTAGCCTTACTCTTGGCAATCAGAGATGGCAATCTGGCTGCCCGATCACGAACGACCCCGAGAAGACAGCGGTCTTAGCCGAGGGACATAGGATTGGGGAGGACACTGCCAGAGACTGAGCCTTACTTACCCTAATTTCGATAAATCAGATAACTGCTGAAAGGAAAATTCACTAAAAAACAGGAAATAAACATTTTTTAACAAAAAATAACCGCCTCCAAAAATCTGGAAAATGTGTGAAAATAGCACTAAAAAGTAAAAAATAAATTCCGTTATTTTTACTTCAATTTACTTATAAACATCACCTATTCAACTGAATTTTATATACTTATACGAGTTATACGGTTAAGTCCAAAAATATAATATACTTATCTGATTTCTGGTGATAGGTATTTAATTTAGTTTGTTAGTCATATAAAAATATGTATTGTTAGGTATGTCAATTAAGTGGTAGATACGTATAACTCGTATAAGTATATAATATTCAGTTGAATAGGTGATGTTTATATATCCTAAGAGGTCTACTAAACTACTAAGCTTCTATGTTGTAAATATAAATAATTAAGTAAAACCAAGCAAATATCGTTGAAAGTAGTATCAGTGTTATTCAAAAGTGACATTTAGGACGTGAAAGTGTTTTCTGCCCATATAATAAACTGGAAACAGTAAATTGTGTAAAACGTTCAACTCCGTTTGTGTGCTCTTAAAGTGATTTTTTAACAGTAAACAATCAATCACCGTTTTGTGAATCTACGTAAGAAGCCAATAATAACCATAAACAGTGCACATAAAATATAACAAATCCCACTAATAAAATAATTTGTGTTCAAAAATCGTTATAAACAATTTGAAAACAATAACATTGCGTGATAAACAGTGCTACCAATCTAATCGCGCTTAACAAAGTCGCGTTCCGTTTTACGTCGAGAACATTTCGTCGAGTTTAAGCTGGGCCAAAGTAACCAGATCAAGTAGTATAACAATGGCACATAACGAGATTAATAATATTACTTTGAGAAATCGTCGTATAGTACGATCGCATTCCAGTTCATCCATTGAATCTTTGAACAGATCAACATCGAGCTCCAGTATTAAAAGCATGATTGATCTGTCTACTCACATGAAAACCGATGAATTGCTAGAACTACAAAATTTGGTTGACAAGTTGGAAGGTCAATTACAAAGCGCCCACGCAGAAATTGAAATATTAAACCTGAACAATGTGTCATTACAACAGGAATTACAAGAGCAAATACGCAAAAATAATCAGCTCAAAAAAATATGCACTAGCCTCAGCACCAGTAAATGCCGCACTGAATCGAAGAGTTGTAAAAGAAATAGAAAGGGACTGAGACATACCAGTGAAATTGGGATAACTCCGATACCAAACCCATCTGCTAGAAAATTAGAGTTCCACACTCCGGATAATTCTCCCGTGGTGCGCTCTCCGATTAACGCCACAGACACCGGTAATCGAAACAGTCCGAAAACAGAAGAGACAAAACCAGTGGCAACCAATGTGTCTCTACCACATACAGATAATATTGGAAGCAGCTGCATTACCAAGGATATGCCTAAACCACCACAAAGTACACAGGATTGCTACCAGAGCTGTAACAAAATAATTATACTTACGGACAATCAAGGAAAAGGCCTCGTTCAGCAAGTTTTACGCCATAGCAGTAAAACCATACCTGAAGACACTATAATTCAGTCCATAAGAAAACCAAATGCTAAAACTAGAGATGTTTTGAAAGACTGTTGTAATTTGGGTAAAACGTTAACAAAGAATGATCACGTAATAATTTTTACGGGTAGTAGCGATACAAACCCCATCGAATTCATGGCTGAGATATCTATAGCATTGCATTGTCTTAGAAATACTAATGTGATTATTGTAAATGTACATTATAATCGATACCTCAATGAACAAAAACTAAACCATGAATTGAAAGTTTTAACGAATAATTTCAAACACTGCAGATTTTTAGGTACTTATGGAACACATAACATATCAAAGCAAATAATACATGAGCTTATGGTAACCCAATACACTAATACATTTCTGAGTTTTAACAACAGTAAGTTGAGTAAGGTCATGAGAACACAAGAAGTAAAATCTCCGAAATTGAACAATCATAGCAGCACACTGGAACCGAAAAAAGGTACCATGCCTTACTATTTTCCAACTTTGAAAAAAGTACGTAGAGATGACGATTTTTTTTTTCGTAGCTCCAAATAGTTACTATTCCATCCTGCACCAAAACATAGCTGGCGCTTTAAATAAAATGCATGATTTAGATATAGCATTATTAGATTTGCATGATTCCAAAAAAAATGTAGCTATCGTGTGTTTAAGTGAACATTTTATTAAGAGTAAAGAGGAACAATATTTAAACATTCATGGTTTCTACCTTGCTGCCATTTACGCTCGGCAATCGCAACGGCGGGGTGGCACTTGCATATTGTGTAAAAAAGGCTATGAAAGTAATGAATTAGAAATAACAAAACAGTTTGCTACAGATAAACATTTTGAAATATGTGGTGTCGAAATCAAAAAATTAAAAATAATAGTACTCTGCATTTATAGAACGCCAAATTCAGACATAAATATATTCTTTGATTGTTTGGCCAAAATTTTAATAAAGCTTCAATATAATAAATACAATATCATAATTTGCGGTGATTTTAATATTGATTTACAGAATCATGATAAGCATAGTGTGCAATTTAAAGAACTTCTTTTAAACTATGGCATGCAGTACCATATACATGAACCCACCAGACTTAACAAATGCATAGACAATATAATTAGTAATATTAGTAATGTGAAAGGCACTACGCATAATTTCTATCTCTCTGATCATAATACAGCCCAATTAGTCACAATTGAGAAACATGGTGGAAATACTGATAATCGACACTATTTTATGATTATAGATGACTTAAGCAGAGAAAATGTCAACAAATTTGTTAAGTATATCAGCTGTCTAAGCTTCAGTAGTGTAATTGAAATTTCATCTACCAATAAAGCTTTTGATGAGTTTCATGACATCTTGAAATTATTTTACGGACTATGTTTTCCTTCTATCAAAGTAAAGAATACAATACATGATACTAAAAAACCAAAGTGGATTAGTAAAGGCATAAAAATTAGCAGTAAGACTAAAAGACAACTTAGATATAAATATTACTCAAACAAAAATAGCGAGAATAAAGATAAATATATCGCTTACTCTAAACTGTTAAGAAAGTGTATCAATAGTATGCAATTGTGTTGTAACCAAAAGCTCATAACTTCTGCCAATAATAAAGCAAAGGCTACATGGGATGTTATACGGCGTCATATGGGAAGTGATCGATGTCGTGAGCATATATGTAGTTTAATTGACAAAACTTTTACTTTGACATCCGGATCTGACATATCTAATAAATTTAATAATTATTTTATTGACATTACAAATACTGATAGGCCATCTAACGAACATAATAATTTCTTTGACATGCATAATATTAAATTAAATGATAATAGTATTTTCTTAGAACCCACAAGTGCTTGTGAAGTTTACCAAACAATAAAATCATTGAAAAATACAAAAGCCGCAGGACACGATAACATCACTACTAGTCTTCTTAAGGCCATATCCCAGTACATCTGTTACCCATTAGCTCATATTATCAATCTTTCTTTGGAACAAGGTTGCTTTCCTAATGGGTTAAAATTTTCATTGATAAAACCGTTACATAAGAAAGGCGTAAAAACAGATGTTAACAATTACAGACCAATATCATTGACCCCAACATTATCAAAAGTGTTCGAGAAAATTATGTATAAGCGGGTACTTAATTTTTTTGATAAATACAATATTTTAGTTAATCAACAATTTGGTTTTCGGCAAAATAGGTCTACTACATTAGCAATATTTACATTAGTGAAAGCTATTATAAACAGTTTAAATAATAATAGATCTCCGTGTGCCCTTTTTCTAGATTTAAGCAAAGCTTTTGACCTTGTTGATCACTTTAGACTAGTAAATAAATTGGAAAAATATGGTATTCGCGGCCCTGCTAAGAAGTGGTTTGAATCATATTTAAGTGATAGAAAACAAATTACCAGGGTAACAAAGTTAAATATGATATCACACACACTTGATAATTTTGATTCAGAACCTAGAGTAAACCCCCGTGGTGTACCCCAAGGTAGCATCTTGGGTCCGTTATTATTTCTCGTCTACATAAACGATCTACCTCAATCAGTTAAACACCAAAGTGTTCTATTTGCTGATGATACCACTATTATAATTGAGCAAGAAAAACAGAACTTTGATTTAGTTATAGGCGATACTCTTAGTGATTTGGTTAAATGGTTAGATATCAATAAGTTAAAGATCAATATTTCTAAAACAAATATTATCAACTTTAAAACATATAAAAGGAAAAATATACAGATTAAAGTAGTTCTAAATAATAAAAATATAGTGCAACTACATAGTACAAAGTTCTTAGGTGTCATTTTAGACGAACACTTAACATGGAAGTGTCATATTGAAGAACTTAGCACTAAAATTAATAGATTTGTATTTGCCTTAAGAAAAGTCAAAGATATCGCATCTAGACAAACTGCGTTTATGGTGTATCACGCTCATGTATGTTCTTTAATCCGTTATGGTATAGTTGTTTGGGGAAACTCCACTGACATATCGCGAATATTTATTGCTCAAAAAAAGTGTATCCGTACAATGTTTAATATGAATTGGAGCGATTCTTGTAGGCCTATATTTACATCACATAAACTTTTAACCGTTCCTAGTATCTATATATATGAAATCGCAAAATTTTTGAGATGCAATTCTTCGTTATTTGAAGGTAGGAATAATGTGAATAAACGGAAAATTAACCAATTTCAATATGAAATCCCGGTTCCTAAGTTGGAACTTTTCAGGAAAAGCTGTGTTTACATGGCTCCATTAATTTACAACTGTTTACCATGTGCTATAACATCACTTCCATACAACGAATTTTGCACGGCATTGCGTGATTGGTTGATTGAGGAGTGTTATTACTCTGTTGAAGAGTTTCTAGAAGAAAACAGATGCAAATTTTATAACTTGGAGCGTTCAGTGAGGTATAGATTTTAATAATTACTACCTGTTGGAATAATGTATGTCTAGTGATAAATGTGATTTTTTTTTTAATTTATAATGTGTCTTTTAAACGATTGTTGCATGCTGTGTAGCGGCCAAGTATGTGGAACTATATAACTTTGTAACACCTATGTGCTATACCATATTTGATGCAATAAATGATTTTTATTATTTATTATTATTATTATTATTAAAGAATCCTTACTTATTTATGGATATACTGTATAAAATAAATAAAAGTCTATTAAATAGTTGTCTTCATGATTTAAAAAAAAAAAAAATATGTTAAATCCGTCCTCCTGCAAGTTTTACTAAATGTCGCTTAGGTCAATTAGCCTTTCAACCGTCAATATGAAATACAGCTAGTATTTTACTTTACCAACGCGCACTTGGCCAGCGTGGTGAACTATGCCCTTACCCTTCTCATAGTGAGAAGGGGCCCATGTTCAGCAATGGGACAGTATATAATATAATACAGGGCCGATGATGATCAGTTAACTATTCATACATTATGGTGATCTGCATTTGCAAAATAATTTTATAACAAACGTAGACCGTATACTTATTCACCTAACATTATTTTAATCAGTGTGCGATGATGTAAGACCCTATTTTCATTTAATGTTACTAAGATAGTAAATCAGAAAAAACTATGTCCTGGTGCAGAATAAGATTGCAGGGTAGGTAGGTGTGCTTATATATGTTAGGTACCTGTAATGCGAGCTCGCGGCGATCAGCTGAGTGGCAGCGGCGGTCAATACACCGAGCTGATCTTTGCATTCAGTTGTAGTAGTATATTCATCCCTGAAATATTTTGCAAATGCATATCAACAATATCTTGTATGTGTTAGTAGTACTAGCAAATAAAATAAATATTTGTATATCTTAAAAAAGAATTCTAAATATGCTAAAAAATTTTAAATTTCTAAACATTTATTTTTAAAAGGGTGTCTGTATAAAAGCACACTAATTGACTGACCGGATCAACATGAAAACTTTAATAGGATAATTCTGTCGATCTTTTAAAAGTTGTGCTTGGCGCGGATTTTATTTCCTTTACTTGCCCCATTAGAGCTATCAAATGGGGCAAGTCAAGGAAAAATATTGTTCCTCCAAGTATAACATGGACTCAAGAGTTTCTAATGACGTGAAAATCTTCAAATCAGTGACTAAAGTGGAAAACTTTAATTAAAGATGAAGCCACTGAGCAATTGCTATCCGTTTCTGGCGGTCGCATTCAATCGCAACCGCTTATTCTTTCCACAGGGTGCACCCAACTCTCTTACACCATATACCTTTTACTAGACTATAAAGATAGCTCGAATACTTCTTCATAGAATGTAGTAGTCTAAAATCCTGACGCGCTTAACAAATAGTAACTGATAAGACAGGGTGGAGGTACTAATAGCACTGCATCAACTTACTATCTGCTATATCATGCATAAACCAGCATAATATATAAAATATGAGCGCGCTCGATCGAGGATACCTTCATAGAAGGTTGCGTTTTATTCGTCAATGCCTCAAAAGCGTCATCTAAAGCATACCTCGCAGAGAACAGCTAGTATAGCTTGATATTTGAAGTTGATGCAACGGTACATTGGTTACCATCACTGGTGTATGAGCTACGATTCTCGACCTATGGGTGAGCCATAAAAAGTTTGTCACTTTATTGCTCACAAAACATATTTCTTGAGAAAAAAATGGAAGAATATGTGCAGGGCACCTTTGAAAAAAAGATGGCTGGGATGACTAGATGCGGAAGACTGAGAATCGTGTACTGTGGTGCGTGTTGTGAGAGGCCTCTGTGCAGTTGTGGACTGCGATACTGATTGATGACAGGGTGGCCTCAGTGAGCCGTTAGTTACAAACCTGATGAAGATCAACGGTAAAGATATGAAGCTTATCAACATTTGACGAGAACCGAAGTACTTTCCAAATCATGCGGCTAAAAACAGCTAAATAGATAGACCAACCAAAAAAAGCTTACAAAAAATACATCCACTTAATATAATAATTATTCATCCCACACATCAGAGGTAACTGATCAGCTTTACACTCGTGTATTACCCGCACAATTTTAATTATAAACAGAGGCTTAATAAGTGTTGCCAGTTATAAAACCTTGCGGTATGACATGAGAGCTCGCATTTTTGTATCACAATCATTGTGGCTTGTCATTCTCCACGTTCTTGTTTGTTAAAGCCTTAATTATTATTTTTGTCACGTAAGATCAAAGCTGCGGGATTAAAATGCTTAGAGAAATTATTTTGCATTTTAAATTGTTTTTGAAGCCGCATAAAATTGTTGCCTTTGACTGAAATGTCATGGAATATTTTCGTTCGTAATGTCTCATTTTAATACGAGTAAATGTTTTATTCATTGCGCAAAGGATATTTTTGGTAAATTATTTTGTGGGATGTATGAATTTTTTTTGCGGATTACTGTGTGTATAACAGTAAAAAAAAACAGTTACATTAATTGTGAAGAACTTACAAATTATTCATATTTTATAATTTTTACACTTTGTTGCTCTTTAAACGAGTTATAGCGACGAAATACTCGGACAGCTCTATGTCATCTCACCAAACAGGGATCAAGTCCTTTACTGGCCATATTTATAGATACTACATCGCTACTGAAAATATCTAATAACTTCCAGTCAAGTTCAATATAGATAAAACCTGCAAACGCACACGTATTAAAAGAACAAAAGGGACTTTTGAAATTTTAGGCAAAGGCATAGTTAATACACCTATTATTTATTGATTAATACTGTGGTCATAGATCAGAGAATGATAAGTGCGTTTTTGGTCAATATGACTTATGGTATAATCGCCAAAAATGCTTTCTCATTTGGTCATATTAGGATAACTGCGTACAAAATATTACTGTTGTATTGAATACTAATCAGATTATGATAATGCATGCAGTTATCCTAATATGACCAAATGAAAAAGCATTGTTTTGATAAGTCATATTGACCAAAAACGCACTTATCATTGTCTGATCTATGACCACAGTATAAAAAATGCTAAGAATGACCGAGGAACCCAACAGCTTTGGCTTTCCACTCCAAGAAGTCAGAGCCAGAAAAAAGATGCAACTATTCGGAGCGTTTCTTAGTATTCAGCAAACAAAGGTATAGTACCAGACAGACGATAGAAAATACTCGACAACATTATTAGTACCAAGTTTAACCTCCTTCACATTTTCTCTTCTTGTAAATTTAACAGCTACTGTCGCTAAAATCATTTCATTCGCGTATATTACAATTATTTGATTCTCCTATGAAAGTACATGTGCAAGTGTCAGCAACAAAATAATAATAATTTATGTTCTTGATAAGAAAGAGAGAAACAATGTTATGAGCTTCAATGAAACATTCCTAATGAATATTTTTTTCAATTACTGACAATTAATTATAAACATTGTCTAACGTCGTTAAATAGCTTGGCTTTGTATTTCTTGAGGAGTACAAACTGGGTGATACCGAGTCGCGGGTGAATAAGTACCTTTCAGGCAAGGTTACTAAAATCACGGCCAAATACAGCCATCCGAAAATAAAACTTTACTGCACTACATAATTGGTACGTCATCTACATCAGCCCACTGTAGTCCACTGCTGGATACAGGTTTCTCCAACGTCATACCACTGTGATCAATTACCAACTGTTCGAGGCCGGTGACTCAGTTTCTTTGCGTAAATCATTACTCCAACTGGCGAGAGGCTGCGACATAAATAACCTAAAAATGTTGGCCCATCTGCAAGCAGTGTATAAAGATAAACACAGCCCTATAAATCTCACCCTAATAGATATTTTTTCATATAAAACCTGAAGTATTCCAAGCAAATCCGTTTCCGCTGCGCATCAAAAAATACTTTGGCTAAGGAAATAAGCAAACAATGGGTACGTAACAAATCATATCCTTCTATACTTCAACTGTACAATCAAAAACAAACCTTAAAGTCGGAATAATAGTGTCGAAATTGTGTGCGAGGTTGATATCGGTGTAATTGAATTTGAGTAGCAAGGGTTTTCTCTTTATAAATTCGTAAAGGCGTTGTGTTCAACGCTGTCGGTATTTTATTAACGGGAGGGGATAAAACCATGTTGGTCTACGATGATATGGCATTACATTACTATTGTCAAAATAGAAACGTAGATTAAAAAAAATGCATTGTTTCAGTTCTGTGTAACTTTGATTTTGGCAATCATGATGTGTGTCTTTGTCACTCATGACCCGTATATATTGTTTGATATTTTTCATTTTCATTGCTGTTAGTGCCACATAAATTTGTATTGAATGTATAGAGCCTGCTATGTTATTTGGTGAACAACAAAAACTGGCTGCCACCATATTAATAGCAGCAATCTATACATTCCGTATAAACCACACTTATGTGTGTATAATTTGTTCGCTTACTAAAATGCAAAGGAAAACATTGTGAGTGAACCTGTATATCAAAGTTCTCAATTTAATATTCGAGAAAATGTGTGAATCTGCCTTACCTACCTACACTTAGCCAGCGTGGTGAACTATGGCCTCCTATACCTTCTCATAGTGAGAAAAGGTCCGTGCCCAGCAGTGAGCCAGTTCTTTATATTATTAGGTTATAGTTATAATAAAGTAAACAGAGTAAAGAATTGTATGATAAGAGAATTTTGTGGGGTAAATGCAGATGTAGTGACAAGCATCGAGAAAGGTATACTAAGGTGGTTTGGGCACGTGACGAAGATGTATGACGAAAGACTGACCCAGCAGATATATGTATAAGGCAAGTGTGAATGGGACAGGACGAAGGGGAAGACCTAGGCGGACGTTCTCTGATCAGATTGGAGACATCCTAAAAACAGGACAGGTTAGAAGTACCCTGAACAGAAGAGCATGCATACGGAATCTGATGGGAATGAATGAAGCAAGAGAGATATGTCAGATCGTTGCAAATGGCGTTCCGTAGTCTCTGTCTACCCCTCAAGAAACAGGCGTGAGTCTATGTATGTATGCTCATCTATCATGAAGTCTACAGCCTGCCTCGATAAATGAGTTATCCAACAAAAATATTATTCAAATCGGTCCAGTAGTTTTTGAGATTAGCTCGTTCAACCAATCAAACAAATAAATTCCTCAACTTTATTATATTAGTACGGAAAACTAGAATAAAATTGTACATTCCATGCCCGCTCTCGCATTTGCCTCCCTTTATACTATAAACCCACAATAGCCACAATCTACGTTATACAAATAATATTGGCTACCCATACGCACATGGGTTCCGTTCACTGATTTATGGTTAAACAATGTATCTTAGATAGGGGATGGAATTATTGCGTGTATGCTAATACGGACAACAAACAGATATATAGGGCAGCGATCAAATTTTGAGAGTTTCTCAATAGCCATACTAATAATGTAGGTCAGACCCATGTACCTTCTCATTTGAAAAACATTATTCGATAAATAATTTTTCTGACATTTCAGAAGAGCAAAATGATATAAGAAAGAAAAATAAGAAATGAATAATTCGATTTAACCAACACGTCACCTATACAGGGTGTAAAAAGACCCTTAACGAAAACTGAAACCCCATATTATATATACCAATCATTACGAACATTTTTGACTTCGGGACCATTCCTGGGAAATAACTGGTTCAGGAGATATTGAGGCTATTGTGCCTATGTACATTACACTTGTAAATCTTCTGAGTTTTATATATCTCTAGTTTTAAACCCAACAATCGCCTAAGAAGCCTTAACCTTTAAAGCAAAACAAGCTCAAAGCATGACATAAGAATTTCAGGCCACTTTTGTAGAGTATCTACTGATTTTCAGTAATGTAAGTTGTAGTATTTCATCAGTAAAGATGATGATATTATGTATACCAAAATACTTGTGTGTAGCCACAAGCAATACTCTTCACAGAACCTTCTAGCTCCTACCTATAAATCAAAATCTAAATTACTATCCACGAGCAGCAAGCTGATAGGTATACGTCAGATATGAATAATTCAGACGGGTAACGAACCGACTACTCGGATACAATACCAGCAATTACGTACTAGATACTAATATATTGTACCTGTATTGCCATCATAGTGAGCTTGATATATAATAAATGTTATGAGTTTATGTTTGTGGGTTGAATACGGAAAATTGTTGTACTGATTTTGATGAAATTTATCCGCAATAGTTGGTTACATTAGTGTTCTTTGCATAAGAGAAGTCGTATCAAAGTTGGAACCTTTAAGAAGCGTGCATATTCTTTTTTAAAAGTTGTGTTCCTTTGGGTATTGCAGGTGGCTAATAATTGTCGGCCGGCGGTGATCACTTGCCATCAGATGATCCGCTTCAAAGTCTTCCAAGGCAATAACAAGTATACCGTATAGCGAGCCGCTCGCGAAATCGTGGACAAATCCATAAGTATGTTACAAGACCGTTAAATATAAAAAATGTGATCAACGACAAAAACATCATCCACAAATATTCTTGCACATTGGGTGATCAATCAGGAATTGGAAAGTATGTTATTCTAAACTTACAAGGAATTTTCTGTAACGTAAAATCTCTGAATGGCAGAGTTCTGAAGAAACAAACTTAAAAATACAAACTAATTGAGAACCTTCTCTTTTGAGTCCGTTGAAATATGATAGAATATGGTTAAGCAAGCCTACATATTATTATTCTGAATAATTACTTTTAGCTGGATAACGACACAGTATTATACTCATTGATTCCATTGTAATTAGAGCGTCAACGTAGCTAACAAATAACAAAATGCCCACGAGCTTAAAAAATCAAACAATAAAATTATCAAATTAATTAAAAAAAACATACATCATCTTTAATGCTTCAGGATGAGACCGAACGCGCAGTACATATTATGTTGTCAAACAAGAAAAGGATATTTTAACCCTTTCATGGGCGGTGGCGTGTATATACGTTCCAAGACAGCTACGAGTGGTGACAGAACGTACTACCACGTCTATTTTAATTTACTTGTTTTAAGCAGACCGTATGCTTACGTTGACTCGCCATACAAAATTGTACTAGCTTCGTCTTTCCGCCACAACGCATGAAAATTTCAAAATTGCTCTGTCACATTACATTATGATTTTTGGTGCTTCAAAAAGAAGACATCCTGCTCGTGCGCTGGTGGTACGTAGAATACGCACGACGCCATGATACGCCCCAGCGTCCCTACATTCCCGTTGCCTCAGTCGCATAGTGTCAACCTAGGGGTATGCGCGCGCGCGCCGCCGAGAACCGGCTGCTTTTACTGTTGTTTTTGAGAGTGATTTAGCATAAAATGTAAGTATTATGACTGATTATTTATTATACGTTATGTAAAAACAGATAAACTATCCTTAGAGAGTAATATTTTGCTATAATTCATTTTTTAAACGGACTTTTAAGTGAGTAATAACAGAATGTAAGTACCTACTAGCTCCTTTGATTTTTTACGCAGGTACCCACCTAAATTACGTTGTAACTAGATGTTTATCTAACAGAAAGATAAAGGACATTATCTAGGGATCTAATCAATGTGTTTCTTGCTTTTTTAGATGGATAAACACAAAAGAGAATCTATGAAAATATTTGAACATCGGTCATCAGATGAAACAGCACGGGACCCGTTTGAAGACGACGGAGAGTGCGGTTCAGACAATAATTATGAACCCAGTGAAGAAGATTCCTATAGTGACAGCAACCTTAGTGAGTCTTTCGAATTACCAATAAAAAGATCACGAGTTGGTGGTGCCCTGATAAGAAAACAGACCCGAAAAAGTCAACACCATGCACGCCGTGGTAAGGTAAAAAAGCAGGTACTATCTAAAAATACTAATAATGGTTCCAGTTTTCGATCTGTTTCAAGTGATACAGATAGTCAGAGCTCAGAATCGGATTCAGAGGCCTCAGAAGATCTTGACGACAGCAATGATAAAGACTCGCATTCTAGTTGCCAAGGTTCTCTATCCAATCTATCTGAGACAGAGAATAATGTGGGTACTAACGAACAACATGATGAATCTGATTATGAAATTGCGAATTCATCAGACTTGGAAATATTTCCGTTACCGAAACGACTGAAAAGTCAATCTAATGATACTGTAACAAATTTACTTCAAAATGACTACAAGGACGAATCTGCATCACGTTCTATGCGCCGTTTATCTCAAAATAATCCTGAGTTACGTCCTCTTCGCTGTTCACCGGTGCTCATGAGGATGAACCTAAGTTGCCACCTGTGCACCAAATACTTCAAGCTGATCCTGATTTAGGTCCTATTCACGATTTAGGTCCTATTCACCGTTCACCTCAAGACGACCTTGATTTAGATTCTGTTTGCCGTTTATCTCCCCGTAGAAATGAACCCAAATCGCCGTCTTTACACCATTTATCTAAAAGCACTCTAGAGTTACCATCTACGCATCATTCACCCAGTAGCCATGTAAGCCATGCAAGTGAACCTAAGTCACCGTCCGATAATCGTTAAACTCAAGATCAACCTGAGTCAACATCTGCATGCTGTTCACTGTCTAGATAATCAAACATATGAAACATCATCTTTCGATAATGTTTTGCCGGAAGTTCAGCAAAGACCAAGGCTTAAGTCTCCTTCAAAAAGTCGTTCTTCAAAAGATGATTCTGCTCCTATTCAGCATTCACCTCATGCAGGCCAAGTACTTGTTCCCGAGACCCCTTCTCCGTGCCATTCGCTTCAGGTTAGCCATTTAGAGGTACCTGAAACACCTACTGTGTCCCATTTATCAGGAGATGGTTCTGCAATAACTCCTGTTTACCGTTCGCTTCAAGTTGATTATGTAGAGGTACTACCCGAGACGCCTTCTGTGTGCCATTCGTCAAGATATCATTCTGAGCCAGCTTTTTTTCGGCCGTCGTCGCAAATTGACCAAAGGTATGAAACTGATACTAGTCCTGGACAAAATGATCTTGCGTTACCGTCTACGAACCGTTCTGCTCATGATAGCCTAAGAGAAGAACCTGAGTTACCTTCTAGTGTAAGAGGTGCTTCTACTATCGATGAAGAATGGAGCGCTACTATCTCTCCCAAATTCAATTTTGATGATAATTCTGTAGTTTTCTGTTGATGAAACTACAACAGTAGTTGATATTTTTAATCGAGTATTCCCGCCTGAAATTGTTGATTACATAATGGAATGCACCAACGCCTACGGACATTATTTATGTAAAAGAAATAGGCCTAAGACTAGAAACAGTCGCTCTTACAATTCCATAGAATTATCCCAAAAACTTTTAGATCTCAAGACACATTCAACGGGAACATTACGAGTGAATAGAAAAGGCAACCCAAAACGTTTACTGTCCAAGAAACTCAAAAAAGGAAATCATGTTTGGGCAAAAAGAAATCGGATTTACGTTTCGAAATGGGTGCACAAACGACCCGTGAACATGATCACCACTGAATATCATCCTGAGTTGGTTGAAATTACTAACAGACGTGGACAGCCTAAAACTAAACCACGAGAAGTGGTTAAATACAACAAATTCATGTCTGGAGTTGATCGTGTTGACCAAATGGTGTCATATTATTCATCACCTATAAGGTGGTAAAAAAGGTGTTTTTCCACCTTCTAGATATCGCCGTTTGGAACAGCTTTTTTCTATTTAAAAAATACTGCAAGAATAACGACAAATCTTACGAATTTATTACTTTCCGAGAAGAGCTGATCAGAAATCTAATTCAAATTGAACCCGTTGTTGATCTCAAGCACCTGATAAGGCACTCTAAATACAGCAATCGAAAGGGGTCCAACGAGCAAAATCCAGTGGTTGCACCAGCTGATTCTTCAAATTGGGGTCACTGGCCTGAAAAAATTCCTGTACCACTTGGATCAAAGAAAAAGTCTAACTATCTAAAGTGTAAAATGTGCAAAAAGAATAATCAAAGAAGGGAAACTGGATTGCGATGCAAGGGACGTGACGATAAACCAGCGTTGAAATTAAACTACAGTTTACGGATTTTATCGCGTTATATTGGTTTCACTGGTTACTAAGTTATTAAACCGAATGATCTAGAAACTAAATTTTTATTACTAGCCGACGTTTCGAATTCTTTACAGGATTCATGTTCACGGCAGTCTCAAGACAAAGACAAATACCACCTCAGTCTGCCGTGAACATGAATCCTGTAAAGAATTCGAAACGTCGGCTAGTAATAAAAATGTAGTTTCTAGATCATTCGGTTTAATAACTTAGTAACCAGTGAAACCAATATAACGCGATAAAATCCGTAAACTGTAGTTTAATTTCAATGTGTAACATTCGCGTAAACCCAAGAAGAAAATATTAAGATAAACCAGCGCTCTGCGCCCTGTGTTTTGATGAGTGGCATAGCCAATTGAACAACTAATTAATTGACTTTATATGGTTTTCAGAATATGCTATTAATGTTAATGAAAACACTTACTCATTATGTTGAATTGAAACTTATTCTTACAATGATTCATTTCGTTTTTTTGTTATTGTTTTTTTTTTTGTAGAAGTATACAAATTTAGTTTTTTTTTGTTCATTCTGGCATTTAAATAGTTGTATGTTGTACGTCTGGATCACAATATTGATGTCACAGTGAAAAAGATATTGAACTCTAAAATCCATGTAGATTTCAATTTCAAGCAAGTCTGTTTACCTACATTTTTAAATGCCACATTGAAGATTTTACAGTAGTAGGTATACCTACTCTTTTATGTTTTTTATTTGTAACTCAGAAGTTGCAAGTATTTTGTTTAGTTTTATTGTGCTAAAATTTTATTAGTCCTGTAGTGAAAAACTTATCATTGATCTCTGTTAAGTTTATTACGGAAATGTTAAAACCTCTGAAAAGTGTGATTATAGTTAAACGTTTGTTTACAAAAATAATAATTACAAACTTTATCCGATCTCAATAATACCTAAGACTGATTAGCTGTTGTTGTATTACTTACTTCTAAAATAAATAAATAATGCACATTTCAACTATCTTCTTGTGTTTTATTGTCTAGTAAAAATATTTAATTAGGTAGGTACCTAATTTAACCTAACGTATGGATACGTTGGTTAAACCTTTTAGAAAATACAAAATGCTATAGGAACACAACGTTAGCATACGTTATCGTATCCACACGTTGTGTTTAATTAGTAACAAAATGTACTACGTTATGGAAAACAACGTATGCTAACGTTCGACGTACATTAACGTTGTAACATAAATATATAAATAAACATTATTGAATATGACAGAACGTTTTCATACGGTGGACGTTTATGAACGTTGTGACATATAACCTTAGACATATGACACTGAATGTGGCACGACGTAAATATGTGTCTGACGTTTCTTAACGTCGTACTTCTAAATAACATATAAAACCAATAAAATATGCCAGAACGTTTCCGTACGTTGGACGTTTGTAGACGTTGTGTGCATATTATATGTTACAGTATCCTACAAACACGGCACGACGTTTGCAGACGTTTGACGTCAATAAACGTTGTAGACCAATGAGAATGACCTGCTGTACAGGCAATGACTGAGCGTCTATAAACGTTGACGTTAGATAACGATAGTGACGCTATTGGCCAAATGTATCGAAAAAATACGACTCGACGTAAATAAACGTCTAACCATTTTGTACGAAGAATTGATGTGTCATTCTACATATACCACGTGATCGAGTACCGTCCGCGAAAGGGTTAATTCGGTTAGTAAAATGACGAAGGTTAGAAAGGCGATCCTTTATTTTAACGGCACGCGCGGCGATTGAAAGAGTACTTGACAAGATGACTAGTAGTGGGCCATATTACGATATTTAAAATGTTGCCATTGATAATATACCTTTTAAATTGCAATCAGTAACCCCGAAAGCTGCTATCGTTCTGCCATTTATATTTCATTTGCATAAATAAAAAACAATAGGTTCGGCATTATAAATTCTCTGAAAATATGATTTTGCGAGTGAAAACGTCTTTTGTAGACGCAGCTATACATTTGGTGTTCTTAATACCACAATGTTATGCAGTACTAAATAGCAATATAGTTGAGAATCTAGAAATTGTTTATGAGACCGCACTTTTACGCGTAAGCGTTTTATTGAAGACTAGCTGTGCCCGCGACTTCGTTCGCGTAAATGTTGGAATTTAATTAGCATGACATTTATCCCAAGAGTATATAATATTTATAACTTTTATATGTATATTACATACCTAACTAATATACTTATATCTTTAGAGAATTTCCTTATACACAATTTTAACTGTTTTACCATCTTCACATAGAACATGTAAATAATTTTTACCGCTCACTCATGAACATGCCACATACCTATAACTGATCATGTGAAAAACAACACGTTCGGATGTCGATTCCAGCTGTTTCAAGTGTCTGTCTCTGCGATTTATTTAGAAAATACACACAGGACTACGAATATCCAACCCTGCCGGAAGTAAGATAGCCCCGTTGAGTAATTCAAGAGGTATCTAAATTCAGGCCTCAGTCTCCCGCCCAAAGATTCCCACGTACGTGACGTGAGGAGTGGGAAATTGAGAATAATGAGACAATGAGACACCTGTATAATAACAGAACACGAACGAACGAAAGAAATCAAAGAAACACGATAACATACAACAATCATAAATTCATAAGTAACGTCAAATATACAATCTAAGTAATCCAACGACGACGAAAGAAATTATCCGACACCTCATCAATCTTCGGAGAATTTTAACACCGCCATTCAGAAAATTACGTCATTTACTCAACGGAGGTTGTATCTATTTTTAAGTATTGGTACAATAACCAAAAGAACAGTGTACGATGGGCAGGCTCTTTTTCGGATATGTACAGGTTGCAGTGCGGAGTGAGGCAAGGTGGTCTGACATCGCATAAGCTCTTCAACCTACACATAAATAAACTTATCGGTGAACTCAGCAGTGCCAATGTCGGGTGCTACATAGACGAAGTCTGTGTCAATAACATTAGCTACGCAGATGACATGGTACTGCTGAGTCCGTCGATAGGAGCTTTACGGAAGCTGTTGAAAATGTGTGTGTTACGCAGAGGCTCACGGGCTCAGATACAATGCAAAGAAAAGCGAATTATTAGTATTTAAAGCGAGGGGCAAAACTTACACCACAGTACCTTTACTTAGTTTAGCTGGTAGCACTTTTAATAAAGTCGCTCATTTCAAGTACCTGGGCCACTGGGTCTCTGAGGACCTTAAAGATAGTAAGGACATAGAGAGCGCACGTAGGGCGCTAGCTGTCCGGTGTAATATGTTGGCCTGCAGGTTCGCACACTGCAGTAATGCAGTAAAAGTGACACTTTTTAAATCCTATTGCCAAGCCTTATACACATGCAGCCGTTGGGTTAACTATACATTGGGAGCGTACAGGGCCTTACGTGTCCAATATGACAACGGGTTTAGAGTGCTATTGGGGCTGCCGCGATTTTGTAGCGCGTCGAGCATGTTTGCGGAAGCTCACACAGATGGTTTTCATGCCGTTATAAGAAAGCAATGCACATCACTGTTAAATCGTGTCAGATCCAGCCACAACGGCGTGCTAAGCGTGTTCGTGGATAGGTGGGACTCTCCACTACTGCGCCACTGGATACGACTGCACACTGACCTTTGATCAGTGGGCAGCTTTTTCTCTTTGTCCCACAAATTTTAAATGTTTTCTTTTTTTTTCTGTGTTTGTTCTTTTTATTTTCTAAATCTTGGCTTGTGTAATTTGTATAAGTATAGTTGATGCTTGTAATTTTAAATTGTGTTAACCTATGGACTAATTTTGTCCGTGTGGTGACTGATTAAGAATACGGATTGTCACCACCCCATATCATCCCATGGGTGTCGTAAGAGCCGACAGCGGGAGCATATTATGCAGAGAACAGCACTGTAAGAGAAGGAAAACTTGATACAAACCCTATACCAACCCGTTTGGCCAGCGTGGTATAGTAGGCCAATTCCTCCTTTCAAAGGAGAGGCCTAGTCCAGCAGTGGACTGTTAAAGGCTGTAACGGAATCCTATGGACCCCAGGCTGATTAAAATTTTAGTTTTCTTAATAACTGGGTTTAAAATGCCAGCCCCGCCAAGTAATTTTGTGGCCAGGGTTCCCGCGCACCTCCCCGCGCAGGACCATGGAATTCGTCCTTACTTTATATTCCTCTGCTGACAGCCTTTACCAAACGTAAATGCTTATAATTGAATGAAAGTGGACATCAAAATACTAAAGATAGCGACATTAGTATTAGTTTGTCATCACAAAATCACCCTCCATATATTTATGCTTCACATATTGGTACTTGAGTACAAGGCAGCGTATTTCAGAGACGGCAGCTCCAGGGAGACGGAGAACATGATCCAGGTATATTAGTCATATAGTATTATCGGCGCCGAGTATTTCAGCGATATCCAGTGTATAGTATTGAGCGTACAGTAACAGTCTCAGAACTGATGTCACAAAACGCCTCCTTGCCGCAAGTCACAACATTGAAGCCCATACAAACATAGTCAATTAAACGTATTAAGCCATCGCGCATAGTTTGCAGGGAAGCTCTCGTTACAATCGCCACTAGATTAGCCGCCAGGACTTACGTCTACCGCGTGACCTCTTCTTTCGCTCTTTAAAACCTTGTTAGCTGCTATGTACTGGCCTGTACGCAGGTTTAGACAGCGATTGTGAAAGTCCTGCATCCTACCACCTGATCGCGAATACGGAGACGCCCATCATACATCGCTCGTCTTCACATCCATCATCAACAAGGTACGAACCACTACTAATGGTACACGCGGTTATTAATAATATAACTATGTACAATATCTCATAGAGAACTTTATATTTTAGTCAGCCAGGTATATATATATATGGTGTGATATAGACATAGATACACAACAGAGTTATTAATGTTATACAGTTCATGCAATAAATTACAGTAAAGTGAACAACAGACACTCACCGGACTTTTAGCTGCGTCGCTGCCAAACTTACCCCTTGCCCTGTGCTGATCACCTTCTCTTGAAGCCGCTCGCCTTGTTCTTCGATATCAGTAAGCACTAATTATCGACCAACACCGAACCTCTTTCGCGCTAGGCCAGGTCCGATCTCTCTCGCGCCATAAGACCAACTGTCCCACGAAACACCACTCTTTCCGTATTTCCTAAACTACTACGCTACGCGTTCCCGAGATCTGCCCTCTTCCGCGTTCTAAGACTCACTGTCCGAGATCCGCCCGGTTCCGCGTCCCCACATTGACTGTCCCATCCAACGCCACCACTACCACGTCACGCTGTCCTGGGACCCGACTAGCTCCGCCTCCTAAGATCGACTGTCCAGTCAAACACAACCAACGCAACGCCTCTCGAATCCTTACTACCTGACAAGGTCCGGTTCTTATCGTTGATCCCCTTTTTTATGATCCTCAACTACACCGCATGTGAACACTACAGTGCCAATATTTTCTCACATTTCATGGCTATTTCTTTACTTATATGCCTTTCACATAACTCTTATAAATTTGTCAACCTCTTAGAATTTATGAGTTTACTAATTGCAGAACGTTGGCGCCATCGTAGCGATAAGACAAACACATGTGGAAACAAGTATGCGACCTAAGGACTATATATTATTATTTAATTTGGTGTAGCCAGCAACACCATTACAAGGCTGATGATGATGATGGACTAATAACTGAAATAAATAACTATTATTATTATATTATTATTGAACGCCATCTATGTTTACATATACAAACCGACCGAGATAGAAAATAATATGGACTAATCGACAATTGATTAAAAAAGAATCTATAGTCATTGTATTTATCATTTAAAATAAATAATAATGAAATGATTATATAACTATTATATAAACATACTAATTTGAAATAAGTACATGAGATAGACCGTTTAAATTATTGTAATAAATTTAGACAGAGACTTTTTGTTAATGAAAGTGCAGAATATTATACTCTATTATTTTTTTAATAACATAAGGATAATTACTGTCTTTTTTGCAAGAAACATTTATTTTGGTAGAAAATTATTTGCAAATAGTGACATCTATCGATCGGTAAATAGCCATCAAACACTTTGAAGGTATCTATTTAGACTAACTATACTTTTACTAACAAACGTATAGTGATCATAGATGGCACTACATAAATAACCAGCTTTAGATGATCCCTGTTTTGTTTGGGACTACGTACAAAAGAGAGGTCAAGCTGTACACAGAAAACCACTCAACCGATTGTGATGTAACATATACTATTTTATAGGTTTAAGTATCTTTTGTACATGAGTGTATGTTTTATTGAAATCAATTTCGCCGTTTTACAGATCTTTAGCAACATAGAAAAAGACAGACAGACATAAATTCTAAAAAATATCAAGTATTGCTTTTTAGCATTTTCCTAGTTTTTTAGCTAATTTTCGTCAAAATATCTTTAATGTACAGACTTTTTCACCTCTACAGTTTTATTATAGTATAGATGGACGATTGAATTGCCGAAGAATCTATTGTGGTTTTACTAAATAACTGGCTTAAAATTGATTCAAAACCTTACAGACTGTTCTGGCCACATTACCTACAGAAAATAAACCGTTATGACCGCTGAAATAAGAACCATTGACAAAAGTAATTTTGCCGTGTAGGACTAGAATTTTGAACAGTACAAAATTTTGTCGGCTCACAGGAAAAGAAACATTAAATGTATTTATCAAAAAGTTATTTAATTTAGTAATAAATAATTTATCAAGTAATTAACTACATGAATAAAGTTAAAGTAATAAAATTTAGAAAAAACACTAGAACAAATTAAACTAATAATAAAACAAACCTACATAAACTTATTTCTTACAATCCTCTCAACGTACTCCTCAAACTGTCTCTTCAGTACCATTACTTTTTCAACGTCTTACATGCCAGCGAAAATGGCGCCTCCCAACCATGAGACGCAATAAGTCTCGTTGGAACCAATCACGTTCACAGGCCTGCCTAGAGCTATCTCAATCTCCCACGACAACCTATTGATAAACACAGGACTAGCAGACAGACCTCCAGTTGGTACAACAGCAGCCAATAAATCAATATGTAGCATTTCTTGGTCGCAATTATAACGGCGTTCTGAAGACTTATGCACTTCGTATCCTCCCCTTGAATGCACTTTGGATAGGAAATCATCTCCGCAGCGTTGAAAATTTCTTGACTGATGTCGATATATTCACCGCTAGGCATTTTATACCTCGCTGTAGGACATTTTTCTTGATTAGTTGGATTGATGACCATGGACGCCTCTTTGATTTTGTCTACCATGTATTCTGGGTTCTCACCTAGATCTATTCCTCGGGATTCGAGACTCTCTTGAATGTAATCACATAAAGCCCGCCCACCAAGGAAGGTTTCAACGTGCGCTTAGTTCATATGGCCACCTTCGTAGATGGGGTTCACATCTGTTATGTCATAACCGAGGTATACTGAAAGTCCAGTGGTGTATAAGACGCTTTGGGACTGGCACGAAAATTGGGGGCAGTTCAGGGTCTCGAAGAAAATCTCGCAGCAGTGCACTCTGGAACGAAAGATTGTTTTAGGCCTGGTTTGCATTACGCTGGACATTAGTTTCGACTAACTGGTGAATTAATTTTATATATGAAGTCGTCAGAAAATAAGAAGTGAAAGTCCGATCCATCGTAACTGCGCCCTTATATGTAAAACTACAATTTGCGCCTGGCTCCACCCGTGAGAACCGATAACCTGACTGAAGATAGCCGATATTATAGTACAATGTATAAGATATTAAAGTGCTTTTGGGTGAATGAGTAACAAACATCTATATATCCATCCATCCTCACAAACTTTTAAATTTATAATATTAGTACTAAGATGTACGAAAGCTGGGCTTGCCGGCGATTACACGGCCGCCTGTCAAAATCTTTCCTGACGTTGTGTCTCGCCCGTTTTTTGCTATTTTTCTTCATATTGTTTCATGTTAATTTTATACGAATTCGCGAATCTTTAGGGTGGTTTCAGATTAGCGTTTTATACGCGCGTATAAGCTCGTTTTTGGAAGCGCATGTAGGCGCGCCGTTTGGCACACGTGCAACTCGTACGAGCGCTGACGCGACGAGTCGTCAGAACCCATGTTGACACTGACAAGATGTCACTACTGTTTCGAGCGAAAACGCAGAAATATGCCCGTGTACGCGAGTCCGGTTTTTTGAAGCGCGTAATGAAGCGCGCGTGTAAGCGCGTACGCTGAAACGACCGTATACGCGCAGAAAAATACGCTAATTTGAAAGCGCCCTTATACATATGCAACATCCTTTGATAAAATAATACTTTATTACTTGAAATTTTTTTCGATCATATTACGAGCTAAGCTAAATTATGTTTGTTTAAAAAAATTTGGTATTTTGGATAATTACTAAACCATTTTAAAAAAAGACAAGGGCTCATATGTTTTTTTTAAGTTAATTACAAGCTAAGTTTATCCAGATTTCGTTTTTTTTGTATTGAGAAACATTTACTTACCGTGTGGTCGCAGCAAAGTATTGTAAATAAAATTCAGAGTTGGTTTATTGTGTAAATTTTAATTCATAATGTTTTAAGACAGACATTTATGCATTACATATGAAACAAGCATGTAAAATATTCGATAAAAAACAATATTAAAGGTAAGAAGAATCCGTAATCAACTCCGAACAACCAAACAGCTTAAACTTGTACGGCATGCGGCAGTGTGATCAATCTTTCGAAGAACATCATTAAAATTCTAACGGTGTGCTGGTTAATTCTGAACAGATACGGTCGGGAATCGAACTCAGAACTGGGCTTACTCGCTCTATGATTGATTACTGGTTGCTTGTGTTATTTGAAGTAGTATGGGAATAACATCTTTGTCATGGCAGGGTTATACAGGTGTTGAATTTTGTAACGTCATGTCACAGTGAGATCTCAGTGCCAGTGTAGGAACTCATCTGCTAAAAGTGCCGCGTCGATAATTCAGTGACTGAATTAGCGGCTGTAGTATTTGGTTGGCATGACACGCCATACGTGCCAAACGATCAGCATTATGTGACGGCGGTGGCAAACATTTGGTTACGTATACAGCATTGATTAATATATATTTTTGCTAAGTTGAAGACTCCAAAATCGGGAACCATAAATAAAATAGACTCCGTCTTTACAAAAATTCTAAATACGTTAAGACTAAGACATTTATTTTATTAGTATTAACTCCTTGTTATGTAAAAAAGCCTATCAAAGCTCACAATATTTGAACACATAATTAAAACATGTACGACGCAATCTGGCATGTGTAAATCTATGGCACTCAACCAAAGATCTATCTGTACCAACATTCTTAAGCCTCGCGATCGACTCACACAATAGCCAATCAGCTTCTTAGCTCCTTACAACATGTCGAAGCCTTATTGAATATTGGCTATTGTATGGCTTTTACAACGCAATTTCGAGGCGTGGTATTAATAATGGTGTATCGAGCTTATAAGGCCATAAGCGATGGGAATATTAAAATGGTTTGGAAATTATTTATGAATAGGTTTTGGTACGGTTTACAGCCGTCAAAGTCAAGATCATTTATTCAGTTTGTTACTATGTGACGTTATGAAGGTCACAGCAAATTTTGGATATCAAATGATTATTACAACAGGTATCTCATGACATCTACTGAGAAACCAACGGTGCTCGCCACTGCATTGAAACAGTTACTCTCTGCATAGCAGTCTGTTGGTCACTTCACTAAGCTATCGCTGCTTATGTCGTGTGACGTGAGAAGATACTAGTCCTGTCTATATTTATGTATCGATATTACACGAGAAAATTGGCATATCGCTATCCCGTTGGGTTGCTGAGGTCAGACAACAGTCGCTCTATGGAAAAGCTGATATTCAGTCATATCTGTTTAGACTAGTAAACGGACCGCGGTCTCGAAGGCGTGTAAGTCTTAGACGTAACTGGGATAACGCTAAAGCGATGATGATTACATGAGACAGTTAAAGCCGCCCAATTTCTGAAGCCTGTCGTAAAAAAATCATTATTTCGTAATCATCATCTTCTCAGTCGAGAGTCATCCAGTGCTGTTCATACGTATGTGTCAAGTCTATCCATACGGACCAATCATCATCCGGGCTCAATGATTACATACATTTATTTAAGCTGTGTTATAAGCAACACAATGTCATAGTGGTTTACTCAGACATTATGTTTTGTTTTTTTTTTATATAGACAACACCCGCACTAGGAATAAATCATGTGTCACGGGGGACTTTACAAACATACTAGCAACGGACACAATGAACACCCACACTCGAAACAACAATTTATGGATCACACAAAGTGTTATCTCGTGTGGGAATCGAACCCACAACACTTGTCGCAGTGTCAAGCGGCGTGGCGGCCACTTAAACCACTACGCCAACCGTGCAGTCAAACGCTACGCTTTTTGTATCTCCGTCGCGTCGTCTAAATGTTTGGATTAGTATATCTTGAACTTCTAGTTGAATAGTTACAGCATCGAGCTATATATTGCTGGTGGCATTACACATAATGTAATAAGCCACAACAATATTTCCTTGTAGCATTTCATGGGTTGATAAGCCATGCTTGTGGTCGCCGCTTCAAAGGTTCGCTAGCGGTTCTGTACGGTGTGACCTTCTATCTATCGACCAGAGTATAATAATATTTGTTCTGCTTGCCGACCTTAGACCAACTAGTAAGTAAAATAGCTTACTTTTCATGAATTACGATTTTTTCAGATTGCTATCATTATCATTTAGATGCCGCACACCCTGTTTTAGTATGACAGGGAAATCTGCATTTGACATTTTTATCTTCAAAGTTATGCGTTTGAAACCACCATAATTGCTTATTTCTCGCATTACAACATTTTTCCTTGGGAAGTTTTTTAAACGGCTCTCGAGAATATTAAAGTATATTGACATAAAATATCTGGTCATCATTTTTATATTATAGATACTGTTTCCCGTAACGATCGCGATGATTTGTCGGAATGATTTCATTTAAAAGTGTTTTCCAAAGTTATCTGTTGGGAAAATTGAGGTGCTTGTTTTAAGGACGTCTTCCATCTTAAAATTTGAGCGCTACAAAATATGCCCTGTTTTTTTATGGACATTAATTAATATACTGTAAATCAAAATGGGGCTATTTTTAGCGTCTAAACATGTAACGGCACTGTAAAATCTTCTTTCTCATAATGTAAATTCTCTAAACACATTTATGTTCTAAAAATCTGTTTTTACGCACTCCTCTTACTTACCAAAACTACAAAAGGAAGGATTTAAAAAAAAACCTATATTTGCAGCCAATAGTGCTATGAAATCCCATCAATTGATAACAACCATTGTGTGTATTGTCCAACCAACGCAACCGTGAGTTATGGCGTCCAAGAGAAACATCATAATAATTTTCCGACAGCGCTAAGCATCCGGCCTTCTATTTGATTTCGGACAGCCTTGGAATGAAAACCTGTGGACAATTTTGTAATTTCTACGTCAGATTTGACTTCACGTGTGGTGTAATGGATTAAATAGTCACACGGAGATGTGCCAGCAGGTCGCATGTATTGTTTTCGATTCCCAGACGGGTTTTACTTAGGGTGATCAACATTTTTTGTTGTGTCCATTGTTTGAATGCCTGTAAAATTCGTCGCGCCACCGATTTTTAGCCTACTAAAAGAGTAGTCTGTAAAAACGAAGATTCAGCTAGTGAAATCACCATAACAATATTCAACAATATTATTATTCGCGGACAACTCCCCTCGCGGACATCTAATCTCAAACTAGGCAAAAACCATACAATGGTAACTGATAAACACTCGTGTATAATCTGAAATACAAATATCTAAGTTCATTCGACGACCGGTTGGTGCAGCGGGAGTGTAAGCGACTGCTACGCCGAAGGTCGTGGGTTCGATTCCCGCTCAAGGCAAACATTTGTGTGTATGAACATGGATGTTTGTCTTGGTCTTTCTATGTACAATATGTATGTATTTACAAAAAAAAAGTATATATGTAGGCGTCATGTCTTCCATGACGCCTTCTAAATTTAATTTTAATTTATTTTAATTTTCGTATTAAAAAAAAAAATATATATGTATGTTTATCCATTATCTAGTACCCATAGTACAAGCTCTGCTTAGTTTGGGACTAGATGGTGATGTGTGTATATGTGGTTTTTCTTCTTTTAAATTTAAGAGCTGTGTTCTTGTCGGTGGAGTGTACGCCATATATTTCGGTCTTCGCCCAATACTTTGACCTCTTTATACAACATGACCTTTGCCTTTTCTTTCATTTGATGCGTGTATGCCCGTCTGGGTCGACCTCTTCCTCTCTATCCTTCTATTTTGCCTTCCAGTATGTTTTTATCAAAATTACTGCTAGTTTAAGCAAATAATCGTGCACATCACATGAAGATTTGCTGAGTGGGAATAGAACACGCTAGTACTGCATGCCGAGAGGGCAGTCAATACCTAACTACTTTCAATCGAACTCCGGCCGTGATTTATCATCGGGTCTGCACGTGCTGAGAATAATAGTGATACCCAATTTAAGCTGCGTATTCACTAGACATTTGCGCTATAGTTAAGCGATGTGACTAAAGTGCAACAATTAAATAAGCATATAATATCGAAAAGTAGGTAGTGCCCCGTGGATTCGAACCCGATAACGCCTGCATGGCTGCCTGTTTGTATCTCCTCTACGCTACCGTTGCCATTTTGGTAAACTCAATTTCTATTTAACGGTCAAAATAGAAACAGGTCCTTTTTTATATCGTTACGTATATTAGATATCCCCGACAGGGTAGGCACAGGAGTAATATTACATATTTCACTTTATAAATTTTAGATTCCACGTAAAGGAGGTGATGCGAATTGCCGTTACCCAATGTGCCCACATTGACTTCTAAATAACTCAGTAACACTTTTACCCGACCCGGGCATCAAATCCGGGACAGGCAACGGGTGCGATTTCCGATAAGCAGATACATACGCTATCCACTGAACCACTTCTTATAGTATTTCAAACAGAATTGTTGGTACCAGTATCATGTGAGTATATATCCTTGTTGTATTTTGTATCTCAAATAATAAAACGACCAATTTATACGTCATCATCATCTTAGCGTTATCCCAGTTTCAATCTGAGGTCCGCTTACTAGTCTAACCGGATTTGGCTGAATATTAGCTTTTTCACAGAGCGACTGCCTGTCTGACCTCCGCAACCCGAAGGGATAGCGATATTCCATTGTTTAGACTAGTGTCAGTTTATTTAGAAGGTAACCCTGTCACCCTGTAACGACTGTCAAAGATCTTCATGATAATCGGAACCGATGGCTTAACGTGCTCTCCGAGGCACGGAACAGGCGATAATTAACAATTCAAACCGCACATAACTCCGAAAAGTCATTGGTACACGCCGTGGATTCTAACCCGCTACCCTCTGCATGGCAGTCTGTTGGTATATCCTCTAGGCTATCGCTGCCTGACCAATTTATACGTATTGTCAATAAAATGAGTCTGCGTGGATGATGCGGTGTTGTGGAAATAACGCGATCAATTTGTGGCGTAAAGATAAAATCTCAATGACAATTATTTGTGGCTTCCAATATTCACGATACAAAAGTTACTTATACACAAGTATGACAATGGAAGCTTTAGTAAGCCAATGGAATAAATTGAGAGAGATTGTGTAATTTGCTCCTTCTTCTTAGCATTTTCGAATAAAGCGTTGAGAAAAATATTACCTAGTATTTGATTTAGATGCATTCATCGAATATATAGGTACGAAGAGATTTTACTAACTCAATGCATCATCAACTGATCAGATCGCGCAGTGGTTAAAAGTGTCCCTTGCTGTTTCAATTACGACGAGTACTGTGGGTTCGATCCCAATACGGGACAACAAATTGAGAGATCAAAAAAATGTTCATCCCGAGTTTCGCTGTTCTTTGTGTGTGAAATTGCATGTTTACAAAGTTTTCTGCGTCACCGAATTTATTCTTAAAACGGGCTTTTCAGTAAAACAAAACTTAACAAGAAAATGAATAAAGAACAATGTAGGTCCCTATTTGCAAGTAGGTAAATAAAATTTTTGAAAAAATATTTTTTTATTCTGCGATATTACTGTACGTAAACATAAAATAAACTCAAAGAGTAAAATATATAAGAGCTCACGAGCATGACAAATAAAATAAAGTTCCTATGTGAATTAGATTTATTTTAAATGAAGCAGCGACTTTTAATACTGTTGTGGAAGAATTCCTTACTTTGATTTAAACACAGGACTGATTGAATTCATTGCCTGCGAGATCCATGAGTAATAAACCAATAGGTTAGAGGCTCTGATTAGCGCAAAAATTTTAAATAATTCTATTCCTTAATGATTTCAAAAATCAAATCAATATCATGCATTCACTTAGGTCACAAAGTAACGCGTATGAACGTCAAATATACCGGATAATACTTATAAAAGTATTTTTAAATTAGCCAGAATAGAATTTACGATCACCCATAAGGCCAATGATTAAACTTTTGACATAATTCTCGTAAAACTTCAATTAAATTTGCATCCGTTTGACATGACACACAGAGCGTAGCATGACGAGGCTGTGATTGCCTTGCATCGGTCACTCGCTCTCAGCGCTTAAATGAACATTTTTCAATCTACAGCCTCCAGCAATCTGGCCGTGAAATAATAAAGTCTTTCCAAACAGAACACTCGCCCGCTAGATAGTATTGGCTTCTTATAAATAAGTTAGCTGGGATTTTACGACGTAGGCTAAGTATAGGTAATACAAACACGTTTATGATAATAAGAAGTATTTTTTAATTTCATACTCTAGAATTTAACGAGATATGATCAAATTTGTGTCAGTTGTGTTAACTAATTTAAGAACTTCTACTGAACGGGTGAAAATCTATCATACTCTTTATAGGACTAACTTTCGATTTCAGTCGTCTCATTCGATACCTGTCTTTGTCAAGAGTTCAATATTTTGGTATTGAAATCCCACTATGACATTCGGTGGACTGAAGATCTTACTGAGAACGCGGGAAACGGTTGGATGCGAATGGGTCATGATCGATCTGAGTGGAGGCCTTTTTTCAGCAGCAGTCAGCTTTTAGCAGAGATGATGGTGGTACTGAGATATTCCAGAATGTCCAGTGGATAGGGTAGTTTGCTGATTCCCGATCTGCAGACGCAGACGGTTCCAGTTCCTGGTCGGGCAAAAAGTGTTACTGAGTTTTTCTCAGTAGCAGCACGGAGTCTGGCAATTTGCCCTGTGCAACTATCTAAAATTCTCAAGCCCGGTCACAAGGAGTAATTTTGTAAATAAAGAGCATCTATTCATGCAATCGTTTCTAAATTGCATCCGTGTAATACGAAACTAACAAGCAACTTGATGTTATTCAAATCTCTGTATGAAATTCAACTTCATAATAAAACTTCATTTATATCTCCGTGGTCCAGCGGATAGCGTATGCATCTGCTGATTGGAGGTCTCGGGTTCGATTCCCGGGTCGGGCAAAAGTTTTACTGAGTTTTTCTGAATTCTCAGTAGCTCGGAGTCTGGTGATGTGCTCCGTAACGGCAATAGGCTCGCCCCCTATTACGTGTGACGTAAAACTCATAAGGCGAAATGTAAGTGAAATATTACACCTCCGCCTACCACTTGGGGATACAGGCGTGACAATATAAAAAAGAAATGTATTGCATTCATGCACAAGATTATGCAAGATGATTATCACAGTAATCATCTGGCCTCTAAACTATTTACTGTATTTACAGCGCGAATTTTGGCAAATATTTTTCCACATTTTATTTCCTCACTACACATTTTTGCAAACGCGCTTTTAAAAATTGTGGCGCTTGCAAACGTATTTTTACAACGAATAAATTTGAGAAGCTGCTTTTAACTGTGATGTTTGTTTTGTGTAACTATCCGTGTGTCCGTAGCGCTTTAATGGTGTGTTTTAATGAGGTCCAACTCGGACTGAGGTATAGGATTAAGGTTTATTACGGCATCAGACTAATTATCTTCGCTTTAAAGGTGTTTTCCGTGTCAAACTGAAATAACTCTAGTTTTGAATACATTTGGAAGGTAATGAGTGTTTCCATTTGATGCAGTCGTTATAAAAGGGTACGTACTGTATATACGTATACACAGCTTATGCTATTTCATGCTTATATTATTCACGACCAAATGATAGATTTCTGTGCGGTGATGGATTCAGAATATCACTATCACTACCCCATTTCATTCCATGGGTGTCGTAAGAGGCGACAAAGGAAAATATACACAGCAAATAGTATCCTGCGAAACAGACGAAAACTCGACATCATACTCTTTGTCAACCCGTCTGGCAAGCGTGGAATAGTAGGCCAAATTTGCCACTACACTATGCAATCAAAAATTTTAATATATTGATTACTTAATTACCAAAAAGCTTGAGTATGTGGGAATAAAAGGCACACAATTGAAACTACTTACTATCTTAGCGACAGATGTCAGGGTGTAATCCTAGGTACAAACCTCAGTGTGGATATCCCTAATCCTCTCTTCGGGGTACCTCAAGGGAGCATTTTAGGAGTAACTTTGTTCTTAATATATATGACCTATGTAACCTAAGTCTTCATAATTGTGTCATTGTGTCTTATGCAGATGATACGGTACTATTATTCACAGGAAATACTCGTACTGAGGTGTATACATGTGTTCAACTTGGTTTCAAAACTGTAAATAACTGGCTTTTTGACAATGTACTAACCTTAAACACCCAGAAAACAAAATATATCCACTTCTCAATACGTAACAATAACATTCATGAATCAGCTAACAACACAATATTCGCTCACGACAGTAAATGTCATTTATCTGCTGACGCCGCATGCGCCTGCCCTACTTTAGAACCTACACTATGTATCAAGTACCTTAGAATAACACTTGACAACAATCTTAATTTCCGCATTCAACTAGATCTCTTATGTAAACGGGTACGTAAATTAATATTTATTTTCAAAACAATGCGTAGCGCTGAAAATGTTAAATTAATAAAACAAATCTACCTGTCGTTGTGTCAGTCCATCATAGCCTATTGCATTACTTCATGGGGAGGGGGCATCCAAAACTGTCTTATCGCCACTAGAACGCGCTCAAAGAGCTATTCTAAAAGTGGCGACGTTTCGACCTTACATGTTTCCTACCTATGAATTGTATCAGTCCACTAATGTCCTAACTGTACGTCAATTGTTCATACTGCACACCATACTTAAACAACACGCACTAATTCCATTCAAACCACTGCCCCCGGTCAAGAGACGGAAAGATCTAGTCTGTACTAAGTTTCATGGTAAATATGTCTTTATAAATAGATTTTTCTTATTCATAGGCCCTTTTTATACAATAGATTAAATAAGTTACTAGATATATATAATTTTAGTGATAAGCAATGTAAAATAATCATAACTAGACACTTACAAACAGTGACCTACTCCGATACTAACAATTTGCTTACAGTCATAATATTACCTACAATTCAATAGCCTCGATTTTAATTATTATTGCGTCAATGTTAAATTTAAGAGTATGCACATTTCGCCGTCCCCGGAGAATAAAATGATAACTGCCATTGTCTTAGTTTTAGTGTTATGTCATTTTTGGGATCTGTGGGTGCTTATACATCTGCTCAATTTTTTTCCTAATTTTTATACAGTTATTTACGAAGTTACAAAATATTACAATAGTATTCAAAGATTTAAAACAAGTTTTAAATTACGCTCTCATGAAAAAAATATGCGACTAGATAATGATAAATGCAGTTATCATTTTATTCTCGTTCAAAACCATCCAGTCGCTCTGTTTATGACGTGTTAGTAATATGACTGTTATGGATTTGAAAAATGATAAGTGAAGAGTACAATATTTGATTCTGGTCAGGCTGTACGGAGAATAAAATGATAATCGCCGTTAAACAACTTAGATGATGGCAAATTTTGACTAATCTTTTATTTTTGAAATAATATTTTGAGAATAAGGCGTATTTCAATAAAACATTTAGAGTAAACAAAAAATAACCTTCTTTAAAAGCTTACAATCATCTGTCTACGTCCAATGTTTAAGGAGCAATCGACGGAAACATGTTTTTTATTTTTCCTGTAAAGTTGCATTTTTGTAGTTATCATTTTATTCTCCGGGGACGGCGATTTGTTATATTTTGCACAATTATATTACGTAAGCACAAAACTGCCTGAAATACAGGTGAAAACCAAGTTCAGGCAATTCATTTTAAACCTAGGTAGCAAAGTAAAAATAAACTATACCGGCCTTATTTATTATTTATTTATTTATTTTATTTATTTATTATTCACACGTTCATACAGGAATAGTGCAGTGTCCCACAAAACCGTGTCATCGGTTTGACTGTGGAATCCAGTCTCCGTACAGTATTAGAGCGTTTACATAAAATTAAATAAAATTACAATATTTACTTATGGCTAACTAAACTCTTAAGTTCTAGCACTTATATAAGTAATAATGCTTAAGTCTCCTTTTAAATATAGTTTTATTATTTTCGTTATTTTGTCCTCTGGGAGATTATTTAGCAGATATGGCAAACGTTTTTTTAAAGTTCTATCACCATAAACCATCGATCGGGTGTTATGATTATTTGTAACATGTTCCAAGTTATGCTCAAGACTGCCATGGTTGTATGTATGTAAACTATATGTTAAGTATTTTGTGTTTATTAGATTACTAGAGGACGCCAGCAGCTACGCCTGCATATTTTTTAAAGTTTTGGCCGTTTTGGCCGATCCCGTGGGAATTTCGGGAAATCCCTTCTTAGTGCACCCCTACGGTCTCCAAGGAACATACATGCCAAATTTCAGATTCCTGCGCCCAATAGTTTCGGCTGTAGCGTATCTGTCAGTCAGTCAGTAACGCAAGGATTTTATATATTAAGATAAAGTATTATAGTATAATATTATCCAGACCTAATGTGTCCATCCACTGAAATGTAAACATAATTATTGAATAAAGATTATTATTAAAGATTTTTGTTATTATCCATGTATTTTTTTCATTCTGATACCCTCTGACTGTGCTACTCTCCTATTAACCCATTACGCACGTGTCAGAATCAGAAGAGCTTCCTATAGTGTAGAGACAGTTTTGATAAATAAAAGAGAACTATCAAATCATACTTTCATTTATTCAGTTTGGCACAAGGATATATCTTTAGATTACGTCGTGATTCTACATTTACAGCCCAGTTCGCAAAGCAAAGACATAGAACCAAGAGAAAGAACGGGCAATAAAACTCTTGATCATTCTTTTCAATAACTATATATAACAATAATTAACAAACAGTGGTACGGCCAATTTATATCAAATATCAATGTTGTGGGTAGTTTTATATTACTAGAAAGGTCTGTCTTACAACAGAACATAATAAGCATTATTTAGCATCAACACAATTTACTAAATGTTTACCACAGGTATATCTAATGAATCTCATTGATACGACTTGATCCACAGTATATTATTCTATCCTATATTACAATCTATAATATCTCACAAACGATCAAACTACCCACAACACTATATCAATAAGATAATGATAACACAATCTTACATTGTGTCCTAGACGATGAAACAAAAGAACAAGCAACACAGTATTGGAACACAGTGGCAATTAAATAGTCAGAACCAATATCGTACCTGAGCCGTCGTCTAAGGAGAATAGGACGAGCTAGCCGAGCCTGTCGACTTATATAGGTACACCTTATTTACACGTTTGACAGTTTAACTGTCAAACGTCATGTCAGTGTCATTTAGTTGCCACTATCCTCTTACATATTATGTATAAATACTTGGATATCAGTAATTTCAGCCCAAAGCCTAGATATTATTACATATCTCTCACGGCCAGACTGACAATTACTTCGTCCTCGAAGTACAATAAATTAAATAACACTTTACTAAACAATCGCCCGACGGGCGCCCTGTATAATGTAAGAATGAATTCTTACCATATTGATTAAAGCCATCTAAAAACTATAGTATCGTTACGTCCGCTACGGCTATACTGACTTACGTCGTCATCTAAGTAAGTTCAATTATAAGAATAGTATCACAACAACAATCTATTTGTACAAAACAATTACACAAAAATAAACTGGACTCATATTTACAGTAATTACGGTTTCATTTTGCGAGTCCAGAAATAAGTTCTGTGTCAGCTGCTTTGATACCATTGTTACAAATTGTATTTACTATTCTATGAAGGGATCATTAACATTCATGTTTCATGTTACATAGAAGTACACTTAATCCAATAAATTACAATATTACACCACTGCATTATCCATCCACAAATTGACAAAAATAATATAGTACAAAAGGAGCCACTACGAAGCATAAAAATTTAAGTAAAGGTTTTAAGAATAAAAAATTAAAATAGGTAATTCTGCTTATGGCTGATAAATAAATGAAATAGAATAAATAATTTAAATTCACAACCGAGTTAAATAATTAAATTCGATTTCACTAATTTACAAGTATACAGGTACTAACTTGTATGATAACAGTAGTGTAATACTAGGAAAATACTTTCATTCTAATACACTCATTACCATTGCCTTTCCTTTCACATTAAATAGACAAGTAACAACGGTCAATCTCCTTGATACTATCTAGCCCCACACCTGCTGCACATGAGTCCAGGCTAGAACAAGGCGAAAGACTTCAGCAGTTGGTAGGCAATATGATCAATATCATCAACATCAAAATGATTATCAATATCATCAACATCAAAATGATTATCAATATCATCGACATCAAAATGATTATCAATATCATCAACATCAAAATGATTATCAAATTCATCATCAAATTCACTATCAAAATCATTATCAAAATCATTATCAAAATCATTATCAAAATCATTATCAAAATCATTATCAAAATCATTATCAAATTCATTATCAAATTCATTATCGAATTCATTATCAAATTCATTATCAAATTCATTATCAAATTCATTATCAAATTCATTATCAAATTCATTATCAAATTCATTATCAAAATCATTATCAAAATCATTATCAAAATCATTATCAAAATCATTATCAAAATCATTATCAAAATCATTATCAAAATCATTATCAAAATCATTATCAAAATCATTATCAAAATCATTATCAAAATCATTATCAAAATCATTATCAAAATCATTATCAAAATCATTATGAAATCATTATCAAAATCACATCAACATGGCTATCATTGCCAGCATTATCAACTTCTTAACCATCGGTAAGTTAATCATCAATAATAATTCAATCATCGTCAACTATTTAATCATCAATGAATAAATCGATGTTACCACATTATTATGGATATTTACAGATACCTTTATATCATCACTGCTACCTACATCATCGATCCTTGTTTAGAAGAAGTTTATATGTAATGCTGTGTATGGTTATCAGAACCTCTAACCTATAGTAAGACCGCCCTTTTATTTTCTTTGTATATGTATTTCAAAATTTAACTAAAATACTTTAGTAAGAAAACAAAAAAAAATGTTATCTGTAAAAGCTACTATGTCATCAAAGAATATCTAAACGTTATTAATCTATAAATCGTAGCTATCTAAAAGTACAAATTCTTTATTATATTCCACAAAAATTAACTGTAGGAAAATCTATAAATGTAACTTATCATAATCAAAATTGATATCTATATTAATAATACACTAAAATGTTATCAATTTAGAATAAAAAATGCAGCAGACCCTATTAAAGCATGTTACTATAATACATCTTTTAACTATAATATATCAAATGCACCTAGGAATAATATATAGACTCTTATAGTATATTACTAAACTGCTCCTCTCTCCTAAAAGTGTTCCATAATAATTGTTTCCTAATTGTAAGTCTACCACCCGTAAATGTACAGTATGGAATGCTATAAACTGAATTGACCTGAATGTATTGCTGGTACAAACAGTACAAAAGTATAGATAAATAACTAGTAATCAAGAATGAACCAATTAAGTTAATAATTTATCTATGTTACCAATAGTCAGTGAACTGCCTAAAGTTAAACTAGACGCCAATGCCAGTAAAAGTACTCTTGGTAAGAAACGGTATAATAAACAGTCATGTAGAAAGTCAAACCAGGCACTAGTTAAAATAAGTTAAAATTCGGACCAGTCTTAATATTTCAATATCTATAAGTCAAATATACATACCTAGATTTATTAATTTAGGTCGCAACACTTAAAAACATCAATGTACTTATACCAATACTTATTATATTAAGCAGAATATCTTATTTAATTTAATCAATTTCAGTTTAATTTATCAATTGTATCATGTGATTGTGGCTATTTTCATTCCATTTACACAATCAGAACACTGACATCGTTTTCAATTCGTTTTTTTTTTACGTATTTTACGTTAGGTATCTGGTTCATTCAGTTTCAGGTATAATTAAGATTTGACGATTCGTAAGAGGTTTGGTATAAAAATAGTAAGCTTACGTCATGTAAGTAGGTATTGTTTAAAATAAATAAAACCCTTCAAGCACCTAGAATGATTAAATACCATTTTAATCATTACTGTCATGGTCTCCTACAATTGAACCACACAAAGTACATGTACTCATATATCTTTGCATAAAAAATATCTCTAAATAGCTTATCTATCGCAGTGTTTATACCAGAGATACTAAATTGATAAGATAGTTCATTACCGAGAGCTAATCCTAAGATTGATTATTACTATAATTATGGTCTGAATAGGTTTACAGTTTAACACATGGCACTTCATAATAAAAATACATAATTTCAATGAATAAAAGCAGATAAAAATAAATACCGTCTCATATTTTATTAATTTATTGAATTTATTTGTATTATTTCCGAGAATGGATAAATAAACTATGAGAATGTTTTCGAAAAAAAAACAGTGATGTAATTTGGAACTATTTTCAAATTGAATCAATTTAGTTGAATAGCTTATTTCAGATCCATTTAATTAGACAAATATCTGCATTTATTACACATTTCATTTTAACTATTTTATCTGCTATTATCGTTATAAATAACAGGAAATTATCAACCAAAATAACACTACTTGAAAATATTGGATACACTGCCATCTAATAGTGCCAGACATAAGCAAAATGATGTCACTTTCTTTAACAAGTCAATTTAATCCTATGTAATATAAAAACATTCTTCAATAACTACTTTTTAATGAAAATACCTTGAGCTATATATTTAGACGTAGCATATATGACCCCTTAGGCCTCAGGAGGATGAGGTATGTTTAAAAAATAAAAGGAAATAGTTACTAAACGAAACTATCATTTTATCGATATAATCTAGCTAGACACAGACCCGCTTGATATAATATAAAATATTTCTGTACCTACACACAAAAGTTCGCTTGTAGTAATAGTTATACAAAACTCGTAGGTTATCTTTACAACATGTCATTCAAATGTGGTGCCTATGAGACAAATGGAAGCTATTTGGTTTTGTTCTTCCAATAGAAATCAAAGTGACAAAATCATAAGTATGTCTATTGCAAGTAAACTGGTGGAAATTATCTGGGTACATGACAATTACCCACTACACAATTATAGAAAGTGCATTATTAATTGTAATTCTATACACAATTTTTTGTGTATATTTCAAAGATATGTTGAAGATAAATATACAGTTTCATATTCTTATCTCCAGGGCAACACATTCAAGAGCTTAACATTAAAATATTCTTATTTTTTTTTCTTTCGTTATAGTTTGGATCCGATTTAATAAAACTATACAGCATGAACTGATTAATTTGGTAATTGTGGCGAAAATATAACAACAGCTTATGGAACAGAGCTAAGGCACATTCCTACACCGCAATATTGGTCTGTATTTAATGAATACACAGCCAACAAAATTAATGAAGAAATCTCTGAAATGTATTCTATCTACCATCATTTCATATTCGACTTGTAATGAAAATATTCTTCAGAGCACTTAATTCTTGGAATTCAAATATGCAGGACGATTACGCTAATCAGTACTAACACTAGAAAGAGTTATCAACAAAGCACAACACAGTCAATGCTCATACAGAGCCTCTGTCAATCACTACAAATGTTGCCTATTTAAATTCCAACAGATTAGAACAATATCGGCTACTTTAAAAATCTATTATACATTTTCTGTAACTTTTTCGCTATTACCTACATACATAGTTTTATACTCAGATACATTTTTGATGAACATGTTAAAATAACCTGGTACAACAGTCATATTTTTCGACCATTCATGGCTATAATCTTGGTGGAAGTACATTACCAGCGTTTGCAGTTGGTTGTTGATGTTGGCTTCAGCATACTGTTGCAGATCGTTAACATATGTAGTCGGTACTCATCCATCGGCTTGCTCTCGGCAACGTTGCTACTGGATCGTAGGGCAATCGTTCTCAGTCGTCAGCTGAACGGTGCAGTGACGGGCTTAGGCAGAATCATGGCATCACGATGAGGAGACTCTGGAACTTGCAATTGGATGTATTAGTATTGTGGGCGCAAATTTATCCCACTTCTGATGTCAGAATCAGAAGAGCTTCCTATAGTGTAGAGACAGTTTTGATAAATAAAAGAGAACTATCAAATCATACTTTCATTTATTCAGTTTGGCACAAGGATATATCTTTAGATTACGTCGTGATTCTACATTTACAGCCCAGTTCGCAAAGCAAAGACATAGAACCAAGAGAAAGAACGGGCAATAAAACTCTTGATCATTCTTTTCAATAACTATATATAACAATAATTAACAAACAGTGGTACGGCCAATTTATATCAAATATCAATGTTGTGGGTAGTTTTATATTACTAGAAAGGTCTGTCTTACAACAGAACATAATAAGCATTATTTAGCATCAACACAATTTACTAAATGTTTACCACAGGTATATCTAATGAATCTCATTGATACGACTTGATCCACAGTATATTATTCTATCCTATATTACAATCTATAATATCTCACAAACGATCAAACTACCCACAACACTATATCAATAAGATAATGATAACACAATCTTACATTGTGTCCTAGACGATGAAACAAAAGAACAAGCAACACAGTATTGGAACACAGTGGCAATTAAATAGTCAGAACCAATATCGTACCTGAGCCGTCGTCTAAGGAGAATAGGACGAGCTAGCCGAGCCTGTCGACTTATATAGGTACACCTTATTTACACGTTTGACAGTTTAACTGTCAAACGTCATGTCAGTGTCATTTAGTTGCCACTATCCTCTTACATATTATGTATAAATACTTGGATATCAGTAATTTCAGCCCAAAGCCTAGATATTATTACATATCTCTCACACGTAACAAAACTGTAAAGACAATTTTAATACGTAAAACAAAATTTGAACCGTATGCATAGCACAAAAATGATTTATGTACTGGCCGGTCTAGACAATGGAAACTTTTCAGACGGTAAAAAAATAAACATTCGCCATTCGTGTACTACCCTGGCAAGTTAAGAGTACACAAAGCGATAGCACAAGTTGAGAACTACTTTTTGAACGTTCATACCTACTATTAGTCAACACTAAAAGTTGGACAATGCTCTTTAATGGACGGTTAATTTGGCCTTTTCGCCGATAGGCCCGTGGCAAAGTACATAAATCGGATAGTATGCGAAGTTAAACGCGTTTGCCATCGTCTGGTTTATGGATGGGTGACCCGTTCACAAATATTTAGACCAGTACCTTGCTGAGGACACATAGCGGACATATGCGTTTAAGCTTGTCTTGAAAATCTATGAAAGCTGTTGATACAAGGAAGCACTCTTATAAATATGCGGACTGTTCTAAACTCTACAATATTTTGGGTTGAACGAGATATCCTGCTTAAAAAACTAGACCAAATTGAAAATTGTTAAAGAGTTACTGAAGCAAAAGCCTTACGTACATACAAAGCTTTCACTCCTTACATGTTTTTCTTTCCTACTTTGTTTTTATAAAAAGGTAGCTGTTATAAAGGAGAACCTTTACAGCAACTACCTGTTTTTATCAAAACAAACTAGGAAATATAAACATATTTGCCAGGGTTACTGTGTTTTCATCGAAAGTTAAACTTTTCATTAGCGAATCCATAAACTGCCTTCCATTTCCAAACAAGGCTAACAGACAAAAATATTCAAATGAATTTATTGAAGCACGCCCTCGCCTAAGTCAATTTTCTTTCCTCCACTAATTCAATAAATCAAGGAAATACGAAAACATAATCCTCTTTCAAATCAAGCGTATACAATCTCGGAAACAATTTATAATATTATCGACCGTACCTTTGACGGCACACTCATATTTTGTAAACACTCGGATTGTATTCAGTTGCAAAATTTATTATTCCAACCGACATTGAGACGAGTACTTTTTTACGGCCACATTATGAAAAAAATAAAAATATTATAGCAGTTTGCTTGAATGGAGTAAGGGTAAGTAATAATAGTTGTCGACCCGGTGGTGTAGCAGGACTGTAAACGGCTGCCACGCCGAAGGTCGCAGGTTCGATTCCCAAAGTCAAACATTTGTGTGCGTGAACATGGATTCTCTTGGGTGTTTCTATGTTTAATATCTATTTATTTACAAAAAATAAGTATATGTATGCTTATCTACGTATCCATAGTACAAGCTCTGCTTAGTTCGGAACTAGATGGGCTTGAGTGTTTGTTGTAGAATATTCATGGAAATACATAAAATTAAAAATAAAATAAAATATTAAAGCAATTTGCTCAAACGAAGGGCAAGTAATGTTAAAATGCCAAGCGGTTTGCCTGTAAACCAACTGTGAAATTTCAACCAAGATAAGGGCTTAATTTAAACGGATATTCCATAATTGTTATATGATGTAAACTGCTGTGTATCTGAGTATAACTTTGTATTTATACTGTTACGATACCGGTTATTATGTTGAGTTAATATATATTTTCATTAAATCTCTCATTTTTTATTACTACTTGTCCCGACACTAAGAACATAATATAGACTCGAAACAACTTGTGTATCTATCACACGATGTCTTATTAATTGATTAAACCATTTGCATTTGGCACAGAGTTAAATGGTGGGGCTACTGCTTTAACCTCTACGACAAATGTGTAGTGAATTTAATATTTTAAAAGAATATTTATTTTGAGACGTATTAATTGGATCTATACGCTATTGAGGCTCTTAATAGTCGAGTGCGTAGTTATAGTCTGTAGCGCCAAGACAAGGATAACAAATACGTGGAATACGACGCTCAATGTTGCTTGTTGTTTACAATTATTTTTGATTAAATCCTTTTATGCACTGTATGAATAAATTCTTTCGTGCGGAATTTATATCACAAAACAACTAGTGCATAAAAATACAACATAACTTCAACCATCATTGCGTTAAACATCTTGATGGAACATGGGCCCCGATTAAAGTTACATTTGCGCCGAGATAAGATCAAAAAAGGTCATTTGCACGTAGCCGAGTCAACGTAGGGAACGAAAAAGAAGTCGAAGATATCCGCCGTTTCCTTCGATTTGTCCTGACAGCATACGAATGAGAAAAGAGGCGTGGATTACTCATTCAACATGATGCAACTCCTTCTTCTTCACCGATATCTACAAGTGCCAAACCATTAGGTATATTTCTGCTCACATGCTGACGAAATTACGCAAAGAACATTGATCTTACTAACGTTGATATGATAAAATGCAGCTTTAAGTATGACGCCTTGCTAAATGGTCATCTTACACTGTTTCGAACTAAAGCTCAAAATGCATACCAGCTCTGACTGTGTGCTTCTTAAAAAATAGTCGAATCGTCGCCAATTTCACCTAAAACATCTTATGACTTAGTAAGGAATATGTAGAGACGCGCTATTCCTACCTATCTCTCCATCATTTACAACCAATTCATTATAAACAACGTGCCTGTACAAAATGCAAATTTCCATTACTGTTCCTTCCTCCATGATTTAGTATTATCGCTATGCACCTGAACTATGAACATAACACTTCTATATTGACTGTATGCCGAACAAACTTTGTCCAACAAATGTTTGAGCATCCACACACCTAATCCTACTGAAAGCTTTTAGGATTTACAATCATATAGATAAAGTATAGAAGCTTTAATCCGAATATAACAGAGAGCAGCTTTGTGTTTCCATAAAAAACTAGTTTAACCGGCAAACGTTCTGCCATATAAATTATTACTAGTGTTTTATGTAGATTTGCCAAATAAAAAATAATTGGTAAAATACATGGTCAAAAATAGAGCAATATTTTTAATGTAATCACCTAGCACCAGGAAATACACTTTGCGAGCTATCCCCATGCCTAATAAGTAAAAAAAAACGGTCAAGTTATTTCTATAACGCGCGACCACTAACTGTACAACTTTTACTTTGTAAAAAATACGGGCACCTTACAGTCATTGGCCTTTCTATTGAGAATATTAATATTAAAAATATTTGTATGTATATGTCAGTAGCATAAATGACTAGACATTTCTTATCATCAATGCGAAATATTTAAACACTTTAAATCCTGGAATCGGTATTTTAGCCAATTTAAACAGAGAGCCATGTTAAAATGGTAATTTTTATGGGTATAATTAAATTAAGACTACGAGTATTTTATGGTAATTCAATAAAAAAAGGCGTAAAAAAATAATATCCTGTGGAATGTGTTCCAATTCAGCTGAGATCACACGTTTAAGCTCCCTGATTTTTTGTCAGTCAGTGCGGGTTGTGTATGTTGTCTAAAGATTTCTGTTATGTACCTTTGCGCATTTAGTGAGCCATTTTCAATGAATACTATCTCAGTACGATAGCTGGAGAAGTTTCAATCCAAATATATTTTTTATATATAAGATTATAAGTTTTAATATGAATAACAGAAAGCGCTAGCTTTGTGTAGTTATCATAACATATTTTGTATGTGTGTGTATATAGAGTATTTAACATTGTACTGGAAACAATGTGGGATAACACAAGAAGGCCTTAGGACTGAGAAAGGGCTGGTGTATTCAAATGCTTAAGCAAACACTATTTGCAAAGTCGACATTACGGTTTTGTTAGCATATGAGCAACAATGTCCATCTGATTTGAAGGCTGTATTGTGACGGCCCAAGACTTTAAAGACTGGCCTGTGGGTTAAATGGTTAGTGATCTTGCAATCTTGGACGTAGGGTCAATTCTCGCTCGAGGACAAGTCAAAATTAAATAGTTATTGATGTTTGCTAGATCGAAGGATTTGATTCCCACACCGAATCTTTTTGGTACATAAGTACTTTGAGCAGATTCATATTTTGTACTGTGTCTGAGAATAATTTTAAGTGCTTTACTTTTAAATCGTAAATTGAAATACCTGAATCTATTTTGAGTACAATTTGTGGTAGCATGTCATCTAGCACTGCGAATACACCTCTGATACTTCACGCTAAATGTAGGCAAGCGTTCCATAATAACTATTTAAAGATGCAGTCTTAAGTGTAACCTAGATTCCATCTAGAAATGAGAACGTGACAATACTTCTAGTGCATAGAAAATTACCTAGCCGTTTGTCAAGGCACGTTCCTAAAAGCGTGCCATTCAAAGCGCCGCCTTGGCTGGAAATTGAAGCGAAATTTTAGTTTTCTCGACACACTTTAGAAATTTGTTCTAAGACGTTGTCTCGCTCTGATTTGTATATCATTAATAAGGTTGCAGGGGCGTTTTTAGGTGGGGGAATAGGGACAGAATTAATAAATATATACTGCTTTTTTACTCAATGAATAAAACGTATATAATTTTAAATTTTATAGAGACTGAATACTAGCTGATTTTATTATAAAAAATATACATTTAGGTATGTTTGTCTACATATTATTTTAAATGCATTGTGTTTAATACTCACATTGAGTTAACTACAGTTTACATTAACACGGTTAGATCCTTAACATACTAGAGGTTAGTTGCAGCCCGAGATACCAATTCAATCGGGGATCGATGTAAAGATGAGGCGTCGGAGTTGGAATATGTCTATACGTTGGCTGCAAATCAGCACGTTGACATCGCGCGTTTTCATATAAGCATCGAAGAGCGGTCAGCTGCTAGTGCGTTCACACTCTTACACTCTGGCACCAAAGGTGAAGAATAAAGGATATGATGGTGCGTTTTCAACAGAAAATTGCGGTACCACCATGTTCGCAAGATCCCACGCGGTCAGAGAGGCAGCTTATCTTAACAGCTCGGGATTAATTAGGCTCACTGCGTCACAAACGTCCGCTTCATATGAATGAGGTTTCGCGTATATAATTAATCCCTACGCCATCTTAAGATCGTCTTAGATCGATTCCCGATTGGTATCTCGTTAATCTTCACATAATGTGTTGATGTGCATATGATGTTACAACGTAATCCTTCGCTATTGCTCGAGATCATTACTGGAACGATCCGGCTTAGTTTTGATCTTCGCACTTAGGGCAGACTATCGCTTCGTTACCAGTACAAGATTATTATGCGTTACACACTAAGGCCTCCCTCACATTGGGTATGCGCGTTTTTAAGCGTACGTTCGACGTGCGCCCGGCGTTCATTTAGCACAACAGAGCGAAAGCCGAGCGCACGAAGGCCACACGTAGGGTGCACGCCCGATATGAGGTAGGCCTCACTGAATTATCTTAACCAGTATAGAAGCATTCGTGTTTGAATCTAGCTCAAACTTGACTGATATTTATATCTTCTCCGGCACTAATACGCCTAAGAAAAACTCAATACCTAACAGCTTTCTTTTTTAGGGTGCCGTAACTAAAATGAAAAAAACGGGACCCTATTACTAAGCCTCCACTGTCTGTCTGTCTGTCTGTCTGTCACCAGGCTGTATCTCATAAACCGTGATAGCTAGAAAGCTGAAATTTCCACAAATTATGTATATCGTTTGCCGCTATAGGTAACAACAAATACTAAAAATAAAAATAATGAAAATATTAAGGGGGAGTCCCATACAATAAACGTGTATATTTTCGTATTTTTTGCTCAAAATTACCAACGGTAACAGGTAGATACTTAATTTTTTTACAGAATATGTAGTTGTATATTACCTTTTAAAATAAATCATTAAATAAAAAAAGTTAATAATAAAATCCCATACAACAAACGTAATTTTTAAGCAATTTGTTACTTGATCTTAATAAACAGGTAGAAACTAAAAAAATATTTAAGTATACATACAGCAAACGTGGTCTTCTTTTATAGATGATGTTACGCAACCCTTCGTGCGCGAGTCCGACTCGCACTTGCCCAATTATTTATTCTGGTTTAAAATAATATAACAAAGAGGAAAGATTTAAATAGTTGTATCATATAAACTATAAGACCGATTGCTAAAATTATTTCACCATTAGAATGCAACATTATATCAGAGTAAAATAATAATTTGCTATATTTAATGTCCATCCGTACAAAGCCGGGACCAGCCGCTGGAGTCCCATAAAATATTATGATATGTAAACTGTGGGCATTTAATTCAACTACTATAACTAGCTAGTCCAAGCTATTATAGAAACAAAAATTATAAACGTAAGACAATACCTCTAAGAACAAGACAACAAAATAAACTACAATACTCACTTCTCTTTCAACGTAGACGTCGGCGCTAACGCCAATATTACTTCCCTCTCTTCAGGAGCGACCCTCAGCTCCCTCTAAAAAATATGATGCCAGACTCTCTCCATGTTATCCTAATGCACAATCTGCCCTTGAACGACCGGAGAATGTAAGTCATAGTCACTTTTAGACACAGCGTCATCCCCTATGTACACCTTGTAAAGGGTCTTCCCATAGAAACCAATTCGGTCTTTTGGCCTACCAACCACTGTTCTGAAAATGGAAACGGGATGTTTGTCAGAGGCAAAGCCAGCTTTACAGCAGAAACTGCCGTTATCAATCACAATAGCAGGCGATTCGCTTTGCATTCTGCTTTATACTTTGACGCATACAGTGTTTGACATATTTGATCTATGAGATTAAAATATGAAAGTGGCGTGAGTGTTGCGATTCGGCGCCACTGTCTGTGTACGACGTCAGTTGATAAATGCGTATTCGTGTACAGTCCCATAGCTTTGCCCATAGCCCAAGAAGACTGGCCTACTCATTTCGGTGACAGCGTGCCGTGGGTCGTCGAAATGACGTCAAAATGACGTCATATTTTTATAGCCACTTTTTGAAAAAAGTTGTTTAGGGTAAATATTCTGTAATTGGAGATCTTTTAAGAACAAAATACCATACAAGTCCATATCTCATAATTATTTGTAACGATTTAATAACATTTTGAGTTCAGCAATGCTTCTCTTACTGGCCTTATATTTTTATACAAATAGCCTATCGATTTAAATGAGTACAATATATTGACAGTACTGGCAACATTACTCTGGTGACAGCATTGACAAATAAAAAGTACTCAGCTCAATAGCTGAAAATGAACCGTTTCTCTTTCCAACACATTAGAAAGTCGCTCGTGTTCACTCGTTTACTCATTTTTAACTGATATTCCCAAACTTTTCTATCATCATGGTGAATTGTAAAAGTAAATCGGTTAAGGGAAGTTCGATTTGCTTTTTTACTCTACCGAAGAAAAAATCTGTTGCTGATGAATGTCTGCGTCATTGTCGTTTAACGATACGGACATAAAATGTGATTTGTGACTTTGTGACCACAAATTAACTATGACATTATAAAATCGATGTCAAGACTGCGTACCTTTAAACGATTACGGCCGGAGCTAAATAGAAGCATAATTACGAATAATAAAAAAAGAAAGCTATACCACCTAACTAATATCGATTATTAGAAGTTCCTATTTACCTACATTGATTTAACTGATTGATTTTCCGTTTTATATACTTATTTTCTTTTATAATATGCCTTTACTTTTTATTTCGAATAGGTACCTTAATATATTATGATAATTGAAACATCTATGTCAATTCACAATTTACCCACAAACTTGTGGGTAAATTGTGATATGAAAAGTTTGAGAACCATCATACGTTCCCGATGACGTACCCTTGGCAAAAATTGCTAGGTATCTTGCCGAATCGAGCAGACCTGTCTTCTAGGGCAATGTACAGTCCGTTCACAGTTATTTTACCTCTGTCAAATATCAGTGTTTGTTTTCTTTATGTTGGAATGGTACTCTGTGATGACAGGTATGTAAAATAGGGTTACCCGTGCATAACATTTTACCCAATTTTAGTGGAAACTAGAATGTCCAACTGTAACCACCATTAGATACAGGTGCGGTTTCAGGAGTAAGCTTATTTAGTACAATAAATGTTGGCAAATAGAAAATGAATTAGGTGTCTTAAAATGATTCCATTGGTGCACGATTGATAATTGTTTATGCTGGTGGTGAAATAGGGTTCATATCAAACGCTTTATTAATATTTAAATCCCAGTCGAAATCGGGTGACTACCATGAAGACATGAACAAAACAAATTAATTTCATGAAATGGCTTCAGGAAAGACTAATTACTCATTTGCCGTCTAATAGTGTAGTTGTTATGAATAATGCCCCTTATCACAAAGTCAAGTTAAACAAGGTACCAACATTAAGTTCTACTAAAGCTAAAATGCAAAACTGGATCACAAATAAGGGGTTATCTTATCTGCCTACCATGGTGAAAGCTCAACTGTATGAAATTATAAAAGACCATAAAGAAGCTCCAATATATGAAACTGATCAAATGCTTGAAGCTCATGGCCACAAAATGGTTAGATTACCGCCATACCACTGCGAGCTAAACGCAATTGAATTTATGTGGAGTCTCATTAAAAGACGAGTCACAAGCAAAAATGTAGGACAAGAGGCAACCAACATTGTGAATTTAGCTGATGAAGCTTTTCAATCTATCACTGCAGAAGACTGGCAAAAACAATGCAAACATGTGCGCCACATTGAAGACAAGCTTCGTGAAACAGATGGGTCTACGGATGCTGAAATGGACAGGTTCATAATAGAATTAAATTATGAGTCTGATACAGAATCCGACAGCAGTTACGAATCGTCATTGGCAGTCCGAGAATCTGACAGCAGTTACGAATCATCATAACATTGGCAGTCCACATGGATCATTCTTATTCAAAAAAAAAAAAAATTGCAGTTTTTGTATTTGATCATTAAAACCTCACATTGGCGTAATTATGATGCGTTTACCTTTGTATCTTCTTTCTCTTAGCGTCATCCCAGTTTCAGTCTGGGGTCCGCTTTCTAGTCTAATCGGATTTGGCTGAATATTAGCTTTTCCACGGAGCGACTGCCTGTCTGACCTCCGCAACCCGAAGGGATAGCAATATTCCATGGTTTAGACTAGTGTCAGTTTATTTAGAAGGTACTGACGCCCTGTAACGACTGTCAAAGATCTTCATGACAACCGGGACCGACGGCTTAACGTGCTCTCCGAGGCACGGGACAAGCGATAATTAACAATTCAATACGCACATAACTCCGAAAAGTCATTGGTGCGCGCCGTGGATTCGAACCTGATACCCTCTGCATGGCAGTCTGTTGGTATATCCACTCGGCTATCGCTGCCTTTTTTTACCTTTTTTTCGTTTACCTTTGTATATACAATAGAAAAAAAAATATTATAACTATTTATTCTTATTCTTATTTATCTTCATAGGAATTTACTTATTTCGTTAGAAAATAAATGTACATGCGTATAGCCATGCCGATATCAAGAGGTTTTTTTACAAACATTACTTCCAAATATTTAATACGATCGCGTAGGCAATAAAAAAATAAGTAAATTTTTAGCAATACTGTTTATTTAAAATGGGAGTATTATATACTAAATATAGCAACACAACGCCCAGGTTGGCCAATCTAACAGCTAGAGGTAAAATAACTGTGTACGGACTATATATTTATTTTGCAAATTTATCCACGGTAAAGATAATAATAGAAAGTTTTTTTAGTTAGCTCATAAATTAGTTTGTAATAATAGTACCTATAAGATAGTAAAAATGCTAAAATCCTCTGTAGTAAGAGAGCACATGAAGGGATTTCGGGATTTACTCGAGCGCGTCAGATGTCAGTTGATAGCATCCATGTCCTACGTATTTTTAATAAAGTAGGAATGTTAATCTGATCGTTTGCATAGTGGAGGTAAGATTACAAAATGAAAAAAAAAGAAAATTAATCGAGCGTGTCAGATTTTCTTAGGGGATGTTAAGTGAACCTAAAAAAGGCTCTAAGTGACACCTAAATAGTATCTTACGATTAACTATTTGAGTGTCACGCAAACTCCTGGCCATTATTAGAAAGTTGCAAATGTGAATGAGTGAATTCGCCGTTTTGAAATACTCAAGCGCGTCAGATTTAACAATAATAATAATATTAGCCATTTATTGTCAGGTAATTAGAACTCATAGATAAATACCTTATAAACTAACACACATATAATAACATTATAATATTACAAAAACGTAGGTGCTGTTTAGGGCTTCGTGTTACGCTGCGTAATCTACGCTACGTATTGCGTAATCTTCCATAAAAACGCCGCTACACAACACCCTTCGGCCAAAACTTTTCCTTGAGGAAAGTCTCGAGATGATGAGTCGGCACCCGCACCACGTACGACTTGAAGTTGGTGTTATGCCGTGACTCCAATCTCTCGACTCTCAAAGTTTTCAGGCGTATGTATTCCACGACCTCCTCGACTTTGTGGAGTGATGCAGCCGAGACACGTACAACTGCGTGATTGGTACGGCGGGACGCAGCTGCATGTTCGGTCCCACTAACCCGGTACCATAGAGGTTACGACAAGTAGGTTTTTTTGTCTTCTTTTTCTCCACCATGATGAAACCGTCCTCGTCGCATGTCGCCTTTTATGGGGCTCGTAGCTCCACAACCTTGTTATGAAGGGGTGCACATCGCTTCTGTTTACCTCCTTTTTCATCCGGCCCATTTAGCTGCGTTTTGCTTTTGGCAGCAATATTGGCATAGGCGCGCTTAGGCAAAACTGGATTGGGTCATAAAACAGAAATTGATGCCTACTATTGACCTAGGAGTAGTTGGCGACTTGGTTTTGCTAAAATTACACTCCATACACACACGACAATTCAACATCCCGTTAATCCCTAGGAATAGCTAGCGGAAACTCACTTTCTGCCGCGAATATCGAGTGTGTACTTGTTCTTACATTGATGAAGTAAAACGTGAGGCGTCTGCAGTACCCATTAAGTGCTCCAATATAAGCTCTCGCGCCCAAGTGATATGAAATCAAGTCAACACAAGAAATTTGAATTATTTCACTGCAAATTACTCCAGTAATGGATCATCAGTATAATTCGATTTGGCGTCGTATTTTCGACCTCTCGATAAAAGTTAGCAAGGTGCTACTAATATTTCAAAGCTCAGTTTTCCCTGAGATATCTAATATTTTCGTTTCGAAAATAATCGAAGGATTGATGACACGAAAATATTGGCAGCAAAACGGAAAATATATTTTTGGAGGCTGTCCTTGTCTTTAGCTTAACTTTTTTACTAATTACGGAAACAAATTCAGATCTTCATCGAATTCCGCTCTAAATTATTTATACACTTAGTCTAGATTTCAATTTGCAAATAGATTCAACCAGGATCTAATACCACAATGGTACGCATAATGATTTACATAATTATTTAGATAAATTTTTGAACCTTTAAAGTTCAATGTCTCTACTCTATGACGTCGTCATGTGGGTTCGATTCCTACGACAGACAATAGCGAGTGTGATCTACAAATTGTTGTAACTGGATCTGAGGATCTCGATATTCTGTGCCCTCTGGTTGAATTTTTGTCCAGTCCACATCGATACAATTGATTTGGGTTGATTGCTAGTGGGTTCCCAAAAATTCTTTAGAATAATATGATATATATTTGTATTGTTTTCTGCCCAGTACATTTTCTATTTGACCAGTAGGTAAAATAAAAAAAAATTGGGCAAGTGCGGGTCAGACTTGAGCACGAAGGGTTCCGTACCATCATCTATAAAAGAAAATCACGTTTGTTGTATGTATATTTAAATATCTTTTAAGTTTCTACCTGTTTATTAAGTTCGAGTAACAAATTACTTAAAAATTACGTTTGTTGTATGGGAGCCCCCATTTATTATTTACTTTTTTTATTTAATTATTTATTTTGAAAGGTAATATACAACTTCATATTCTGTGAAAATTCTTAGCGTCTACCTGTTACCGTTAGTAATTTTGTATTTGTTGTGAACATTTCAGCTTTCTAGCTATCACGGTTTATGAGATACAGCCTGGTAACAGACAGACAGATAGATAGACAGACAGACAGCGGAAGCTTAGTAATAGGGTCCCGTTTTTTACCTTTTAGGTACGGAACCCTTAAAACAGCTCAAAGGAAGTCCTATTTTTGAGTACTAATATACTTTGCCGAGCTAAATCATTATTCATACCATTACGAAAACACAGTTATTCAATATTAAGTCCGCTCAAAGCATCCAATTAAAAAGTAACAATAAAATTATTTTAAAACCCTGGACTGAAGATAAGAATGATTGGTATCGCTTCGCTATACTAGACACCGCGCTGCCTAATAAAAATAGGTCCATAAATGAGGCAACTCATTGTGACAGTGTGTGTCAAACAAAAGCAACAAGACGCATGCGTGAAGAATTGTGTTGTCAGCTTCTCAACAGTTACTCGAGTAAATGGGAAAATATTTTATCCTGTGGTCTAGTGGATAAGTTATTGGTCTCAAAATCAGTTTAGAAAATTCTTAAAAAATAGCAATTCATTAAAAGCATCAATATATTTGTGTATAGGTTAGGCGTACCGCGTAAGTTCCTTTATGAGAAAAATGGTGGGTATATTATACAATGATTAGGTCTCATTTTATTATGATGGTTCGTTTTATGTACTTATAGTATTTTGCAAATCATTATTAGAAATAACTATAGAGGAAATAAGTTGTTTCCAAACAAGTGCCTTCTATTTCCATGCTACTAGTCCATATAAATTTAGTTACACATTATTAATTTAACATGAATAGTCGTGACTTTGAATAAAACAAAAATCTTAAACACATAATTAAACATATAACAAGGTTCTAACAACTAACATTTTTCACCTTATTTGTAAAGGTATAAAGATAAAATAATATAGAAAGAGGTAAAAATAAATATGGTATAATAAATACGTTAGATAAAAGAAATAGTAAAATATAACGAAATACAATAACTATAGATAATAAACATCTCAACTGTGGGCTACTAGCAGCAACATTGAATGGCGTTTCAGTTTTTTGTAATTTTACGTTGAAATTTCAAAATTATTCTTATTTTACAGATAGTATGTGATACCAGAGCCTTTCTTATTTTTTGGAGTTATTTTTACTCAGGATAAAAGCGCATCTTAGCATTGTACAGCGAATTATTTGCGTAATTAATTTGGTGGATATATGCGGTTTTTTGTGCCTCATTTTACAAGTATGAGGGCTCCGTCTAGTAGAGCAGAACGAGACCAATCATTAGTCTATGATTAAAACTATCTGATTGAGAAACTTGTCTTATTTATGAAAGCGTTTTATAGCCAATAAAAAACTCTAATCATAGTAAAACTTCTTACAATAAACAATTTCACTCAGGCAATTAATTCATTTATGATCTAAAATGGAGTCCTAAAACTTATAAAGAAAGTTTTAAGAACTTTGAAAATTTGCCGGCGCCGATATTAAAATGTATGAAATTATGGTATAGGTAAATTCACGAAAGATGACCACTGCGCAGAAATCATTTTTTAGGTCCCCGTGGAGGTGCGGGGTGAGGCGCGGGTGGAGTGCCAATGGCGTGGCTCCGTTCTTGACGCATTCCCTAAATGCGTCAAGAATGGAGCAACGCCATTGGTGCACGAATGTACATATGCGCGACGGCCGCCATTTGTGGTCAACTTTCGTGAATTTACCTATACCTTCCGAAGTAACTAGGTAGAGCGTATAATACGCTGGAGCGTCTGAAGCGTGAATCTGGCGTAGCACGCTTTTAATTAGGATTGCATAATATATGCTTGGTAAATTACCGTATTCCTGTCTTCTCCCTGAATTTCCAACCAGTAACAAATAACAAAAAGGTAAAAAGCTGTATTACGGATACAGTACCTACTACAACATACACCACGCGCATATCATCCTATCAGAATGAGCGAGCTACAAAAATATAATGAATTAGTTGAGCGTTTATTACGCTGTGGCGTCGGTAGCGTGTCCAAGGCGTAACACGCTACTAAAACGGTTTTCAAAGAGCCTAGGTATATAACCGTATTAGACCTGACATCCGTGGAATGATTGCAACATGCCTTACGTGCGCCTGCTATATTACTATTTACCTATCGTACGCCAGTTTTTTCACTCAAATATCAGCTCATCAGGAGCGAGAAAACCACAATAATAGATGCAAAATCAGCTGCGCGTTTACATATAATAATAATAATAAATAATCTTTATAATATTTATATGAGTTACAACTTTGTATTTTTTTTTCTTTTATGTAAATGTACCCATTAAGAATGTGTAACTGTAAATTACGATTTGTGAGGAAAATAAAGATTATTGTTGTTTACCGAGTTTTGTTGCACAGTAAATAATACAACAAATAATTACGTACTACGACATCAGACCGCATGATTGCATATAAGTAAATATTTTACTAATACTTTCAGATATCTAAACCTTCTTGAAACATTATATCGCCAGGGAACGAATAAGTGAGATCCTGTTCGAATCCTTCGCCATCCACAGCCTCTACATAGCGAAGTCTCCAGTCTCCAGTACTCGTCCTATACGCCAGCGGTAGGACCTCTGGCGTCGTTTGGGAGGATGGCCACGCGTTTTCCTACGTGGCACCAGTGTTCGAAGGCTTCCACTTACAACATTCTACTGTGAAGTTTCCTATCACTACTGACGGAGAGATTGCAAAAGCTGCTGTTTAAGCTAGGGTATTCGTTTACGACGCTTTATGAGTTCGATATGATGGATCAGATTAAGGTATGTAGTTTTACCAGAGTACTAAGCTAGGAGCGACATGGTTATAAGCTTATAGATAAAACAGATTAATATTCATTAGCGCACAAAAGAAGACCCCGTTTATTTATTTTACAGTCCAACTGACTTTTTGATGTGTTGATACCCTCCAGTAAATGACTCGCTACTCGGCGCACTTATTATAAGTAAAATCTTAACTTTGTCGCTATTTCTAGATATATTACAAACAGAGCTTTGTGTTGTCTAAGCGAATTGGAATTTTATACGTTGAAGGGAGAAACAATTTCAAGAAGGTTTAGATATCTGAAAGTATTAGTAAAATATTTACTTATATGCAATCATGCGGTCTGATGTCGTAGTACTTAATTATTTGTTGTATTATTTACTGTGCAACAAAACTCGGTCAACAAAAATCAAGTCAATATTCAAACTAAAGTTTTACGGTTTAACGTAAAGTTGCTAAACATTTTAATTTGTATGCATTATTTTTTAATGAATTTACCACTCGTATTATATTAATGATATAATTATCTAGTTATCTTTGCCTAAAAGTCTTACTAGTTATTGAGTATAATAATTCGATGGAACGATGAAATTATTCTAAATCACGTGTATGTACATATTATTAAGGCTTATCTCTTGCTAAACAAGTACACCCTACACATATACACAACACACTAGACCAAAAACCTTAACCTCAACAAAGCATAGTTCACAATAATAGTGTTGTCTCGTACCCATTAGAATTAAGTATCTCCTGCTAATGACTACAGATAAGGATTACAAACAAACTTATAGCGGCATAACTAAATATATATAGTACTGAAATTTAATTTTACTCGACATTATTTGGACGGTTTACGGAGTTTCGTAATAAAATTCAAGGTACAGTTAGTGAAACTAAAGTATTATTTTGATAAATACGTTACTACACATATATATATATATATATATATATATATATATATATGTATATATATATATATATATATATATATATATATATATATATATATATATATATATATATATATATAAATCGCGGAAGACTTCTTGCGTCTTTTCAAAGTCCAACCTTGTGGCGTCTACCACTGTTAATGAGATTTTAATTGTTAATTGTGCGAATATAGTTACACTTTTGGCATGTGAATTCCATTATCAACAAGAAATTTTGATTAAACACGAAATGAACATATTCAATTTCAAATAATTCTCGCTGGTTTCTGGCGTCCGTTCATGATGGAAATAATGTGACGCACTGTATATTTCTGTATATGTTCTATGTGTATTACAGATTATCCTACATCCATCTAAATTTAAGTTTATATCGGATCCGTATATTTTCTTGTATTTAATATAAGCATTCCATTAATTAAATGACTTCCTACTACATTAGAGGTTATATTGATACCGAATATTTTTTCTGTATATAGTCCATATATTGTGTTGAGAATTCTGCTTTCTCCTAAACTGATATATTTATCGATACCTTATACTCTCGTGTTCCAGCCGTCATGACCGTTTCGAATGGTACCTACCATTAGTTGCCATATTTGATCTCATAACTATATACTGAAGAACTGTTTCTCAAGTTGTTATTTTTACATGTAATGTTTTTGTTGAAATCTCACTTCTTTTTGCTAGTGTGGTCTTTATCAAACATCTCTCATCATGGGGTGTTATTCAACCCTGCACTCCACCATGACCCCCATCCGTGAACCTCCATCCGTACGCCATCCGTACCCCCAACAGTGCCCACACCCGTGAACCCCCACCCGTGCCCTCACCCGTAAACCCCCAACGGTGCCCTCACCAGTGAACCACCACCCATGGCCTCACCCGTGTACCCCCACCCTTGGCCTCATCCGTGAACCCCTACCCTTGCCCTCCTCCGTGAACCCCTACCCGTGCCTTCACCCGTGAACCAATGAGTTCGCACCTGCATCCCCACTTATGTACTCCACCCGTGAACACCCCCGTGCCCTCACCAGTGAACCCCCACCCTTGTCCTCACCCGTGAACCCCCACCCGTGTCCTCACCGGTGAACCCCAGCCTATGCCCTCCACCCGTGAAACCCCACCCGCCGGGCCCCGACTTATGCACCTCCACCCGTGCTCCTCGCCGGTCCCTTCCCGGTGCCTGCCCGATCCCTACCCTGATCCTACCCTACGCGTACTTCTAGATAGGCCAAAATATTTGAATCAAGTAGGGACATAAACTGAATTCCGAATTCTAAACCGCCAAGTTATCTTGGTGGAGTAATTAATACCTAATCCATGTACTACAAAGGTTCACAAACTTATTTGTGTAGATTCTAAAATATGAAAACTAGACTAAAATTAAAGAGGTACATTTGTTTGAATTTTTCCTAAAGGTTTAAGGATTTATTTTATTTTTTTAGGCTTAATGACAATGATCATCAAAATTACAAGCTTGTACCTATGTCTGCTAGAAATACCTTAGAATTTTATGAAGACCGTTGAGTGAGTGTGACAATCAATAATTTTAAAGTACTAGTTCGATTTGGATGAAACTCTGTAATATATTTTTTATCCCTTCTATTCGAAAAGTGTCGCTTTGTTCTCTTTTAGTTGGAGCAAAATAGCTCTTTTCTGTTAAGCACTTTTTAGCGGGTGGAAAAGTGATTTGAATTTGGAACGTATATCATTCATAGAAATCGAACGTAAATTGTATAAATAACTGGCTGATACGTGTTGGCTGCACGGGCGTGACCCGCGCTAACAAAAAAACAGCGCGCGAAATACGACTCTGTTCTCGTAATCAGTAGGTACAATTCTTATTGAATTTTGCAAAAATAATGAGTTCTACGTCGAGTTGTGAAAGAGGAAAATATAAATTTGTAATTGTTTTAACTTATATTCACACGTCTAATTTTATTAAATATATTCATTAATAACATAACACCGTCTCTTATTTATTTTCTCATAGAAAGGGAATGGAAAGTAGAGTATATGATTCGAGAGCAAATTATTTTTCCCTCGGGCAATGTATTTTGAGCCCCTCGCTGCGCTCAGGGTTCTACTTTAGAATCTTTCGCTTCGCTCGTGGTTCAAAGTAGCGCCCTCGCCGTAAAAATACAATTTTGCTCCCTTGTCATACAATCTACTATTATTATAAAGATTTTCTCTTGATAATGAAATGTTCAGATGTCTAGCTTTATCCAGAACGAAGTTACAGAGACTTGAAAATGGCCTGAATGGCTTCGGTAAAAGTAATACTAACAACTGACCTTTTTTGCTCGGCTTTTTGGTTTCAATGCCGTGTACCCTGATTAAATACGAGCGTTATACAGGATAAAAAAAGCTTATTAGAGTCATAATTGTGTTGGCATTTTTGTTCTAACCATATAGATGTACTACGTACTGCCTGCTGTTAAGCAAATAAGTTGTCGAGGTTGTAGCGCACTAACGCAGAAGATACCTGCCTACCTATTTACTCGAGATTGGATAACCTTCTTCTCGCGTCGGTTTCCTCAATGCTGAGGGTCGTGAGCACCTCGTGGAAACAGTCTATTGCGGACCACTTCCTGCCATCTATTCCTATCTGCTGCTGAGTGGAGAGCGATCCGCACGACTCTTAACACCACGGTACACGATACCGTGGTGTTAAGACGCGTGCGGATCTGGTCGATCCAACGTATCGGGCTTCTGCCTCTCGGTCTTTTTACTTCCACTTTACCAGTGATTATTAACTTTTCCAAGTTATCACTGTCTTTCCTCGCAATGTGCCTGAAGTACTTTAGAACTCTGCGCAGGCAGATGGTGGAAAGCCTCGTCTGGATCTTGAGCTCCTGTATGATCGATACGTTGGTGCGGTGTGCTGTCCAGGGGATGTCCAGCATCTTCCTCCAGCACCACATCTCGAAAGCATCAGTGCGATCACGGTCATCTTTCTTCAAGGTCCATGTCTCTGCGCCATACAAGAATATGGAGAACATCAGAGTGCATACAAAATTGATCTTGGTTTTCAGAGAGATATTCTTGACATATCTTTGACAGCAATGCCATGGCTCCTTTTGCCATCCCGATCCTTCTTCGCACCTCAGATTCACAAAAACCATTATTACTAATGCTTGAAAAAATGAATGTGATTGTGTTAGAGATTTAGGCGTTTTGTTAGACAAATAGTTAACCTTTGTACCTCATTTGGAAATGATCATTAGGAAAGCATCTAGATCTCTGGGCTTTATTGTAAGAAATGGAAAGGATTTTCGCAAGCCTCATACAACATTTTTGTTATACAATAGTTTTGTGAGAAGTAATTTAGAATACTGTAGTGTAGTTTGGCGACCGCATTATGCCGTTCATATTTTAAGGCTAGAAAGAATTCAAAAAAGATTTCTGTGGCACTTGTCGCCCCCGCGTTTCCCAAGAATGGTTTCTTATCAGGATAAACTTAAAAAATACAGTATGGAAACACTTGAAAAGAGAAGAAAATATTTAGACCTGGTTTTCTTATATAAACTTGTCCGCAACAAACTTGACTGTACACAACTCCTTCATAGAATAAATTTTAGAGTGCCATATAAACATCCTAGAGTATACATCAGTCTCCTTTATCCGCCACCCAGAAAAACTGTTTCAGGCTCCACCTCTCCTGTCCCTCGCATGTGCAAGCTACTTAACCTCTGCAATCACAATGTTGATATATTTGCTGATTCTCTTACTAAATATCGCAAAACTATAAAATGTAATACTTTCTTATAAATGTATTTCTGTATGCATGGCGAATTTTTGTATCAGGAAAAGGTATGCTATGTAAAAAAAAAAACTGAACTGTAATCCGTACTTTTTTTAACTTGTTAATAATAAGTATTACAATAACAAACATAAGTAATACTTACTTATGTTTGTTATTGTAAGTTTAAGTGGTGTTTGCTTATAATTGGATGTAACTGTTACTCTAGATCGTAAGATGTTTATAATATTTGCTTGTATTACTGTTACAATTGTTAGCAAACCTAAATAAATAAAAATAGACAGTCCCAGTTGACACAGTCAAATGCCTTACTATAGTCGACGAAGCACATTATGACAGGTGTGTCGAACTCGTAGCATTTTTCCACAATTTGCCTGACGTTTAATATTAGTACACGCGTCCTTTTCCCTTGATAAAACCGGCCTGTTCTTGTGGAATCTGCCAGTCAAGATAATACCGGATCCGGTTGTTTATGATGTCTAACAGGACTTTGCTTGCGTGACAAATTAAAGCGAGTGTGCGATAATTATCACATTTTTGGTCGAACCTTTTTTATGGGCCTTGGGCCACTTGCCGTTCCACTATACGTGGTTGCAGATGTTGTGCAGTGTGTCAACACCTTTTTCACCCAGAGCCTTCAACACTTTAGCTGTAATTTGATTCAGACCTGGCGCTTTGTTAGTTTTTAACGATCCAATGGCCGTTATTATCTCCAATCTTAGGATGTCGGGTTCCAGGTGCAATTTAGCCCATATGGATAACCTAACTAAGAGAATAACGTATGACGAGGTACATTTCCAAATTTCATTTAAATCGTACTAGTAGTTTAAGAATTATATTGCAAGTCAAAGTTATTTGATTTATAATCCACTTGAAGAAGGAGGTTATCAATTCGACCGTATGTTTTTTTGTATATTTATTTCGCGGATTACTCCGCCAATAAGGAACCGTTTTCAATGGTTCTTTTTTTCATAGGTCATACTTCAATGTTGGTCCCTTTCAAATTTTATCGATAACAGCAGAGCTGGTTTTGATAAAATTAAAAAAACAAAATAAGGGCCACTTAGATTTTTTGCTGTACCATGAAAACAATTAAGACAATTGTTTAACTTATGTAACTACAAAATAATGTTATTGGTTATAATAAAGGCAAACAATTGTTTAAAATAATGATCAGGAATTGTTTTTAAGTCCAAAATCACCGAAAAAATACAAAATACTGTTCTTGTCACTTTTGTTTCTTCTTTTTAGTAACGAGTATAAATCCTCCTCTCTAAGCAGTACACTCCAGAAGCCTTGTGTGCATACTCTGGATCAAATTCCTCACTTTTTCATCTGGAATCTCCTCCCAGGCACGTTTTAAAGCGTCAATCAGCTGCTGTTGATTGTAGACCCCTTGCTCATTCACTCTAACCCTTCGTTTCAATTGGTCCCACAATTGCTCGATTGGAATTAAATCCGGACTGTTAGCTGGCCATGGTAATACCTCAATATGAGACCCTTCTAGGACAGTTTGGGTCGATCGAGCTGTGTGTGCACGGGTATTGTCTTGCTTCAGGATGAATCCAGGCCCCACTCGCTGTGCAAATGGGATCACTTGAGGCCTGATGACATCCTCGATGTAACGTTCTGCAGTTACGGTACCCGCATTTAAAATGGTAAAATGGAGATCGGTTTTATCGTGTAAACTAATCCCACCCCAAAACATTACGTTGGGACCACCAAAACGGTCAACTTCGTGGATGCAGGACTCCGTAAACCGCTCGCCGCGTGGTCTCCACACCCTAACACGACAATCATCATTGAAAAATTTTACTCTGCATTCGTCTGTAAAAAGCACCTTGCCCCACTGATTAATCCCCCAGTTCAAATACTGACGGGAGAATCTTAAACGGTGTGCACGTTGAACCCTGGTCAGAGGAATTAGAACAACTCGTCGTCTTGACATTTGCTAGTCTTCGTGCAATCGATTAAGTATAGTTTGATCACTGACACGGGTACCCGTTGTCAGCCGTAGGCGGTGTTGTAACTTAAGGCCCGTAACTGTACGATCACGACGAGCACTTAGTTGGATGTACCGATCCTCGTGCGCCGTTGTTACTCGAACTCTACCTGAACCGGGTCTCCTGGCAGCACAGCCAGTCTCTTGGAAGCGATTCCATACATTTTAGACAGCTCTTCAAGAAAATCCCAACTGAAAACCCACGTAACGATGAGAACGGCCTTCTTGAATCATAGTAATGGCTCTGGTTGCCGTAATTGTATCCATGTGCCTTCGTAATGGTGGCATGATTAACGCGAGATGATAAATGAATCAATTAAAATTGAAAAGTAAAACTTTTTACCTAAAATAACCGAGACAAGTTAAGAAGACAATGGAAGAAAAACTTAAGAATAACATTAATTATTTTTTTCTTGGAATGATGACCAATACTTTTCAAATTAGGAACAAGAACACCAGCATAAAAGAGATCAAACACCAAAGAGTTCGTAATATCAATATAATGCTACTTATCAGTCACTTTCAGTTTACTAAAGTGCACTTAATTGTAAATAAACTAGTGGCCCTTATTTTGTTTTGAGTAGTATATATCAACTCGAGTGAACTATTCGAATTTTGTACACGATTAAAATCGGTTGGGTGCTATCTTTGGTGAAAAATAATTAGTCACCGACAACTGACCCACTCACTCCACGATCATCATAACAGGTAAGACGAGTAAAAAAAATATATAAAGACAACTAGTGGATATCGGGCGAGGCATCAAGGGAAGCAACCAGAAAATAATAAGGGACGTATAGGCCGCGCCACACAAGTTGGTGAATGTGAAGTTAGCTACAAGCTGCGCAATATCCAATCCTGACTGAACCTCACATAAAGCTGCGCGTTGATTGGATATTGCGCAGCTTGTAGCTTATTTAACATCCGGTAACTTGTGTGGCGCGACCTATAACCAAGGTGGCATCAAGGGAAGTAACCAAAGGCCATCAAGGGGCCCAACTAAGGAAGCATCAAGAAGAAAGGAATTGTATCGGTAATACCATCAAGCTTGATTTTTGCCGAGTTATTAAGTACAATATTAAGACCATAATCATAAAATTACAATGTTTTTCACGATTCAATCAAGTCAATCAACAACACTAGACATATTTTTGTTGTAAATTTGACCCAAACAAACAAATAAACTGGTCAAGCTAAATAAAACCGTAAAATATGCGTAAACAATTTTGAGGTAAAAAGTAGGTTTTCTTACAAATGCACCCTTTCACTTAAAGAAGGAATGTTGTTACATCGTTTGATAGTTATGTTTATTATTCTCAATTATATGTAAAGCTTTTGTTGATAACTTTACCTAATTCAGCAAAAATTGTTTTATTGAAGGAAGTACGAGTTACGTAAACAAATATAATATTTACTCTCAGCTTACAATTTGATTACAAGTTATTTACTTTAAAATACTCATTTACCTATTACCTATTAATCATTTTAATTGAACTTTATGATACGAGTTACTTGCAAATGAAAGTAACCTGGCACTTCTTTTCATGTTGCTGGTTATTTTACTTCCACTTCACACCACAAGTGTTTTTGCATCCGCCCCGGCTGCTGGCTAGTCAAAACGGTGTAAACAAAATTACGCTGTGGGCCTCTAACAGGTTGCAACCCGCGTGCTAACTCCGCCCCCTCACACTAGCCATCTCCGTATTTGCGCCGTTTTGTTGGACGCAATTAAATCGCTAATAAGAATCGATAAAAACTTTTAATTATACTGAATAAGAATTACGGAAGCAATATTATCGGCATGATGTATGTAACCAAAATAATGAATATACGCCATTAATATACATCTCTCAGTAGCGGCCTCTAAAATTCACGCGGCTCACTGCGGAACTAAAAAATACGCCGAAAGTCACTCTCGTGACAAAACTACGTCCATGCCAATATTTCACCCATGCATTGTACAGATCTTTTGATGGCTCCTGGCTGAATTTGAGAGATGGTCAATCTTGCGTCCGTATACAGGACGCAACAAGTCAGTCGGACGCAACATCATCGGTAAAAACCGCCATGTAGGACGCAATATCAACATGGGGATGTAAATATATATATATATATATATATATATATATATATTATATCCTCATCATCATCAGCCCGCCATAGTCCACTGCAGGATTTAGGCCTCTTTACTTTATAAGCAAAAGATGCACTAGAACATGGAGTTGCAGAAACAGCCCGCGCTACCATACCATGCTACCATAGTCCTCTCTATTGGCACACCACGATTTATATATATTTATAAATATATAAATTATTTCTCTAGACACCAGCGGATGCACCGCATACATGACCCTCGAATTCTCCGGGGCACATGGAGCTCCTTAAAAAAGATGTATGCCACAGTTTCTCAACCTCATCCCAGTCGGTGATCATGCCCTCTTGGACCGGCCACACTAGCTTAGAAGTATATAAGTAAGTATATATATATATATATATATATATATATATATATATATATTATATCCTCATCATCATCAGCCCGCCATAGTCCACTGCAGGATTTAGGCCTCTTTACTTTATAAGCAAAAGATGCACTAGAACATGGAGTTGCAGAAACAGCCCGCGCTACCATACCATGCTACCATAGTCCTCTCTATTGGCACACCACGATTTATATATATTTATAAATATATAAATTATTTCTCTAGACACCAGCGGATGCACCGCATACATGACCCTCGAATTCTCCGGGGCACATGGAGCTCCTTAAAAAAGATGTGATGCCACAGTTTCTCAACCTCATCCCAGTCGGTGATCATGCCCTCTTGGACCGGCCACACTAGCTTAGAAGTGCCTCGGTTCTTGGTAGCCTCGTTACCGCAATAATACGGTGGGACTCCATCGTGTATGACTGCCTCCTTAGTCCAGTGGATAGCGTATGCGTCTGCCGATCGGGAGAAGACAAAACTGTTACCAAGTTTTTCCGAATTCTCAGTACGGAGTCCAGCTAAGTGCCCGGTAACGGCAGTAGGCTTACCCCCTATTACGTGGGACCTAGATGACATGGCAAAATGTGGGTGCAATGTTATACCTCTGCTCACACTTTCGGAGACAAAGGCGTAAGTCTACGAAAAAAATACATTTGCGTCTGTCTTAGTTTTGCAAGGCGGTATATATTTATCTTAATTTAAAACACTCCTCTTATTTGGAGTTTATAGGAGGATTAACGGCTATTTTTAATATTCGATCCGTACATGGATTTTGAGATTCGAGATTCGTGTTTGACATATTTTGTATGGAGCTTATGTCAAAAACAAATCTAAAGTCTACAGATCTATCTATAGATCGAATATTGAGTTCCATAGTTAGCCTACTATACCATGCCTTTGTCACAACTTACGACACACAAAATAAAATGGGGTAGTGTTTGGATACTTCTGTCACCACACGTTGAAGAATAGACGATTTAAAATTTATTTTAAAATTTAAAAAGATTTGTCCAGTCTTAAAACTTACGACCAAATATAATCGCCAGTTTGCAGTTTCTGCAATCGGAATTAACGACAGCTGAGCATGCAATCAACGTAGTCGATGATTGAACGTGATTGAAAGCGAAGCGAGCTCGCTCAGCGACGTAATTTATTGATGCTAATTAACGTTTCACTTTACCGTACGTTGTTATATTAAATAGTGGCCGTTCAGATTGTTGATGATGGAGACTCATCGGCGAAATAAGGTAGGCATTTTACGATAAAGCTCAACTTCGCGCGTCCCGCACGCGTGAGTCTGTTTTCTAGGAACGTCGCAGTGAAAGTAGCCTATGACACTCTCTAGCCTCATAAATCTCTATACACAAAACTTGTATCACTACATCGCGCCGCAGCGGCGAGAAAGAAGGACAAACGAACACTCTATTTGCATTTTTATAGTGTAGGTATGGAAGGCTTCTATTCCGGAACAGTAGTAGTTTAGTGGGGATAATGATACGGCCTTATTATAAAACCATACACCCTGACCGCGGCTTCGCATGCGTATGAGTTGGATTTCACGAAAATGAAAAGTAGCCTGCGTCACTCTCCAGACTCTAAACTTTCTACACACAAATATGATACCATAACATAACTACGATGCAATGTAAAAAAGGCCAAACAACAAATTATGATACAAACACAATTATAATATTAGTATGGAAGGATGGATGGAATATTAGTCCTATACAACCTGTGTAAAATCATGGCATACGAAGCGAGCCTGTCTACCATAATTATCTATACTTACTATCTATATTAATATAATAAAGAGGAAAGATTTTTATTTTTGTATGTTTGTAACGGATAAACTAAAAATAATAAGTCCGATTTTAATAAACGGTAACCATCCTCCCGGTTGAAATTTGCGTGCTTTTTGATTTCAACCGCTTCCCGTGCTATTCTTGAAAAATAGTGACGGTCTGTGGAGAGAACCTGGGGCCGATGTAGCTCAATCCAGTGGCAGTGTAAAGATACCATTAGTGTTGTGTGTCGAAGTACCGACAGTTCCGAACATAATAATGTTAATAATTGTGAAGACCAAGTGAGGGTAGGTTCCAAAACCCGCACTTCTCGGAGGCAGCGCTGACGAACATCAGTCATCCCGTGACCACGGCTGGTGTAACCCATGCCGAAACGTCGGGACAAATAGAAAGGTATTTCATCTTTCTCTTCGTTTATTAACACGATTCAGACCCGTTACATAATTTTTAATATGTGTACAAATCGTGGTAGTTTAAAAGTAGCGATTTTAATAATTCTTGCACCATTATAATGCGACATTATCCCTGAGTGACATAGGTTATATTTATTTCTAGAAAATGTAAGCGATCACCCTAGCGAAGCCGGGACGTGCCGCTATTAAAAATATTCTAATATTTATGGAGCAAATTACTTGGGTTGTTTTGTTAAAAAATATTGCATGTTTTAGTTCGCCCAGTGCACAAATATGTGACAGTTTAGATTTATTAAAACGCAATGTTTTTAAACTGTTGCAATATTTTCCCTATGCAAAGCCACGAATTTGTTTAGTATTGCAGGGAATTTAGAAATGTTGGAATAGATACAATAAATGACGTACGTTTGATTTCCAACGTGTTTGAATCGTGTGCTGCTACTAAGAATTTTCTAAAAATGTTGTGTTTCGAAATCTCACTCAATACAATTTTTTGTGTCTATATTATTTTAAATAAAAATACCTTTGTTTAATTTTTCCAAAGGCTTACATCAGTGGTAGTCACGGATCGACTTACACGATGGAAAGTAAAGGAAAAAACGTTAAATATGACGCGCTTAAAACCCTTCAAAATAAGTTGCAGAGGTCAAACGCCATTCTCTCTGTGGAAAAGCTAATATTTTGTATTGTCTGGTTTGTCTAGAACGCAATTCGGGCTCTGAAAAAAAAGTTTCATAAAGGAAGATAGAGGACGTTGTAGGCCAACATACTAGACGACTAGTGTAAGTGACTGCCACGACGAAGGTAGCGGGTTCGATTTCCGTTCAAGTCAAACATTTGTGTGCCTAAACATGGATTTTTGTTTTGGTCTGGGTGTTTCTATGTATGTATTTACAAAAAAAATGAATATAATTATGTATGATTACCTGTTGTCTAGTACCCATAGTACAAGCTCTGCTTAGTTTGGGACGAGATGGTGTTGTGTGAATGTAGTAGAATATAATTATTTTATACAGGCTGTAATTTGACCCGGTAGCTGGCACTGCTGAAGTACCACAAATAATACGAGGGAAACTGCCTGCAAAAGCTAGTTATTAAAATAGACCATTTCTATAGCTTATAAAATACATTCAATAAAACACAGACCGATTCCACGAAACCCTCTCGTATCATGAGAGCTATTCACAAAATACGAACCTCAAAAATACTGAATACATTTTAATTACTTCGCCATAGAAATGCCTGAATAATATACAAAGCAGCTTACGACCGAAATCCTCCAATTATTCCTACATTAAGAAGCCAGTGTATTTGTATAAAAGTAATAGGCGAAGTCTTACAATATCTCATACAAACGAAGATAAAAAACATTTCAAAGACGTCTTTACATCCAGATCGACGGCCTCAAATATAAATAGATGTAACTGTTGTTGAAAATGTTGAAAATAATACATAATATAATTATGTATTCTTTTCAACATTAGTATATGAGCCCGCTCCTACCTAGTCATTCTACGAAGAAATGATAAAAAGGAAGACGAAAAAGCGTGAGAACAGAATAACTTTGCTCTGGCTCTAAGATTAATAACGCGTGAAAGATACCTTTATAAAACTCTGACCTCTAAGAACCATGATTAGTCGCTAACAAGCGTTTAGTATTATGATTTATTAAAAATAAAATAATTAATCACTGAAAATAAAACAGCAACTGCTTACCTAATTTATAAGTTAACCAATTAACTTTATAAACTTCGCTATATCCCTAAACAGAGTTTGGCCAGTCTTTATTTTCAACCGAAATTATTAGATACCGAACCCAAATCACTTTAAATTTCAATCGCATGAAACAAGGTACTATGTTTTACGGAATCTCTCGTTGGATCTACCTTCGTGAGGTTTTCGGTATCGACGATCTAAATAAATATATAATGTACAATGTACTGCGGCGGTTTTAAAGCGATTTGTACATTAGCTTTTAGTATTAAATATGGATGGATAGATAAAGCCGGACTTACCGCATGTATACACCTAGGTATTTCGTTCAGTTTTAAAGAGGGATAGAGTACGTGTAATTTATTAATTTTATTTTATTTCTTTATGCACAAAAGAAGAGTACATAGGCGGACTTAATGCCTTATGGCATTATCTACCAGTCAACCTGGGTGGTGGAGAGATAAGTGTGGTAGGTGCATTTAACATAGTGTAGAAATGTTTTTAAAGTAAAAGGGAATTATACAATAATATAAGAGTACCTAAGTAACTAAAAACAAATGAAGTGATATAGAGTGAGCGAAACAATTGTATAAAGTAAATACAAAATTATATTACATAAGAGTACATAACAAATATACATACACATATGTACATAAATACTAATAAATATGTGTATAAACATATACAATATACAAATATATATAATTATAATATATATATATATATATATATATATATATATATATATATATATATACACATATATAAATATAATATACTATATTTGATGAGAATGATGGGTTGATTCCTTCAATTTGTTGAAGAGAAGCTCTCGTACTTTCATTTTAAATGCATAACGGTTGGTGGACATTCTGACTTCAGGAGGGAGCCTATTCCAAAGCAGTACAGCTTGTACTATGAAAGAAGAGTTAACGAAAACAGAAGAATGTGTGGGACACGCAAGAAGTAAATTATGAGAGGAACGAAGGGCTCTATCATGAGTAGAAGAGAGATATTGAAAGTATTTGGTCAAGTAATCAGGGGGAGAAGAAGAATGAAGAAAAGAAAAGAGTGTAGTAAGAGCACGCAAACTACGGCGCGGACGGGTAAGTAACCATTTTAATTCGGAACGAAAAGTAGATACATGATCATACTTACGAAGATTGTATATGAATCGAATGCAGTTATTTAGAAGCCGGTCATACTTGTTGAGATATTCTGCATTCAGGTCATAATAACACACATCACCATAGTCGATTAAGGGAAATATTAAGGTCTGCACAAGCATGGTCTTAGTTTTGGGCGGCAGGAAATTCTTGAGACGATATAAAGCCCGAAGGGTACCGGTGACTCTCTGACTTACGTCGGTAACCTGGGGCTTCCAGTCGAGAGTGGCATCTATATACAGTCCCAGGTCTTTGACGACTGGGCTGAATGGAATAATTAACCCATTGAATGTGACTGGCGGTAGGGATGTTAGGTTTAATCTGTTTGTCATGCGCTGACTGCCTACTATTATAGCCTGACATTTAGCAGGGTTAACGTCAAGGCCGAAATCATTGCACCAAGCCAGGATGGTGTTCAGGTCTCTGTTCACATCAGCTATCGCTAATGTCACGTCCTCCACTCTCGCCTGGGAATATAACTGCAAGTCGTCGGCGTAAAGATGATACGAACATCGAAGTTTAGGGGTGCAGAAGTTGATAAAAATAGAAAATAGAAAAGGAGAGAGTATGCCACCTTGAGGAACGCCAGAGCTAAGGTCACGCCAACTTGATGAGGTTTCATCAATGCGGACAGCCTGCTGACGTCCCTGAAGATACGTTGAGAACCAGTCCAGCAAACCAGGTGGGATCATGAGATAGGAAAGGATTGATAGAAGGATATCGTGACTGACGGTATCAAAGGCGTTCGAAAAGTCAACTAAGGCTAACACTGTGACCTTAGTCTCCTCCATGCCCGCCCTAATATCGCCAGTCACTTTAAGGAGAGCGGTAGAAGTGCTATGTCCAGGTCTGAAGCCAGATTGGTATGGATTTAGAAGCTTGTTTTGGTGTATAAAGTTGGACAGCTGCTTATTGACACAAGCCTCTAGCACTTTGGCTAAAAATGGTAAAATGGAGATAGATTGAAAATGACTAGGGAGTGTAGGATTCGGAATTTTTGGCAATGGGATAACAAAGGCTTTGCGCCACAAGGAAGGAAAGGTACCGTTGTCAATGGAAAAATTAAAGATGTGGGATAAAGGAAGGATGAGGTGATCAAGGATAAGGGTGATCATACGATGGCTTATGCCATCATATCCCACCGCGTTGGACTTTATGGAAAGGATAGTTTTCTTGACCTCACCTAGAGTGACTGGAGAAAAATTTAGGGGAGTTACGTCGGACCGAGCTAGACCAGCCAATTGATCAACAGTGCGACGTTTGGTTTGAAGATCCAACTGAGCAGTAGAGGAGAAATGTTAGTTTAGATCGTCCAAGCCAACCGGCATCTGAGAATCAATGTGACGTTGTTTGCCAATACCTAGGGTCCCGAGGAACTTCCAGATATTGGCAGAGGAAGAAGAATTTATGTTTTCTAGAATATGGCGGCGTTTGACGTTGCGTACCATCTGATTACACCGATTCCTTGCAGCTTTGAAAAGGGTCCAGTTTTCGTCGCTCCGATCCTTTCTGAATAGCCGGAATGCTCGATCTCTGCGCCTCATTGCCATTTGTACGCCTCTAGTAAGCCATGGAGCAGAGGGGCGTTTTAATTTAACCTTCCTGATAGGGGCATGTTTGTTATAAAGGTTCAGAACAGTATTATTGAAAATCTCCACCTTATCGTCTACAGTGTCAGCGGTGTAAAACTGATTCCAGTTTAGTTCCGAAGCATCCTTTTCCAAGCTGTCGCGATCTATACGTCCAAAACAACGCCTGTGCAGAACCTTAGGACGGGGTTTAGGGGGTTTAAGGTTATAAGAAAGGAAGAGGAGATCATGGTGAGAAAAACCGGGAGCAGGGAATTGGCCATGAGAACGGATCAAGGATGGGTCAGAGGTAATAATTAAGTCTAGCCAAGTGTCTACACCTTCAGTGTTGTGGTGAGTAGCGCCAAGAGGAAGGGTATGTAGACTGGCAGACTCAATTATTTTTAGGAGTCGAAGGGAACGTGGTGAAGTGGCGGCAAGAAGGTCGGTATTTAAATCGCCCATGATGATATGATGTGCATATTCCGACCCTAAAGATTCCAGAATCGATTCGAGACTGGAGAAGTAGTTGATGGTTGGAGGGCAATAAATCACTCCAAGGAGTGTTTTGGTTCCATTGACTGAAACCTCGAGGAAAAGATACTCTGCTGAAGCAGTATAATTAGGTGGTGAAGACAAGATAATTTTAAAAGAAAATGAGCTACGTAGGTATATAGCCACACCACCCCCTCTCCGGTCCACCCTGTCGTTACGAATCAGAACGAAACCAGGAAGAGAGTAGGTGGTGGAAGGAAGATGAGGTTTCAGCCAGCTCTCTGAAATCAGAATGGCATGAACGTTAGCATTACTGAAAGTATCATACAGGTCGCTGTAGTGACATGGTACGCTCTGCGCATTGATGTGACACACATTTAATAAGTTTTTGGTAGGTTGGTCGAATGTACGCTTGACAAAGTCCCCAAGCGTCTCAGTGAGTGAGCAAAAACTGTCATTGTTTGAGGAACAAGCGGAATCGTTAGCGGAGTGAAACGAATCACCATCGGATAACATAGAATCATCTTCTTTCTCTTAGCGTTATCCCAGTTTCAGTCTGGGGTCCGCTTTCTAGTCTAACCGGATTTGGCTGAATATTAGCTTTTCCACGGAGCGACTGCCTGTCTGACCTCCGCAACCCGACGGGAGAGCGATATTCCATGGTTTAGACTAGTGTCAGTTTATTTAGAAGGTACTGACGCCCTGTAACGGCTGTCAAAGATCTTCATGACAACCGGGACCGACGGCTTAACGTGCTCTCCGAGGCACGGGACAAGCGATAATTAACAATTCAATACGCACATAACTCCGAAAAGTCATTGGTGCGCGCCGTGGATTCGAACCTGATACCCTCTGCATGGCAGTCTGTTGGTATATCCACTCGGCTATCGCTGCCTTCCTTCCATCGGATAACATAGAATAAATATACCTAATATACTTAATATAAATAAAATATATAATAAACTAATATTTAAATAAACTATGAAGGAATATACTACGGTATGTACTTTTTAGAAAAGGGCAAGCACGCGTATAAATGCAATGCCTTATCGCTACACCACCCGCCAGCAGACACATACACAAATCAGTATACTAATGTTTAAGAAAAATAAAATGACTATAAACTAAACACAAACTTAAAATAAAAAAGTAAAATACATATTTCCGAACGCCACTCTAATGTCAAAAGTAAGTTGACATTGACAACTTTGACAACTCGTAATGAGCATAGGTAATGAGAAAGTTGGGAAACGTAAACAAAACGTACGTATTTATCGTACTATTTATTTCTATGTGCTTCTAGAACAGCGACATAGATATGGATTCGTTTATAGATAGGGTGGGATTTACCGCATACAGTATAGATTATAAATCTTTTATATATCTACCTATTTATTCTAGGATATAATAATTATTTATTATTTAAGAAAATTATACTATTACTAGGTGACTATATGTATATGTAAACATAAAATAAAACAATTATTTCTATACTTAAGTACATAAGAAATAAAAACCAGTACATAAAAATATTATTTTTACTTGAAGAGCTGTTAATTAGAATTCAGAGAAGGAATTCATAGACAAAATTGTGATTTGGATGAAGATAATATATATTTTTTGTAATTTCTGTTTAATTTTGAGTGCATGTATTGCGTAACGGTTTGATTGGTCACTATACCAGTACCCCGACACCACTGGTAGTGGGTTCGAATTCCACACGTCTCAACACTTCAAGTTCCGTAAATTTTTGTTCTCCGTCTAGTTATTGACTGTGTCCATTGTCATAATTATAACAGAAATATTATTAAAAAGCATTGTTAGATTTGATATTTGATTGCTGACGACATTTTGCATACATTTTCTCAGTTTTTTATACGTTATCGCACCATTACCATAATTAATAATAATAATTATACCCCTTTTCGACATACTCGTACTATAAGAGTATTTAGAGCAGGTGCCGTTTTCCATCCATAGTGTTCACCTAGACCAATCCATTAAACAATAATCCCAATAGCCCAGATTAATTAGGTTCCATACAAGTAGCAATAGACTTGCACCTGCTGCGGCTAATCCGTGACTGCACTTAATAGTGCAGTTATGGAGGCGCCTCAGCAGGTATCCCATCACATTCTAGATTAAAACTCTCAAAGGGCTTCTGCGCGTTGGACTTATGTCTCCGTGTACGCCTGCCAAATGCCAGTTATTCTTTTAATATCAAAGGTTAAATAAATAGCTGTGATAGAGCAACAAATAATAATAATAATATTTTACCTCATACACACATCACCATCTAGTACCAAGCTAAGCAGAGCTTGTGTTATGGGTACTAGATAATGGATAAACATACATATATACTTTAAAACTCACATTAAGTATAAAGTAAAACAATATTTCACATCACAAATTAATAACAAGGCTTATTTTCTTTTTAACGGAATACAAATATTGTATGGAGGGTTTTATTTACTGGCACACTTTTTGTATCATCATTACTATTTTACTAGCAATTGGCGCAATGTTATCTTATAAACGATTTTAGGGGAAATAAATTCAAGCAACGGACATAGAGAAAACCTAGTACCGAAACAACATTTTATGAACAACAAAGTGTTGTCTCGTATAGGAATCGAACCCTTCGCACTCGACGTATTAAACGGCGCAATAGCCATAAACCATTGCCACCAGCCACCCTGTATATGCATCGAATATATAAATACCTTAACTAAATCTCGAAAGAACATTTTGGGGATACAAAAATATATTGTCTCGTGTAGGAATCGAATCCACAATATTCGACGTAAACGGCACAACAACTACTTAAAACATTACGCCATAATTATATACATGGAATTATAAAAATAACTAGCAGCAAGTTAACTGCTTGAAAGTAAATTAGATACAGGCTTAACAAGACCTATTTGTGTTATAAATCAGGCAGACTGCGAACGTACCAAAGCCGTACTCATTAGACAAGATACCGCCTCGACTAAGCGACATTCTAGCACTAGTGAAGCTACGCCGAATAAATAGACGCTAACGAATCACTGAATCTCAGATTATCTATGTAAATAATAACTCTAGATGTTCCTCACGTTTCAATCGTAAGGGAGGGATCCCGCCGCCTTTAAAATTGCTTCATGCACCAGAATATGCTTAGGCTATGTTGCTGTTCACGTAGGCTGCTGCGGTATGTTTAAGCATTATATCTAAGGTTTAAGCCTACATATTTATACAATATTTATTTATCACGGGCCCCGTCTCACTATGAGATACTATTATTTATCTATAATATAAAAATGCATCGATGAATGTATTGCTAAGCGCAAATCTCGAGATCAGCTGAACCGATTTCGCAAATTCTTTTTTTTATAATATTTCTTGAAGTACGAGGATGGTTCTTACGGAGAGAAAAATTTAAAAAAAGGAATCGACTGTTAAGCGTAACAAAGTTCACTGGGTCAGCTATATATTAATAAATCTAGATGTTTCTCACGTTTCAAACGTTGCCTGCCGCCTTTAAAATTGCTTCATTCAGGGGAATATGGTTAGGCCGTGTGCTGTTCACGTAGGCTGTTGCGGTGTAGCTATTTTTACATATTTATGCAATATTCATTAAGTATATAGCGACCGCTAAACCCTGACTACATAAAGCGCGTTAGCAGACATCACATTTCTTTCGAGAACATTACGGAGAACTCTTATCCTAACGATGTTTTGCCTCACCGCTGAGCAAGCAATAATTAACAATATAATAACGCACTTCCGAAAACTTATTGGTGCGCGCTTTGGATTCGACGTCGAGATTCGTAGCAGTGTTAGTCTCTCCCACAAATCATGTTGTGGTATCTCTTCTAGCCTATGGCTGCTTTTAAAATACTGCATACAATTACCTTGAACTCCAAGATGTAACCGGAATAACGCTAACACAATGATGATTTCTACTATGAAGCAAAAAAAAATTCAGTTCTAACTAGTAAATCCTGATACTAGCGCGTTCTGATGGTCTCCCAGTTTCCGAGATTAGCGCGTCTTTACTTGACAAACTGATAAGACAAGAAAGCGGACCATGACTCCAGGGCGTCTTATATATAAGAGGATTAACGACTTCTACCAGCAAATCTAGGTTATGCAGATGCCTGTTCACTATAACGTTTTCCATAGGTAGAATTAAAAGTCGGCAATGCTAAAATATTGATTTTACCTGCCGGTTGGCAGGTAAAATCAATATTTTAGCATTGTCGTAGGAATCATGATCCTCGGAGAAGGTTCTCCAGCGAAGCCAGCCTTTGTATTCTGAGATCCAGCATCTATCACCACACCTAGAATATCTTCTTGCATTTTTACGAATTGTTTTAGGTATTAAAACTACTACCTACTATTTTGGCAACACACAGCCAACGAGATTTGGTTATTTTCTTAAATTGGACCGTTAATATTTTGAACTGTATCGACATACATGATGAATAATTATAGTTTACTCATTTAAAAAAAGCTCCACCTTATATAGTATAAAGCAGGTATTTTTGTACGTAAATCTAAAATTAAAATGAACTGAAAATACTTAGATAAGGCAACGTATAATGCCTCCGCATTCAATTTGTTGGCAAAAAGCTGGCACCATTGCCATGCTGTATGGCAATGCTGTTTCTTTGAGCGAAGAATAAACAATCCTCTAGAATATACCAAACTCTGGTCACGTGAAGTATCAAACAACAGTTCGGAGACATTTTGCTACAAAACACGTGCGCTCATACTTATGTTTGACTAGAGGATGTCCGCAGTTACACCCACGTCATGTAAGGCTACTGCTCCGCCCCCATCTCTCATAGCGCGATGTTATATAGCCTATAGCCTTCCTCGATAAATTGGCTGTCTAACACTGAAAGATTTTTTCAAATCTGACCAGTAGTTCCTGAGATTAGCGCGTTCAAAAAAACAAACAAACTCTTCAGCTTAATATATAAGTAGGTATAAGATAAGATTTGGAATTTCGAAATAGCCTTTACATACTGACGCAAATGCACTCTGACGTAAATGCAACAAGCGCTCACCCATCTAAGTGGTAGCCTGTGCAAGCGTTGCTTAACTTTACCAATTTATCACGCCAAGACAAGTCACGCTATAGGCTACTTTACCTTCATGTGGATTGTATTACACACCACAATATCAATCCATTAAGACCAAACCAGACGGTCGTGTATCTCTTTAAAACCTTTCACAATGTTGCTCTCATGAAAATTCGTACAGGCTTTAATAAGCACTTTATTATTTTCTTTCTTGGGTCGGCAATTGTTGCAGTCTATGTGTTATTAATATCTCTTCGTCTCTCATCTTTGTCGTTTTGACAACAATGACTGTGATTAAAAGCTGAAGGCTAAAGGGCACTTCAAAGGTTTAATTATTACTGCAGAAGAGACTTATACGGGGCTTGAGTAATATTAAAAGTGATTTATATAGAATACTAGTTGAGATTACGGCTTCGGCTAATAAAACTAACAATTTTCGCTTGTAGTCGGTGGAAAAATAAAAAAGACTAGAAATTATTAGCCACTACGAATACATGAAATACTAATTAACATTTTACTAGCTTACAATTGAGCTCAACAGTTCGCGATTGAATTAGGTGAAAAGAGTGTAAGAAGCCCTTTGTCCTGCAGTGGTACAGGTTAGGCTGCAAATATTGATAATAATTAAGCAGTGGGTAACAAATTATAGATAGCATACTTCTATTTTCAATCAATTTTAAGTTCGTTATACAATAAGGAAGAAATTATTCTGATAAAAAATGACCAAGGTTTGTATGATTTAATATACTATTTAAACGGCACTTATCGGAAGGTTTCAATAATGCCAGACTATTGTCACATTGTAATATTATAATCATCCACAATCGTTAACAAAGATAACCGCATGCCTAAAAAATTCAACCACAAAAACAAAACATAATAAATAGCACACTTCATTACAACGCCACTCTAAAGTTTACTCTGTTTTGTTTACAGTTCTGGTCCGCCTTCGTACCATGCGCCACTCAGAATAAGGACGCCGTGCAGCTGACTTTAGAGCAAATAGATGTCATCAAACGTTTGGTAGACAAGTACCCACAATATCTGCAGTTTGCTACTTCAGTCACTGGTAAGAAAACTTTTAAAACATATTCTTTGTATAATTTGTTTTTCCTTTTAACGTAGAAAGGGGCGAACCTATTGCCGTTACCGGGCACATTGCCAGACTCCATGCTGGTACTGTGTATTTGGAAAAACTCTGTAACACTTTTGGCCGACCCGGGTCCAACTCGGGAACTCGGGATCAGCAGACGTATACGCTATCCTCTCCACCACGGAGGCAGTCAAGATATAGATACATATTTTCCGTTCATAATCGTCATACAAATATGATATACATATATTCATGTATACCTTTACAACAGAACACCACTTGCTGCTATCCTTACAAACCTCACGCACTTCCTCTACGTTCATTACTCTTTTCATCATACAGCGTTCTTATTAAATACATTATATCGACTTTGACTATTAGTGCGACTTTTATTTTCATCTTTATCGTAGTGTTATTTTGGTTGTATCCAAGAGTTTTTGCTGTGGAGCTCGAGGTCTATTTTCTAATGTAGCTAGATTTGACAGAATATTAGCTTTTTAACAGAGTGACTTTCATCTGCCCCTAGTAAATCAAAGGCATAACGTAGCCATACTTTAGACCAGAGTCAGTACCTAAATTCAAGCGTATATATACGAATATTTCAATTTAAGCGTATATTATTCTCAATTTTTGTTTATGGGGCCGAAACATGGACTCTCAGAACTGCCGACCGGAAACGCATTGATGCCTTCGAGATGTGGTGTTGGAGATGGTCGAGATGTGGTGTTGGAGATGGATACTATGGACATATGGACAGCTCATCGGACCAATGTATCAATTCTCAACAAACTCAAAATAACCACTAGGCTCTCTTCCATCTGCCTCAAAAGGATACTTGAGTAGTTTGGTCACATAGCGAGAAAGGATGGAGACAATCTTGAGAAGCTCATGGTCACTGGTAAAGTAGACGGTAAAGGATCTCGTGGTCGAAGCCCAATGCGTTGGTCCGATCAGGTCTGCACCACTCTTGACACGTCCGTTTATGATGCAATGCAGGTTGCCGGTAACAGAGAAAGATGGCGTAACATCATTCGAAGTAAAGTTATGGGAGAAGGTGGTCACGACCCTTAGATATAAGGAATATTACTATGAAGAAATATGAAGATTTTCCTTGATTTTATTTTAATTTTAAATTTTACAACAGGGTCTGAAAGTTTAACGTGTTCTCAAAATTGCGGCGCAAGCGATTGTTAAAATTTAACAACACTATAGAAGTAAAACATAAATTGATGCATTAAATGAGCTTTTTTACTAAATTTATTTCACTATTCAGTAAAACGGCATAATCAGGCTAAATCAAATTTTACAAGAGAAAGCACATTCCTGGCAAGGTAGCCATGAATGTGCTTTCTCTTGTAAAATTTGATCATCAGTGCTATTGTCATTTGGTAATGTTAAAAACATTAACAAATGACAATATCGATGATCGCAACCAAGCGTACACACGATTTCACAATTTGATTTTGTAAACGTTCACCATGTTGTGTTGGCTTAATTGTCAAATCCGTATTGGCGTTTCTGATATCCTAAGATACAGGAATATAATCCTAGTTTAGGAGTCAGAGATCTAATTCGTTGTTTTAAGTTTAAGTCTTACTTACTATTGTTAACAATAATTCAATGTTCTTTTGTGAATTATTTGTATTGTGTTATGTGGGCTTACAGTGTCAATAAAGATTTTGATTTATTTATTTATTTATTATTTACAATGACGTCAGTCGCTGTAGAGTTTTGCAAAGTTTCTAATGCTGAAACTTTGAATGCTTAAAATAACTCATCCGAGGTGGAATTTATTTTAATTAATACCTTAAAGTTGTTTTAAAATAGTTGTTTCAAATTCAAAAGTTTATATTTTTTAATCCTTTACTGATTTCACTCAATGTGGTTTGTCAATACATAAGCTATTTTAAAACTAAGTAACCCTTATTTTGCGTGTGAGCCAAAATTAAATATTATACCAACTATACTCTATTGCAGGCTATTGAAAGTTGATATACGTAAAACAATGTCCTCAATGATGTCCATGTCAATTTCATTTAAATTGTCAGCAATTTAGTCGTAAAACCGTAGCAAATAGACCTTTACATTCATAGTGAAAAGTATGAACGCAGAGACACAGTTTCTTTACAACTTTATAAGGGGTAAAATGAGCAAAATGTTACGTTTCATAATACGATACTGTGAACGCATACACCGGACACTAGTTGGTGGAACAGCCTTCAGACTATTTTATTCAACGTATTTTAAAACTATTTAAAATAGAGTAAATGTTCTTTACATGCCTTATGTTGTAAATTAAAATATTTTAAATGAGACTCTGCGTCTGAGACTGGAAAGGTTTCATTGCACAAGTGTAACTCCGCTTACAAAAAGGAGCTGTAATGGAAGGGAGTTTTTATTTGAATATCGCTCGCTTTTTCCAGCTCCATTTAGATGCTTTTCTTGCTTGTAGACCAGTTTTTTGTTTAGAAAACATTAAGGTAGAGAGATTATTTTAAATAAATACGAAATGTCATTACCTTCTTTATTTGTCGTTGTTTACAAATAGTCAGTATTATCGGCAGCTACGTTTTAATGCTTCTTTAAAAGATTGCTCAGCTTATGTAATGTTTGTAGCAGTCATTAAATGGATGGCTGGCCGTTCGTGCATAGGACTTAAGGTACTTAGCCCAGTGTAGTATTTTTGTGCCTATGGGTAGCATACTTACTGGATAAGCCGACAACACGAATAGCGCAGTGGTTTGTTTCGGCTTTAAAATATTTGTAAAACTACCTACACCCTGTTTATATAAATCCTGTGTCGCTGTGGACTTTACAAACATACAACAAACGGACACAATGAACCCACAGACATGAAACAACTATCTTTAGCGATCACACAAATGTGTGGTAAAATTAACTGCATGGTTCTGGTTTAACCGACCGCCTTGCTTGCCACTGCGTCTAGTATTATTGTGGTTTCGATCCACAAGAAATAATCCTTTTGTGTCTGAGGGTTCTTAATGTCCGTGTCTTGATGAAAAGAGGTTCCACGATACATTATAAGTATACTGGATTTCATAAACTTAACTTGCTTACATACCAATATCCGGCTTTATTAGTAAATATCGAAAATGTAAGAACATAGAAAAATACGGTCTCTGGCGGGCGGCTACAGAACTTTAGCTCTTAATAAAGCGGAGCCCTGTATTCCAAGCGGTGTTTGTATAACGTTTTCACCCAGAACCGTCTATTTTATTTCTGTAGGTAATATTTTGCGCATTTTTTTTTGTTTTTTTTTCGAATTCAAATTCTAATTATATTTATTTGGTTAAACACAGGTAATAAAAAGATCTTACAAATGGAAGTGCAAGGCTGTGTTGCCAATACTATCGGCGTACAAAATTTCATGGATAAAAATACAATATAATGAAAATAAATAAAATCAATTAAAAACATTTATGAGACGTGTCATTTAGAAAATCATTGATAGAATAATAGCATTTTTTACGTATAACAATTTCAGAACTGGGAAACAAATGAGGATTTGCGTTAACAAATAAGGCTACTTCAAATATATACAAAGACGGAATTGTTAGAATTTTGTATTTGATAAAGTATGGTCTACAACTGTCAGTCACTTGATGGCCAACTTTTTAGGGTACCGTACCTTGAAATGAAAAAACGGAATCCTTATAGGATCACTTGGTTGTCCGTCCATCTGTCAAGACCTTTTTTCTCAGAAACGCGTGGAGGTATCAAACTAAAATTTATATCAAATAGTCAAGTCTACGGTCCCTTGAAACTGTGAAAAAATCAAACTTCTAAGCCAACGCAATCAAAAGATACAGCCGTTTATGCTGCAAATTGCCGCAAATTTAAAAAGACGCAAGGGAATCAAAACCTACAGGGTACTTCTTGTGAACTCAGAATCTTGAAGTTTGGTACGAAGCAATATCTTATAGCACAGATAAAGGAAAAAATCCGAAAACCGTCATCTTTTTGTTACATCATATCATAAAAATATTTTTAATAATTTTAAAGTTAGGTATTGCTATTTTCTCATGAACGCGTAGAGGTATTAAATTGAAATTCATATCAAATACTCAAGTCTATAGGGTCAATGTGGGTAAATGTAAACAGAGGTAAATGGAGACACGCTCGATAACTCTGTCAATTTTGCTTTCATGGTTTATGGAGGCCATTTTGAACTGTCAGTGTCAGATATAAAAAACACGGTGTTTGATGTGATAAAAAATTTCGCAAAAAATAATATAAAATACAGTTCGCAAGTACTTCAATGTATGTCATACATTGCAAAAAAATAAAGGTAAGTGATTAATGTAATAAATTGAACGTGATGAATGTAGATTTATTCTAATGATTCAGGCTGCTTTTTTCTTCGCAAAATACGGCCGCCATTTTTCGAGCTGCGTTTACAAATGCCTCAACTTTTAGCTTATAGGGTAAAATGTAAACGCATTTTGAGGTAAATGTAAATAGTGAGGGAACTGAAAACAAGAGGTTTTTTATGTTTTATATTTACTTTGTGGTGGTGGGTAGGTAAATGTAAACATTTTGTTTCAGTGCTAAATATGCCCAGAAACCATGTTAAAAAGAAGGAACTGCCCCGGTATACTGTAGAAGATATTAAAAGAGCAGTGGAAGATGTCACAAATAAACGGAAGACATTTAGACAAGCTAGCGAATACTATGGAATACCCACTGCTGTTATTTATCACCGTATTGAAGGCCGAAAAGTGTCTCTAGACAGAATGGGTGGAGGGGTCTCCAAAGCATTACCGGATCGTGTGGAACAACATCTCGTTAACTGCCTGAAAACAAGAGCGAGAATGAATCACCCGTGCCATAAAGAAGAATTTTTGATGTTGGTGGGAGAATATGTGAAAGCACATAAAATAAAAACGCCCTTTAAGGATAACATTCCTGGAGACTGTTGGTACCAATCCTTCATGAAAAGAAACCTTAGTCTTTCACTAAAAAAGCCTGAAATTTTACAAAAGGCCCGCACTGAAGCAAGGAGACCGCACGTTGTTTACGGTTTTTTACGATATGTTATCAAAAGAAGTAACCGAAAACAATCTCAAAGACAAGCCAAGGTATATTTTTAACGCCGACGAGAGTGGTTTTCATAGCGATCCCAGCAAACTTCGCGCAATAGGAGAAAAAGGAACAGCTCTCTCCCGTGTAACTGGCGGCTAAGGTCGAGAATCAACCAGCGTCTTAGCATGTGTAGCTGCAGATGGTAAATTTTTGCCCCCTTGTATACTATTTAAAGGAGTCGCTGTACAAGCAAGATGGGTTTCTGATAAGGTTTATCCTGGAACATTATTCGGAGCGACAAAAAACGGCTGGATGAAGGAACCTACTTTTCACAATTGGCTCATAAACGGATTTATACCTTATGTAGATAACATCCGGAAAGAAAATAACGAACCCAATCATAAGGTTATTCTGATTTATGATGGTCATTCTAGCCACATTAGCGTGAGAATCGTAGAAGATGCTATAAATGCAAATATAATTCTAGTCAAGTTTCCTAGCCAATTGACAGACCGCATCCAGCCTCTGGACAAATGTGTTTTTGGACCAGTGAAACGTCATTGGGAAAAAACATTAGTAGAACATGGCATCCGCAGTAGGACCAAAGTTGCCGACATAGCTCTCCGGATAGCCAAGCTGAAGTGGCAGTGGGCAGGGCACATAGCTCGAAGAACCGATGGCCGTTGGGGCAGAAAGGTTCTGGAGTGGCGGCCACGTACCGGACGACGTAGCAGAGGTAGGCCCCCCGCAAGGTGGACCGACGATCTCGTCAAGATCGCGGGAGGCGGTTGGATGTGGGCGGCTCAAGACCGGTCTGTGTGGAGAACCTTGGGGGAGGCCTATGTCCAGCAGTGGACGTCGTTTGGCTGATATGATGAACATGGCATAAAACAAATGGGAAAAGGTACTGGCCATCTGTCCAAAGAAAAATTCACAGATCTCCTAGGGGAGGTATGGGCACAGGCCTTTACAACCAAGAACATTGTGTCTGGATTCAACACAACAGGTATTTTGCCAGTAGATGCTACAAAATTCTCCAAAAAAATATTCAATCACAAAATGCACTAAACGAAAAAGAGACAGATTTTGATGCCAATTGTGACAATAGTATGTCTACAGAAGAATTACCAAATTTTCCAGGTGAATTTGTTCTAATATATAATGGTTCTACATCAACAGCATGCACCGACCAAAGAGACGAACCTGCACCAGAGGATATACTCACTTCAGACTTAGAAAATGCTATCGATAATAATTCTTCAACAAAGGGTTGTATTGAGGAACATGCTAATCCTGACTGCTCTGGATTTGAAATCTGTTCTACTAGCAATCAAAATTGCTCAAATTTTGATGAACATACATTGACTGTTCAAGATAATGTCATTCCCAGTTGCTCGGTCTTTCAACAGCCCACCACTAGTATTTATGCTGACTTTGGCTGTGAACAACCTTTGGAGGATATAACTGGTGAATCAGCAATACCGGATTGTAGTACCTTTGAAGGCCATGCTATAAACGATTCCGTCGTATTAAACAACAATGAAAATTCATCTCCATTGGTAAATAAAATATTAAAATTGATATCATTGGATACAACCGCAAATGACGCTATTAAAGCAAAAATTCTAAAAGCTATATCATCTACTAATCGTGATAAAGAAGAAGAAGGTGAAATAAAGAAACTCTAGAGAAGTTGTTTAAATTACAGAAAAATAGCCCTGAAAAGAAAAGGAAAATAGTAGTACCAAGGCTAAAGGTAGCGACATATGGAGAAGTTCTTACTACAGACGCCGTTAAAGAAAGATTAAAACAAACGGAGGAAGCCAAGAATGGTAAAGGACTTAAGAAAGAGTAAATACAGAAAAGAACCCAAAGAATAAGGGTCAAGGAAAACGAACAAAAAGTGAGAACTTAAATAAAAAAGACGACAAGGAGAATAGTGATAGTAAGAAAGCCAAGCTTGACGAATCTCACAGTAATTAGAAAGAAAAAGTTGAAAAATCTAGTAAGGATCTAGATAATCCAATTCCACTACTCAATATGTGCCAAAGAAATAAAGTATACGACAGTGACATAGAAGAGTCTGAGGAAGAAGATATAACAGTACCATATGCAGAAAGTGAAGACAGTGATTACAACGCTACATGTGAAACTGTTACTGAGGAGTGTGAATTTCTTGAGACGACTTCAGTAACTGACAAATTAACAAAAGGAAATTTTGTTTTGGTAAAGTTTAAGGGAGGAAAAAGACTAACTATTACCGTTCGCTACTTGTGTATGGTAGATAGCATTGACAAAGAGGACTCAAGCGAAATACTAGTAACTCATTAAAAAGTATTGATTCATCTAAGCAAGTCTTTGCCCGCAATGAAAACGATATGAGTTCAGTGTCCATTAAAGACATTATTGGTGTCTTACCAGAACCTATCTTATCTCTTAAAGGGGAAAGAATCTATACTTTAATAAAACTGTAGAGGTGAAAAAGTCTGTACATTAAAGATATTTTGACGAAAATTATCTAAAAAATCTAGGAAAATGCTAAAAAGCAATACTTGATAATTATTAGAATTTATGTCTGTCTGTCTGTCCGACGTCTTTCCCTATGTTGCTAAAGATCTCTGAAATTGCGAAGTTGATTTCAATAAAACTTACACTCATGTACAAAGGATACTCAAACCTATAAAATAGTATACGTTACATCACAATAGGTTGAGTGGTTTTAGGTGTACAACTTGACCTCTCCTTTGTACGTAGTTCCAAACAAAACAGGGATCATCCAAAACTGGTTATATATTTGGTGCCATCTATGATCATTATAAGTTTGTTAGTAAAAGTATAGTTAGTCTAAATGGGTACCTTCAAAGTGTTTTATGGCTATTTACCGACTGATAGATGTCACTTTTTTCAAATAATTTCCTAGCAAAATAAATGTTCCTTGCAAAAAAGGCAATATTTATGTGTCGGGTATCTTTCTGTTATTAATAGAGTATAGTATTCGGCACTTTCATAAACAAAAAGTGTCTGTGTCAAAATTTATTACAATGTCCACTTAATTTAAACGGTCAATCTCATTTATTTCAAATTATTATGTTTATATAATGGCCGTGTGGTTGACGGCATAGAATATAAGTGTCACCACCCCCTATCTTCCCGTGGGTGTCATAAGAGGCGACTAGAATACCATCTTTGCGTAGAGACGGAAAACTCGACATCAAACCCTATACGACTGCCTGGTTGGTCTCGCGGCATAAATGTGCGCGTGGGATCGGGAGGTCCCGGGTTCGATTCCTGAGTCGGGCTGAGTTATTGGGTTTTTCTATCACGAAATTCTCAGTAGCAGCACGGAGTCTGGAAATGTGCCCGGTACGGCAATAGGCTCGCCCCTTATTACGTGGGACTAAATTATATCTGGCGAAAAGTGGGTGTAGAAATACACCTCTGCCTACCTCTTCGGGGTTATAGGCGTGAGACTATGTATGTATGTACGTATATAATCATTTCATTTTATTTTAAACGATAAAAACAATTACTATAAATCCGTTTTAGGTTTCCGTACCTAAAAGGTAAAAATCGGAACCCTATTACTAAGCCTCCGCTGTCTGTCCGTCTGTCTGTCTGTCACCAGGCTGTATCTCATAAACCGTGATAGCTAGAAAGCTGAAATTTTCACAAATTATGTATTTTGATTGCCGCTATAACAACAAATACTAAAAATTAAAAAATATATATTAAGGGGGTCCCATACAAAAAACGTGTTTTTTTTTTCGTATTGTTTGCTCAAAATTACTAACTGTAACAAGTAGACGCTTTTAATTTTCACAGAATATGTAGTTCCTTTTACCTTTTTACATACATACATACATACATAGACTCACGCCTGTTTCCCGGAGGGGTAGGCAGAGACTACGGAACGCCATTTGCAACGAACCTTTTTACCTTTCAAAATAAATAATTAAATTAAAAAAAAAGTAAATAATAAATAACAAACCTAATTTTTAAGCAATTTGTTACTCGAAGGTAGTTGAGGTAGAAACTTTAAGTATACATACAACAAACGTGATTTTCTTTTATAGATGATGGAACGGAACCCTTCGTGCGCGAGTCCGACTCGCACTTGCCCAAGTTTTTCAATAAATTGTCGATTAGTCCATATTATTTTCTATCTCGGTCGGTTTGTATGTGTAAACATAGATGGCGTTTTCTGAATGGCGCGTGGCGGTGTTAAGATTCTCCGTGGATTGAAGAGGTTCTCGGTTAATTTTCGTTCGTTTTCATCGGATTGGTGTCTTAGTCGTTTCTTTTGAATAATGAATGTGGATGTGTTTTGTTGATTTCTTTCGTTCGTTCGTGTTCTGTACTTATACAGGTGTCTCATTATTCCCAAATTCCAACACCTCACGCACGTGGGAATCCGTGGGTGGGACACTGAGGCCTGAATTCAGATACCTCTTGAGTAACTCAACGGGGCTATCTTACTTTCGGCAGGGCTGGATATTCGTAGCCCTGTGTGTATTTTCTAAATAAATCGTAGGGACAGACTTGAAACAGCTGGAATCGACCCCCGAACATGTAGTTTTATCACATGGTCAGTTATAGGTGTATACAAGTAAGCGGTAAAAATAATTTACATGTTCCATATGAAGGTGGTAAAACAGTTAGATAATGTTGTGTATAAAGAAAGTCTCTAATGATATCCCTACTATCCCTACTAATCTATATATTATATTAAAGAAAGTCGTGTTAGTTTCACTATTTACTTATATATAACTCAAGAACGGCTGAACCGATTTGGCTGAAAATTGGTGGGTAGGTAAAACCAAAACCTCCTACCTATTGACAGTAAGAACGCATGCGCTGTAATAATTGACTACTGCGCATGTGCTATCTGTCAGTACTGTCACATTATACATTGTCATATGGTGCACTGTCATTACTTCGTTCGCTTACTTATATAAACTAATAGTTATTGAAAAAGCCTTGGCTAATATCTACTAATATAAGGTATAAATGCGAAAATGTACCAATTTCACGCTAAACCGGCTGAACCAACATTCTCTACTCATAAATTGCGAAAGTGTATATAGAGATGCCATTGCTTTGACATTTGACTGTATTTCAGTAGATAATGGCATGAATACTGGCCAAGTTTCTTCGTTCCCCATAGTGTGTCTGAACTCCTTACAATTATCAGGAGTATGGAGTACCTTCACGCAACTTGAGACTGATCGTTGGTGTTCCAGTCCTGTTAATGCGGAATCTTAATGCACCAAAGCTTTGTAATGGCAAACGGCTACGAGTAACACCTAGGAGGAAACATTATAAAAGCTATTCGCTATGAAGGCTTCCGTAGTAGAGGTATCCACTTACCATAGCCATAATCTTCGACTTAATATTAATAGTATTTGTATAAACGATAAAGCTATATTTGCGTTTTTTAAGATGTGCTTTATTTCAAAAACTGCTTATTTATTATAAATTAAAAATTTTCGTCGGAGGTTTTTATAACGATCTACAGCATGTATTTTTTTTAGATTTGTCCCTCTCTTACTTTAAAAGTAAGAGGGGTTAGTCACACACACCCATTTTACCACTTTGGAACCGTATTATCTTTCAAACGATTGCCTTCGAGAAACAATGGTTTTAGGAACCTCAAAATAATTTTTAACAACCCATTTTCTACATCAGTTCCATGTATGTAAAGTCTTAATATTCAATATTTTTTATTTTCTATAACGTCGTAAAGTAGTTCACAGTTCGTTGGCGCAGCGGTAGTGTAAGCGACTGCTAAGCCGAAGGTCGCGGGTTCGATTCCCGCACAAGTCAAACATTTGTGTGCATGAACATGGATGTTTGTCTTGGTCTGGGTGTTTCTATGTATAATATGTATGTATTTACAAAAAAAAAGTATATAAGTATGTTTATCCATTATCTAGTACCCATAGTACAAGCTCTGCTTAGTTTGGGACTAGATGGTGTTGTGTGAATGTGGTAGAATATTATTATTATTATTTTTATTTATTAATACATCTAGCTACCAATTTTCAAATGTGTACACTGAATAGTTTTGGCATAAAGTGGCTATGATATACGGATAGCCTGACAGACATTGCGCGTCAATAAGGATTCCATTTGGATTCCATCATCCATGTTTAGCAATTTTTGACTACGAAACTCTAAAAATACTGTTTACAAAAATGTTTTATATACTTCTTGCGGTTCTATTTCTTATTAGTTCCTATGAACTGAATTAAAACGAAAATTGCTATTGAACGATAAAGGAGTTTTGTGTTACCCCGAATTTAACGTGAGCGAAGCCGCGGGCAAAAGCTAGTATTTTATAAATTCCCAAAACCGATAGACATTTCTGAAAAAATGTGAATTAGATTATAATAAAATATTTAAATACAATTTTTTTAATATTACCTCGGTGTTTTATTATTGATGTTATACAGATAGCCTTTAGTTTACAATTACCCTATTATAAGTATAATTTTTACATTTACCCCAGATGTTACCACAAGGAGGAACTAAGGACATTTTAGTTTGTTTCCTTTTACCTCCTATATACGAGTAAGATATAGAGATTTTGAAATATAATACATGTCAGAGAATCCTCATTGTTATTATACAAGGTGGTATTTCATCAATATTTAGCAAGTTAGTCAGAATATTGTGTTTACAATTTCCTCAAAATGGCATATTTAAGAAAAAAAAATACTGGGGCAAATGTAAACTTGTAATAAAACATTAAATAAAGCATTTACTTGTTTATATTTAATCTGCATCTCTGACTTGGTTATCTATTAACTGTATAGACCAAAAAAAACCTTTACTACAATTAATTTACAAGTTATTGTTAAAATTGAAAAAAGCGGGAATATTTTTTTCATATCCGTTTACATTTACCCACATTGACACTATATAATAACTTTAAGCTGTAACAAAATCAAACTTCTATGTCAACGCAATAAAAAGAAACAGAAATTTAAGCCGCATATTTTCCCGTAACTACTCGCAAGGGAATCAAAACCTACAGGGTACTTACCGTGAAATCAGAATCTTGGAATTTGGTACAAAGCAATGTCTTATAGCACAGATAAAGGAAAAATTCCGAAAACCGTACATTTTTAGTTACATCATATAAAAAAAATTGTATTAATTTTTAAGTTACTACTCCTTTCCTCATGAACGTGGAAAGTTATTAAATTGAAATTCATATCAAATACTCGGGTCTATAATACCTTAAAGCTGTAACAAAATCAAACTTCTATCTCAACGCAATCAACAGAACAGCAATTTAAGCATATTTTGACTACTCGCAAGGGAATCAAAAACTACAGGGTACTTCACGTGAACTCAGACCCTTAAATTTGGCACGAAGCAACCTCTTATAGCACAGATAGAGGGAAAATTCCGAAAACCGTAAAGTTTTAGTTACATTATATAATTAAAATTAATATTTTTAATAATTTTAAAGATACTAACTACCCCTTTCCTCATGCACCCGTAGAGGTATAAAATTGAAATTCATATCAAATGCTCAAGTCAAACCTAAAGGGTACTTCCAGTCGATCTAGAATCTTAAAATTTGGCATAAAGCAACGTTTTATAGCACATAGGAAAAATTTCGAAAATCTTAATTTTTTTGTTACATCACATTTTTTTTAAATAATTATATTTACCTACAGGTTTGTACGGAATCCTCTGTGCGCGAGTCCGACTCGCACTTGACCGGTTTATTTGTAATTTAAACGCAATTTCCTTATGTGTAGAGTTGCCCCAAAAATTATCCCGTATCTAAGTATGGACGGAAGTACGGATGATATGACGCCGCCGCTGTACGTGTCACTTCATATCGTTCAAGAGTTAGACTGTCGGATCGCCTAAGGATCGCTTGGAGCGTATGTTTAGGATCGCAAGTTTTCAAAACTGGATCGGCCTAACACGATCCACGCTCCGTGATCCTGGATCTCAGATCGCGGAATCGCCGATCCAAAACGGATCGGAACGGAACGGTAGACCCGCCTATTAAAGCTTTAAACTGTTAAACAATAACATCGTCTGTTAAACGCGTTTGACATGTTATGAAGCCTCAATATACTGACCTATTTTTCTATTTCCGCGCTAAACTATACAGTGCGTTTTTCCGATCAATGTAGCAATTTACTTTGGATGTAGGTTTTATTTTCTAGGATGGAGTTTGGATTTTCTACAGCTATTGCTATGCTGTACTTTAAATACTGGCATATTATCAATACAAACAAGCAAAACTTAAATAGATTGGTATTATTCATCTTCACGGTGGGCAACTTAATGACTGGCTCATCTCACTATTTGTGTATAATCCATCCGCCTCCTGAGGCAGACAGAGGTATGTGTGTCTCTCCCCTATTTATGTTTGAGAACCCAACGTGATATTTGTCAACGATCTTTAGCCATAGAACTACGTGAGTAAGCATATTTTGCCGCGACCCTGTCGGGAGATTAGTAACGGCCATTTTCAATATTCGATCTATAGATTTTGTATTCGTGTTTGACATTTTTTGTATGGAGCTTATGTCAAAAACTGTCAAAAACTAATCTAAAATCTACAGATCTATCTAAATTTCAAATATTTAATTCCGTAGTAAGTAGATCATCTTATAAAGCCGCCTAAAAGAGTAAAACTTTTTAATGAAAAGTAGCGTAGTAGCTAATATTGATGATTTATTTTATTATATCAGCATAAATATCTACAATGGAAAATACAAGCCTCGTTCAAAATTTTCAACATCGACTGATCTTGAGCCGCCCGCCTCCGACCTCTATAAGTGATCCCAACATTTTTATCAGTGCTTAATCATTGTGATTGGAAGCCATATATCGAGACACAACAACGAATAAATCAACAATCTCTTATGGTAGTCGCTCTATTTTCCCAGTAAGACTGTGAAAGATTTGGTCAGAATAAAACCAGAAGCCCTAAGCATCATGTGCGTCGTTGAAATTTATTTCAGTAGCATTCCGCTACCCAATACGAGTCCCTCAGTCCCGAACTAAGCTAGGCCTGTAACTCGCGTCAGAACCCAGGATATATCGAGCGAAATAAAGTTTACCGCGAGACATTTATCACCCAAACAAACAATAGCAAAGTATAAATTACAGAAACGAAACAAAACCAAATCCAGGCGCCGAGTTCGTTTTAAAGTTTAAAATTAGTTTACCCGATAAAAACCTAGAGAAGGCGGTATCGCAAAACAAAAAACATTTCTTTATTTATATCTCGAATGTTATTTGAAATGCTCCTTTATAAGTATGTTTGTGTACGGCGTTTCGTATTTTACTTTCTAGTTAAAGAGAATGAGCAAAAGTATTTTGATTTAACTTTGAAAATGAACCAACTCGCATAATAACATTCTGATTTAATTCTTTGGGGGTTCCAAGACAGTTTAACTTTCCCGGCACTTTACGAGAGTCGAAAATCAGAGTCTTATATGGTCATTGTTTCAAACCTGGTTAGAAAGGCGATACAGTCGTTCGAATGTAGGTGGTTTATGTCCAATTTTTCATAAAGCTTCTCGCGTTCTTAACCAGATCGTCGTACCACTTTGCGGTAAGCCTACCCTGCTGTGTCGTTTGGAATATGGGCATTTTTCTCACACGACATATTTCTACAATAAGTACATTTAAACTATCAGTAGCATCCGCATCACCAGACAACCAAACAAACAATTTAAATTCAATAATACAGTTCGAGTGAAATTAAAGTTTGCTGTATCATCAATGCTACAATATGTGTATGTTAAACAAAATTAATAGACTCAGTGCAAACAAAGTGCACGATAAGCCATTTATTACTTTGCTGTAACTTCTATGTCAACGCAATCAAAAGAAACAGCAATTTAAGCATATTTTCAAACTCGCAACTACTAGCAAGGGAATCAAAACCTAAAGGGTACTTGCTGTCGATCTATAATATTGAAATTTGGCACGAAGCAATGTTTTACAGCACATATAAAGGGAAAATACCGAAATCTTTAAATTTTTAGTAACGTTACATTATTTTTTAGCATAACTTCGTAATATAACATTACTTTGCGCCCGTACCCCCGACGGGGTAGGCAGATATAAGGATAGGTAGGCAGTAGGTGTATTACATACCCACACTTCACCAGTTATATTTCAGTCCCAATGTAATGTTGGGCGAGCCTATTGCCATCTACCGGGTACATTATTAAGCGAGCGAAAATTAACATTTTAAACATATAATTTCGAAAAGTCAGAGGTGTGCCCGGGGTAACTGGATATTGAACCCGAAACCATTGTCTCGGTAGTCCGCTACGTACACCACTGGGCTATCGCCGCAGTATATACAGAGTGTAAAAAGATCCTTAATGAAAACTGAAATCCTATATTGTACCAAATATACAAACATTTTTACTTCGGCACCATACCTGGGAAATTACTGGTTTAGCTATTGAGCCTCAAAGTCCCGATATTTTTTTCTTATTTTTGCAAAATCGTGTTTTGAATGATAAATGTAAACTTTCTTCCAAATAAACATAAACAAAATTATCAATATTTCCCTGAAATAAACGCCTTTAAAGTCCACTAAACGCAATGTACTTCGCGCGACACGAGCTCACGGACACAGGCAAAGCTAACAGCTGAATGCAGGCGAGTTCATTGCCTTTGTCCGGGCGTCCAAGGTGTAGGTAGTGTACGGCTGGGGTACACGCGCGCGCTTTACTTTGCGACTTATAAAACGTGGCTACTTTTTTAGAGTTAAAAAAAAGATTTCATTTCACAGGTATTATTTTTGCGTAGTATAACATGGCATGATGTGCATAACGAGTAGACTGCAGCTTGGTGATGGGTCTTTTTGTACCCATTGTATATATTACCGGTTGTATATATTTTTAATAATTATGTATACCGACAGGTTTGTACGGAACCCTCGGTGCGCGAGTCCAACTCGCACGGTTTTATTTTTTGTATCTATGATTATATTGGTGCGTAAGTGCATTAATAGGATTTTTTCTGCTAGATTTCACCTGTTGTTTTGGTCACGTGGTTGTCGGTTATAGTAGTAAAAAGTAGTCCACGAAAATCTCTAGTTTTCTAACTATCCACAAACAAATTCAAATCATAAGAAAGCTTCACTGGGATGCGCAATTTTAAGACCATGTCGTAACGGGCTATGAGCACAAGATGTCACCACCCTATTTAATTCCGTGGATGTCTAAAGAAAATACACGAAGCGAATAGTATATTTTGGCAGAGATAGAAAACTTGACATCAAAGCTTAAGCCAACCAGTCTGGCCAGCGTAGTATAGTAGGACAAATTCTTCTTTTGACACACGTTGCTATTGTGACGTGTGTGAAAGGCCATAACCAGCAGTGAACCGCGAAAGTTTGAATTATGTATATTTTAAACTGTATGTATTCGTCACTGTAACACTACCAAGCTCGTTATAAATTCGTCCTCTCTAAATACCATGTTCGTTTAGCAACACTGAGTGTTGGATAATAAGTTCATCTGGGATTTAGTCACTGTGGCAGTTTATTTCAAACAAGCCGAACATTTTGTCTAGATTATATCTAGACAAAGTTGTTCAAGATCAGTCGATGTTGAAAATTTTGAACGAGGCTTGTATTTTCCATTGTAGATATTTATGCTGATATAATAAAATAAATCATCAATATTAGCTACTACGCTACTTTTCATTAAAAAGTTTTACTCTTTAAGGCGGCTTTATAAGATAATCTACTTACTACGGAATTAAATATTCGAAATTTAGATATATCTGTAGATTTAAGATTAGTTTTTGACAGTTTTTGACATAAGCTCCATACAAAAAATGTCAAACACGAATACAAAATCTACAGATCTATCTACAGTTCGAATATTGAAAATGGCCGTTACTAATCTCCCGACAGGGTCGCGGCAAAATATGCTTACTCGCGTAGTTCTATCGCTAAAGATCGTTGACAAATATCACGTTGGGTTCTCAAACATAAATAGGGGAGAGACACACATACCTCTGTCTGCCTCAGGAGGCGGATGGATTATACACAAATAGTGAGATGAGCCAGTCATTAAGTTGCCAACGTGAAGATGAATAATACCAATCTATTTAAGTTTTGCTTGTTTATATTGATAATATGCCAGTATTTAAAGTACAGCATAACAATAGCTGTAGAAAATCCAAACTCCATCCTAGAAAATAAAACCTACATCCAAAGTAAATTGCTACATTGATCGGAAAAACGCACTGTATAGTTAAGCGCGGAAATAGAAAAATAGGTCAGTATATTGAGGCTTCATAACATGTCAAACGCGTTTAACAGACGATGTTATTGTTTAACAGTTTAAAGCTTTAATAGGCGGGTTTACACAGAAGGATCCGTTTTGGATCGGCGATTCCGCGATCTGAGATCCAGGATCACGGAGCGTGGATCGTGTTAGGCCGATGCAGTTTTGAAAACTTGCGATCCTAAACATACGCTCCAAGCGATCCTTAGGCGATCCGACAGTCTAACTCTTTCACGATATGAAGTGACACGTACAGCGGCGGCGTCATATCATCCGTACTTCCGTCCATACTTAGATACGGGATAATTTTTGGGGCAACTCTACACATAAGGAAATTGCGTTTAAATTACAAATAAACCGGTCAAGTGCGAGTCGGACTCGCGCACAGAGGATTCCGTACAAACCTGTAGGTAAATATAATTATTTAAAAAAAATGTGATGTAACAAAAAATTAAGATTTTCGAAATTTTTCCTATGTGCTATAAAACGTTGCTTTATGCCAAATTTTAAGATTCTAGATCGACTGGAAGTACCCTTTAGGTTTGACTTGAGCATTTGATATGAATTTCAATTTTATACCTCTACGGGTGCATGAGGAAAGGGGTAGTTAGTACCTTTAAAATTATTAAAAATATTAATTTTAATTATTTAATGTAACTAAAACTTTACGGTTTTCGGAATTTTCCCTCTATCTGTGCTATAAGAGGTTGCTTCGTGCCAAATTTAAGGGTCTGAGTTCACGGGAAGTACCCTGTAGTTTTTGATTCCCTTGCGAGTAGTCAAAATATGCTTAAATTGCTGTTCTGTTGATTGCGTTGAGATAGAAGTTTGATTTTGTTACAGCTTTAAGGTATTATAGACCCGAGTATTTGATATGAATTTCAATTTAATAACTTTCCACGTTCATGAGGAAAGGAGTAATAACTTAAAAATTAATACAATTTTTTTTTATATGATGTAACTAAAAATGTACGGTTTTCGGAATTTTTCCTTTATCTGTGCTATAAGACATTGCTTTGTACCAAATTCCAAGATTCTGATTTCACGGTAAGTACCCTGTAGGTTTTGATTCCCTTGCGAGTAGTTACGGGAAAATATGCGGCTTAAATTTCTGTTTCTTTTTATTGCGTTGACATAGAAGTTTGATTTTGTTACAGCTTAAAGTTATTATATAGTGTCAATGTGTGTAAATGTAAACGGATATGAAAAAAATATTCCCGCTTTTTTCAATTTTAACAATAACTTGTAAATTAATTGTAGTAAAGGTTTTTTTTGGTCTATACAGTTAATCGATAACCAAGTCAGAGATGCAGATTAAATATACACAAGTAAGTGCTTTATTTAATGTTTTATTACAAGTTTACATTTGCCCCAGTATTTTTTTTTTAAATATGCCATTTTGAGGAAATTGTAAACACAATATTCTGACTAACTTGCTAAATATTGATGAAATACCACCTTGTATAATAACAATGAGGATTCTCTGACAAATATTATATTTCAAAATCTCTATATCTTACTCGTATATAGGAGGTAAAAGGAAACAAACTAAAATGTCCTTAGTTCCTCCTTGTGGTAACATCTGGGGTAAATGTAAAAATTATACTTATAATAGGGTAATTGTAAACTAAAGGCTATCTGTATAACATCAATAATAAAACACCGAGGTAATATTAAACAAATTGTATTTAAATATTTTATTATAATCTAATTCACATTTTTACAGAAATGTCTATCGGTTTTGGGAATTTATAAAATACTAGCTTTTGCCCGCGGCTTCGCTCACGTTAAATTCGGGGTAAGACAAAACTCCTTTATCGTTCAATAGTAATTTTCGTTTTAATTCAGTTCATAGGAACTAATAAGAAATAGAACCGCAAGAAGTATTTAAAACATTTTTGTAAACAGTATTTTTAGAGTTTCGTAGTCAAAAATTGCTAAACATGGATGATGGAATCCAAATGGAATCCTTATTGACGCGCAATGTCTGTCAGGCTATCCGTATATCATAGCCACTTTATGCCAAAACTATTCAGTGTACACATTTGAAAATTGGTAGCTAGATGTATTCTGTGAACTGCTTTACGACGTTATAGAAAATAAAAAATATTGCATATTAAGACTTTACATACATGGAACTGATGTAGAAAATGGGTTGTTAAAAATTATTTTGAGGTTCCTAAAACCATTGTTTCTCGAAGGCAATCGTTTGAAAGATAATACGGTTCCAAAGTGGTAAAATGGGTGTGTGTGACTAACCCCTCTAACTTTTAAAGTAAGAGAGGGACAAATCTAAAAAAAATACATGCTGTAGATCGTTATAAAAACCTCCGACGAAAATTTTTAATTTTTAATAAATAAGCAGTTTTTGAAATAAAGCACATCTTAAAAAACGCAAATATAGCTTTATCGTTTATACAAATACTATTAATATTAAGTCGAAGATTATGGCTATGGTAAGTGGAAAGATAAGTGTGTATTAAAAATGTTAATTATAGCTCGCTTAATGTGCCCGGTATGGCAATAGGCTTGCCCCCTATGACATTGGGACCGAAACATAACTGGCGAAGTGTGGGTGTATAATACACATCTGCCTACCCATCATCATCTTCCTAGCGTTATCCCGGTTGCATCCAAGATTTACACGCCTTGAAGCCCGGGGTTCGCTTACTGGTCTAACCAGGGGCGCGATTCAGAATCGTTCGATATCTCATTTGACATTCGATTCCGTTAATTTTCGAATGAGCTACCTCATTTTTTGTCAAAACTATCGCATTTCCTATCAATTTTATGCATTTAGTATGAAGTAAATTAACAAATAAACCGAATTCAATGAATATTTGTTCAAAATATCTTTGATAGGCGGCTGAAAGACGAGGACAATAATTTGACATATCGTACGATTACTTGTCGTGACATTCTGAATCGCCCAGCAGATATGACAGAATATCCACAGAGTGACTACCGTCTGACCTCCGCAACCCAAAGGGATAGCGATATTCCATGGCTTAGACCAGTATCAGTTAAGTATTTGAGGATACTGACTTACCGTAACGACTGTCAAAGATCTTAAAGACAGACGGGACCGACGGTTTAACGTGCTCTCCGAGGCACGGTGCAAGCGATAACAATAACAATAAACAATTTAATACGCACTTTACTTCGAAAAGTGATTGGTGCGCGCCGTGGCTTCGAACCCGATACCCTCTGCCTACCCCTTCGAGGATAAAAGGCGTGAAGTTATGTTTTGTTATGTATCTTTTTCATTTTTATCGTAGCCTTCCGTGGTAAGGAAACTGTAGGCTTTGGCTCATATTCTGCAAAGGAGATGTAAACTAAGTGACTATTCATTTGTTACAGATATTCTGGAGGCCCACAGCGCTCGTCCTCGAAAGATCGCTTCCCTCATCGGCATCGAAGGCGGTCACTCCATCGCTAACTCTCTGGGAGTTCTTCGCAGTTACTACCAGCTCGGAGTCCGATACATGACCCTCACGCATACATGCAGCACTCCTTGGTAAGTTTACACTCAAAATGACTACCAACACTCCAAACCTTCATACAAAGCTATTACTTTTAATTTTGACAAATCTGAAGATGAATTTTGCCCGACATTTCGGACGGGTTTCATGAGGTTTGGTCACACTGATCATAACCGATGCACTCTGATTGAAACGTCGGGCAAACATTCAAGTGTAGAAGATTTTTTAAATTGGTAAATTAGTTCTGTTGAAATCTGTGCTCCAGTGGAGTGTCATCCAATAAATCTAACTATATAACTTATCTAAAGCAGTGAGCTGAGGTCTATACAAATATTCAAATTATAAATTGATTTAAATCTCACGACGTCAAATTTAAATTGAAAACTTTTTAAATTAACTGAAAAGGAAACTGATGTAAACCGAAATAACACCAGACAATACCTATTATTATTGTTAACCCTAAAGTTATAAGGAGTCTTGTAATGTAATCCAATGAATAACGCATACTACGTAAATCAAAACCAAAATGAAAGCTTTAAAAGTAGGAAACGCATTTATTATTTACGCCCCGAATAAATATTAAAGTGGTAAGCAAACTGCACCAGCTTTGGTAAGTGGTGCATCATTGTGATTGCGTGTGCGGGAATTATATTAAGCTGTGTATGAAACGATAAAAAGCGCGTTGAATGCACCACGAGTTTCCGAAAAAAAAAATCTAAAGCATTTTGGTGATGGAACGAAACTTGCTTTGTAGAAAAATCTTTCATAAACGCTTAGTGGAAGTAGAAACACTTACGTATGTTTTTATAAGTCAACACATTTAACAAGCTTAGCCAAAAATATATCCGTATTTTAATAGTCTTCATATTAAATTTAGTGGTAGTTAACATGAATTATTTTTGACAACCCAATAAATACGGTGTTTGGTTACTTGTGCGCCCTCCATTCACTTGAAGATCTCCTGTTACCTGTTAATTCAAACTCCCTGAATATTAAACTCCTCAAGAGTAAAGACCTTGTAAATAAAATAACGTTTTCAATAAAAGCTAAAACCTCACCGTTTCAAATACTTGTTTCTGAGCAGTCACCTGTCTGAAGCACAGATTTAACGTACCATTGAACATATTTATTGTAATTTATAAAAAGAGTTAAGGAGGCAATATGGAGTGTTGGTAGTCAAAAAAGAATGCAAAAGCAAGTTTGGCATACTTCGCGAACTATAAAACCAAAAGTTAAAAATATTTTTAAGAACTGCCATGGTGTTTATTGTTAAAAATATTATAAATGGGAGGAATATGAAAATGATTCTGTCGGAGGACTACTGCTCTCTCGCTCTTTTTAATAGAACTACAAGAAGACGGCAACAAATACCACAAAATCACGTTAGTAAGAGATAGCAGTGGTCTAATTACAGTTTAGTAGGAAGGAATTACAGTCATTATAAACAAATATAGAGAGAAGAGAATTAATCAGGTAAAACTTCTGTCAATCATTCTATCATTTGTAGAACGAAACTCTTAGTAACAATGTTTATTGTGTTTATTCAATGTAATACAACCGCCAATGGTTTAATTCCAACATAATAATTATGTTGACTGGGATTCAAACTTTATTGCAGTTCAAATTTCATGCAGGTTACTTTGGTCTTTTACATAAAATGCATATTGATTCGATGGAAAAAAGACTCTGAAATTCATTATTAACTTCCAATATAAATAGTATAATTATAGTTTTGTATTGTTGGTTGGCATTCGGTTACGAATAAGTATTAAATATTTATAGGAGCCATTTTATATGAAAGCAGTCGTGTTTTGATTTAAATAAATATTTATTGAAGTGTAAAGATTGAAAATTGCTTTGGCAGTATTGTTATAATTGACTTTACATTTTCTGTCAGCTGTTTCACAAAGTTTTGCATATATGTAAACTTCATATGTATTCTAGTAGTTACGTTGGCAAAAAACATTTTAATAAAATCAAATAATGATTTCGTTTTCCATCTTCTCTCTGCGAGGCAGTGGGACTATTTATAAACTAAAGCAATATTTTTTATAAACGGTTTCATACGTTTAAACAGTTGCAGTTTTGTAATATGCCAAAAGTAAATGAGTGACGCGATAATTTTTATGATTTCAACATTAATTCTTTTGAAAGAATATCAATGCCTGAAAGTTTAAATTAATATATTTTAGTAAAATTTTAATATTTTTATTATATAATTTAAGATAAATTGAAGAAGTCTTAGTTACCGAGACTCTTATTTTAAGTCAGGGTTATGAGAAAACCTAACACAACCTATAAAGTTACCAGGCTCACGTGAAATTTCATAAGTACTGTATGTACTATTGTTTGCAAACAGTATACGTCGACGTTTATATTATGCCCTTTAAATGGTATGCCTGCGACATAATATACTTATTGGCTGCCCCGTGCCTCGGAGAGCGCGTTAAGCTGTCTTTAACAAGTGCTATGTGGATATAGAAGTATATATAGAAGATCTTTGACAATTGCTATGGAGAGACAGTACTCTTAAAAATACCGGCACTGGATTAGGCCTTGAAATGAATTTCACTATTCTTTTGGGTTTTGGAGGTCAAATGGCAGTCGCTCTGTGGCAAAAACAATATTGAATTAGATGAGAAATCAGACCTACTTATATATATATATATATATATATATATATATATATATATATATATTTATAGACTCACGCCTGTATCCCCGAAGGAGTAGACAGAGGCATAATAGGTATTATACACACATTTCGCCATGAATTTTTTAGGTCCCACGTAATAGGGGGCGACCATATTGCCGTTACCGGGCACATCATCAGACTCCGTTCTGCTACTGAGAATTCGGAAAAACACAGTAACACTTTTCCCCGACCCGGGCATCAAACCCGGGACCTCCGATCAGCAGTCGCATACGCTATCCACTGGACCACGGAGGCAGTCAGTGAGTCTTGTATATAACCAGGATAACGCTAGCAAGATGACTATGATGATATACATTATTTATAGGTATTTAACATGGTCTTGTTCGCTCCATGGCGTTAGTTTATGCTCAACCAATTGCGAAACTTCAAGATAATATTCCCAGAGCGTTCATTGTTGATTTCGAGTTATTGTACTTTGCAAGTAAATTAGTATACTTGGCAGTACTTACAGAAACCAAGTAAAGAAATTAATTTGAAATTAATTAGATGACCTTCCTTACAAAAGCTAAAAAAAAACGCTCAACATTTAGTCGTGTATCTTTTATAAGAATTACCACAATTTAGAAATAAACAGCCTGAAAGCCGTATGTAATACTAATATATAGTAAAAAATCCTACAATAAACATTGAAAAGGGTCGGCATGTCTAGTACAGAGGGCCTCTAAGGCTATTTCTTGGCCAGACGCTCTTTGTTCTATATAAGGGTCCTTATTCACGGTTTTACCTCGGTACGGAGTAAATACATGCGGCATTGTCCTAAACATATAGGCAGTACTCGCTTACCGCCGGCAAAAACTACGGTTAGGTACTGCAGGGCTCACTTGAGTTCGTGTGTGTCATAAATTAGACGATGAGAATGTAGAGGACTGCTTCGCCGAAGGTCGCGGGTTCGATTCCTGCTCAAGTCAAACATTTGTGTACATGAACAGGGATGTTTGTTTTGGTCTGGGTTTTCTTTTCTATGTATAATATGACTGTATGTATTTACCAAAAAAAGAATATATTATGTATGTTTATCCATTATCTAGTACCCATAGTACAAGCTCTGCTTAGTTTGGGACTAATAGGTGATGTATGTATGTGGTACAATAGAATACAATATAATAGAAAACGATAGCTAAGTAGTGTAGGGCTAACTTGAGTTCTTGGGTGTCATAAATCTTATTAAAATGAAGTTATTAAACATTTCTACAACTATATTAGGTTTTTAATGCTTAAGTCTGTTAACTAAAAACCGTGTGCTAAACTCTGTGCTTAACTAAACATAATATATCTGAACACAGACTAACATGAGCTTATTGTTTTTAGACTTACATCGGCCTCGAAAGATCATCCAGTTTCATATATGTCATAATTATAAAATTACAATCGTTTAAAGGGCATAAAATGGGATATTTTATTTGTTAGCTAGTTTTTCGTGTATTATTATGTGGTAGGTATATCGATCAACCGTAAGTTTTGCCGGCGAATTCTCCGTGAATAGGAAGGTTTGTGTCCTAAAAAGTAATAAGTGATTTATTCGTTCCTTTATTTGATTTTAAGCCGAAATAACTGAGTTTTCTTCAAAAATCGTTTAGCAACATTACTAATTACGGCTTATTAAAAACTTTTTTGAATTTGGCGCTAAAACGCTCTAAACCATAATGGCGGTTGAGTGATGTCACGAAGTGCAAAACAAAACAAACCTGAAATGACGTCTAGTCTGGTGTACCCACTTTTATTTTATTATATTCGATTTGACAGGTACAACAAAATTTGACGTTTTAGTTCTATTTACTATCAAAACTTCAATAACAAAATTGACGGACACACTGTGTGACGCATTGCTCTGTGATTGGTGTTCGCTGTCACAAGAATTAATATATTATTTTTAGTATGAGAATCCTACAAATAACATATACCTCACCTTCCTATAATAAATATTAAACTTTTTTGACATCTACAAATAATAATGAATCTATAGATACTACAATCAAACTGATTTATTATTTGTGGACACAAGCCTATTACTCGGCGTATGGACGACAGCCTTAACGTTCTTATTGCAAATATCGCTTGTTCACATGACTCAGATATTTTAACGCGCCTTTTGCAGATCATATTGGTCTACAAAACGCGTTCTGTAGACGTTTGAAAAGAGTTGTACTCATAACTCATGTACAAGAATTTTGTTTGTCATCTTTCGTAAGGCAAAAGTTGAACTCGTGATACCTTATTCCCGGCTTACGAGGAATTTGGTAATTATTACCTAGATGACTAACCTATGCTCGGTTTTTATTTCCTTAAAAAACTGATGTTTCTTAAATTGAAGCTTAGCTAGATTGATTTAGGATTTTTGAGAACGCTTTTGTCTTTGAAGAACGCTCGGCTGACGCGACGTAGACGCGGCGTCTACGCGGCGCCGACGCGACGCCGCGTCGACGCCAAGGTGACACTGAAGTTGACACTGAAGCTTATGTGAGGGCGGCCTAACCTCTTATCTTCGGTCCGAAACCCTTTGTATAGCTTTATTTCATGAAAATCATTGGACCCTTTTCGGAAAATCAAATTATAAATCCAAATAATTATAGTCAAGAAAAGCTCGGTTAAAGGTTTTAGATTCAGACTTAAAACAAAATATAATGTGTGTAACAATATATTTATTCAAAACATGAATATCATTAGATTAAGATAACCCGTATAAGGATGGGGTAAGCTGACCACTACAATTAAAGAAACACGAATGCAGATAGGTTTCTGGTCCTGCATGTATAAGGCTATAAGGACTCTGCATTGGAACAAGTCTCTCCCTTCATACCCACTGCCGAACTGTGTAGCCGAACTGAACGTTCAGCAGCTTAAAAATCCATAATAAAACAACGAGTTTCGACACTTTAATGAGACTAAACTCTCATTACTGTAGCAGGTCTGGTAAAAGTCTTGCCATTTTGCACAGCAACGACTTAAATCAAAAGTACATGAGGGTATAATTGGAAAATTAGACTTTGTATTCTAATACACACTGTTTTACTCAAACAGTGTACCAAAACAATGACTTCAACCTATTGGTTGAAGTCATTGTTTTGGTACACTGTAGTAGTAATATATTTATTACTCATCTCAGAACATAGGCCTCTTCCAACACAATGACTAACAACATTTAATATAATATTATTCCCTATTATGTCAATGTTCCCTATAAACATTAATATGCTACAGATTTACTCAAACAGATTTTCCGATCAATAATCGCGGGTCTGAAAGACTGCTCGAAAAGTTCGATTGCGTTATAAATCAGCGATATTCATAAATATTTTATTAGTCCAAGTATTTGCCGGCGAAACTTGAAAAGTAATAAATATTCTTATTTAATATTGTTTGTTAAGGTTCAAGTTTGTTCGATATAATCGATTCGGTGGCAACGTTGAAATTGGGGATATTATACGGTATTATAATATGAAGAATAAAGTTGGGACTAAGTTTTGTTGCGTAATGTATTGACTAAAAGTAGAACATGGAATAGTTTTGCGACTTTGATCGAAGAGGTAAAGAAAATAACATTTATGAGTTCTTATTTTATTGAAAATGTTTTTGTATGCCTTTGGAAAAATAGATTTTCATTTGATTTCCTGTATATCAAAAAGGCGTTCACCATTTACTTTAGTAACAGATTATCTATTTTCGCCGTGCAAAAGAGTAAATGTTTGATAAAACACTGTTTAGAAATATTTTGGTGTATAATTGAAATTTAAAAAAAATTCTGATGTCATGATCTGCCATCCCGCACTTGGCCAGCGTGGTGGTCTATGGCCTTATCCTTGCCGTAGTGTGAAGAGGCCCGTGCCCAGCAGTGGGACAGTATAAATATCTGATGATGATGATGATTTAAATTCATATGTAAATAGCGATTGGGAGTGGATAGTCCTAAAAATGCTGAACAGAATCAACGCAATAACAAAATCACAGATTGCAGTGAATGTGCGCCTATGTCTTCTGATTCGTAAGCTGATTTCTCACGGCGCGTAATATTGCGGACCCAGTAGGCAGCGGCTTTGCTGTGTATACTCTGACATTAGCGAAGTCCATGAGCAGCGGTTACCGTTTACCATCAGATGGGCCGTACGCTCGTCTGCCACTAGCAGCAATAAAAAAAAATCTATATGATATCGTGATATCGCCGAGGCAATCGTAGCAGTGTGTCAGGTCCGTGAGTCGGTCACTGCAAGGCAGCGGTGAGATGCTTTTTGGGTCTATATCGACTCATCCGTAGAACAAAGTCCGATCTGCATGGATCGGATCAATTTTCAGTAAAGGCTGTAGAAGTTCTTGACTTGTGTAACTCTTTATAAATCTTATAACGAGAGACTTAAAATTAAGATTTTTTGGTTTATTACTATAACAGCCCAGTCTAATTAAATGCTCTATAGTGTATGTTTCTAGTCCTTTTATTGTACGAGATAGTGGGTTACATATCGACCTAGAACGTTTTATGGCGGAAGAGCGAGAGTCCGTGGTGAACATCGTGTGTTGTTTTGCGGCAACGTTCGATTTAAAAGACGTTCTATGTCAACAAAGATTGATTTTTGTTGGAATTGTTCATCCTTCCATCCTTTGTGATTGAATAATATAAAACATAACATTAAATCCAATGTCATTTTTTTATAGGAAGGTCTTAAAATAGTTGACAGAACTTTAGGTGGCAAAGATTAGACTTCTTGTATGCATGAGTAATTATAATTTTACTAACTAAACACGTCGAGTAATAATCGGAGAATCGGAGAGAGAATTATATTTACTAATTTAAAAATAAACAAACTGTGTACGTATGTACTTATATTTATTTAACTTTACGTATAATCGTATATACTTATTTAAAAGTCATCAATTTGTATGTATATTATAGAACAATTAATAGCCAATAAATCACAAATTGTATCACAAAATTGCAACTACGTACCTATCTACACTGAAGCTCGGGCTTCACGAGCACTCAGAAAGTTATTTTATAAGGACCTACTTATTAGCTGCTATGTAAAGTACGCGCGTGCAATTCTCGAGATACTTACCTATACAAGGAAAGGTATCCTATAAAGAACAAATTGGTTTTCCAGTAACCTTAATACAAATTCGGCTTATTTTGGAATTAGATGATGTTGTTTAGAGTATTTTTTTCATTATTTATTAGTAGGAAATAGCATGGGAGTTAGTACTAACTGGGGTAGACCCGTGGTTACACTTCTTACTGTTTAAGCTGTGTTAACGATGAATTTGAAAAACTTAATGGATTTCCAAAGAAAATTAACTAGGTTGATTACTGTAGGCACCTTCAGTAAACTAAATAGACATACTATCCGGTATTGAACTATTACAGATTCCTTTCTTTTATTTGTCGCATCACGTTTGTATAGAATTTATTCCCATAATATATCAAATCACGACTGGTTCCTTTGTACCAGGAGGCAAAGACGATTCAAGCCCGTTTATCCTTCATTCGTTACTAAAATATAAAAATTCTTTTGCACAAATAATTTTAATGAACTATTTTAAGACGTTCTTTGAAACAATAAATTTTACAATAAATTAAACTTATTTCTAATAAAAAATCTTAATAATTAAAGATTTTTTCACTTGAACAACGTCCTAACTGATTCAACATTTTGAGTAACAACGTCCCATCTTAACATTGAACCCACAAAGTGTTTCACAGACTCCGGCGAAAACCGTTCTTTATTAACTTCAGACGCTTAAAACTTCAATAATGTTCGTAAAAAAACGTCTTAATATTCCATAAGACCTCTACTTTTTGTTGCTCAATATTGCATAAAAATCGATTACTCTGTGAATACTAGTTACGGTAATCGTCTTTTTGCGCCGGAGTTGCGTTTCTAAACAACTCCATCGAAAAACATTCTAAATAATCATCGATCGCTATTAACTATGAACTGAGTTAAAAAGTAATGAATACAATAATCTGTGTTAATTTAGGAACTTAAAGTTGTATATAGTGAAGTAATACTTGTAAAACATCGTCACTTACCAGAATTGAAATATTGATTTGCAAACGCGGTATGTAAGTTTGAAAACGCCGAACTAAGATCAGGCTCTTCTGCATCTACTTGAATCATATTTAGTATTTTGAGTTATCCTGATATCTTTAAGTGTATTATTTTTTATGAATATATTGAATTTTCTTAAATATCATGTTAATAAAGCATAGAACATGAAAACGCCCCTATTTTCTTCTTCTTCCAATGAATAACGGCCGGACTGATGATCGATCGCTGAGCTTGCTCCACCCGTACTCCCCGTGCGCCGTCCCTTGTATACATCGTGCGTTGTTGCGCGGAACAAATATCAGATGAAACGTTATTCGATTCTATATCTCCGAAAGTAAATAAGATACGAAAATTCTAAAAACACAGTTTTGTAGAGTTTGTATTACTTATCCCATTTAGCTATTTAACGCGATTTTGGTCTATGGTCACATGGAACTCTATTCTACGGATAGGTCGATATTTATCAAGTACCTTTGTTCTAAATATCCGATATTTTAGCACTGTTACAAACGCCATAACTTACCTCTTTCCACAGTCCGTGATTCTGTCTATTAACGCGTACAAGCCCGCAGCACACATCGTGGCAAGAGATACGTCCGCAATAGCACGGTCACGTCTGTAGCACACGGACGCTAGTCCGTGATTTAAATGGTGCGATCCGATGCTGTGTGACTTTCCATTTTGAAAAAGGCTACGGGTCGAAAAACCCTCATGGGCTGACGTGCATCATTTAGGATGCTTCGTGAACAGGGCTTGGACATCCATAGTTGTCAGAGGTGTGTGTGGGATGAATTCGAAAGTTCGATAATGTAATCGAAAGGCGTCTGAATTTTGCCAATATGCACTTGGCTATCGGCATGGATGATATTATTCCTATTACCATCATAAATTAGTTATCTCGTTGCTAAAACTAATTCTCATAACTCCTCCTTGTTTGTATAGGAAGATCAATATTTAATTCAGCTACAGTAATAATTATGTTAAAGTCTTGTCAAGGGCATAGTCACCTCGCATGCTAAAAACATTCTTAAGCTAAAGTCATCAAGTCGAATTTCGCTTGGCATATTTTACATAGAAAGTTCAGAAAGTTCAAAGAGAGAGATTGAAAGTTATAGACAGCGGTTTAATCCCGTCAATAAAGGTGAGCACCTTGTAAAGTTTATAAGGTTGAATATTGTGTAGATGAACAGGTGTTTATTCTTAAGGTGAAGAGCGGAATTGTATTCGCAGTTTATAGATCATAAGCAAGCGTCCTAATAAAGTGATAAAATCTTCGCAATGCGCCGCAATATAGGTAGCTGTTAAATTGAACCACTAAGTAGATAGGTAAATATAGATATTGTTTGCACGGTTGGCGTAGTGGCAGAGTGTTGTGGGTTCAATCCGATTCGATTCGAGAGAAAACAGTTTGAGTACCTAATCCAAAAATTGTGGTTTTGATTCTTGGTGTACTCTTTGACCGTTGGTTGTATGTTAGTAAAGTCCTCCGAGTCACAGCATTTATTACTAGTGCGGGAGCTGTCTTTAAAAAAGACTGAGTCGGATTGTATCTCATACATTTTGCAATTATTTTAAGCACGCATTAAATTATACTATTCCAGAAATACCTTATACTTCTCAATTTCATATTGACCTAATAAGAATATCTATAGGAATGGTTACTTTCGTTTACTCAACTTGCATATGTTTCAACTGCATTGCGCTTAGAGCCTCAGGGCTTTCGATCAGCTTATGAAAGTTAACGTCAGCTGCCATGGCGACTAAGTCAATTACGACTGACATTTGGACATCCAGCCGATGATGCATTTGGTGCAGCTTCGAGTTGGCGGCAATCTAATAAATCACTAGTCACTCATGCAAAAAGTAGTTGCGTGATCTGTGGTAAGAGGCGAACGCGTGAATTTATGTATTCGTGAGGTTAGGAGATGGTACCGTCTGGTCTATATTTGGATGATCAATCATAAAAAGCATATTTTTGCCTCCTGCGGTTTCGACAAAAGTGATCGGTTGAGCTTCAGTTCGTTAAAGCTATCGTGTAGAATTTTATTTTATCAGTCGCTATGAAGAGCTTGTATGCAAAAAAAGTATGTTTTTAACTTTCGCGGTCATGCATAAAAAACATTTTAAGCAATGAACTTTAATGTTCAAATAATTACGTTATAAAGACCCGTCCCAGAAATATTAGTATCTATACCATAAAATATTATAAAGCTGATCTAAAGCAAATAATATACAGCTCTGTGGGAGCCCTAATATTAAAAGAAATATAATAATAATAATAGTCCCAATTTCAGTCCATTCAACACCCATCCCAATAATCCAAATAAATTAGGCTCCACATCATTACAATAGTCCTACACGTGCTGCGGCTAGTCCATAGCTGTACTCAGTAGTGCAGTTGTGGAGGCTACGCGGTACGTGTCCCATCTCATTTTAGATTAAAGTTCTCTACGGGTCTCTGCACGTTGGATCCATATCCCCGTGTAAGCCTCCCAAAGTACCAGTTATTCTTCTAACACCATGTTAGAAGAATAGCCGTGAAAAAGAGACACATAATAATAATAATATTCTACCACATTCATACAACACCATCTAGTCCCAAACTAAGTAGAAGCTTGTACTATGGGTACTAGATAATGGATAAACATACAAAATTATATACCTTTATTTGTAAATACATACACATTATAGATAGAAATGGTTGAACTTACATATAATTATACGTGACTACCGTGACCCTGTCCGTGTGGTGACGGATTAAGAATATGGATTGTCACTACCCCATATCATCCCATGGGTGTCGTAAGAGTCGACAGAGGGACCGTACTATGCAGAGAACAGCACAGTAAGAGAAGGAAAACGATACAAACCCTATACCAACCCGTTTGGCCAGCGTGGTATAGTAGGCCTATTCCTCCTATCAAAGGAGAGGCCTAGTCCAGCAGTGGACTGTTAAAGGCTGATGATGATGATAATTATACGTCCTCTGCACTCAAAAACGAAAGTCTTTGACCAGAACTAAAAGTCGTCGTGAGTCTCTTTCCTTCTTTTTTGGTGTGTAAACCTATATTGAAATATTATTCAAGGCAAACTTAGATTAATTATCTTTCTGATAACTTAGATTTATAAAATTTGTTATTTATATTAAAATATAATCTGCCGTACATAAACGTATAAATCCAAAATTATGGATTGATTTTAGCTCGGAATTAACAACATGATATGTATTACTCAACGCTCAAATGATAAAACTAAATACATCCAGCAATTATTTCGGCTAATTCCATAACTAATTTGTAATGTAATCGTTCATGCCAAACCTCTATTCAATTTGGTTTTACCACGAACTTAATCATGCTTATGAAAGGTGCAATTGATTCCAAAGTATTAATTTCACAAATTAAATTGTTGAGTGTGCAAACATTGCGGCAATATTTGCATCTGACCTACAGACATCAAATTTCTATTAATTAATAGAGGCATTTTGAAACACGTAATATTAGTTTTTCTGCTGCCTAGTGCGAGCATCTTTAGATGTTGGTAAAGGCTCTTGGCGATTAGTCCATTTACTGACACAACTATCGTCACGATGATCGCCGAGTTCACATCCCACATATCGACAACCTCATGAGCTGGGACTAAATATTTGATCTCCTTCTCTTTTTCTGCTTTTACGAGATTGCTGTCATGTGATGTGGTAATAACGTCTATCAATGCTAATCGCTCTGCTCGGTCGATCACTACAATATCAAGCTTATTGGCTACAATAAACCTGTCTGTAATGATAGACCTTTCCCAGGACAACAACGTCCGACCATTTTTTCGAGAACTGAGAACAAATATTTTAAGGGTTCACAGCAGTCTACTTGTCATTTGCATGACGACAGGTTTATCATGGCTACGATTATATAATCATGATAATGACTCACACGATTAGCATCATGGTAATTTATCGTTTTTTGGCAATCTGTCGCCACTGCAAAAAAGTAGTCAATGACTACTCAGTACTTAGTACAGTTAATAGTATCGACCTACATGTGAAGTCTTGCATTTAATTACACAAGCTTTAAACTTAGTTGTTAGCAGCAAATGGTTTTATTTGAACTTTTATAAACACGAAAGTTTGTGATGATCGATGAAAACACTTTTCTTGAGATATATAATTATATTCAAGTATACTTATTTTTCAAAGAAATATTGCAGTATAGCTTCTACATCACAACAGTGCAAAGGCTACCTTTTTTTGCAATAACTGTCATCCACATAGGCGAATACGTGGGCCGAAGCTAGTCTGTAAAATAAAAGTATCGATAAAGTTATAACGTCACTATGATTATGCGTCACATTTTTATACGAATAAATCAAAATGTCTATGAACGAAGTATCAAAGTTTTAAATGAAGTTCTATTAAATTTTGATGGGTAATGGGGCCTACACCGGAGCCTAGTCCCAGACCTTTGAGTGATGGGATTCCTCCGTCTATTTACATAATATATATAGTCTAAGGCTTTACTGATTGCTAGATGCGCCACCGGCGATAAAATGCACATTTTTTATTGTCTATTAAAAAATCAGCTCTATATTCCTTCTATAAAGTCCGTGCCACGAGAACATAGACTTTTTGTAAACAAAGAATTTCTACTAAGTGACTTAGCGATAGTTCTGTCAAAAACAAATAATGAAAAATCCATTGAGCGCAACGATACTTAGATACGTGTCATTCGAAACTAATATGTCAATGGATCGAGTTTTTATCGATATTATGCTCTTTTAACAGGATCTTTTAATGTTTTAAGGTACTGATGCCTAGAATGTCAACATTTGGCGTTAGTTCATTGAAATGTTACATTCTTGGGCTTAACATGCATTTATCAGAGGACAAAATTAATTTTTTTTTTAGTTGTCAAGAAGGGGTAAATATAAAGTTAAATGCAAGTTTGTAGGATCACAACAATTGTCCGTGTGGTGACGGATTAAGAATACGAATTGTCACCACCCCATATCATCCCATGGGTGTCGTAAGAACCGACAGAGGGAGCATAGTATGCAGAGAATAGCACTGCAAGAGAAGGAAAACTTGATACAAACCCTATACCAACCCGCTTGGCCAGCGTGGTATAGAAGGCCAATTCCTCCTTTCAAAGGAGAGGTCTAGTCCAGCAGTGGACTATCAAAGGCTGCTGATGAGGATCACAACGCTCTTCCCGCTGCCGGCATCTCGAAAAAGCGGGTGCAGAGTAAAAAGCAGATGGCAAACTATTTGTCGCGCAGAAAATTATTTATACCTGAAAAATAAATTGTGTTTTAGAATACCGTAACTTTTAATGGGTTTTGTTTAAGTTCATTCTGACAATTTCATTCACAGACAACATAAAATCTTCATGCCTAGAAAATTTTAAGCAATGTACTAGCTATCTGTAATATTATTCATCGTTGGTCAATAATTTAATATTTTAGGTTAGGTATGCTACTTTGAGCAAATTATTTATTGTCTGTGATTTAAAATAAATCATGTCCATAATAGAGTAACATGTATGTACTCTATCATTAACATGCATGGTACTCTATTTTTCCTTAATTTACAGAATAAACTACGTGTGCGATAAATAAATCGGCAAATATACGAACATTCGACCATTCCAACACAAAATCAAATATTTTTATTTCAGTAAAATTAGCAATATAAATTTAAAAACATAGTGGCATACCTAATTAGGTACTGAAAAAAAAGACTGTTCAAAAAGTATAGAATCTAAAACACAACTGTTTGAAAAAAGGTTGTGAAGCCCTGAATGTGTGTTTACAAAAAGTCTATCTTCTCATGGCACCAACTTTAGTTATGGATACTGAGCGAGATTTGCACATTTTATTGGATTATTTCATGAAAATAATGTTAATTTATATATTGTATTGTAGACTGGTTAAAGTGTACAGAATAAAAATCTGAACAATTTTAAAGTATATTGTAATAAATTCATTCACAATAAATTAGGGGTTAGCAATAGACCATTGAGAAGATGAACAGGTAACGGAGGCTGTCCACATTAGGCATGCCGAAGCCACATTATCAGAAGGCGTCTTTAGTTTGTGGCCTTAGCTAGGTTAGACTTTAGGCGCTCCATAGAACAGCTAGCCTTAGGACAAATCTGTTTATATCAGAAAACAGGCAAGGCTCCGCAATACGTATCTTCTTTACGATTATGATGATGATCTATAGTCAGTATATTATTATGTGACCATTGAGTAATTTACACGACATAAAAACTAAATAAATCTTTCAAACACTACCCGAGGTAGGAATAACTGACATATAAAAACCAACTCGAAATAGGAATAATACCAGGCACTCACAATACCACATATATAACAACAATTTTACACTTGGCAGCGCAGAAATAATATCATAAATTGCAAAATCAAAGCGTTAAACGGGTCTAAAGGATTACAAACAAAAACTTCCCACCCTTATCAGATTGTGGCTAAAACTATAAAGCTTACTTTGAACAAAACTGTATCGTTACAGGAATTTACGTACAAGCAAAACTTGTGGTTAGGGCTGTTTTACTCTCAAAAGTGGGACATCTGTTGCGAATTGTGTTAAAATACGACTACAGGCAAAAGTCTCTCATTTGCTTCGCAGTAGCACTGTAAGTCAAAAGAAAGATTTGGTCTTAACGGATCTAAGGCATTCAATTCTATGAAGCAGTGATAGCCGAGTAGACCAACCGACACCACTGCTAAGCAGAGGGTCTCGGGTTCTTGATAATGATGCATAATAATTCCCTTTAGGAATCGTGTATTAAAAACATTATTTTTAAGAATTCCGTATTCATATAAGGAATTCTTGTGCAAGATAGCTTTATCTGTTCAACCGATAAAAAAAATAAGGAGATTGTCAATTCGGTTGATCAGTTTTCATCAATTTTGTTTCAAAAACATAACTCTCTCAATAATTCACCAACTGCTTTTAAAATTTAGTTGGCAATTATGTATGTTAAGATGAGACAGCCCTGTCCATAACTAACTGTACTGTTTTACAATAAATTAGTACGAGAGTTGTCAGTACAGTGCAATAAATCTCTACGTTCCGTTGAGGTAATACCTTAGATTTAGTTCCGAGCGTCGCATTAAACATACACATTTAAATCTTTTGCTGGAAACTTATGTATTGTTTAGAAATGTTGTGTTTGTGTTTCTTGTTTACTGTGTTCGTATGATAGTAATTTTTATTTGAGGTGTATTTGATTTGGTTTTGCGTGGGTGGTATAGTGGTTTTGACGATCGCCTGGTGGTTTGGAACTAAGTGTTGTGGGCTCCAACCACACATGACTTGAAGTGGAAATATAATAATTGCCTTATAGACTTTTTTTATTAAAAATATTCTGACCTTTCAATATATGTACGTCTCTTAAAAAATTGTGATTAATTGATTTTATAAGAGGCGTTATTCACCTTATTATCCACATTTTTGTTACAAAACACAAAAAAACAACTTCAACAAGGTATGAATCTCTTGTCAGTGCGTCTTTAAAAATAGCCTTTCATCATCATCAGCCTTTAACAGTCCACTGCTGGACTAGGCCTCTCTTTTGAAAGGAGGAATTGGCCTACAATACCACGCTGGCCAAGCGGGTTGGTATAGGGTTTGTTTCAAGTTTTCCTTCTCTTACAGTGCTGTTCTCTGCATAATATGCTCCCTCTGTCGGCTCTTACGACACCCATGGGATGTCACCACACGGATAAATAGCCTTTAGGACAAGATAAAACTAAATCCTATGTTACAGAGGAGTTCACAAACATTTACTCAATAGAAAAAGCATTCTTATTTTTGTTTATTTTTAATGACAACTTTCGTACTAGGAATAAATTCTGTGTCGCGAGGGACTTAATAAACATACGAGTAATCGATACAAAGTAGAAACAGAATCGAAAGAACAACTAATGAAGGACACAAATTGACGTCACATGCGGGGATCGAACCAACAACTCTCGGCGTAGTGTCAAGCAGCGAATCGGTTGCTTAAACCACTACTCTATCCGTGCAGTCATAATTACACCTAGACTCGAAAAACCTCCAAATGCATTTCTGAACTCCTTACAGTTCTAAACTGTGAGGAGACTACTTTAATTACTACGCCATACGTGGAGACAAGGTTGGTAGCTCAGAAGATATGCGTATTCAGACAAGTAACATATTACCTACATACACAACGGCTGAATTTACAACCCTCCGTAGTCAAGTAATGAATTTACTTCACCAACATTACATACAAAACCATAAAAAATAGTTTGATCGTTTCTCCCCTCTCCCGCGTTCATCGGAGAGTATGACATTGTTACAGTCTCATCAACCTCGATATTGCATTTGATGGGAACGATCGCTTCGATCAATTATTATTATCAATATTGCATTTTTTATAGCCTACAGCAACCGAATATGATATAGCTTGGTGCAGACGTCAGATTTGAAGAGTAAATCTTGATTGAAACTGAAGTAGGTACGTAGAAAGTATACCCAAATAATAATATGTTAAAGTGTAAGCAGGATTGTTGATGCAAAAGGCTGATTAAAAGCAGCGATATTCTAATTGAAAGACTGCTACACAGAGGTTTAAAGGTTCAGACCCATGGACTGTTGCCTTTTTGAAGTTCTGTGCGTAAAAAATTATTCATGGCGAAATGGTGGCATGGCTAATTGGTGAAAGAAAACATTGTGAAGTAACCTTCATATCTAAGAGTTCTCCTTAAAGTTCTGCAAAGAAATGTGAAACCTGCCTGCCCACATTTATGCAGCGTGGTAGATCTAGGTTTAACCATTTGTATAACTATAAAACACAGTGGCCCCACAATGAGGCGGGTTAAGTAAAAGGTGGATGTGTAATTACTATACATTGTTACAGCGACATGTAAAGGTGATAATGCAATAATACTGAAACGATTAAATAAAGTATTAGTTTGTGTGTGAATTAAACCCATGGCACGTCATGAACTATCATAGGGAGGAGAAACTTATAGACCTTCACACAGAATACCATAGTCTTTTTGTAGAATTGCCACAGTCCGTATTAATATTACAAATGTGGAAATGTGCTTCTTTGTCTTTCTTTCAAGTCGCAAAAGAGCAATGTTATGGTATGAAATGGGTCCTGAAATACAAGTATATTGTTAATTAAGGGTCAGTTGCCCATTTTGTATTGATATTGATTTTATTATATACTAGAGGAACTGTTCTGTGAAATATACATATTGTGCATATATAGGCCACCCAAGTCCAGCGTAGCTGATATAAATAAGTTCTTTTTTATGCTAAATTGTATTCTAACACGTTTTTGCTATAATAAAAAGAAGGTCTTCATTCTATGTGGAGATTTTAACATAAATGTTCTCAGTAAAAGTACAGAATCGGTTGAATTTTTACATGTAAGTTTCAATTTAAAACTCGGTCTCAAGAAACCCACCCAGTTATCAAGTGGGACATGTATTGATAATTTTGTTTCCAATATTAGGGGGTATAAAACAACAAGGTATAAGTTTGCTTTGTCTGATCACACAACGCAATTTTATTGTTAACCTTTCCGGTGAAAGAAACTTGCTCTTATAAGTACTGGTACACCGAAAAGCGAGATTATAGCATGGAGAGCATTATTAAATTTCAATATTACATAAATTCTCTGAGCTTCTCTGATGCTATAGATGATGAAGATCCTAACATGGCTTTCAATAATTTCTACGACCTGTTTCGCTTATTTTACGATCTTTGTTTTTCAAGAATACTAATAAAAGTATCTTCAAGAGTCCGTCCTTATTGGCTTACCAAAGGTATAAGACTATGCTGTAAGCGTAAGAGAAGACTTCTATGGGAATACAAAAAAACACCAACTAAAGCTAATAAAGCAAAATACATGACATTATCATCACGATTGAACAAAATTATCAAACTAACACAAAAGTCTCAAAACAATGACTATATTAATAAGGCCAAAAACAAATGTAAAGCCACTTGGGCTGTTATAAATAGTAATAAACTAAAACCACTGAATGACTACATACAGCATATTATTATCAACAATGACAATTTTATAAGTGATCCTATAGAAATTGCTAATAAATGTAATGACTTCTTTGTTAATCAAGTCATGCAGTTAGTTCCTGACCAACCCTAAGTAATCAGTCCAAACTATCCTCGATCAATATTTATGATACCAACAACTCCAAATGACATCAATAAAATTATCATGAACTTAAAAAGCATAAATAGTACTGGTTTTGACGATATATCTGCTAAAATATTGAAATATGTGTCTCTGAAACTGTCACATGTGCTTGGTCATTTAATAAATCTATGCATATTGTATTTCCAGAAATATTAAAATTTACCAAAGTCGAACCCTTATTTAAAAATGATGACAAGCACGATATGAGCTGTTACCGCCCTATTGCACTTGTTCCAGTCATTTCAAAGATAATTGAAAAATTTATATACAATGGCATATATAGTTTTTTAAGAAATCAACAACCTCTTATGTGATAAACAAGTTGGTTTTAGAAAAAATAAATGCATTAATATGGCAATATATAGTTAATTCTTATTTAGATAAAGGAAATCAGTCATGCGCTCTGTTTATGGATCTCACTAAAGCGTTTGATCACTTGGATCACAAACTATTATTGGATAAACTGTATGCCTACGGTAACCGAGGTAACGTACAGAACTTAATTAGGTCATATCTTGAAAATAGAAGTCAGTCAACACAGATCACTAGAATATGCCCTGCCACAAAGCGACTAACAAATTATATGTCGGCACATAAAAAGGTAACTTTTGGGGTCCCTCAGGGAAGTGTGCTAGGCCCGCTTTTGTTTATTTTATATATTAATGACATGCCAAGATGTATAAATTATAAAACTTTACTTTTCGCAGACGATAGCACGATCATATTTACTGGCAATAACAGTCTTGAGATTGAACATAATATGAATTCTGCATTGACAGAAGTCATTGGCTGGTTGAGATCGAATAATTTAAGTATTAATCTTGCAAAAACGAAATATAAATGATATTTAGAAATAAAATAAACAAACTGGGTAACATGAAGATTAATTACTTAGGACACTATATTGAAGAAGTTGAAGTGACAAAATTTTTAGGAATGTTCCTTGACTCACACTTAGATTGGACTGCACACATAGACTCATTATGCTCCAAACTAAATCAGTTCTCTTACGCGTTATATGTTTTATCTAAAACAGTTAACAGAGCAGCTGTTATTACAGCATATCAGGGGCATGTTACACCTCTTTTGAGGTATGGAGTAATGTTCTGGGGTAACTCTTTAGATAAGGAAACAGCATTTAGGGCGCAAAAAAGGTGCGTGAGGGCTATTTGTAGACTGGAGCATACCGATAGCTGTAGACCCTTTTTTAAAGAACTTAACTTACTAACGCTGTCATGTATTTATATTCTGGAAGTAGTGCTATTTGTTAAAAAAAAATCACTTATTTGAAATATTGCATAGCCGGCGACATAATTTGCGAATTCGATTTCCTAGTAACAAGACTTAATTAATGAATAAGAGTGTTTTGTGTATGATTCTTCGAATCTATAATCATTTACCGAATACTGTTCTTGAGGAAACCAATTTTTATTCATTTAAAAGCAGTGTTAAGAAACTACTTCTCAACAAAGGTTACTACAGTGTCAAAGAGCATCTTGAGGACAATTTTTTTTTAATTTAGGCATACCATTATAATTTTCCTATAAAATTTTATTTTTTATATTATATTGGTGTAATCAATTAATTTTAATTTATACTGTTTATTAAATTTTCTTCTCCATTACCTGACATACTTTAATATTGACATCATGTAAATGCTATTCTCAAGGTCATATTTTATTTTGTTCTGGTTTTATCTGTGACATATATTAAGTAATATTGTAATTTAATGTACGCAAGACTATAATATTTTAATTTTATTTGACACTAATTTCATATTACTTTTGTTTTGCATTGGCTCATTCGAATTACTATTACTTTTGAGTTGTATTAACATTATTAATTTGAATTTATATCTCAATCTATATTTGCATGCCAATTTAGCTGATTATGGTGAGACTTGTCTAATTATAACATCTTTATTGTACCCACATTTCGCAAATTAATAAATGAAATGAAATGAAATAATCTACATAATGTATCAACAGACTACCCTAATTGGATATTTTGTTAATATGTTGTCAAGTGTGGGCAAAGTTTAGTACTATAAAGTAAGTGCCGGTAGCAATTAACTATCATGACAATATCAGCTGCATATATTAGGTATATCAGAATGTTATGGCAACTAAACTAAACTTATCCAACTCAGAACTCGAACCGATTCACTTAGATGCCTAACTTTCATCCTTAACAAGCAATTTAGCTGGCTGATCTGTGTAATTAAAACTAGACGGATCAAAATCCAATGTGCTTTTCAGAAAGTTCCAGCCAGTGTATAACCGAACGATTAGTGAGTGAATCAAATTGTGCAATTACTTCCCTCGGTCGCACGAATGGGCTTTGGAAATCAAGAGAGATGATAAATAAAAACTGAAGACTTAAGGATGCCCGCAGCTACGCTTGCACATTTTAATCTAAGGGCTTCTTCCCAATTCAGTGGTAATTTTGAAAAATGCCTTCTTAGTGCACCGGTACGGTACCCCAAGACACATAGGTACATACAAATTTCAAGATCTTGCACCGAATATTCTTGGCTGTGCCTTGTCTGTCAGTCAGGCAATAACAAAATAATATATAGTTTAATAAGCTTATACATTTCAATTACTATCCTTGCGTAATAGATATAATTTTAACAAGAAATTTCTTTTCGTTGAACCAACGAAAGGTTGAAATATTACACTGAAATATCAAATGAAGTATGTGTTTAACGCATATTTGTAAAACATGAACAACGCTCGGCCGTGTTGCGAGAGAATACATAACGTTGAGGTATGTTGTTAATTAAACCTTCAATTCGTGTTAAACAATTGCTTTGTCGGTCCGGTGAAAGCTCTGTAACGTGACTGTACACAGTTTTTATCTAATAAATAAAAATACCTTAACAAATTATACGTGGATAACTCTCAAATGACTGCACCAAATTAGATAAATCTTTATTTTATTTGTTTGTTACTGTCAGTAGAAGAAAATAACGAAAAATAATTTTGGCCTTAGAAAGTTAGCTGCGTCAACTAGTCTTTATATAAAATACGTAAATACAAAATATATGATTATTTCTCTTTATTACGGCTATTCTTCTAACTTTGACGTCAGAAAAATAACCGGCCTTTTGAGAGGCTTACACGGGGACATAGATCCAACGTGCAAAGGCCTATTTATTTTTGAACTACAATGGATTTTAGTATATTCCTTTTTTATGTAACACTCATCTAGATTTAAAAAGAAAACTTTGACATGCTATAAATCCTGTGTCGAACGGCAATTTACAAACTGTCCATCAACGAACACAAAGTATATTTTTAGGTCACGTCAATTGTTGTTTCATCATCATCATCATCAGCCTGCCATAGTCCACTGCTGAATATAGGCCTCTCATTATAGAAGAAAGAAGGTTAAAGCGTTTATTTCCATAATAGACGAAAGTACATGAAACAAACAATGTGAAAAGGATGTAACGGGTTCTGGTAGTAAAAACGCAGTAGAGGTTCTAGATGCGTTTATTGCAGAGTATTGTCTCACTTCCCTTGCCGAGTATGACCGACCAACAACACGACACTGGCCTGAACACTAAGGGCTGCAGTCTCCCACGCTGTTCCCTCCGGTAGTGTGTAGGCAGGCTGCTCGAAGGCTGCGCGTAGCGGTACAGGCCCTCGCTGACGTTGGCTCAGCTGGCAGACGCCGGCGGTGTGTGTACGATGAGCAAGGCAGGCCAGACTCTTCGCCAGAGGTGAAGCCGAAGGCGATGCAGGAAAGTGTAGCGGTCTAGGAGCGTAGCCCGGAGCTTCCAAGGTGGACCTGGAACCTGAAGGAAAGCAGCATTAGGAGAGCCACAACCAATAGAATCAGGCAGGCGACGTCAGCCGGCCTCAGCTAGCAGGTAGAGAGATGGGCAGTACGCTAACGCAGTAAATGTAGTAACTTACCCACAGCTGGGACCAGGATACACGTATGAAGTAGTATAATTATAGATATAGCGGTATAGAATTTAGTAGCGGTAGTAGGTTAGTGTAGAGTAGCGGTGCCGGCCTCTCTGTCGGCCCCTTTATATACCGGCCCTCCATCAGGCTGAGTGTCGGCGCATTACCAAATAAGGGCAAAACTTTCGGGTGCGGACGATGGCCTTCCCTGATTGGCCGAGCGTATGGACGGTATTATGACGTACACTCGGTAGGTACCGGTCATACGTTACAATACCGCCCGCCTTAGGAGAGGATTTTACGTGGCTAACAAGGAAAATCCGACTAGCTGCGTTAGGTCTATGAGTCCGCTACTGTCCAAGCTAAGACGGCATATAGAGAGAAGGAAGGGAAAGTCTGCTACGGTTTGTCACAAATAGTTAGGTACCATAGTGTATAAGTTTTAGGTCCTTAATGTGCCAAAACCCAATAGAATTTCCAGACGCGTCCGACAACTCGTAAACGAGAGGCGACTTTTTATTAATCACTGTGCACTTCACGAATTTAGGGGCTAGTTTCTTACAAAAGGACTTATCCTTGTCGCTCTGATAAAGAGTCCGTTTCCACACAGTGTCTCCCACATTAAACTCAGCTGGTTTACGGCGTAAATTATACGTTTGGGAATTCCTAGCATGAGCTTGAATGAGGAGTACCTGAACTTAGTCAAATATGCCTGATAAGTGACTTATGTTTTCTGCGTAATCGTCCCTAGGTATGTATACTATATCATCAGCGTCTGTGTCGACATAGTGTGAGCCGCATGGAACTAGTTCACGTCCATAGACTAAAAAACTAGGTGTATAGCCCGTGACTTCATTAACTGCAGTATTTAATGCAAACTGCACCTTAGGTACGAGAGTGTCCCATAATCTCTGGTTATTTCCTACAAACGCCGCTAAGGTAGAACCAATGGTTTTATTATAGCGTTCGACCGTATTGACATGTGGGCAATATTTAGGAGTATAATGAAGATTAGGGATTTTGTACTTGCGCAACATAGCTTTTAAAGTAGCACTGACAAACTGTTTACCATTGTCCAATATAATTGTTGATGGTATACCATGAACTAAAAATATTTTTTCTTCCAAAATATTAGTTATTATTTCAGCAGTTGCGCGCCTGATAGGAAAAAGTAGACAGTATTTACTAAAACAGCAAGTTACTACAAAGATGTAGGCGTTTTGTTTTCTTGTGACGGGTAGTGGCCCCACCAAATCTACACTAATGGTTTGGAAGGGTCGTGAACACACTTTGGGTCGTCCCATGGTTCCCAATGGTGCATGGTTCTGATCTTTGTGCGCGATACAAGTGTCGCAAGAATTTATGAACTTAACTACGTCATCGCGCATTTTGGGCCAATAGTAACGCAGTGCTAAGCGCTTGTAAGTTTTAAATATACCGAAATGCCCCGAAGTGGGTTCGGCATGGTTCTCTAATATGGCATTATTTCGATCAGAAGAAGGTAGTACTTCTTTCCATTCGAACTCCTTACGTAGCATACACCTAGATTTAATCAAATGATACAATTTATTATTTTTAATAGAATAGTCTGGATAGTCATTAGGCGACGATAAACAACCATTGTAGGTGGCTGAATACCATTGATCAGTGTCAACATTAGGGTCATTCACGTTATTATTATTCGCGTTAATTATATTTACAGGTAGGGATCGTGATAACGCATCGGCTATAATATTATCCGCACCGCGCCGATGCTTTATTTCGAAGTTGAAGGCTGACAGACGAACCGACCACCGAGCTAATCTACCAGTCGGGTTGCTCAAGTTTAGGAACCATTTCAGTGCGGAATGGTCAGTATACACAACAAACTTTAACCCGTTATCTAAATAACAGCGCCAATATTCGAGGGCTGTTAGAACTGCTAATGTCTCCCGTTCTGTTATACTGTAGTTTTGTTCCTGTGCATTTAGTGACCTACTCATGTAAGCGATAGGTAGTTCCACGCCATCTATTTCTTGTGTAAGTAACCCACCGATGCCGCTCGCACTCACATCTGTGTGAACTTGAAAAGGTTTCTCGTAATCGGGACACGATAATATTGGTGCGGAGCTTAACAATTGTTTTAGTTTACAAAACGAGTCATCAGCTTCCACCGACCACTGAAATGGTGCGGCTTTCTTACCGGTAGAAGTAAGTTTGTTCAAAGGACCGGCAATAGTACTAAAATTAGGTATAAATCGCCGATACCATGATGCAATGCCTAAGAACCTTTTGAATTATTTTTTATTCTTAGGCGTAGCATATTGAAGAATGGCTTCCACCTTACATGGGTCTACTTGTAATCCTTTAGAGTTTACTACGTAGCCCAAGTACTTCAACTCATCACGGAAGAATTTAGATTTTTCTAAGTTTATTGTAAGGTTCGCCGATTTTAATTTTTCGTATACTTTATTTAATAGTGACACATGAGCATTAAAAGATGGCGATATAAGCACGATATCATCTAAAAAAACGAATACAGAGTTTTCGAACTCAGGACTGTTCGTAAACAAGTGATCCACCAAACGCTGTTGTGTCGCAGGCGCATTCGTTAAACCAAACGGCATAGTCACAAATCTAAATGTTCCTCTAGTAGGCACATAGAACGCAGTCTTATCACGATCACATTCGCGAAGAGGCGTCTGCCAAAAGGACTTAGATAAGTCTATACTACTTAGATATCTAGCGTTCCTAAGGTTGTCTAAAATTTCGGATACGTAAGGTAGTTTGTACGCGTCTTTTTTAGTAATAGAATTAAGTTTCCGACTATCTAAACAAAACCTTAGTTTTCCGTGCTTCTTAGGCGTTAGTAAAATCGGTGACGACCACGGACTTTCGCATTTTTCTACCACTCCCAATGCAAGCATTTCGTCTAATTCGTCAATAATTATTTTTAATTTCGCCGGCGGTAACCTATAATATCTTTGGCGTATCGGCGCAAAATCGCCAGTGTCTATTACATGTTCTATTAAGTGAGTTCGTCCTAAACCGGTTTTTTCAGTAGAAATCGACTCGTATTGCTTTATAATTAACTTAGCCGTTCTCTGTTGTGACTCACTCAACTCACTAAAAGATTGCAATACGTTCGTGTTACTCGGCTTATTTTCACTTAACACACTACACGGCAATGTTTTAGACATGCATACGGATGCGATATGGTTAGGCAGTAATTTAAATAGTTTCCAGAAATCGATGCCTAAAATTAAATTACTTGTAACTTCTGGAATAATATAAGCTTTCAACAAGTGGGTTTGATTATTAAAAGTAGTGGGTAAGTTGATAAGACCGCGCGCCAACAATATATTTCCACCCGCGGACCGAATGGAATTAGTGTTGTGACACTGCTGTATTTGTAACCCGGTTTTAGTAATTACCTCCAGATGGGAGTTGTTACCTAGAAATGTAAAGGCTGAACCGGAATCGAGCAATCCACAAATAGGTAAACTGTTAATCGTTACGTTAACATAGGGCCGTAGTTCATTTTTAGGTTTATTATCCAGGATCGAGGCGACGGAATAACTAGAGAAATACACTTTTAGAGTGTTTAGCCAATTTCTCCAATCATCTTTGTCAAAATTGGTTGAATAGGTTGTAGAACCTAATTTAGATTTTGACACGCCCCGACCTCGACCAACTAGTTTTTTGGTTTCGTCGATTTACAGTTCGGGCAGTTAGGGAATGTCACATCCCTACAGCCGCACTTGAAGCAAATTGCAAACCGATCGCGTTTGCACTCATTCAAACTGTGATCATTGATACGGCAGCGCGGGCAGTACTTGGACGTGACTAGAGCGACAGAGCTAGGTTTAGACTTAGGTTTGCTAGGTTCGTTGTTCTCAGTGTATTCGGACGTACCTGACGTACCCTCTATAGTAGCAACGGGATAATTATTGTAGGAATTATTACGCGCTCGGTTATTAGGTTTGTGACTGTAAGCTAGGTCTGGTGCCAACGTGTCGTTATTATAATACGGTTCGCGGAATTGAGAGTTCAAACATTTCATCCGTTCGTAGTTTAAACATAACGTCTGCAGTGTTGCTATACTGTCTATTGAAGATATTGACGGAGCTAGCACTAGTGAGTAGCATGGACGTATGTTATGCAATAGGATGTCTAACTTTTCGCGTTCAGACAGTCGCTTTGACGGTGACAGCCTAGCGAACAGCTGATTCATTTTCGAGAGATAAATTATTATAGTTTCGGTAGCACCTTGAGTACGTCGGCGGATTTCATTTAATAACCGGTAGTCATAATCGTACGGTGTGAAATCGTCTATTAATTTAGTGGTGAGTTCTTCCCATGTAGTGAAATATTATTTTAGGCCGCGGTACCAGTGAAGTGCGTTACCGGTGAAAATTTCGGAGGCATATGATAAAATTTTAGTGGAAGGTAGATTACGCGCGGTTTGGAATTCGGTTACGCGTTGTAGGAACGCTCGGACGCATCCCGTACCGTCGTATTTTAGCTTAGACAGTTCGCTAACTCTCAAATGCTCGCAATGCAATACTGGGGCTAACCCTGCCTGCGTCGAGGTAGACGGCGCAGTTTGGGCCTCAGCCACAGCATCAGCTGAGTGAACACCTGATTGTTCAATGGCGGATAGCTCCGCCGAGAGCTTGTCGAACCGGCTGCACAATTCGGTTATTTGTTTTGAATACGCCGTAGGACGTTCCATCCTACGGAGTCTATGGAAAATGTGGTTGTGCAGTGCGGTAGACCTCCTGGCTAGGTTCGCGTCGTAAGAAAGAGATAACAAATTTAGTCGCTTGGCCAGCTCAGAGACGGCCTCGCTAGCGCCCTCGAAGTCCACCGCTATGGCTAGACCCGACTCCAAGATGTCATCATTTGGAATGGCTTCCAGTAATTTAGGGAGCTGCTTCCGCAGACCTAGGACAGAGGTAGCCGGCTCCTCACCTCTAATCGCGACCTCGTAAGCTAACTCGTTCTTATTTAAAAGAAAGTATTTTATGGGGTGTGAGCCCATTGTGTATGAAGGAGTACCGCGTAAGTATAACACTACACACTACACTTAGTGCGCAAGCGTTCCGCCCTTACAAATGGCCTACTTTACGATTAGGCGTAAAAGTTCGACCGTTAGGACTAATTAGAAAGAAAAGTTAGATTCAAATTTGCGAACTATTACGTAGTAGGTAGTTACACTAAAAGGTAGACAATTAGTATAGCAATACGTACCGGTTCGCTGTAGCCGCACCTCCTCGTTTACAATGATGGAGACCTGCTAGAAGAGAACTCGAGCACGGAAAGCGAGACAATAACCCACGTAGGCGCCACTGTAACGGGTTCTGGTAGTAAAAACGCAGTAGAGGTTCTAGATGCGTTTATTGCAGATTATTGTCTCACTTCCCTTGCCGAGTATGACCGACCAACAACACGACACTGGCCTGAACACTAAGGGCTGCAGTCTCCCACGCTGTTCCCTCCGGTAGTGTGTAGGCAGGCTGCTCGAAGGCTGCGCGTAGCGGTACAGGCCCTCGCTGACGTTGGCTCAGCTGGCAGACGCCGGCGGTGTGTGTACGATGAGCAGGGCAGGCCAGACTCTTCGCCAGAGGTGAAGCCGAAGGCGATGCAGGAAAGTGTAGCGGTCTAGGAGCGTAGCCCGGAGCTTCCAAGGTGGACCTGGAACCTGAAGGAAAGCAGCATTAGGAGAGCCACAACCAATAGAATCAGGCAGGCGACGTCAGCCGGCCTCAGCTAGCAGGTAGAGAGATGGGCAGTACGCTAACGCAGTAAATGTAGTAACTTACCCACAGCTGGGACCAGGATACACGTATGAAGTAGTATAATTATAGATATAGCGGTATAGAATTTAGTAGCGGTAGTAGGTTAGTGTAGAGTAGCGGTGCCGGCCTCTCTGTCGGCCCCTTTATATACCGGCCCTCCATCAGGCTGAGTGTCGGCGCATTACCAAATAAGGGCAAAACTTTCGGGCGCGGACGATGGCCTTCCCTGATTGGCCGAGCGTATGGACGGTATTATGACGTACACTCGGTAGGTACCGGTCATACGTTACAAGGAGACTACAAATAGGTATGAATCGGTAGACGCCTGTCGTCTGTATAAAAATAGGAAGTACATATAATATAAGTTGTCTCGAGTGTATAAAATCGTGTATCCAGTGTTAAACGGTGGGGCTTCAACAACTACGCCACTCGAGGAAAACAATATAACTAAAATTGCTCATCACAAAACAAACCTCAGAGAGCGTGTACACAATTTAATAATTACTCTTTATCTTGTAGTTGGACGGCTGGCTATTTCATCTTACAGCTTAAGTTAATTAAGTTGGTACAAAGTAAAACACAGGCGTTTAGTTGCAGTTGGATTTCTAGCCGTCTCTCTGAGGACTTTTGTATTTGTTACGAGTGCAACGCTACGAATATGTCTTAAAGCCATGGACATAGGGGAAGCGGCTCTAAGAAGGAGGAGGTTGCCAATAAGATTGTATTTTTTTTTTCAGAACAGTTTCATTTGGATTAATTATAGGCTACAAAACTACAATCATGTAGTACAACAAACTGTCTTCCAGTCAAATGACATTAAAATCGGTTAAGCCTTCCATAGATTGCACAGTGACAAAAATAAAAAATAAACAGTTGGTTATAGCTTGATCTGGAGAAAATATAGTCATAACGAAATCACAATCTTCAATTTTCTTTAATTATTTAAACATACAATTTTATTTAAATATACAAAGTGGCTGGCAGCGGCTGGAAATGAAGAGCCGAAAATCGGGTTCAGTGGCGTGCCATTGGAGAGGCCTGTATCCAGCAGTGGACTACAGCAGGCTGATGAAGATGATACAAAAAATAATAATTATCCCTCGCTTAGTAATGTACTAACTGAAACATAACTGGCGAAGTGTGGGTGTGTAGTGCACCTCTGCCTAACCCTTCACTATTCATGTTTTGTTTGTCCAATAAGCATTATTGCAGCTGTTCATGAGGTCCTCAAGCGTACATAAATCTAGGACACTTCAAAGATATTTTACCTATTTGTATAAAAAAATACAGTGGTCTTCGCTACTTCAAGGCCAATAAATCCCCACTCAACAACTGATGTAAACGCGGATACATCGGAGCGGCACAAACGACATGATATTTGTAGTCGCCCACACTAAACTCCTCACTTACAGCTATCTGTCTTGAACGAAGCTCTGTCTCGTGCCTTATTTGTACTACAAACGGGGAGATTTCTAAAGGTTTATGGGCTTAGAATACGCTTTGATAGTAAAAAGTACAATGGGCAAAAAGGGTGAATGAAATGTTTAGATATGATGCATCCATATCACAGGTATTTTTTTAGATCACTATAACATTTGTATATTATTCAATAACTTTTGGCAACAATCTATAGAGATAACTCAACTGCTTAGTCATAGATTGTTTTGCATTTTGAAACGTAACTCAACAACTATATGTAGATGCACCAATGGAAATTTTATTATTATATGATTATAGTAAGAAATCTAATTGTATATCTGTACTATGATAATCGTGTAACCAAAGTATTTAATTTTTTTTAAGTGCAAAGAAATTTATTAACACATATTAGCGTTAATTATATAAAGACTAGCTTTTGCCCGCGGCTTCTCACGCGTTAAATTCGGGGTAACACAAATCTACTTTCAGTCTCAATTTGTGTGAAGATACTCCTGATTACTTTAAAGGCTTCAGAAACAATATAGGGTACAAAGTAACTCGGTCAGTATCCATGACATTATTCACCGAAAGGTACATAATAACATTACCTTGCATACAGACAAAGGTTAAAGCCATGTTTCAATACATGACCAATATATGTATATCTACCAAAACTGCGAAAACTTTCGCATTTATAATATAAGTTGAGAAAATCGTTTCAGCCGTTTAAGCGTAACATAATTATGTTATTAGTTTCTAATTATATATGCGAACAATGTAAGCACCGTCAATGAATACAGTGCTACCGTGCACAATATGACATTATGGAGGGTGTGACAGTACTGACAGTGATATACGACAGCACATGCGCAATCAATTATTACAGCGCATGCGTGCTTACTTCCAAGAGGTAAATTTGTGCCTTACTAATTTCTACCCTCCCTACCATGCCTCCCAGTTAAATTTTGCAACTTACGGTAGCCTATGTCCGTCATCATGGTTCAATCTATCTTTATATAAAATTTCAACATAATCGGTTTTCAGCCGTTTCAGCCTGAAAACGGAACATACATACATTCACACTTTAGAATTTATAATATTAATAGGGATTTCATCGTATGCGAGAATCGACCATACGACCTCTAGCTTAGCAGTCAGGGTCGCTAATCACTAAGTCAAAGCCAGTTTATGTCTGCTGATTCTCACCCGCTATAACCAGGTAAACATTTGATGGTATATACCCAGACCACTTATAAATTGTGTAGGCGGCACTTAAAATACTCGAAACAAAGATCTGTCACAGAATTATCCCATATGAGAACATTCGGAAACAACACTTGCTGCAACGTTTGGTGAAATAAATGTCTGCACTCTAATACTGTAATACTAATCTAGCCTGTTTTACTCTATTATTTCAAAAGAATAAAGATTAAGCTGAATCTTTAGTATTAGTCCAATTTCTGAGCGCCGTTATATTTGTCAAGATGAACAGTTAGCACGCTCTTAAACGTCTTTGTTTCTTTCATACAGCTCAGTAGGGACGAAATTGCCTTAATTCAATTTTCTCAACAAGAGAAAGGTTCACAATTAAAAGCGGAGATCCTGAAATAAATTCGTTTAAAGTTAACAAAGTAAATATCTATTTTTTCTCTCCAAACGGAAGATTGGAAAATGGTTAATAAACTTAGTTCTTGGGTGAAATATAACGATGAATGTTCAAGTAATAGAAGACAATAAGAATGTTTTGCTCATTAATTTACGGTTAAGATTTCTGTTCATTTCATCATAATGATATTTCTACTCTTTTCATTGCAACCATATACTTAAATGGTAGTTGTTCGAAGCACTACAAAAGAATGTAATATTTCCTTTCCAAGCAATCAATCAATCAACCTGTTGGAGTTGTTGGATATATTCTTCGATTTTCTCGTGCCACAACATTCATTTATCCAGTTGCCACTAACCACCTTTTTACTTTTCCACCCAGTAACTTTGTTTGTGTGTTTATTTCTAGCTTGTGATACCTATCTGTATGTATAAAATTCTAGCGTTACTGACTAACTGGCATACAAGCTGCCGCTTAAACTATAAGGCGCAGTAAGACACAATTTGGCATATATGTTCCTTGCCTACGGGATCGGGCAGAAACAATGTGCGGCCAGAGCTGCTTGTAGCCTCTAGTTATGATATGCAAGACACAATCAACCCATAGTTTTGGTGTTATTATCCACAGTTATAGATGGCATAGTACTATATAGATGTTATAGATGGCCAGGTCAATATAAATAGAAACAAATAGTATCAAAAGCATACTAAGGTACCCTTCAACCCAATTAAAAAACAAATAAAATTAAAAAGTAACTAACTTAAAAGCTTAACGATGTACCAATTCTTTCATTAGCAGGGTCTATAATGAAATTGCCTCTCTTTAAAGAATTATCCTTTATACAGGATTTTCCTTTTCAACGCTTCAACCAGCCGGCTTTGTGGGTAATTGTCCATGTGTAGTGTCTATACATTCTGTTACCACTAAGGACACCCACATCACAAACATTGGTGAGCACATTTTAACTCAGTGATTTATTACGTTTTTATCTCTAACTAAGGTCACATGGTAGTCGCTCTATGGAAAAGCTAATATTCAGTCATATGAGGTTAGGCTAGGAAATTTTAGGTTAGTTTAGGTTTTACCAGGTTCCCCCCCCCGTGGGATCTCCACCTTGTCGTGGTGGGGGGGCTTAGTAACCGTGGATTGGTGACCCGCGGTGAAGCTAAGAGGGATCCAGGAGGGGACGCTCCGCGTGGGCTTGACGGAGGCCTGCGCTGGATGCGTCCAAAGGGGCGGGTGCGAGGGACAGTTCTTCTGTCCCTCGCAGTCGGGTGCGGTCGCGGGAGGAGAGGCGTGTCGGTGTTGCGTTGCCGCGCGCCCTATCTCCCGCGACCAAATGGAGGCGCACCATCGTTGCGTCGCGGTGGGGCCGCAGAGGAAGAGGAGATGCGGTGTTGCGTTGCCGTCCTCCCTATCCTCTGCGGCCGCTGAGTGTTTTGGCGGCGGAGCCCAACACCTTCATCCGCCGCCAAGGGGGTTTTGTTCGGGGCCCGCCTGACCATCTGGCGGGCCAATACCCGTCGGGGGGTAGCGACGAATGCTTATGCGAATCCCCACCCTCCGACACACGGGTACATGAGGAATACGGGTTGGTTTTTAGTCAGTAAGAGTCTGACAGTCCCCTTCGTCCTTCCCCCGGGGCGGAGGGACTCCATGAGGATTTTCCAACCCGATACCAAAAAAAAAAAAAAAAAAAAAAAGGTTTTACCAGGTTAATAATACTAGGTCCCCCCGTAGGATCTCCACCTTTTCGTGGTGGGGTGGCTCAGTAACCGTGGTTAGGTCACCCACGGTGAAGCTAAGCGAGATCCCGGGAGTGGACGCTCCGCGTGGGCTTGACGGAGCCCTGCGCAGGATTCGGGTGCGTTTGCGAGGGACAGTTCTTCTGTCCCTCGCAGTCGGGCGCGGTCGCGGGAGGAGAGGTGTGTCGGTGTTGCGTTGCCGCGCGCCTTATCTTCCGCGACCAAATAGGGGCGCACCATTGTTGCGTCGCGGTGGGGTCACAGAGGAAGAGAAGATGCGGTGTTGCGTTGCAGTCCTTCCTATCCTCTGCGGCCGCTAGGTGTTTCGGCGGTTGAGCCCAACACCTTCATCCACCGCCAAGGGGGTTTTGTTCGTGGCCCGCCAGACCATCCGGCAGGCCAAGCCCTTCCCCCAGAGCGGAGGGACTCCATGAGGATTTTCCAACCGGACACCAAAAAAGGTTAATGATAGGTCGATGACATGATTTAGGTTCGCCAGAAATAAATACTTAAATATTCGTATTGTTCTTGCATGAAGAAGAGTTGATACAACTCGAAGCCATTATCAAGTCCACTCGAATGCTAGCTTAAAACTATTGTGATACTTAAGCTATTTCGCCAGTATTTTTTGTATAAATAGGAAATTCATAAAAAAGAGAATGTTTTAGAAATGTTTACTCGTCTGCTGATTAATTACACAGTTATATTCGTTAGCGGAATTCAATATTCTATGTATTAGTAGTTTTATATAAATCCACAAGTTTTGAAAAATATTATACTAGTTGTTACCCACGTTTTCATAGTGATAGCTTTAGAATTAGCAACTTTTCAACCCCGAAACCACTTTCATCATCATCAGCCTTTAACAGTTCACTGCTGGACTAGGCCTCTCCTTTGAAAGGAGGAATTGGCCTATTATACCACGCTGCCCAAACGGGTTGGTATAGGGTTTGTATCAAGTTTTCCTTCTCTTACAGTGCTGTTCTCTGCATAATATGCTCCCTCTGTCGGCTCTTACGACACCCTAAGATGATATGGGGTGGTGACATTCCGTATTCTAAATCCGTCACCACACAAAACAAGTTAACAGAAGCTGTATAATATTCCAGCTTCGTTAAATGGTTGTGTGCGGAGCTGAATTCTACGTAATGTAAAAATGCCGGCCATTGATGAGTCCGACTCACGAAGAGTACCGTAGGTACCTATGGAAGCGGCAAAAAAGTCATGTTTGTTGTATGGGAGCCCACTTAATTATTTATTTTATGTTTTTTGTAGCATTTAGTATTTATTTTATATTTAAATATAATATATCTTTTTATCGACTCACGCCTGTATCCCCAGAGGGGTAGGCAGAAGCTTAATATTACACCTTCATTTCGCCATGAATTTTTAGGTGGCACGTAATAGGGGGCGAGCCTATTGCTTTTACCGGGCACATCACCAGAATCCGTGCTGCTACTGAGAATTCGGCAAAACCTAGTAACACTTTTGCCCGACCCGGGAATCGAACCCGGGCCTACCGATCAGCAGTCGCATACGCTAGCCACTGGACCACGGAGACAATCATTAGTATTTGTTGTTATAGTGATAACCGAAGTAGTTCAGCTATGAAGACAACATTTTTACTGTCTACCTGTCACGGTTCATAAGATTCAGCCTGAATACGGACATATAGACAGGCGGGCGAAAAGCGGAGTCTGAGTAACAGGGCCTCGTTTGACCCTTTCGGCGCGGCACTCTTACAAGCAGTTATTTGTATTGAACTTGAAAACATAGCAGTTGTATGAAAATTGAAATACCACTTACAAAGCCGTTTGTTTTCGCTTCCTAGTAATTGCATCTAAAACAAAAGATCTAGAATCACATTGTTCATTATTAAGAGAAGCATTTTGCATTATGCGAACCGTGTCAACAGGAAAACTGAAGAAGCATTCGTCTTTAAGTCAGGAATATTAAGTAATTTCGTGGTACCCGGCAATCGTTGAATTCATTCCCATTTTAACAGAATGAGATCAAAACGTAGCCTTTATGTTCTGGTGATATACTAGTTAAGAGACTAACAAGCTAGTATGCAAAGAATCTCAAGTGCAACCCACAGCCTTCTCTACTGACTTCTCGAAGATAAATAATTATGGCTAGCTTAATCGTGAAGGGAAACATAGTGAGGAAATGGCTATGTTTGAGAGTTCTCCATAAGTAATGTTCTCTAAAGACATGAGAAACCAGCAAACTCGCACTTTGCTATCGTGGTAGACTGTGATCTTTAGGGTGAGATGACGAAGTCTTGTCTGAAGTCAAGTCAAAGAAATATTCAGAAGTATGGGTACTTTGACACATAGGCAAAGTAGTACTCTCAGGAGCTACTGATTCAATTTGTTTTTTTTTTTTTTTGGATAGCTCATTGATCTAGGCAGACAAATCACCACAGCAGGTACGCTGCCACAGGTGCGGAACAGTAGCACTTAATAACGTGGGTGTTACCGAGAGCTCAGCTAATCTTGTATATAAAATACGACAGCCTATACATTTCGGGTGTTGAAAATTCCAATAAATTCATTTAGCCTGGGCTCACGTTATCAAAACTCTAAAGCGACTCAAGTTCAGCAAACATTTGCTTTTAAAACGCAATACAAACTTCTGTTTACGTAGAGAAGGATCAATATCTGCCTGTATTGGAGCGAGAATTAAACTCAAAGGATCGAGAACAATGTCATAAGTAAAACTAGTGTTTGACCGTGGCTACGCTTGCGTAGAAAATTGTTCTCGCGACGAAATGAATGAATATACTATGAGCTAACTTGATGAATAAGCTATACTACTGGAAAATTTCGTTTTTGCGCGAGAGAATAACTGACATCTATATATTCTATTCATAAACAACGTTAAGAATAATAAAAGAACTTTATACATTTAAATTAAAAGTTTATTAATACCTGGCTGTCGGTCCTGGTTCTTGTCTCAGTACGTAAGGCCATGTCGTAGGCCTTCGGGAGGTCTAAAAACTCCGACACTAGAGTTGGCCACACACTCACACGAAAAATACAAAACAATACCTTAACTGCTTTGCTTCTCGGGCAACTTAACAAAATATCCAATCAACGGACACTAAAACACCCAGACATGAACTATTAAATCGTAAGTGACACAAAGTGTACTCTCGTGTGGGGATCGAACCCACAACACTTGGCGCAGTACTAAACGGCACGTCAACCACATAAAACACTGCGCCATTCATACAAAGTCGTAGTATTAATATAAGCGTAGGTTTATAAATTGTCATACAGGACAGCACTTGTCACTGTAATTGGGAGTGTTTGGGGAAATCAGAAAGACAATTAGGTACAATTGATTCGAATCGTCAGGGAGTGTCAAATGACAATTACAATGTTGGACTATCTCGTCGAATTGACTGCAAATGTTACTCTTGAGTCTGTTACTCTCACATACCGTCAAAATCAAAGTTTGAATCTTAAATTTTATTTTGGAAATGACCAAACTTGTTTCAATTAATTTTGGATGTAATGAAATGTTCTTCTTGAATTGAAACGTTCTCCTAGTCTGAGTGGTGACGGATAATACAAAATATCACAAACCCATTCCATCCCTTCTTGTCTTAATTGGTGACTAAGGAAAATATACGAAACAAATAATATCTTTGCGAAGAGATGGAATCTCTACATCAAACCCTTTATAAACCCATGTGACCCGCGTCAGCCAAATTCTCCTATTACTTACATTGTTATTATGACTCAAATTAAGGTGAAAGCCTGTACAAGACTAAAAGATTAAAAAAATAATATGAAAAAATAAAAGGTATATTTTAACTAATCTTTTTTAAAATGTGTAGGTATTAAAATTTGAAACCAGAAAAACGGTTATAAATTTAAAACGCTAAGCAACATTAGGAATATATTTCCATATCGACAATATACCTACAGATGTTTTGTAGAATGAAAAAATAAAGAAACCTCTATGGGTACAGATACAGTACATGATAGATTGCTTTTAAATGAGAGCTTCACAATCCATGGGGACCCGGCTGCCACATCGTTTATGTCTACGACGCAATATTACAATGCAGATTCAATTTTTATAACATTGAATTGTTGTAGTACTTAAGATTATTTTCTTCACCGGTTTTATATACTTTATAATACTTAGGGTTGATTTTACTGTTCAAAATTGTCAATTTGGTGTATAAACTTTGGAACTATCATAGTAAAGTAAATTAAGAAAACTACATTGATTCAATGGCCTGACAATTTTGGAGCAAGGTTGTAGAAAAAAAACAGCGTTATATTTAGATAACGAAATAATTGAGAAAAAGCGGTGATAGCTCAATGGTGTACTCGTACGTAGCGGACTGTCGAGACGACGGTCTCTGGTTCGATCTCCTGGTACCCTACACATACCATACACTCTGGCTTTTTGAAGTTATGTGTATATTAAAAATGTTAATCATTGCTCGCTTAATACTGTGCCCGGTAAATGGCAATAGGCTCGCACCATATAACATTGGGACCGAAACATAACTGGCAAAGTGTGGGTGTGTAATAGGCCTCAGCCTAACCCTTCGGGGATAAAGGCGTGAAGTTATGAAATAATAGAGACATGTGAAATTAATAGAGACTTGATCAATGATCATACCCCTCGGCATCTCCATACAATTGACTGTTCTGTGGATGGAGACAATGTGAGTGAACCTTAGCGATTTGTGTGATACTTATGCTGCTAATGTAGGTAAAGAAGTTCCTTATTTTTTATTTTTTGCCATATCTATTTAAGAGTTTCAGTACTCTCAGCTCTGCTTGATCCATGTCACTATTTAATATGGCTGGGATCAATGATAACTAAAAAAATAAATAAACAAAACAAACTCACTTTCCGATGAAACTAATATTACCAAACACAATCGTACGACATAAAAAGCCCTGCCTGGTCAGAGCATGAAAGCTTATTATAAGAAATGGCCACGTCATCATAAACATCATGAATATAAATTACATAAAAAATGCGTCGCTCGCAACGAGTGAATTTTTTGCGTCACATAACTCATACATCCTTCTATGTATATTAACTAAATGATCCTAAAGATAGGCGTTATAATATTTCACGCACTCTGATTCAAATTCACGACTCTCCGTCCTCATCCTTTGAGCTATTGTGGGCTCATTTATTCCCCTCCTCCCGCTTAGAACGGGCACAATACATTTCTAGAGTTTCATTTTATACGCACCACACAGATGAGATGCCATTTTATTTATTTTGGGAAAAGATCTGTATCATTGATTTGACGGAGATTCATGGAATTAAGTTTGTGTTGCCTCCAGGGAATGGTTAAGTGAGAGAGAAATTACGGGAATCGAGAGAGAAAAGTATTCGACTGATTATATTTGTACCATAGTGGCTACCACTTATTAGTAGGTAGGTTCATAGGCGTCGCCAAGGAGGGGCAGGGGGGAGCAGCAGCCCCCTCCTAGAGATGCAAAAAACCCTACAAATTGCACTTTTCTCATTTTCCATACCAACTTGCCCTAAACCATCGGCTGGCGACGCCCTTGGGTAGGTTGGTGGTTCTTCTTAAATTAGGTATCCGGAAAGTGACGAATAAGAACACAGTGTCACTACCCTATCTCATTTCGTACTCGACATCAAACCGTATACCAACCCATTCAACGTAGGACAAATCTTTCTCTTGACTCTCAATGTTACAGTGATTTAAATTGGGCAAAGTATACGTCCAGCAGTGGAATGCTATTGGCTGTATGTGGGCCACGATATAACATGATGTTACGCAATGGTATGGTCTATCTACAACTGAGCACCTTTCAGAAATTGGTACCCTCAAGTCCTTTTATTTCATCGAATAAATGGAAATATATGTATATCAATTCATTCACGCAAAAGAGAAAATATAAAATGATGATGTTTCAAGGAAAAATTATTTTTGCGGAATACTATGGATTTTTTCATATCACCTGTACTTCGTGGCATTTAGTTTTAATAACCACTTGTCAAGTTGATGTTGATACGATTTCGGTTTCAAATCACCCAGTTTGTAATATTATAAGGAGTTGGTTTATTTAGTTGCTCTCCAATTTCAGGAATTATTCAACTAATTTGAATAATTATAAATTTGTTGGATAGCTCATTTATCAAGTAAGGCTTTTGGCAATATACCATCACGCTATGAGCAACGGGTATGGACCAGTAGTCATAAATAACGCAAGTGTAACCATGGGCTCAGCTAGTATAGCAATTTAATATTAGCCCTGTACACAGACTATATAGTAACTGTGCCCTAATATGTTAACTGTCTAGCAGTTGCGGGATGCGGGCCAATTCGCATTATGGGTTAGAGTTAGACCATAATATTACACCGCGATGATTACCACGCCGGCCAACTGCGTGTTGGCTGACTTCACTTGTCTTTAGAAAACACTCAAACATGTAGGGTTCCCCACGATATTTCCCTCACCGTTTAGCTAGTGATAATTAACAATTTAACTTATCAATAAACGTGTTTATTTAAGAATACTGTAATGTAAGCTAAGTGCTTCGGAATGTAGCTCGTCACTTCAAGAGGCACGTCATTAACTATAACTTTAGTTGTCACAATATAATCAAAATTATTTTACTTGTAACTTTGTTCGCAGCCACTGTTTGCAGCCAATTTGGGCATTATGTGGATACGTTTGGTCTGCTCTAAAGGCCTTGCCACACGGTACAATTTTACCACCGATCAAATTTTCAATCGAATTGGCTTCGCTCGTCTACATGACACAATGAAATCACTGATTTTCATTCCGTCCACCCGATTGGTTAAAATCTGGTGTTACCGCCCACCCGATGAACTTGAGTTGGACGACTGGCGTCTACACGTCACGATTTCATCAAGTGATTTAGTCAAGTTGGACGTAAAATTGTGCCGTGTGGCAAGGCCTTGATTCATTGAATGATGCCGAACACTATCTACATGGAGACATCTAACGGACATGACGGAACTAAAATCCTGAATCGCGCAAGCTGAGTTCTCACGCGCGATTAATGTATGTACGAGTCCTCGAATATTTCTGTCCGACAGCAGTTCACTAGGCACTAGGGCCAGCCTGGACAGAGGCATCTCTCTCAAGCTGGACGAACACCACAACATATTTCTTTACATTAGTGACCTGCTACAGCCTTCATGGGCCAAATCAGCACCAAAATCGCTCATTTTCCCTTCCCTTCCCTTACACCGCAGTTTACAATATGGGCGTTAATTACTATAATATTAAAGTCTTCAGGAAACCAAACTCTCAAAGATCTTCTTACTAAGAAATTTGTAGTAGTATTTAAGGTAGAATATCATCTAATCAGAAAATAATTAAGAAAACAAGCTATTGTCCCAGAATCAGATCAAATCGGCAACATATATATATTTCAAAAGTTTAAACACACATTTTACAATTTAATAACAATAAATACAAGAGATACTACGATTACTATTTCAAATAATAGCAATAGAAGCAGCTCACATATTTTATACCGCAGTTTTGTATCAAAAAAGTTCCTAGAAAGTAAAATAAAAGGAAGAGATCAAATCGGCCTCTAAAGTCGTTGCGGTTGAAATCTCCGGTTTTAGGATCGGCATTCACTGGACAGTACGGACGGGCAATGGATGACTAGAATAGAAATATGAAATTACTGGACAATTCTATTTTAAAGTAGAAACGCAGTGGGATGAATTGCTTGAATTTATTGTTTCTTACCAAAATTTGCTATTGTTAGTTTCATTTGTGATGAATTAATTTTAAGATATTAATTTACTTAGGTTACATGGCAACCTATTTTTAGTAACGGCCTTATCAAAGGACTGACCTTACAATGCATGCCATGTCAAAAAGTCTCAGCAAATATTACCTATATTTTAACTATTTACAAGTAATGAAGTCAAATAGTTTTACAAAAAGAAAACTTGTGGTTACGAGAGTTAGACACACTCTAACTAAAAACATTGTCTTCAGCCTTAAAGTACACTATAAATATAAAATAAAAATTAAATAAGTTCTGCATCTTCCCAGTCTCAATGGTAACTGAAGTACATCACTAGGTGTTCCTCCAAATTGTCACCGAGTTACATAAATTACTTCGCCGGAACAACTACCCGCTGGTACAAAACGTACAACATACACAAACCATTAGCACAGTCAAATGATCCATACAGTCGTTCGACGAACGCGTCTAGACGGGTCAATCGTGCGGGGGGCAAGAGGTGAGACGCGGGAAGAGCGGTACCTAGTTACGTATATCGCTTTAGTTCGTAACTTGGTACATGTTTTTGGGAGTTGGCACGTGCTTGTTTTTTGTTCGTTACTTATTTATTTGCTTATGAATATTAATTATTATGGTGCGTGCGACTTGTGCTGTGAGACATTGAAATTCTTTATGCTGTTTAAAGATTTAAATAAATAAGGATTCAAAAAATCTGCGATTTCATCAATTTACTTATACCAAAAAAGAAAATTTCATTAATTATAATTATTTATATTATTTTGAAATGTATGTACCTATAACCACTTAAAATAATGTGCAAGTTCCTACTAATGTACTAACTTTTTACAATATCTCATGTCTGGCAAAGAAGTATTATATTAGTTTTTATATATCTTTGATGTCTGGCCAAATCACAGAATAAAGTAGTAATGATTGTACGTAAACAACATGGCAGACGTAAGTAAATATGCGTTGTAAGGTAATATTCGATTCAGGTGTGATTTTAATTTCATGCAATAAGTACCTACCTATCACATATTATTATGTATCTTGGTAACGGCGCATCCTAGCTCAAAAATAACCATATTTTTGGGCCCCTTTTGTAAATCCCACACATGTTCTCCGTAATCTCATAGCCCGGTCACCCATTCATAAAATGACCGTGATGTCTATTGCTTTACCTTAACGTAGTTTGCACGAAAAAACTACAAAATATTTCATATCGATAACATAGGCTCTGCAAGCTAATCCCATGGTTACCCATCCATTAAACGACTGCTACGTCAATCGCTTTATTTTAACATGGTTTGTACGATAACGATATCTGAAAAATGCTTTATATTCTTAACCGCCTCCCACGACACCTGCGGGATGAAGAAGGTACTGACTGACACTTTGTACGCAAATCTGTCACCGCACGAAAAATGCAAACTGTTTTATAATAATTATTTATCGTTAATTATTGTAATTTAATAATCGTGCTGTTTCCCACGGTTTCACCCGCGTCCTGAGGGAACTACATCGCGTACCCAGTTAATTTGTAGCTTAAGTTACTCCTTGGTACATCAGCTATCCGCCAGTCAACGTCTCGTCAAAATCGGTCCGGCCGTTTCAGACATTAGTGAAAACAAACAGACAGTCAGACAGACAAAAATAGTAAAAATTTCATTTCGGTATATGTACCGGGTATACATCCATTTGCATTTAGTACAAAGCGGTTATTTGATATTACAAACAGACACTCCAATTTTATTTATGTGTATAGATGTATTTATATGTATAGATAAGTGATTTACACTATAATATTCATGTAGCGTAGCAATTGTAATATTTTTCTAAAATAAATAGACAGTGTTTGAATAAGTAGGTATTGTTTACATGATGTGGCAGCCCTAGCCTCCTTACCCTTGTCTAGACGTTGTCGGCTTTTTCTACGAGATCAAAGGCGTCGAACTACTGTATGTATTTATACTGTGCCATTAGTATTATTTGAAATGCTGCTCATTCATATCAAAGAGTAGACTACCAACACCAATTAGTATAGCATGAAAATTCCCCAGTTACAAATTCCCACACGCCAGCACCATTCAATCGTTTCGAAATAACAAACATCCATCAAAAGTTGTGCATAGTTGACGGACTACAGCGCTTAAAATTTAAATCCTCGCACGGCAGTGCCAGTTATTAATTTCGAAACTTTACAAAGTTGTAACTATAGTTTCAAACTAATGTGCAGCTAACACCGGTACACCTCGTGTGTTAAGGTGTGTGCTAATTTTAGTGTAATGGAGACTTGAATTTCGCAAATAACGTTCGAACGTAAAGAATAATTGAAAAAGGACATATACATTTTCAAGAAGCTGATAGTCAGGCCGATATTGACATCCAATTTGCTTGCCGAATAACTGTTATAAAAAGTCTATAATCGCGCAGTAAAATAATATTTCATAGGCATCATTTTCACAGTATGAAAAATCCTGACTTTGGAAACGCTTATACAACGGGCACAAAGAACGTCTTAAATAAAACAAGTTTTTGTGTCACTTTGTGACACGTGTTTCGCATATAAATTGATCACACGATACGCGGCGCATTGGGATGACGGACTTGACCATTAAACTACTTAGCAATACGTGCACTCTGTCAAAGGAAGAAAACCTTACCCACCAGACTGTAACAATGTCATATACAACCCTAAAGACAGTTTTTTTACGTATAGCTACATAATATTTATATACGTAAAGTTGCTATAGCTAGAAAAAGGTCATAAGAAAACCTCACAAAACAAAAGGTCTTGTATAAAAATATATAACAACAATTTGTATTATAATCCTCAAACTGTTGCTAAAGAATGATATCGCCTTCCGTAGATCACATCGCACATCATTTATGGGACGAGCATTCCATAAAATTTCCGTGTGATACGTCCACGATGCGTGCTAATAAGCAACCACCTTAAACCAACAGTCGATGTACATAACGAAATTGCGAGCCATGTGCGGTGAGGTTCGACAAAACGATTTACGCCGCGGTGGCTATTCGAAATGTTGGCGAATAGATCCCATACTGTAATTTATTTGGGCCTACACGTTTCAGTACTTGGGTGATAGATACTTTTTCTATGCAATGAAAGTGATGGGGCAGACCTTTTCTAGTGTGGAAACCTTGTTACATTAAAAACACAAAACTACAATTTGTCAATCTCATAGTGTCGTACCATGTGAGCGTCGAACCCACGACACGCGGCACAGGGTTAAGGCTGACAATTAAACACTACGCCATAAGGGCACTCATATTTTTTCTAGATAGTGTAATGTTTTAAGACAAGAATGGAATTACGAAAAGAACCTATCCGGATTTTAAGCCGGTGACATTTTTGGCCCTTTAACAAATTCAATCACTTTCACGTCAAATGAGTACCTTATACTATCACTCTACGTTTTTAAAGATTTCAGAAAAGTTAAACTTCTGTGAGATCGCTGTGAGATCGACATCAAATTAAGCAAATTTAGTATTGCTATAATATTTTACTTTATTACCTTCCGCAGCGAACTTGTAGCATATAGATACGAAGCAGACCTCAAAGAGTCGAGAAAGCCTTGTACTGACTGATCTACTATAAGGTCAGTTTATTGTGGAATTCGGAGATAGCGATTCGGTGCGCAAAACGCCGATGGGATTAGCCTTTCATCGCTGTCACTAGGCTATTTCTAACAATATTGACTAATGCGATGTAATTGTTCGGGTCGTGCTGGGTGCAAACGTCCTTAATTTTTCGTCCTTTTTATCAGTATTACACGAAGGTTGGCATTGCGTGTCCTCGTTCTGTTACTTGGCTAGAACTGAGTAATGTTTATTCTAAGGCTTTTTTTACTTTAATGTTTTAAGTAGTTAATAGAACATCTGTCAGTAATCCACAGTGAGTCCAACCAACCTGATATTAAGTAATTAAGCTTGCGCAAACATAGGCGAATCTGTTTATACATCACGTCTGGGAATGAATTGTGTGATCGATGGCGTGTCGTTCGTCAAAATGAGAGATGAATATGCATATGCAGTGAGCTCCGGTTGCGTGTCGGGTTATCTCTCTTGATATAATGAAGTGTTTAAGTAGTTATTGTTGTCAATATTACACTGTTATCATCTTAGTATTGTTAAACAGATTATGTAATTCTTTATTATAGTTTTAAATGGGAAAGAAACTTTCTCGCACCAAATTATATTATTTTTATTGTTTAAGTGTCTTAGTCAAAGTTGACTTACGGCTGGGTTCAATGATCGATCCATCCATGGAGAGAGTTTCGAGATTCATTTGACTCGTATTTTATATGGAGCAAGTCAAATATGTATCTAAAATCTCAAATAAACTGATAGCAGATGTGATCTATAAGAAATATGGAAAATTAATTTATACATTTTTATTGCCATTTTTTAGTTCCAATTGTTGTCTGCAATTTATTGCAGACAACAATTGGAACTGAGAGAGTATTTCTGATATAAAATTATAATAAAGATTACCTTTATTATTTGCCAGTTGACTTAGACAAAAAACAGGCTTAAACAGCGTTTCTATTTTATTTTACTAGACTAGCTAGCCTATGTATAAGGTTTTCAGTACATGTCTCCGCTACATCTTCTTTCGCATTGATGGTACAAATAATTAGAAACATCCTTAAATTGAATCAGATGAGTCAACTGCAGCGATTGCCTTATCGGTAGTCAAGTTTCAGTGTCAGGTGTCTCCACTGAAGAGCTTTATAAAGTTACAGAGCTCATAACTAACAGATACGAACCACTGTTCCTAAGCAATGTCACATCTCCGTTCCCTTATCATTGCGCGCTAAACAATTTGATGTCGCAAACTAACACATGTTGACGTAGTTAAATGCTTGTAAGACATCAACTCTACTCAAATGACTGACATTGCAAAGAATTACCACCTTACTGTGGCACGTTTAAGGTGTGGTTTCGTTTATTTAAGACTAGTCGACGCCAGCAGCTACGCCTGCATTTTTTTTTAAATTTGCCCGTTTTGGCCGACCCCGCGGGAATTTCGGGAAATCCCTTCTTAGTGCACCCCTACGGTCTCCAAGGAACATACATGCCAAATTTCAGCTTCCTGCGCCCAATAGTTTCGGCTGTAGCGTGTCTGTCAGTCAGTCAGTAACGCAAGGATTTTATATATTAAGATTATTGCACTGGTACAATGGACTAAGTAAGTGACTCGCGTCTATGTGTTGTGTATTCGATCCTGATGCGAAACGAAAATTATAAAAATCCTCTATTCTTTAAGAGCTTGTGCATTGCTATCTTCACATATTATTTCTGGCTTTCTGTATGAACGATAAACTTAAAAAAACTAGATTCTTATACGGGTTTCACTAAAAGATAGTTTAATTCACGCGGGTAGAGTCGCAGGCGAGGTCTAGGAAAGGATATTATTATCAAGTTCAGTAACAAGATAATAGATTTAAGGCAGCGATAGCCTAGTCAAGATACCAACGGACTGCAATGCAGAGGGTATCGGGTTCGTATCCACGGCGCGCACCGATGACTTTTCGAAGTTAAGTGCGTATTAAATTGTTAATTATCGCTTGCCCCGTGCCTCGGCGAGCACTTTAAACCGTCGGTCCTGGCCTCAGATCATTGAAGTAAGGAGATATGCCCCGGCCTAGAGAACCAGTGTCGCCAATTCTTTTACACCCACACACATGCGCTCTATAAGCGCTTCGCTTCTTACACGCACATAACTATAACAGCGCTTCCATTCGCCATTCACACAAGTAAATTCACGCTTCACAAGAAACATCGCCTATGTCTCGTACGTGCGCATGAAGAAGATAGCATTTTACTCACACATTGATAAATGCAATAACATTTACACGATTACATTAGGGGTTGACTCTATCGATATAAAATATCGATAATAAAAGCTCATTGATATTTTTTTGTGTAAATGTATTGTCTGGCTAGTTAGGCTATTAGTTAGTGACGCTGCCTGCTGAGCCTGAGGTCGTGGATTCAATGCCCTTCTAGGACATTTTAATATATTATGATGAGCTCAATGACTTGTTCTGTGTTTGAGTGTGTTTGTGTTTTTATTTTAAAATATTATCCTACTAATATTATAAATGTGAGAGTACGGATGTTTAGATGTTTGGATTTCAATCACGCAAACACGGCTGAACGGATTTGGATGAAATTTGGTACACAGATAGATTATTACTTGGATTGACTATTTTTATTAACATTCCATGCCAGCGGAGCTGCGGGCGGTAGCTAGTAATATATATATAACCTTACGCCTGTTTCCCTGAAGGGGTAGGCAGAGGAATTTTAAACGTCTACTTTTCGCCAATGTTTTGATACCACGTTATAGGTGGCGAGCCTATTGCCGCTTATCGGGATGTTTTATTTGCCAGAGCATCGTCCGTTAATCGACCGGTGCACCACTTGCAGATGAGGTTGGCTTGTGACCCTAAGTTCTTGGTGGGAACCCTATGCATCCAAAATATTATAATATAAGAATTAATAAAGCACTGCTGAGTTTGAAATCAGATGGCCGTGTGTCAGCTGTCTATAGTATTATTTCATTTCATTTAAGTACTGAGCACGTCTAATAATTATTATATAAAAATGAGTGTGTGTTTGTTTGTCATAATTAATTAATCATTATGTTCCTTTAATGTATATAAATAAAAGTAACTAAATTAATCATTTTATATATGTAATGTACATGTCATTTGTAATTATTATATTAAATAAGAGCACAGAAGAAAAGAAACAGAACAACACAACAATATGAAACAAAATAAAGTGATCCTACTTATTTAGGTAGGTATATTTTGAAATGTTGTAATATACCTACTATGAGTAAATACAGTGTAATGTAACAGGGAGAACTAAATAAAATTCACGGAACACTGTTATCAAATATTTAATAATTCCGTAAAATAGAATATATGTACATATTCCACGCTATCATATCACTGGCCGGTAAAATGTAGGTATTTATTTAGTTTTAGTTATAACATTATATTAAAATCATCTTTACTGTTTCAAACGCCAGTGTAATCATTATCTGCCTACGAAACAATAGCGCTTCAAAAACAAAGAAATATATTGTTTATAACTCACATTATTATTTTACAATGTTTATGTCGATGTTATGCGAATTGCAGTTACTCGTGGTACACCACTAATTCGCTCCTTTGGCGAGCGATGCAACCCAACGCTAACAGCGGCAGATACTACAAATGCCTACAATAGTCAGCGGTATCGATGTGTGTTTATTCCATTGCGCTCTAAATAAGTGTAAACTGACAGCTTCACAGTACAAAACCATCAATGGAAATAATTATAGTGCAGTTTTGTGACGAAGGATAGTGTTAGTACGTTATCGTTGTAGAGGCAGATATTTTATTTGAAATATCTTGTTTTATGCAAATTAATAGTAAAATTGTCGTTGTTACATGTGGTATGTGATTTCATTACTCGCATAGGTTTGAATTTTGCTCGTATTATGACACGTAACCACTGCACAGCTAGGCATTTTGAAAAAAATTTAGTAAGTTTCGGGTGCGCATTCAAATTGCAACTGATCGCGACATACAGGCGCGCGAGGACGAGTATGCGACGTAGAGCATACTGCGTTCGCACGCGCCGAGCGTTCATTACATATCTATTACTTCTATGATCTGAGGTCCTGGCTGTCATGGAGATCTGTGACAGTCGTCACGGGGAGTAAGTACCCTCAAATAAACTGATACTGGTCTAAACTATAGAATATCTCTTTGGGTAACGGAGGTCAGACGGCAGTCGCTCTGTGGAAAAGTTGATATTCTGACATATTTGGTTAGACCAATTAGCGAACCTCGGGCTCCAAGGCTGTAAGTCTTGGATGCAGCTGGGATATCGCTAAGGCGCTGATGATGAGTAACAAGATAATAGGTAATTAGTTTATATGGTACTTATGACGGCTGTACTACTGCTACTTCTTAAGGAAGAAGTTCTTTCATATTTATTATTACTTGCTTATTTATGTATTACTTGAAATCATACCAATGGTTAGGTTGTAACCGGCTTGTTAACACCACGGTGCAATAGATCGATTATCAAAATGAATGAATGACTGAAGTGGCGATAGGCAAGGTGCATACACATCAAAGAACCGATCGCCGCTAAGACAGGAGGGTTCTGCAGTAGCAACCACGTACCGGACGACGCAGCGGGGGTAGGCCTCTTGCAAGGTGAACCGACGATCTGGATAAGATCGTAGGAAGCGGTTGGATGCGGGCGGCTCAAGATCCGTCTGTGGGTGAGGGCTATGTCCAGAAGCAGCTGACATGATGATCATGATTAACAAAAAATATATCACCATTATTCTCCGAGCGTTATTCTAGCGTCTTCGGCCCGGGGCCCACTTACTAGTCTAACGTAAGTCGAGATAATGATGGATATTATAATTAACTAGAGAACGCCAGCAGCTACGCCTGCATTTATTTTTATTTACCCGTTTTTGCCGATGCCGTGGGAATTTCGGGAAATCCCTTCTTAGTGCACCCCTACGGTCCCCAAGGATCATACATGCCAAAATTCAGCTTCCTGCGCCCAATAGTTTCGGCTGTAGCGTGTCTGTCAGTCAGTCAGTAACGCAAGGATTTTATATATTAAGATTGGGAACGAGAGTAGATAAATTTTATACAATGTATCCAAATGATTTGGGCCCGGCAAAGTTAAAACAAAACATTTAAACAAAATTTAATATGAAACCATTTCTAATTATAACCCTTATCATTTACAAGAACGACTTACTTTGTACAATTTGATATCTGATTTACAATGTACGTAAATTTTCCCTTTCGTTGAATGTGTCTTTGTCACGAGTATGAATAGCTGACAGTTTGTGAAACCACGGCAAAGTACTCGAGGTGAGGTACAGGTCTCACTGGTAGCGATAAGCGGAAGCGTAGCTTTATAGATACTGGCCTTAATAAAGTTCATCCAAAACTGAAGTATGTATCTCCAATCTTCAAATCCATCGATAGATATACTGGGCCGTAAGGCGATTCATTTTCTCATCTAAAAACCTACACTGGCGCGTATTATAATCAATTCACTCGTAATACCATTCATACAATAAAATCAGTTTTATTCGGCCATACAATTCAAACATGGCCATCTTATCCATAATTGGGCAAAGTCTGTTATCTGTAACTGATAAACAGAATTTATCTATATTTAAAAATTATTATAACATACTAAGACATAAATATTATATAAACAATATACACGCAGACATAAACAATTTATTATTGACCGAGAATTGAACACCAAACGGGCCAGGCACAAAGACTACACAAATCTTTTATTTGATAACAGCGCAGTCTGTTTTTTAACCATTTGCATTCATATAGCTTCACAGTGAATGGCGCGCTGGGTATTATTTTCTTTTTATTTATAAACATGTATTTGATGTTATAATTTTTTTTCAATGCATCGATGGCTCATTACATAAAATAAAAAATATTGCCGCATAATAATGTATTGCGGGCGCTGGCATTTAAAGAGATTATAACCGATAAAACTTGTTTTAACATTAATATTCATTTTTTATGAGAAAGCAGCTGGGCCAAATTCAATTTATTTTGACACAATTATATACATAATCGGTAGTTTCAGGTAAAAGTCGTGTACGCAGTCGTGATAATGCTGGGATGACGATGATTATTTATCGATTTCTTTCACAACAGATATATATGTGTAGTAACCAGGTATAGTTCTCATATGGCCAGTTTTCAATTATTCTTTAAGTATTATTAGGTTCACCCAACCAGTCGCTTCTAACATCTTACCGCTGCTTAAACATCCCCGCTACCCGCCCGCATTCCCACCTGACTTTATGCCAACAATGCAAGTTGTCATAACTTTGGCAAAGTTAACAGAAATTACACATTCATAACCAGCTAGCATATATATCGTTGGCTCGTCCGTGCATACATCACGTACGCCCCCACCATGACTGATAGCCACTGATCAATCATAATGTGATGAGATGTATTGTAGTTGTGTTACATTCGTCATTCGACTATCTTCAACGTATTGTGAATTCTAATGACTTGTATTTAGAGGTTTATTTGTATAGACGGGGTTTTTGAATTTATTGTTGTGTGTGGGTTGCTACGGCTCATATATATAGATCAGTAACGATACGAAATCACTCATAGAAATATTTTTACTTCCAGATTTTTGTATCAGTGTGTTATGTGTATGTGGTCAGTTCCAGATCTATAAAACGGGCGTGTGTGTAGGTTGGTGACTAATTGGTACTCAGACGAACTGTTTCTTTTTTCTGATTGCTTTTTCCTATAATCGCAAATTATTTCCGTGTGGTGATGGATTAAGAATACGGAATGTCACCACCCCATATCATCCCATGGGTGTCGTAAGAGCCGACAGAGGGAGTTTATCATGCAGAAAACAGCACCGTAAGAGAAGGAAAACTTGATACAAACCCTATATCAACCCGTTTGGCCAGTGTGGTATAGTAGGCCAATTCCTCCTTTTAAAGGAGAGGCCTAGTCGAGCAGTGGACTGTTAAAGGCTGATGATGATCAACTGTCTCTTAGGGGTCAGAGGTCTGTTTGTAAGAATAGTCTTACTCAACTCATCCCTAGGCTTATTATTATGGGCTATCAGGCCTATCAAAACTTTAGAGTTTTGATAGGCCTGATCTCCTATGGTAAATGCTCTAAGACATGGCTACACAGGCGATACAGCAGTGGGAATGAGGGTAAGATTAGTCCCATAACGAAATCTCCGCTTAGTTCCACATTAGTTAACCGTGTCTGAATTAAATACAGCCTAAATAGAGAGGCAATGCCTGAGTTGGAATAATCACTCGTCCCGAATTCCAATTAACAGACGATCGAATGAAATTTTAATTACTCTGCGTTAATGCGTAGTGTGATTACGATGGATAAACACGATTACGAGTAATAAACTCTTTTGGAAAATGATTGATGTGGGCGTGAACAGTTGTTTATCATTCAGGCTACTGTTATGGACGCGAATGTTTGTGAGGATACATGAATATTTGTTTCTCTTTCACGCAAGAACGCCTGGACGAAATTCGAAGGAATTTTCCATTAATATAGTTTATACATCGGAATAGCATATGGGTAATCTTTTGTCGACATAACGATACCTACGCCAGAATACATACGAGGACCTCTTTAGTTAGACACGTTGTATTGTGCGGTTAGAAGCGGGTGGTTCAAGCTCGGCATATGTGAAGAGCCCCTAAGCTCCAACTGTGGATGTCTATCGGCTGTTCTGATGACGATGATGTTGTACTGTCCACCACGCTGGCCAAACACGAGTTGCCAGACATCGCATGGGTTTCGAGAATGTTGTGCAAGTTTTCCCATGTTGTTTCCCTTCACTGCTTAGCAAAGAATAATTAACAATTTAATCAACACGTACGAGATGTCATTGGTACACTCCTTGGATCCATTGAACCCAAGATCATCTGCGAAGCAGTCCGTCCGTCCCACTGTGGTTCGTCTAGAACATGCTAGCTGGACAAAATTATTTATTGAGGTTTTTTAGTTCGTACGGCTTTATTATGATATTCTAATGGGGTATTAGCGCATATAACACCAAAAAACAGGAGGTAGGGTCACGTGTGCCAACAAAAAAAATATAATAGCGATTAATCTTTTATTGTCAGACAGGTAAAAAATAACAATGAAAAAAAAAACAATAGTCATAAAATATTGTGCTACTAAGGACTTGGCTTCTAATTACATAATAGGGCATTATTACTACCTACTCAATAACAATACTTTTTACTTAAAAAATATGCAGTTAAAAAACAATATGTTGACAACTAATAATAAAGTTAGATAAGGTACACAGCTTAAAAAAACATTAGTAAAATATTATTTACAACTTCTATTTATTCTGCATCACTAAATTCTTCTTCTGAAGAATCATCTACCATATAATCTGACATATTTTGATGAGAACTACAATGACTTACACTAGACCTTACATTTATAGGGGGTATAATTAATTCTAAAACCTCAGAAGGAAGTTTACTCGTCGGTTTTTTCGGCACTTCCCTAAGGCCATTTATTACAGGATCAGATGTAATTAGCAACATATTAAGTAAATCCCTATTCGTGGCAATACGTGAATATTTTCGAGTATTGTGCTCCCGGAACCTCCTATAATCCTTATTACGCGCTTCCTGAGCTTCTTCAGAAAGCTGCCCAATAGGTAAAAGAGCCGATCTTACAATTTCTACACTGTGCACAAGAATTTTGTGCACAGTAACAGGCATTTTATACCACGAATAGAGACTAAGATACAATTTTTTTGTGTCCTGTTAAACCCATTTCAACCTTAAACCTTTCTTGGGTACGAGCCGAACGTTGCTTCACATTTTCTTTGTCACTTTGACCTCGAAGTTGCCATTTCTTAACTTCAAGACGATAGCTTATGTGAAGCAAACATTCAAAAGACCGGATCTAAGCGTGAAGGGGAGATATACCAAAACCAAGAGTTTCCTTATTTACAACAAATTCCCTAGACTCATCATTCATAAATTTAGGAGTAGCTCCACAAATGTAACATTTAAGTGCTGACGAAGTTTCAGTCATAGCGTTGCACACTTTACCATCAATCATCGTGAACAGTAATTCGTGTTTGACCGATATCTCTTTACCATCTATATTACCTATTGTTGGCACCAATTGGTTTATTTCCTCCAAAATCTTATTGGTTTCTATTACAGTAAAATCTGTTGTTTCTTTGGAGAAAATAAACTAAATCGGTCGACAATACATGGTAGAAGATGGTCGAGGAGTCTGCCAAGCAACTCTACCACTATTGTCACGTAACTGAAGTGGCACGAATGAGAACATAAACAAAAACTCATCTGTGTCTTCACTGTTTGAGAATTTTTGTTTGTAAGTGCTATGACCGGAACTTCCATCACACCCCCACTTGCTAACAAGGGAGAGTGATGAGCCAGAATCTACAGATTTTAAAACTTCACGCTGTGCACAAATTAGACGTTCAGCTGTTTTATTTAAAACCGCCTGAAGTTTAATTTCTGCACGCGTTTCGCTTATAAAAATCTGTTCCTCGGGAGGGTAGCATTCAATTTTTGCCTGCCTAACACTATAAAATGATGGGAATACCTGGTGTCCTGCCTTGATGCTCCATTTCCTCGTTTGTTTATAAGAGTGGCTCGTGGATTTGGCATCCACATAATATACCAAAGCCTCCTCTTTGGACAAACATCTTGGTTGTTCGCGTACCTTTTCATCCACATATCATTTCATTTTTTGGCACTTTTCCGGACTATGGCTTGCTTCTTTAATCACAGTAGCCAAATTCCGATGTCCGGATAATCGTGCCGATATTTCAGCAGCGGCTACTAGCTGGTTTACATCTCGCGTGTGTAGTAGGTCCTCCACGCGTCTCCTTTTCGTTTTTTCACTTGCTTCAGGAAAATCTATTGATGGACGTCCACGAATCGAACTCTTACTTGATGATGATGGTGTTGAGAGGTGGACAGATGCTTTGAATGTAAAATCCCAAGACAACCACTCAGAATTCTTAGTCAGGAAGCGATTACGGCATTTCCCACATTTTTCCCATTTTTCTGTGTATTTGGATGACAATCTCCCAATTGTCATTTTAATTTCCCGCTCACATGCTTCCGTGATATTAACAAGATCATGTTTCATCACTATAAACTCATACAGTCTACTGTTGCGGTTCTCTTTAGCATGTTTCTGCCATTCATCAAAAAACTCCATTTTCGAGACTGAGAATTCGTATTCTAGAAAACAGACAAAATGACAAAGTTGTACTCAAGTGTGCAGGCTAAGATGACTAAAATTTAAAAACTAACAGATATGGCTATGCTATGTATACAATCTAGCCCGGGTACAAGAGGGTACAAGTAGTTTTTAGTCCAATAAATTCAGAAAATCATCAAAATTTGACAAACTTCTTTAAACTCGAGCTATTTAAAAAAAATGGGGAAATGTAAACCTATTTTCTTATTAGAAATAAAAAGAACATACTTTTAACTTGAAGATCCATCACTAACACTTTTGAAAAAACTTAAACTCACTGACATAGGATGTTACTTCCGTACACGCAAAAATGCAATTAATAAGTGGTTTTCTTACCCTTTCCTTATATACTAACCTCATTACCTTATCAGTAGTTGACACGTGTCCAAAACAATTCTCAGAATTGGGGCACCTGGGTATCTGGCAAAAGGCTCAGGTAATAAATTTCAGGTAATTAGACAATGACTTTTGTCCAGCTAGCATGTTCTAGACGAAACACAGTGCGTCCGTAGAATAATCGATTGGAATATTCGATAATATTATAATGACGTATATTACAAGTCTCAAAAAAAGTGTAATGTAGTACAAATTTTTGTAACCTATAATATTTAAGACTTGCCGACAAATACCTTATCTTTTAAGTGTATTGCTAATGACTGTATCGCTAATGATAAATGTCATCAGAAAACATAGTGAGATACTCTTTACGTCTGTGGAAAAAGTTGATTGAGAATATTTTCGGAAAGGAGTTTTTATGCTAGAGCTACGTTGATTTATCATTCTCATTTATTTTGTTACTTTCACTTCATTTTTTATAAGAGAGAACAAGCGAGCAAAAGACTAACACAAGGAAACAAACGGTGCTTTGTTTCTTCTTGTTTGTGTAGGGATTCGCCGCCAAAAGCCTCCTATATGGCCTGACGATTCTTGCCCCGAGACAAGAACCGGCCCAGAAGCCGTGCCCTCCGCAAATACCACGCACGGTCGTCCATCCAAGTGGCACCCGGTGTACACGCTTAACGTCCTCGACCTAAAAAGCCTTTTAACTATTTTCTTACCACGGTAAGAAAATAGTTAACCTAAACAGTTACCTAATTTATTTTCGAATTAAAGACATTGCATTTGATGTAGTATGAAGTTTGTATTTATATATGGCTAGTGATATACCACACACCAAAAAAGTCTAAGCAACACATACTATTTCAAATTATTAATCAATTATTATATCATTTCTCACCTATGTAAACATTTTTGATCCAGGACCTCTGGTTGTAAAAAAATAATTCGAGTATCATATGTGTTTTTTATTTTCACAAATTCAAAAGCAAATGCATATGTTCGAATTTAATAGCGTTTTCTTTGCTTATTAAAATTTAGTATTCTGTATCAATTTTATGATTTAAACAATAATTTGAAAAAGTTTTGAACAACTTTGGATTTTGAGACATTTTTTACGTAATGGAGCGACGTCATTTGAACGCAGATGAAATGCAAGGAGCTGTAGGGATGTTACAAGCGGGAAGAAGTCAATCTCAAGTATCTCGGTATTTTGGTATCAACAGAAGCGTTATTTGCCGTCTTCATCAGCGTTACACTAACGCGGGTGATCCTGCTGAGCAGCACCCAGGTCGAGGTAGGTGTACAACCACACGGCAAGATCGATACACACAACTGACTGCAAGACGCCAGCCGATGTTAACCGCTCGAGAGATAGGTTTAATGCTACAAAATTCAAGTGGTGTTGTTGTTAGCTGCCAAACTGTGCAAAATCGACTGCATGAGTATGGCCTACGAGCGCGACGGCCAATTAGGTGCCAACCGATACGTCACGGGAATCGCGCTTGTCGAAATAAATGGTGTAGGGAATACATTACATGGACCCGGGAACAATGGGATAAAATTTAATTTTGCGATGAGTCTCGATTTGGGTTCAAGCCTGATACTAGAAGGGTAAGAGTGTACCGTCGTCCTGGAAATACTGAAAGACTGAGGTGTTTTCAGGAAGTGCATCTATACAACGGCTCAATAGTTATGGAATGGGCGGGTATTATGAAGAACAGACGAACTGAGCTCGTTTTTGTAAATGGTAACATGAACGCTGTAAATTACGTTGAGGATGTTCTAAGGCCTTATGTCCGTCCATTCGCACAAACGCTTGGCTCTGATTTCATGTAGATGCATGACAATGCGCGTTTGCATACAGCTTTGCACACACGGGAGTACTTGGCAAGGGAAAACACCCTGGTATTGCCTTGGCCTGCACAATCGCCAGACCTCGACCCCATCGAGCATGCATGGGACATGCTCCAGAGACATGCTTTAACCTCTTGTATGCCGGAATGCCAGACACAATTAAAAAGCTATTGTGTCTCGCGTAGATCTGCGTTCCGGCATACAAGGGGTTAAAGGTCTTGGATGGAGTGACAACAATCGAACAACTGATGGACTTACTACAATTTCATCGATTCTATGAATGATTGGTCCCAGCAAGTTCTCAATAACAGAGGAGGCCACACTTTGTATTAAATTATGCAATTTTTGTACAACCATTTAATTTTAGTTTAAGTTTAGTTGATTAGGCACCTTACTCTGTACTACGTACATACAGTAGTTACTCGTAATTATTTAATAATAATAATCGTAGTTAATTAAGTATAAGTATAATTATTAAAAAAAACTTATTGTTGTTTAATATCAAAAAACATTAAAAAATTATATAAATAAGAAAGTACTAAGGATTTAATACGAAAACACATTGTTAAATTGAAAATTGTATGTGTTGCTTAGACTTTTTAGGATTTTTAGGTGTGTGTACTATGGCTTAGACAAATGTCAGAATATTCAAGGAAACTAATTGCTCGAAACAACTGTCAAAGATTGTCGTGACTTGCATGACTGTTTACGTTGCAAAAAAATAACCGGTTTATTGGTCACCATCTAGTTCTAACTTTTCTTCTAATAGTCAGTGACTGTGATGTCTATTATTACCATCATTTAAAGCAATAGAGCCATATTTACAACTCACAATGAAAAAAATTGTGGGCCCGTTTCAACAAAAATACTAATTTTCAATCCTGTAATCGAATTCCGATAATTCCGCCTCGCCGCTTGACACTGCGCCGAGTGTCATGGGTTCGATTCCCTCACGAGACAATACTTTGTGTGATCCATAAATTGTTGTTTCGAGTCTGGGTGTTCATTGTGTCCGTTGGTTGTATGTTTGTAAAAGTCCTCCGCGACACAGGATTTATTCCTAGTGCGGGAGTTGTCTTTATCAAATATAAAGAAAATATATAATTCTATGGTATAATCTCTATGACTTGCCACATGATCTAACTGTAGCCGCCGGTTTAATATGCATCCTCCAGTAAAAGTAACAACACTCGGCCACCCATCCAAATGGTGACCTTAGCAAGCATTACTAAAACATTAAGTACGACAAGTCAATTCACGCTATGAGCAATAATTTATCCACTGCATCAATATCGATATCTAACAACATCACACCTACGTACTACTTCCATTTCGTGTCATATTTTCTCACCATAGAAAATCTCTAGTGTAATCTTCTCACCATAATAAGCCTGGTGTGATATAAAAATGTTAACCATTTATTTTCCCACTTCATGACTTTAAATCAATATGGCGCATTAAATAGGTTTAATAAACGCATGAGAATACAACGTAGGTCGCAAAGCTTCTGGAGTCTTAATTACTACGGAGAACCAACCCTAGCCACACTTAATTAAGCCATCTGTAACAAGTCTTAAGTAGTAGTTTTTGTGTAAAGTAACTTATTTTGTTGTGGGTGAAAACGTTATAATGAGTTTCGGAAAACAATGTAGAATGATTGTCAAGGAAACTACATAAATATATATACTTACTTCAAACTATTTAAGTGTTGATAGTGTCTGTTAAAGTACTTATAGTACCACAAATAGGTATAAGCTGATTGGTTTCTTTTGTGTACAATTATAGTATCCTCAATGAGCGAGGCCAAACGATGCTACACGAAGCGATCCGAAGTCAAAAAACTAACGTAACTTTTAACCAATCATATATCTACTCAAAATAATAATATTATGTCAAATCGGATTGCATCGTGTTACAGGAGCGCATTGCTGCTTATACCGCTCACTGAGGACATTGGGTTATAAATATTATGCTAGATAAATTAACTAGCAAAAAGGTAGGTATTTTAGGTTTTTAAAACACCATGGCTGTCTTAAAATCTAAAATACAATTAATCTAAATTGGTTTTAACTAACTCTGAGCCGGTCTCAAGTAGTTTAATATCAAGAAGAGAACCACTGCAAATAAAAAGTGCTATTAAAAATCCAAAGAAATGTATTTTATATCGAAGTATAGAAGTTATTCTTACACACAAGACGGTCCAGACATACCCTCATAATTATCTAAGGTTACAACCAAAACAAGATACTAATTAAAATAACGCGGCCACTGCACCAAAATTTATCCAATGCGTTGCGGAAACATCAAATATCCGGCCAATTATGTGTAACAAAAACATCTATATTTCCAAGAGCGTAACAAAAACATCTATATTTCCAATTATGTGTAACAAAAACATCTATATTTCCAAGAGCGTAGTTCCACTAATGCCTCTCGACTGCCAAAGCACAGCGAAGTAACAAAAGCGAACGCATGTATATTTTTCTTTATTTTTTTTGTGCGTCATTTATTCCTTCTTTCAGGGCCGACTCTGCAAACGAACCACCGACCACCAATGGACTGACCGAATTCGGAGAGGTAAGCGATATCCAACCTTATTGTTACGTACTAAGTGCTATGCGAAATTTTATTGTATATTTGTGCAGTCAATGTGTTGTATTCAGCAGGGATACGTTGTCTAAATGGGACTGTTTGGTCTAGTAATAAGCAAGGAAACGCTAATGGGTGAAGGTTTGTACAGATACGTAAGTACCCTTTGGGGTATTGAAGGACTTGGAGTGTTCTCAAGAGAATGTATGCCTCTTTTCTATAGGTAAATGTTATTTAGCAGTTCGATTGACGTTGAGATGACTAGCTATCGGTTGTCTGCATTGCAAAAAATATTTTAGAACATTTTAGAATTTATTTACCTGTCACTGATTTGACATACACTATAATATATTGAATATTTTATCACTTTGCCATACACTCACTTGAAATTGAAGTGTCCAGTAAGTCCAGTTCCAGTCCTCCAGAAATGAAGTCCTCATCTTCTATGATTCATCCTAGTCAAGGCAATTGTCAACTATTTTCTGCCAATAAGCGATAGTGATTTTCTCGAATGCCGTAAAGTCATAACTTTCAGTAAATGCCTCCAACCAACGGCACTCGCTCACAAATTAAATATTTGATATAGAAATGCATGCCGAATACTTTTGAAGTTCTTCTTTTAAGATATATGTATTTGCCAATCCGTTCATGCAGTGCTCAATGTAATATATTTCACCAGAATGCGCTTACATCAGACCGACTCCAGTTACAGGCAGGGTCGCCATGTAAAGGAGAGAATAAAATAAGTTGTTTGCGCAACGAATACATATATTGTGCTCATTAAAATACAGTTTACATTGGGTATTCACTAACGTCTTAACTCTACACTACAGTAGTATGTATCGGAAGAACTGAAAAAAGTTGATTCCAAGTATTGATACGAAATGTTTTCATGAAGAAAATAACATGGATCATCAACAGACCTACAAAATCGTAATGTTAAGATAGGATAAATATTCAGCCCAATTACCCTAGTAGCATTTTGAGTTGGCGATTTGTTCGGCCAACAATCACGATTTGTTGGCCAACGGTCCTGCATGTCCCCTTTTTAAACGTATGTGCCAACGGTGGAAATAACATAGGGCCATCATGTTAGGCCAACAATGTATTCCCCTACGAAAGCCCTACCGTAATGCCTACTGCCTATTGACGTTGGGCCATTGTCGAAAGTACAACCAAAGTGTGTGGCGATTTTCACGTAGGCCCTAACAAGCAACTACTTGATTGGTTTAACAAACAGGCCCAACCAATAAAAGTATACTGCATACCTACGTTAGGTTTCTATTACTGGCCCTACCGATAAATTATTACTATAAGCCTGTGTATGGTTTATGACATAGGCCCAATCAATAAATGTGTACTACATCCCAATGTTGGGTCTTTGTTACTGGCCCTACTGATAAATTATTACTAGCCTGTGTAGGGTTTATGACATAGGCCCAACCAATATAAGTATACTGCATACTTACGTCAGGTTTCTTTTACTGGCCCTACCTATAAATTATTACTTTAGGCCTGTGTTTGGTTTATGACATAGGGCCTACCAATAAATGTGTACTACATGCCAACGTTGGGTCTTTGTTACAGGGCCCTACCGGTAAATTATTACTTTATGCCTGTGTAGGGTTTATGATATGGGCCCTACCAATAAAATAATACTTTATGCCTGTGACGGTTTATGTCATGCCATACCCTACCTAGTACATCCAACATTGGGTTTCTAACAGAGGCCCTACCAAACAACAAACAAGGAAATCCAGTAATTAAAATTTATTAAAAAAAATAAGGTTGCAATCATCTGTCGTTATTCTAATTAAAGTTAAACAATTAGTATCTATTTAATTATAATTAACAGACATGCATGATTCAAGAAGGCATGTTTTTATCATTTCTCTTATTAAATAAAATTGAGTTATCTTCTAACGTAATTATATGTTAAAAAAAAGATTCCTTCAGCAGTCTTAAATAAAAAAGTAGCTACTAAGAGCGTTAACTCCGTACGGCATTTCATACAAATTTTCAAGTCCTTATTTTATTAAATCACTGAACCGATTTTAATGAAACTTCACACACATAAGCAGAATACATAATGTAGTTCTAAAAAGTTAGAAGAAAATATTTTTGAAAAATAGTGTTACCGTTAAATTACACCAATTTCAAATTTTCCATACAAATAGAATTTTCCAATTATCTTTTTTTAAATAAGACATTTCTAAAATGTTTTATTTTAACTTTTAGACCTATGTATCCTGCTTGTGTGTAAAGTTTCATAAAAATCAAATCAGTCATTAAAAAAAATGAGGACTTGAAAATTTGTATGAAATACCGTACGGTGTACAGGCTCTTATGACATTATCCAGGAAGCAAATAGAGAAATACGTTTGTATGGAGAAAACGCCTCTAGGCTTCCCTCTTAATATAGCACACTCAAAGCAAATTTTTCTAAACAATTCTATGAAACAAATCTCAAAAAAATAAATATTTATTTTATCTATCAGATCCTAATCACATCTTTAATGTTTAATTTTGAAAATTATTATTAATTAAAATGTTATTTACACATTTTTTAGTTGTCCGTTTAAAATAATACTTAATTTAGCTATAACACACAGATAAAATTATAAAATTAAAATTAAGGCTTACTTTTTGAGATTTGTTTCTGAGAATTAATTTTCTATGAAAAGTTCACTAGTGGTGTAATTTTGAGCTAACAAAGGGTATACATATGAAAGAACCATCATTATCACTGAAGTTAGGTAAAAGCAAACATTTTTTGTATAAAATGGATACATGGATATTTCTTCTATATGTTCCACTAACTTTGTATATGCCTAATTTGCTACTTTCAATTGGATTTTTGTAAAAATCTGTTTTATTTAAAAACACGTACATTTCAACTTATAGGAATCGTTATAACTTTCTATTGATTTGACTACAACATCCCCACTAAAAGTAACAAAGCATGAGTCAGATGGTGCTATACTTAATGTACAATTACCGTTAAATGGAATTTTAGATATGACTCCTCGCTTTTTAACCATGCATATTGTTTTATGACTACCAGGCTCGTTTGATTTTTCGCCTAGTCTTTTGGCAACTTGCTCCAAAGGCATGTTATGGGAACGAACAAATCACTTTATTTTTGACATGAAATTCTGCTCTAAATGTAAACATTCATCAACGAAAGGACGTAAATAAACATCCGCATTATTGGGTTTTGATTCTCCATAATACAGTGCCACAATGAACGGTTGCTTATTAAGAGACTGATCCAAAACACATAAAATAGGCCAAAAAGAATTTGTAGAACTAGAGTATACTGGCAAATCATCTACATTGATTGTTATAGATAATAAAGGATTCAAATTTTTTGATATTTTTTTCTGCATTAATGGATAATTTTCTGCTGTTATTATTCCATTTGAAACTCTTTCTATTAATTTTGTTTTAAGCCCAAAATATACATACGAACCTCCAGCACAATTTACAATGTAATATGACGTGGTGTTTCTAATAGCGTGCGTGCATCAGATGGTAAATTAGGATGGACATATTTTAAAGTTTACAATAAGTCATTGAGAGCAGAATGACTTATATTATGTTTTTTGGACCATGTTACGAGAAAGGAACCAATATCTAATATTGGTTCACAGTTAGATGGTTTTTGGATTTGATCAGGGCTGTTTAATGAAGTATCTAATGGATCAGTGACTTTCATAGAATAATGCGATTGCTCATTTCTAGAACTATTTAGCAATTGGTCTGAGGATTTCTGCAGTTTATTTACTGTAGGTTGTATTTTATCTATGGTTGTTTTAATATGTGTACTACCTGAAAGGTTATTATGATAATTAAACTCATTCTTTATTTGTGCTTTCCTTCGTGCAAGTCGCCGTTTTTTGGATTGTTCTGCGAGCTTCCCGTCCTCCATTGCGGTCTTTGGTAAATCTGAACCAGTTTGCTATAACTTCGTGAATTTCCGAGTCTGTTGCCTTTTCCGCTATTTTATTATGGCGCACTGCATCTGTAAAGAAAACAATTTTGTTAACTCTACAAGATAAACAGCAGAATTGAAATAAAACCGGCAAAGTGCGAGTCGGACTCGCACACCGAGGGTTCCGTACTTACTCCACACAATACATATCTAGCTGTAGGTGTGCGTTGGTTGAGATTTGAATATTCGATGCTTACGAATGATTCATTTTTAAGGCAATTTTACGCAGTGTTCTCAGGCGGTCACCCACCCAAATACTGACCGCGACCGAAGTTTACAAAAACTTCGGTAATCGGACGAGAAATGTTTTCGTTTTCTATCTATCCTGTGCTAGTACGACTCTCACTTGACCACTTTTTAGTATTTGTTGTTATACTATAGTCACTACAGACTAAGCACTATAAATACACCAAGTTTGACTTGTGTGTATCACCGTTTTTAACAATAGAGCCAAAATGAAAAAAAAAAACACGTTTCTTGTATGGGGAATAACCTAACCTAACTTTTTCAATTTTTTAAAGATAGCCATTAATTGGTCGGGCGGACAAACAACGTAGGCTTATTAATAGGGTAACGTTGGCACCCTTTTGGCATGGAACCCTAAAAAAAATAATTAGGTAGGTAGGCTTTTAATAGCATAGGCGGACATGCCTATATTATTATTTAGTCTCTGTCAGAATTATGAGTGCCAAATTGCAGTTCAGTTGCAGTTAGCATGACTGCAACGAAATTGCAAACCAACTGTGATAATATATAATATTATAAATGTGAAAGGGCTAAGTGAGACACAAACAAACATGTTTTTTGTCTGGCTTTAGTGCAACAAGACAGGACAGGACTGTGGGGCGACCTTATGGTCTTGAGGGATTAATACATTTATTTCCTACAGTTATGTAGTTGCAGCTGTTTTAATTATTATAATGATTTCTGAATGTGTGGTAACTTACCTCTTATTACTTTAATTAATTGCATATTCTTCAATGGTAATTTGTCATTTTTTCCTGTCCAGTTATAGAGCAAAGCCAGTTTATTAGTGAACAGCTTTTCATGGATTCTCCTTATGATTATTGGTACCTTGCTACTTCCCACAAAGCTTAGGTATGTAACCTGAAAAAAAAACAAGCATAAAATTAAGTTTTACCTAATAAACATGTTTGTTTAATACTTGTTCAATTTAATGATTAGTAAACATAGTAGGTTACCAATTGTTTTGCATTTTTGTCTGTTACAATCCATGTTTCAATTAAATTCAGTGATTCAATATTATCACAGGGTAATTTTATTTCTTCTGGCAAAGTTTCAAACGGAGTGATTGTAGAGGAAGATCGGACTCTTTGCCGGATTTCTTGCTGTGATATATTTATTTCTTTTATTTCAATTTCAATAGATGCCAACCGCTTAGCAATTATATCTGTAATAATAATGGAAATGAGTGGGTACATGGTAGGGCTAGTATTGTAATTGTACACCATTGGAAATGTCCACAACACAACATATAGAATGTTTAAGAATATCAGAAGCTTAAAACAAAAACATATCAATCTAGATGCACCCATGATTTTATTCGAACAAAAGAAAAGATTTGCTGCCTCTTCATAATATTAGTGTAGATTTTGTATAATTTTATGTTTACATGATAGAGAAACTAAAAGCAAGTTTTCTTACCAAGGCTATGTGAGCTAGGGCTAGCCAGTGTCAAATTCGACGCTCTCCCTGTTCTGACTCAACTTCAGACTCTATTTCAGCTTGTTTAGCCTTTTCTCTTGCTTTGCTTAAGTCGTCTGAAATTAGAATTACTATTTAGGTAATAATATAGGTAAGTTAAAACCACCCCTCTTATTCATAAACGTCTTATAAAAAAATAATTTTAATCTTTCCACTAATAACAGTAGAATGATTTACATTAACAGTCTAACTGGAATTGAACCTTGTATGCGATCATAGCCTATTCGCTTTTGATGTTGTATTTGCTTTGGTGGGGTCACTCGCGTGTTCTACGCGTTCTATCTGCCTATTTTTTTTATTTGAGGCAAAAACATAAGATTACTGTGAACCATAATATCACCTTGAAAGCAATGTCAACAGGAAGCTCAACCTCAGCTAGCCATGTGTAACTCAGAATTGATCAATTCAAAAAAGCAAATCACAAGTTATGACTCAAGTTGAGATGGGTGTCTTCAAATAGAGAGTAGGAATTAAATAGGTTTCTTTTAGGTAAGCGTGCTCCATCCTAGGCCACACTGTTGCTTAAGATCAGTAAAAGTAATGACTTTTATCAACATTTTCAACAAATAAAAATTAAAAAAAAATGGAAGAACCCCATGCAGACATGCAATCCACTTACCTGTTTCATAAAATACACGCTTAATAGTAAAACTTGACCATGTGTCATCTGGGAGGATAGAACCTTCAAGGCATTTATTAAATTTATTTTGAGCCTTTACTGGGGGCCAGACGCTATGCTTCTTTCTTGGCGTCAGCCATTCCTGTCTAACAACACTAATACCTCCACCTCCGTCGCCAAATTCTATCACACTAAATTTGCTATTGGACATTGTAAGTGTCTCGATCTATTATGAACAAAACAAAAAAGATCATTTCATAAACTTACAAATATGCTGCAAGTAAGTAGGGGTCTAGGGGTACATAGTTTGAGGTTATATAGGTACCAAATTTGGCGAAAGACTATAATTTTCGTGCTTTGGGAGTGGAATGCACTTAGTGGATTAGATTTGTTTACTATGCTATACCGAAGTTTATTAACAGTAATGTAAAAGGTTAATTAAGAAAACCAATGCCATCAAACCGCGAATCATACAATTCCCGCCACCCGTGTCCATGCGACAACAATAATAAATCGTCCAATTTAATGAAATTACATCTAGACAGTTGTAAAGTTTAAAATACAGCTTACCTGCTGGATATTTGAAGATAACTCGCAATATAAATAATTGTAGTCTTTGACTCGCAACACAGACTCGCAAAATGAAAAACGACTAAGAACAATGTTGCCAACTTTATTTTTTTAGAAGATCGTACCGTATACTAAAAAAATAGTATTTTGTCTTGAAATTCAAGGAAATAATAGTACGCGATAAATTTCAATAAAACTACGTAAATCAATTAAAAACGGAATGTAATTATAATTTTCAAGTAATATTAATCATCAATTAACATAATTATGACATGTTGTCCTTTGTAACGAAAAGTAGGTACATACCTATTTTCTCCAGGTTAAATAAAAAAGATACCAACCACAGTTCGTAATGAAACTCACAGAATTATACACACCAACACCACATAACTGTTCACTTTTTTATCAAGCAGCACGAAAGAAAAGTAATTAAAATGATATTGTAAAGTTATCAGCGCCGAACGTACGTATTATTATTATAATATCAGTTGGCTTAGATAGATTTGACAATTTGTCGTTGAAAATTCAACCAAAAAGCGTGTTGGCTCATTGTTCGAAATTGCTCGTTGAAACTCCAACCGATAAGAGTATTTGCCAATTGTTAAAAATTGGTATGCAAAATCCTCGATTAAATTCCAACCAAAAGCGTGTTGGCCCATTGATCAAAATTGATATGCAAATACCTCGTTGAAAATCCAACCAAAAAGTGAGTTGGCCCTTTGCTAGAAATTGGTATGCTAATTCCTCGTTGAAAATCCAACCAAAATGCGTGTTGGCTCATCGTTCCTAATGGCTCGTTGAAACTCCAACCGATAAGAGTGTTGGCCAAGTGTTAGAACTTGGTATGCAAAATCCTCGATTAAAATCCAACCAAAAGCGTGTTGGTCCATTGTTCAAAATTGATATGCAAAAACCTCGTTGAAAATCCAACCAAAAAGTGAGTTGGCCCTTTGCTAGAAATTGGTATGCTAATTCCTCGTTGAAAATGCAACCAAAAAGCGTGTTGGCTCGTCGTTCGAAATTGCTCGTTGAAACTCTAACCGATAAGTGTGTTGGCCCATTGTAAGAAATTGGTATGCAAAATTTTCGATTAAAATCAAACCAAAAGCGTGTTGGCCCACTCTTCAAAATTGGTATGCAAATATCTCGTCGAAAATCCGACCAAAAAGTGAGTTGGCCTTTGCTAGAAATTGGTATGCTAATTCCTCGTTGAAAATCCAACCAAAAAGCGTGTTGGCTCGTCGTTCAAAATTGCGCGTTGAAACTCCAACCGATAAGAGTGTTGCCCCATTGTTAAAAATGGTATGCTAATTCCTCGTTGAAAATTCCAACCAAAAAGCGTGTTGGCTCGTCGTTCAAAATTGCTCGTTAAAACTCCAACCAATAAGAGTGTTGGCCAATTGTTAGAAATTGGTGTGCAAAATCGTCGATTAAAATTCAATCAAAAGCGTGTTGGCCCACTGTCCAAAATTGGTATACAAATACCTCGTTGAAACTCTAACCGATAAGAGTGTTGGCCTGTTGTTAGAAATTGGTATGCAAATTACTCGTCGAAAAGCCATCCAAAAAGCTTGTTGGCCCGTCGTTCGAAATTGGTATGTAAATTGCTCGTTATAACTCCAACCGATAAGAGTGTTGGCCCATTGTTAGAAATTGGTAAGCAAAATCCGCGATTAAAATCCAACCAAAAGCGTGTTGGCCCATTATTCAAAATTGGTACGCAAATACCTCGTTGAAAATCCAACCAAAAAGTGAGTTGGCCCACTGTCCAAAATTGGTATGCAAACACCTCGTTGAAAATCCAACCAAAAAGCTTGTTGGCCCATTGTTAGAAATTGGTATGCAAATTACTCGTCGAAAATCCACCGAAAAAGCTTGTTGGCCCGTCTTTCGAAATTGGTATGTAAATTGCTCGTTATAACTCCAACCGACAAGAGTGTTAGCCCATTGTTAGAAATTGGTATGCAAATTCCTCGATTAAAATCCAAACAAAAGCGTGTTGGCCCATTGTTCAAAATTGGTACGCAAATACCTCGTTGAAAATCCAACCAAAAAGTGAATTGGCCCTTTGCTAAAAAGTGGTATGCCAATTCCTCGTTGAAAACCCAACAAAAAAGGGTGTTGGCCCATCGTTCGAAATTGGTATGTAAATTACTCGTTGAAACTCCAACTAATAAGAGTGTTGGCCCATTGTTAGAAATTGGTATGCAAATTACTCGTCGAAAATCCACCCAAAAAGCTTGTTGGCCCGTCGTTCGAAATTGGTATGTAAATTGCTCGTTATAACTCCAACCGATAAGAGTGTTGGCCCATTGTTAGAAATTGGTATGCAAATTCCTCGATTAAAATCCAACCAAAAGCGTGTTGGCCCATTGTTCAAAATTGGTACGCAAATACCTCGTTGAAAATCCACCCAAAAAGTGAGTTGGCCCTTTCCTAAAAAGTGGTATGCCAATTCCTCGTTGAAAATCTAACAAAAAAGCGTGTTGGCCCATCGTTCGAAATTGGTATGTAAATTACTCGTTGAAACTCCAACCAATAAGAGTGTTGGCCCATTGTTAGAAATTAGTATGTAAGTATAACATTGTTGGGCCCATGTTTAAACTTTGTTGGCTCTGTCACTACCAATCCCCAACATATTCCCAACCGTTGGCTAGGAGTGGCCACAATACCCCAACCGAAATTGCTACTAGGGTAAGTGTATAAGTTCACCTAAACTTACAACATTTAGCTCAAACTTATCACATACAGCTTAGTATGCCTAAAAACTACAAGTTACTGTTAAACATAATCTTCATCTGAAGATTTCAGCTGAAACATCGGCTAACCAGATGGCATTACACTATAAAATAAGTTCACGCAATTAAAATCCGTTGCCTAACATTATACTAAAACAAAAAAGCTATTATAAAAGAAATAAAAATAGAATCCACAAAATAATATGTAATATCTTGTACAAAAAATATCTCTGCAGCAATATTTATTCAATCGAAAGCCTGAAAAGCTTTCTGTACATAATTGCTATCGTTAAAACTGAAACTTCACTATTTAATTCAGAATGAAAATTAAAATATTTTTATGAAATATTTAAGTACAAATTATTGCTTAATTGGTACTTACACCTACATTGTTTGTAACAAATTAATAATAATAGGAGCTATTAAAATTTGTAATCGCAAAAGGTAAATTAGAATTTTATATTCATTATTTATTATTAATAGCATAGGGTTCCCACCAAGAACTTAGGGTCCCAAGCCAACCTCACCTGCAAGTGGTGCACCTGCCGATCAACGGACGAGGCTCTGGCAAACAAAATATCCCGATAAGCGGCAATAGGCTCGCCACCTATTACGTGGGATCAAAACACTGGCGAAAAGTGGGCGTTTAATATGCCTCTGCCTACCCCTTCGGGGAAACAGGCGTGACTCTATGTATGTATGTATGTATTATTAATAGCCTAACTTATGTCCCACTGCTGGGCAAAGGCCTCCCCTTCCATCTTCCACTTTTCGCGATCACACGCGAGTTCTTTCCAATACTTGCGAAAACGTCTAATTTGTCTAGCCATCTCCTCCTAGGCCTGCCCCGTTATTACATTATATACTATTTATACTATATATTATTATATTATATACTATTTATACTTTACTATATTATTATTATATATTATATTCATTAGTCTCAAAATATTTACATAGACGGGTTTATCATATTTACTCTGCTCTGTATTTAAATAAGATTAATAAGTAGCAAAACTCACAAATTTATATCCTGCCTTTCATAATGAGAATGTCATTTGTGTTCATGACACAAATGTTTCATTTTCTATATATGTTGTTTCTAATTATTGTTGATTTATCTCCAGCTGAGAATTAATGTACGAAACGAAATTTAAATCGATCGATTAATCGAAATTATTTATCTACACCAAAATAGGCATTAACACGAAAATACTTCAAAGTATTCATCTTGATATCCAATTCGATATCAATCTCGATACGCCATCATCCGAGCGATTTCCCAGTCGCAGGCTAAATTGAAATAAAAAAGAACGTAATTCAGCTTTTAATTGTGTCTATTTTCCCACACGTGTACATATAAAATCTCCTATGACACAAGAATCATTCCCGAATCGTGAGTATAAGAAAACTATCTTAAAAGAAAACAGAGCAAAAGAGAATACTATGAATAAATACATGATAAATGAATAACGCACGGATGGCTTAGTGATTTACACAGACACCTCGCTGCTTGCACTATGCTGATTGCTACAAGTTTGATTCCAACACGAGATAACACGATAGAAAAAATATTATCCTGCTAAGTGTGTAGGCGACAATTATTTATGACCTTTATTTTTATTGAACGTTTGTAATATCGCACGATGGATAATACATACGTAGGTGTATGCCTTACAGAATCAAAATTTCACCAATAGCAGAGCTTGAGGTTACATCCGCGTTATTTTGGGCTTCTGCTCCACTCCCGAAGCTCATAGCGTGACGTTATATAGCCATCTTCGATAAAATAGTCTATCCAATACAAAAATAATTATTCAAATCAAATCAGTAGTCCCTGGGATAAGCGCTTTCAACAAAACAAACACACAGACAAACTTTCCGGCTTTATAATATTGGTATAAATAAATAAAAATAGAAAGAACAAGGTTACAGTATTATATTGACTATACAATACAGCACATTATTATAAATCAAGAATACAAATTCTATGTAAAAAGCGGGTGTTGAATGAATATCAAGAGTGACAATGACTGATTGTACCGGTGATGTATTTCTGTACTGCGATGACGTTGAGTGATTGAGCTATAATGTATTAAGACACGGGTGACACCTACCTATTCGCGTTTAAGGTTATAATTATAAATTAAATTAAATGGTAGCGAACGGACTGTGTTTCTGACAGGCTTTGGTATATAAAGAGAAATTATGAGATTATTTCTTTTCGAGTTTGTCCATTCGGTAAAGTAAACGAAGTTTTGCAACCCTCCAAGGCATAAGTTAATTTTAATGTCCATACAAACTATTTTGTTCTTAGTTATAGATAATAGCAGCAGAATATAAATATTTAACTCACGAAAATAGTCCACTTCATAATTATCACGTAATTATTTAACAAGGCAAGATATATTCTTAGAAGCAGTCACTAGTATATTATACAGGCGACCCTATGCTATATTATATATGCTTATATTATATATCCTATCATAATAGCCGTCTTAATAAAAATGGTTTGAAGGCTTTAAATATACTTACTAATAAACTAAGGTTCTCGAAATCATACTAGTGAATATCTTTTTGAATTGCCATAGAATCTTAAAATTAGTAACGGCGTTTTTATCGTAAAGACTTTTGAATTATTCTTCTTCCATTATAAATAGCAATTATCTCGCTAAAAAAAAGCGTTCAGAAAACACGATAATTACCTATCAATTTTAGCTCTTTACGTGAATAATAAAATAAAATACACACATATAAATCACGTACTGACGTACGTGGATGTGTATGATACTACACACGTAAGTAGTTAGACCCGTAAAACTAAAATGGCACTGCAGCAACATCAACCCCATTTAGGCAATCAAATTAATCTCAACCAAACACTCTTTCTTCTAAAGCAGTTTGCCAACCATAAAAAAGATTAATTAGCCAATGTAAATTTACAAAATGAAGTCAGGAAATAATAAAGTATGTAAAATAACCTCCAAATAGCAACCTAATTGTCTTCGAATGGATTCCATTTTAAATTAGGGCATACTACTGGTTTGGAGGTCTAACGAGTCGTCTCGATTCGATTTTCCTAGGGATTAGTAGTAATTTAGTGAGTGTACGTTTAACTTTGATATGATTGTCATTCGGCGCACAGATTGACCTGATTCAAGATCAGATAAAGAGATACAGTGTAGGCAAAGATAGCGTGGTGGATAAACTAACAGACTGTTATGCAGGGAATCGCCGATTCAAACCTGTCACTCGCACCACCGACTTTTTGAAGTACGCGTTTGACATGTGAAGTTTACTTCATTATTGGGCGCAATACCGATGTAGACAATGGCTTATACCCTTCTTATTGTGGCCACTGCCTAACAGTGGGACAGCATAAATACAGGCCTGAAATTATTAATAATAATAATGTCAGACCTATTCAAGACTCAAAGTCAGTTAGTTATTGCATAGAACGCCGCCATGAATCGAATCTTAAACTAACTCACTCATACTGAGCTAAACTTATACTAACTTCCTAGAACAATAAAGAAACCGATGCGAACAAATCTGTGATGGTCGATCGAATTGAGTTGAATTATAAGACGCCTAAGCCTGTAGTAAGCCTCTTGATGAAACTAATTGAATGTCCTTCAGCAGTTATTTAAATTTGAAATGAACCAATTTGAATTTAATGGTTAAATTTCAATAACTCGGATTAAGTAAATTGAGTGAAGTGAAGGATTAAAGTTTTACAAGCAATTATACACAACGTAGCAAACGCCGTTTGAGTTAACCAATGAGATGGAACAGTGCGATGGAAATGATCTTCGAAGATTTTGGGTTTGTCCGGGACAGTTTGAACAATAGGCGGTGTAAGATCTATGATATTATGCAAATACCTGTGGATATTGGACCCGTTCTAGTATTAAATAGTAATTTAAATTTTCGTGGTCTTATAAATTGATTTTAAATTGTCTATTGCACAATCCGTGTACTGTCGTCCTTGCAACAGTGTCGAATTATTGGTTATTCGAAACAAAGGTAGGAGGTATATATCCCAAAAGACAGGCGTGTACAAATCTCTATGTATTTTTCTCCTCATTGTTTTTTTTCATGTTCTTCGTCTTCGTCTGGTATAAAAATTAACGCTTTTTTTCTGTTTTTCTTTATTGTGTCATTTCTTGTATATATGATTATACTGATGGTCCTACTGTGTGCCTCGGAGAGCATGTTTAAACCGTTGGTCCCGCCTGTCATGAAGATCTTTGACAGTCGTTACGGGGAGTCAGTACCCTCAAATAAACTGATACCGGTCTAAACCATAGAATATCGCTATCCCTTTGGGTTACGGAGGTCAGACGACAGTCGCTCTGTGGAAAAGTTGATATTCTGTCATATCTGGTTAGAAAAGTAAGCGGACCTCGGGCTCCAAGGCTTGGCAAGTCTTGGATGCAACCGGGATAACTCTAGGGCGATGATGATAGTCCTTCTGTTTCTCGTGTGTTGTAAAGTTAGTAACGCTTGGTCCATGAGCTAAATTGTATGTGCTCCGTAGATATTTATGTCCTAGCAAGTTAGCTAAGCCTCTTCTGAAATGTTTTCTGGGCAGCAATTTAGTAGTAATAATCGAATTTGATGATTATTTGATTACAAGTAGATTAGACTCTGTTCAGCCTACTTATCTAAAATCTTGATGGCTGGTTTACCATATTTTAATATGGACCGAAAGTTACAACTGCTACCTATTTTATTTATTTAGGTTAAGGCTTACCAACTTAAATAGATACGAAACATTCATTCGTAATAAAATTTCAAAATATGCCTTTAAATTAAAAGTTAGCGCAACATTGTTATAGATTATCATCTGTGTATGAAGTTGCGTACAATAAATACTCCTCGCGCCGGTATACCCGGAGGGGTAGGCAGAGCTGTAACATTAGACCCAAAGTTCGCCTTACTATGGATTTTAGATCCCACGTAATAGGTGGTGAGCCGTAGTTACCGGGCACATTGCCAGACTCCGTGCTACTACTGAGGATCAGTAACACTTGTTCCCGACCCGGAAATCGAATCCGAGACCTCCGATTAGCAGACGCATACGCTATCCACTGGACCACGGAGGCAGTCTAGTCTTTATCTACTTTTAAAATTATTCAATTAAAGTAGATAACGACAGCAAATCAAAGATAAGAGATAGTAGCAGTTTAGCCCAGTCCAAATTAAAAAGTTTATACCATCAAGCGATTCCGTTTCAATCAGTTAGAGCTGTTGACTAGGCGTTCTAATTAATGATTCGTGACGAGTAGCTCACATGAGTTGATTGAACAAATGTTCAGTTTGCGTAACGCAGCTCACAATAGAGACGAGTTAATTTCTGTTATAGACAGGCGAGTGGAGCCACGGTCCCACTTACAAATATTTGGTGTAGAAGTATTATTTTTCATGATTATTATCTTCTTTTAAAAAAGCAGAACCCACATCAAAAGTAAAGCCTGGCATCACGAGAGAAGTTCCTTGCTGATGCAGGATAAACATTGATTCAACGAACATATGTTTGTTGATTCAATGTTTAGCTAGAATCCAAAATATCAAATCTAAAACACACGGTGCAATTTTAAGCAGAGTAGTGGGTCGCTTAGATTATTGCACCATCCATGTGATCAAGAAATAATTTATACACATAGTGTGCACAACTTTCATGTGGAAATTTTTAGACCGAAGTCCTTCGACATGGTCTGACGATTCTTGTCCTGAGACAAGGAACAGAACCAAAAACTGTACGTGTCGTAGGGCGCACGATAGCGCTCTGATGTAGATACCACAAGCGAAATCCAAATGGTGATTTGTGCAATCGCTGCTTAACTTCGCCGATCTATTACGAACTCAAAATCAAAGCACGCTATGAGCATGATAAATAAAAATAAAAACATAGCTCAATAAACTGTCCAACTACTAAGCACGGGTCTCTTTTCCTCTCGCTTAGACAACAGTCCACCATTTCTTACATTTACTTCTTACGTCATTAAAATGCTTTTAAAACAGCATGTAAGCATGCAATATGCAGTAGCGCCGGCGTTAAGTGCATGCGTCACTTTGTAATAAAGTTTTCTCCCGACTTGCCTGCAACTACGTTCTATGTGGATAAATACTTTACCATGCCTTGCAATTAACCAATGAAAGCACAGGGAACATTATACTTACATATACTTCTATATCTGTACTTGCTTCAGCAATACATATACTAAAATCGGAACGATACAGAGAAGATTCGCATGGCCCGTGCGCAAGGATGACACACAAAATCGTGAAGCCTTCCACATTTTTAAAATTTTGTGAAGAGAGAACCCACTTACTGTGATACAGTTTTCTAACTAGTACAGGAGTAGTGTTCTTTCCAATTATTAATAAACTGCTTAGCATAACTTTGATACATTATGAAATGAATATTTCATAATGTATCTGTGTTTTAGAGAAAATAAATTATTTTTATAATATATTACATAGAAGGCGAAATGGTTAAATGATTTAGCTACACCGCTCCGAGTGCTGTGTGTTTGATGATGATCATCAGGCTTCTTTATAATCTGTTCCACTGCTGGGGACAGGTCTCTGCTTATTATGAAATGGGTTAGGCTATGGTCTAGCATTCTGCCCAAGTGCTGGTTGGCAGATATCACAATCTTTCGAGAACATTATGGAGATCTCTCTCCCAGACATGCAGGATGCCTAACGATGTTATAATTTACCGTTTAGCTATTGATAACGTTAAGATGTCCGTATGGTGACGGATTAAGAATGCGGAATGTTACCACCCAATATCATCCCATGGGTGTCGTAAGAGCCGACAGAGGGAGCATATTTTGCAGAGAATAGTACTGTAGGCGAAGGAAAACTTGTTGCAAACCCTACACCAACCTGTTTGGCCTAGTTCAGCAGTGGACTGTTAAAGGCTGATGATGAAGTGATAACTAACAATTTATATCGCACTTGACTTCGAAAAGACATAGATGCGCGCCGTGATCACGAGACTCTACGTAGCAGTGTGTTAGTATCACCACTCGCCTATATAATTATGACTGTCGGTGTGGTTTGATCTCAATACAATAATAGTGTGTGATTGGTTAATAGCTAGTAAGCACAAGACCGTACTTTTTCTTGTGCCGTGTCAGGGTCATTTCGATTCAGGGTTTACACGAATTCTACATACAATTATTTTACAAATACTTATAATCTGCTTTATATTTTAATCAGATTAAACTAAAATACAAGTTTTGCCTCCGAACAAGAACTTTGAACCAAAATAAACAAGAAATAAAAATAATCTCAAACATCTTGCAAAACTCGAACCCTAATCACCTTCTACGACTTCCCAGTACACTTTAAAGAAAGTTTTATGAAAATGATTCCGACAAAGCTGCCTAGGATAAAAACTACGCCCAATTTCAAAAAACGTTGTTATGAAATTCTATTCCACTCTCTTATCGAATCTGGCACCAGTAAGGAACAATTACCTAAACTTTTTCTATCGCAGACTCGGAGTAAGCGGTCTCGAAACTCGCGATCCAAGTTTGTACCGAATGTTTCTACTTTAACTATTCACTTCTTGAAATTACTAGAAGTAAAGCAAACAGAACTGGTAACTTATTTCACGGGGTAGATTAACGTTTATTTTTTCAACGTGAAGGTGCTTTTGCGCCTAGATTTTTTCATGTAAAGAATTCGATTCCTGGTTAGAAGTTAGTATTGAATATTTTTTACCAACGCCTCGGCAGACTTCAGCGTACATTACCTTTAACAACATTATGGAAAACTGTCAGACATGCAGATTTTCCTCACGATGTTTGCCTACAAACTTCATTAAGTGATAACTAACATTTTATATTTATTGACTCCCTCTTTTATAATAAAGCCTTTAGAGTATAAATTCTGAGCCTAAAGCCAAGCTTCATTATGTGTTCAATATAATTCTTATACGTACTTCTCTCATTTCTTTAGAGTACCAAGTCAATCTACATTAAAACAGCATCGCTGAAGTACAATTTTTCTCCGCCCACCTGAAGCTCGACCCTCACCGTCAGTACTACTTATTATACATTGTAATATTCAGCTCAACCATCATATATTCACGGCAATGTCTGAATGAAACGTATGTATCCTTGTTTTAATACCAGGCTGCTAAGGTGGAATATGAAGAAATTTGAGGCGAATATGTGTAAGCATAAATATTTGTCTATATGGAATTCGATATGGCAAAAATGTTTCTATTGGTATGATGGTGTTTTCGTATTTAGAACCTAACCTTCATACATACATACATACATAGTCTCGTGCTCTTAGAGTCAAGTGGCAAGCAATAATTAACAATTTAAAACGCACATAACTTCGAAAAGCAAGTGGTGCGCGCCATCGCCATGAGTTTCAAAACTTTCAACCCGATTACCTCTGTATGGCAGTCAGTTGGTATCTCCAATAGGCTATCACTGCCCCATATCCTGAATCAAACTAATAATCACCCTCTTAAACCATTTTTATTTACGATTTCAAATTATTGCACTATTAAATTATTCGAATCGAGATAAGCCAAAAATAGACATCGTAAACTAGAATAAATGAAGCATCTATTTAGCAAGTTAAGCAAATTTGAATCCATTTTGTATTAGTGATTACAAATAACATTTGTATTCAGTAATACCTACGGTGGTGCTAATCATTACATGTTTAGTCAAACGCAACACCAGAACCGCAAAACTATATTAAATCTGATAAACATGTTGTTTTATGTTACCGTATAATAGAGTTAGTGTTGTGTTATAGAATAATATCAGTCGTGTTTAAAGTGTTCCATTGCTGGGCACCTACTTTTTCTCGAGAAAGGTGAGCAGACAGTCCACCAAGTTAGTCATCTACGGGTTGTCAGATTTCACATGTTTTTTCAAGATGTTTTCCTTTACCACTTAGCAAGTTAAAAAGTCATTGGCACGCGCCGAACGTCAACACGTCGAACTTCTGCGTAGCAATTTTTTATCTCTGCACTAGGCAATCTCTGATATGCTACTGAAAAAAAGCAACTGCCCAAAAATCTTCTTCAAGGAACTTCTCCCTATCCAATCACCTCTAATTATAATACGTGTGATACGAAATTAACAAGCAATTTGATGTCATTCTTGAATTGACAGATTGAATTTTTGTATAAAATTGAATCTTACAACGAAACTGATTTCATTTTATTTCGTTTCCCGTCGGCAGCATCACACACTGCGTGGTCATAAAATACCAGATATAAGATTTTAGAAATCATGAATATGTTTTTGACAAACTGACCAACAAAATCTAAAAAATATTTGTTATGACTAGATAGATTTGTAGTCAGATAGGTCTTTGGCGATTGGCAAACAAATCCTCAGTAAGTTAAGAGAAATGTATACTAAGCTAAGTTTATTTACATTTCTTAAGAGAAGTAAATTGTAAGTTAATATTTATATGTATGTTAAATAGATCTGAATAAAAGGCTATTATCATTATTATTATTAGATAGATTTGATAAACAATGTCTTAACTGTGTTTAAAGCATGTGCAAAGACGGGCCACTTCTTAATTATCAAGATTCTCAATTTAAATATACCCGTCACCTTATTACACTTAAACCTTTCCTTATAAATTAAACCTTATCTTCTAGTCTAGTGGATTCTTCAAAACATTATTTTTTGATATTCCTAACTGAAATGAAATCGACAATTAATTGGATTAACGATAAGTATCATGCGATAAATATTGAATAATTCAATTCACGGTACGTCCCTAGAACTGGCTGTTGCCTAAATCTCGCCACGCGTAAAACCCACAAGTCGTGGTCCCGAACAAGACAAATATTTGTCCCGGAATGATCCAAGCCCGTGTTTCTTCCGTATGGTCGAGCTAAACGTACCTTTACACTAATAAAGACTACCGGGTCAACACAGTCCTTGTTGGTTGTTTAAGAAGTTATTTAATATTACAGATAGATATGTTCGCCAGATATGTTTCGGTCCCTATTACATTGGGACCGAAACATATCTGGCGAAGTGTGGGTGTGTAATACACCTCTGCCTACCCCTTCGGGGATAAAAGGCGTGAAGATATGTTATGTTAAGTTATTTAAGTTATAATAAATAATTAGGTCGGCTCTAGTCCTATTGCTGGGCACGCGCCTTCTCTCACTCTGAGAAGCTTAATGGTTTGCAAGTGCGGGTCAGCAAACTTCGCAAATTCTACAAAGCCAGTATTGAGAACTCACAGATAAGTAGGTTTTATTACGATGTTTTTTTGCTATAATAAACTTTTAAATCAGTAATCCATAAAGTAATATTACACTAATAAGAATATTATTTTAAGGCAATCATATCTCCATATATTTATCCCACATGGGGCTATGACGTGCTGTAGAAAAACTTTCAACGCAAAATTTACGGTAGACAGACAAAAATTTACAAAACCAGTCAACTGAACAGAATTGCATAAAATCGTTTGATACGGCCAAAAAAAATCGCCGTTGTTCCACAAAGATAAACCATAGCGTAAAATACGACGCGTTTTTGGTTTAAAATATTTCATATTTTTGAGGAGTTTTTTTATATTTTATACTGATGGTAACAATATTATGCATGTAAAAGCTCGTATGCATGGAGTTTGGTCGATTAATTGCGCAAAATTGACTGTGAAAGTGTTTGCAAATTAGCTATTATATTTGATATATATATTCTGGCATACCTGTCCAAACACCTAATGACTGGACCACAGCTGTAGTTGTGCCTCTTTATAAAGGAAAAGGCTCGCAACAAGACTGCAAAAACTATTGAGGCATTAGCCTTCTCAGCATTGTTGGCAAATTGTATGCAAAGGTACTTATTGAAAGAGTTATGGAAGTAACCGACAAGAAAATATGGGATGTACAAGCGGGATTCCGAAAGGGTATGGGATACACGGATCAGGTTTTTTTCCTTGCGAAGCATAGCCGGAAAATTTTTGGCCAAAGGTCAAAAGGTCTATTGCGCATTCGTGGATTTGGAAAAGGCTTACGATAAAGTGGTGAGGAATGAAATGTGGTCGGTGCTGTCAATGAATGGGGTGGACAGCAGCCTCATTCGAGCTCTGAAATCCCTTTATGAGGATTCTAGAGCTTGTGTGAGGATAAACGGGGCATACACTGACTGGTTTACCATCGATAAAGGTGTTAGACAGGGATGTGTAGCATCGCCGTGGCTGTTTAACCTCTTCATGGACAGTTGTTTGCAAGATTTAAAACTAGTGACTGCGGATTAAGGATGAATGGGTTACTCGTCAAATGCCTCCTTTATGCTGATGATCAGGTTATACTTGCATCTTCAACGGAGGAGTTGCAGGAGATGGTAACAATCATGCATCGTGCGTTAGAAAGGAAAGGAATGAAAGTGAATGTAAGTAAAACGAAAGTTATGGTTTTTGAAAAGGAGGAATGCGTTACGGCTTGTAATGTTTTGATCGATGGACAGCGAGTGGAACAAGTGAATGAGTTTGTTTACTTAGGTACGTTGTTTACAAGAGATGGTAAGAATGAAGCAGATATTGAAAGGAGAGTTAATGCAGGTAATTGTGTGAATGGAGCTCTGAAGGCGTTTATGAACAGTCAAAACGTGTCCAAAAAGGCACGTTTGGCTGTACATAGAGGTGTGTTAGTGCCTACCCTTATGTATGGTAGTGAAAGTTGGGTATGGCAGAAGAGATTTGAAAGTAGAATAAATGCTGTAGAAATGAGAGCACTGAGAAGTATGTGTGGTGTGTCTTTGACCGACAGAGTAAAGAATTGTGTGATACGAGAGTGGTGTGGGGTAAAAGAAGATGTAGTGATAAGCATTGAGAAAGGCATGTTAAGATGGTTTGGGCACATGGAGAGGATGGATGACGATAGACTGACAAAGAAGATATATCAGGCTAGTGTGAATGGGACAGGACAAAGAGGAAGACCTAGGAGAACGTTCTCTGACCAGATTGGAGACATCCTGAAAAAAGGACAAGTCAGAAGTACCCTTAACAGAAGAGCATGCATGAGAAACTTGATGGGAGTGAGTGAAGCAAGTGAGTGTCAGGATCGTTGCAAATGGCGTTCCGTAGTCTCTGCCTACCCCTCCGGGAAACAGGCGTGAGTCTATGTATGTATGTATGTCCAAACATAAGCCGCCTCGGAGAGCATTTTAAGCCGTCGGGCGTCGGTTTCACGGATATAGATATATGTAGGCAGTACGGTGGGATGTGATAGGTAGTTAAAACCTTTTGGGCTGTGTAGAACAGACGGCACTGGCTCTTTGCACAAGATAATGAATTATGTTGATATGTTTGGTTGGACTAGAAAGCACAATTCGGGTTGCACGGCTTCTAGTCTTAAATGCAACCTTGAGGACATTGACGATGATACTGATCCTTTCAAAGTTACACATTGTGGAGAAAAAGATATCCGCGTGTTTTATATCATCGTCATTATCATCTCAGGCTCAAAACGTCCACTGCTGGACATAGGCGTCCCGAGAATTTTCCTTATAGACAGATTTTGGTCCACAGCTTCTCGGTATCGTAAGTTCGTCAGTCTACATGTGAGCGTATAGCTACAAGCAATATAATGTAGGTAATTAGACGCGCTGGAATTGCGGCTAAACGGTTAAGCATATAATTATGCTGATGGAGGCATACTGTAGTGGAGACTACAATGTTGCACATTTTATTAATAAGCAGAGAATAATACTAGCTGATACCCGTTGCTTCGTTCGCGGATAAAATTACATTATATCTTCATCATGTCCGACGATATAATTGGCGAAGTGTGGGTGTGTAATATACCTCTGCCAACCCCTTCGGGGATAAAAGGTGTGAAGTTATGTTATGTTATGTTCCGACGATCTGGTGAAGATCGCGGGAATCGGTTAGATGCGGGCGGCTCAAAATCAGTTTGTGTGGAGAACCTTGGGGGAGGCCTATATCCAGCAGTGGACTTCTTTTGGCTGACCTTATATCTTACTTTCATTATATTTCATCATAATCCAGCGCTTTCGCAAAAACCAATCTCAGCAGGCGCGTACTATGTTTAATACTCTACTTCGCTGCCAAATTGCATCTGTATACGTCCAGCGGTTTTCGCGATTTCGTGATGAGTGAACTTTCACTTTTATATACATACGAGTTATATATATAATATATATTATATCCTTGGATAACTCAATTTTCATCATCAACTTCATAAGAGCTCTATTAGTATATGAATGTCTTCTACGAAAACGCAATAAGTATTAAGAGAAGCCAAATCACAAATCCAGACGCTGATTTTCAACTAAAACCCGAAATAAAGTCAATATCAATCAAATACACAAGTTTGCACTTAATTTTAAAATACATTAAAATGCATTTGGTTCGTACTAACAATTAATATTCAATATTTCATTATTCGTATTAATTCTATCAAATCTGGTTAGATCAGTAAGCGGACCTCGGGCTCTAAGGCGTGTCAGTCTTGGATGCAACCGGGATAATGCTGGGGTGATGATGATAATGATGATGATGATTATATTATACATTCTTAGTAAAAAAATATTCGCGAACTAAATGCGGACAAAAGCGCCGCGCTCATAATAATTTGTACCGCGATCTTTACATTTGCACAAGTGCCCAAGTTAACTAGAGAAAGCATTCTTCTGAGAAATATTCAGGTTCAGAGTTTAACATTAAGTTAACTTATTTGGCTCCGACGCCTATTCTTTTGAAAGAGGTTCTTAATTGATAAAGGTAAACCAAGTTGGGATGTCGTTGAGGTAAACAAACCTATGATAATATATTTGGTAAAGCAAAAAGAATTTTGAAACATGAAACAAAATTGCAGGATGATATTATAACTCCTTATGTTAGTGTTTCTAAGCTCAGTATTCTCATTTATAATAATAATAATAATATTTTTTGTGATATATTTAAAAATGTAATTTAAATTTGATTAATGAGAAATGAATAATAATAATAATATTCTACCACATACACACATCACCATCTAGTCCCAAGCTAAGCAGAGCTTGTGTTATGGGTACTAGATAATTGATAAACATACATATATACTTCTTTTTTTGTAAATACATACATATTATACATAGAAACACCCAGACCAAGACAAACATCCATGTTCATACACACAAATGTTTTGACTTGAGCGGGAATCGAACCCGCGACCTTCGGCGTAGCAGTCGCTTGCACTCCCGCTGCGCCAACCGGTCGTCAATAAATGAATAATAATAATATTCTACCACATACACACATCACCATCTAGTCCCAAACTAAGCAGAGCTTATACTATGGGTACTAGATAATGGGTAAACATACATATATACTTCTTTTTGTAAATACGTACATATTATACATAGAAGCACCCAGACCAAGACAAACATCCATGTTCATGCACACAAATGTTTGACTTCAGCGGGAATCGAACCCGCGACCATCGGCGTAGCAGTCGCTTACACTCCCGCTGCGCCAACCGGTCGTCAAACATATACTGTTAACATTTTCTTCCACTTTACATTTTATCATACTTGTTATACATCATACTTGTTTATAATCTGTCCCACTGCTGCTCACAACCCTTCTAATTATGAGAAGAGGCATTTATTTTTATCATCATCATCAGACCTGTATATATACTGTCCCACTGCTGGGCACGGGTCTCTTCTCACTGTGAGAGGGTTTCTTTCTATAATAAAAATATATTACTTGTCATCCTATTAACTGGTACATAACTTCAATGGAAATCATCCAACTAAATGTCGATTGCTTTGCGTTATTCAATACATCTAACAGTTCTCCAAGCAAACTCTCTATTGTCAACAGAAAGTGGTCCGGGAGATGAATCGCCTCGGCATGGTGGTGGACCTGTCCCACGTTGGTGATAACACCACCAGGGCCGCTATCAAGATCTCCAGGGCTCCCGTCATCTTCAGCCACTCCTCGGTCTACAGCCTCTGCAACCATAAGAGGAATGTGCCTGATGATATCATCCAGTCTTTGGTGAGTATATTTGTTTTCATCATGTTAGAAGTAAATTTTGATAGGAAGCTGGTAATCTGTCACTATCCTACCTAACTACCTACCTACACCACTCATGTGGCACCGGATATAAGCTGTAGACATATTCTATTAGTACCTTAACCCCTACTGCCCCTTGGTCCAGTAAATAGCGAATGCGTTTGCTGGGTTCGAGGTCCCGGGTTCGATCCCTGGGTCAAAAGCGTTACAGTGTTTTTGCCACATTCTCAGTATCAGCACGGAGTAAAGCAAAACACAGCAACAAACTCGCCCCCTACTACGTGCGACCTAATGCATAACTTGGCAATCGTACGTATGACGTCTCTGCCAACAGCAAAACTCATAGCCATGAGTATATAAAACTAATATATATATATATATATATATATATATATATATATATATATATATATATATATATATATATATATATATATATATATATATATATTATATGCACATGGTACCCGTTTCAAGCGTCATTCCCGTAGCAAAGCCATGAAAACCCGTTTACTCAGTCAGTCCTCATGAGAACGTTGACTAGATAAAAACAAGCACAATTCACAATACTTTACTAAGAATAAACATAAAAATGTGTACGGAACTCTCAGTGCGCAAGTCAAACTCGCCCTTTCCTCCACTGCATTGTTTAACCTAAAACTACATAAAAGTCTCGATCTCCTTTAGTATAAAATAAAACGCTGGAGGCAATACAATGTTGGATAACTAAGTCCGCCAGTACTCGACTCTTTAAAAATAAATAAAGAATACATCTCCAGCACTAATTGCTTAAGTTAACTACAACGTTCTTTACGAAGCTATCATTAATGTTCACCTGCACTACAAAATGCACCATTTTCGTAAACAGCTGTAGAACATTCTAACTTCAGTTGCAATGATGTCTTAGTTTCTGAGGAGTTTATTCATCAAATATGCAGGCGTACCTCAAAGGTTTATTCAAGCAAATCTCTCGATTAAATTTTCATCAAATTTAAAATCTTAATTCAAGCACTATCATAGGATGCATCCCTTTGATTTGATCGAGAGTCAAAACCATTCATAAACCCAGTATTAGCCACAAATTATTTCGGCAATATTGGTCTACCTGTCTAGGAAAAGCTTAGCGACATCTCAAACCCAGTGTCTTTGAGCGAGTATTGTGCCTCCTTGGGAAATATGGGTCTGAGCTGATGGTTTCCAACTCTAACACAGATTAAGCACTTGTGTTATTTATAAATCTGTTTTTTTTTTATTACAATTTTGTACATAAACGAAGCTCTATACAAGTTCATTTAACGGGCATAGCATCTTAATCGTCAAAAGTAAGATATTTAAGGTTTAAATACCTCGGATTTGTCGACGTTGGGACCGACTTGCTACGGTCTTCGTCACGGATATTATGAAGCATATAATTATGGTAGAATAAGCATAAAACAACTGATAATTATTATGCTCCTAAATCGCTTTATAATTGGCCGCTCAGCCACACTTTTACAGAACTCTTGCTTCTACATTTTATGAGCCGTATTTATAATTTTCTTATCTTGGTCGCCTCGTTAATATTTGCAACCAGTAGCCCGTACTAATTGCTCTGCTTGTAAGATAATAAGATTACCAACTAATCGGTAACTATACGTGATGGGTATACCACACAGGGATGTCAATGTGCATTGGATTCCGATGCGATTACGCGTTACTGTGTTCTAAGCCAATTAGTGTAATGCTTTGACGATTTGACACATTAGGGCTTGAGTGTAATGTAATGTTTATTATACCTAAGTGGTTTATTGCCACTGTTTAATACTGCGTCGAGTATTGTAGTCTCGATAACTAGAAAACGCTTTTGCTTGAAAAAACAAGACAACTGCCGCACTAGGAAATAATGTTGTGTCGCGGGAGACTTTAAAAACATACAAATAATGGACACAATTAACACCCAGACTCGAAAGTACAATATATGGATGACACAATTGTAGTTTCGTATAGGAATCGAACCCACGACACTGAGCGCTGTATCAAGCATTATAGCCACGATGTCAACCGCAGTCTTTTGTGATACATAAATTGTGGTTTCGACTCGGGGTGTTAAAGATACTACTCACACAATATTAATAAATCCTCAAACAACATACACAATGTGCGTCCAGACTCGAAATAGCAGGTTAGATTATCACACAAAGTGTTGGCTTATATGGATATCAAACACACGACATACGGAGCCAAACGGCATAGCTGCCGCTTAAACGACTTAGTCATTCTTGCGACCACTATAATATTCGAGGGTTTCTGTTTCGAGCTAGTATAAAAAGGCCATGTTACTGAACGAGTAACCTAGGTATATGCTAAAGCAATACTAGTTCGTAAGCAATCCTACACAGCTACTAGAAAATGCGTTTGAACTCAAACGGGTCTCTAGCACAAATCGAGGCTGAGTGATATACGCAGAACAGAAACATTTTCGCTTAAGCTAAATGCAGTGAGAACTTCTGCTTTTAATGAATTTCGCTGTAGGTAGATATTTCTAACAGTTGTGATTTCACCATTTTAGAGAGCAGGGTTTTCTACCTCAGCTCTTTTTAAGGAAAATCTCTGCTTCGATTATATTTCACTGTCGAGCAGTTATTCTAAACCGTTTCTAATGCACATTTCTGGGGAGGCGTAGGAAGTCGTCCATAAATAAGTTTTGCATATTGCCAAATGCTCAACATCAAACCTGATCAAGAGTTGGTCTCCATTAAGTAGATTATATTAGGCATTATATTATTAGCAGGATTATATTAGGAAATATGATGAGATAGCTCAGGTAGGTAGGCAAAATCTTGAGTATGTGAAAGCTTTGACAAACACCAATACTTGCCTAAATAGCATAAAATCAACCATACCCACTTGTGAGTCTCAGAATATTTTTGATATTGACAAAAGTTATTATTTAGCAAATAATACAACAGATAGGTCTTCCTTAGGTAGGAATGGCACAAATAAAGTTTATATGTTCTCTGATAGGTTAGGTTTAGGCTTAGGTAGTTTAATAAATTGTGAATTGAAACAATACAATATTATTAATTATTGCTATCCAGAGTCTTCTTTTTCACATCTAATTGATAAATTAAATACAACAATATTTGATAGGGAGTCCACAATAATTATCTCATACGGTGATAGTCAAATGGTGACTAAAAAAGATATAATTAATTTAACAGAAGTTATGTTATCGCTTCACAGAACATATGATTGCAAATTTATTAGTATGACTTTGCCTTATGCTTATAGTTTAAATACTATGATGAATAGACATATTCATAAACAAAACTTGATGTTATACAATTTGACATGGCAATATAAGGATTTTATTTTATTTTTTGACATCAATAATTTTATTAATAATTTTACATTGACTAAAGATACTATGTATCTGCCACTATTTTATAAAAGACAAGTTGCTAAATTATTAGCATATAATATACAAAATGACACAGGTACATGTAGGGTATCCAAGAATTTAGTTTCTGTAAATAGTTCCTATCCTTATAATTCTTCTATTGAGAATACTGACACAAGTTCTTTAAACTTAAGGACAGGACAAAGGGTAGACATATTGAACTGACTGTAGCACATCAAAACATACAAGGTCTATCTGGCAAGGATTTAGAATTAGGTTTATATTTAGAAAATCATAGTATTAAAGTTATGTGCATTACGGAACACTGGCTTAAAGAATACCAGATTAAATTCATAAATAACACACAATACACAGTACACAGTGCCTTCTCTAGGAAACAAGCTATTCATGGTGGATCATTGATTATTGTTTCAAACAGTTTAACATGTAAAGAACGGAAAGACATAGCTAGCTTGTCTATAGAACGCACGGTGGAACTGTCATGCATTGAGCTTGAGCAGCATATTATTATATGTGTATATCGTCCTCCATTAAGTGACTTTAATTTGTTTGAATCTGTTATGGAAGATGCAATTAGTAAAATTAGGAGCAATAAGAAAGGGGTTATAGATTGTGGTGATTTTAATGTTAACATTCTTGAAAATTCAATAATGACTTGTAGATTTTTAAACCTTTTTAGATCATTTAATTTGAAAAATTTATTTCTTGAACCAACTAGAATCACAGCAACATCTTTCACCTGTCTTGATAACATATTTAGTAATTTTATTGTTTCAGATAGAGTAGTTACTTCTGAATTAACTTCGGATCACTGTGGTCAATTAGCTAGGTTTCCATATTACAATGATAGCATCGTACAGAGAGTGTTGGTTAGGCCATTACCTAGGCATAAGTTTAATGAATTCCGGAATAAAGTATTGATTGGAATGAATACTATGAATCCTGACTTAATAGAAATAGATTCGCCAAATAAGAATTTTAACAATTTATTTAATATAGTTAATAACACGTTTCAGAATACTTTTAAGACTAAGAAGAAAGTAATTAAGGAATCTCGAGCTTTTAATGAGTGGGCTACTGCGGGTATTTACAAAAGCAGAGCAAAAATGTATGAGTTGTATGGTATGAAAAAATACAATTCTGATTTAAACTTCACTGAGTATGTTAGGAATTATTCTAAAATATTTAAAAGAGTGTGCAATACAGCTAAAGCTATATTCGTTAGGAATAAAATTAAACAATCTTCGAATAAAGTTAAGGCAACCTGGCGAGCTATTAATGAAACAACAGGTAAGACAACATTAAGAAGTAATAGTTTTAGTCTTCTTGATAATGATAAGTTAATTCATAATGACGAAGAAGTCGCACACACATTTAATAACTTTTTTGCTAGCATACCACTTACTACTACTAGAGAATTAAAATCATCAGCTATAGTCGCAGAAAACCTATTAGAGTCTAGTGTAGGAAAATGTGAAGTAATATTTAAATTTCATAGTATTAGTTCTACCGATATTATAAATACTTTTAAGTCTTTAGAGTCTAAAAATACAGGTGATCTCTGGGGCATTTCTGTTAAGGTTTTGACAAGTATAATTGATGTAGTGGCTCCTTATTTAAGCAACTTATTCAATAAGTGTATTAAATCTGGCAGTTTTCCAGATCTTATGAAACATAGTAGAATAATACCTCTGTTCAAATCCGGCAATAAGACTGATCCTAGTAATTATAGGCCAATATCGATACTACCTGCTTTTAGTAAGATTTTTTAAAAGATCATACTCAAGCAACTACTAAGACATTTTAATCAAAACAGCCTCCTTCATGGTGAGCAATATGGTTTTACCAAGGGTCTTTCGACAACAGATGCAGGAGTAGCGTTACTCAAACATATCTACAGTGCTTGGGAGAATTCCCAAAATGCTGTTGGTGTGTTCTGCGACCTTTCGAAAGCATTCGATTGTGTCTGCCATGAAACGCTCTTGTGCAAGCTTAGACATTACGGCGTCCAGACTAAAGCATTGGATGTCATTAAGTCGTACTTAAGTGACAGGATCCAATGTGTTGAAATAAATGGCTCAAAATCCAGTGGCTTACCTGTTGATTTAGGAGTGCCACAGGGCAGCATCCTAGGGCCTTTCTTGTTTCTTGTTTACATAAACGATTTACCTTTTTACTTGAGAAACATTTGTGACGTTGTACTGTTTGCTGACGATACTTCTTTGATATTTAAAGAAGATAGAAATAAGGAACACTTTAACGAAATAAACAGTGCACTCATTCAAGTGACTAAATGGTTTAATGTAAACAATCTAGTACTGAACGCCAAAAAAACAAAATGTGTTAAGTTTGCTCTGCCTAATGTCAGAAACCTTGGTCCTAACATAGTTTTAAATGACGATGTACTCGAAACAACTGAATCCACATTATTTCTAGGATTAACACTTGATTCGAGTTACAATGGGGTGCGCATGTTACATATCTCTCAGGGAAACTTAGCTCAGCTGCTTATGCCGTTAAGAAGGTTCGTAGGTTGACCGATGTCGATACGGCTAGATTGGTTTATTTTAGTTATTTTCATAGTGTTATGTCATATGGCATATTGTTATGGGGTAGAGCTGCTGATATCCAAAATATTTTTATATTGCAGAAACGGGCAGTTAGGGCCATTTACCAGTTAAAGACAAGAGTCTCAAAGAAAAATTTGAAACTATTGGTATTCTTACTGTAGCGTCACAATATATTTATGCCAGTGTTATGCATGTAAGACTAAACATAAATTCTTATAAAATGAATAGTGACAGACACAATATCAATACTAGAAATAGACATAAATTATGTGTTCCGTATTTTCGTTTGCACAAAACGCATAGCTCTTTTATTGGGCTCAGTATTCGCATATACAATAAATTACCAACTTATATTTTAGACTTGCCATTAAGTTCGTTTCAGGCAGAAGTTAAAAAGAATCTTATAAATAAGGCATATTACAGTTTGAAGGATTATTTTGATGACAGGAGCGCTTGGAAGTAGTTCTTCGCTTTTGACTAGGTCAATAATTAGTAGTTTTATTTTATAGTGTAGTTAATTACGATATTCTCATTTCATACTATATTTTGCATTCATGTTCCACACTTTCATTATAACTTTGCGGATTTGTAAAATGTGGGTAACTCGTGGTCATGGGCTAACTAATAGGTTGTCGATTGCTTTGGTTTCATAATACCGTTACTTTCGGCTTCATTCACTTCTACCATAGTTCTGACCATGTTCGCGAGTTGCCTACATTAAAAAAGACGTAAGTGGATGCTCCTGTTTCACCATATTTACTTTGGGAGGCTTACCATATGAACATCATTTACTGCTTGAGTATGATATCAATAGCTACTAAAAATTTTACCAGTAGATGTCTACAATGTGAAACAGTTGCAGCTCCTTACAAAAATAAAATGTACCACCATTATATTTGTTTGAAAAGAGTGGCCATGAGTTTTATTGCCCGTTCTTTCTCGTGGTTCTACCTATTGCATTGCGAACGTGGCAGTAAATGTAAATGTAGAATCATTAAGTAATTAACTTAAATTTTGACGTTCATAAGCGTCACTTAGTGGCCTAGATGAATAAATGATTTTGATTTTGATTTTGATTTTGATGGAATGCTCAATAAGCCGCATTTGCCAAATGTGGCATCATTCCACTTCGAATGAACATATTATTACTTTTATCACAAAATTTTTACTCGAAATATAGCGTATCTGTATTTATTTATTTGGAGGTCCAACAGCATTTAATAACATAATAAAGTACAGAATGCAACTGACTTCATTGCAATAATATTGCTTTCTTAATTTAATGTATTTCACGCTAACCACTTATAAAATATGGACTAAATATAAATCGAGGTTTAGTCCCAACTTTATCAGTGTCATATTTGTCATACGTTGACTAAAGATAAGTACATCGCAAATCGTCTACCTCTAAATTTCGTTGGGCATAAATGCCCAATTAAAATTACTAGCTACCATCTACTTAAGATTGAAGAGATTCGAAATCTAGGAATAAACCTAGGGTTATATTTAGTCCTTGTTTTGTAATTAGGCTTTTAGTTTCACTGGAAACAGAGTTGTCTTACACAGGTCAACATCACTTATACATTTCATCAACCAATCTTTGTAAACATGCTTCATATGTCTAGGTGACTTTCTTTTTATCTTCTTCATATCCTCAAATTCTATTATTCTTTTATTGTGCAGAAGAAAATCAACATTCCAATTTCGAATAGACATGACTACATTTCCACCGTACGCTTTCCAATGTATTTCGAAATGTTTTCGTTCATCCTCAGGAAAACTTAAGAAATCTGGATAGAAACCTAGTTTCTTATTTTTAAATATATCCGGTAAAGGCTTATCTGGTATAAAGATAAGCTCTTTGCTATCTGCTGGCTGTGTGTAAATGTTTCAATACTCATAGTACTTTCATCCTTCATATCGACATCTGACATAGTTTTATCTGAAGTATTTAATTTCACTTTGGCCTTTTTATCTTCTTTCTTCTCAAAGTAGTTATCTATTCTAGGGCTGGCCTTAGTTTTAATTGGACCAGCTTTGGGTTTTGATGGGCTTGTTTTCATTTTCTTTGCAGGTGGTTCATCATTCGCGGTTTCCGCTAATTTGTTAAGTAACGACACATCTGTTTTTTCTTTAGAAGTTTTGTAAAGATGTTTGAGCTCCTCCAAGTTAGTTGCTGTGCTCCAATCCTTATCGTCTCGTATTCTTGTTACTCTAGGAAACCTTACTGAGATACCATCGGCTGTGTGTAAATTTGCTTTCGTCAATTCGGTACCAGTAATTTCCCATACGGGCTGTTTTTTCGGATCAGCAGCCACAAAATCTGGCACCATTCCCTTATTACAGTCCAGCCATGATGGAACCTTATTGCTGTCTTGTGATATCTTTACCATGAGTGGCGCTAATTCTTTCTGCAGTCTGTCCAATGTGCTGTCGTCATGGCCCGTGTGCACTTTAGCTTTCACATCAGGAATACAGACATCATGCCTCCCTTTTTACCAGTGCCAAACCAAGCTCCCAATACAACAAGATCAGCTGTGTCGGCCATAGCTCCATCAAACAAGTAGTCCTTCTTTACTTTCAACCAGTGCCTTTCCCTGGCTCGTAAGTTGACTCCAGATCCTTCAAAACAAGACCTTCTAATCCAAGCTGTAGCACTTCTGCAATCATTTTCGCCAGGTCTGATGGTTTCTCAATTAACTTCTGTTCAGAAAACATTACATGATTCTTCACTTCAACCATATTATCATACATGATTTGTCTCCTTTTCCTTATAGGTAAATTTATAAGCACTTGTCCATTATAATATAAACAATCAAAGATAAACAGACAAACTTGGGCATCTTTAAATTCAGACTGTTTATGTATACCTAATGTAGCAAATGGTAATGGTTTGCCAGTATTTACATCTACCATTAATACTTCTGCATCAAGAATTAAGTCTGTACCCATAGGAAATGCTTGAGGTAGATAATCTTTGAAATGACTGACTTTATGCGGCATCACAAGCTTTAAAGCTCTTGAAAAATATTTAAATTCATTCCCTTTCTTATGCACCTGCACTCGTTCTCCATCATATTTGATCTCCGAAAACATACCATTTGGACATTTCTTAATTGCCATTTCTACAGACTTACATGCTTCAGCTAACATGGGTAATACAGGCGTCATTAAAAATATTTTAGGCTGTACACCTTTTTGTATAGCATCCTTGTGCTTTACAGCGCTGTTTTCAGGTAGAACTCGTTTTATAACATTATCTAGGTCTCTAGATGTTTGAAAAACACTATACGCATCTGGATGGACCCCTTCTAATATGTGTTTTGGTCCAGCATTTATTCTTAAGTCTCCCTTTATTAGCCGGATTAGCATTTTCAAATCATTTGAGGTGCATTTTCTTACAATTTTCTTGAAATGGTATATTTGCTCTTCTTCTTTGGTCAGTTTAGATAGTTCATTCAAGAATTGTTCAATATCTTGTATTGTAAGTGTACTTTCTTTTGCTGGTTGCACAACCCGGGCTTTTTCAAAGAAATTCTGTATTGTATCAGCAACATCTCCCTGCTCTAAATGTGTTAGCATGTCATCATGATCCATCATAAAAATTTTTGAAAACAATTTAACCAGCTGTTTACTTTTTAAATTGTATACTCTTTTTGATACTTGAGGCAAAAGTAATTTACACCAAAGAGTTAGGTCTCCTTTAAAAGAACTGCCATCAAGGCCATTTCTAAAGAAATTGTTCACAACACCAGTCTTGTCTGTGTAAGCATCCACTCTGGATATTTGTTGACATAATTTGAAGAATGTAGAAAATTTATTATCTTCTGTTTCTATGTCTTGTTTGACACTATCAGTGCTATCATTACTTGTATTCAAAGTATCCTTCAATTTTGGTGTAGAAACATTTTTAATGACTTTTGCTGTATATTTAACATTATTTTTATCAGCATAAAGTTTCTCCATTTCGTTAAGTTTTTTCAGAATAAATTCCTGATCTTCTTTACTAATGTTTTCCCAATTGCCGATATCGTTTATAGAGTCTACACGTTTTGTAGCAGGCCGTTGCTTTAGTAGAACATTCATAAAACAGTCCACATGATGCCATGATTTCATATGCTGACCTTCACCGTAGGGGCTTACAACAAGCTTTGCTATGCGCAATTCTCCACTAAGGCAGTTAGATTTACAGCCCTTGCATGAAGCCCTACCTTGTTTGGCTCTATCAACGAAAAACGGTGCCGAATCCGACATGTTTCTTCTTGCTTACCGTTTACAAACGAAGATAAAAAAGATTCCAAATGTGAAACAACTGCATTATTTAGTGAAGTTAAACAAACAGGCACACTGTTTACACTTTTCTTGCAGGTATAGTAAAACTGTACAAACATAGGTTTAAATCCTTGTTATTTTAAAATGACTTTATATTTTGAAAGTTTGATTAAACTAAACTGAATCGCTAATTGAGACGTCTTTTATGGCTTAGAAAAAGAAACTAGAAAGCTTATTACAATTTGAGTTACAGTTTCAGTAAGTACCAGATAGCCAAAACTATTGACTGACTGATAGACAAATCAAAGCCGAAATTTGGTAGGTATGTTCCTTGTGCAGTGTAGAGGAGCACTAAGAGAGGGTTTTAGAAATTCCCGCCATAAATCGGTCAAGTAGTCCCACGTGGGACCAGTCTAGTATATTATAAGTAAACAGCTGACGTCATACCATTATTGGACTCCATCATAATGCCAATCTAGTGAGCAGCATATTTTAAGGCCTCAAATAAAAATAGTAATAGTTTGCAAACTATACAAGACGAAGAGATATAACTATTTGTTTTCAGGCGTACCCTCGATTCCATTCATATAATAATCAGATATTGATGTTTTCTTTTATTGCAGAAAGAAAACGGCGGCCTCATTATGGTGAACTTCTTCCCGGACTTCGTAAAGTGCGCCCCCAATGCCACCATCTCTGACGTCGCCGGTAAGTTGTGCTAATGCTACATATGATAGTTCACAGCACGACGATATAAAAAAGCAATATCATAGTTGTCCTAGTGTTATCCCATTAGCATCCAAAACTTTTCGGGTTATAGACCAGGTTCCGTCCACCAGTCTTACCAAAGTCGACAGAAATGTTGTTTTTCCGTAGAGCACCTGCAGTCTGTACTCCGAAATCAGACGGACAAAGATATGTTTTCACAAGAGTCCGTTTAAAAGTGGTTCTGACTCATTATACAGACTTTCAGTGATCTTTATGACAGCAAGGCTTAAGGTATCCGAGGCAAGCGATAATTAACCTTAGACACGCACATAATTTCGATAAGTCAGTGCTTCGCGCCGTGGATTCGCAGGCGATACCCTCTGCGCAGTTTATAGTGTAGGTATCTCCACTAGGCTATCCATGCATAATGGAAGTTGACAACACAACGGCATAAATAATATTCTGTACAAAGTATGGCTATTTACACAGACCACTTATAAAATCTACTAGTAGAAACTGAAAACTCCTGTAACAGGATGGCAGTGACAAGCATTCAAACAGCGGACACAGAGAGTAAACCCTTTGTGAATTGTACAAAGTTTTGTTCCACGACTTTGTTAGTCGTACTTCCAACAAGCGCAGTGACAAACAAGACGACCGCTTAAGCTACTATACCTAGTTCATCAGGAACAATTTGTGTCTACATATCTCTCTATTAAACTACTATCGTATGATCGCGAGCCGCGTAAGTATCTTTTTATTAATATTAAACATTAAAATGATACGTATTTATCATTAAAACGATGCTATCAGATGCTTTACATTTATATGAAGTTTAAGAAGTTATGCTCCATACATTAGTTATGCTTGGTATATAATAACTTTTGGCCGCGAATTCCTTTCAAACTATAGTTCACTCAGTTCTTTTATCTAAGTGGGTAAACAGGATCATGCAAGCATTGGCTAGCATCAGTCCTGACCATCCAAATCGATAATGCTCCTTACAAAGTTTATTAATCACAAAACACAATAATAATATAATGTTTTAATGGTGTACGTTAAAGGATATTCTACTTAACCATTCCTGCTTCTGAAACAATATATTATTTTGTAGCTGCGAGAACATCGTTCCTCTTTAGATGGAACTTAAACTTGCGTGTAAATTCCATAATACTAAGTAATTAGATTACCTAGTTCACTTCAAACTGTTTGGCGCAAGATCTTGTGTTGAAAACTTTTTGGTCACATCAACTTCGTAGACAGCTTTACAAAAGTTCATGTTTGGAATTCAACAAGATCGTACCAGCTTCTTCTGCCTGGAAGTAGTTTAACTTAGCTTTCATTTAAACTATGCTTTGGGTCTGTGTGGTTTAGAAGTTTATACTACATATATTAGTTAAAATTACGTGGGACCTAAACATTCATGGCGAAATGTGGGTATAATATTACACCTCTGCCTACCCCTTCGGGGATACAGGCGTGAGACTATAAATAAAAAGAAATTAAAATTGTAATGCATTTTCCAGCAGCAGATACTTAAAGATCGTGGGACTTGAGCGTTAGAAAAGAAAACTATAGTCACTGTCTTTTTGGAAATAAAAAGAGATGGAAGGAACTCCGGTCTCAAAAAGTTACAATCTTCTGTGTCTCGTAAAAAGACTAACCAAAGCACGGATAGTGCAAGAAACGTGTAAAGCCGCCGTCAGTTTCTATGTTAGTCGTTACAAAGCTACTCTCAAATGTCCTAAAGTTGATTTAAATGATACGTGTATCTCTTCATATTGCAGAGATGAGGCACCCATTGCTTGGTAAAAAAACAATTAGAGTCAAATCGGATTCAGCTATAATGCGCCTCTGAGCTACAAAGTCTAAAGTAGTCTACACTAAAGAATATGCTGAACATTTGGACTGCTGAGACAAAAACACCAATTGACGACAAATTGGCGCAGTGTATAAGGGTGTGCAGGACTGCGCACTTTAGCTACTATGATTTCTACAAAAAATACGCAGCAGTTTAGAATCAACTTCAATCTTTATTCGTTTATTTAGGTTGACTGCCTTTAAAAAAAAATGTTATAAAAAATATAAAGGTAACATTTTAGGAACTATTTCAAAAAGTTGCTGCGTCCTAAATGCGCACTTTTGCACAAAGTATGCGGACAAGAGTGCGCAGCCCGGTGTGCAAGTTTGCGCATATTGGTCAATGCGCATTACCTACTCACAAACATCACATTGGAAGTTCCCGTGAACCACGTATGCTGTGCATTTGTCGTGCCACCATTCTTTGCAACAAATACACCCAATCCAGTCTTCGGTAATTGGCTCAATGTACACTCCTGGGCAACCTGGATATGACCATATTTTTTCTTGGGTGCATTGGCTGGCTTCTTTGGCTTAACAGTCTTATTATTTTTAGGTAAAGGCTTTTCACTTTTCTTTTTAGCTTCTTCTTCCAGTATCCTTTTGTGTGGAGAGCTGCTTAAAATTCTCGCCAAAATCATAGGCCAACACCCTCAATTTTTTTGCAGTTATTCCATAGAACATTGCATCAAGCTTTTGGATATAATCAAGCATTTCACCTTCCATTTGTGGGGTAAAGGTACATCTATACCTACCTAAGGATTGGGGTGAAGATTCTTGCTTCAATCTTAATCTGAGAGTAGATTCAGACATACCTAGTTGTTCTGCTACGTGGCGCTTTCTTTTTCCATCTGCAATCAATTTACGAGCTTCTTCTATTACATTCGCATCCACATTTTTTCTCTGTGTCGTCCTTTGTCTTCGTGACATCCCAAAAATACATCAATAATAAATTAATAAGCTTAACGGCTTACATATAGCTAATGAAAAACGAATTCCAAAATAAAATATGATTCAGTGTACAAGAATGCGCGCGCAGTCTTGTACACGATAGCTATGCGCATTCTTGCACAATGAGTAATAAACAGCTTTAAAATACCACAAGTGCCATCTATTGACTTGAATGTCGTACTGGCTCAGGCGAAACACACTTCGAGAGTAATTTGATAAAGTAATAAACAGATAAAAACAGCTTACCTGGTTTATATTTACTGCAACCACGTTTATAAAATACCTAAATTATGTAAAACTGGTATCAAAGAACAATGGCAGAATTTGGTCTGGGTTTGTTGTGGCGACCTTAAAATTCATATGAACAAAACAAATAGTTATATTTTCTACGATTTTTAATATTTTCACTTTGTCTCGTTAAAGCTGGAGTATTTTATGATGATAAAATGCATTCCAATTGATTACGAATACTTTATTATTTGATTGTTGCCATAGACAATGGTGTGACAGGAATAGACGTGAGTGCTATATCCGTATCGATTATTAAATAATTAATCGATACGATCGACCTTTATAGAGTTGGTTTGGTTTAAAATGCAGTTATTTAATATTTAATCAACATTATATCAATAAGCTAATATTTTTGAAGCAAAACAACGTTTAAATCAAATAAAAACGTAACAGCATCGTTTTAATGTTGTATCGATTTCACATAAAATCGATAGAAAATGTGCAGCTCTGCTTTTGTCTTTGGCTGTGACAGTTAGATGCTACACGAAATACTTCTGCGTTTTCATGTCAATCTGACATAAATGTCATTTTATAATTCAAACGTACCTACCCACATTGTTTCACATTCATACTATAATTACTTTCCTTTTACCTACATTGTTCATTCTTAACTCAAAATTCAAACACCGATATCTTTTTTTCCGCCTTTCCTGAGTGAAAATAGAATCATTTATAGACTGTTACTTACGCCAAATTTTTTGACATATTTTTTATTACTGTCCACTTCAATTTAATTTCAGATATTTTGATGTATGGAGATCTGCCATTGTCCTCGTTATTTTCAAATAAATTAAAGGAAATTGTATTAAAAACGTAATTTTTTGTGCCGATACAGTTAGAATGTCGGTAGGACGCTGTCAACTGAAGATGACCGCCAACAACTGCTTCCTGATTGGATAATCGCTCTGCGCAATCTTATACACCGCGCAATCTTGCACACCCCTACCCTAAGCGACTGCCACGCCGAAGGTCGCGGGTTCGATTCCCGCTCAAGTCAAACATTAGTGTGCGTGAACATGGATGTTTGTCTTGGTCTGGGTGTTTCTATGTATAATAATTATGTATGTATTTACAAAAAAAAGTATATACGTATGTTTATCCATTGTCTAGTACCCATAATACAAGCTCTGCTTAGTTTGGGACTAAATGGTGTTGTGTAATAATGTGGTAGAATATTATATTATCATATTATTACTAGAGGACGCCAGCAGCTACGCCTGCATTATTTTTAAATTTACCCGTTTTGGCCGATCCCGTGGGAATTTCGGGAAATCCCTTCTTAGTGCACCCCTACGGTCCCCAAGGAACATACATGCCAAATTTCCGCTTCCTGCGCCCAATCGTTTCGGCTGTAGCGTGTCTGTCAGTCAGTTAGTAACGCAAGGATTTTATATATTAAGATTATGTATTAATTTCTTTGTATAAAGGTTATTTTTTGTCAAATCTGATTAGGCTAAAAAAGTAACCCAGAGGTGCATTAAGTATGTCTTGGGCGGAAAGTCACCACCAGGACATAATGAGGCGAAAATAATAAAACCGAAATACGGTAAGAATCACGCAAGCGTATTACACACGCTAATGAAAGCCAATCTCACCTAGCACTAATGAGCCAATTATAATGTTATGCAGTAGAGCCTCGTTTGCGGCCGGAGCGTCTATAGGTATCCCTCACACTTCGTTAGTATTCATCGATCCAAATTTGTCTATAAATGACGTAAACTTGTTTAAGTTGAGTCTGATGGTCGAAGAAATTTACTTTCTGCACTAGATATCGGATATACGTGAGAGCATTTGTAGGAAAGACCTTTAGGTTAATGATATGGGAGAACAATAACACTAGGATTTAACCCTGTATTGTGTGGGAGTTTAATCATATAATTAACAGATGCAACATACACACAGACTCTATATTACAATTAGTAGAAATAACAAAGTCCGGACACACAGCGCCGTGTAAAACAACGAGCACGCCACATAAACCACCACACCATCCGAGCAGTCGCATGTGTCACTTGAGAGCCACTTTTTTCGCAACTGATCAGACTTTTAACGTTCTTAATAAGGTCCCTTTTCCTGTCATGCGTATTATGGTCCACACGCGGATCTGGTCCGCATGCAGGCTGCCCGCATCCTAAAGTTTCATACATGTTTTTCCTTTCGCGCGCGCGGAACGGGGTTTGGTTGCGGACGTGCAGCCTGCGTGCGTGCTATCCGGATGCGGACTGTGTTCTTCTGCCTTCTGTCTTGTTTTTACTGTGACGCCGGTCGCACGCATGATCATAGTAGGTACGCATATAATTGCAAATTAAGAAACGAAAATTGATACTCAGAAAGTTTTGTTGAAGTGCTCTATACTCTGAATTGTTATTTATATTATTTTTAGTTTGTAAAACTAATATAAACAATAATTACTTTTAACGTTCATCTTAATGTTTAGTCACTGGCTACACGCACGACACTGCAGTGGCAAACGAAATCTTTGTCCTGCGTGTAGCCAGGGGCTTGTTATCACCCGCAAGCGGACCAGATCCGCGCGCGGACGAAAATACACATGACAGGAAATTGGCTCTAAATACAATACTTGGAACGGTACCACAAATAATAACGATGATAAAAGGATTAAAAACATTAAAGCACAGTTTCTTTCGTTTCAATATCCGACACAAAATAACACACGTATCAGGCCACTACGATCACTATTCATTACATTCCACATGCACATATCTTTTAGAACCCGGCAAAATAAAATATCATTCTCTATCCGTACATTCCTAGGAGAGCAGCGCGCTATTTAAATTATGCACGCTAAGCAATCTGTTTAAAAGCTGCATTTGTTCAACAGTGTTGATTTTTACACAAAGCTTTCGGTTGCCTAAGACGCACAGGGACCCGTAGTTTTCATTTTAGAAATGTAGCCTCTACGGTAAAGGAAAACCTGTATGGAGTCTTTGTTCTATCGTATATACGGGCAGTGGATAAGGTAAAAATGAGACTTTGAGGCTTCAGTTTATATATGAAAATGTTGTTTTAATTGGTGTAATGATTTCGTATATATTTTATGTGTGAGTTTCACATATTTTTTCTTGTAGCATAGACGGGTAACATAATAGAATACCATATCCGTATTTTTAAGCCGTCTGCTGAAGAGACCTAAAATTCGCTTTTCGTTTAAAACCGTTTGGCGCTGTACAAAGAGACAATTAGGATGCTGGTAAACACTAATGAGGAATAAAAACTGAAATAGCACATTTTTACTTGTTTAATTTAAACGGACTACGAGCGCTAGGAATAATTTATGTATTACAGTGGACTTTACATGGCTAAAAACGACATCCATAGAGAACATGTACAAATATAATGATACAAATATTTTGCCGTCCTATAGATGCTGCTCGGTGACAAATTTGAAAGCCCTGAAAATATAGCTTTGAATTTGAACATCTAGAGTTGTAAAGTCGTTGGTGTATCATAAATGTGTTTGTTCCATATGGTGATCATACCCACAACACAGAATCGTGAAATGAACCTCAATGATTGACGTCATTACTTTTGGCTTTGACTGCCTCTTCTTCTTAGCGTTTCGATGGCAATCTAAATTGTGTCAGCCCAGAACTTAGCTACGAGTATGGCATTTTCAGTAGCGTCCTTAAGTTCCTGTAGCGTGCAGGTATTAGGGCACGCAGGACAAGATAGTAAGTGTCCACTGCCTCTTTAGTCCTGTGCATAGCATATGCGTCCGCTGAGCAGAGGTCTCGGGTTCAATTCCCGTGTCGAGCAAAAGAGTTTATGATTTTGTCCGAACTCTCGGTAGCAGCACAGAGTGGCGATGTGCCCGATAACGGCAATAGGCTCGCCCCCTATTACGTGGGACCTAAAATTCATGACATGGCGAAATGTGGGTGTATCACAACACCTCTGCCTACCCCTTCGGAAATACAGGCTAAAGTCCATAAAAAAGTAACCTTTGCAAAAATTATAGTTTAAAAATCTTCCACCGATTCTCTAAAGTATGGCGAAATGTGGGTGTATCACAACACCTCTGCCTACCCCTTCGGAGATACAGGCTTAAGTCTATAAAAAAGTAACCTTTGCAAATTATAGTTCAAAAATCTTCCACCGATTCTATTCAGCATAATACCTTTGAACAAAAAGTAAAGCGTTTATGATAGTGAAACCGATCCCAGGATGCAAAAGCGCTGTGTAGGGAAACCGGTGACCGAAACTTGTAATCCGAAAGCAAGCCTGCGTAGGGTTGTCAATATGCAGATAAAACCGGACTTTGTCAAAAACGGTTGTATTCTGTGAAGTGGCTATTCAGCTTTTGTCAGTATTTCGTAACTCGGAACTGCAAGTGAACAACGGATTCATAATGCCCTTTGGAGTCTTTTTGTATTTAGGAAAATTCGGCTTAGAAATGTACCTAAGCTATTTTTGGAATATAAAATTTTGGGTCGAATATTAACTTGACTGACTTTGACTGGATTTTAGTTCTTATAAACTAACTTTTAAAAATTGCTGTCAACGGAAAAACACAGTTACTAACGCGTAAATCTGTTCGTAGCAAATTTGGAACGCCTGCCATTAGTTTTAACTAACAAGCCCAGGGTGTTTCAAGGATCAAGGTAAAGTTTTTGGTTCTTTTTTCGTTATAAAGAACTACTCATGATCACTCTATGAATATTCCTACTGATAAAACAAACAACACCCAGACTCAAAACAACTATTTTTATATCAAAGTGTTGCTCCGAATACCTAACTATCGAGCTAGTGTTGACTAGCCAAGTGTTGTCAAAGTCGGCTAGACTTCACCAAGATAATCCATTGCGCCTAACATCCAATCTATAACAATCAAATCTTAATCGAGCCTTAAGTCACAAAAATCCGCCTTGATGTACCAAACAGTCTGGCTTTTATATTTAAGTCTGCCAACCCTAGAGTATATCTAATCCCATGTTGTTCCCACTGGCGCATAAACGTAGATTTAGCCTCGTTATGGCTCGTATCGATTTCGTATTACACGATGCCTTCGGTTTTAAGTTCTAATGCTAGTATATTAAACGACTTCGTCTATGTAGTTTGAATAAGCGTTCTTAAGCACGCTAGGCTATCAGCGGTTATCTTTGGAATATGGCAGACCCTGCAAGGCACAACAACTAGAAACATCCGAATTAAAAGTATTTTTACTAATAATATACTAGGCCCTTTACCTGACAACGTAAAGTATCTCACTAGAAAATAACATTATTTTTAGATACGTGTGAATTATTCATTTCCAAGTATAATATACCTTTAACAAAAAGCGTCCGTAACCAGAAGCAATAACAAATTATATTCTATGCCGGGACTATAGATAGTTACTCCCAGATAACGAGCAATTAGGGTGGCTGATCTTCGCTAGCCGGCGGGGCGCTTGTGTCCACGTACGCCTGTCAAAGTGACGTTTAAAATGATGACCCCGCTAGCACTAAATGAGTTGTTGATCCCGCGTCAAGGACTCCGCGTTGATTTAAGTCTAATTTAATATGTGACCGTAGCTACTAGATTTTGATGAAGATATACGGGAGTCGGGAGAGTAGACGGAAAATATCACTATCAGCTATAATGGTACTGCCAAGAGCTAACCAGTACCTAGCAGTAATACTATACTAGCGGTCACCCACGGCTTCGCCAATCCTAAACCTTTAGGGGTGGCATATTAAATATTATTCTTTAGTGAGTGCCTCAGTCATAAAACGAATCCTCTGTCCAAATTTTATGTTTCTAGTTTCGGTATCTTGGAGCTCGGCTATGATAGGGCAAGTAATTTTGTGTATAACATCTTAATTATTATAGAACCGATAGCTGTCTGTGAGAATCCAAATCATCCTAAGCCATATTGCACTTCGATTACAAGCTGGATATCTCTAACGTTTACCCTGTAACATCGCAGTGGTTTACACCAGTTTTCAAGGCGTAGTACATATCCGAACAGAATGCGTACACGGTAGAGAGCGGTGATTCGGTGAATGCGCATGGTTTGACCGCACGTTTGGCACTGAGCTGGAGATGTCCCTCCGGACACTACGCTCGAGCGCGGAATGAACTTGTGTGGCTAATACTTCTTGGTTTGAATATTCATGGTCTAATGTTTTTTCCTTATTGTGAACAACAGGGCTATATAGTACCCTGTACAAACATGAAAAATGGTACAAATATTCGTCCTGGCGTCCAATAAAACTTATTACACGCCCGCAAAGTTAATAGCGAGATAATATTATATTATTTAATATCCATGTCCTATGGTTCACTGAACACACCTCGTCCATTAAGGTCCTTGTATCGTATCGCTCACCTCTGCCTTTTCCTCCCGAGATCATTAAATTTTTTTCAGCTTCTTAGCTCGTAGCATGAATTAAAATTACAAAGACCTCATGGATGTGGCTATTATAAATAGAAACATATTTAGAAACCGAGTTTCAGATATTATCAAATAAACAAATTATTTAGCTTTATAACATAAGTTTAAATAAAAAGTTCACGCTAACTTAGCGGATAGGTTCCTACCAATACAACCAACGGATACAAAAAAACACCCAGACACGAGACATCAATTAATGGATCATACTAAGGCCCACTTGCGTAACGTTTGATATAAGTCACTCCTTAATTTAAATTTGTCGAACAGAATTAACAGCATAAAAAAAATTTAAGTTAAAAGCATTTAGCGTCTTCTTGCACAACGACAACAACGCTTAGATTTTGTTAAACATTTTATGAGGTCGGTAAACTAGTTTCTACGTTTTGTTTCATGGCATGAAGCCTTTTTGTTACGATTTTAACGATGTTATGCGTATGGTTTCGCATAAAACCTTAGACTATATATACTTTGAGCATATAACAAAACGCATTGTCGTCGCCTAGCAACGAAATGACAATTGACAAATAATAACTAGAAACTTTTGAGCATTAACCCTAGAACCCTACATGGGGTACAGGTGCACCCCACACCGATTTGTTTTCTAAATATCTCAATTTCTTTAATATCCACGGATTTGCGCGTCGGAGTATTTTAGTTTGTTGTCAACCGCTCGCGTTACGTCAATACCGTGACGAGGGACCGCGTTGTGTGGTCGCCTGTATAAGTGCTGTGGGGTACGCCAGTACCCCAGTGTAGTAAAATCGTAAGATTATTTATTTATTACGATTGATGCATTTATATGTAATATGTTATTAAATTTGATTATTTAATAAAACAATAGTCTTATATGAATTAAATACAGATATTTTTAGATATTATGAACGTATAATTCAATGAAGTTTATTTATTTTGTTTCGGATGGCTGTCAGAGGTTTGAATTACGAAGAAATAAGCTCTATTCTAGACCACAAATCTGGCGAGGAAGAAATAGAAGTTAGGACCAGTTGTAATTCCTGGGTTCTTTACAAGTCTTCAAGATCAAATAATAAGCCAAATATAAAGTTTCAGCAGACAGTTTTGAAATTAGGTTTGGAACTGATACTTGAACATTTGGAGGACCGTTACCGGATGCCAACTTAGTCCATTGCAGTGATCCTCAAAAAAGGACTAAATCCTACAAGCGCTGTTGCTCAAACTACATTTAACTTTGTGTTATAAGGCTGATTTGTGATCTCAAGTTACCGATTATGTTTAATAAAACGTATTTTCATGAATTGTTTTATTTTTATTTTAAGGATTACAGTCATTTTAGTATGGGGTGTTCCAGCACCCCAGTGTAGGAATAACATGTGCGCCAAAAGTGTAGGATTCTAGGGTTAACAATAACACAAATAGGTAAATTGTTATCAGTTATATCATCATCATCATCATGTCAGCCTAGGGACGTCCACTGCTGGACATAGGCCTCCCCCTGCTGCGTCGTCCGGTCCAGTTATATAATTATAGATAATTTTCGTCGCTAATGACAAGATGCCAACATCAGTGTGACAGTTCTTAAATGAAATTAGCCACTAAACAGCCGATTTTCGGTAATTAATTTTGACAGTTCTTAAATCACATTACTCCACAAATTTTTCGTTGTGCAAGACGCTAGTGGTGTTTAATATTTTTTTTCTCGTTAAATACATCTTAATTCAATTTAAGAATCGTTGTGCAAGTGGGCCTTAGTGTTACAAGTCAACTCAGTGACAAGTGTCGAGCCTGCGTAAACTTAATGCCATCAGCAAATGAAGTATTCTTCACAATTACAACCAAACAGTTCAAGATTAACAATACTATAATTATTACAGATCTTCTAATTCAAATTTACGCCGTGTCGGTTCATTTAATTTCGTACTAGAAAAGGCAGAAACAGATTGTATTACGGAAAGTATTTTTCGCCAGAACCTTGAATTCAAATCACTCGCTCGCCCAGTTTACTTCGTTCCCTAGAGATCGGTCCGTTTTGTTTGGGAAAGTTGTTGTGTGTTTATCAAGTATGGCTGCCAATGTGTAGAAAATGGATATCATTTACGCCATTGATCTATGGATCTGAATAAGTGTGATCAAGTTCTCGTGACTAAATAAATGGAAGAAATCGGGCACTGTGTTGATTGCACCTAAAGCGTCGTGGCTTAAGTGGTCACTTCGCCGTTTAATAATGCCCAGTGTTTTGGGATTGATCCCTACACACGACAATATTTTTTGTGATTTTAATTTTTATCTCGCTTCTGGGTGATAGAAATGAAATGAAATGAAATTATTTTTATTTGCAACTCCAATGCAGTAGTAACAACAATATAGTGAACAAAGAAAAAAAAATAAACAGTTTTTGGATCGCAAATGGGTACCTGCGTTAGTATAAATTGCAGAATCAGGTGAGACTGCAAAACTGATCTTCCCGCAGGACCTACTTCCATACATTCAATCTCTTAAAACTAGTTATAATTAATTATAATTAGTACATATAGTAATGTCTGTTGGCTGTATGCTTCTTAATTCCTCTGCGACACGGGATTTAGGGCAAGCTCTGCTTTTAAAAAAAGAAACGAGTGATGCGTTAGTACATAATTATATAAACAAAATAGTCATGACTTGGCGGATAAATCTAATCCCATAACGGTGTCCTTGAGGTGCACAAAGCGATTCACTTAGCCCTACCGTAATGCCTTGCAGTACACCATAGTTCTCCGACACAACGAATACAAACTAGTGACTCTTATTATTTGAAATGTATGTATGATTAAAATTTAACATACATACATACGCTCACTCCTTTTTCTCGTCGGGGTAGGCAGGCACAACAGAACGCCTCTTGCTTCTATCCTTACAAATCTCACGCGCTTCCTCTTCTTACATTATTCTTTTCATACATGCTAGCCGGTTACGGGTGCTTCGGACATTTCTGTTTTTTAAGACGTCCGCAATTCGGTCCACGAAAAAATTGAACCAGAGCATTTAAAGTATATTTTGGTTAAAAGAAACAAATTTTTATAAAGTGCGTTGTGTACCTGCTTACAGTGTCATTGTCTTATACTTAATTAAAAAATAATTATGGTTAATTGATTAATATAGTTGGTAGTTCTTCAGCTACCGCCGAGAACCAAAAACTCATCAACCTTTCTAAAGACTTCCGGCCATTTCAATTTAACTTGGAACCCAATAATATACATGTGAAATTCTGCAAGTTAGCGAGCTAACTTAGAGCGATTCCCTATAAAAAAAAAATAATAGAATGAAGTGACGTCACAACGTGCTATGGGACTCTGCCTTTTTTTGTTGACTACGGTGGAAACTCTCCATAAGAGCCATCTCAATTCGACGCTGGCCAGAGTGTGATCGACCGGGCTTGGGACAGGTCGAGGAGGTGTATGGAGGCTCTCCCCTAAAGGTGGGGCATACTCACTAAAACCACCGCGGTGTCCCATGGCACCTCGGGATCCCGCTTAGCTTCACCGTAGGTGTTCAACCCGCGGTTTCTGAGCCCCCCTCCCCCACCACCACGACAAGGTGGAGATCCCACAGGAGGGGATGGAACTCTGCCTAACCAGCTATATGGCTGTAGCTATCTTTGGACGATATAAATTATTGAATTGTTTCTCTGTTTGATATACTTTAATTTTTATTTATTTCGACCTAAAAATATTTTTCCCATTCCCAAAATACTGCTTCGCTGCCCTTTTTGTAGGCCACAATCAAAACCCTTGACACAGAAATTTGTTTAAACACACCAAACAAGGTGCAAACCAAACCTGAAATTAACACATCGGAGGTGAAATTTGCATAATGGTAACACGAACGTAACGATACCTGGCCTTAATAGTCCATTACAACCCACAGTTTGGCTAAGATTCTACTTTAACTAAGATATAAGTAGGGTTAAACGCACCTTGTAAATTTTATCGCTGTAAGCAAACTGTGATTGCGACTAATACGATTTTAAAATACATCTGCATAATTAAACTTCTTAGTAGTTTTTGTGATTAAGTAAGATTTACAAAAGTCTAAACAGCTTTAACAGCAACTGACCCAACTTGACAGGGGACAGGGACACTTAGAGGAGTGTTTTTTGTTTGTTGTCTTTGCTTTTGATGGTTTACTCTAATCATTGTCCTAAGGAATTTACTTTATATCACTCGGTGACAAGACGTTCATCTTATGTTACTGTGCAATACATGCAGTCAAATGCAACTGCGTTTTAAATGTGCCCGTAGTTAAAATGTTCCCAGCGACCTTTAAAAGAGTTATGCTGCTAGCAAGATACCAGTAATATTTCTAAACGTAAGCCGTAAAGGTTTAAGCTGTCTGTTCGTCCTGCACCGAGCGTTCTGGATTTAATTCCCACAAACAACACTGAGTGAAACACAAATCGTTGTTATGACTCTGGTTGTACTTTTTGTCCGTTGATCGGATGTTTGTAAAGTTCCCCGCGACACAGAATAAACTCCCACTCAACCGTGATGGGCTATGCAACATGAGATCAAAAATTGTCAAAATCATTTCAACCTAATGGAAGGAAAGAGGAACCCACCACGCACCCTCGGATTGACCACCCCAACTATAGCAAGAAAAAAAGGTTGACAATACCGAACTCCTCTAAAAGTATAAGGAATATAGGAATGGTATGGGTTCAAGGAAGATACCTGACTTGCAGTATTCCGCTGTATGCGCCTGCTATTCTTGGACACGTGTTTCGCCTCTGCACGAGGCATCCTCAGGAGTCATGGCTACAATGGAGTTCCGCCAAGTAACGCCTGATTCAATCAACTATATAAAATCTTTTCAGTAATTTTTAAGATTAGTTGTAAAATTGTATGTGTTACATACATAATGATCTTATATAGATAAAACATTTTAATAACAAGTTTTATTTATTACACACACATTTACACCAACTAACAAATCGCTGAAAAACCACGAGTGTAATTGCGGTGCACCCTACATTTTCATTGTGTGCTAGCCCTCGCGACGAGAGTATTTAATCATAGTCTTTTGTTCTGTACTTCCAGAGTAATTAGTAGGAAATTGTTGTAGCAGATAAATGGCATTCCTGAGGCATATTGCCTACTCTTTGTTTTGATATTTTAAAATATAATTTTTATATGATAGTGTTGGCTAGTCTCTCTCTTTACAGCTACCGACAGGTCTTAAATACAATTCTTGGGTGCTTAAGTAATTTAATGCTAGTAATATGTCATCCTCAAAAGTACTCGGTAGGTAATCTCAAGTTATCACCTGACTGTGATATTAATCACTTATCCTAGTAGTAGTATTACTTACCGCAGAACCTAAACTGCTGAAGCTAGAAGTATTTCATAGATAACCTTACAGTCAGTCATACATACAGTGGTTGTTAGTATAAATATATAAACACAATATAAACTATGTTAGTATCGCTTCACTTGTACGTTGTTGATGTGCGCTCGTGTGGCACTTGTCCTCGGAGGCGACGGAACACCACTCCCTTCGGCCATTTTTTTTTATTGTGTATTGGTTGTCTTTAGCGTCAAAGCGATACACAATCATTATTATTTGACCCCTGACGGACAAGTCTGCCGCACTTTTAAGTTATCGCGGTTAAAAGTAGCCTATGTCACTCTCCACCTCCTAACTATCTCCACACATCAAAATCATACCAAAACATAAGTCCATTGGGACGTGAAGGAAGGACAAGCAACCAAACACACTTTTGTGTTCATAACATTAGTATGATATATATATTTCTTAAAGTAATTACATATACATCAATCACAAACACTTTTTCATCGTTTCTCATTAAAGATGACAACTAAAGGCCATACGGTCCTAAAACATGACCACACCTTCCAGTCCCGTCTTACCTAAGACAAGACATAAACTCCGCTTGTAACAGCTCTAATCTCAGTAAGAACAAAACGTCCTTCCTCTACCGCACCGACAAACTTGCCAACCAACTATTTATTCGATTTAAACAACCGGCAGCATCTGTTGTCACCCGAACCGAAATTATTGGCCAACTATTAAACCGTCCGGTTTGGCTACCGTTATAAATACGCATAGACGGAATATATGGCTATACCTTAGTAAAATGAACACTGGTGGGATTTCATGTCCCACCTAAAGACAAACATAAAATCAAAATCAAAGAAAGATCTTTTTCTTTTGAGTATTTTTTCGCAATAATTTCTGGACAATAACCACTCTTAATTTGCGACACAATTGCATTGTTGGAGGATTAGGTCAACTATATCAGCCTGATCAGACGGGTAAATATAGGGTTTATGTCGAGGTTTCGTCTCTTCCGAAAGATTCCATTGGCTATGTGTATTTTCCTTAGTCGCACGACACTAGTGAGACAATAGTAGCACATATATTCTTAATAAGTCATCACACGGATGAGTCCTTATAATAAGGGTAGATATATGCGCTATTCAACGCAGGATCATTAGTGCTGCTGATCATTTGATCATGCCTCTGATATCTATAAAGTGATTGAAAAAGCAGGTTGGTTACATTATTTCGGCTTAAGTTAACCCGAAACATCAAAAGTATGTTAGTACTATGGTTTTCCCGTGAAAATTAGGAGGCAGAGTTATAATGTATGACATTTTACTTCATTGGACAAAGGTTATTAATTGTCCTTTGCTGATTTATCATTACGGCAGATATTACCTACCTAATCTTGGCCTTATTACTTAGATAGTCGATTGCTCTTACCCCGGTCTCCTCCGAGATACAGCTACGCTTATTAACGTCGGCAAATATTTTGTTTCCTTCCGAATACTGTTGGCAAGTTGATCCCAACTTGGCTCTACTTTATCACTCATATACTATGAACTTGGTCCAAAGTTGGGGAACTAACTTTGCGGATAGGGGTGCAACTTACTCTTACTCAAGTTACATGGTAAATTTCACTGATGACAATTTATATTTTAAGTACTAAAGGATGTCTAACTAGCTTAAGTCTTGAATTGTGGCTTTGTCTGAATTCGGATAATAAAAAAGGTTTTAAGGGAAACATACGTAGTAACCTTTTTTAGGAAATATTGTGTCGTAGGAAACTTAAAAAACATTAAAAACGTACACCGTACGTTGTCAGGCCATAATTTGAATATAATGTTCTCTGCTGTAATATACTAGAACTGTTACCAATCCAAAAAGTGATTGTAGCATTGCTGCTTCACATCAAATTCCGACCCATCCAATCGCTGACAACACAAATAATTTCATACGCGTCGGAATCGACCTAACAGCAAGGCGCCCGCTAAGACCACTCATCCAGCTGTGCTGTGAATCATAGTTGTGCATATAGCACTAAGCTTCTACCTATACGAGTTACAATCATCATCATCGTTCTATGAGGATTACCCCATTCGGGTCCGGAGTCCGCTTTCTAGTCTAACCGAATTTTATAGAACAAGCCTTTCCACAGAGCGACTGACGAACCTGCGCAACTAAAAGGGCCATATTCCAACTCACTAAGCGAGTATTTTCATACGTAATTACAATAGCACGTCTATTTATCTACACTATATTGGCACGCGTACCGCCCCAGTTATGAACCCATGACTTGGCACGGGCTTCTATAATTTGTAGATGCACTAATTGCCAATTCCTACGACAGTATCGCCTCCCCACGAATAATTACCACTGCGGCGCGGCGATGCCAAACGATGCACGTCCGAATATATAAATAGTTTGTTAATTATCTAGCCTTATCGTCACATTGTGTTTGCTCACTTTGCCTGGTTGGTGTGGCAATAAAAAGTATTACTATTTGTAAAACCAGGAAGCAATTGTCATGTGTCAAATGTTATACAAACGTCTTTCCAGTTCTATGTCAGTCTCATAAGGGTTGTTTTTTAAATATGCCTATTTGATCCTTGGTCCAACCGTTCAACAAATAAAATCGTTCTATTCTTATAAAGACTATATCCAAGATTTTGGCCTTGAAGCCCGCGGTCCGCTTTCTAGTCTATATAACCACTCTGCTTAACACTCCACCGATTGTTATGGGTTCGATTCGACACGTGACAACACTAGAGATCGTCGGTCGATCGGTCAAATTAAGACTTAATTTCTTTCATATAATAGAGTTATTGAAGTATATATTATTGTAATTATTTGAAATTATTTGAAAATGTTTATTATAATTATTTGAAAATGGTAACTATTGTGACCACGACTGCAGAGAGTAATTTCACTTTGGCGACCAATTTTGCCGGGAAATGTCAAGTGAATAATGCAAGTCGGTACTAATCTAGCTATAGTTGCAGAAGCTATAAAGTTAATTAATAGCGCTGGGCGCAGAATAGATATTAAATTTATTTATTTATTTATTTACAATTTTTTGTACACAATGGAAAATATTATTAGAGACATTATATCGAAGTAAAGTACAAAGGGCGGCCTTATCGCTGAAAGCGATTTCTACCAGGCAACCTTTGGATGGAGATATTATTGGTCGGAGAAAAACGGTAGTTGCATGTGTACCAGTAAACAAACTATATCATTTAATTACATACTTAATACATACATACATATATACTCATACATACATACATACATTTTTACAAATTCTTCGCCGGTGCGCGGCGGCACGCCGAAGTGTTTATTGATTTATTTGTAACTTGTTATAAACTGAATAATTTATTTTAGTTTGTTGGTATTATTTCAAGAAGATATTTTGTTAATCCTATTAAGAATATATTAAAAGCTATAGTTGACCCATGGCTCCGCCCGAATGGGACTATTTTACCTACGTAAGATGGAAATTGCCAGAAATCCGATTTTAGTGCTCCCTTACACTCTCCAAGGAACACACAATACACACATGCAAGATTTCAGCTTTTATGGCCAGTAGTTCTGCCTGTGCGTTGTCTATCAGCCGGTCAGTAACGCAATAATGTTACGAGTATATACCTATTATCATATTGATGTAAACAAAATGACTTTTATTTTTCGCTCCAGAACTCTTTCTCTCCTTCATTCGTCATAGCTGAAGATACCATAGATATTGTATTTCCTCCACATTACTTCTTTACTACGTAGTATAAAACAAAGTCTGTCTTCTGTCCGTCTGTCCCTATGTATGCTTAAATCTTAAAAACTACGCAACGGATTATAATGTGTTTTTTTTAGTAAAATTTTCAATCTCCAAACTACGTAGCAGAAAGTCTTGGTCTTACGCGACAGACCTTGCGATGAACTTGTAAAGTTCCACCGAGCGAGCTGTTTTAGTGAATATATGGCGTCGGCAAGATTAATGTACACCGCTCTAGCGCCACAGTGTCATAGTGTTGTTATAAAGTGCTAAGTTTCGCTTCGGCATTGTGGACGAATTGTACGGGGCGCGATAATCACTTTTCTTTAAGAAGGAACCAAACTTGTTCTTGATAGAATAGATCATTGTTAGATTACAATAACTAAAGTTCTTTGGGATATTTTCGTTTCATGTGGCTTAGTCATAATTATGGTATCACGGCGAAAATTGAAAAGAAGTTATGAAATAAATATAGCTTGGTAGTTGAAGAACTATAATGTTTATAAATCACAAATTTCACACCTGCATCAGCCGGATCTATAGCTTCCCTGTATTTAAATTTATAATCAGTGACTATTTGAGTTTAAAACGTCTTCAAGGTAGGTATAAAATATTTAATAAACACATATTTACAAAAAAATATCGCTACTATGCAGATAAGTCTAACACAAATGTCAAAACTCATTGCTTGATAAGCATATGCTTTAGATTGGTTACGTATGGCAGTCCCGCGTAGGGATATACATTTGTTTGTGTTTACTTAGTTGTGGTTGCTACGCTGTGCGTACGGCGATAGGCGATCTACGCCGTTGCTGTGTACATCAATTCACGAGGACACGATCGCGTTATGGAACGCGTGTGAACACAATGCATCAAAGATTCTTTGTATGGGTTTAACTCTTTCACCTCCGTTTGATCGGCATTCCAGAAACTGATTGGCCCGTTTCTAGATCAGGCCATTTCAAAATGCATTGAGCCAGCTTAACTTGTACAAAAGCCTCATGTTTTGGACCACCCCAGTTGGTGGTCAGTGCACACCTGTATTATAGATATAAAACCGTTACAGTACGTGTCACGACCGACCAAAAAGACAGGCTACCGGGTATGCAGTTACTTGGACGAGCTTCCTTCATATTGCATTTGAAATGCACCTGCAATAAAACACGTTCAACTCAGAACTCACTTATGTACTGCCACTTATAATGCCTCGATCACTGCTCACCATTAGGCACCAGCTCACTTGCCTACGAATAACGTAATAAAAAGAAATTAAAAATTACTAAAATCTAATTTGAGTTATACGTTATCACTATTAGTATATTCTATTGTAGAACAGATACTACACAACTATGTGCTTAGTTTTCGTGTAGGTACGCATTTTTTTTCATGACTAGTGAAACTTTTATATTTAGACCATGTTCATAAGGTGGCAAAAGATCTACATTGTATAAGCCGAATATGTTTGCATTAAGCCAATTCAGGCAAAATAAATACATTTTCAATACAAGAAGATCCGTCTAACCAGCCCAACGTAGTAATAAGCAGACCAAACACTTAAACGCGTAGTCCTTACAAAACAACATAAAATCTGTCCCATCATTTTCCTCTCCCAGTCACACAGAATAGATGTTTATCCGAAAATCTCAAAGAAATACGCAAACATATATTACAGGATACAAACGTTCTGTTTCGGAGAGGGAATCAAATGATATGTTTGAAAGATCAGAGCGGAAGGAGTTATAAGGAGAGTTAAAAAACTAGCATGTCTTTAAATACATAATCTATAAAGTCGTCTCAGATCAGGATGCGAAGGAAAATCATGTATGATTTATTTATTTGGCCCATAAACATGTTGCCTGCTTTCAGATAAATATATACGTATAGTGGAAGTAACGTGCTTCCGTCTGTTCACTGAAGGGTTTTGGTGATTTCGATGTTATTGCGAATCTAGCAATATATAAAATAAATATAAAATTACCAATAGATATCATTCTGTTTCGGAGAGGGAATCAAATGATATGTTTTGAAAGATCAGAGCAGAAGGAGTTATGTAAGCTATACTGAAGGAACATCAGAAAAGAAATGACACTTTTAAGTCACCAGATTATTACTTATCCTTAGTCTTATTCTCGGATACTACCTACTTGTGGTAGCATGACAGCAAATACTTACTGTCAAACACTTCGCATTCCTATTTAATAAATAAATATAAATATTTTACCTCATACACACATCACCATAGTCCCAAGCTAAGCAGAGTTTGTGTTATGGGTACTAGATAATGGATAAACATACATATATACTTTTTTATTTTTGTAAATACATACATATTATACATAGAAACACCCAGACCAAGACAAACATCCATGTTCATGCACACAAATGTTTGACTTGAGCGGGAATCGAACCCGCGACCTGCGGCGTAGCAGTCGCACTCCCGCTGCGCCAACCGGTCGTCAAACAACATTAAGATGTGTGTCCGTAATTATTTTTTTGTTTTTCAAAAAACAGTCCGTAATTATTATTTTGTAGGAGTAAAGTTTTTTGTCAATCTTGGTGGTTCGGCAAAGTGATTTTCGACCTTCTTCAACTTTACTCTAAAACTCAATTTGTATGCAAGCAGATTTATAATCAGAGTTATGGCCTCGTTAAACAGTCGATAATCTGTTGCGCTATACTCATTTCCTTGTTAACGTGCTGCTTGCAAAGTGTGACCTACACTGCTTACGCCTCCGTATACGTATATATTTATTTGTAAGTCAGCATAGTATCTTATAAGTCTCAAAACAACATATTGTTTGAAATACTTGATAAAAATGTACTTGAAATCTTTACATTTATATTCCTGGACAGTCAAATCACAACAAAACCAAATTTCTATCTCATCTGACACCGAAAGTAAAACATAAAATCGAGCGATTGAAACGGCAGTATTTCCCTAGTCTCCTGTGTTTACTCAAGGTCTGATTTATAGCTATCATCCGTAGAGAACCATGTACGAATACATAAACTACATCCAATCTTTTACTTCGAGTCAAACTAGGCAATTGACGTACATAAATTATTTTATCAGGGAGCTTCCCTCGGCTGTCCGAATAAAAAGAGCAATGCCTTTGCTCCTTGCCGCTTTTCTCGCTCGTTTCGCTATAGGGTGTTATTATACGTGTTTGCATATTTGATTTATTTCGTTTTAGTTTCGTGATGGTTTCTTTGAACAGTCAACTAATGGATAATGCTGGTGATTCTGTTGTGCGCGAGTAAACAGAAATACTATTTGTCTCCTTTTCTCTTTGACAAAACTCAAAAGAAATGGAAGCAAAAAATCAATCATATTTATTCTGCACAACATTTTTATCGTATAAAAAAAGGCCAAATCTCATCTGCCAAGCTCGCCAAAGAAGCGGCCAAGACTCATCATCAGCGAAATCAGTATACAATTTAGTTTGGCAGCTATAAAATATCCCTTTGTTCGCATCATAAGTTAGGAACATACCTACTTACAGCAAAAATAGGTTATTTTAGATTAGAAATACAAGAACTAGGTAAGATAATATTTTCCAGGCATGCGATTATTTAAGGAAAATCCAAACGTTCTTACGGGCTAACTCGTTGATTGAATGCAGACCTACCAAAATAGTGGAATAGAAACCGACAACAAATTTCTAGTTCAGAGGGTGCGAGAGAAAATAATAGTGATTTTAGTTACGAAGCAATAACAAGTATATACAATAAGTAATATATAAATTTATAATACAAATTTATTATTAATAAAATCTGTGGATAAGCTATATGTAAAAGTTTTGGATGCAAACAGGTTATTTCTGGCGCGATGATGATGATCTAAGTGCAAATCTGTTGTCAAGTGATGTTTATATTTTATCGTTTTGTTAGCCTCACTTTACGTATGAATAAATATGGTTTGAAGGCAATTAAAAAAAAATTCGGCAAGTGCGAGTCTGACTCGCGCACAAAGGGTTCCGTACCATCAACTATAAAAGAAAATCACGTTTGTTGTATGTATACTTAAATATTTTTTAAGTTTCTACCTGTTTATTAAGATCTAGTAACAAATTGCTTAAAATTTACGTTTGTTGTATGGGAGCCCCACTTTATTATTTACTTTTTTAATTTAATTATTTATTTTGAAAGGTAATATACACTACATATTCTGTGAAAATTTTAAGCTTCTACCTGTTACTGTTAGTTATTTTGTTATAGCGGCAACCGAAATACATAATTTGTGAAAATTTCAGCTTTCTAGCTATCACGGTTTATGAGATACAGTCTGTTGACAGACAGACAGACAGAGGAGGCTTAGTAATAGGGTCCCGTTTTTACCTTTTACGTACGGAACCCTTATAATTGGCTGCATTTTAAAGTAGCTAAAGATAATTTTACTAAACAGGGTCACTCCGGTTTACGCCAAAGCGGGCTTAATCTCCCTTAGCTTAAAATCTCATTGTTTTAATTAAAATGAAGTGATGTATTTACTTGTACGAAGGAAAATCTCCCTTCTTCCTATACTGATAAGTACTATATTTCCGTGTATAATTTAGTTCTGTTTGTCCGCAGAGCACTTCCATTACATCAAGAGGATGATTGGCGCTGATTACGTTGGTATTGGCGGAGACTTTGATGGAGTGAACAGGTGAGACAGAATTTTTATAAAAAGAACATTATAGAGCACTCAGTCACGTAATGAAAAACCTTTCACCGTCAAAGCGAATAAAGCTGCAACTTAATATATATTATATAAAGAAATGTCAAAGGACACTAGCTCCCTAACTAAACGCGAAATATAAATACAAAAAACATGATTGTTGAAGCTGAAATCCGATATGAAGATAGTTTATTTTTTAAGTATTTTTCTGTATAAGGGAGACACCACAAAATTAAATTTCTCATACGCTCATAATTATGAATTTACAAACAAACTTACACACACGTAAACATCCTCATTCAGACCCCTTACATACACATACCTACACTTACACTACACACAATCCCTACTCCCTACTTTAATATTATAAATTCAAAAGTGTGTATGTATGTATGTATGTTCCGTTTTCACGCTAAAACGGCTGAACCGATTTTGTTGAAATTTAATACTACCATGACCATTGAGGACCATGGAGACGGACTAAGGCTACCATAAGTTGCAAAAATTAAACTGGGAAGGATGGTAGGGCGGGTAGAAGCAGAGACTAGTATTACTAGTCTCTGGTAGAAGTTTGTACGGCACAAATTTACCTCTTGGATGTAAGAACGCATGCGCTACTAATTGATTGCTGCGCATGTGCTATCGCATACCTGTCAGTACTTTCACGTCATAGATAATGTCATATTGTGCACGTTGATTAAATTGTTCGCATATATAAACTAATAATTATATAATAAGCTTATACGGTTGAAACGATTTTCATTACTAATATTAAAAATACGAAAATGTTTGTAGAGATATATTGAACATGTATTAGAACAAGGCTTTGACTGTATGCAAGGTGATGTTATTATGTGCCTTTCGGTAGATAATGTCATGGATACTGACCGAGTTACTTTGTACCCTATAGAGTTTCCACAACCTGAGACTGAAAGTAGATTTGTGTTACCCCGAATTTAACGCGCGCGAAGCGGCGGGCAAAAGCTAGTAGTTTATAAGATTAAAAATATCGAAATTCATTAAATTAGTCACTTTTCAAAGTTACATAAAAACTATAGATGCGTTGCCCGCACACTGAAATGGCGAACTGAAATGAAGGCAATTGCCGCCATTCCGTTTAGTTACGCGCGAACCTGTGTTGTGATAGTACGCTCTGTAACAATAATTTGTGTGTAAAAATTTAAAAAACAACTAAAATTATCTCTTTCTAACAACAGGTGTCCCCTATATTAGTACTTATTTACTTTCTCTTTCTTTATTCATACAAGATATTATTTGGTATTTGTAGCCGTTTTTCAGAGCCGCTTCGTGGGAGTATGGCACGTCTATATTATAATACGTCATTGTCACTTTAACATTAAATTGCCTCTACACAATAAAGTAAGAAAGGTTTCTCCATTTTCTTTGCGCTATTTGTAGTTAATATTTTTCTCACTAAACTTGTTATACTTTTATGAGAACATCGATTATTTGTAGTCACCTGTGAGGCTTATATAAATGTATCAATCAGAAGGGAACACTGGCTTCTAAGATACAGGTACATACCTAGTTTAGAAGACAGGGTCTCAAGCTTGTAAATCTATACCATAAACCATATATTTGTACTTAGATTAAGTTTCATTCTTATGGAGTAATAAACTTATTATTTATTTATTTAATTTTAAACATAAAAATATGAGGGATTGTATAAAACATAGTAGGTATGTAGGCGCTTTAAAAGCAATATTTCTAGTTAAATTTCGTCATTGCACTAATGTTTCTAATTTCATCGCCAGCTAATAATATTCAATATCATTTCTTCTAGGGTCCCCCGTGGCTTGGAAGACGTGTCGAAATACCCGGAACTGTTTGCTGAACTACTCCGAAGTGGCCAGTGGAACGTTCAGGAGCTAAAGAACCTGGCTGGTCTGAATATGCTGCGCGTTATGAGGCAGGTGGAAAAGGTGGGTCTGATTTATTTATTTACTAGCACTTTTAAATAAGCGATAATTTTATTAACATATGGAAAAATAATTTACATTGCACATACGTTTGTATTGATTCATATTTTCTTAATGGAATTAAACTCTTCATATTTTTTTTTATTTTAATATTTATAGACTCACGTCTGTATCCCCGAAGAGGTAGGCAGAGGAGTAATATTACATCCACATTTCGCCATAAGTTATTAGGTCCCACGTAATAGGGGGCGAGCCTATTGCTGTACCGGGCACATTACCAGACTCCGTGCTGCTACTGAGAATTTCCTAACGGCAAAACCCAAAAACACTTGCCCGTCTCGGGAATCGAACCCGAGACCTCCCAATCCCACGGGCACATTATGCCGCGAGAGCAGCGAGGCAGGAACTCTTTATATGTATGATTATATTAAAAATAAAGACCCACGCTGTGACTGTTCGCGTTAATCTCAAAAACTACTGAACGCATTTTCAGAAACATAAAGAAGTTATTATTTGCAGCCCGTAGTCCGCCCAGTCTGGTTGGCGTCGGATAAACCGGCCTATAGTAAGGGAATAGAGAATGCACTTGTGATTGTACACATCCTTGTGCACTGATTTGGGGCTGACAGCCTCGATCGGTCGGTCGCTTTATCAAGTCATTAACATCCCGTCATTTATATTTAAATAAGCCAACAGTTAAAACACAGCCATTATAAGCTTTATCTTCAAATATACCAATAATTTTATTTCACTCTTAAGTCATTTCATATTCCGATAAAAAATAATACTTGGTGTCTGTAATCTGTGCCAATTTATTTATTTAAACGTCAATGTAATTGCTTCCATTGATGTCTTAATTATACATCCGGTTTTTATCGAACGTTAAAGTAAATGGTTATGGAATTATTCATCTTATTCACATGCAGTTAGGGTTGAAATAGCCTTTGGGTTCTTGATTATTATCACCCCCTTTAAGCGGCTTGAAGAGGGGAATTATGGTGAAAATACAATTGTTTTTTTATAGGCTCACGGCTGTATCCCCAAAGAGGTAGGCAAAGGTGTAATATAATACCCACATTTCGCCATGAATTTTATTTGTCCCACGTAGTAAGGGGCGAGCCTATTGCCGTTACCGGACACATTGGCCATTGATGTCTTAATTATACATCCGGTTTTTATCGAACGTTAAAGTAAATGGTTATGGAATTATTCATCTTATTCACATGAAGTTAGGGTTGAAATAGCCTTTGGGTTCTTGATTATTATCACCCCCTTTAAGCGGCTTGAAGAGGGAAATTATGGTGAAAATACAATTGTTTTTTTATAGGCTCACGGCTGTATCCCCAAAGAGGTAGGCAAAGGTGTAATATAATACCCTCATTTCGCCATGAATTTTATTTGTCCCACGTAGTAAGGGGCGAGCCTATTGCCGTTACCGGACACATTGCCAGACTCCGAATGAGTAAAGTACGAGTGAGAAGTCGGAAAAACTCAGTAGCACTTTTGCCCGACCCAGGAATCGAACCCGGGTCAGGCAAAGCTGACAGAAAGCTCCCGATTAGCAGACACATACGCTATCCACTGGACCACGGAGGTAGACAAGTCTTTTAAACACTCATAGATTTTTATCATATTAAATGTATCTGTATGAAGTCGCTTAATAGACCTGAATTGTCAATTATCGCTCGTCCCGTACCTCGCGGAGAATGTTAAACCATCATGAAGAACTTTGACAGTAATTATAGGGAGTCAATAAATTTGCTTAAAATAACATTTGTTCTATCGTTTAAAAATGTTTTCTATTTTATGACCATGTTGAAATAATAATAATAATATTCTACCACATTCACACAACACCCTCTAGGCCCAAACTAAGCAGAGCTTGTACTATGGGTACTAGAGAATGGATAAACATACATAATTATGTATACTTTTTTGTAAATACATACATATTATACATAGAAACACCCAGACCAAGACAAACATCCATGTTCACGCACACAAATGTGTGACTTGAGCGGGAATCGAATCCGTGACCTTCGGCGTGGCAGTCGCTTACACTCCCGCTTCGCCAACCGATCGTCGCATATACACCATGAAATGAAATGATATGTTACAATTTGATTACGAATATGCAGAAGGAACAAAATCCCTGTTTCACAACTAAGACAGGTAGACGTATGTACGGAATTCTAAACCACCTTTATGCCACTCAATGTCCCACAAATCAGAACATTCACAAGGGCCCGGAAAAGTGTAAACAGTCTGCACATACACCCGAAAACTAAACAAAGGAGAAGGAATGCTTAATATTTAGGGCACAGTGACATGATGCCGCAAAACGCACAGCAAAGGAATTCCTTTCAAACAAACTGTCTTTGTCTAAGATGAAACTAATTTGGTTTACTCTGCCTTCTTGTTGTCGTTAGATTTGCAAAACAATGAACAATGTATTTTATTCGAAAGGAAGAGATTGTTTGGAGCGATATAATCTTCTCTATTTGTTTGTTGATTCTCCCAATATATTCCTCAAAGTTTGCGCAGATTTTGTAAATAACTTAAGCTTTACCGATATAGCACTCTCTTAGTTTGCAAATGAGTACAAATCGAATAGTAAGATTATAAGAATACAAGTTGTAGAGATGTCTGTCTTACAAGACACTGATGGCTATAATTTATTTTTTGTTCAAATCAATATTATAACAATGCCGTATATATAATATGCCGTGTGGTTGACGGCATAGAATACAAGTGTCACCACCCCCTATCTTCCCGTGGGTGTCGTAAGAGGCGACTAAGGGATAACACGATGCAAATACCATCTTTGCGTAAAGACGGAAAACTTGACGTCAAACCCTATACGACTGCCTCGTTGGTCTCGCGGCATAAATGTGCGCGTGGGATCGGGAGGTCCCGGGTTCGATTCCTGGGTCGGGCAGTGTTATTGGGTTTTCTGTCACAAAACTCTCAGTAGCAGCACGGAGTCTGGAAATCTGCCCGGTACGGCAATAGGCTCGCCCCTTATTACGTGGGACTAAAATACATCTGGCGAAAACTGGGTGTAGAAATACACCTCTGCCTACCCCTTCGGGGATAAAAGGCGTGACGATATGTATGTATGTATGTATGCAATATAACAATTAAGCAGTGCACCATACAATTAAAGGCTGTATTGTTTTCAAACTTCCCAAGATTTTTTTTATTTTGTAATGTTACTCATATTACAGATGAGCCTATAGCAATATAGGTTGTCAAGCGTAACAGAATAATAAATATACATTTATTTTGCAGGTCCGTGACGAGATGCGAACCAACGGAGTCGAGCCCGAAGAGCACCTCGATTCACCAAACGACAACGGCAACTGTACCAGCAATGCGTTCTACACCGAATACGTGTAAATCACCCTTACATTCCGGCAACTGCTAATTTGAACCCTATTTCTATACGTTTCAGTTTATTTTCGTTTGTTATGTAACTTGATTACGTAGTAAGTGTTTAAATAAATATGCGGCGGCGTATTAAGAATTGATTAAAACTTTAATTCTTTATCATCCAAGTACTTTTGAAACTGTAATTGAAATGAACACAAATTGTCGTCTCCAATTTAAATTCAATTTCAAAATTGCTTTAACTTCTTTCGTATTATTTGTTTTGATGAAAAGCTATTTGATATTATGGCACAAAAGTTATAGCTAGAATTTCAACTCGTATTGTTCAAGCATGTTTCAATTTGGCAACAACCTCCTTAACAACCAAAACAAACAAACATATCCATTTCTTAGAAGTTGTGTAGTCGGAACATTTACTGAAATAGATATCAGATTATATCAAATAGAACTAAGCTTTGGTAATGTTTCGAATCTATTTGCATTCACTAATGAACTGACAAATTTCGGTCACGACGAACTTGCAAATAAATGCGACGGTTTTTGTAAAAAAAATCTGGAGCGACCAAATGAGACTCTAGAATTTATTTTTATGCTCCTTTACGTTTGGCAAATGATACAATATTAAATTATCACAATGGATCCTGCTGCAGTAAGAATACAATATTTTTGAAAATAAGTTGTTTTAAGTTAATTAATTTGAAATTACTAATAATAATTTTACTAATTTTAAGCTATATATGGACTGGGAAACGTTTCCTGTGGTTTATATCTTTTTATAATGAGAACGTCACTTAATTATAAGGTTTTGATTTTAGGAACAATCAAAATAATTTGAAGCTAATAACATAGTAACGGTAAATCAATTCTATATTCATATAATTAATACGACGTGTTCCATATTGATCAACTGAATGCACACCACGTACTATCAATGAATACGGTTCGTCAAATCAAACGAACCATCAACTCTAATACCAATAATCCGACGATCACGCTCAAATTCACCCACAAATTCCACATTCAAGAGCTCATCAACTATGCCGATAATACTGGATTACCATTCAATTTGCAAAACCTGCTCGCAATCAAGTTACATAATATTTATTCACAAAATAAATTGCTACATTAAAAATTCAGTTCGAAGATGATAAATAGACGCTGAATGACAACTCTGATATCATAGAAATGGCAACTGTATTTACCCAAAGACGAGTCTGCCAAATTCGCGTCCAAATTTACCATCAGCAATGTTATATTTTGTTCGGAAAATAGAAATTTTGCGCTCAAATTTGCAGTTGCGCACACTCGATACACTCGGGCCATAAATTCAATCTGACAGTTTGATTCCAATTGATGCGTGTTTAACATGATAAATGTCTGTGTACCAATACGAGCGCCTTTTTCACACTTGTTAGGTTTCCTGTAAACCATTGGATATAACAACTATGTCGTGACTATTGGTTGGTTTCCATCAAACTAGTGGCAACATCTTGGATATTTTTTGAAGACTGTTGGTGTAAGTTTATTACACTTAATAGGGTACATCAGATATTCAGATGATAATGCTATTGGCAGTTAAATTGGAATGGAAAGCAATAAAATCAAACAGGCAGTTTGAACCTGACGAGTGTGGATAAGCTCTAGCCGTGACGCAATAGCGTTGATATGTGTCTGTTTAGTTTACATTTACACAGGCAGCGGAGGTCATATTTCAAAATAAACAGTTTGGAAAATCTCAGTCAAATTGACATCGCCGAAGAAAAGTTCGGTCTGGCTTTTGTAAAAGAGATTTATGTGTACTGACAAAAGTTAAATTCTTTGGAATGTTTGTGGGAACTTGCAGCTGATTTACGTGACGTTAATATGTGTTAGACGCCAGTCTGAGAGTATTTAATGATGTTTACAGAGCTGTGTGAAATTCATAGTAACGTACTCTCTAACCTCATAATCATCAAAAGTTTACAACATCTATTATTCGTAATTAGCTACTAGTAATTACAGAAACATAACTTTATTGCTAGATATCAAAATAAATACCGTGAATCAAAAAGCAATAGTTCATTAAAGAAATCATAAGAAAACTTAAACAGTACAATCAGTACAAATGAACTCAGCAAAGCTAAAAGTTTTAATCTCGGATTTTCTTTTAGAAGACATTTAAAACTAAAAGACTACACTTTGCCTAGAGAAATAGTGAATCTTAAAACTGAATACTACTGATAGAGAAATTCAACGATAATTACGTCCTTTATATGGTTGCAACAGAAACGTGAGTAAAATTAACAGTCTTATCAATTGTGGAGCTAACACATTACAGTTTTTTATGGAGAGCGAGGTACTTTTGCATCGGATAACTGCTTACAATGTGCTGGCATGCTGGGCTTCTTTTAAAATCAATAGAGTGATTGTAATCATAGTATTAATCTTATTCAATCCATATTTACAGAAGCTTATGTTCTTTACTTGAAAACAATGCCTACAAAATCTTACTCTCAAATAAATACTCAGCAATTTTTCCCTAAATTTATAACAATTATAACAATTACTTAAGCCATAGGGTCGGCATTTGTTTTCTCAAAATCGTCCGGCCCGTTTCCAATTCCGTTCAGAATTCAATTATCGAAATCATAGCCGATCCGTGTCGAACAGAGGCCAATTTTGCAATAAACTAAAGTTTATTGTGCTGCACCATTGATTTTATCCGACCCAAGTTTTGGCAATACAAAGCCGAATTTAGCGTCTTTCTGACTTAGAACGGTTGGCAGCCCGGCGAGCACTTTCGTAAATAAAAGTTAAAGTTTTTGATATAAGAGACGAGAGAGAACAAACTTCTTCTGAACTAGTTCAGCTAATTAATCTTGCAAGCTAATAGCTATATGCATTAGAGTTTGGAAGTTCATCGCAAACTTTAGCCCTCGCCACAACCGGAACAAACAAGACTACAACTATGCAAAATTTAGCTTCCCCTTATTACGTGCGAATACCTACTGACCTAAATAGTCTAATACCTACATTGTTTTCATTAAACTTAAATAAATATTCGCATTAGTGCCTAATCTTATAATAGGCTTTTACATGAAACTAAACTATGGCTCAGTATTTTCATTTCTAATGTCATTGACAGTTAATATCAATATTAGAGGACAAACATATACAATTTATAGGTAATGCAATTATTGATGCTGAGAGCCCAAAAGCTAACTTTTCGTAAGAGGTCTTAACTTTGGGTCGAACTTGTCACTAGCAAAAGTTTACTGTATGTCAGTGAGCGCCAAATAACTTTGCCGCAACATTTAACGACGTTGTCTACACAGGAGATAATTTTCGAACATCTATCAATTGAACGGCTGCAAGTACTATTGAAGAGGACGTGAGGAATAATGACCATAGAAATAAGTTTGAAATTGAGACAATACGAAGGAATAGGAACAGGCAATTTATATAACACATAGGTTAGCAACTCACACTTGCACGTAATGTAATATTCTTAAGAGAAATAAATCGGCAAATATAGATACTATTATACTGGATGAAATTATTTTGAAATTTGACAACCGTGTTTATGTGGTAACTGTCTTAGGTAATCGAAATATATTAATCAATGTTGTAGATGCATGATACGTGTTATATTGTGAACTGTGCACTTCTTTCTTCTTATACAACTGACTCGTAGGTTGCGTTCACATATCACCGACTTAACAACTCCCACTCTTTCTGATAATACGATCTTCTACCTTGTTTCCATTAGCCCCTTTTCACTTCCTATCATTATCCAAGGTTGCATTATCAGGGATGAGTCTTTAGATAGAACTCAAAATTGGAATTAAAAGGAGGGCTTTAGTGCGAGAGAAGTAAAATTTACTGGGTAAATAGAAAAGAGAAATAAACGAATAAATATTTTATTTTACTATTGTAATTTAAAATAAAAAATATAAACGGTTCGATCTAGGAGAGTATGTAGGTAGCGAATAAAATTTTAATGGACATTGTAAATGAATTTTTTAATTGGTTGGCATAATTTTGAAATTTTAATCGTTTTAAATTGAAAAATTAAATTAATGGAATTGAAAGCTACAAGTTGTGAGTGGAAACATTCGGGACGCCTAACGGCTGAATTTTGGTACCTACCGTGTGTTTTCATTAATGGTTCATTCTGACTTTATCGCTTCGTATTTAATTGTTTTGTCGTCTCTTTACATGTGTTGTCGATGTCAACACATATTTTTAATGTTAAGTTTGTTTGATTCGGGCAAGGGTAGCGAGGCTGTTGGGAAAATATTATTTACACGTTTATTGAATGACATACTGCACTACACTACAAACACCTGTGAATCAAAATAGACGTGCAAATGTATCTTAATTGACAAACAAAATTTGTAAAACACATGGAATGTGAGTATAAATATCTCGAACCAATAAGCCAGGCTCTTGAACAACAGGCCCTTGACCGATCAAAAAAGCTATAAGCTAGTATACAATTATTCTAAGATCAAGTTGTGATGTGCGTTGTGCCAAAATGACCTAATCTTTTGTAAAATTAATTTTACACAGTACTATTGAACTGTGAATTGTACTTTTTCTTTTTATAATTTTGTATTTTAATATGGAGGGTAGGAAAAGAGACCGTAACTCAATGTCATAGGGACAATATTACCATCCGATAAAAACGATGCTGTGAATTTCTTATTAAGATATTAAAAATAGAACTTAAAAAGCGACTATTTCTTATAAATTGTGACTGAACAATTTTTGACCTGTATTTGAACTAAACTTAGGATTACTGGTTGTTATTTTGGTATTCTCTTGACTACAAGCATGTCATTTCTGAGGCGCACGATCAGTTTCAAACAGGGTGCTTACATTTAAAATATGGTCCTATTTATTAAGGTCTTACAATGTGAAATAACAGGGTTAAATGCTTGGTCTGTAACTTTTTGTGACCATAACGGTATTAATATATCCAAATGGATATACATTACAGATTAAGAAACATCTGTGTGCGAACACCAAAGCTTCAGAGACCTCACTAAAAAAGAGAAGAATAGTTTTTCTCTTCCAACGAAGTAATGCAATCAAACATGGATTTAATGTCTCTTCATTATATGTAGTTTAAAACTCTTTGCGCACCAATACAGCGATATCAGAATAAGACCATTACGCAACAGTGTGCAACAGTCCTAAGCTTTTATGAAGAAGGAACATATTTTATAGTCCAGAACAAAATGTTTTAAATGAATGACTTTCGTGCGCCTATCTGTAAGTTGTTTGGCGCATTGCGTATTAGCTTTGATGACGTAATAACGGTGACGTAATGATCCCCGGAATTTACGGGTACTCTTGCAAAGCGCCAACCAACCGAAATTCTGAACTGTTTATATATTTACTACACTTGATATCCAATAAACACGAAGCTGTAATGTAAGATTTGTTTTATTTGTCTCCTTTCCTTAGATTTCTTTTCTTAGTAATCCCGCCTTTGGTGATAAGCTTTATACGAAATGTTAGCGTGTTCTGAGAAGTAACCTCTGATTGCTGCCTCACCTGCTGTCAAATGAAGGGTTGATCGACGATAAAGGGTTTATCCGACAGTAAACAATGTATTTTGGGGTAAGTATATGTAGTTTGGACAAACGGTGATATCTAATAAACAGAATTTCATTTTACTATGTACGGTGAAGCTTTTGAAACGATTCAAAAGCTTCGCTGGTGTCACAAGGCATATAATAAGGTCTTTAAAGAACGCTCAAACTTAGTACGACTAATTTAGGGAAAACAAATGTTTGTCCTAACGTCATCAGCAGCCCTGTATATTATTTGTCCCACTGCTGGGCACGGGCGTCTTCTTATTACGATAAGGGTAATGCCTATAGTCACCACGGTGGCCGAGTGCGGGTTGGCAGACTTTACACGGTGTTTTCCTTCACCGTTTAGCGAGCAATAACTAACAATTGACAATAAAATTGTCCTATAAAATCTAATCCACGACCACAGGCCACCTAGTATGGTTTGTGTGATTTTTTTTTATTAAACTATCCATACATTCATTAGTGCCCTTTGATAGCCAAGTATTTAAGTTATGAACTTTGTCATACCGTACAGTTGCAGCATGCTGCTGTTTTCAAGTTATAAGGTACTGCAAGCACACTGGCAACCAACTTGTGGCATTTTATATTGATGTTCTGTTATGTATTCTACGCTACACAATTTAAAGATCAGATTGAAATAACAATTAATTAAATCGCTTGTCCTGTACCTCGGGGAGATCTTTGACAGTCGTTACAGGGTGTCAGTACATCTAAATAAACTGACACTAGTCTAAACCATGGAAAATCGCTATCCCTTCCGGTTGCGGCGGTCAGACAGGCAGTCGCTCCGTGGAAAAGCTAATATTCAGCCAAATCCAGTTAGACTAGTTAGTGGACCCCAGGTTGAAACTGGGAACTGCTGAAACGCTAGGAGGATGATTGAAATAACAACTTATTCTTTGGATTGGAGCCGTGCCGTTACGGTGCTTGCGTAATGTGTCGCCTTGAGATGCGCTTTGCCTCCGTTCGCGTTGAAGTGCATAAAAGTTATTTTCACGTCTCTGTAATATCGTTTCACCATTTCTCACATCATGTGATTGTATTAAACTAATATAATATACCAGTAGGTAAACTGTTTTTTTTTATATCTGGCAAGGACTCTAGAAATACTCAAATAAACAATTTAATAATAAATATAAGGTAAGGCAAATTACAAAATTACATCCAAGTTAATATAATTACAAAATAGCCTTTGCCATTAACAATCCGTTACGAAAATTAATGACAAAATAAAACATTAATTTATTGGTTATAATTTAGTAACGAAATTTATGATAGAGATCAAATTTATTAGTCTCTGTAATTAATTATCATCGTTAAAAGTCAGTCAGTTTCCTTTATTTGGTTTGGCCGTTCTCCAAACGAGAACCAACATTGTTTGCAAACAATGTTTCTATATCAAAGTGAGTGAAACAGAAGTGTTGGGTCTCTTTCTTTCGAATCAATTTACGAGTTATTTCACACTTTGTTTGTTTATCTGTAGAGGAGGTAGTAGGTGTAGATAATGACTTTGTAATGTCTGTGTTCTTTTAAATAAGGGTCTTCTGAAATGATGCTCACTACGCGGCAGCACTGAGGCATCAGGTCCAGAAACCTGTTAGAACTATCTAAGCCCCTATATTTTCGTACGTCTGTATTTCTTTGTATTATGTGTGTGTATGCGTCTGTACATATCTGACGTCAGTTTGGACCTGACGCATACTAAGCGTCGTCTGGTGGTAGAAGAAATATCAAACACCCTCATTGTGCAAGATAGATTTGATAGCTTAGCTATCCTTTTATCCTTTGCAGTTTTTTGCAATCAACTCCTGAACTTTTATAAGTCTCTCCTTATTTGCTAGTGACTCAAAATTAGAATTTGGCCTACTATACCACGCTGGCCAGACGGGTTGGTAAAGGGGTTGATGCTGAGTTTGCCGTCTCTTCGTAAAGATATTATTTGCTTCGTGTATTTTCCTTAGTCGCCTCAACTACATCCACAGAATGAAATCGGGTAGTGACATTTTGTTTTCTTAATCCGTCGCCACACGGACGAGTCATTACATAGGTCCAGTAAATACACGGTTTCGGATACACGGACCATGGAGACGGACATAGGCTACCATAAGTTGCAAAAATTAAACTGGGAGGGATTGTAGGGAGGATAGAAGTTTGTACGACAGAAATCCTCTTGGAATTAAAAACGCATGCGTGAACAATTGAGTGCTGCGCATGTGCTATCTGTCAGTACTGTCAAGTGTCACATCATACATATTGTCATATTGTGCGTGAAATACATTGTTCGCATATCTAAACTAATAATTATATACTACGCTCAACCGGCTGAAACGATGTTCTCTACCTACTAAAATTATAAAAGCGAAAGTGTTTTTAGATATTTATATTGGACATGAATTGAAACACGGCTTTGAAATTGTCATGGATACTGTACTGAGTGAGTTACTTTGTACCTTATAGAGCTTCTGACTCTTTAGAAGAATCAGGAGTGTCTTCACACAACTTGAGACTGAAAGTAGATAATATGTGTTACCCCGAATTTAACACGCGCGAAGCCGCGGGCAAAAGCTAGTAAAGACTAAAAATGACACCATTCCATGTCATCCCATGATACTTAAGAGACGACTAATTAACATCCACTAAGTAAATAGTATCGTAGCGAAGGGATGAAAAAGGCGACAAAAAACCTGGACTGGTCAATCCAGCGTGGTATGGGTCAAATCCTCCTGACTCACAGCGCTACTGTGTACCAAAGAGCGACCTTTGTCCAGCAGTGGTCTGCGAAATACTGTATATAATACATAGGTATAGACAGTCCTGTTAACAAGGCCAGTGACGAGTGCCGAAAGCCCCTCGGGTATTGAATGTACGGCCTCGTGATACATCTGACGTATGTAGTACAGCATAAAGCCAGATGCTAACACTATGTTAAGAGCCGATACTCCTACCACTTATTGCAAATTGAATACGAAGAGTTTTGAGTTATTTAAAACAAAATTATGTCACTGTGTCCATGGTCGCACATCAGCCAGCATCAAAATGACTTATATATTTAGTTACTAGCTGTTTCCCACGGTTTCACCCGCGTCCTGAGGGAACTACTTCGCGTACCCGGTTAATTTATAGCCTAAGTTACTCCTTGGTACATCAGCTATCCGCCAGTGAAAGTCCCGCCAAAATCGGACCTGCGGTTCCAGAGATTAGTGAGAACAAACAGACAGACAGACAGTTGTAAAAAATGTCATTTCGGTATATATACCGTGTATACATCCATATGCATTAAGTAAAAAGCGGTTATTTTAATATTACAAACAGACACTCCAATTTTATTTATGTGTATAGATTAGTATATTTGGAGGCATGAGAAAAGGTTATAAAGTAAATCATACCGCTGTGTCATCTTAGGTCGAAGACGTTTTTCCGTAAGTTAATGAATTACATCCCATCACTTTTACATTTATTTATCGTGTGAGTGTGTGGCCAACTCTAGTGTCGGAGTTTTTCACACTATCCGAAGGCCTCCGACATGGCCTAACGATTCTTAACCCGAGACAAGAACCTGGACCGACTGTTTTACGTGCCTTCCAAATCACGGTAGTGCTCAGATGTAAATGCCACACGTGGTCACCCATCCAAAGGGCGACCTACGCGCTACTATCCCATCACTAATAGTCACCCAATCACTAAGCCATGAATGATTTATGGAAATCTAGGCGAGAGGCCTTTGCGCAGTAGTACACTACAGGCTTGTAAAAAATTAAATGAAGGCAATTCTAATGTAGTAAGTAGCTTTGTGATAAATCATATAATCTTAATATATAAAATCCTTGCGTTACTGACTGACTGACAGACACGCTACAGCCGAAACTATTGGGCGCAGGAAGCTGAAATTTGGCATGTATGTTCCTTGGGGACCGTAGGGGTGCACTAAGAAGGGATTTTGCAAAATTCCCACGGGATCGGCCAAAATGGGTAAATTTAAAAAAAATTGCAGGCGTAGCTGCTGGCGTCCTCTAGTCAGTGATAAAATCTATCAATAATAGTTTTTTTTTGTATTTTCTGTCACATACATAGGAATTTTGTAAACATATTTCACCTTCTTATTAATAGTCTGTTAAATGTTTCAAGAAAAGCCTATACATATGCGTTGCATAGGATTCAACGCAGATCTCGTTTCTGGTTAGGAAACTAGAAACGAGATCTCCATGACATCGAATGCTTCTTTCATCAAAAGTTTTACATTTCCCATACAAAATTAAAGACCAAATTCACCGAAACAATATATATTTTATTATTTAATGTTACCTTGAGCAGTTTCATGAAAAATGAATCTTCCTTTGTAAATGACTTAGTTCTATAGCGCAGTCTAGTTGACGCTTCCCTCCGTAGTGATGAAAATTCCAAGAATCCCTCCTTCCTGATCCCTCTGATGTTTTCAACACAAATAGCAACTAATAACTAAAATCGCAAGCTCGGTTTGCGCCTTAGGCACTGCAATATTTACTCAGTTGGAGTAAGTATTTAACTACGTAAGTATAACTGTATAAATAAAATACATATATTATATATGTTACCGTAAAATATCAAGAACCGTAAATTCAGAAATTTCGTAAGAAATTTAAAAACATTCGTATGATTCTTAATTCGCTTTTTCTGACGTAAGTATGACACTGACATTTTATCGAAACTGTATTTATCTTTTACTATTATTATATTTACTGCCTCGTTGGTCTCGCGGCATAAATGTGCGCGTGGGATCGGTAGGTCCCGGGTTTGATTCCCGGGTCGGGCAGTGTTATTGAGTTTTTCTGTCACGAAATTCTCAGTAGCAGCACGGAGTCTGGAAATGTGCCCGGTACGGCAATAGGCTCGCCCCTTATTACGTGGGACTAAAGTATATCTGGCGAAAAGTGGGTGTAGAAATACATCTCTGCCTACCCCTTCGGGGATAAAAGGCGTGACGTTATGTATGTATGTATTTATCAAGTATTTATTTATAGACCAGGGTAGATAATTTTTTAAACGATAAAAAATTATAGTAGGATGAAACCCATTGGAAAAGAAAGAGAATATAGCAAAAATTTAAGGAAAAATAAATTACGGGTGATCTGAGGTCGGGAAGTGGATGGGGTTGCGATTTTAAGGGTAAAAAAGGATTTATCTCGATTGCCAGCAAAACTACAAGTCCTACGGAAAAAACGTCAATGGCAAAGTTGTAGGTAATAAAAAGATCTACAACTTTTGTATTTACACTTTATTCACACAACGTCATAATTTATGTGAAAAATTCAAATAACCAAGTTTTTGGTTTTTTATTTTTAACTTTTACAATAGTTTTTTCTTTTACACGAAATTTGGTGAAAACTTGCCTTTTTATGTTCCGAACACACTGTAAATGTATTTTATTTAGAATATTTATTTTTACGCCTTATTATGACTTAATATCAAAATATCAGCTTTTTTTTTAAATTGTTCGGCATTTTGTTCGTTGAAATCTCTACTTTCTGCTGGTGTGAATAAAATATACCATACTAAGGTAAACGTTCTCAGAAAATGCAAAGAAATGAAACAAACTCGAGACCGATATTTTTATTCATAATGTACAATTTTAAGATATTTATTAAAATTAATAATAATAATAATAATAATAATATCTTTATTGTGGATCATAGGTAAGTACATAATACAGATGTTATAATGATAATTTTGCTCAGCTATGTCCCGCCTGTTGGGCATACAATAGTTATACAAAGGAATATAATATGTAATTAATTAAATAAGCAGAAAAATGTCAATACAATGTCACAATAATCACAGGCAGTAGTTAATTACTTTCTCGAAATTTCTTACTGAACACATCATGATGATTGAGGTATACTGTAATGGATCAATGATTTATCAGTTAAGTAGTCATTTATCGAGTAATAACACTTGCTTACTAACAATTCCTGTAGTTGTTTTTTAAATGTAGATATTTCTGTGACTATTCTGATTTGCTTTGGAATATTATTAAATACACGTGATGCTGTACAGAAGATACTTTCGTGCATTAAATGTGTCTTACTAGGAACTATTTGCAACTTATCTTGATGTCTTATGCGTGTGTTATAACTAAACAGCTTAGGATTATTTTTCACAAATAATGCTACTTCCAGGATATATAAGCATGGCAAAGTTAGGATGTTGAGAGTTTTGAAATATGTTACACAGGAGTCGGTTTGATGCAGATTGAACATAGCTCTTATGCAACGTTTCTGTGCTATAAATACACGGCCCTTGTCTGTACTATTTCCCCAAAATATCACGCCATATCTAAGGTTTGACCCGACGTAGCCATGGTATGCTGTTAATAAGGTTTGCTGATTTGCTATTTTACTTAATCTATTGAGAGCATACGAAAATTGATTAAGTTTTTTACACACAGAGTCCACATGTGACTTCCAGTTAATTTTACTGTCAATATGTAATCCTAAAAATTTTGTTACATCAGTTTCCTTTATATCATTATCTAGATATTGTATTTTTAAAGGTCCCGTGCGATGCGTACGTATTTTAAAATTCATTATTTTGGTTTTATCTATATTAATAGTTAAATTGTTGCTTTTAAGCCAGTCTATGATTTTTACTAAGGATTGATTAATGTCAAGTTCTAAATTAGTTGTATTATTATTGGTAAATAAAATCGTACTATCATCAGCAAATAATGTCATGTCATGTTTTGTTATCGAAGGCATATCGTTTATATATACTAGAAAGAATAAGGGGCCCAAAATACTTCCTTGTGGGACACCAAATCGCGTAGTTCCAGTTTTGGATGTGTAAATTTCTTCGGTCATTGATTGTTGGTTCAGCTGCCGAATCTCTGTATACTGTTGCCTATTTGAGAGATATGATTTTACGAGATCATAGGCGTTACCTCTAATTCCATATTTGTACATTTTGTTTAGTAGTGTTCTATGTTCTACGCGGTCAAATGCCTTCGACAAATCCATATATAATGCTATAGCTGGTAATCCTTTATCCAAATTAATTAGTACTTTCAGCAAAAAATTATATATTGCTAGATTTATCGATTTGCCTTTTCTAAAACCATATTGACTGGTGGTTAAAATGTTTTGGCTTTCAAGGAACTCATATATACACTTAAACATTACCTTTTCAACAATCTTTGCGAATACTGTTATAAGTGCTATTGGCCTATAATTGTCTATATTCGTCCTATCACCTTTTTTATGCACTGGTTTTATGGTCGATATTTTAAGTTTATCTGGATAAATGCCATGTTCTATGCACAGATTAACTATGTAGCTTAATACTTTAATTACTCGAAAAACATAAGATTCCATGCTACATTGATAAATAAGAACTTAAAAATCGATATATACAAATAAAATTAGCAACCAAATAGGTTAATATTAAATAAGACATCTACGATATTTTGAGAAAGTTATAGAATCTTCTTTAAATTATAGCGTAGACTCCTATTTATTGCTATTTTAAGATAATGTATATACCTGAGTGACCCACAAAAAATTTAGCCCATCATGAGTTATTTTATAGAGAAAAGGGGAAGGGCTAGGTTGATCTGGGCCTTACTGCCTGTTATTTCGTATCAGCTGTAAAACAATTAGTCAGTATTGGAAATACAGAACAGGCAACAACATTGTTCATAAAAATACATGTCAGGGCTGGGATCCACCTAGCCCTGACCACCCCACTTCTCTATAAAATAACTATTGATGAGCTCAAATTGTCTGACGTAAAGATGCTATTTCAAAATAAATAAGTTGTTGAAAGTATACAATTATATTAAATATTGATAGTAATGATTTTTGTACCGGAAGAAATAAAGATCAGTTTTTAATGGCTGCAATACAGTTGAGTTCAACATGTTTTGTAGTATGACCATGCGTTTGAGGTCACTGGGACATGTATTCTCGTGTACAATAGCAATGTGCATTACCAAAGGGATAGGTACTACATTTTTAAACTACCACGATTTTCACACACAACCACGGCTGGTGTAACCCATGCCGAAACGTCGGGAAGAATAGAAAGGTATTTCATCTTTCTTTTCGTTCATTAACACGATTCAGACCCGTTACATAATCTTTAGTATAGGTACTACATTGTTTAAAATATTATCTTTTGGGTATGACCCATTTTTCCTGGGCGATTATTAATCCCGAAATATTGTCTGTGTATTGTCAAGCAACACCTATATACTAGGCAATATTTAAAACCAATGACGTCACTTCGGGGTAGATCCTGACCCAGGATAAAAGTCAATTCTTCCTGCCTACATGAACAGGCAGGAAGAATTGACTTTTAAATAGAAAAGTATATGAAACGTGCTTTTAATTACAGCTATCATTGTAGCAATAATGCCAGTTGTGGCATTTACATGCGAGCGCTACCATTTTTCGGCGGGCACATTAAGCTGTCTCTCCCGGTCCCTGTCTCAGGACAAGGATCGTTAGGTCATGTCGGAGGACTTTGGGCGGTCTAAAATTCCAACAACAGAGTTGCCCACACATTCACACAAAAGAGAAAAATGGCATTAAATCGAATTACAATGAGCAAGGTAAATGCTTGTCCTAATTTCTGACGTATCAACGTTGTCATAGAAACGCATCCTAAGGTTTGTCAACAACCGTCTGAATCAAAGGTCCTGGCCAGATATCTCATTACTCCAATTTCGAGCGCTGAGTTTCCAAGCTGCACGGCAATCGCATTAAGCTTGCAACAGTAGAATTAGTTTAGGCATGACATACCTTACGATGCATTCGATGCACTAACATCTGATCTTGTATAATTAGACTAGCACATCTGTTCAAAGATTAAATGGGGTAGTTGAACGAAACATTTTCGTGTAAAATATAGATATAAAATATGTTTTATCTGTCTGTCGCCTTAGGCTTATACCCCATGTAGTGTGTAGCGGTACTTCACATATATTTTTATAAAGGGAAACAACGAAGATCTTTTTAACTCACCCTATGTGTATCACAAAGGTTTTGTGTCGAGTGAGGATTAAACTCGCAACACTCGGCGCGGTGCTAAAATGCTATCAGATCGATAGCATCTATCTAAATAGAATCACAAAGTCAAAGTCAAAGTAAAAATCATTTACTCATCTAGGTCACTTAAGAACGTCAATTTTTTAAATGGATTTTTTTTATGCTTCTACATTTACATTTATTGCCTCGTTCGCAAAGCAATAGGTAGAACCACGAGAAAGAACGGGCAATAAAACTCGTGGCCACTCTTTTGAATCGCCAATATTATAGTACATATGTATTTTATTTTTGTAAGGAGCTGCAACTGTTTCACATTGTACTTAATTACTTGTAAATAGTAATTAGTTACAGACATAATACTTAGGAAATTAATGCAGTTACTAAATTAAGTGCCTTAGTTAGCCTTCCAATGTGAATATTGTGTAACAGGAGCATCCACTTACGTCTTATTATGTAGGCAACTCGCGACCATGTTCAGAACTATGGTGGAAATGTATGTTACAGAAGTGTCTGTATATGAATACACAAAATTACAAAACATTAATTTACAGCCCATGATCACGAGTTATCTTCATCTTGCAGTTCATTAAAACTTTAATAAAATTAGTGGAACAACAATGCAAATGTAAATGTAGTAAGTTGAATGACCTAATAATACATGAACAGTAATTTAAAAGAACTAGAAATATTATATAAAGATTAACTGAAAAAATGCAAAGTATCTATATAATATACGTCACTGAAATAATCATTAATAGTATAATAACCTTTCTTAATAAGGCAGTCTTTTATTTTAGTTTTAAATGTACTAAATGGTAATTCTAAAAGACTAATTGGTATTTTATTGTATATACGAATACCTAGCCCGTTTTTTTTTTTTTTTTTGGTGTCGGGAAAATCCTCATGGAGTCCCTCCGCCTTGGGGGAAGGACGGAGGGGACTGTCAGACTCTTACTGACTAAAAACCAACCCGTGTTCTTCACGTACCCATGTGTCGGAGGGTCGGGTATCGCTGAAGCATTCCTCACTACCCCCCGACGGGTATTGGCCCGCCGGATGGTCAGGCGGGCCCCGAACAAACCCCCTTGGCGGCGGATGAAGGTGTTGGGCTCCGCCGCCAAAACACTCAGCGGCCGCAGAGGATAGGGAGGACGGCAACGCAACACCGCATCTCCTCTTCCTCTGCGGCCCCACCGCGACGCAACGATGGTGCGCCCCCATTTGGTCGCGGGAGATAGGGCGCACGGCAACGCAACACCGACACGCCTCTCCTCCCGCGACCGCACCCGACTGCGAGGGACAGAAGAACTGTCCGTCGCACCCGCCCCTTTGGACGCATCCTGCGCAGGCCTCCGTCTAGCCCACGCGGAGCGTCCCCTCCTGGATCCCTCTTAGCTTCACCGCGGGTCACCAATCCACGGTTACTGAGCCCCCCCACCACGACAAGGTGGAGATCCCACGAGGGGGGACGAATACCTAGCCCTACAAAAGAATTATTAACTTTATGTACACGATGATAAGGGGCATATTATAACCTATGCTGTTTCGCTTTTTGTGGTAAATAAACCTATATTTTGCCTAATGTACAAAATATTAGCAAATAAAAATTGCGAGGCTACTTTAAGAATTCCTATAGACTTAACGCTTAAACTTACTTAACGACTTAACGCTCGTTTCTGTAGAACGAAGATATTCTGAATATCCGCAGCTTTGCCCCATAACAAAATGCCGTAGGACATAACACTGTGAAAATAGCTAAAATATACTAAACGAGCCGTGTCGATGTCAGTAAGTTGCCTAACTTTTCTGACGGCATACGCAGCAGAGCTGAGCTTTCCTGCAAGACATGCTATGTGTGCACCCCATTGTAATTTATTATCTAATGTAATACCTAGGAACACACAACTTTTACGAAGAGTTAAAAATAAAACAGTTTTTGATTTGTGCTTTTATATTGAACTAGTTCATCATCATCAGCCTTTAACAGTCCACTGCTGGACTAGGCCTCTCCTTTGAAAGGAGGAATTGGCCTACTATACCACGTTGGCCAAACGGGTTGGTATAGGGTTTGTATCAAGTTTTCCATCTCTTGCAGTGTTGTTCTCTGCATACTATGCTCCCTCTCTCGGCTCTTACGACACCCATGGGATGATATGGGGTAGTGACATTTCGTATTCTTAATCCAGCACCACGCGGACAATGAACTGAACTAGTTACGAGCATTTTATTATCTATACACATCCATACATATTATAAAAAAGAAGTGCCCCTTTTGGCCTGCCTGTGTGTAGGAATGCAATAAACCCAAAACTAACGAACGGATTTTTGTACGAATTTCACCAATAGATAGTGTTATCCCTGAGGAAGGTTTAGCTGCATGTTTATATGGAGTATATTTAATTAATATATTAGGAGGCTTACGGCCGGTTTCTGAATTGAGAATTTCGCGTTGAGAACAATTTAAACACTAATTATATACTACTTAATCAATTTTGTGTTTCACAAAAAATAGTAGACCACATTTTGAGTATGTGTGCTTGTAAAATCTAAAATTTGACACAACATATGATCAACTCATGATCAACTCCATATCAACTCTATATTCGCGTTTCTGAAAACATTTGACATTTGTCAAACCTCACTTAGCACTGATAAATTGAGAAATAAATAATTATACAACTTTGCCTTTTAACCCGTGATCACGAGTAATATGACAGCCAGTATGTCAAACTGTCCACACTACGGTTGCCAAGCAGCGGTTATGTCATACTGACGTCTACACAACAAGAAGGTCGTCAAACAGAATTTATAGAAAAAAGGTTCAAAGACTATTCAATATTTAGAACAAATAGATTACAACATTATTAGGAGCAAATAGAAGGGAAAGAAAATATTAATAATAGATTTCCGTGTTAAATCAATACAAATAATTTCGCTGTGGCCTCCATGGAGGTATAATTCTATATATAGAATTACACCTCAAATATACCTGGCCACAAATATTTTGTATTAAAAATAAAACAAACTGACAAGTGTGCCTCTTTGTAAAATGTTAATTAATACGAATTTATGGTAAGTACCGGTTTTCTTACTTGTATCGGAACGTACTACTGTTGTTCGGTTTGAGTTATTCATGATTTGAAGAATATTCAGTTGCAAGTGAATTCTGTTTCACAGATTAGAGTGAGATTTTTTCAAAGAAAAAATCTCACTCTGACCTGTGAAACAGAAAAAAATTAAGTTGACTTCAACTAGTTCAGAAATTTTCAACAGATGAAAGCTGAAATTCTCAATTCAGAAACCCGCCGCAATTCTCGTATTTTATATGACATTGAAACTATATTATGAACGAATTGAGATTATATTTTGAATTGGCACAGAATCGGTATGCTGCTATTTGAATGTAATTTCATCTAATTTGACTTTTATGTTTCGACGTTGACACATTATTCAATTTACGATCTAGAAACGATAACATTCAAATAACAGTTGATTTTAGGAGAACACCATTTTTGAAATAAGAACGACACTGACATTAGAGCGAAACTGCATTTTGAACAAATTTAGTAGGAGAATTGGGCCTCTGGTGTATATGGAGCCACGGGAGAAGTTTAGTTGCTAATATGACAGAGAAGGTGTAATGAACATCCACACAGAATTAAGTTTTATGACTTATGTATTTATGTGCAATATAACTTTAAGTAGCGATACTCCAGTGGAGATACTAGCACACTGCTATGCCAAAGGAGGCTTGAGCCGTACCTCGCTGAGCACGTCAAGACCACGGATCCGCCTGTCGTGAAAATCTCTGACAGTCGTTATGGGGAGTCAGTACTCTGAACATATTTACTGATTTAAACTGTGGTATGTCGCAATCCTTTTGGCTTGCGACAGTTGCTATGGCTAGACGATAAAACCATTTTCATGGAAATAAAAATTGAGCATGCATGAGAAATTTGTTAAGTGTGAATGAAGCAAGACAGATATTTCAATATCGTTGCAAATGGCATTCCATAGTCTCTGCCTACCCCTGCGAGAAACAGGCGTGAGTCTATGTATGTGTATGTTTGTAAACATTTGAGTTCAAGTAAAACTATAGAATATCAATTCAATATCTCCGCGGGAATAACGCGTCTTCGTTTCGATTTATTGATGTTCATGGTTTCTACTAACGGGAAACATAAATTGAAAGCTCTTTACTTGAGTACATAAATATTTAAATTACACTACATGCGATGTTTAGAGTCCGGGCTAACATTGGGTAAGTTTGCAGTGGAAGCGATTAATTCATCCAGTCTTAGCCCAGGGCAAAGGTTTAAACATATATTACTGCGATTGAACAGCGAATATATTTCAACTTACCTGATATCTTCACTGATGTCAGGCTTGAGCTAAATTAGACACATTCACACAAATATATTGGCCAAAATAAATGAATGAAGAATCTTATACTTAGCTATTAGACTGCAAACGCTACGTTTTCAACACACGATGGCACGTGGACGTCGATACCGGATTCACACAATTTTCGGAAATGTTCATTAAGATACAACTTACCTTTTATCACAAATAAACCAATGCCAGCTGATCAGTTAGCGGCAATACACTACGGTTTTTGGTTTTACAAACAAATACAAGATCAAAAACGCGCTCACAAAACGGAATCTTCCAGAGCGAACCAAAAGCTAGGTTTTTTCGCTGACCGCGGGAAACGACAAAGAACCAAAGAGAGTGAATGACAGTTCAGTGAGATCATAGTCAAAATTTACAATAGACTAAACTAAACGTTACTAAATCGATATAATCGACTTGACCTAACACAAATAATATTTCTATTTCAAACATCCACCCGCCCCGGACCGGCCTACGGGTCCGCTAATCGGTTGGTAGACGTGACAATGTTGCAACCGCTCTCCGCAGAAACGAACCGTCCACCAAGACCTCAGCAAATCGGGGAACTCCATCAGCCCCAGTTACCAAACGAAGAATGCGCCCTCTGCGCCATCTGAGTGGCGGAAGGTTAGCCTCCTTGATCAAAACGAGGTCACCAATCTTGGGTGGATCGGTCTCGTCGGTCCACTTAACGCGTTGCTGGAGTATGTGCAAATATTCCAAATTCCAGCGTTTCCAAAAGCTCTGAGTAATCTGGCGTACCAATTCAAAACGCGAGAGACGACCAGGTCTCGTATCAATATAGGGGTACTCAGACAAGGCGACAAGTGGGAGACCAATCAAAAAATGGCCCGGCGTAAGGGCCTCCAAGTCACTCGGATCTGAGTAGATCGGGCACAACGGCCTAGAGTTCAAAACGGTCTCAATCTTACAAAACACAGTTGCGGGTTCCTCAAACGTAAGGACAGATTCACCAATTGTCCTGCGCAAGTGTGTTTTGGCCGATTTTACAGCGGCCTCAAAAATACCACCCAAGTGTGGAGAATTTGGTGGGGAAAACAACCAATTTATCCCACGGCGGGCCTATTGCCATATATATAGCCTTGTTGGTTTCAAGGAAATTAACAACATCATTCAAATAATTATAAGTGCCCTTGAAGTTAGTGCCGCAATCAGAACGGATCAAGGAAGGCAGCCCTCTGCGGGATACAAATCTGTCAAATGTGGCTACAAACGCCTCGGTCGTAAGCGAGGAGACCAGTTCTAAGTGTACGGCCTTTGTGGAGAGACAAACAAAAACACACAAGTAGGCCTTAACAGTCTTGCTGTTTCGAAGTGTCGATGTTTTCACCAAAAAGGGACCAGCGAAGTCCGTGCCAACACCGACAAATGTCCTGCTCTCAGTTACGCGATCTGCCGGTAAGTCTCCCATCAAGGGCTGCATGGCAGAAGCCTTGAGCTTATAACAAGGGATGCAGCGAAAGACTACACTCCGGATAATTTTTCGGGCAGACAAAATCCAAAACTCGCGTTGCAAAATGGCCAAGAGCGCATTACAACCAGCATGCGAATTCTTAAGGTGACGGTCAGTTACCAACAAGCGTACCAAATGACCGTCCTTGTGTAACAAAAGGGGGTGACGTGCCCCGTAAGGGAGGTTGACGTTCTTGAGACGCCCTCCAACGCGCAAGAGACCCGTATCGTCCAAAAAGGGGTTCAATTTAGATACAGCTCCCGATAATTTCGATCTCCCTGACTGAAGGATAGCAATCTCCTTCTCAAAGTGCGCCAATTGCACAGAACGAACCCAAAAGGTGAGGGACTCCTGTCGCTCCTATGGTGAAAGAAACGGTGTCAGACGTTTCTGTTGTGGGTGCCTAAAGTTAAAAACAAAACGCTTTATCCAAGCAGTAACACCTTACAACTTGTCAAGGGAGCTGTAGCGATTCAGCAAGAAATCGGGGTCAAAGGCGCATTCTACCTTCTCAAGAGCGAGTGTTCGTAGAGCCGGCAAATTAGAAGTATTCAAAACTGGCTGGTCGACTCAACCATTCCGGACCCCACCACAGCGAATGACCTATCAAACTAGGCGTCAAGCATCCGCGCGAGGCACAATCAGCGGGGTTGAGGTCACCTGGCACGTGTCTCCAAACAAGCTTGACTTCAGATTTTTGGATTTGGGAGACGTGATTAGCGACAAATACCTCCAAGGTGTGGACAGAAGCCTTCAACCAACAAAGAACAATTTGGCTGTTTGTCCAGGCGTAGGTCCCATTAATACAAATGCTTTTACCCAAAGTACTAGACACGTGGTTCAATAAGCGTACAAGTAGGGCTGCTCCCGAGAGCTCCAATTTTGCAATGGTCAGAGATGTCCGAAGGGATGCAATCTTGCTCGTCGCCATGATCAGGGAAACTCTCACCTGACCTGAGGCACTGACTGTGCGCAAGTACACCACGGCCGCGTGACCACGTTTCGAGGCATCACAAAACCCGTGAAGGGTGGCCTTGTACTTCCCGGGAGGAAGGATGGGACGAGGCAAAATCAAAAAAAAAAAATCAAAATCATTTATTCGTTTGCTGAACAAAGGTAAGGTAGATGTTACATACATTGTTGAAATTTTAGTTCTCTTTGCTCGGCCATACAGGCATGCAAAACACACATAGTATAAAATCAATTCATTAAAGTTAAATATCAAACATGTAAGGAAATAATCACAGAAAATGGCACTATTAATATATCACTGCAATAAATAAAAAATATGGCAATAATGAATAAGAATAAATAATTCAATTAACAATGTCAAAAATGTCAATGATTCATGAATATAATAGTTACAAAATGTCAAATATGTCAATGATTCATTAATATAAATTGAATAATGTCAAATATGTCAATAATTAATGAGGAAAATTATATGTAGTTACAGTCATCTGTCAGCCAAAAAATCACTAATTGTATAATAACATTTGTTAACTAAAAATTCATGTAGACGTTTCTTAAACATATTTAGGCTCAAACTTTTGATTTCATTAGGCAATTTATTATAGACAACAGGTGCCATACAGAATATGCTTTGGTGCATCAAAGCTGTGCTTGCCTTACGTATGCGAAGTCTTTCACTCATATTCTCCCTCCTATTACGCGTAACTTTGTCTGATAATTTCTCAAAAAGATCAGGATTTGACTTTACAAAGTTTGCTGTTTCATATATATATAAACATGCTAAGGTTAAGATTTTATATTTTCTAAAATATGATTCACAACTGTCTGTAGATTTTAAGTTAAACATCGCTCTTATGCATCTTTTTTGAGCTTTAAAGACCATTTCTTTGTTCGTTGAGTTGCCCCAGAAAATTATTCCATAACGCAGTTTAGAGGCAGTTGATCCGTGGTAAGCCATGAGTAATGCTTCATGGTTTACCGAGGGTCTTAGCTTATATAGTGCGTACGCTGTAGAGCTAATTTTCTTGCATAAGTCTTCAGTATGCGCTTTCCAATTTATTTTACTGTCAATAGTTAAACCTAAAAATTTTGCCATGTCAATATCATTAATCTCAGTATTCATATAATTAATGTCCAAATTTATTATTTTATGTCGTTGTGAAAATTGTATTAAATTGGTTTTACCGATATTAATTTTTAAATTATTATTATCCATCCATTTTATAATTTCTAATAATGTAGTATTAATGTCAGTTTCATACGAGTCATTATGTTTATAGTCAATTACAACTGTACTGTCGTCTGCAAATAAGGTAATTGGGTGAGAGGTCACTTTTGGCAAATCATTTATGTACAGGATAAATAATAACGGTCCTATCACACTACCCTGACCCACGCCATAGCTGACTGTACGCATATGAGAAACATATGTTTCTTCTTTTTTCTTAACAGGATTAATGTTTCTGAGTTCTGTATATTGCTTTCTATTCATTAAATAGGATTTTATCAGATTGTTAACATTTCCTCTTATACCATACGCATCTAGTTTTGCTAGTAAAACCTTATGGTCAACATAGTCGAACGCCTGTGTCATATCACAGAGAATCGCACTAACTGGTGTTCTACTGTCTACATGCGTCATGATTACATTTAAGAAATCGTATATAGCTCTGTTTATGCTCTTTTTAGGCCGGAAACCTTTTTGTTCTATAGCTAAAATGTTTTGGTTTTCTAGTACTGATATAATTGTTTGGATATAAACTTTTCAAAAATTTTTGAAAATACTGGTATCAAAGTTATTGGTCTGTAGCAAGGAGATCTCCTTGACGGCAGGAAGTGAGGATACAAAAGAGGTCCATTCCTCAACAAGAGTACCGCGTAGAGGTTCGTCCCAGGTCAATCCTGCTGTCCAAAACTTCTGCAAGAAGCATTTTGCCCAAAATATAACTGGACAGATCCAACCGTTTGGATCAAAGGTTCTGGCGACAGTAGACAACACGAGACGTTTAGTCCAAGAACAAGGCAATTTCAGGTCTACGTTATACGTAAATATGTCTTGGACTGGTCTGTACTGAACGCCGAGAACAGCCATCATGGCGGGGTTGTCAACAAACTCAAATAGATGTGGATCTTGCTGATGATACTCTGGCAAGCCTTCCAAAGGCGCTGGTGAGTTGGAAATCCATTTGCGCAACTCATAACCAGCGGAGGCCAAAATACTTATCAATTCGTCCCGCAGGAGGATCGCCTCGTCCGCTGTGGAGGCGCCTGAACAAGTGTCATCCACGTAAATATCGTTTTTAAGATGGCGGAGGCTCGTGGGAAACATAAGCCTTCGCGGTCTGCAAGCTCCCAAAGTGAACGTAATGCCAAGTAGGGGCTTGACCTTAACCCGTACGTATTAGTATTGAGCTCGTAGACGACCATGGGATCGCGAGGATTCTCTCTCCAAAGGATCAGCTGGAAGCGACGGTCATCAGGGTGGATAATTGTCTGCCTAAACATCATTTTTATGTCGGCCACAAAGACAACGATTCACCATTCAGTATCTTTCCATTCTTGTCTCTGATTGCTGTGTATTCTGAGGATTGAGTTTTTCCTCGAACTGCACGAACGGATTTCCAGAAAAACTTAATGTTTCTCCGAAAGTCGTCAGATAATCTACTATCCAACTCATCTTTCTTTTCCGCTTTTTTCCTTTTAACCATTTCTTTCACTATTCTTTTACACCTAACAAACTCCTTTCTTGCTTCATCTATGTCATCACTCGTTGCCTTTCCCATTCTTTCACTTGCTCTGGCAGCCAACCAATCTAACCACGCTTTCTTCTTCTCTGATACTGCTGATTGTACATCCTTGTCCCACCATGTATTCTTAACCTTTCGTAGTTTCCTTCTCTTGATCACACCACAAACTTTAGACACTACACATACTACATCTTCTTTAAAGGAATGCCATAATTCTTTCATATCATTTATGCCATCGAACCTCTCAAATCTTGCTATCAATCTTCATTTATACTCATCTTTCACATCTTTTTCTTGCAGATTTTCTACTTTTATTATTTCCAAGAGCCTCTCTTGATTATTTTCTCGGTGTCGCCATCCTCTAAAGAGCCCACTTATCCGGCTTAACACCAAAAAGTGGTCTGTATGGATGCCGATCTCTCGAAACACTCTCGTATCCAACACATTCTTTCTCAGTCGTTCATCTACTATTACAAAATCAATCATACTTCTCCTAACATTTTTCGCCTCACGTGTATACAAATGTATCCTTTTGTGATCAAACATGGTGTTTGTCACACAAATGCTTCACTCCAAACAAATCTCAAGCAGTTCTTTGCCATTTTCGTTCACACTCTTATCACCGAATCCACCTAAAACCCTTTCAAATGCATCTCGCTTTACTCCCACCCATCCATTGAAATCACCTAACAAAATCAATCTTTCATTATCCTTACAGGTCCTCAGAATCTCTCTTAAACTCTCCCAAAACTCCTGCCTTTCGTCTTTTTCTTGTTGTGACATACCCGTTACTATATTGACCGGGGCGTAAACCCCTACAATAAGAAGAGGAGTAAGTCCTACTTTCATTCTCATCCATAGTAGCCTTGCATTTACACATTCAAACTCTTTTACGCAATCATTCATTCGCGCAGACAGTATTAAACCAACTCCCTTGCAGGCTCTGGTGGTACTATCTACTCCGGACCAATACACCGTGTAGCTGCCATGCTTGGTAGTGTCACATCCTTTCTTTTTCGTTTCATTCACACACAGAACATCAATCTTTCTATCATCCATCATCTGGTATACTTCATCCAATTTTCCGTCCATTCTTCCGCCAACATTCAATGTTGCAAATCGGCTTTTCGCAGGCCGCTTTTCGCCCTCGCGGGAAACGAGACGTGACGGGTTGCGAACCGCGTCGCCGCCATTTAAAGAATTATTAATATCTGTCCTCATAGCGTTCCCACGAGTAATAGGGATTTAAAATATCCATCCCCGCAGAGCCCTGTACGGGGGTAAGATGGAATCCTAGCTGTGCCCTGTGACCACCAACACAGGCACCCTCCGTTTGAGACCAGCTTGCCCTCTGGCCACGAATCCCTCGGCACGGGTCGGTTGACCCCTTAGATCGGGGTTTTGTGTCGGGTATGGTCCCTGAAAGTTGGTTTAATTTCGGAGTTTTCCTTCTCCTAGACAGGTTGCCAACCAAGGCTAACGAGGCCCATCTCCCCGAACGTTTGGTTTAATTTCGGAGTTTTCCTTCTCCTAGACAGGTTGCCAACCAAGGCTAACGAGGCCCATCTCCTCGAAAACACAAATATATTGGCCAAAATAAATGAATGAAGTATCTTATACTTAGCTATTAGGCTGCAAACGCGACGTTTTCAAGACACGATGGCACGTGGACATCGATACCGGATTCACATAATTTTCGGAAATGTTGATTAAGATACAACTTATCTTTTATCACAAATAAACCGATGCCAGCTGATCAATTAGCGGCAATACACTACGGTTTTTGGTTTTACAAACAAATACAAGATCAAAAACGCGCTCACAAAACGGAATCTTCCAGAGGGAACCAAAAGCTAGGTTTTTTCGCTGACCGCGGGAAACGACAAGGAACGAAAGAGAGTGAATGACAGTTCAGTGTGAACATAGTCTAAATTTAGAATAGACTAAACTAAACGTTACTAAGGCCCGATTTTTCAATCCTCAGATAAACAACCAGATAGAATTTATTCTGAGTATAGCGTAATATTGCGTTTTTCAATGGTCAGATAGGGTTTATTTGTCGAATAAATCACCAAACTAAGGAATAAATTTAACTGCCCGATCCTCGGTCAGATAACCGCTTATTTGACTGTTAAGTTGACGTTGAAATACATTTGGTTGGATTTTAGGCGTGGTGGTGTTACGAAATATAGAAAATATGGTAATTTTTCATATTTTTGACGACGCAACAATCGACGAGGAGGCTATTATAAACGAATAGGTATATTAATCGACCTAGAAGGTGATAAAGAGTTGTAAGGCCGCGGGGCGATCATTTTATTACCTATATTGGATTCAATGGAGAGCTGATATTATGAAATAGTGAAATCAATCAGATAGCATGTATTTCAAACATTTATTATACCTAACACACACATTTATGGCATAAAATACATACTTATATTTTTAAAAACGAATTACAACTTAAATACCTAGGTACTAACTCACTATTTCACTAAAGACTAAATTACAATTATTCAACTACCAAAATTTACATCATAATACTATTTAACAGTAATATATTATTACGTTCATAAGTCTTAAAATTGTACTTAAATGTAAAGGTGTCTTGTTATGTTAAAACAGATGCCTAAAATTCTTTCTTTGGTCATGCTGGGAGCGTTGGCTCGTTTTTGAAGAGACAATATCTTAGACTCTCGTATTTAAGCTTTAATTTTTGGAACTAACCGTTATTTGTAGACACATTACATGAATAAGAAGCACTTTCTATATTTCCACGCACATTCCTTGTCCTGATTAGTTACCGCATCAGTCGTTTTCATTTCTATAATATACTTACTTGTATTTTTCTATGAAACTTACTAGTAGTCGAATGTCTTTAATCTCGCATTCAAATGAAAGATGGAATCCCCAGTGAAATGAAATTTAACAATATAACATCAGATAATCCATCTGAGATTTGTAATTTGTTTTCGAATTATTTTAGTTCCGCATATGTAAAAAGCGACCCCATAAACTTGGACTATGAAACTTTGCCGGTATCTGCTTTTGTTGATACAATCATTTCTGATTTATACATAACCAGAGACATGAGCTTATGTCTTTGGACGTAAATAAAGGCGCGGGTCCAGACGCTATACCTCCTTTTTTCTTAAAGCACACCGTGGAGACGATCAGTCTTCCATTGTTTATTATATATAATAATAGTCTGGCAAGTGGCATAATGCCACAGGTTTGGAAGACTGCTAATGTAATGCCTGTGTATAAGAGTGGGTGCAAGTCAGATGTTACTAACTACCGTCCCATTTCCTTGCTCTCAACAATGGCAAAGACTCTCGAACGTTTAGTACATAAAGAAATTTATTCACATCTACACAGATATATTAGTCCAGTTCAGCATGGCTTTGTTAAAGGCCGGTCTACTGTAACCAACTTATTGCTTTACACAAATTATCTGTTTGAAACTATGGATAGTTGCTTGCAGGTGGATTCGGTATACACCGACTTTTGTAAGGCATTCGATAAAGTGGATCATTCCATACTTTTAAAGAAGATAGCATATAATGGTATACGTGGTATACAATGACTCCGGTTCTGATGCCTTGTTACAAAAAAATCATATATGTTCACTTGACACTCATAGTAATAACACTGTATTGATGTTTTCTGACCAATTGGGAGTGGGTTTGGGTAGCTTAATAGATAGTTACACTAACCGTCCATTACAAAACTTTTGTTATCCAGGAGAAAGAATGTCTTCATTAGTTAATAAGTTAAAACATGCAGAATTAAATAAACACTCTACGGTTATTATTATGTATGGTGATAGCTTACTAGTTACTAGGAAAGATATACTAGCTTTATCGGATATAATGACTGATAGAAGTTCTAAAGTGGGGTACAATTTTATAGTCTGTGCATTTCCTTATTCTAAGACCTTATCTGATAAAGAAAACAACCAGATAAGTAAATTAAATCTATTATTATATAATAGTACATATCGTCATAATGACAAAATTTTATTCTTTGACACTAATACTTTTATTAAAAGTAATTTTATTTTAACAAAAGATACTATGTATCATTCTCGCTCTTTTAAACGACAACTTGCTAAATTATTAGCATTTAATTTATACAGTGACCCAAGTACTGTTAGAGTACATGACAATTCCATTATTGACATTCATAATAATAATAATTTAAATTAAATTATGAGACAATAGAGAACACCTCTAGCTATAATAAGATTACTCGTAACTCATTGACTAATACACTTAAACATAATAATAACAAAAAATTGATTAAATTAGTACATCAGAATATTAGAAGTATCTATACTATAATAAAACTGTAGAGGTGAAAAAGTCTGTACATTAAAGATATTTTGACGAAAATTAGCTAAAAAATCTAGGAAAATGCTAAAAAGCAATACTTGATAATTTTTAGAATTTATGTCTGTCTGTCTGTCTGTCCGACGTCTTTCCCTATGTTGCTAAAGATCTCTAAAACTGCGAAATTGATTTCAATAATACTTACTCTCATGTACAAAGGATATTATAAAATAGTATATGTTACATCACAATCGGTTGAGTTGTTTTCGGTGTACAGCTTGACCTGTCCTTTGTACATCATCATCATCAGCCTTTAACAGTCCACTGCTAGACTAGGCCTCTCCTTTGAAAGGAGGAATTGGCCTACTATACCACGCTGGCCAAACGGGTTGGTATAGGGTTTGTATCAAGTTTTCCTTCTCTTACAGTGATGTTCTCTGCATAATATGCTCCCTCTGTCGGCTCTTACGACACCCATGGGATGATATTTGTACATAGTCCCAAACAAAACAGGGATCATCCAAAACTGGTTATATATGTGGTGCCATCTATGATCATTATAAATTTGTTAGTAAAAGTATAGTTAGTCTAAATAGGTACCTTCAAAGTGTTTTATGGCTATTTACCCGACTTTTAAAAGGGGGCGATTCTTAATTTCGTCAGTATATTTTTACGTATTTTCGATAAATAAATTACTGGAACCGAGCATATTGATAGTTATCCTTCCGACCGATAGATGTCACTATTTTCAAATAATTTTCTAGCAAAATAAATGTTTCTTGCAAAAAGACAATAATTATGTGTCGGGTATCTCTCTGTTATTAAAAAAATAATAGAGTACAATATTCGGCACTTTCATAAACAAAAAGTCTGTGTCAAAATTTATTACAATGTCCACTTAATTTAAACGGTCAATCTCATTTATTTCAAATTATTATGTTTATATAATAATCATAAATAATCATTTTATTTTATTTTAAATGATAAAAACAATGACTATAGATCCTTTTTTCAATAAATTGTCGATAAGTCCATATTATTTTCTATCTCGGTCGGTTTGTATATGTGAACATAGATGGCGTTTTCTGAAGTGTAAGAATCTCCGTGGATTGATGAGGTTCTCGGTTAATTTTCTTTCGTTTTCGTCGGATTGGTGTCTTAGTCGTTTCTTTTGAATAATGAATGTGGATGTGTTACTTTGATTTCTTTCGTTTGTTCGTGTTCTGTACTTATACAGGTGTCTCATTATTCCCAAATTCCCACACCTCATGTACGTGGGAATCCGTGGGTGGGAGACTGAGGCCTGAATTCAGATACCTCTTGAGTAACTCAACGAGGCTATCTTACTTTCGGCAGGGCTGGATATTCGTAGCCCTGTGTGTATTTTCAAAATAAATCGCAGGGACAGACTTGAAACAGCTGGAATCGACGCCCGAACATGTTGTTTTTCACATGGTCAGTTATATATGTCATGTTCACGAGTAAGCGGTAAAAATAATTTACATGTTCTATATGAAGGTGGTAAAACAGTTAGATAATGTTTTTTTTTTTTTTTTTTTTTTTTTTAAACATAAAAGGTTTATTTTCCAAACAAAATCAACAATTATATAATAAGCAGCTTAATTATGTCCTAAAATTAAAATAAGCCTATTTAATATATACAATACGAAAAATAAAATAAATTAAAATTAAATTTAGAAGGCGTCATGGAAGTCATCCGCATCGCAGTCAATCGGAAGCGTGCCCAGAAGACTGGCGGCATTGCCTCGTTGTATAGCAATGCTTATCTTTTGTGCTAAATACGTGCCAGCCCTCTGGTCACCCGAGGCGTCGATCAGTCTCTTTGCGAGATCCCTAAAAAGGGATCTCGCACTTGGACCCCATGGCCCCAAGGTTTCGACCCCAAACGGCTCAAATACATAATCTCCTACAAGATTTACGTATTTGCGCCGTTTGATGGTCTCTGCTGAAGCAGCAGCAGCGCCCGCACAACCTGCTGTGCTGGAAAGATGGGATGGCGCAAGGGTATCGACACATGTCGCGTCCCATACCAAAGGCCTACCCAGCTTCCACGGCAGTAAAGACATCCCGTCCGGTCTCTTGCCATCGTCGCGTGCCAAGCCCTGAGGTTCAAGTTGGGCTGGAACGCCAGCGGTGACAAGAGCACGGCGCAGAATGTCGTTGAGGTTGGCGTGTCGTGAAATACGACCCGCGCTCCTGCTGCATGACAGACCATGGTGACCAAGGCTATCGACAGCCTCTCCGCAGTGACAGCGATGCGGAGAGACACATGACGCGCCTAAACGGAGGCAAGTGGCGAAGCGGAAGGTTGTATCGTCCAACATGGTACCTATATTGGACGATGGCAGTGCCTGAAGCCAGAGGCCCGATTCCCATTCTCCCACAGCCAACAGGCGAGCACGCTCCGCAGCGTTGGCCGATGTATTGAGGAGTTTTTCTCGTACCACGCTGCAAAGCGGCCCATCCCATTGCCTCTGGGAGAACAAGTTTCGGGGTAACTCAGTTCCTGGACAAGAATTTCTCCAAGCGTTCATGGCATCGGCCTTACACGGCACCTCAGAATCAACCAGTGTAGGTGCTAAGATTTTCCTGGTCAATTCTGCAGTGCTGTGGACCGATGACAAGAACGCTGGCAGGCTAACGTCAGAAATTTTGCGAACGCCGAGGCCGCCTAAGCGCACAGGTAAGGACGCCTGTTGCCACACTCGGTCGTTCAGAGCCACATTCAAAATTTTACTTAGAGTATTCTGTATAATTTTGTCAATTTGAATGAGTGGAGTCGGATTTTTCCAAAAAGGTGAAGACCGTAACGCGTGTGTAAATTTAGGGACAAAAAGACAATACCGAATAATAGTAAAAGCCGAATGTATATTAATTTTGAGTAGCCTGTCTGAAACATCATTAAAATTTTGAATTTTTTCCTGTATAAAGGAATCAAAACCGTCGTCTAAAATTGGGGACCCCAGGAGGCGAAGAGAACTTTTTTCAACTTGGGTGATATTGGGTGCCAGATATTGGAATTTTGAAAGAATAGAGGATTTATCTAAATTGTCATTAATAAAAATTTCGCATTTGCTTGTATTCAACTCTAAGCCTATGGATAAAAATTTCGATTTCAGGAATGCCAGATCTTGATATACAGTGTTTACGTCACCTCCCAGGGTTCCGTCATCGAGGTACCAGATGTTTAATTTTGAATTTAGTTGGTTTATGACTGGATGGATGGCCAAACTAAAAATTAGTGGTCCAAGAGGGTCACCTTGTTGACAACCGACGGCAGATTCTAAAAGATGTTCCTTGTATATTAATTTAGAAGGGTGTCTGTAACATTGCCAAAGAAAATTGTAGATTTGGGGTGTTTCCAATTTAACTTGTGTCAACAAGGTGTCTCTATTGACTGAGTTAAAGGCATTCTTTAGGTCAACCTTCAAGATAACCTCACCTCCATTACAGTCAAGGTACGTTGACAAGGCATGTACAGCAGCCTCGCAGCCTCCTTTAGAACCAAATCCCAGCTGTTGTGGCTGAAATTTATAAGAAAAGCTGGTGTTAAAATGGCGACAGCATATTTTAGCTGCCATACGCCTGTACGTGCACCCCACGGCAATGGGACGAATGCCACCATCCCGCTTTCGTAAGGCGCACAGATTAGCGCCATACAAAACGTCGACGATGGCATCGTTCACATTGCCGGAGAGCATGAGATTAGTTAATGCCGTTAGCCCACTCAAAAGCGAGTCGCCGGCCGCCCCGGCGCTTGAACACACAAGGTCCTTAAGATGTTGTGGTGTCAAGCCGTCGAGACCACCAGCAGACCCGCTCTGGAAGGAGCCAACGGCACCAACCACGTCCTTGGCTGTAATGCTGAGAAAGCCCGAGTCAGCGCTAGGTGGCTCAGGAAAGGAGAGGTTATCCCCTGGCGCTGGATGCTTGCTCTGCAGACTTGCGAGTGTGTCGGCAGAGCAAGGCGCCACCACATCGCTACTGAATAAGAGCCTGGACGCTCCCCTGATGTCACCTTCCCTTAGTTTCGACTCTACATGATGGAAGATGGTGCTGTTGCGGTGAGTTTTGGGAGGATGGTAATCTAATTTTGATGCCGAAATATTGCAGTTTTCTTTAATTTTTGTTGTTAAAGTTTTTTTTGTAAGCCGGTCTCCTTGAGCATGTAGAATTCTATAAGGGAAAGTGAGTAGCTGTTCCCAAGCCGTAATAGAATTCTCCCGGATGACAAGGCCTATGCAATGTGCTAGGTTTTGAGCCACCGAAGGCCTCGCACCACGGGGAATTCTCTTCAGGATCGGAATGGAATTTTTTAGCTGACTTAAATACTGCCAAAAGGGAATTTTAGGGGCGTCTGTGGGATTGTTCTGTGTAGTACTGGTGGAAGTAGTGGGGCCGGAAAGTACATTTTGGTTTTTGTGAATTTTTCCTAAATGTACTTTGAGGCCCCGCTCACCTTTGAACAAACGTGCTTGGGGACAGATGGGGCAGCGCGCCAGGGTAGTCGGTGTGTAAAGTTGACTGGCACTTACCTCCTCATCGCTTTTGCCACCGTTATACGACATGAATTATACAATTCACTAAAAATAAACTTATTGCTAAAATATAATATCAAAAACAATCAAAACAATCAACAAAATAGACACTGACGTTTGTCAAGCACTTTAATATATTTTTATTGTCCGTGGCGGCGGTCCTTTGCCATCGGCCAGTGCGCTAGCGGAGGCCGGCATGGTGGCACATTAGAGCTGTACGTTTCGGTGCGCTTCGGTGAGCCCGAAACGGCGCCCCTCACACCAGCCAGCAAGAAATATTTTTTCCCGATGCAACGGTTTCGACGTATTTGGCTCTATTCACATTTCTTAGTGATCAAACTTTGGAGCGGGTGAAACCACTTTATGTTTATTCAACCAGATATCGTCACCACTCTGTTGGCTATTAATAATTGTAGCAAAATGAAAAAAATTATAATATTTTAACGGAATATAAAAAATTTCCTTCCGCTCCGTTCAGCTGTCAAAAATTTTTTTTTTTTAGATAATGTTGTGTATAAAGAAAGCTTCTAATGATATCCCTACTATCCCTACTTCCCTACTTCCTTCTAATATTATAAATGTGAAAGTTTGTGAAGATGTATGTATGGATGTTTGTTACTCTTTCACGCAAAAACTACTGAACGGATTTGGATGAAACGGACTGAACGGATTTGACAGTAATATGGTTTATACGTCAGAATAACACATAGGCTACAATTTATAAAGATTTTGTGTAATGTTGCCATACTATAAAGAAAATTATCAATTAAGTCAGTAAAAATCCTGAGCTCTGAAACCTATCTTCGCGTGCGTTGCCTAAACCGTTGAAGTTACATGAAGATAATGTACGGTGATATTGTTTATCTTAAAAAGTTCTAAATAAAAGTCCGCGGCAGCATATACCTACCTTTTATCTAGAAGCCAATATACACTAAAAAAGTGTCCGTAAAAATAATGAAATTTGATACTTTTTTACAATGTAGTTATCAAATTGTTTTCAAAATTGATTAATTTATTGTCTTCAGTATTTAATGTAGATGAACTTTGTCCTTTACAGTAAGTAGTTTGGGTGAATAGTTTAAAAGTTATCACGATATCCTATTCTCTTCAGTAGGTATATAAGCTCTTCAATAACTTTAATAATATACTTACATACTAATCTTTACCTGAAGTTTGACGACTCTTCATTGTCTTGCCCTGGTCCCAATTTATTTGGGGTCGGCGCAGTATGTCCTTCGCTTCCATACTTCTCTGTCACCAGTCATCCGATCGTTTACCCCTTTCTCTTTCATATCCATCCTTACACAGTCCATCCATCTTTTCCTTGGCCGTCCTCTTCCTTTTCGTCCTTCTACATGCATACTCATCACTGTTTTAACTACATACAAATCATCTCTCCGCATAACATGCCCATACCAGGGCAGTCGACTCCCTTTTACCTTTTCATCAATGGGCGCCACTTTCATACTACCTCTAACGCTAACGTAATCATTCCTTAATTTTAAGTATTATCTGTTTATATGTATGCTACACGGCTAATGTGCAGATCCGTTTGTGATGAAATTTGATATGGATAGTCTGAATCCTGGGGAAGTACAAAGACTACTCTTTATTAAAATTTCATGCGGGCGAAGCCGCGGGCGAAAGCTAGTGATTAATAAAGATTTAGAAATGGAATTGTTTATGAAATGTAATGCTGTTGATATATTTTGCATCACTGAACATTGGCTAAAAAGCAACCAGTTCATGTTCAATTTCAGTACTCATATAGAAGGAAGCTCGTTTAGCCGGCAGCGAGCAGTACATGGTGGCTCGCTGATTTTACTTAATAAGCAACTTAAATTTAAGGAGCGTCATGATATTGTAAGTCTGTCTGTTGAGCGAACTATTGAGGTAGCCTGTGTGGAACTGAGGAGATTTATTGTAATAAGTGTATACAGGCCTCCTTCAGCATTGTATGATAGCTTCGAGCTTATTATGGATGAGATATTAAACAAAGTTGCAAAAATAAATAAAAATGTTGTTGTGTGTGGTGACTTTAATGTAAATTTATTGGAGGATAGTAGACTTAGTACAAAATTAAAAGCGCTGTTTCTATCATATAATCTGAAGAACTTATTCTTAGAGCCCACAAGAGTTACTTCCTCTACATCTACTTGCCTAGATAATATATTTACAGATATCATAGTAAGAGACAAGCAAATTAATAGACAGTTAGACTCAGACCATTGTGGACAGCAGATCTCCTTTAATGATAACAGTAAGAATGTTTCTAAGCAAAATATAGTTGTAATACCTAAAACTGCAACTCGTTTTGCTAGGTTTCAAAGTAAACTAATGACTAGCTGGTCACTGTTAGATGATGAAGGTGACCCTAATTTGTTATATAATAGCTTTTTCAAAGCGTTTTGTACAGACTTTAATTCGGTTTTCACACCTAGAACGATTACAGTTGGAGGTAATGCAACCTTCTGTGAATGGGCAACAACTGGGCTTCACAAAAGTAGAAAGAGATTGTATGAGCTATATGACGAGAGAAACTTTAATTTAAGTGAACAATTTCAGGATTATGTTAGAAACTATGCTAGGATATTTCGGAAACTTTGCAAGAAAGCTAAGTCTCTTTACCTGAGTTCAAGGATTAGGAGTAGTGACGATAAAATGAAAATGACATGGAATATAATAAACAGCGAGACTGGGAAAGTTAAAAGTAAAAGTTCAAAATTTAGTTTGAACATTGATAACGACACTATTACATCAGACTCAAAAGTTGCATCGGCGTTTGAAAGCTTTTTTACTGATATCCCCGTTATTACTACTAGATCTTTGGACTCATCAACCAATGCAGCGGAATCTCTTTTAAAAGAAAACATGAGTACAACCTATAGTAATTTCTCATTTTAGTATATAAATTCAAATGATGTTATAAAAGCTTTTAATACTATAAATTTAAAGAAGACTGCAGACTTGTGGGGAAATTCCGTTACTATTACCAAGTCCATTATTGCTTTAGCTGCTAACAGATTAGCTTTAATATTTAATAAGTGTATTGACTGTGGTGTATTTCCTGATCTTATGAAAGATAGCAAGGTAATACCTTTGTACAAAGCAGGTAGCACATCAGACCCCACCAACTATAGGCCAATTTCTGTGCTGCCCACATTTAGCAAAATTTTCGAGAAATTGATACTAGACCAACTGCAAAGTTATTTTAATAACAACGAGCTTCTACACTCTAAACAATTTGGTTTTACAAAGGGGCGCTCCACGACCGATGACGGTGTTGAGCTTGTAAAACATATCTTTGATGCCTGGGAGGATTCACATGATGCTTTAGGTGTCTTCTGTGATTTGTCCAAGGCCTTTGATTGTGTAGAACATGATACATTGATCAGGAAATTACATCACTATGGTTTAAGTAGTTCTGCTCTGCATCTTCTTACTTCATATTTGAGTAATAGGATTCAGAGAGTTGATGTCAACGGGACGCGTTCGCATGGGTCTGTAGTCAAAATGGGCGTCCCACAGGGTTCAATCCTCGGTCCTTTTTTATTTTTAGTTTATATTAATGACTTACCACACCTCGTCAATGACAAGCACGGGATAGTACTGTTTGCTGATGATACCTCACTTTTATTTAAATTAAAACGACAGCAAATTGATATGGACGATGTAAACATTGCTATCTCAAAGGTGGTTCGCTGGTTTGAGGTTAACAACCTGCTTTTAAATAGACTAAAAACTAAATGTATTCGATTTTTGATGCCTAACGTCAAACAAGTGAACACCTCAGTAAAGGTTAAGGATGATGTGTTGGATCTTGTGGATAACACCAAATTTTTAGGCATTACACTAGATTCTAAGCTGCAATGGGGACCACATATTAGTAAATTGTCGAATAGACTCAGCTCTGCAGCATACGCAGTCAGGAAAATTCGCCAGTTAACTGACATTGACACTGCCAGGCTTGTATATCATAGCTATTTTCATAGTATAATGTCATACGGTATTCTCCTGTGGGGAAATGCTGCCGACATTCAGACCATCTTTGTTCTGCAGAAAAGAGCTATTCGAGCAATTTATAATTTGGATTATGGGGTTTCGTTAAGGAATAAATTCAAGGAAATAAACATTTTAACAGTTGCAAGCCAGTACATTTATTCCAACCTAATATATTTATTCCAAAACAAGGCCTCATACTCAAAGAAAAGTGATATCCACAATTTGAATACTAGAAATAAGAGTAAGCTAGTAGTACCGGCTACCCGGCTAGAGAAAATAAAAAAATCTTTTCAAGGCCAATGTGTGCGCTTTTACAATAAAGTGCCAAGCAATATTCAAAATTTAAGTTATAATAAATTCAAAAAGATTATAAAACGTAAACTTTGTCAAAAAGGGTACTATTCAGTGCTAGATTATATTGAAGATAAAAATGCTTGGGATTAATTTGCTCGGTCCCACAGGCTACTTATGTTTGATTAGTGTTAAGTTTCATGTGAGTGTGAGTTATTGTGTCTATATTATGCTAGTAAGTACTTTTATATTATTATTAAAAAAGCCTTATTAATTGACAACAACATTATAGACACACCAGCTCATATACTCATGAAAAATTCAATGTAGTTACTAAGTTTTTAAATTGTATAGAATCAAGACGTAGAAAAGAGTGGCCCGGAGTTTCTTGCCTGATTCTTCTCACGAGGCTCTACTTTCTGAACAGGCATTTTTTTCGATGCTCAACTATGTTAATATGCATTTAAAGTTACTTTTTATTTTTTTTATTTGTATGACTTACTGACGTGTCCAAAAAATTTAAACATTTTTATGGAAATAAACATATTTGAGTTTGAGTGGCAACTTGATGCGTTGGCTCGAGTCGTATTTAGTTAACAGAACACAAAGGGTTGCACTGAATGGTTTCTATTCTAATGAAATACAAATCAGTTCAGGTGTTGTCCAAGGCTCAATTTTGGGTCCATTGCTCTTCGTCTTATTTATAAATGACATTGGTAGTTGCATTAAACATTCTCATTATCTCTTGTATGCGGACGATTTAAAAATCTATCGTGAAATCAAGTTGCAAAGTGACTGTGATAAATTACAGGAAGACTTGAATCGATTGACTAACTATTGCTCCAACAATAAATTGCAATTAAACATTAATAAGTGTAAGTCAATAACCTTCACAAAAAAAATTAATACATTTAATCAAACCTACCTCCTCTGTGACAATGCACTTGAAAAAGTAATGTCAATTCGAGATCTTGGAATTCAACTTGACTCGAAACTCCATCTTGATGTTCATGTTAACTGGGTAGTAAATAAGGCATTTCAAATGTTTGGATTTGTCATGCGCACTTGTGTACCGTTTAAAAGGCCAGCATCATACTTGCTTCTTTATAAGTCACTCATTAGATCACAATTAGAATACGCCACTGTTGTGTGGAATCCTTATTACTCAAAATATATTCATCAGGTAGAAGCTGTACAGCGTAAATATCTGCGTGCTGTCAATTATAGATGTTTTAGTCAAAGAAGTAGTTACTACGAAAACCTGTTTAGATTCTCTTTAATGACACTCACAAAGAGACGATGGCTTTTGGACTTATCAGTGATTTATAACATTTGTCGTAGTAAATATGACTGCAATAAGCTTATGAATCAAGTACAAATTAGAATACCTAGCAGTTCACACCGTATACGCGCTGCACATAACTGGGGCCTTTTTGCACCCAGAATGTGCAGAACGAATGCGGGCGAGCGAGCTCCACTTTGCCGCTTAATGAAGCTTTATAATAAATATTTTACAGATATTGATTTGTTTTTACTGTCTCCGGTACAATTCAAGAGAAGCGTGGTTGAGAAACTCAAGGAAATTGATGATGATAATGGTTGATACTGAACTTTGTTTGTTGCTCAGTCATGACATGTAATTAATTAATTTAATTAAGGTTTTTTTATGCCAAAAAGACACTATTACATCAGACTCAAAAGTTGCATCGGCGTTTGAAAGCTTTTTTACTGATATCCCCGTTATTACTACTAGATCTTTGGACTCATCAACCAATGCAGCGGAATCTCTTTTAAAAGAAAACATGAGTACAACCTATAGTAATTTCTCATTTTAGTATATAAATTCAAATGATGTTATAAAAGCTTTTAATACTATAAATTTAAAGAAGACTGCAGACTTGTGGGGAAATTCCGTTACTATTACCAAGTCCATTATTGCTTTAGCTGCTAACAGATTAGCTTTAATATTTAATAAGTGTATTGACTGTGGTGTATTTCCTGATCTTATGAAAGATAGCAAGGTAATACCTTTGTACAAAGCAGGTAGCACATCAGACCCCACCAACTATAGGCCAATTTCTGTGCTGCCCACATTTAGCAAAATTTTCGAGAAATTGATACTAGACCAACTGCAAAGTTATTTTAATAACAACGAGCTTCTACACTCTAAACAATTTGGTTTTACAAAGGGGCGCTCCACGACCGATGACGGTGTTGAGCTTGTAAAACATATCTTTGATGCCTGGGAGGATTCACATGATGCTTTAGGTGTCTTCTGTGATTTGTCCAAGGCCTTTGATTGTGTAGAACATGATACATTGATCAGGAAATTACATCACTATGGTTTAAGTAGTTCTGCTCTGCATCTTCTTACTTCATATTTGAGTAATAGGATTCAGAGAGTTGATGTCAACGGGACGCGTTCGCATGGGTCTGTAGTCAAAATGGGCGTCCCACAGGGTTCAATCCTCGGTCCTTTTTTATTTTTAGTTTATATTAATGACTTACCACACCTCGTCAATGACAAGCACGGGATAGTACTGTTTGCTGATGATACCTCACTTTTATTTAAATTAAAACGACAGCAAATTGATATGGACGATGTAAACATTGCTATCTCAAAGGTGGTTCGCTGGTTTGAGGTTAACAACCTGCTTTTAAATAGACTAAAAACTAAATGTATTCGATTTTTGATGCCTAACGTCAAACAAGTGAACACCTCAGTAAAGGTTAAGGATGATGTGTTGGATCTTGTGGATAACACCAAATTTTTAGGCATTACACTAGATTCTAAGCTGCAATGGGGACCACATATTAGTAAATTGTCGAATAGACTCAGCTCTGCAGCATACGCAGTCAGGAAAATTCGCCAGTTAACTGACATTGACACTGCCAGGCTTGTATATCATAGCTATTTTCATAGTATAATGTCATACGGTATTCTCCTGTGGGGAAATGCTGCCGACATTCAGACCATCTTTGTTCTGCAGAAAAGAGCTATTCGAGCAATTTATAATTTGGATTATGGGGTTTCGTTAAGGAATAAATTCAAGGAAATAAACATTTTAACAGTTGCAAGCCAGTACATTTATTCCAACCTAATATATTTATTCCAAAACAAGGCCTCATACTCAAAGAAAAGTGATATCCACAATTTGAATACTAGAAATAAGAGTAAGCTAGTAGTACCGGCTACCCGGCTAGAGAAAATAAAAAAATCTTTTCAAGGCCAATGTGTGCGCTTTTACAATAAAGTGCCAAGCAATATTCAAAATTTAAGTTATAATAAATTCAAAAAGATTATAAAACGTAAACTTTGTCAAAAAGGGTACTATTCAGTGCTAGATTATATTGAAGATAAAAATGCTTGGGATTAATTTGCTCGGTCCCACAGGCTACTTATGTTTGATTAGTGTTAAGTTTCATGTGAGTGTGAGTTATTGTGTCTATATTATGCTAGTAAGTACTTTTATATTATTATTAAAAAAGCCTTATTAATTGACAACAACATTATAGACACACCAGCTCATATACTCATGAAAAATTCAATGTAGTTACTAAGTTTTTAAATTGTATAGAATCAAGACGTAGAAAAGAGTGGCCCGGAGTTTCTTGCCTGATTCTTCTCACGAGGCTCTACTTTCTGAACAGGCATTTTTTTCGATGCTCAACTATGTTAATATGCATTTAAAGTTACTTTTTATTTTTTTTATTTGTATGACTTACTGACGTGTCCAAAAAATTTAAACATTTTTATGGAAATAAACATATTTGAGTTTGAGTGGCAACTTGATGCGTTGGCTCGAGTCGTATTTAGTTAACAGAACACAAAGGGTTGCACTGAATGGTTTCTATTCTAATGAAATACAAATCAGTTCAGGTGTTGTCCAAGGCTCAATTTTGGGTCCATTGCTCTTCGTCTTATTTATAAATGACATTGGTAGTTGCATTAAACATTCTCATTATCTCTTGTATGCGGACGATTTAAAAATCTATCGTGAAATCAAGTTGCAAAGTGACTGTGATAAATTACAGGAAGACTTGAATCGATTGACTAACTATTGCTCCAACAATAAATTGCAATTAAACATTAATAAGTGTAAGTCAATAACCTTCACAAAAAAAATTAATACATTTAATCAAACCTACCTCCTCTGTGACAATGCACTTGAAAAAGTAATGTCAATTCGAGATCTTGGAATTCAACTTGACTCGAAACTCCATCTTGATGTTCATGTTAACTGGGTAGTAAATAAGGCATTTCAAATGTTTGGATTTGTCATGCGCACTTGTGTACCGTTTAAAAGGCCAGCATCATACTTGCTTCTTTATAAGTCACTCATTAGATCACAATTAGAATACGCCACTGTTGTGTGGAATCCTTATTACTCAAAATATATTCATCAGGTAGAAGCTGTACAGCGTAAATATCTGCGTGCTGTCAATTATAGATGTTTTAGTCAAAGAAGTAGTTACTACGAAAACCTGTTTAGATTCTCTTTAATGACACTCACAAAGAGACGATGGCTTTTGGACTTATCAGTGATTTATAACATTTGTCGTAGTAAATATGACTGCAATAAGCTTATGAATCAAGTACAAATTAGAATACCTAGCAGTTCACACCGTATACGCGCTGCACATAACTGGGGCCTTTTTGCACCCAGAATGTGCAGAACGAATGCGGGCGAGCGAGCTCCACTTTGCCGCTTAATGAAGCTTTATAATAAATATTTTACAGATATTGATTTGTTTTTACTGTCTCCGGTACAATTCAAGAGAAGCGTGGTTGAGAAACTCAAGGAAATTGATGATGATAATGGTTGATACTGAACTTTGTTTGTTGCTCAGTCATGACATGTAATTAATTAATTTAATTAAGGTTTTTTTATGCCAAAAAGAATATTATGTAAAACGTTCTTATTACTACTCATATTAATATTGAAGTTGCGGACAGCGATGTTGGTTGTGCACATACAAATGTTTTTGTTTTTAGTTATAAGCACTTATATTGAGCACTGTGTACAATTGTTTGTTGTCCTGAATAAATAAAATAAAAAAAATAAAAAATGAGAAACGCTGGCATTGTTATTATAATATAATTTGATTGAAAACGAACAGCACAACACTCACAAATTCCGCGAAAATACCAGTCCAAACATACATAAACAAACAGAACCCCGAAATAATGACAACCATAATTTTGACAGTTAGAGCAGGACAAGCAATAAAGCTTCTGTTTCCTGTCCTGCTCTAATTTCCTGTTCTGCTCTTACATGCACTTTTCTCATATATTTGTTTCACCTCTCTGAAGTTAGTGACGGGTACGATGATGTTATTTGGTCAGATAGTTGCCCACGGAATAAAAGACTATTGAAAAATTGACACAAGTTTAACGGACTGTTATACAGCCCAATAAATTTATCAGTGAAATAGTTATTCATCTCTTTATCTGAGGATTGAAAAATCGGCCCTAAATCGATATAATCGACTTGACCTATCACAAATAATATTTCTATTTCAAACATGCGGGACGAATCCTAAAAACTTTAAGTCCGTTATTTATACCTTTCATTCTGTACTTGCGTTTCTTGATCCATTAATCGGCTTTACAGTGAACTTATATGTCCCATAGCATTAAAAAATAATTTAACATCTATGCACCGAAAACAATTAAAAAAGGAAATACTTATAGATATTTTTCTAAAAAAATGTAGGCTATCGCTAGATGGATCTTTTTTTATTAGATTTAGATGGATCTTTACAGTGAACTTATATGTCCCATAGCATTAAAAAATAATTTAACATCTATGCATCGAAAACAATTAAAAAAGGAAATACTTATAGATATTTTTCTAAAAAAATGGAGGCTATCGCTAGATGGCTCTTTTAAAAACATTAAGGGTTTGCTTTAATCGTTTTTCTATTCAGGGATCCGTTTGCGAAATATTTAGCAAAAGTCATTAATTGCAAGTGCGACCTTCTCTATTTTCTAAAACGTAGTATAATAGTATGTGTAAACTATATTTGTTTCTACGTAAAAACAAAAAATAAAATTAAATAAAAAGCATTTATTCCATTATTATATTTAACATCAATATACTTTCATTTTGGGTCAGTGGCATTATCTTTCTTAATTTGATTTTATGTAACAAACAGTTTCGTGTTTACCTACAAAGAGACATTAGCGTACAAACTCAGTAACATAACCAATTATCCACACAATTCAGTCCTAGCACCACCCGCTGTCTGAAATATACGAAAATAAATTACAAAACAAAATAAATAAAGAAAAACTAAACTTTATTACTATAAAATAAACATCGATATATATGTACTAAATATGTCAATGAAAATATTGTTACACCTACGCAGAATAATTAACAAAAATTGGGCAAGTGCGAGTCGGACTCCCGTATGAGGGGTTCCGTTCCATCATCTATAAAAGAAAATCACGTTCGTTGTATGTATATTTAAATACTTTTTAAGTTTCTACCTGTTTATTAAGATCGAGTTACAAATTGCTTAAAAATTACGTTTGTGGTATAGGAGCCCCCTTTATTATTTACTTTTATTTTTATTTGATTATTTATTTTGAAAGGTAATATATAACTACATGTTCTGTGAAAATTTGAAGCGTCTACCTGTTACAGTTAGTAATTTTGAGCAAAAAATACGAAAAAAAACACGTTTTTTGTATGGGACCCCCCCCCCCCCCTTAATATGTTTTTTTTTATATTTTTAGTATTTGCTATAGCAGCAACCGAAATACATAATTTGTGAAAATTCCAGCTTTCTAGCTATCATGGTTTATGAGATACAGCCTGGTGACAGACAGACAGACACACGGACAGACAGATAGACAGACAGACAGCGGAGGCTTAGTAATAGGGTCCCGTTTTTGACCTTTTAGGTACGGAACCCTAAAAATGAAAATATATGCCTATTAAGCAAGCAAATCTTAAAGTGAATTTATTTCAAGGTGTCGGAATCAGCTGGAAAGTTCATGGCTACTGTTTTTTGAGATTGTGAGGGAATAATACTGATTGACTACAAAGAAAAGGGAAGAAACATAACCGAAGAATACTACGCATCAATACTAGAGAAAAAGGAGGCTATCAAAGAAAAAGGTCGAGGAAAATTGGCTAAGGGTGTGTTGCTCTTGCAAAACAACGCACCACCACCACATGAGTAAATATGTGCCACAACTTCACAAGAGCAGACTTGCAATGGCTGCTCTGCACACGCACTGCTTTGAATCACTAGTCCACCCAACTTACAGTAATAATAATAATAATAGTATTTATTGGCATCAGACATTAGTACAAAGCTGTATACATATCTTAAAATTAAATGCTTTTGTTTGGGTTCAATAGACACAATTTGATCTATGCTCCCCGAGCTAGGAAATTCCTGTGTTACGGGGGACATCCTTCCATCTTACAATCTGTTACAATATAAATTAAACAGGGTTGATACAAGTTACTACAGTCCAGACCTGGCCCCTAGTGATTTTTATTTGTTCCCCAATAAAAAAATGGCCTAAGGGGAAGGAAATTTTTCGACGACAATGAGGTGAAGGAGGCAATTTTGGCCCATTTTGAGGCGAAAGACAAAAAATATTATTTCTACGGTTTAGAAAAAATAATAAGTTTCAACCTGGGCTCCGCTTACTAGTCTAACCGGATTTGGCTGAACATTAGCTTTTCCGCAGAGTGACTGCCTGTCTGACCTCCGCAACCCGAAGGGATAGTAATATTCCATGCTTGAGACTAGTGTCAGTTTATTTAGAAGGTACTGACGCCCTATAACGACTGTCAAAGATCTTCATGACAACCGGGACCGACGGCTTAACGTGCTCTCCGAGGCACGGGACAAGCGATAATTGATAATTCAATACGCACATAACTACGAAAAGCCATTGGTGCGCGCTGCGAATTCGAACCCGATACCCTCTGCATGGCAGTCTGTTGGTATCTCCACTAGGCTATCGCTGCCTTCTTATTTAGTATAACTAGATATGAGAGAATATAAGCTTTTCCACTGAGCCATTGCATGCAGCGACTGCTGTGTGACAGCGGCAACCCAAGGAAATAGCGATATTCGATGGATTAGACTTATTTTAGTACTAGCTTTCGCCCGCGGCTTCGCCCGCATGAAATTTTAATAAAGAGTAGCCTTTGTACTTCCTCAAGTTTCAGACTATCCATATCAAATTTCATCACAAATGGATCTGCACATTAGCCGTGTAGCATACATATAACTGTTTATATGTATTCTATTCTATTATCTGTATAATACCTACTTAAAATTACTTTTGTTTTCATAGTCGTCAAACTTTAAGTAAAGATTAGTATGTAGGTATATTATTAAAGTTATTGAAAAGCTTATGTATCTACTGAATAGAATAGCAGCAAAAATAAAAACTAAAAGCATTACCACAAAGTACATAATCAGACCGCCCCTCTGCCCCGCTGCGCTTAAGAGCGCCAACTCATAGGAAGCGCCTTGAATGATGCTGCGCTTATATCAATTATATCGTGATAACTTTTAAGCTATCCGTCCAAACTACTTACTGTAAAGACAAAGTTCATCTACATTAAATACTAAAGGCAATAAATATAGGTATCAATTTTGAAAACAATTTGATAACTACACTACTCTAGAATGAGCATTGTAATAAACATATTTTTTGTGTTACACTGTTTTATTACAATAAAAATGATCTAGTTAGGTTATGTACCAAAAGCTAAAAAGTAATTCGGTAAGTCCTAGCTGCCAGATCGCACCAAACTTCTCATCAATCTGGGGTAATTTTTTTTTTTTTCAGCCTGTCTGTGTGTCCCACTGCTGGGCAAAGGCCTCTCCCTTGGACCGCCATGCATCCCTGTCTTGTGGTAAGCTCGTCCAGTCGCTGTCAAACGCATCCAAGTCATCTCGCCATCTTCGTTTGGGTCTTCCACGTCGTCGCCGACTGTCATGAGGCACCCAAGTGGTAGCTAGATAGGCCACACTTTCTGGGTGCATACGACAAACGTGTCCGGCCCAGTCCTACTTCAGTCTAGCAGATTTTAATCCGACGTCAGCTATGCGTGTTTTGGAGCGTAGCAAAGTGTTTCGAACATGGTCTGTTCTTTTTACACCAAGAATGCTACGCTCCATCGCCCTTTGGCAAATCTTCAATTTGGACTTCTGGATTTCGGTCAGGGACCATGTTTGGGCACCGTAGGTTAGGTCGGGCAGTATGCACATGTCGACGAGTTTACGCTTTAGTGACAATGGAAGGTTGCCCTTCAAAAACTCTTTCATTGACCAGAAGCTCTTCCAGGCATTTTCGACTCGTCGTGCTACTTCCTTGTCTTGCCTGTTACTAAAAGAGACAATCTGGCCTAAGTAAATATATTCGTCGACATAATGTATAGTCTGCCCGTCTACCGTGACCCTACGTTTCGTGCTGTTGGTCATTACCTGAGTTTTCGTCCGGTTCATCAGAAGTCCAACTTGAAGACTTGCAGAGCTGAGGTCTTTGAGCATTAGCTCGAGTTCCGAGGCCGAAGAGGAAAAGAGAACAATGTCGTCGGTGAACCGAAGATTTGTTAGTCTTTTGTCGCCGACCATAATGCTTCTGGATTGCCACAAATCTGCCAGACTACTGAAGACTTGTTGGAGGACGCTGGTAAAAAGTTTGGGAGACAACGGATCACCCTGTTTGACACCTCGTTCTATTTTAAATGTCTGACCAGAGCGTTGAAGCTTGACATCTGCTGTACTATTATTATAGATTGCTTTAATGAGGTTGATGTAGGTTTGATCTATGTTTTGGTATTGATCTGGGGTATTGATCAGACAAATATAAAATCATTGGGCAAGTGAAATTTATATCATAATGTTTATTCTGGATACGCTACGCCCAAAATTAAAATAAATGTTTTTTTAGTTTATTGTATTTTCAAGTTTTTAGTTTTGCTTGTTAATACTTCTCATTCTGTTTTCATCGTGAGGTCTATTCTACCAATCAAGCCCTATCATTCGATACCCATATTGAGGTATTTGTGGAAAATAAGTTATCTGCTATTTTGTGGCGGCGGCCATCTTGGATTTTTAATAGTTAGGTCTATTCAACCAATCAAACCCTTTCATTTGATTCCCATATTGAGGTATTTGTGGCAAATATGAAATCCGACATTTTGCGGCAACAGCCATCTTGGATTTTTATAGTGAGCTCTATTCTACGAATCAAGCCCTTTTATTTGATACCCGTATTGAAGTATTTTGTGGAAAATAAGTAATCCGCCATTTTGTGACGGCAGCCATCTTGAATTTTTCATAGTGAGCCTCTATGATAAACAATTTCACCGTACATTATCTTCAAGTAACTTTTACGGTTTAGGCAACGCACGCGAAGACAGCTTTCAGAGTTCTGGATTTTTGCCGACTTAGTTCATACTTTTCCTTATATTATGGCAACATTATACAAAATCTTTATAATTTGTAGCATATGTGTTATTCTGATGTATAAACTATATTACTCTAAAGTTTAATCCAAATCCGTTTAGTAGTTTTTGCGTGAAAGAGAAACAAACATCCATCCATACATCCATCCATCCATCCATCCATCCATCTATACATACATCTTCACAAACTTTCACATTTATAATATTAGTAGGATTAAATTTCAACAAAATCGGTTCAGCGGTTTTAGCGTGAAAACTGAACATACATACATACATACATACACACTTTCGATTTTATAATATTAGAAGGGAAGTAGGGATAGTAGGGATATCATCAGAGACTTTCTTTATACACAACAATGTCTCTCTGTTTTACCACCTTCATATAGAACATGTAAATTATTTTTACCGCTTACTCGTGAACATGCCACATATAAGTGACCATGTGAAAAAAAACATGTTCGGGGGTCGATTCCAGCTGTTTCAAGTCTGTCCCTGCGATTTATTTAGAAAATACACACAGGGCTACGAATATTCAGCTCTGCCGAAAGTAAGATAACCCCGTTGAGTTACTCAAGAGTTATCTGAATTCAGGCCTCAGTCTCCCACCCACGGATTCCCACGTACGTGAAGTGTGGGAATTTGGGAATAATGAGACACCTGTATAAGTACAGAACACGAACGAACGAAAGATATCAAAGAAACACATCCACATTCATTATTCAAAAGGAATCCGACGAAAACGAAAGAAAATTAACCGAGAACCTAATCATTCCACGGCGAATCTTAACACCGCCATTCAGAAAACGCCATCTATGTTTACATATACAAACCGACCGAGATAGAAACTAATATGGACTAATCGACAATTTATTGAAAAAAGGATCTATAGTAATTGTTTTTATCATTTAAAATAAAATGAAATGATTATGTAACTATTATATAAACATAATAATTTTAAATAAATGAGATTGACCGTTTAAATTATGTGGACATTGTAATAAATTTTGACACAGAGACTTTTTGTTTATGAATGCCGAATATTATGGTCTATTAATTTTTTTAATCAAAAGATACCCGACACATAATTATTGCCTTTTTTGCAAGAAACATTTATTTTGCTAGAGAATTATTTGAAAATAGTGACATCTATAGGTCGGAAGGATAACTATGAATATCCTCGGTTCCAGTAATTTATTTATCGAAAATACGTAAAAATATACTGACGAAATTAAGCATCACCTCCTTGTTTAAAGTCGGGTAAATAGCCATAAAACACTTCGAAGGTACCTTTTTAGACTAACTAAACTTTTACTAACAAACTTATAATGATCACAGATGGCATCACATATATAACCAGTTTTGGATGATCCCTGTTTTGTTTGGGACTACGTACAAAGGAGAGGTCAAGCTGTACACCGAAAACCACTCAACCGATTTTGATGTAACATATACTATTTTATAGGTTTGAGTATCCTTTGTACATGAGTGTAAATTTTATTGAAATCAATTTCGCCATTTTAGAGATCTTTAGCAACATAGGGAAAGACGTTGGACAGACAGACAGACATAAATTCTAAAAATTATCAATTATTGCTTTTTAGCATTTTCCTAGATTTTTTAGCTAATTTTCGTCAAAATATCTTTAATGTACAGACTTTTTCACCTCTACAGTTTTATTATAGTATAGATACCCGAGGGGAAATGACTCCTCATAACGACTGTAAAAGATCTGAATGATAGTTTGCAAGATAGCCTATCGTGCTCTATGCAGGACAAGCCGTAATTGTCAATTTTAGTTATAAAATAAAGCACATTTTCTTAGAATTTCTACGTTAATATTCAGTCATAGAATTCTATATTGAGCTACGTGGGTTGGTACAAAGAAAGTCCTATAAGAAAATGACGTCGATAAAAAAGAAATTCTTTTGGAGATATTTCTTTTCTACGAACGGCGCAGGTGTCTTATTACTTCTATTGATATTCGTCATTTGAAATCTGTCTCTCAGAATATAATTATTTATGTAGTTGGAAAGTACCTATATTATACTTAAAATGAATATAATTATATTATCTAAGCACAATAAATGAGAAAGTTTGTGAGTACAGATCCTTGTTTTGCAAAACCTACGTAACAGATTTCGATTTTACTTTGTAGTTACATAGCATAAACATCAGAATAATACACGAGTTTATTTTTCATTAAGATAACTGACCTTCATGCGGATGAAGCCACGGGCAAAAACTAGTAGTAATAATAATAATAAATTAGTTCCATACAAGTAGTAATAGTCTTGCACCTGCTGCGGCTAATCCGTGACTGCACTTAATAGTGCAGTGATGAAGCCTTCTCAGTAGGTGTCCCATCAAGTCTGTATACAACCGGGAACCAGCGACGCTAAGCGTGGAGGCGGCCAGCGCTGACACGGAGAACGTGGACTCTCAAAGGGCCTCTGCGCGTTGGAACTATGTCTCCGTGCACGCCTGCCAAAGGCCCGGTTATTATTTTAACACCAAAGGTTAAAGGAATAGCCGTGAAAGAGAAACATATAATAATAATAATAATATAATTTCATCTTAATTTCTGAAGAAATTCGTTTCTGACTTTAAGACATTTGTGTTTCCCCGGGACTTAACGAATGTGACACGGTGCTTTCTGTAGTCACTGCTGTTGAATCACACAGTGGACACAGTAGTAGTAAAGGGGGTGAGATTTGTCCCAAAAATCTATTTATATATACAGTCTTGATGATGGATTCACTTGTACCTATGTATAATATGTAGGTATTTACAAAAAAAAGTATATAATTATGTATGTTTATCCATTATCTAGTACTCATAGTACAAGCTTCTGCTTAGTTTGGGACTAGATGGTATTGTGTGAATGTGGTAGAATATTATTTATTTATTGTTTACCTCAAGAACTGCAAGCCCGTATTTAAATATTTTTGTAAACGGTAGCTGGTATATTTCAGGAATACCGTCTCTTCTGATTTACGACTTTATTTATACAGCAGTAAGACTTACAACTAAATATTCGGTCAGTAATTCGAAATAAAAAATCGCGTACCTACGCTTTTTTTGACAATTGATATATCTTTAGCTACCCCACATACGAGTGTATATTTGGGATGAAATGTTACATTTTCACACTCGCTGTTCAATATGTCATTTTAAATGAAGTACGGTACTTTGTTTTGTACCTTGAGAGCCTTAAAATACGTACACAATGTTATAAATAAGAACAAATGTCTGACTATTAAGCCTCAAACATTGATCCGAATAACAGCACAATTACGGCTAAAACATTGATTGGAATGTCAAATTCCAATTGAGACTAACTACGGAATTCAATATTCGAACTATAGATAGATCTGTAGATTTTAGATTAGTTTTTGACAGTTTTTGACATAAGCTTCATACAAAATATGTCAAACACGAATCGAAAATCTATAGATCTATCTATAGTTCGAATATTGAAAATGGCCGTTAATCTTCAACAAATATAAGGCTTCTTTTTTGTCATTTCTTAAAAGCAATTATTGATCGCTACGCTAGATGCTTAGCCTACGTACAATTTTCGCTAAAATTACAATTATATCCTGTATTTTAACTGAAAGTCTTAGTCCTCGTCTCAAATAATAAGTTCTTTTAGTTTAGCACACTGATTTACCGCGGTTGGCAGACTCCACATGTCGCTAGAGAACATTGTTAAGAACACTGACCTGGAAATTTCGTAACGATAGTTTTCTAAGCCGTTTACGGGAGGAATCATTTTTAAAAACATATACATACATTATACATATTTTATTGAAAAGGTATATGACCCAATCTATCGGTTTGGAGCAACTTTTTTTAGCTACAATATAGCGTTGTCTGTTCCGAGAATGGAACCCAAATCCCACGATTAATCTCAAATATAACCACTCACTAAACTTATGCCACAGGTATTTGACAGCGTTAAAAGGGGGCGGCTGAAAGGGCACGTTTTACTACCGAACCACAGGTGGTTTGACAGAGCAAGTTATGCTGTGCGCCGCGGATTCCTCTGTTAAATAATATATTGTGTACCTATATATCCTCGTTGCTTATATATATATTCATACGTAAAAAATATTTCTTCGTCTATTACTACTTATATATGTTTTAGTAGGACGGGTGCATAAAATATGTGATTTGGCATATTTAAAGTTTGTATGTAGAAAGATTATCTATGGGATCACTGTCTTATATCGTTGATTGCCTGCAAGTTTAGCGATACTTAAAAAACAAGTTATAAATACTAAAACGTAAAATAAAATAATAAGTTAATCGTTTTAAGCGTCGGTTGCTTTGAGCGTCGGTGAAAACAATAAAACGATAAAAAACCGACATGTATATATTTACAAAAAAAATGTACCTATATATGTATGTGTACCCATAGTACAAGCTCTGCTTGGTTTGGGACTAGATGGTGATGTGTGTATGTGGTAGAATATTATGTTATATATTATAGTATAAATATCGCTAATATGCACTGACGAATCCAAATAATGCATGCAGCGATTTTATATGGGAAATAGGATGAAAACCATTACCAACAATGCGTTCAAAATCCCACCTCACATTATATTTACATCCCGCTTGTTATAGGACGACCCTTTTGTTGTCTGCCTGGCGTTGCCGGGACGCTAAAGACCATTCCTTAAAAGGTTCCATTTTGCCCTTCCCTGAAAACGAATGCAATGTATTACATTTTTTTTAACAAATTTCATACTACTTGTGTTTTTAGTATTGTATGGAACACAATTTTTTTTATCAGTTATTTATTGACTATATATATTTTTATACTGTAAGCTTTTGCTTTCAGCATAGTAAGAAAAATAACGTTATTATAGTAACAAATTTGCTTCAAAATTGGGTTTTGTAGTTTGGCTGACTAATGTCTAGCCTTTTTGACAATAACTACATAGGTCACATGGACATGTCAGTGACGATATGAACATCAACCAGTGAAGAATATAAGAGGTGGAGATTAGGCCATGACGGAGACCTTTAGACGGTACCTATGTACCAACACCAGAGCTAACCACACACGCAAAATAAAATGCACGCTATTTATTATTAACCGGATAGAAATACACCAATACAAGTGATACTGTCACTTACATTACCAAATACCATTCAGCCCCGCATACCGATGGAATCTCGCCCTAATCGCGTAAAGGCTGACTAATTATTAAAAGGGTTTCATAATTATATCGATATACACCTATATAATACTCGGTATAATTGTGCTATAACTCTTCTTTAAAATGTGCTGTTAAGCCCGTGATATATCACATTTTGTATAACACTAGCCCATTTCAGTATACCCGGTTAAAATTTATTTATATATACCCAGTTTGTATGGCTACAATATTTTGTATGGGAGCTTGTCGGTTTTGTTTACATATTTCTTGTCAGAATTGCGTTGTGTACCTTAAACCTTTAATATAGATGAACAGACTAAAGGACTGCAAGACTGCTGGGTCAGATCAGCAAATCAATTTCTGAGATTAGAATGACATGAAAAACAAATAATTTAACGTAGAAAGAGTAAATTATCAAGATGGTACTAGTTGTTTTTGAGAAAAATCTTATATTTTATGTTACAAATACTAAGTAAATAAGATATATAAAGGGGATAGTCTGTTGGGTTAAAACATTGGCAATTTTCTAAATAGACGCAATATTAAATTACTATTACATAGTCTATTGCTGTATTTTAAGAACACGCAATTTATGCGGGAAACACGTTAAGGTGAAAAGTAAGCCTTAGTTGACTACTTCTGATAACTGATGTAGAAAATTAATTGAAATAAATTTTGACAGATTTAATGTGTTTAATTGAAGTTAATACTAATAATAAGCGTTTTCCGTATGTGAGTAACTTATATAAATTGAATATGTGATAAATATCGGTCCAACTTATTGTGTATGTACAACCATGGAGCCCAACATTGTTTAATGTATAATACACATACCATACGCTATGCCCATACGACAAAGAATCTCAACTCGAACTTCGCCTCTTATCTGAACTTCAAAAGCCCTTTAAATAGGCTTATCTCTAGCATCCCACGATCAAAGCTAATGAGATTATTGTTATGTCGCTGATACACCTAAGCATTCACTTGTAACAGTACAGCGAACATTCGCCGTTTTTTGTTTTGTCGAACTGAACAAAGAGCAGAGTCGAATATTGCTACTAACATTTTCACGATCTTTCTAGCGAACGCTCTAATCAGCAAGAACGTCAAAGCAAATTTACTGTAAATTCGCTACAATGCTTGACAGAACGATCGTAAGGATGCTCGCTTAAACACATTCGTTTGTTTCTCTGTTTTGTAACATTCGCAAGAATGCTCATTACAGGCGAATGCTCAAATGTATCAGCACAATTATATAAGACAGTGAACTTAGTTTGACGTTAATTTGAAGACATTTTGAGGTACAATCTTGAAGTATTAGGAACTTAAAATTACGTTGAATATTTTGTTAATTTATTACTTAAAACCTTTGAAGTTAAATATACTGGCTTAGGGATTTTATACTTTTGATTACATTAATATAATTTTAAGCACGATTATGATCAGATTTAATAAAGTTCTGATAGTATTATAAGCCATAAAAATTCTTGTGTGAGATAAGAGCAAAGAGAACATCCAGGCTTGCTACAATAATTTGTGGATTACAGAAAATATTGTCTCGTGTGATAGAACCTAAAACACTTGGCACATCATTCCTAATTAAACGAGTATTTCTATCCTATGAATGTACTAGCGTATGCTCAAGACTCCACCCACATGTGACTTTTAAGCCCTCTAGTTAGTGCACAGCTACACTAGCTAGGAACATATAATAGTTTTGGCTATACGTTGTCTGTTAGTCAGTCGCGGACGAGTTTTACATATATGTATAGTTAAAGCCTATATACAAAAATATAATAATATTCTAGAGCAAGTTACACGTGATCGTCTAATTCCAAACTTACCCGAATCCGATAAAGATACATTCTTAAATACATACGTATTATAAATGCATTACTCCTAGACAGAACAAAATTAAAAGATCATGTTCACTCAAAAATGTTTCTTGGATACCCATCTAACCCACTACCATTAGTCATAGCCAGTAAGAGCCACTAAACACTAGTACAAAATATTACACAAAACATAGAACGCATCGCATGCACAAAACGAATCTAAATTACAAGTACAGAATAAACGATGCGATGCAAAGGACATTAAATTTGTCTTGTGTCACGTTGGCGCCGATTTCACATTTAAATCCAGTTAAATTCGTATAAAGCATACCAAAGTGGATGAGTTATCGTTGAAGCGAGAGCCAAGACTTACAACAATAACATGAGGTAGCGTGAATGTTTTTTATTTTGACTTGGTAACGTGTAGATAAGGACTGTTGGATTTGAGTTATATGTGAATAGATGCAGCATTCCTTGTACCGACTGCTTATCTGAATCTAATCTTATACTAATATAAGCCGAAAAGTTTGTTTGTTTGGTTGAACGTGCTAATCTCAGGAACTACTACACCGATTTCAAAAATTATTTCAGTGTTAGATAGCCCATTTATCGAGGAAGACTATAGGCTATATAACATCACTCTATGCGCCACGGGAGCGGCGCAGTAGCCTTAAAAAACGTGGGTGTAACCGCGTGCATCATCTAGTAATATATAAAATTCTTGCTTGACTGACTGACAGACAAGGCACAGCCGAAGCTTTGGGGCGCAAGAAGCTGAAATCTGCATGTGTGTTCCTTAGGGACCGGAGGGCTACATTAAGAATAGAATTCCCGAAATTCTCACGGGATCAGGCTAGATGTGTGGGTGTAGCTACAGGAATCCTCTCGTCTATAATAATATAACAAAACTGAAGAATTTGTTTACTTTGTTGAACGCGATAATCTCAGGAACTACTAGACCGATTTGAATAATTATTTCGTGTTGGATAGCCAATTTATGAAGTAAGTCTATAGGCATATAACATCACGCTATGGGCTACGGAAACGGAGCAGTAATCTTAAATAATGTGGTTTTAACCGTGGGATGAGCTAGTAAAAATTATAACCTATTGGCCATTTCACATTCATTCTGTATGGGGTCAAAGTTTACAATGAACTTGATTTGACTGCACGGTTGGCCTAGTGGTTTAAGCGGTCGCCTCGCCGCTTGACACTACGCGCAGTGTTGTGGGTTCGATTCCCACACGAGATAACACTTTATGTGATTCATAAATTGTTGTTTCGAGTCTGGGTGTTCATTGTGTCCGTTAGTTGTACGTTTGTAAAGTCCCCCGCGACACAGGGTTTAATGCTAGTGCGGGAATTGTCTTTAAAAAAAATTAAAAAATATATAATTAATTTAAAATTATTTCTATTAGCAAGATGCAGAAATAGCCTAGCAGACATCAACATGCTTCTTTGCGGCGTGGCGTCTAGAATTTAAATCCACGGCGCGAGTAAATTAATTATCGCTTCCTAAGCTACAAAATCATCGTGAGGAAACATGACTTAACTTAATTCATCTCACAGAATGAAGGTATATTTCAATAAAATAAAACAATTAAGACAACAAGCTTGACTGTCGAAATGAGAGCCTCCACCACTCACGTTTAGAAAACAGATTACTTCAAAGATAATAAAGAAAGGAAACATCTTTGATGTTTTAAGAATGTACTTCATCTTGGCAGATTATGCAAGTTCTATTTTATTAAACAAAGGTACCGGTGTATTATAATGATATATATGTATTCTGAAACAATATTCTATATATATTTTGCCTTCGGCTTAGTCCGCGTGGATCAGTTATCGGGCAAAAGGTGGTCCATGTGCTATCCTGCTGTATAAGCTACACTACTGCAAGGTTTCATAAAAATTCACTCTATAGTACGGTATTAGGTATAGACTCACGCCTGTATCCCCGAAGGGGTAGGCAGAGGTGTAATATTACACCCACACTTCGCCATGAATTTTTAGGTCCCACGTAATAGGGGGCGAGCCTATTGCCGTTACCGGGCACATCACCAGACTCCGTGCAACTACTGAGAATTCGGAAAAATCCAGTAACACTTTTGCCCGACCCGGGCATCGAACCCGGGAGCTCCGATCAGCAGTCGCATACGCTATCCACTGGACCACGGAGGCACTCTATAGTTTTTGAGTGAAAAAGGTTTTAAATAGCCATACATCCTGACAAAGCATTTTGTAGTTAGAGTATAATTATGTTAGATAGTATAGTTAAAAAAATATTATATTCTACTAGCTGAGACTGCGGGTACACCTGCGATATAGATAACCTCCCGTGCCTCATAGCGTGATGTTATATAGCTAATCTACCCTCGCTTTATAAATATGGGCTATCAAACACAAAAACAATAACTCGAATTGAACCATTACTTTCTGAGGTTAGCGTGTGCATACAAATATACAAGCAAACAAACTTTTCAGCCTTATTATATTAGTATACTGTCAAAAATCGTGTTAATAGGCATCGGGTAACTCCAAAAATAAAAGCTTTCAAAACCAATTACAGCGTCAAAATAAAAACAATCTGAACGTTATGTAGTCACCCTTGCAGCGTTCACGAAAAATTGTTTTAAAATGTGTCCAAGGAATTTAAAAGTCATGTTAATAGCATGTTTTTCACTCGCGTAGTTTCTAACTGAGTTAAAAAATAGGAGCAGATTTTCAATACATACGTTAGCATTATTTCACTTTGACACGAAGTTCAAGAGTACTAAAAATGCCCCAACAATGTAAAACTCTTTATTTATCATCATCATGATCCTTAAGGCAGCGATAGCCTAGTGGAGATACCAACGGATTGCAATGCAGAGGGTATCGGGTTCGAATCCACGGCGCGCACCGATGACTTTTGACGAATGACGAAGTTAAGTGCATATTAAATTGTTAATTATCGCTTGCCCCGTGCCTCGGAGAGCACGTTAAGCCGTCGGTCCCGGCTGTCATTAAGATCTTTGACAGACGTTACGGGGAGTCAGTACCCTCAAATAAACTGATACTGGTCTAAACCATAGAATATCGCCATGCCTTTGGGTTACGGAGGTCAGACGGCAGTCGATCTGTGGAAAAGTTGATATTCTGTCATATCTGGTTTGACCAGTAAGCGGATCTCGGGCTCCAAGGCTGTAAGTCTTGGATGCAACTGGGATAACTCTAGGGCGATTATGAATGATGATGATGATCCTCATCAGCCTGTTGTATTCTACTACTAGATAGAGGCTTCTCAGATAGCAGGCTCTTCGTGTCCAGCCACTGCGAGCCACTTTGCGTAAATCGTCACTCCACCTAGCCGGAGGGCGTGCTACAATAAGTTTGCCGAGTCGATCAGCACTCTTTAACACGTCTCCGTCAATTGTTGTCGGTTCTATGACGGTAGTGCACAGCCCACTGCTACTTCAGCTTGCTAATTCTTAGGGTTATGTCGATCACTTTGGTCAAAAGTGCGCAATAGGATTTTCTTGTATTGCGTGGGACGTTACAAACGTACAACGAATGGTCGGTTCACAAAAGGAATGGAATCAACAACACAGGACCCTTGAATTACTATGCTGGTAAGATATTGGTAAGTTTCGATCAATGCGACACGCCCTAGGCAGTGATCTCTTTAAGTCCAATATTTTTTTGCGTACATATAAAAATATGTCCCTGGCTGCGATATGTAAAAAATTACTTAATTGTGCTTGCAATTTTTACAATTCAATAATTTAAAAGACTCTGCGAATCAGATCTCTTATAAATAATTATTCTCTATTGTTATTATCTTCTTTGATGCCATTTCTCCTGTATATTAACTACACACTGCTCATTAAACATAAGTTATCTGCCTACTGTTTAATGAGTAAACATCGATATGTTTGGATTGATATTCTGTACCCAATTCTGTATAGGTATAGGTAGGTATATCAATTATTAATTGGAATTCCATACGTCTTATCGATTGACTCGTTTCTCATGTTGATGCAATTTTGTTATATTTTAACAGTAACAGTCTGTTAGCATTGACGTAAATTATTTTTAGTCAATTTACATACATGATAATTGACATACATGATTGTAACAAAAATATTTATTTCTATATATGGAGATTTATAGAAAAAAATAATCTTAACTCAGTTCAGACTGAGTTTAGAGTCATATATAAAATAACAAGGTTTGGTCGATGGCCGCCCAAAAAACAAGACACCACTGTCCGTTTGGACTTGAAGGGGAATTATGCCTGCGACCTTCGGCGTAGCAATCGCTTACACTCCCGCTACGCTACCGGTTCATTTCAATATTTTTCATAAATGTTTATCAATATTGTCTAAAAATGCATAAAAACACGCACCGTATATGGCACGGTCATGCTCAGTACCCCGTCACATATCGCGTCCAAATTACACGCTTTACAGGCCGCCGGTGACTAAAATGCTGAAAACATTTATGTATTTGCACGACAATTTTACGGATATTGTTGCTCTACACAGCTGGGTACGGCTGGCTAACATTTGAAAAGGTTTTGGGATTGCAGCGGCATAAAGCGACAAATTATTGGTAGTTCCAAGTTTGTTTACAATGTTAAAACTAGTATTTTTTTAAAGCGTCACGCCTATATCCACGAAGGTATAAGGTTATACTCATGTAACAGAGGCGAGTATATTATTGTCGGGCACATTGCCTGACTGATACTAAAAATTCGGAAAATCTTCGTAACACTTGACGACCAGTTAGCGAAGCGGGAGTGTAAGCGACTGCTACGCCGAAGGTCGCGGGTTCGATTCCCGCTCAAGTCAAACATTTATGTGCATGAACATGGATGTTTGTCTTGGTCTGGGTGTTTTTATGTATAATATGTATGTATTTACAAAAAAAAGTATATAATTATGTATGTTTATCCATTATCTAATACCCATAACACAAGCTCTGCTTAGCTTGGGACTAGATGGTGATGTGTGTATGTGGTAGAATATTATTATTATATTATTATTATTTTTGCCCGACCCGGAAATCAAACCCGAGACATCCCGATCAGCAGATGCATATGCATATCCAATGGGCCACGGAGGCAGTCCAACTAAGTCTGGTTTCGAAATAACTAGCGTTGTTTGTATAAGAAAGATTCTTACTTACGACGCGATGTATGAATTTCAGCAGTTTAGCTACTTAAACATCTTCACGGTTTGCCGCAGGCTGCAAATTCAGTTTTTGCTACAAGGATGACATTTTTCAATTTCAAATTGCAATGTACCTTAGCATTAGAAACGGAATAAGCAGGTTTAAAACAGTTATGTATCTATTCTGTGTGTATTTATCAATAAGATATGCTATATTCTGACACAGTTGATTAGTGAACTAAAAAGCAGACTAAGAGAAATTAGGATGATGCTTAGAAGCTAATCTTTTTTGCGCAATTCCTAGTTTAATTGAGCAACCTGCTCAAGGTTGAACATAACTTCACGTCTTTTATCATTGTAGGAGTAGGCAAAGGTGTATTACACACCCACACCCACTCTTCGCCAGTTATGATTCAGTCCCAATGTAATAGGGGGCGAGCCTATTGCCATCTACCGGTCAATTTAAAACACAGAAAACTTCGAAAAGTCAAGGGTGTTCGCCCGGGGTAGCTGGGGATCGAACCCAAGACCATCCTCTCGGCAGTCCGTTACGTACACCTCTGGGCTATCGCCGCTTACAACAACTTTATAAAGCTTTTATTCAAATTTATCACCCTTCATCCATTTCGTACCACTATTCTCATCTATATATTAAAAGAATTTGTGTTTTATAATACGAGTCGGCCAGCCCGTTCTACCCAACCGATTCGCATAATTTTTATTTTAAATGAAAGTTCTCGCTGCATAGATTTGTCATCAAGCATTAGAAATTACCTAACTTGCACATTCATCAAGTTATATGTAAAAACAGTTTTCTCCCATACATTTTTTACGTTTTCGTAACCGTAGTCAATGACTTTCTGCTTCTATATATCTGGTACTCATTGAGGTAGGCGTTTCGTTATAGGCCTAAAACACGCGCTGAAAAGAGCTCTTTCATTTGATGGTATGCTCATTTAAATTGGGTAAGTTTGAAGGAAGATAGGTGTGGACATTGAACTTATTTTTCAATATTTTCCTATAAATTTCTTAAGATTCCATTGCTTTTTCTCTACATGGACGGTTCTTAATTCAAAAATATTTTTATGGCATCTAATAACTTGCGGTAACTGCCAGGATAAAACGTTATGCCTCCTTGGTGACCTTGCCTTAATTTCATACGGGTGTGAGTGTGGAGGTGTGTAAAATTATACCCGATGTTAGTCAAATTATCACTATAGTGAATTATCGCTGATGGCAGGTAATATTCCCCGAATGTTACCAGTTAACCCTGAATGTTGGGTGAACTGATCTCTGATGTTGAGGAATTTTCCTTACGTTTTAAGTTAGGAAATATTTTGTGTTTTTAAATTACGGACTTTCTTCGGGCATCTTAATTTTTTTTATGTAGAACATAATTACAGCGGTTCATAGTACTATTGTCATATACCTAATTATATTATTACAAGTGGTAGTTATGGTAGAAATTGTAGCTTTGGTAAGAATAGTAGTTTTGAGAGAAAAGGTTTTTGACAGCACCGGCGGTTTTGTTAGAAATGGTAGTTTGAAAAAATGGTAGATATGATAGTGTTAGTACGAATAGTAGTTTTGGTACACATAGTAGTTTTGATAGGAATAGTATTTTCGGTAGGAATAGTAGTTTTGGTAGAAATGGGATTTTGGCATATATTGTAGTTTTGGTAGCAATGTTACTTACGATTGCTACCAAAGCTACCATTCCTACCAAAAGTACAATTTTGACCAAAACTATAAACGTCATTATTACATTTCTAAATTATGATGGATTAATCACACCCATACACAAAACAAAATAAATCGTGTTTCTCACAGAAATATTTTGCTGGATAACAGAAATAAAACCTATTTTCTTACTTATAAACAAAAGTTATCTATATTTTTAATTTTTATAATAAAATATTGACAGATAAAGAAAAAAGTGAAGTTAGCGTAAGTTAGTTACTTAAGTTTCTGATTTAATAACGTATTTTTTGTGAGTAGTTGTGTTTTCAATTATAATGATGGTTCTTGGAAGGAAATTGAAAAATGCTCAGAGAAAGTTTGAACAAAGAATCTTGGTCAATGACGGCCCTGTTGGAGATTTGGTACCGGATGGTCCTCCTACTGCAAAAAAAATACGGGTGGAAACGGGTTCAGATTTGATTATTTCTACCATCAATAATTTTCAAGTGATTTCCATTCTTGGTGACGGTAATTGCTTATTCCGCGCAATTTCTTATTGTTTATATGGAAGTGAGAATAAACATTATGAAATTCGTTTGGCCACTGTTGATAACATTGTCAATAAGTGGGATGTATATAGTAACTTGACTGTTGGGGACGAAGCATATGGCCAGACCATTACAAATGCAACAGATTACAAACGTGTGATAGGTGCCAATGGACAGTACGCAGGGCATGCTGAACTTCAGAGTGTAAGCGAGCTATATCCCGAGTGTCAATTCAGAGTTCACCTGGAAAACAGTAATACGATTACTACTATGGTATTGGCGAAATTGTTCATAACTTGCTATTTTCTGGGCACCTGGACGAAGGACATTACAGTGTCCAAATGGAAAGAATGGTAGGGCAGCACAGTCATATTGAAGAACTTTCTTTCGTCAATGTTCAGTTATACATATTATATATATATCCCTATTGCGCGGCAAACTATTCAGTAATGCCAAGGTGGAAATTTCACGTTACCTAAGGTGCAACGCGAAGCCAATGTTGTCAGAAAATAAGTTTTGTGATATATATATTTTTGGTTAGAATATCATCTTTTACTTATTAGATAAGGCTACAATGTACTCATCATACCTATATACAAGAGCTTTTTTATAATATTAAAATATGCTGTGGAGCAGCACGGGTCCTCTAGTAATATGCTAATGTGTAAACATTGTAGTATTCATCTATACTAATATTAAAAAGCTGATGAGTTTGTTTGTTTAATTAGTTGAACAAGCTTATCTCAAGAACTACAGCTACAGCAGCAAGGTCTGATTAGAACTGTTCTTTTTTTTTGAAACTTCATTTATCAAGGCGGAGTATATGTTAGAACTAGCCGTTACCCGCAGTTTCACCCGCGTTCTAAGGGAACTACTTCGCGAACCCGAAAAACTCAAATATCTTACGGACCCCTATTTCAAAGAAAATAAAATATAGCCTATTTTACTCGCAGATAATGTAGCTTTCTAATGGTGAAAGAATTTTTAAAATCAGTCCAGTAGTTTTTGAGTTTATCCATTACAAACAAACAAACAAACAAAAATAAAAAAAACTTCTTTATAATATTAATAAAAAAATAGTGTAGATATAACAACACGCTATGAGCCAGGGAAGCGGAGCAACAGCCTTCATTAATGTAGGTGTCAACACAGGCTCAGCTAGTATCTATAAATTAAAATTCATACGAAACATGAACTACAAAACAAAGGTATATAAAATGTGATTGTGGATGGCAATTATCGCTGTTCATATACAGGGTGTAAAAAGACCCTTATCGAAAACTGAAATCCCATTTTGTACCAATCAGTACGAACATTTTTTACTTCTGCACCATACCTGGGAAATTACTGGTTCAGGAGATATTGAGACTCAAAGTTAGTAAGGAATTTTTCAAATTAGGTACAAAATCTATGCATTTACCCCGCCAATATGTTCTTTAGATGCCCTATAACCCCATGGATAAGTAGGTATTTCGAGCATTGCATGCACGCGCTTTTAAATGCGGTTTAAAAAATGTGAAAACTCAAACAAAAATTCAATCATTCAAAGTTAATATGACTTGGCATGATGTCCAAAACGAGTAGACTTCGGCTTGGTGATGGGTCTTGTGACATCCTGTATGTGTGGTGTAAAAATGTCCATTGTTCAACTACACAATGGGAATGGACGTTTGGTTGCGAACATATCTATATTGTTTGTAGTGAGGCGTATTTCAGCGCAATCGCTCCGTGAGACATGAATATCACACGACACAGTGGGAACGTCTTTTGGTTTATTCAAAATATATATTTTTTTTTTAATATTTTAATATTATATTATATTTTTTAATTGTGTTAGTTTAATTAATGCAACTGATAAAACTTGGAGTCAGTCGTGTTCTAGAGTTGAGATCGCGCCTTGGAGAACGTAGTATAGGACGTCATCCGACTAGGTGAAGTGACGATATACGCAAACTGACTGGTAGCGGCTGGATACGAAAAGCCGAAAACCGGGCTCAGTGGTGTGCCATAGGAGAGGCCTACATATTATATCTTGCAGTGGGCTATGGCAGGCTGATGGTGATGATGAAAGAATGAAAAGTTTTTAAACTTCTTTCCAGTCTTAGATTGATTCTATTCAAAGAGAAAATCTAGATGTGATTACTATTGTAAATTGGTATTTACAATAGTAATCACATCTAGATTTTCTTACCCCTACCATAAAGTTCTTCTCTCCTAGCATAAAGTTTCAAATAAATCTGGTGATTTATTTGAAACTTTATGCTAGGAGAGAAGAATTTCCTTGGTATGAATTGATTTATTATTATTTAGAACAGAATAATAAAGAAAAAGCGTGCAATGAGTGCCGAGTGAACTGAAATATGACCATTAAGATTTATAGTGCATCGAACAACCACCATGATTTGACTTGTGTGGTGTAATTTATTGGTAAATGAGTCATCAATCATACCTATCTTGGTTCAATTCTCATCGAGGTCGAATCTGTGTGCTATGGTCACGATGTTTTTCTGTATCTGAGTTTAATTTATTTACAATGCGTTAATGACGAGTGAATGTTAATGAAGAGTGAATGAAGCAAGAGAGATATGTCAGGATCGTTGCAAATGGCGTTCCGTAGTCTCAGCCCACCCCTCCGGGAAACAGGCGTGAGTCTATGTATGTATGTATTAATTATTTATTTAAGCATATATAAGTAAGTTTATCAGTTGTTTGATTGGTTAGACGACTCTGGGCTGTAAGGCGTAGGTATTGGATCCCAACCGGGATAACACTAGGATGATGGTGATATTGACTGCCTCCGTGGTCCAGTGGATAGCGGATGCGACTGCTTATCGTAGGTCCCGGGTTCGATTCCCGGGTGGGGCAAAAGTGTTACTGGGTTTTTCCGAATTCTCAGTAGCAGCACGGAGTCTGGTAATGTGCCCGGTAACGGCAATAGGCTCGCCCTCTATTACGTGGAACCTAAAAACTCATGCCGAAATGTGGGTGTAATATAACACCTCTGCCTACCCCTTCTGGGATACAGGCGTGAGTCTATTAATAAATAAAGATGACGATTAGTTCTCTGATTAGTAGTTACAAAATCAATGAATTTTATAGACAAATTACGCTCTTAACAATCAATCTTGCTCATTACACAGAAGATAAATTTGTCCCACGCAGAAATCGAACCTTAAACTTCTGACTTAGCAAGCAATCTTACTAACTACTAAACCAACAGACCAGTTATTATACATTAATCACACACACACTACCAAACATGAAACCCTAAACATATACTGGGTCAACAAGGAAATGGCTCAACCATGCCTTAAACATAACATAGTCTCTGTGTGGACAGTAAACTATTAACTTCACGGCTGGTATGTCAAAGGGTGGGCAGCGGTGCAGCCGAGTGGCCAATAGTCCTTAGTGCCTCACTATGTCAGCCTCAACGGGCACTGGCAAGTGCGCACTTAGTAAACAGAGATGTTGAGAAACTGTGTATGGCATATACATATGTGCGAACTATGAAACAAGTATTAAAAAAACCGTTTTAAGAAGTTGTTGCTTTTTGTAGTGGTGTTGTATGAGCTATATATTTTTCTAAGTAAATTTAAATTATTTTAGACTTTTGATTTTTTTGTATGGAAATATATCAATAGGCACTTAATTGTAGCTTTCTCATCGCGATTGCATCTGGGTTGTTGTATAATATAATTGCTTTTACACGAAAATAAGTATGTTTTTAAAGTTGACTAACATAAACTAATTAATTATAAACTTTCGAATATTTTTTTTATGAGTTGTACACGTTAGTATAACGGGTTTTAATCGCGATAGCTGGCTATTATAGTAAAAAAACATTAGATCAATATAAAAACTTTAAACGAAAATTGGTTACAACAAAATATGTACTTTTTGAGATATATAGCACATTTTGATACACACATATGACTTTACAAACACTACGAAAAGCAAAATTACTTTTTCCGCAAAAAAAAATCTGTTATTTTGACCAAGTGAATGTAATGGGTACGTTAAGTGGATACCACTACTATGGAACCCTTCATGGGCGAATAAGACCCGCACTTTAATATATTTATTATTCAATACACTTCATTTGATTATTATAAGAACAATTTAACCTCTATTGAATATTATTCTATTATTATAACATTCATATTTTGTATTCTTATTCTTAGAGGACAAACCACATCCATATTATGATGCACGCGCCTAGTATGTACTGATAGATATCACTATCTGCTAGGATAGTTACCAAGCAAACAATATCATATCGATCATCTATATTCCCATGTCATTTATACGTAGTAAAGCCTTCCTGATTTGACCATGAATAGTCCGGCTCGACCGGGGAAGTACCTACTACCCTCTCACGGAAAATCGACGTAAAGTAACAGTCCCTATACTGCTTTTATCCCAATATGCAAACACTAGTTCGCCTTTGCTAGCCTGTATATTGAGAAATGGTAAATAATACCACAATAAATCAGCAAGAATAACCTCTACAAATACTTTAAGGTTACGAATGACGTACATTTTCACACAAGTATGCATTAACTTTTTACACAAAATTTTCCTTAACAGCACGGACTCTGGTGATGTGCCCGATAATGGCAATAGGCTCGCCCCCTATTACGTGGGACCTAAAAATTCGTGGCGAAATGTCGGTGTAATTTTACGCCTCTGCCTACCCCTTGTTTCCTTAATAAAAAAATTAAAATATAAAATTTTCCTTAACTTAACTAAATCTTAAGGGATTATTGTACACACAGTGACAAGTTAAGCTATACAGTTGCAGAAGGATTCTGACACTTATTTCCTACGTCCTGTTTGTAAGTGTTATTATGAACAACTATTGTTCTAAAACATTACCGAAATCGGCGTAGCATGTGTACATCGAATCTAATGGTGCTGATATACTTGAGAACAGCGAGCATTCGCCGGTCTTTCTTTTGTCGAACTGAACAACGAACAGAGCCGAACATTGCAGCGCACATTTTCACGATCTTTCTAGCGAACACTTTAATCAGCAAAAATGTCAAAGTAAATTTACTATCAATTCGCTAGAATGGTCGCCAGAACATTCGTAAGAATGTTCGCTAAAACACACCCGTTTATTTTTATGTTTTGTAACATTCGCAAGAATGCTCATTACAGGTGAATGCTCGAATGTATCATCATCAGCATCATAATGCAAGTAAAACCACAGGTAGAAGCTAGTTTACATAAATTTAAGGTATGCGGCTAACTCGGCGAGCGCTTCATAACTTTTAAACGAGAAATAATTCCCATGTTAAACCGTAAATAACTGGGGAAACTTTCATATGTGTGTTAGGAATTTAAACCATTCACATTAGCAGCATAATTTGGTCTTTATTTCTAGCTAGGTGAAACTGCGGCTTCGCCCATGGCATTCTGCTTTTTACTTCATAGAACGATGTACGTATAAAATACATTGATTCTGTTTAAACACGGGCATCAAAAAAGACTGGAGATAGCCTGTTTCACGGTAATGAGAAGAACATGCTTAAGTGTTTATAAATCCAAAAATATATATTCAGGCCCTGAGCAATCGCAAGTGGTCAATGCTGATCACACAAATATATTATGTGTAGTTTGTCATCAAAGCTACGAAATCAAAGGTTAGTCTGTGGGTTTCTAGACTACCCCACAGACAATACGGCAAAGTCCTTTACAAATATCAGTATTATAATTCATTTACTTTCACGTTGTTAGGCTCAGGACAAAACTATGAATCAAATATTTTTGTTTATGTTTTATAATGAGGTCTAACTAGTCCAGAAAATACAAATTGCCAACTAAAAATAAAACCCATGTTCTTGATTGTTGAATACGCAAACGTTTTTTGCTACCTTGTCCTAACGAGCCGGTTTTATACAAGATTCTTATTCCCAAGCCCTTGAAAACAAAAAAAAAATACCCTATATAAAAAGTAAAAACCTCAGTTATAACTTACAAAGGGACGTAACGGGTTTCTTGGAAAGTTTCTGCGCAAGCAAAGAAAAAGTAGCTAATGTTGAAGAATGAAAATAGCCAGAACTGTCTTGTCACATAAAATAAAACATTCAAGTGATTTTATAGAATTGCCAGTGATAAATATAAGTTTATGTAGTTCATAACATTTATTTGTCCAAAATAGTTTTTTGATGACCATAATTTTATTTCTAGCCTCAATTTAGTTAAAGCATTTTTGGAACAGTATCACCTGTATTCCCATTGCTGTGTCGCCTGTGTAGCAAGGTGTAGCTGCAATTACTATGGAAGATACTGAGTTTTCACAATCGTAAAAACCCAGGGAAAGTTAAACCGCTTTGCAGCCCGCAATTAATTTAGTCAGAAGTAGGTATATAGTAGGAGCTGAAAAATCATTATTTTACCCGCCGCTTTAGAAATAAGGGAGAAATAAAATATAAGTAAAAATATTATTATATATTAATATTATTATTATAAAAAAATAAGGCAACTAGGTGGATTTATTTTAATTAAGCACAACTACGGGTTTTTAGTCACTCTAATGGGTTGCACTTAGAAGCACTTAAACTTAATTATGTAAGTATCTTAAATTTATTTTGCGAGTGAGTAAGTGATTACTTGCTCGCATAAATAAAAGTACCTACTCAAGAATTAATATTAAATTAGTAAACCATTATGAAGTATGTTGGGTTCTATCTTCTTTTGCCTGCCCTATTCCCATTTTACTTGGGGTCGGTGCAGAATATCTTTCGCTTCCATTCTCTCCTATCAGCCGTCATCTGATTATTCACTCCCTTATCTTTCATGTCATCCTTCACACAATCCATCCATCTTTTCTTTGGTTTCCTCTTGCTTTATATCCCTCAACTCTAATATTCATCATCTTTCTAGTCACATGCTTTTCATCCCTCCTCATAACATGCCCATGCCACGCTAGACGATATCCTTTCAGCTTTTCTTGCACCGGTGCAACTTTCAAACTTCCCCTAATATACTCATTTCTAATTTTATCCATCCTTGTGACCCCACACATCCATCTAAACATCCTCATCTCTGCTACATGTAATCTTCTTTCATCCGTCTTCTTCACGGCCCAGCATTCCGATCCATATAGTGCGACAGGTCTTATAACGGATTTGTAAATTTTGCCCTTTAATTTAAGGGGCATCCGTGGGTCACACGTTGTTCCAGTGACCTGTCGCCATTTCATCCAACCTGAGTTGATCCAGTGCGTGACATCGCGGTCTATTTCACCGTCCCCTTGAATAAGTGACCCGAGGTACCGGAAGTCGGAGCAGACTGATATGGGTTCTCAAGCAAGGGATATGGACGCAGGACTGTAGAGACCGCCGAAGTCGCAAAACATGTACTCAGTTTTGCTTTTGCTGACTTTCAGGCCTACACTCTCCAGCCTTTGCCACCAATTTGTCAGTCTGCTCTGGACCTCAAGGCCACTCTCGGCAATCAACACAATGTCGTCGGCGAATAGCATACACCAGGGCGCCTCTTCCTGTATGTCCGCCGTAAGGGCGTCCATTATTAGCAGGAAGAGATAAGGGCTAAGAGCCGACCCCTGGTGCAAGCCTACAGCCACATTGAAGTTGCCGGTATTGCCCGCTGTGGACCGGACATGGGTTGTACATCTACTGTACATTGCCCGGATCAACTGTACATACTTCCCAGGCACTGCTTTCTTCTTAAGGGCCCACCACAAAACCCCGCGGTACTCGATCATATGCCTTTTCGAGATCTACAAAAACCATGTGCAAGTTCTTGTGTGCACTTCTGTACTTTTCGCATAGTTGGCGGATCGCGAAAATGGCATCTGTTGTACCTCGACCAGGCATAAAACCGAATTGGTTTTGTGAAATTACACTCTCTTCTCTCAATCGTCGTTCAATCACTTTCTCCCAAGCTTTCATACTATGTGAAATTAGCTTTATTCCTCTATAGTTATTACACTCCAGCACATCACCTTTGCTTTTATAGATGGGCACCAGCGAACTGCTACACCATTCATCAGGTATGGCTTCTTCCACCAACAACTTATTGAAGAATAAAGCTAACCACTTCCATCCGTCTACTTGCAGTATCTTCCACACTTCAACTGGTATTCCATCCGGCCCCGCAGCTTTTCCATTCTTCATTCCATTTACTGCTACTCTCACTTCATCCTCACTTATCTTTCTTATTAGCCCTTCATTCACAGGTATATTCTCAAGCACACCACTCCAATCATTTTCTTCATTCATCAGTCTCGCAAAGTAATTCCTCCATCTATCCTTAATTTCGTCATCCGCGCAAAGTACCGTTCCATTTTCATCTTTTATACACTTTATGTTACATACATCCCTTGCTTTCCTCGTTCTAGCTTTAGCTAGCCGGTATAGTTGTTTTTGGCCCGCCGGGTTCTCCAAGTTATTATATAAGCTCTCCTGGGCCGCTGCTTTTGCCAAAGCAACGGCTTTCTTAGCTTTCTTCTTTAGATCATTATTATATTCATATTCTTTTCTTGTTTCAGGCTGACATTCATTTCATCCACACCCTGCCATTCCTTAAATTTCCTCTTCTTATCCTTCAAAATCTTTTGTACTTCTGTCGACCACCACCATGTATGTATCTCTATCTATCGTTCCTTTTCCTTTTGATTCTCCTAAAATATCTTTCGCTGCACTCCTGATACACCCTGCCATTTCACTCCAGCATTCATTTATACTTCTACATTCCATATCATCCATCGCTATAATTTTATTTACAACTCGCTCTCTAAATTTCCTTTAATATTCTGGCCTTGCTAAGAAGTGCCACTTAATTTTAGGAGGTGGTCGCTCTTTGTTTCTGTTGCATATTACTTCTGTAGTAACTTCCATTATGAGGAGCCTGTGCTGCGATGTTAGATCTTCCCCGGGTATTATTTTGCAGTCTTTGACGTGTTTGAGGTTGCTGCGTCTGACAAGAAAGTAATCAATTTGAGTCATGTGATTGCCACTTTTATATGTGATTAAGTGGTCTCTCTTCTTCTGGAACCATGTGTTGGCAATCGCCAGGTCGAAAGCAATTGCCGATTGTAGCAGGCCTTCACCCTCATTATTGCGATTACCAAATGCCCATCCTCCGTGTACTCTTTCATACCCACTATTCACTCTTCCTACATGCCCATTAAAATCGCCACCAACATACATTTTCTCATGCACTGGAATATTCATCAAAACACAGTCAAAGTCCTCCCAAAACTTCTCTTTCACCCTTTCATCACATCCTGCCCGTGGGGCATATACACTTATAACGTTCAGTATCACATTTACTAACATAACTTTCACAACTATCAGTCTATCATTCACCCTATTAACTTCCATCACTTGTTCTTTCAATTTACTATCTAAAGCAATTCCCACACCATTTCTTTTTCCATCCCTTCCACCGTAGTAAAACTTGTATCCCTCACCAATCGCCTTTGTGCCTTTCCACCTGGTTTCCTGTAAACACGCCACATTTATCCGTCGCCTTTTAAGTACATCCGCTAATTCTCTGGCTCTTCCACTCATCGTCCCAACATTCCAACTAGCATACCTCATCTTCACTTGCCGGGTTAACTTCTTACGTTGCACCCGCCTGGCTTGGTACAACAACCCTTGTCCATTTATCACCGCGGCCGGGTGCTGCCTCGGCGCGTCACCTATGGGGTACGCCCTAGCCCCATCGCGCATCATAACATTAATTCCAGCCATTCTGCATAAAAGATTTGGCATAGATTTCACAGTCGGCCGCCTGCCTGACACCAACCCTCTTTGAGAATGCTATTGTTGGTAGTTTACCCGCTACCGCTCGGGTGACCAAATGTGCTGATAAATATGCACCTGGTCCCATGCGCCCATTAGTCGCCTTCTACGACGCCCCGGGAAGAGCAAAGGGGGTTGTGCTATTCTTTAAGTCGGGCACCACACGGACATATGTTGGGTTCTATGTAATTTCATATTTTTACTGCATATACAAATATAAATTTATGGACTATATTATACAGAATTGCTGTCTAATTAGTAGAGCGCGTCTTAGGTAATTATAATAATATTTTTATTTCATACATCAAGATTTTTTATTGTACATAAATATTATTTTTTCTTTTCCTATTTTCTTGTATGTCAGTATACCTACTCTACTATAACAGCAAAATGTACTAACTGAGATTAAAACTAGCATGTAGTATTGAGTCTCGACTACTCGTTCACACTCGTTGGTTTCCGCCCCAGTTCCCTAACGTTCTGAATGCGTGCCTGCCTACCATAGTTTACAATGTTATCCGACGAACTACAACTATTAGAGTGTACCGAAGTTTTCCGGAATAGATTGCATGGATGGCTAAGAAGTTAAACCGGTCACTTCGTTCTTTAATACTGCGCCAAGAGTCGTGGGTTCGATCATAATAATAATTATATGATGTGTGATTCTGTGTGTTCTTCAAAAATGTTTGTCATGTTCTCTGTGAGGCAGGATGCAAGCGTTAAAATTTAAGGCTCAATCTCAAGTAGGCGAAAGTTACGTTTACGTTTGTCAAAAATGTAAAACAATCACACAAAATTCTTTCATACCTGGTTTATTTTCATAACGGTACCTTTCAATTGCAACAAATGATCTACCTTTATGGTAGCGAACGAAAAATCTTAGCTTTCTACCCAGTAACATCCAATAATCCTAGTCTAACCAGGTTTGTTAGAATATATCACTTTTCCACAGAGTCGCTGTCATATGACTTTCGCAATTCATATAGATTGCATTATTGTGTATTGTGTGATAGATGGGACAGCTCCATGCTGGCTCACTGGATACGGATGCACACATAGGTGTCAGTCGTTTCAAGTTTTGTATAAGAGTGTCTTTTACTAACACTAGGTCAAGATTTTTACTAACAATATATGGATCTTGTAATTTGATCTGAAATAATCTGATTAATAATAATAATTATTATTCCACTGCTTACTGACTGACTGACAGTCAAGCTACAGCCAAAACTTGTAGACGCAAGAACTTTTTTTTTATTTGGCATTTAATTTCCTTAGGGACTGTAGGTAAAGGGATTTCCTGAAATGCACGCAGAATCGGACAAAATAAGTAGCTGCGGTCATCCTCTAGTTAAACTATAAAACAACGCCTAATAATGTATTTTTAACTAAGTATAAAACATGCGTTTGCTTTATAATAAGCTCAGCTTTACTCTGTAAAGTAAGTTAGTACTCAGAGTTATGTACGCCCGAGTCCCACGGTTGAAAGAGAAGTTCTTAAGCCGTGTTGTTCTACTCGATTTTAGTTTCACTACGATTATTTTAGATATTTTATGTCCTGATCAACAAATTATTCTTTTGAGTCCTTTAGTACACAGTGTCCATTAATTGAGAATTTATAAGATTCCCGCGGTTCTGAAATGAAATAAAAAATATCGCGGGCATTGTTACTAACATAATGTAATCATATTTTGCTTGATGAATGTGAGTCATCACCATCATCAGCCTTTAACAGTCCACTGCTGGACTAGGCCTCTCCTTTGAAAGAAGGAATTGGCCTACTATACCACGCTGGCCAAACGGGTTGTTATAGGGTTTGTACCAAGTTTTCCTTCTCTTACAGTGCTGTTCTCTGCATAATATGCTCCCTCTGTCGGCTCTTACGACACCCATGGGATGATATGGGGTGGTGACATTCCGTATTCTTAATCCGTCACCACACGGACAATGAATGAACGTGAGTATATCGTCCAAAATGCGCAACTTATCCTCCTTAGCTTCCACTGTATAGTTATTATATTCAATAAAGATTAAATTTGACAGGCAGTAAGAAAAAAGTAATACTCATCATCATAATCCTAGCGTTCCCAGTTACAACCAAGATTTTATTAAATACTAGACGAGGCCCGCGGTTACATCCGCGTTATTTAAGGCTACTGTTCCGTTCCCGTGGCTCATAGCGTGATGTTATGTAGCCTATAGCCTTCCTCGATAAATTACCTATCTAACACTGAAATATTTTTTTAAATCGGACCGGTAGTTCCTGAGATGCCTACATGAGGATGCCCACAGCTACGCCCGCAAATGTCTCCCGATCCCGTGATCATTTGAGGAATTCCTTTCTTAGTGCCCCCTACGCTCCTCAAGGAACATACCTACCAAATTTTTGCTTTTTGCGCCCAATAGTTAAGCTGTGCTTTGTCCGTCAGTCAGACATTAACGCAAAAAAATAATTAATAGTTAAATTATTATTCTCCTTTATTTCTTATTTCTCTCATAAAATATTAACTCATTTTTAAATATATGATATATAAAAAAATACATTTAAAAATATAACAATATCCTATGGAAACCCACCAGTATAGGGAATAGGCTCCAAGCTACTGGAGGTTAGGGTTCGAGAGTAAGAAACCTCCTCACTATGCGTGCCGTGTCTAAATTATTATTATTATTTTATATTAAATTATTATTATTGTATATTAATAGGCTCGCCCCCTATTACGTGGGACAGTTTTATCTGTTGCAAGGATCTTGCTGGTGTAGAATTAACAGCCTAAGAATGTACACCACTCTGATTTGATTTGTCTTTAGTGGGTCAGTTTTCTTTGCTTAGAGTGAGAGTGAGTGGAGGTCGTTGACGAAACCTAAAGGTCGTAATGTCATCGAGCTTAAACTTTGCACCGACCATGGGATCTATACAATATGTTGCAATGTTTCTACCTACTTATTCTGCTCAAGCTTTGGCGTATATGTATTTGTCCAAAATATTACAAAACACTAAGATACCTGCAGCGCGACGCCAGTTTTTATACATTACATACATACATAGACTCACGCTTGTTGCCCGGAGGGGTAGGCAGAGACTACGGAACACCATTGTCAACGATCTTGACATATCTCTCTTGCTTTATTCACTCTCATCTTCTCAAGCATGCTCTTTATACATTACAAGCCTTTCAAAAGTCACTTAAGAAGGAACGTTATACTGTTTGCTACACGAAACCTCTTTGTTTAAAACCAAACATTCTAAACTACACAAAGTATGACATGAATGTTTCATTAGCGAATTTATTTTATACTCTTTCGGTTTTTAGTGTTTCTAACTGATAACAATTTTGTAGTGGTTTAAGCGGTCGCCTCTCCGCTTGTTGCACTGCGCCGAAGTGTTGTGGATCCGATCTATCTAACACTGAAAGAGTTTTTCAAATCGGACCAGTAGTTTCTGAGATTAGCGCGTTTAACCAAACAAACAAACAAACTCTTCAGCTTTATATATTAGTATGAGATTTTATTAGTTACTTGGCTTAGACTTTAAATTTATAGTAAAACTAGCTGTGCCCGCGACTTCGTTCGCGTAAATATTGGAATTTAATTAGCATGAAATTTATGCTAAGAGTATATATTATTTATAACTTTGATATGTATATTATATACCTAATATATACCTTTAGAGAATTTCTTTATACTTATACAACATTAACTGTTTTACCACCTTCACATAGAACATACATACATAGACTCACGCCTGTTTCCCGGAGGGGTAGGCAGAGACCATGGAACGCCATTTGCAACGATCCTGACATACCTCTCTTGCTTCATTCACTCCCATCAACTTTCTCATGTATGCTCTTCTGTTTAGGGTACTTCTGACCTGTCCTTTTTTTAGGATGTCTCCAATCTGATCAGAGAACGTCCGCCTAGGTCTTCCCCTTCGTCCTATCCCATTAACACTTGCCTTATATATCTTCTTTGTCAGTTTTTCGTCATCCATCCTCTCCATGTATCCAAACCATCTCAACATGCCTGTACAGTTTACCTCTACAAAATGCTTTCTCGGCATTTACTTTATATGCGCAACACCGTTGCATCGGTGTAGTACCTATCATTTTGTACGAATAATAAAAGTCATGTTGAGGAGAGGACCTTGCGGCCGCACACCTTGCCCATACGCAGCCGTGTTGCGGGAGGCATGCTGCGAGGCAGGCGTGCCCCCTCTACAGCAGTACAAGAAAAGTGATAGTGCAATTTGTGAAACTGTGAATGAAGTGATCAGGCCCATAGAGTGCGTACCAAGTGAAATCAAAAGATTAGTGTTAAGTGTAGACGTGGTGACCTCCCCTACTCCTCTTAGGTCGCGATTTAATGAACTTTAAACATACTCGTAGCTATAAGTACAAACAATACAAATTGTTCATTATCATTCTATGTATCATCTAATTTCAATATTATATCATTTAGTGTAAGAATTCATTTTATTTTTCATTGTTTTTATAGATTCTTTATCATTATACTGATATCATCTTTTGAGTGGGCAGGATGTACAGTTTACCAACCTGTACAAAATGCTTACTCGGCATTTACATTATATGCGCGACACCGTTGCATCGGTGTAGTACCTATCATTTTATTACGAATAAATCAGTGCACTTACAGCATTCAGCTCGGGCGGTTTCTTTTATCATTCATGATCGACCCTATATCATTTATATCATTTGTATATCATTATCATACATGTCAGCAGTATGCGTATATACTACCGACAATGCCTTTCCCGATGCTTGTCACTACATCTTCTTTTACCGCACACCACTCTCGTATCACACAATTCTTTACTCTGTCGGTCATAGACACACCACACATACTTCTCAGTGCTCTCGTTTCTACAACATTTATTCTACTTTCATGACTCTTCTGCCATACCCAACATTCATTACCATACATAGAACATGTAAATTATTTTTACCGATCATGTGAAAAGCAACATGTTCGGATGTCGATTCAAGCTGTTTCAGGTGTCTGTCCCTGCGATTTATTTAGAAAATACACACAGGACTACGACTATCCAGCCCTGCCGAAAGTAAGACAGCCCCGTTGAGTAATTCAAGAGGTATCTGAATTCAGGGCGCAGTCTCCCGCTCAGAGACTCTCACGTACGTGACGTGAGGAGTGGGAAATTGGGAATAATGAGACACCTGTATAAGAAAAGAACACGAACGAACGAAAGAAATCAAAGAAACTCGATAACATTCAACAATCATAAACTCATACATAAGTAACGTCAAATATCCAATCTAAGTATTCCAACGACGATGAAAGCAAATTATCCGAGAACCTGATCAATCCTCGGAGAATCTTAACACCACCATTCAGAAAATGACGTCATTTGTCAACGCCATCTATGTTTACATATACAAACCGACCGAGATAGAAAATAATAATTATGGACTAATCGACAATTTATTGAAAAAAGGATCTATAGTCATTGTATTTATCATTTAAAATAAATAATAATGAAATGATTATATAACTATTATATAAACATAATAATTTGAAATACATGAGATAAACCGTTTAAATTAAGTGGACATTGTAATAAATTTTGACACAGAGACTTTTTGTTTATGAAAGTGCCGAATATTATACTCTATTATTTTTTAATAACAGAAATATACCCGATACATAATTAATGTCGTTTTTGCAAGAAACATTTATTTTGCTAGAAAATTATTTGAAAATAGTGACATCTATCGATCGGTAAGTAGCCATAAAACACTTTGGAGGTACCTATATAGAGTAACTATATTTTACTAACAAAGTTATAATGATCATAGATGGCACCATATATATAACCAGTTTTGGATGATCCCGGTTTTGTTTGGGACTACGTACAAAGGAGAGGTCAAGCTGTACACCGAAAACCACTCAACCGATTGTGGTGTAACATATACTATTTTATAGGTTTGAGTATCCTTTGTGCAAACGTGTAAGTTTAATTGAAATCAATTCCGCCATTTTAGAGATCTTTAGCAACATAGGGAAAGACAGACATAATAAATTCTAAAAAACATCAAGTATTGCTTTTTAGCATTTTCCTAGATTTTTTAGCTAATTTTCGTCAAAAAATCTTTAATGTACAGCCTTTTTCCCATGTACAGTTTTATTATAGTATAGATATATATAACACTAGCTTTTGCCCGCGGCTTCGCTCACGTTAAGTTCGGTGTAACACAAAACTCCTTCATCGTTCGATAGTAATTTTCGTTTTAATTCTGTTCATAGGAACTAATAAGAAATAGAACCGCAAGAAGTATTTAAAACATTTTTGTAAACAGTATTTTTAGAGTTCCGTAGTCAAAAATGGCTAAACATGGAATCCAAATGGAATCCTTATTGACGCGCTATGTCTGTCAGTCTATCCGTATATCATAGCCACTTTATGCCGAAACTATTCAGTTTACACATTTGAAAATTGGTAGCTAGATGTATTCTGTGAACCGCTTTACGACTTTATAGAAAATAAAAAATATTGAATATTAAGGCTTTACATATATGGAACTGATGTAGAAAATGGGTTGTTAAAAATTATTTTGAGGTTCCTAAAACCATTGTTTCTCGAAGTCAATCGTTTGAAAGATAATACGGTTCCAAAGTGGTAAAATGGGTGTGTGTGTGACTAACCCCTCTAACTTTAAAAGTAAGAGAGGGACAAATCTAAAAAAAAAACATGCTGTAGATCGTTATAAAAACCTCCAACGAAAATTTTTAATTTATAATAATAAAGCAGTTTTTGAAATAAAGCACATCTTAAAAACCGAAAATATAGCTTTATCGTTTATACAAATACTATTATTATTTAGTCGAAGATAATGGCTATGGTAAGTGGATACCTCCACTACGGAAGCCTTCATAGCGAATAGCTTTTATAATGTTTCCTCCTAGGTGTTACTCGTAGCCGTTTGCCATTACAAAGCTTTGGTGCATTAAGATTCCGCATTAACAGGACTGGAACACCAACGATCAGTCTCAAGTTGCGTGAAGGTACTCCATACTCCTGATAATTGTAAGGAGTTCAGACACTCTATGGGGAACGAAGAAACTTGGCCAGTATTCATGACATTATCTACCGAAATACAGTCAAATGTCAAAGCCATGGTCCGATATATCTCTATATACACTTTCGCATTTATGAGTAGAGAATATTGGTTCAGCCGGTTTAGCGTGAAATTGGTACATTTTCGCAATTAAAACTTATATTAGTAAGTATTAGCCAAGGCTTTTTCAATACCTATTAGTTTATTTTGGCGTCGGGACGTGACGACCCCACCGCCCACTGGGGGAGTTACTCTGACGAGTAGATACTCGTCATAATATCTCCCCCAGCGCAAGCAGTCAACCGAAAGATGGCGGTCAAACCATCCGAACCTGGCGGAAGGAAATCCCGAGATGCTAGATGGGCAGCAGCGTCCAGCACTAAGAACTTCCGCCACTGCGATCGCCAATACGCCTGCCAAGCGTGGCGATTATGGCATATACCCCCAATTATGAATCACACCATTAAAAACCGGCCCCTAGTCCCCGGCAGCCCCGCTAGTCCTGGTTATGGTAGCGGCCATGGTAACGGCGGGGCAAGGGGTGCGAAGAATCTCCGGAAGAGATCGGGCTACCACCACCAACGACAATTGGCCCTGGCAACACTGAACACGCGCACACTGCGGACCGACGAGAAGATTGTCGAGCTGGAAGAAGAATTGAGCAAGTTGCGATGGGATATCATAGGCCTATCTGAAGTCCGAAGACAGGGGGAGGACTCGATAGTTCTCAATTCCGGTAACTTGCTCTTGTACCGGGAGGGCGACCAACAGTCCCAAGGTGGTGTCGGGTTCATCGTCCACAAATCTCTCGTGACAGACGTGGTAAATATCGGGAGTGTGTCGAGCAGGGTAGCGTACCTTATACTCAGAATATCCAAGCGGTATTCGCTGAAGGTCATACAGGTATACGCTCCGACCTCGTCGCACCCCGATGAGGAGGTGGAAGCCATGTACGAGGACATATCTCGGGCTATACATGGCTACAAAACCCATTACACCGTGGTCATGGGAGATTTTAACGCGAAACTGGAAAAACGCGACGGTGATGAGCTGAGAGTGGGGCCATTTGGTTATGGGCATCGGAATTCCCGGGGTCACTTGCTGGCTAGCTTTATGGATTCCTTCTTCAAGAAGCGAGAATGCCGCAAGTGGACCTGGGTAAGTCCAGACGGTGCAACCAAAAATGAGATCGACTTTATCATGTCGACGAAGAGGCAGATATTCAATGATGTCTCCGTGATCAATTCACTTAAAGTGGGGAGCGATCACCGAATGGTAAGAGGCACATTGAATATCCGTACAAGCCTCGAACGGTCGAGGTTGATAAAGTCCACGCTCCGACCGGCACCGGTTCATATCCAAAACCCCGAGAGCTTGTAGCTCGAACTCAAGAACCGTTTCGAATGCCTGGGTGAATGCGTAGATGTTTTCATCGTCCACAAATCTCTCGTGACCAACGTGGTAAATATCGGGAGTGTGTCGAGCAGGGTAGCGTACCTTATACTCAGAATATCCAAGCGGTATTCGCTGAAGGTCATACAGGTATACGCTCCGACCTCGTCGCACCCCGATGAGGAGGTGGAAGCCATGTACGAGGACATATCTCGGGCTATACATGGCTACAAAACCCATTACACCGTGGTCATGGGAGATTTTAACGCGAAACTGGAAAAACGCGACGGTGATGAGCTGAGAGTGGGGCCATTTGGTTATGGGCATCGGAATTCCCGGGGTCACTTGCTGGCTAGCTTTATGGATTCCTTCTTCAAGAAGCGAGAATGCCGCAAGTGGACCTGGGTAAGTCCAGACGGTGCAACCAAAAATGAGATCGACTTTATCATGTCGACGAAGAGGCAGATATTCAATGATGTCTCCGTGATCAATTCACTTAAAGTGGGGAGCGATCACCGAATGGTAAGAGGCACATTGAATATCCGTACAAGCCTCGAACGGTCGAGGTTGATAAAGTCCACGCTCCGACCGGCACCGGTTCATATCCAAAACCCCGAGAGCTTTTAGCTCGAACTCAAGAACCGTTTCGAATGCCTGGGTGAATGCGTAGATGTGGACGTGTACAGTAACGGGTTCGTGGATGCTGTCCATACAACAGGGGCTAAATTTTTTAAGCCCCAGAAAAGCCAGAGAACCAAAAAGATCTCGGATCCGACCCTCGAGCTGTTATAGGAAAGGCGCAAGATGGTTCTGCTATCCTCCGACGACATGCCGAAATATCGGCAACTCAACAGACAGATCTCTAAGTCTCTGACTCGCGATCTCCGCCAATACAACACAAAATGTGTTCGTGAGGCGATCGTGCGGAATAAGGGATCCAAAGTGTTCCAAAGGGATCTGTCTGTTGGGCAGAGTCAGCTGACAAAGCTGAAGACGGAGGATGGCAGAATCGTATCGTCCAAGCCTGAGCTCTTGGAGGAGATCGAAAGGTTCTATGGACAGCTATACACGACAACGAAACAACCCGCAAGCACTCCAGCGTCAGACCCTAGAGCTGGATTGACCCGACACTATACCGAAGATATCCCGGACGTCAGCATGCACGAGATTAGTGTGGCTCTCAAACAGCTTAAAAACAACAAGGCGCCGGGTGATGACGGAATTACGAGTGAGCTTCTGAAGGCCGGCGGTGCACCCGCTAGAGAAGCCCTCCGGAAGCTATTTAATTCCGTCATTCTCGAGGGTAAAACGCCACAGGCGTGGCACAGAGGTGTGGTGGTGCTTTTCTTTAAGAAAGGGGATAAAACCCTCTTGAAGAACTACAGACCCATCACACTTCTGAGCCACGTCTACAAGCTGTTTTCGAGGGTCATCACGAATCGTCTCGAGAGCAAGCTAGACGACTTCCAGCCTCCCGAACAAGCCGGTTTCCGTAAAGGCTATAGTACCATAGACCACATACATACGCTGCGGCAGGTTATACAGAAGTCCGAGGAGTATAACCAGCCCCTATGCTTGGCGTTTGTGGACTATGAGAAAGCCTTCGATTCGATCGAAACCTGGGCGGTGCTACAGTCTCTCCAACGGTGCCGGATTGACTACCGATATATCGAAGTGCTGAAGTGTTTGTATGAAAACGCCACTATGTCAGTCCGCCTCCAGGACCAGAGTTCGAAACCTATTCAACTCCAGCGAGGGGTGAGACAGGGGGATGTCATATCCCCGAAACTGTTTACCACTGCGCTGGAGGATGTTTTCAAGCTTCTGGACTGGAATGGACTCGGCATCAACATCAACGGCGAGTACATCACTCACCTTCGATTCGCAGGCGATATCGTAGTCATGGCTGAGACCATGGAAGACCTAGGCACAATGCTCGATGGCCTCTGTAGAGTCTCCCAACAAGTAGGTCTTAAGATGAACATGGACAAGACGAAAATCATGTCGAACGTCCATGTTGTACCTGCTCCTATTCAGGTTGGGAACTCTACGCTCGAAGTTGTCGACAAGTATATCTACCTGGGACAAGTAGTCCAATTAGGTAGGTCCAACTTCGAGAAGGAGGTCAATCGTCGAATCCAACTCGGTTGGGCAGCGTTCGGGAAGCTACGACATATCTTCTCGTCCGATATCCCGCAGTGTCTCAAGAGGAAAGTCTTTGACCAGTGTGTGTTGCCAGTGATGACTTACGGATCAGAGACGTGGTCGCTCACTATGGGCCTTATCAGAAGGCTCAAGGTCACTCAGAGGGCGATGGAGAGAGCTATGCTTGGAGTTTCCCTGCGAGATCGAATCAGAAATGAGGAGATCCGCAGTAGAACCAAAGTCGCTGACATAGCTCTCCGGATAGCCAAGCTGAAGTGGCAGTGGGCAGGGCACATAGCTCGAAGAACCGATGGCCGTTGGGGCAGAAAGGTTCTGGAGTGGCGGCCACGTACCGGACGACGCAGCAGAGGTAGGCCCCCCGCAAGGTGGACCGACGATCTTGTCAAGATCGCGGGAGGAGGCTGGATGCGGGCGGCTCAAGACCGGTCTGTGTGGAGAACCTTGGGGGAGGCCTATGTCCAGCAGTGGACGTCGTTTGGCTGATATGATGATGATGATGATTAGTTTATTTATGTAAGCGAACGAAGTAATGACAGTGCACAATATGACAATGTATAATGTGACAGTACTGACAGATAGCACATGCGCAGTAGTCAATTATTACAGCGCATGCGTTCTTACTGTACCCTACAAACTTCGACCCTCTTCAAAATCCCTCCCAGATTATGTTTTGCATTTTATTGTTTCCTGGGTATTTTCCTGGTTTTGAGCTACCTGCCCACCAATTTTCAGCCAAATCGGTTCAGCCGTTCTTGAGTTATAAATAGTGTAACTAACACGACTTTCTTTTATATATATAGATTAGTAGGGATAGTAGGGATATCATTAGAGACTTTCTTTATACACAACATTATCTAACTGTTTTACCACCTTCATATAGAACATGTAAATAATTTTTACCACTTACTTGTGAACATGCGACATATAACTGACCATGTGAAAAAACAACATGTTCGGGGGTCGATTCTAGCTATTTCAAGTCTGTCCCTGTGATTTATTTAGAAAATACACACAGGGCTACGAATATCCAGCCCTACCGAAAGTAAGATAGCCCCGTTGAGTTACTCAAGAGGTATCTGAATTCAGGCCTCAGTCTCCCACCCACGGATTCCACGTACGTGAGGTGTTGGAATATGGGAATAATGAGACACCTGTATAAGTACAGAACACGAACGAACGAAAGAAATCAAAGAAACACAACCACATTCATTATTCAAAAGGAACGACTAAGACACCAATCCGACGAAAACGAAAGAAAATTAACCGAGAACCTCATCAATCCACGGAGAATCTTAACCCAGTATAAGTGTATAATCTATGATCTTAACACCGCCATTCAGTAAACGCTATCTATGTTTACACATACAAACCAACCGAGGTAGAAAATAATATGGACTAATCGACAATTTATTGAAAAAAGTGTATATAGTAATTGCTTTTATCATTTAAAATAAAATGAAATGATTATATGACTATTATATAACCATAATAATTTGAAATAATTGAGGTTGACCGTTTAAATTAATTGGACATTGTAATAAATTTTGATACAGATACTTTTTGTTTATGAAAGTGCCGAATATTATACTCTATTATTTTTTTAATAACAGAAAGATACCCGACAAAAAATTATTGCCTTTTTGCAAGGAACATTTATATGGCTAGGAATTTTTTCGAAAATAGTGACATCTATCAGTCGGTAAATAGCCATAAAACACTTTGAAGGTACCTATTTAGTCTAACTATACATTTAGTAACAAACTTATAAAGATCATAGATGGCACCATATATATAACCAGGTTTGGATGATCCCTGTTTTGTTTGGGACTACGTACAAAGGAGAGGTCAAGCTGTACACCGGAAACCACTCAACCGATTGTGATGTAACATATACTATTTTATAGGTTTGAGTTTCTTTTGTACATGAGTATAAGTTTTATTAAAATCAATTTCGCCATTTCAGAGATCTTTAGCAACATAGGGAAAGACATCGGACAGACAGACAGACATAAATTCCAAAAATTATCAAGTATTGCTTTTTAGCATTTTCCTAGATTTTTTAGCTAATTTTCGTCAAAATATCTTTAATGTACAGACTTTTTCACCTCTACAGTTTTATTATAGTATATAGATAACTAACATAACTTTACGCCTTTTATCCCCGAAGGGGTAGGCAGAAGTGTAGAGGTTAAGAAATATACGATAATCCAATTGGTACGCGCAACTACATTACAGTCAAAGTGTCAACCGTTCCTCAGTGTATCTCTATCTGTAAATGTATGTAATTTGTGAAAATGAAATGAAAACATTTTTATAGTTCACTGGATTTTGGTATGTTTACAAATACAAACATTTACTAGCAAAAGATAGAAATAAAAGTAAACCAAGACAAGAGAAAGATTACATGATATTTGTATTATTTATGCCAACACAAGAAGCAAAGTCGCTAAGTCCTGCGACGCTTTCTTACGCACGAAACTTATTTTTATAATATTTTACTATCACTGAGAGAGATATTCTTTAGAATGGTTATCTATATTATAATGCTGAACAGTTTGTTTGTTTGGTTGAACGGGCTAATCTCAGCAACTGCAGTTTCTATTTGGATAATTGTGTTGGAGAGCCTACACCTTTGGGAAACAGGCGTGAGTCTATGTATGGATAGCCCATTTATCGAGGAAGGTTATAAGATTATATAACACCACCTATGAGCCACGCGTGCGAAGCAGTAGTCCTAATTAACACGGGTGTAACCGCGGGCTCATCTAGTGTACGTAATTATATGCTTATATTATTATTATAAGGCCACAGAGAAAAACATAAGGCGACAATTTATAGCTTTATATGATAAAACTAGAAGCTCATATTAACTTGACTGACCGTTCGCAAAATATTGGTAAAGTTAAGCAACAGTTACACAGGTCATCACTTGGATGGGTGACCGCGTGTGGTATTTTCATCAGAGCGCTACCGTGCTGCGGAAGGTACGTAAAGCTGTTGGTCCGGGTTTTCGTTTGCAGGTCCTGGTTCTTGTCTCAGTACAAGACTCGTTAGCCCATGTCGCGGGCATTCGGGCATTCTATTGGTTGTTACGTTAGTCGCACCAAAAAGCTACAGCTGTCTTAATAAATAACGAAAGAAATATTTATATCTAAAATTCAATATATAAAATGTATTCTAATGAAATTATAGAGGCGCCGAATTGAGATTCGTCGTCGAATTTAATCAAAAAAGTAAAGTGTGAATCGCGGGAAACACAATTTCCTGTCGCCGGTGAGGTTGAACAGGGCAATAGAACCTCCTTTCACGAGACAAGGTTTTTTTTTAGGCGGTCATTCATGACTTTTAAGGGCGGTCGAATATCAACGAACGATCCATCAAAAGTATTTTATGAGATATTGATTTTGTATAGAAAATACTGCGAGATTTTTAGGTAATTTAGGTGTATTTCCTTTAAGCATCGTTATCTGATCATTACCTATTATTATCATAAGTTATCAGAAATATTATATACCTACCTATCAATTGATATATTAAGCTTAGCATGTTATTTTTGTAAAAGATATTGGAAACATCTAGTTTAATAGATTTGCAGTGGACACAATGCACCCAGTAGTCTGGATCGCCAATAAAATTATCAAAAGGACCTTCGTTTACGCCTCTCTCTCCACTTATACCATAAATTCAAAAATGTTTATGTTATTATGCGAATATTTTATGAGTATGTCCACAAGTAGATTTGAACTTGGAACAAAGGTTTCTGAAGCAAAAATAAACCTTGAAGAGTTTGAAATTGGGAGTAAAACGTATCAAAGACATTTCTTTATAGGTTAGGGACACAAAAATGTTACTGTATTTATTTATTTATTTGCTATAATGTTCTCATTAATCCAAATGCAGCACCGTGGACAACGTATGTATGTATGTATGTATGTTGATTCAATTACCATCTATCTATCAAATCAGTCACCATCTGGCTCAATGTCAGAGATATTAAACAGTACATCGTAAAAGACCGAACCACTTGTTGCTTTGAGATCAGAGACCTGATAACAAAACTGTGGCGATCGTTCTGCAGATAAGAGGCTAGCGCTTACAAAATAACAACAATACTATTGAAACCAAATATGTATTACGATGTACGGAAGACAGTATTACTGTTATTGGCCTGAATTACGCCCGTTTTGTAAACTATTGGTAGTCTTCCTAGCCTTGTTCTTTGTCTCCGTTACATTTATAGACGCACAGCTATAAAATATATATATGGACCTCCAACGCCAATAATAACTTGTTGCCTGATTCAGTAATATTTTACTCACTCGGTGTCAATTCAGGAAACATCATATTTTTATTATTGTTCTATAACTGCTTCGTCTGCTGCAGTATATTTTTTTTTATTAATTTGACTTCGTAGTCCACTCTTAGCCCTGAAGCTAATTAAAGTGAAACTGTTATGTATTAAGCTTAAGCTTATCCAAGAAACCACACTGTCCATACGGATTGGTATTGTGTTAAATGAGGAGTGAGTGATGGGAAGAGGATTATTTTCTTTCTGTCATATAGGTAAACATTGCCGTTTGACAGAAAGAAAATAATCCTATTCCCCGCCCGTTGCCCGTTTGATTGAATATTCAAACCGCAGCAAAGATTTTGATTACATGAACTTAGAACTACTGCAGTTTCAATTTATTATCGTTGTATATGACTATAATCACGTGTAAAAGAGCTGAATACCCACTCACTATAATCGTAAACAACGATGGATTTGACAAATACATCACGTCCGTCGTTTTTCTAAACAGTACTATAAAGTATACCTACGCACTCATACCCAACCATCCCTTTATAGATGTATAACTTATTTGCAGGCAGCGAGATACTAATGTATTATTTACTAATAGATACTCCAGCTGCTACGTAAAACCCCGTAAGTTTGTTTTAGCCTAAGAGTAAGATTTATTTTTTTATCAAATAACGCTAGAACCGTTTTAATTTAAATTCCTTGTCGTTCAAAACGGAATTGCAATTGACCACGATTTTAAGTGCCCATTAGCTACACACTATCCTCGTAAAGAACGAACGGATGACACGTCCGTCGTTTTTATATATCCCGAGTTAAAACCATGCAACGCTAATACCACGCAGACACGCGATCCACAAAAAGATACGAAGCGTAAACCTTATACCTACGCGCATAATATATCCAGCCATCTATCTATTGATGTCCACCTCACGTTCAGGCACCGACATAATAATATTTTATTCAAAATAAATACCCAAGTTGCCTCGTAAAACCCAGTTTGTTTATCAGCACAGGAGTTACACTTTAATAGAGTTGCATGAACATCAAAGTTTTAGATCCGTGAATTGTGATATTTTTCGATAAACAACTTAAGGGAGGCTTAATGGAGGGGTAATCGGAATTTTAGGAGGGTTAGCTAAGGGATCATTTTGTTTACGTATAATATAAACTGACATAGGTTTGATAATATTTTTATTTTGTTTTAGACCCTGTTGACATGCATTTGCAAAATATTTATATAGGTAATACAATATTGACAGTATACTTATTCACCTAAAATAATTAAAAAAAGTATGCGATATTTTAAGACTCTATTTTCATTAAATGTTACTCAGGTAGTAATCAGAATAAATTGTTTCCTAGTGCAGAATAAGACTGCAGGGAAGGTCCATGTGCTTGTATGTGTTAGGTACCTGCAATGCAAGCTCGCGGCGATCAGCTGAGCGGCGGCGGAAGTCTATACACCGAGCTGATTTTTAATATGTATGATCACGAAAAAATAATTTAAGTCTTACTGAGTTATTTTTTCATGTATTTGTATTTCTTAAAAATACTACACAGTAACAGGCGTAAGTCTTTAGCCTTTTTTGGAACAGGCAAATATGAAGCCTAGAACACTCTCACTCACAGAATTAAACGCTCCCACTGCTATTCTGGTAGAGGGTTATACCTCCCAACAGAACCCCTTTGAAACTCAACTATCACTCATATAGGAATTTAAACTTTTGTGGTCATTTAAACTTATTTTAAATTGTCTTTCGGGATATATACCACGTACCTTTGTTTGGAGTAACCGATATTTCGGCACTGTTGCAAGCACTATGTTCACGGATGTTACACTCACTCATAGTTACAACCGATTAAGATCCATTATCTAACAACCTTCACAAGTGAAAATCAGTCAGAAGGTCCATTCTCGTATTTTATATGACCTTGAAACGAGAAATGAGATTATATTTTGAATTTATTAAGAATCGATATTCTGCTAATTTAATGTCATTATCGTCTAATTTGACTTCTATAATTCGACTGTGCCACATTGTTCAATTTGTGATCTAGGCACTATAACATACCAATAAGTTTCAAATATCAGTTAATTTAAGAGAATACCGTTAATTGTGACATGAGTATGACACTGACATTAGATCGAAATTGCATTTTGAACAAATTTATTTATGAGAATTGGCCCTCTGATCATACTACAAACTGACATGAAGGCTACATTGAAACAGCGTTGCATCTAACAACGGCTTGCATTTTAACATCATATTTCTCATTGGTTATCGATTTATGTTCATACAAGTATAAAAAAAGGTTATTTACAGCATGTTGGGTATTGCTTTTAAACTTGAAGCGAAGAACCAATTATTTGAGCAAAATGTTGAGGTTGCTAAGCGAAATTTTTTAGTCGTGTGGTGAATATTGTAATTAGATTTTAGACGTTGATTAAACTATAGAAAACTTCGGCATCTGTTGTGTATTATTTTTAGGAATTTTTATCAGTCTTTTGTACTTTTTTTGTTTGTTGTGTAAATTTTAAGTTCTTATAAGTTAACCAGTCATAAAATAAGCCATGTTTCAACCAAGTTCAAAAAGTTACGTCTGTAAGTGCGACTTAGTCAAATAACATCTTTCATATCATGAAATCTGGGCAAATTGTAATATGAACCAAATACCAAACTCGGGTTGATGACGTTGCCTTTATTCGCCTTGTTCTGCTTCAGGCGATTTACCTCAAAACAAGCCACAACATTGCCTGCTGGCAACCCTGAAGCAATCAGCTTACAAAAAGCTGATACACCCACTAAATCTCTGAGAGACGATATACGTGATTAAGGCTGAATATTTCACTCCAGTGTTGCCATCATTCATATCTTAAATAACCAGTGCTGTAGTCTGTTTGTGAATGGCAGCGATATCATTTCCCATGGGTGTCGTAGGCGAGTAAAGGAATTATTAGGAATGGCCATAAGCATTTTTCTGAGTACTCGTCATGATAACATAAAAGAATTTGCGGTGGAACGTTTTTGCCATTTTGTTGTTTTTGATAAAGTTTTTGTGTGGCTTAAGAATGGTGAAATATTTGAACAGTGGAGCTTAAATTATTTAAGGTTATTCTTAGTTAAGTGCAGACGTCCCTACGTTTGCACTAAACTACGAATGGAGTTTTGAGACATTGGCACAAATAGCGGAATATTACTGTTTCATACTAAATTTTAAATTATGTCTGCGCGGTTGATGTAGTTGTTATGCCGCCTCGCTACCGGCCACTACTTCGAGTGTTGTGGGTTCAATCCGTGCACGAGACAATACCTCGTGAGATCCGTAATCTGTTGTTTCGAGTCTGGATGCTCTTTGTGTCTTTTGGTCGCATGCTCGTCAAGTCACCGCGACACAGGATTTATTCCTTGTGCGGGTGAGCTTTGGCCTTTTGAAAATGAAACAAAAGATAGTCAGCAAAATGTGTGGAAGATCAGACTTTTAATAATCACATATAGTTTAAAGATCAAGTCCAACTACAATTTAAGTCTTTGGAGTTCAAATTACTTTAAGATTTACGCAGTAATTTTGGAGTTACTTTTCATTTGTTATTGCGTATCTTGTATTGTTATTTGTTGGATGATAAATAAGTTGATAGATAGTCTTTATTTAACATTGGATTAAAATCGCATTATTATTATTAGTAAGATAAGGACGTTTAACACAACTTGGTGGATGTATTTTTTATTTTTCTTAATTTATAACTTGGTCATTTAATAACCGATTTCAGAAATATTTTTAATGGAATCAGTTAAAGTAATTATTTTCGTTTGACCACGAATATTTTTGAAGACGTCAAGGTCGTTTTTTAAAAAAATATTATGTTATAAGTCTACTTAATTTCAGTTCCTATTAGGCATATCACATAATAAACCTGGATTCAATTTTTGAGCTTCAAATCATTATTTTTTTATATCTTTGGATGCATGCACATTGTTTAATTTAATTTACTTTTTTTTTTCTTTCTTTTTTAGTTTTTTGTTAACAAGCCGCTGTGTTGGCGAAGCTGACTTCAGATACGTTGACCACCTGTAATCAACAATTATTCAGGTACACAAATTTTAATATTAAATCAAATGTCAATATATATTAAATTATTTAATCATTGTAATTCGTCGTATGGTTTAAAATACTTTAAACCATCAGAATACATACATACATAGGCTCACCTCTGTTTCCTGGAGGGGTAGGCAGAGACTACGGAACGTCATTTGCAACGATCTTGACCATCGGAATAATTAAAATGATAACGAATAAAAAAGGAATAATTTTAATGATTATTTTAATGAGTACTAATGGTGAGGTGACCGTCTGACACTATCCCGCGTGTCATGGGTTCGACTCTTACACTAAACTACGCTTTGGGTGAGACACATATGTATTGTTGAGAAATATAACATAAATATTGTTTAGTTTTCAGCAGAAAACAGTTATAGAGCGGAACTTGATTTGCGTACGCGTTAGCCAATACGAAAGATAATCAACAGGCCCAGAATAATATTCTAACTAAACAAAGTTTGAAACTTACTACGTATAATACGTGCAATCGTAGTTTGCAATAATTATCACCATCAATATAATTTTATAAAATCCTGGCGTTACCGACTGACTGACAGATAACGAATAGCTAAAACTATGTTGAAATTTAGCGTGTATGCAATTTGGGGAGCGTAGGGATGCACTCAAAATACCCACGGTATCGGTCATAAACGATTACATTAAAACAAAAAGGCCTGGGAGTAGCTGCCAGCATTATGTTATCTAGTCGAGTTATCTGCCCAACTTTGCGCAGATGCAACGTAAAGACAAAGTCAGTTAAATCGGTTGAGCCGATTCAGAGGAGCGACCACTAACACTACCACACGACTTTTTTAAACAATAAAATATTAATAAATCGATCCAATCAAGTCTGGAAGCAAGATTAAGAATTCATTCTATTCTATCATTCTATCATTTTCCTTAACTTCGACGTACGGTACCCCAGAAACGTAAGCTCAATTACACGTAATGACTTATTTAAATATATCCGACCGATACATTCGATTGGGAAGGTTTCGTCCGTTGGGAATAAACGTAATGTGGCACGCCCTATGGAGTAAAATTCGGCGTAGCGAGTGGGAAATGCGCAAATGTATTTCATCACTATCGTATTAAAGCACGGCTTGTAAAATCAGAATTACGGTTCGATGGATTTGTGTGTATTTGTTTGTGAATGTGGTAGGTAAATTATGATGTTGTTTGGCTCGCTGTTTAACGTATTTATGGTATTTTGTGGCTGGCTGCGTTTTGTCTATTTATTTGTAAATTCCACAATATGGCTCTACTGAATATTAATGCAAGAGTGTGTATGCCTGTTTTGTTTGCTCGTCAAATGTCAAAACGACTCAACAGAATTTGAACTCTTCTGCATATATGTAGATAAATGGTTAGAGAAGCTTTTGTTGTTGAAAATAAGTTCCATCGTTTAATAAAGGTTGTTGGTTACTTGGAGAAGTTTTTTTGTTGAAAAGGGATTTCATCATACGAATAACAATCGAATGATAGAACCCTGTAGAAAACGCAAAATAGAATGCCACAGACGGTTAGCCTGTACTCGGGCTTGAGCTACTTGTTAGGGCTTCGCTAAATCACCATGCATAAAACATTGTTTAACTATTTCAGACTCATAAAGGCCACATTTATACAGCAAGGGGCCACTTAAGTGTTCTCCAAGTAAGTTGCTTATCGCGACTTACGTCATTGTTTATGTTTCAAATCCCTTAGAGAGTCAAATAGGATAGCAAGATTTTTACAAAATAATGAATATTTTATATTTTTTTAAATAATAAATATTATTTAAACTTTAAATAACTCTAAATGTCTCAGATTATATATCACACTGTTAAATAATTGTATAAAGGTAATATAAAGATAACACTACTATATTCTACTTAATTTTGTAACAATATAAAACAAATAAACAAATCTTCTGGTTCGAACTTTGTTTCACTCGCATGAATATTTATATTAGTTACTTTGACATTTGACACGCTTGACGCTTCAAACAACGCAGAATGTGCGAGTGACACTAACGCATAGTGTTGGTTACCAATTTGGCGTTCTCTTCGATTGCAAACGCGTTTGCGTTTGAAATAGGAGGAAGGCGATGGAAACGATACGTTGGAGTTTTGGCTAAGCCTGCAGCTATTTTTGTGTTATTAGCAAAAATAAATACTTGTAACTAACTCAATAATTGAACCTAGCTACAAAGCCGACACAGAAGTTAGAGTCGCAAAAAAGAACTAGATTTTACTCTATAAATTGCTCACGTAATAAAAACAACACAACTTAGTTCTAATAATTAGATTTTAAAATAAACTAATCATACAATTGGTTTGCTTTTTAATATCTTGCAATTAAAATAATAACAACATCGCGGCTAGGATACGTAGAAAGGTGAGGATTTTATAATTTATCTCGTTGCTATTGTATCGGTTCTGCTTAGTTTGAAATCGGATAACACAGATTTTTTCTTCACAGTGAAAATCCATAATACGCGCTCAACCTTCGGTACATAGTGCACACAGAGGCAGAATAGGTGTTTGCATCTCTTTCCAACTTATGTTCGGAGTTTACCCACTATTGGCCGTTGCTGATATTTATATAGGTACCTATAATTATAATTAAGGGAGTCCAACAGCTCATTCCAGTTTGACAACATTATTATATAAGTAGCGGATAGCCAATATATTTTGAATGAAGCTCATGTAAACATAATATCTATGGAAGCCAAATCCACCGATAAATACAATATTGGGAGCAGCCGTAAAACTACCATGGTAGCCGTCGACGTCTCGTAGCGTTGGGGCTACGGGAACCGCGGATACGATCTTAAATTTGCTGTTGGCTATCACCCTGTATAAATTGTCAGAGGATATCTTGTATTATTATAATACCTATCACAAATCCAATGCCCATTATCTCAAACATTTTTAAGATGATCACCAAGGTTGTGTTATTGTAATTTTAATAAGGCTAGCACCAATTTTTCTTAAAGGAAAGAAAAATAAAAAAGAACTCGAATGTAGGCTGTAGATAAACCGGCTTTATCCGGTTCGAACCGCGTTGACACAGCGTGCCGGTCATATCCCCCGGGTGCGTTTAAGCCAATTCTTGCCAATAGCCCTCGTCAACTTTTTATTAAGTCGGTGTTTGTTTTAACTTGTAGCCATTGTAAATTTTTGGGCAGTTCCAATGGTAAATGCTTGAAAGCGGCACAGAGTGATTTAAGTAAATAAATAAAAATTGGGTAAAGACTATCGCCAGGCACGGTGTATTAATTAACTTTATAGGCGTAGAATATGTAAAAAAATAAGTCCGATGAAAATCTGTTATTTTTTGGGGCTTTTCTTTTGGAAACGAGTGAAGTTAAATATCACCACAATACATACCGTACGTGTCCGTGTCAGTGTGGTGACGGATTAACCGCATGACCGCGCACAAGTGACTATTCTCCCTTTTTCGAAATTCCGTAGACCGCGCACAAGTGACTATTTTCCCTTTTTGGTTACAGCGCTATACTCGGTCTGAATTAACTGTTTCTTTCTATTACGTAATGTTTTAAATCCTTTTTCTCTGTTCTATTCAAATCATTGAACATTTCTTCATGCTAAAAATACGAAGCGAGTCTTAAAATCGTTAATCCGGAACGAAAAAATAATGTCAAATGCCACTCTTTGTTTCGCGCGCTTCGTGATTACGTGCTAATCGTATGCGTGTAATTAAATATTTTTATACTATGATACATGTTTTTTTTTTATTTAATTCGGTGAAGATAGAATTTCTCTACAGTGAAAACTTATAAAATATGTATGTCATCGATTTACTTTTTAAAATAATCCTGTTTTTTTCAATGATAGTCAATGTTCGCTGCTAAGTATAATAAATTAGAAACTAAATATCAACAAAGAATTCATACGACTTGAAGGAGTCATTCATAAGGTTGAAGAAAAACATCACGTCAACTTACTCATGTTACCGACTTATCAACAATAAATGTTTATGTTAGCGCGCCCATCTGGCGAGCGGCGGCTAGACATTTTGTTTAGAACGCGAGCGGTCGACCGAATTCGGCGAATTGGCGCTAGCGGTCAAGCGGTTATGAATACGGAATGTCACCACCCCATATCATCCAAGGGGTGTCATAAGATCCGACAGAGGGAGCATATTATGCAGAGAACAGCACTGCAAGAGAAGGAAAACTTGATACAAACCCTATACCAACCCGTTTGGCCAGCGTGGTATAGTAGGCCAATTCCTCCTTTCAAAGAAGAGGCCTAGTCCAGCAGTGGACTGTTAAGGGCTGATAATGATGGTGATGATGACAATACATACAATTTGAATGAACCACAACAAAAGTCATAATTTTTTACAAATTCAGTCAAGAATCGTGTTAACAAGATAAAAATCAAAATAAACCTGTTTTTAGTAGCATCTAAAACTATTTTTATAGTACCTATCTACTGCTGCATGCATAAGTATTCAGCAATCACATTTATATACAGGTATAAGCCTGTACACGTCGAAAATATTAGCAGTGTCACACGGGTGCACCGAATAGGTGTCCAGTTAGACACGCATCCAATGGACATTAGGATGTGTATACACAACAGATGTACTGAGCGCTGAATGATGCAAACGAAGTACAATGTGTCAATTTATCCGGTGCCGTGCGAACCAACCTTATACAGGCTTTCACAACCCACTGCTGGGCATAAGCCTCGCCTCATTTGAGTCACCAACGCATCGTGAGCCCATAGAAGGGATTGGCCTACTATAATTACCACACATGGTAGATGGGTTGGTATAGGGTTTGTTTTCGAATTTTCCGTCTTTTCTTATGTATACTACTAGCTGTTTCCCGCAGTTTCACCCGCGTCCTGAGGAAACTACTTCGCGTACCCGGTTAATTTATAGTTTAAGTTACTCCTTTGTACATCAGCTATCCACCAGTGAAAGTCCCTTCAAAATAGGTTCAGCCGTTCCAGAGATTAGCGAGAACAAACAGACAGACAGATAGACAAAAATTGTAAAAAAAGTCATTTCGGTATATATACCGTGTAAACATCCATATATGTATATTTAGCAAAAAGCGGTTATTTTAATATTACAAACAGACACTCCAACTTATTTATATGTATAGATTTGCTTTGTGTATTTACCTTAGTCGCAACTTACGACATCCATAGAATGAATAGTGATACTTTGTATTCTTAATCGGTCAGCGGTCACCACTGTACCAGTATAGTACTCACTGTGCTATCATCAGCCCTGTATACATACTGTCCCACTGATGGTCACAGACCTATTCTTACTGTGAGAAGGGTAAGTCAAAGTCCATCACACTGTCTAAGTGTAGGTTGGCAGACTGCATATGACTTTTGAGAAAATTATGGACAACAATCACAATGTTTTCCTTCACCGTTTAGCAAGCGCTAATTAACAATTTAATACGCACATAATTTAAAAATGTCGACGCTTCGAAATCGAACCGAATATGATGATGTTTTTTTGGCGCACAGCTCAGCTCACCTGTAAAGTGTTTGCAACAAATTTTTGCTTTTTCTTTTGAAAATGTCATTAAAATCTATGAAGCCGTTCCAGATATTACCCTTAACAAACAGATGTATAGACAGAAAAAACAAAAATAACAGTTTGAAATTAACCCATTGTGTAGTTTCAACAGCTGATTGACAGACAGATACAGCCTTTATAGTCCACTGCTGGACATAGGTGTCCTCGAATTTTTGTTTCTAGATCATTCAATTTATATTCAATCTCAGTAAAGCAAACAATTCGATAAAATTTGCGTAATCTCTAGAAAATGCTACGTCAAAAGAACAATTGTAGTAGTATTATGTCCAATACAATAATAACTACAAGCATTTGACAAAACATATTAGACAGTTCTTTTGAAATCACAAAACCTTTACAATTTTATTTAAGATTAAGAATCAATGTCTACAAAGTAAATACAGCTATAGGAGCGGCCGAGACACCAGTGGGTGCTCATCACACTTTGGATTAAATTTCTCAAAGGGATGCATGTTAGACCCTTGTCCCCAGAAGCCTCCCAAGGGTCCGGGTATTTAACTAAAGTGAAATTTACGAAAATACCTAAGAAGAAGAGAGACAGACTAACTTATAATAATTATTTTATAATCATTCGGAAGGCTTTCAAATATTTAAATAACCGCACTGAAATGCGTACGTGTATTTAAAAATATTAATACAATGGAATTCCTATAGGTAGCATAACTGTACCAAAGAGGCTGTATACGCTTAACTTCGATAAATGAGCGGTGGCATAGCAGATTTGAACCTAGGACCCTTCGCGTAGTAATATTAGTGTTTCATAGGCTCGAAATATACAAAGGTACTCTGTGGGCTCGAAGGCTATCGCTGCCAATTTGGAGAGATTCTATATATTTTTTACATTTTCTTCTTTATTATTAAAATTCCGAAATGTTTCCAGCGAATCTGATAGTAAACTCGAAATTGGAGATATAAAGCCTCATTTTTCGGCTTGCGGAGTTATCTTTTACGCCCTGTTTAAGGCAGTCGAGATTGAAACAGGATGGCAACACGTGCGCGAGCAATGAATCTAGATTCTTATAGTACGGCAAAGGTACGCCGACGTGACTTACGTAAGTAACTTTATGTATTTTGCCTTATAAAGGCACGCATCGCCTAATTTGGCACTTCTATCACAATAGGACGTAAGGTTCGGAGTAAATGCTTCCAATAATTCGTGACTGGGACAGATAGGTATATATGGGTGCAAAATAATATATAATGATTATATTGTTACGAGAAAATGTTTATAATATTTAAGATTGATATTTAAATAACTATTTGTGAACACAGAACTGACAACTTCACTACTTTAGAATATTAGACACTGTATTGACTGCTTCACTGTTTCATAAAGATTGGGTATTTAATATATCACTTAATTATTAAGATAACTCCAGAAACTTTCAAAGTAAAATCAATTAGTATTAAATAGGTAACATTATTCTGATACTTATTTTTATGTTTACGGTAATAAATAACATGCGCTTATATTTACATCCTGTTGATAGCGCCATCTGTTGCGAATGTTGTAAAGCAGCGTTTGATTATTAAAATAAATTTGTTATTCGTATAAAATAAATCATATGGTGTTGTGCAAAATTCATAACAATATTAATGTTGATATTTGATAATTAATTGTATAGTAATTTCAATTATAATTATGTTGTAAAGGAAGTGGCAGTTGTTAAACATTAATGACGTTTAGTGCATAAAAAGGACTGTAGGTCACATTTTAATTCAATTCTGTGCTAGAAATCGTCTGAAAATAAACTTAGAAATATTACGTGAGTGTTTTTATTATAATGGAGTCTGGACACGATAACCCTGGCGTATCGCCCACAGCAGCGGTTGGATCAACGCCTCCTAAGAGACTTCGGGGTCTACAGTTGGCGCAAGAGTGATGGGTCTCTTGGCTTGGCCGCCATTACCAATGATGACCTGAAGACTGATGCGACAAGCGCTTGGAAGTCGTGTTTGGCGCTAGTCAACCCTGATCGGAGACCACACGGTGTGTCGGAGTTATGGCGAGCACGTCTACACTTCACGTGAGGCCACGTGCGAGCGATAGCGACAGAGCGACTACGACGGGGTGCACGCACCGGGGTGTGCTGTGGCGTGAACGCTGTTCTGCCCTGAGTGCTACCAGAGGTTGCAGATGCGGGTTGTTGATGCACTGAACACAGGTATCATCCAGAACTGATTTGATTAGAGTTTTTGAGAAACATCCTAATTTTATAAATTATGGTGCTTACACGATTACCTACTGTCCCCGTAAGGATTACCAGAAACATTATATATACAGTCAAAATTACGAACGTTACACCCCAAATAGAACTTATAGGTAACTGTTGTTTTTCCACGTTTGGTACATAGCAGTGCTACTGTGCTTATAGTCATGTTATGCCGTCGGCTGGGGTCTTGTCTGTTTATTAATCGTTAGGCCATGTCGGAAACTTTCTGTAAAACTTACTTATCTACACAAGAAAGAGAACATAGCTTTGTTGTTATGTGGTTCTACTGATGTAATTATTAGTAAAGAACGGTATCACTGCCTTTTTCAAGTTGAAGCTCTGATATAGATGCATTGTATAAATTACCTGATTTGCTTTCAGTTTAAATAAGCTAATCGCTGAATATTAATTCAATTGGTAGTCAATAGGTTATCTCAATAGTAAAACATTAAAGGAATCGAAACATTATTTATAGCCCTTGGTTACACATTACATAAGGCTACTAACTGCATTACTTATGGCTAGTGCTCACGGTGCGATTATATGAAACTTCTCTTGATAAATGACTATCCACCACAAAAATTATTATTTGCATATAACCAGTAGTTTCACAGATAAGTGCATTCAACAAAACAAACTTCAGTTTTATTATATTAGTACAGATAATAATTTTGAATATATTAAGTTTTAACTATTTTATCAAAACTGCAAAATATGGGTATCCTGATAACTTAATATTTTGATTATCTAAAATGGCACTGTCAGACAGAAGCTGAGAAAATTCAGTGTCTTTTGTATTTTACCTTATGCGTAAAATATGGGCTCCAACACTGTTGTAGCTAAGATAACTATAGACCAATGCACAGGTTGAACATGCCTGATATATAGATATAGCTTAATAGACCGGACCACTTTGTAAGAGTAGAATTTTATTTCATCTACAGTTACGAAGGTTCATGGAACTAATATTTGGGTGGGATATGTTGCCCACCACCTATCTTTTGGGTGTTGCAGGTTGATGATGACATCCTAGCAGATGATCTGACCTTAGTGTGAAGAGAGGATGGACGAGCGGTCCTTTACTGATTAATATGAATAGATGACGGTGGCCCGCCCTTTTGACGTCAGTGGTTTTGTGTGTGGACTACGCGCACACATGCCGCATGGGTGCTGTGCTGAGCTGGAGTCAAGCATTGTTTGCTAACCTTTGTTGCTGATCAACATCAGCAACTGTATGAGCGGCTTGACCGTATGGGCGGAGGATTTGTCAGATACCGATTTACGTGGGGGGTCCTCTACCTCCTCCACTGTCGTTGTTGGACCTATGTAATAGCATTGTATTGATATAACTGATCATGACGATCGATGATGATTATTTTATGTATATGTATTGATGTGTTTATGAGGCAAATTTTGCATTTGTGTTTGAGTAAAATTTTATTTTTCCTATCCAACATCCTTCCAAAACGCTGGCTGGCCACCATGCGTATCCTTGATCCTGGTCTTGTTGGCTAGATCCCGTGATGGGTGATGCCGTGTGTTGGCAAGATCCCGTGATGGGTGATGCCGTGTGTTGGCTAGATCCCGTGATGGGTGATGCCGTGTGTTGGCTAGATCCCGTGATGGGTGATGCCGTGCGTTGGCTAGACCCCGTGATGGGTGATGCCGCGTGGGCTAGATCCCTATGTGGGTGATGCCTGTATGCGCTAGATCCCGTAATCGGTGATGCCGTAATCGGCTTAGCCATGGGTGAAGCATTGTTTGTTAGTTCCCGTGATGGGTGACGCATGCCTCAGGCTAAGATCCTATTACTAGGTGACGCCTTGTAAATAACTTTTAGTTTATTCTGTATGATAAACGCTTATTTATGTAATTTTTATATTCATTATTTTTGTTTGATATGCTGTTTATTCTGTAACCGTTAAATAATCAGCGCGAGGAGCGCGCTGGATCAGAATAGCCGTATGGGCGCAAATTAATATATAATGATTATATTGTTACGAGAAAATGTTAATAATATTTAAGATTGATATTTAAATAACTATTTGTGAACACAGAACTGACAACTTCACTACTTTAGAATATTAGACACTGTATTGACTGCTTCACTGTTTCATAAAGATTGTGTATTTAATATATCACTTAATTATTAAGATAACTCCAGAAACTTTCAAAGTAAAATCAATTACTATTAAATAGGTAACATTATTCTGATACTTATTTTTATGTTTACGGTAATAAATAACATGCGCTTATATTTACATCCTGTTGATAACGCCATCTGTTGCGAATGTTGTAAAGCAGCGTTTGATTATGAAAATAAATTTGTTATTCGTATAAAATAAATCATATGGTGTTGTGCAAAATTCATAACAATATTAATGTTGATTTTTGATAATTAATTGTATAGTAATTTCAATTATAATTATGTTATAAACATTAATGACGGTTAGTGTATAAAAAGGACTGTAGGTCACATTTTAATTCAATTCTGTGCTAGAAATAGTCTGAAAATAAACTAAGAAATATTACGTGAGTGTTTTTATTATAATGGAGTCTGGACACGATAACCCTGGCGTATCGCCGACATATACTTACATTTATGTTACTGGTTAATTTAGACCATGGTGCTCTAGAGTTTGCTTTGTACTCCAAAATTATTGCTAAGATTTTTGATGCTTGCAGAACATTAGCTGTTCTGTTCTGTGTATATGATGTTCTAAGATAACAGCTATCATAAAACATTCTCATATTTTGGAATAAAACACTGATATAATACACGATTTTGATTAAGTTTTCACTAGCTAGAATGTCAATAACTTCATTTTATAGCTAGATACAGAGTAAAATCTCTCTTTATAAAATAATTCAATAGCATCTACGTATATACGTAGCCAAATGGCTCCAAAGTAGATAGAAGCAACGTAGCAAAACATTTCTAAGATCCACAAATATGTAAAAACAACCTTATTTAACATACGATAGTAAAGAATTTCCTTTGCGCGTCCCTAAAACAGTGGAGTTCCAAAAATCCCTCTTTACACATTCAAGCCAATTTATTCTTTGTTCGGGTAACATTAGTTGCAATTTGCTTTGTACATACTTTGAACTTATTATCTTTTTTGTTGGATCAAAAATATGTTAAGATAGGTCCCGGAGAAGTAGGCTCTCTCTATTGCGCGGCTACTGAAGGCAAGTGACGATTGTGATATGAGTAACCTTGAGAATATAAAAATACTGAGGATAAAGTTGACACTTTATATCCTGTTGCGAGACAAGACTTGAATAAATTAAACATTCAGTGAATATATTTTGTCTTCTAAGCTTTTAATACGAAGCTTGATAATATATGCCTTTTCACGTTAGTTAGTACTTGAAGATTTTAATTGGTTTTTCTTGTGGAAAACCAATTAAAATCTTCACACTGTCTTCTTATCGGGCTTATAAAGAGCAATAAAATGTCTCATCAAAGCATAAGTTACGTGTGTAACCTTGGGCAATGATAAATCGTTTTACGTGGTTTAAAAGTCACAAGTTCACCAGTATTAGCTCTGTCTTCAACGTCAAATTACTTGCGAGCTGTAAATTCAGTGTTGTGCTTCAAGGATTTTGTTAGTAATTATCAATGTCATTATAGATAAAGACGTATTTATTTACGTATCTATCTATAGGCACATGTCTACAGGTTACACTTTCATTTCGGCAACATCCAGTGTATGACTTTGATGAGAATTGAAATATACTCATGCGTAGACAGGTGGATTTATACAAATCTGAGCCTATAATCTCTGTCATAAACTACAATAATAACCTATTCCTCAGCCGGAAGACGCCCGGTCGGTGTGTGTGGTTACAGGCGCACATTTTGCAGGATTTTTTAATTCGTTAGCATAACCAATAATACCGACCGCCACGAAAAAAGAACAATTTCCATCAACTCCATAAATAAATGAAAAAAAACCGGTCAAGTGCGAGTCGGACTCGCGCACCGAGGGCTCCGTACAAACCTGTAGGTATATAAGTAAAAGTTCACCAGTCATAGTTATGGTATTTTTTTTGCAAAATGGAAACCATGACATTACAGTATGGAAAGCAGGAGGAGCATAAATTAAAGAAAATTGCCTCTTTGTCGTTTGTAATCAGTCATCCTTTATTTTATATTAACATATATCGCTTATTTTATAATATAACTTAAATACCTATACTAGCCTTGCAGCAGCCTTGCAAAAGTCTGCTGATGAATGATGGTGACATTTTTTATCAAAGTTATTGATTTACAAAGTTTTTAGTGACTATTGGAATGCTGTAACAAAAATATTAATAAAGCATTTTTAATAATTATAGTATTTATTTGCGATGAAAATAAAACTTTTACTAGGTGACTATTTGCACACAAAATAAAACAATAATTAATATTCTTAATAAAAAAAAATAACAAAAATAAGTAAGCGGCGATAGCCCAGTGGTGTACGTAACGGACTGCCGAGACGATCCGCGATGATCGTCTCGGCAGTCCGTTCCGTACACCACTGTTCGATCCCTAGGTACCCCGGGCACACATCACTGACTTTTCGGAGTTACATATTATGTGGGTATTTAAAACGTCAATTATCGCTCGCTAAGTAATGTGCCCGGTATATGGCAATAGGCTCGCCCCCTATTACATTGGGACCGAAACATAACTTGCGAAGTGTGGGTGTGTAATACACCTCTGCATACCCCTTCGGGGATAAAAAGGCGTGATGTATGTAAAGATGTGATACGTTATGGAAATTAAAAAAAAAACATAAAAATGGAAATGAAAATTTCAAAGTATGGAATTAAGTATCAAATTTGAACCAGACCTGTAAATGGTGACTGAAAAAGGTAGGAATAGTACCACATTGAATATTGAAGTTCAAAAAAAAGTTATCTTTAGTTGTACTACTTCGTGTTGTGCTAGTGTTTATTAACGGCAACATGTTTTTATAGATGAAAAATATGTAGAAATACCATTTTGGGGATTCATTCTAAAATCAATATTGAAGTCTCCCACGACAATCAGACGAGAACATGAATTATACCTATTGAGGTTACTGCCGTATATTGTTGTATTTATGTAACGCTACAGCTGGCGGTTCTTGTTCTGAGCAGAACATTTCAGATTTTTTAGGACGACCAGTTTTATTGCATTTAGGACGGTCAACCTTTGAATCTAGAGTTTTTTTTACCAAGCTTACCTTAATATGATTGTATGTATTATTAAGAAATCCTTCGCACACAATTTGCAAACAAAAATCATTATGACCTGATGATAAATTGCCTGAAAGAAGTATACGCTTTATTGCATATCCTTCTCTGCCAAACTACACCCCTCAGAATACCCGTATTACGTTCATACACTTCGAACCTCACTGGATACAAACATCCTGCTGCCTTCACCTCAGCAATACCGCCATAGCTAGAGGATAAGAGCATCGTAGCTTTGTACTCATGTCGTGAAGAGAAAGAATCTCTCCGGGCATCGCTTGTATATAAATGAAACTCGTCCTAGTTATCTATACTATAATAAAACTGTAGAGGTGAAAAAGTCCGTACATTAAAGATATTTTGACGAAAATTAGCTAAAAAATCTAGGAAAATGCTAAAAAGCAATACTTGATCATTTTTAGAATTTATGTCTGTCTGTCTGTCTGTCCGACGTCTTTCCCTATATTGCTAAAGATCTCTAAAATGGCGAAATTGATTACAGTAAAACTTACACTCATGTAACAAAGATACTCAAACCTATAAAATAGTACATGTTACATCACAATCGGTTGAGTGGTTTTTGGTGTACAGCTTGACCTCTCCTTTGTACGTAGTCCCATACAAAACAGGGATCATCTAAAACTGGATATATATGTGATGCTATCTATGATCATTATAAGTTTGTTAGTAAAAGTATAGTTAGTCTAAATAGGTACCTTCAAAGTGTTTTACGGGTATTAACTCGACTTTAAAAAAGGAGGCGATTCTTAATTTCGTCAGTATATTTTTATGTATCTATACTTACATATTATAATAAAATGGTAGGAAAGTCAAATCTGTTCATTGAATTTTTTTTTAAAGGATACTTGGGGTGTGATCTACAATCGATATCGAAGCCAAAAATATAGTTTTTAGATTGTATATCTGAGATAAAAAGTACTGCATGGATTTACTTCAAATTTGGCACGAATATTATTAGAATGAATTTGAATGTTGTTATTATGTTAACCATGCTATAAGCTAGCTTCACACTATAAAAATAACGCAATATAAGTAAATTAGACTGATAAACATAATTAAATGATTTAAAGCAGCGCCATCTATGAGAGTTCAAAAACATCAAGTTGAATTAAATGTGTAAGTCCTTTTTGGATAAAAATAATTTATATTTGATCATGTTGGCAAGGTCAATAGTTGTTTTCTAAAGTTATAGATGGAGTTGTGCATTTTCTTCTTAAAAATTGTATCGTTAATTCGTTTAGCAAGACAATAAAAAAATGTGTTTATATAAATTTTAAGCTTCTTCATCTATCTATGTCTTATGAAATTCATCCAGTTTGTCTGTTTGTAAATACAAACAGAACTCAAAAAGAACTGCATAGGTTTCTAACAAAAGTTAAACTCGAAAACGGCATGCTATTGCTGTAAGCAATTTGAGCTAAATAACGAAGTAAGAGAAAATAATAAGCATGCCATATTAAAGATAAGAGATGCTTATTTTTTACAGTACAGAATAAATAGTAATAGATTTAGTAAAAAAATTACATTTTGGCCACATTGGTGTAATTATTGCTTCTTAATTAATATATTATATTCATGTCGCATATAAACTTTAGTGAGATATGGAACTAGGTAGATTTTTTTACTCACACACAGCCATTTATTTTATTGTTACGTCTGAAGCGGTTTGGCGGATACTGGTGTTCTTTATACATGACAGGCATCCTAGAGAACGGCCAGCCCATATATTTTGATCCCGACAGCGTTGCTGAGCGCTTGGAAAATCCGCGCCAAACAATTCTCTTGGCATTTTTCGGGCTCTGTGAAGTCGACCAGTTTAGGAGGTCCCTTACGTATGACGAGATGCCTTCATATTATACGTACGACAAGCAAAAGGGTATATTTAACCGACGTCGACGAGGAGGTGTTGTGGAAAGTTTTCCGGGAAGTTTCATGGACGCCGCATTTTGTAGACTTTATCCGTACTCACAAATAATGTCGAATGCTATTTACTGCGGTTATTACTTCAAACGGTCCGAGGCCCAACGTCTTTCGCCTTTCTGAGGACATTTGATGGCGTGGAGTATCCCACTTACCGCACTGCTTGCGTAGTACGTCACTTTCTCGACGGTGACCAAAACTGGGATGACACCTTCGCGGAGGCGAGCGTCAGTGACTGGGCGGCTGGGACCCGTCATCTGTTTGACGTCATCTTGGTGTTTTGTAGATCCGCAAACACGGTAGTTTTGTAGGAAAAGTATGGCCATCATCTGTCTGAAGATTTTCTTCGAGCTTTGAGGCGTGCTACTGGAGACCAAGTCGAAGTAACTGATGAACGCGTACTGAACACCTGTCTCAGTTCACTTCAAGACGTGGTCATTTCTATCAGCGGCAATCCACTGGTCAAATATGGGTTACCAGCTTCCCAATCATCACCGCATCAAGACCGTGGCAATTGGGAGTATAACGCTGAGACAGTTTACGATCCGGGTGAAATGACCACCATACGAAATTCATGACACCGTCTTTGAAAGCGTTGGGCAAAGCCATGGTAAAATGTTTTTCTTGGATGCTCCCATCGATTTAGAGAGCGCCGAAACACCCGTTTGTGGTGTGTCATGTAACAGTGATAAGGGACACATGCTAAAGGATTGCTCTCTGATCGTATGGGATGAGCGTACGATGGCCAATAGGAAGGCAGTTGAGGCCGTGGACAGAACTCTGCAGAACATCCGTGGCGAGCATTTGATGTGTGGTCATAGTTCTGTTCAGTTGCGATTTCCAACAAACGCTTCCCGTGGTGACGCGGGGATCGAGAGCTGACAAGGTGAGTGCTTCGTTGAAACGATCTTCATTGTGGTCACGAGTTCGTACGCTGCGCTTGACCATTAATATGAGAGCTCGGCTCGGCGTCAATGCACGTGCTCAACAATTCTCCGATGTCCGTCTAAATGTTGGCGAAGGCACTCTACCAGAGGAGAGAGGTGGACAGGTGGTGCTTCTAGAGTATCTCAGTAGAGTTGTATCCAGCTTAGAAGAACTCATTCGCTGTGGGTACGGGGACATCAGTTGAATATCGTCATAGCTAAATTCTTGGGTGTGTGAGCGGGCTATCTTGAGGTCCAAAAAAGACCAAGCTGTAGCAATTTCAAATCAATTTTGTATTTTTGTGCGTTATTACGACGGTTACTGTATATTTATAATCATGCTTGTTTGGTTGTGATAGCAATAAATATTATTTCATTTCATTCATTCATTTCAATTAACGAATGCATTCACTCGGATATAGAGGGAAATGAAGTGATCTACACCTTTGTAAACACTGTCGTCCAGCAAGATGATGCCACACATTATCCCGTGGAATTTCTAAATTCCCTGTCAGCAAGTGAACTTCCTGACTGAACTTCTGCCTTAAAGTCATCTCACTCCACAGACACACCATTGAGGCGGAAATACTTACGGGTTGTTGCGTCGGCGAGGCAGTATTTATACCACGCATTCGCCTCCCACTCCCCGTTCAAGTGCGTACAGTTCCCCGTGAGTGTTTGCTTCGCGATGACTCCCAATAAGTCGCAGGGGCAGACACTGAGGGCAGTGGGTGTCGACTTCAGGACGAGCTGCTTCTCACAGGCAGCTGTACGTCGCTACGGAGAGCCAAACCACAATTCAATTTCAATTTCAATTTCAATTTCAATATCTTTATTGTGGATCATAGGTTTGTACAAAGTACAGGTCTTAAATAATTAAATAGATCAGCTACGTCCCGCCCTTGGGGCATACAATAGTCATAAAGGAATATAGGTAGGTACATTATTTTTACAAATCCTATAAACAAAACAAAGCGATAAAATTAAGGTAGGCAGAAACAGATTAGTAGGCTACTGAACACATCATGACTGAGACGGACTATATTGGAGCAGAGATTTGTCCAATAAAAAGTCTTTTATAGAGTAGTAGCATTTGTCTACAAACAGATCATGGAGACTCTTTTTAAATTTTTTAATTTCCGTAATGTTTCTGATAGGTCCCGGAATATTATTGTAGATACGTGTAGCCATACAAAAGATACTTTCATGTATAAGGTGAGTCTTACTAGCTACTGTACGCAATTTGTCTTTACGTCGTATACGCGTGTAGTAATTATACATGTCAATATTATTCCTTACAAACACTGCGGCCTCAAATATATAGATACATGGCAATGTAAGTACGTTTACCTTTTTAAAAAATGGCTTACAGGAGTCAGTTTCACGTAGATTAAATATGGCCCTAATGCAACGTTTTTGGGCAATGAAAGCGCGCTCTTTGTCTGTACTGTTGCCCCAGAATATTACGCCATATCTGAGGATGGAGCTAACGTAACCGTGGTAGGCTGTTAGTAAAGTAGCCTGATTTGCTATTTTTCCTAATCTGTAAAGTGCGTATGAAAACTGTCCCAGCTTTTTGCATAAATGGTCAATATGAAATTTCCAATTAAGTTTGTTGTCAATATGTAACCCTAGAAATTTTGTAACTTCAGTTTCTTCAATGTCGCTATCAAGGTAACTGATTTTTAATTTACCCGTGCGTTGAGTTCGTATTTTGAAATTCATTATTTTAGTTTTGTCAATGTTAATCATTAAATTATTGGTTTCAAGCCAGTCTATTATTGATAATATTGTTTGGTTAATGTCAGATTCTAAGTCAATTGTGTTATCATTAACAAATAAAACAGTGCTATCATCAGCAAATAGTGTAATGTCATGATTTGTAACCGAAGGCATGTCATTTATATAAACAAGGAAGAATAAAGGACCCACGATGGTCCCTTGAGGAACGCCGAATTTAGGAGTTCCAGATTCAGACGTATATATTTCTTCCGTTTTAGTAATGGGATTTAATCTCCTTACTTCTGTGAATTGATGTCTGTTGCTAAGGTATGATTCTATGAGGTTGTACACATTACCCCTCACACCATATGCATACATCTTTCTCAAGAGGATTTTGTGGTCGACACGGTCGAAAGCCTTCGACATGTCCATGTATAACGCGACAGCCGGCAGTCCTTTATCCAAGTTAGTCATTACCTTTTGTAAAAAGTTGTATATTGCCATATTTATGGATTTGCATTTTCTAAAACCATACTGACTAGACGTTAGAATGTTATGTGTTTCAAAGAAAGAATAGAGACAGTTGAACACAACCTTTTCAAAAATTTTTGCAAAAATATTTGAAAAGGTTGTGTTCAACTGTCACCACTAATGTTGTTTATCGAGATTTCCTATAATATGTATTTTTACCCTATTCTGTATTCCTTATTTTCTCCATCTGCTTCAGTCACAACTTATGACGTTCAGCAGAATTACCATAAAGTCATTTATTCAAAGCAGGCTCAAAATCAGCACTTTTTGAAGGTCAATTTTACAAAAGACAGTCTCCCTCTATTACTGCACTTTCTGCAGATATGAAATATAAAGAAGAAACGGGTAAATTAATGCTATTTTAAAAGGTACAATCGTAGGTATTTATTTAATAATTTGGTGCTGTATAGCGTTCACGCAGACGACGTCGCGGGCAGCAGCTAGTTATAAATATAAACAAGTATTGTGGTCATGTGGTCCTTAGTATTTGTGTTTGTTCAAAATTAGTGGTATTATAAATAGAGAACGCTATTGCATGAAATAAACAACTTCCATCGGTAGGTATTATACTATGTTAAATAGTATTTTCGTTGACAATTAATGCAACTATAGCCATAATTATATTGTGGTAGTATGTTATACTGTCCACACCATGTCCACACTACGGTTATAAAAGAGCGCGTATGTCATAGTGACGTCTACATGACAAGCTGGCTGGTCGTCAAACAGAATAATTAGCAAAAAGGTTTGAAGACTAAGTAATTATTTGAAATCTCAATCTCAATCAGCCTATCGCAGTCCACTGCTGGACATAGGCCTTTCCCAACACGCACCACAGTACACGGTCCTCAGCCTTCCGCATCTTTTATCTGTGCGATAAGACGTTGCATCGTACCAAATTTCAAGATTTTTAGTTCACGGGTAGGTTTTGATTCCCTTGCGAGTAGTCGCGAGTTTGAAAACATGATTATATTGCTCTTTTTTTTATTGCGTAGACATAGAAGTTTGATTTATTTACAGCCTAACGGTGTTATATACCTGAGTATTTGATATGAATTTCATTTTAATACCTCTACGGGTTCAAGAGAAAGGGGTAGTAACTTTAAATTTATTAAAAATATTTTTATTATATGATGTAACTAAAAATTTACGGTTTTCGCAATTTTTCCTTTATGTGTACTATAAGACGTTGCTTCGTACCAAATTTCAAGATTTTGAGTTCACGGGAAGTACCCTGTAGGTTTAGATTCCCTTGCGAGTAATCGCGAGTTTTAAAATATGATTATATTGCTCTTTCTTTTGATTGCGTAGACATAGAAGTTTGATTTTGTTACAGCCTAACGGTGTTATATACCTGAGTATTTGATATAAATTTCAATTTAATAACTCTACGCGTTCAAGAGAAAGGGGTAGTAACTTTAAATTTATTAAAATATTTTTTTTATATGCTGTTACAAAAAATTTACGGTTTTCGCAATTGTTCCTTTGTATGTGATATAAGACGTTGCTTCGTACCAAATTTCAAGATTTTGAGTTCACGGGAAGTACCCTGTAGGTTTAGATTCCCTTGCGAGTAATCGCGAGTTTTAAAATATGATTATATTGCTCTTTCTTTTGATTGCGTAGACATAGAAGTTTGATTTTGTTACAGCCTAACAGTGTTATATGCCTGAGTATTTGATATACATTTCAATTTAATAACTCTACGCGTTCAAGAGAAAGGGGTAGTAACTTTAAATTTATTAAAATATTTTTTTTATATGCTGTTACAAAAAATTTACGGTTTTCGCAATTGTTCCTTTGTATGTGATATAAGACGTTGCTTCGTACCAAATTTCAAGATTTTGAGTTCACGGGAAGTAACCTGTAGGTTTTGATTCACTTGTGAGTATTCGCGAGTTTGAAAATATGCTTATATTGTTCTTTCTTTTGATTGCGTTGCCATAAAAAATTGATTTTGTTGCAGCCTAATGGTGTTATATACTTGAGTATTTGATATGAATTTCAATTTAATACCTCTACGCGTTCAAGAGAAAGGGGTAGTAACTTTAAATTTATTAAAAACTAGCTTTTGCCCGCGGCTTCGCGCGCGTCAAATTCGGGGTAACACATATCTACTTTCAGTCTCAAGTTGTGTAAAGACACTCCTGATTATTCTAAAGAGTCAGAAGCTCAATAGGATACAAAGTAACTCAGTCTGTATCCATGACAAATGTCAAACCCATGTTTCAATACATGTCCAATATAATATATCTATAAACACTTTCGCATTTATAATTTTAGTAGGTAGAGAAAATCGTTTCAGCTGTTTGAGCGCAGTAGGTATATTATTATTAGTATAGATCATTATGTGAACAATGTAATCAACGCGCACAATATGATATTATGTATGATGTGACAGTATTGACAGATAGCACATGCGCGGCACTCAATTATTACTTCCAAGAGGAACATTTCTGCCGTACAAACTTCTATCCTCCCTACAATCCCTCCATGTTTAATTTTTGCAACTTGTGGTAGCCTCTGTCCGTCTCCATGGTCTAATATATCTCTATATTAAATTTCAACAAAATCAGTTCAGCCGTTTTCGCGTGAAAACGGAACATACATACATATATACATACATACATACATACATACACACTTTCGAATTTATAATATTAAGTAGGGAAGTAAGGATGGTAGATATCATTAGAGACTTTATTTATACACAACATTATCTAACTGATTTACCTGAATTCAGGCCTCAGTCTCCCACCCACGGATTGCCACGTACGTGAGGTGTGGAAATTTGGGAATAATGAGACACCTGTATAAGTACAGAACACGAACGAACGAAAGAAATGAAAGAAACACATCCACATTCATTATTCAAAAGAAACGACTAAGACACCAATTCGACGAAAACGAAAGAAAATTAACCAAGAACGTCATCAATCCACGGAGAATCTTAACACCGCCAATCAGAAAACGCCATCTATGTTTACATACACAAACCGTCCGAGATAGAAAATAATATGGACTAATCGACAATTTAATGAAAAAAGGATCTATAGTCATTGCTTTTATCATTTAAAATAAAATGAAATAATTATATAACTATTATATAAACATAATAATTTAAAATAAAACGGAGAATCTTAACACCGCCATTCAGAAAACGCCATCTATGTTTACATATACAAACCGACCGAGATTGAAAATAATATGGACTAATCGACAATTTATTGAAAAAAGGATCTATAGTCATTGTTTTTATCATTTAAAATAAAATGAAATAATTATATAACTATTATATAAACATAATAGTAACGACACGTAAAGTGGACATTGTAATAAATTTTGACACAGAGACCTTTTGTTTATGAAAGTGCCGAATATTATACTCTATTATTTTTTAATAGCAGAAAGATACCCGACACATAATTTTTGTCTTTTTTGCAACAAACTTTAATTTTGCTAGAAAATTATTTGAAAATAGTGACATCTATCGGTCGGAAGGATAACTATAAATATCCTCGGTTCCAGTAATTGATTTATCGAAAATACGTAAAAATATACTGACGAAATTAAGAATCACCTCCTTTTTTAAAGTCGGGTAAATAGCCATAAAACACTTCGAAGGTACCTTTTTAGACTAACTATACTTTTACTAACAAACTTATAATGATCATAGCTGGCGCCACATATATAACCAGTTTTGAATGATCCCTGATTTGTTTGGGACTACGTACAAAGGAGAGATCAAGCTGTACACCGAAAACCACTCAACCGATTGTGATGTAACATATACTATTTTATAGGTTTGAGAATCCTTTGTGCATGAGTGTAAGTTTTATTGAAATCAATTTCGCCATTTTAGAGATCTTTAGCAACAAAGGGAAAGACGTCGGACAGACAGACAGACATAAATTCTAAAAATTATCAAGTATTGCTTTTTAGCATTTTCCTAGATTTTTTAGCTAATTTTCGTCAAAATATCTTTAATGTACAGACTTTTTCACCTCTACAGTTTTATTATAGTATAGATAGATATTTTTTTATATGCTGTAACTAAAAATTTACGGTTTTCGCAATTTTTCCTTTATATGTGATATAAGACGTTGCTTCGTACCAAATTTCAAGATTCTGAGTTCACGGGAAGTACCCGATAGGTTTTGATTCCAATGCGAGTTTGAAAATATGCTGCAATTTGAAGCATAATCGGCTGTATCTTTTGATTGCGTTGTATCAGAAGTTTGAATTTTTTACAGCTCTATGGAACCGTAGATTTGAGTATTTGGTATAAATTTCAGTTTGATACCTCCACGCATTCCTGAGAAAAAGGGTCTTGACAGACGGACGGACAACAAAGTGATCCTATAAGGGTTCCGTTTTTTCATTTCGAGGTACGGAACCCTAAAAATAAATAATTGAAATTGTGCTGAGTGGGAACGTAATTTTTTTTAGTTTTCTAGACTTATTTACACAGCTGACGTCAAGTTCTTTTATGCGCTTCACAAAAATTCATTTAAATAGTATTTAATATGTGTTTGTTTATTTAATTTTGTCCTTCTTTCACGTTGTAACGGAACGATGCCGTGGTAAAGATTGTATCTTATGTGGAGCTAGTTGGGCTACTTGTTCTCCCGATAATCGAACCCACGCGGGCAAAGCCGCGGGCAGAAGCAAGTTATTTTAAATTACGCGATTAACAATTGCAATAGTCACAAAAAAATCAAATTTAATGTACAATTTTCCTCACTGAGTGGAATGCCACTCCGCTGCCTCGATAAAATCTGGTCTCCACATCAAAACATTGCTTTCGCAAAACCAATACTTGATGGGGTATAGTAATTAAAACGTGTTCGACGAACATCGAGATGTATTAACGATAATCTTGTCGGTAATTGCGCACGACAGGCTGACGACAAAATGATTCTGCCATAAAAAATTTGATCCATACTGGCTATATAATCAAGCATCAAATACTTTGAGCATTATGATTAACATTATGCGGGACTACAGTTATGTATGAGTGAATAATCAGTTTATACTTACTGGAATATTAGCTGTTGCCGCAGCTTCGCCCAGAGACAAAAATTACATTATATTTTTACTTTCATACAAACTTACGAGAGCCCTTAGACCTTCTTAATGCAGCCCTTTCGAGAAAGTCGTTCCGTGCCAAATATCATCTTTATACGTCCAGCGGTTTCACTTTTATACATATTACATAGTATCACGCCTGTATCCCCGAAGAGGTAGGCAGCAGAGTTATATTGCTACACCCACTTTTTGCCAGATTTATTTTTAGTCCCACGTAATAGGGGGCGAGCCTATTGACGTACCGGGCACATTACTGAACACCGTGCTGCTACTGAGAATTTCCTAACGGAAAAACCCAATAACACTTTGCCCGACCCGGGGATCGAACCCGAGACCTCACAATCCCACGCGCACATTTATGCCGCGAGACCAACGAGTTATACCTAATTAAGTATAAGATTAGATTCGGCATTCTTTTACGTGCTGTATTATAGGTGTATGACGGTTTCAGCGGTTATCTCGCTGGTCAAAACGGCTAGATCTTGTTGATTCCATCCACACGATACAACACTTTGTGTGGTCCATACCTACATTTTTATTTTGGGCCTGGGTATACTAAGTACTTGCGAGCGACACCTATTGAGAGAGGTGTCTTTGAAAAATATGGTTTAAATTATTCCATAATAAGATATTAAGCAATAATAAAAGGTAATAATATAAAAGCAAGGTGTATCCTAAGCATCTAAATAGAAGGTACAATATGAATGTAACGTTTGTGTGAAGAAATTATCTTATAAGTGTTGCAATCCGCGGCAACGAAGGCATAGCTTGGCCTTACGTAACTTCTCTGTTATAAAAGCGTACCAGAATGAAAACACTTTGTTTATCCATTGAAAACATTTACAAAGACTTTCATTAAATTGTAAATTCAACGTTGCGCTAGAGAAAAAAAAGAGATAAATGACTTTGAGATGTAGGTACGTTGTGTTTTTCTACAAGCGCGCCGTAGAGTTGCTTATTTAAAAAATTGGGCAAGTGCGAGTCGGACTCGCGCACGAAGGGTTCCGTACCATCATCTACAAAAGTACATAAACTTATTCAAAAATAAACTAAAGGCATATTTGTTGAGGAAAAGCTATTATAGTGTAGATGATTTTATAAATGACAAACAGTGTGCATCTTATAGGACATAGGTACTCTAATAACTAATGACATAAATATTTATTGTATGTGTATTATTGTAATGTTATTATTCTAATTGATGTAATTATAATAATACAATATACATACAATATACATTTTTCCAATACCCAAATATCCAGCGGTGCACAAGTATTGTGTATAACAAATCAGTAACGTACCGGTCCGTTACTGTGGGACGTAAATATCGTTACGCATAGTCGATGATGGGACTGAGAGTCGAGATGTGAGCGAACTTGCCTAAATATTAAAAAATGAAATTTTCCCGCTTTAGCCCGTTACTCATCATCCTCCTAGCGTTATCCCAGTCCCAACCTGGGGTCCGCTTTCTAGTCCACGGAGCGACTGCCTGTCTGGCCTCCGCAACCCGAAGGGATAGCGATATTCCATAGTTTAGACTATTGACAGCCGGGACCGACGGCTTAAGGGCGGTTTCAGATTAGCGTATTTTTCTGCGCGTATACGGTCGTTTCTGCATACGCGCTTACACGCGCGCTATATTACGCACTTCAAAAAACCAGACTCACGTAAACGGGCGTGTTCGAACGAAACGGTAGTGACGTCTTGTCAGTGTCAACATGGATTCTGACGGTTGGTAATTATACGAGCTTAGAAGCGCGTCAACGCTCGTACGAGTTGCGCGTGTGCCAAAAGGCGCGCCTATACGCGCCTATACGCGCTTCTAAAAACGAGCTTATACGCGCGTATAAAACGCTAATCTGAAACCGCTCTAACGTGCTCTCCGAGGCACGAGACAAGCGATAATTAACAATTCAATACGCACATAACTCTGAGAAGTCAGTGGTGCGCGCCGTGGATTCGAACCTGATACCCTCTGCATGGCAGTCTGTTGGTATCTCCACTAGGCTATCACTGCCTTATGTTGATAAAATGTTGTTGTTGATATGTTGATAAAAATCTACACCAGCCTTAATTTAAAAGAAATAATAACTGTGTGTACATAGTAATATTTATATAACGGGTATAAATTGCGTAATAATTTGAAACTTACGTTATAATACCGTATATTGCCCTTGACGACTCGAGATGACTGTGTGCAAATTTCATTATTTCATCTTTCATCGTCTTTTGAGCCTCTTTTATGTTGATCATTCAATATAGAATCCCTTCAAAAACGATTTTAATGCAAGTTGTTGTCCAGACGAAAACATAAAAATGGCTTGGACTGTCAAATAGCAATAACGTCGCATGCAGAGCCAAGCTTCTCATTGAATAAATCCCAACTTCACAAACTGTAAGCCTTATTCAAAATTGGCTTGACCCAGAACTTTGAGAATAGACCTGTTCTTTAAAAATAGCGAAATAAGCCGACTCAACTAAAATAAATAATTTCTTGGATATACAACTTACCCAAAAACCTATTTCAGCCTAGAAATACGTATTTTTATTTCCAAAACGCATCAGTACATGACGCAAAAACTTGACAGAAAAGAAGAAGATATATGTATTACTGAATCTATAGCATGACCGTATTTTCAGTATTATAGAATTCTCCGTACAAATTATGATATCATCTCACCTATATGATTACCATCTCTTATTTAGAGGCTCTAAAAAGTTTTACCCATAAACACCAGAACCCGGATGTGGCAACAAAACTTTACTGCCGTATATTATTAAATTATTCAACACAATTTTGTAAACCGGTAGCACGAACAAAGTTATAGGCGTGACTTGACGATCGTAAAAGTTAAGCAACCCTTGCACAGGTTACCATTTGGATGGGTGACCGATCGTTAGGCAGAGCACTACCGTGCTTCTTGCACATATAGCCGTCGATCCCGGTTCTTGTTTTAGGATAAGAATTGTTAGACTAAGTCGGAGGTCCATGGGTGGTCAGAAAACTCGGACACCAGAGTTAGCCATATACTCACACGAAAAGTAAAGGTAAAACAAAGTCATGAGAACAACACAATGATCGAGTGCACTGATGGCGTAGTGGTTTAAGCGGTCATCTTAATTTTTAACACTGTGCTGGGTGTCATCATCATCAGCCTTTAACAGTCCACTGCTGCCAATTCCTCCTTTCAAAAGAGAGGCCTAGGCAAGCAGAATTGGCCTACTATACCACGCTGGCCAAACGGGTTGGTATAGGGTTTGAACCAAGTTCTCCTTCTCTTACAGTGCTGTTCTCTGCATAATTATGCTCCCTCGGTCGGCTCTTACGACACCCATGGAATGATATGGGGTGGTGACAATCCGTATTCTTAATCGGTCACCACACGGACGGTGGACGGTGGTGGGTGTAGTATGGTTCAATCCCCAGACGAGGTTATACTTTTTAATTGCTTAAGTAGACTTCAATAAATTTTAGCTAGGGACTGTGTCTATCACGGCAGGTTTACTACAAAAAAAACATTCGCATAATAATCGGTGCATTCGTTTAAGAACTTGAAACTACGAAGTCACAGCCAGTCAAACAGCTACAATCAAACTTATTAATAGGTCAAGCCAAGTACAAACCTTGAAATTCTGAAAATAGCAATCAAACATGTTATGAGCAAAGCCAAGAATAGGAAAAAAGATTTGTTGGCACTCCGAAACAAGCCGTAAAAATACACCCAGAAACAGATTATAAGACTGTTGGTATTGTCTGCTCAAATATTATTAGCAGTAAAACGATCCCAGCGTGGGAAGACAAGAATTCGTTTAATGGCCACCCACGCTTAACCTTGGATCTATTATTTAGATAGACATTGTTGAAAGCCTAGGATGTCCTAAGAAAACTGTTATGTATGCTAGGAAAGTGTGTCAGCTTTTGTATAAGATTGTTTAATAATAATATAGTAACCTCAAGTTAAGAATGTGGATGTTCTTTCCTTCTTCCTTTCTCTTTCCATGTAAGTTAGTGAGCATTTGTGTTCCACCTTAGCTTCTCAATGGCTGAACATATTTGGATAATCTGTGGTTGTATTGTGAGATTCTTTACGTTATCTCAACTGATCGAATATGACGCCTGAATGGCGTCGGTATCAAATGTAAAAAAATATTATCTTCTAATTCAATTCAATCGAACAGGAAACTACTGAAACGTATAAATAATATTAACTACACAATTGGATAGACATTTGTCTTCATAATCAGTCACCACACCATGGAATAAAATGGTATAGTAACACTCGTATTCTTAATCAATCTGACAACGGAGCATTTAAAAATACATTAAAGATAGATTTGGCAGTACACGAAGATAAGCCTAGGTCTCAAATCCAACAGAATATATAACTCTCACGGCTCTGAAGCTAAACTGTGATAATCCTAACATTACTCCAGCGAGTTAATCCTGGGACTGCATAGTATTAATGTATTAATGTTTTAGATGACGTATTAGGTACTCTGTTGTTACATTGACCAAAATTGATTGAAGAACATTTTTTATCTTTTCACCCGCGGTTACACCCGCATTATTTAAGGCTACTGCTCCGCTCCTGTTGCTCTTATCGTGATGTTATATAGCCTATAGCCTTCCTCGATAAATTGGCTATCTAACACTGAAATATTTTTTCAAATCGGACCAGTAGTTCCTGACATTAGCGCGTTCAACCAACCAAATAAACAAGCAAACAAACAAACAAATCTTCAGCTTTATATATAAGTATAAGATTTGTTTTTCTCATAGCCCTTATTAGCGTTAAAATCAGCGGCGTTTCAAATTTCAGAGCCTTTATTCCTTAGGAGTAGATATCACATCAAAAAGTCCTTACTTAGGATGTGCCTATATCATTTACCTACCAAACATGTTGCCAGCTTTAATAGTTTAGGCTCTGCGATCATATGGCAGTCAGGATAATTAGTAATCTGCACACCTGCCACCACTGTTCTTGTTTCTTTTGTTGGAATGTTTGAAAGGTTGAGATCGTTCTTATCGCGATCTTTTCCTAGCGCTTTGGAGTTTTCGTTAAGACTTCGATTAAATTTGAAGAAAATGTAGTGAAATTTGGTTCTATTTGCCGTCAATCATGAATCGTAATTTGACGACGACGCGTCGACAACTTCGCAGTTTTCTGCGATGCAACTTATCTTTAGGTTTTACACTTTACCATGCATTGCTTGCTCGCACATTTGTTCTAGTAACGTTCACCGCTATTTGTTTCACATTGGACCACATACAAGATCGTGCTAACATCTGCTTCGTATATCGAACGAGTACACAACCGTCCGGCAGTAATCACCAATCGCAGCGGTAAGCAATCGCCGAATCGCGTGGCAAAGCAGAATCACATAATTGTATATGTATAAGTTTATTTAGAACGGACCGCTAAAGTATTTTTATGTTTGGGTGCTATCGTAATTCTTGTTAATTGTGTAATGTGTTCGCGCGTATTTTAACGTTTTAAATAAAAAAAACAAGTTTACAAAGGTCTTAAGTTAAGAAAACAGTCGAAAAGCTGTATGTCAGATCTAGTTACACAAAAAAAAAATAAGGGAAAAACTAAGATCCTACTGAGATAACAAAGAGATGAAATGTTTTCGAACTTGTTACACAGAATTTAGGAAGAATATTTTTTTAGTTTGTTATGGATACAGTGAAGCGTCTTACGTAGCCTTCTATGTGATGACGTGACAGCCTGAGTCGCATACTTCATGTAGTCTGGAAGTAAGTAATGGAATATGACCATAAATTAATTTAAAGAAGATTGAATTTAACCTGTTGCTGCATTCAAATTCAAATTCAAATTCAAATTCAAAATCCTTTATTCATTTGGGTCACAGTGTGACGCTTATGAACGTCAAAATAATAAATTTATAAAATAATTACTTATACTCAAATTTAAAACATTCAACGGTTCAGTGACGCAAATGCTCAATAGACGAAGACGTCTTAAAGTGTTTGCTTGATTGATACGAAAAGTATTCTTTGGTATACCACGGGATATTCCAGGATCTACCAGTGTACCGAAAAATGCTAATGATCTTTCGGCTTTGCTATGCCGTGTTATACTATGACGTGCGGTTAACTGTCTTATGGCACAGAGTGATGACATGAGTCTGGTGATATGCCCGGTAACGGCAATAGTGTCGCCGACTCTCGACATGCATTTCCAGGTCCTACGTAATAGGGTTACGTAGGACCTGGAAATTCATGTCGATATGTGGGTGTAATATTTACAACTCTGCTTAACTCTTCGCGGAAAAAGGCGTGAGTCTATCAAAAAAATAGTTTTGAACATTTTAAGCACTGACACGTATTTCACAGACATGGAATATTCTGCAATTTTGATATAAGAGTAAACTTCATAATAACCTATGTTGTGAAGTGATTACTATTTGCGTAAACTTATTGAAAAAAGCAATAACCGATATTTACTTTTCGCTGTTATTAAAAACATTCATTATGCCATCATCGAGCGATATTGCATTTATCGTTAAAGAACGAATGCCGACTATAAACTGAAATTGCTTTGCGACCCAATAATATTCAGGTATTTTTTTTATCGTCGGTTGATCGTTGAAATTGTTTTAAGTAGATGACAGTAGTAAGGCATTTTAGCCACTAATGTCTGCTAAGTAATGGTCAAAATCCATTGTGTTAGCTCAATCACCAGAAGGATATTATTAACTATAAACCTGTCAGAACATGTTGGAAAACAGTAACAATTGTTTAAGTGTTTACCAACATATAAGATTTGTTCCTTTTTGTCAAATCAACAATATACATATCTCTCTAACTTCACGCTTGTCTTGCGTTGGGACAAACGGATACTAAATTTGTATATTTCACAACACATCTTTTCCACACCATCATCATCAGCCTTCCATAGTCCACTGTTTTGCCGCGGCCGCTCCAATGACACGTCACTGAGCCCGATTCTGCTTTTCTAATACAAGAATAATAAAAATCTTTCTACATAGTAGATTTGTCGTCCAAACACAGGTCTGCCAACCCTATGGCACGAAAACTTCTAAAGTAAACAACACCGAAAATAAAACGGATTCTTTTACCCACTTTCACCCACATCCAAACGACACAAGTAGGCGCCAGACATTTTCAGTAACTACAGTTTTCGCCTCCAAATATTTTAACGTACATTCATGTATGAATCATTCTAGTCCGGCTGTATAAAATTAATTTAGTTTTAACTTGTCTAATTGCTTCTATTTTAATTAGATCCTGTTGGCAGCGAGGACCCGGCGTAAATTGAATCGAGTTTAGTTAGTACGGATGTAATTCGCTGGATTTTAGTTGCAGGTGAGCGAGTGATAGGCCATAGCCCACCACGCTGGCCAAGTGCGGGTTGGCAGACTTCACATGTCTTTCGAGAACATTTTGGAGAACTCTCCGACATGCAAGTTTCCTCACGATGTTTTCCTTCACCGATAAGCAAGCGATAATTAACAATTTAATACGCACTTAACTTTGAAAAGTCATTGGTGCTTGCCGTGGATTCGAACCCGAGACCCTCTGCGTAGCAGTCTGTCGGTCTCTCCACTAGGCTATCGCTGCTTCTAATTTCATTATAGTCACTAACTAACTAACTCTACTCTAACACAATTCACTGCAAATGTATTTAAAAAGCCAGCAATAGATTCATGCACTAAGTATGCCAAGTGACTGTAAATAATAAATTTATGAACAGTTTGGCAACGAGCCGATAAACTTATGTCGTATAGTCAAACTATAGAACTAGTATACATATTGTAACAACTTGTTTTGAATACATTCGCAAAATAAAAAGTGCTGAGTCAGTCAGTCACTGGCTAAGAATTTTTTTTTGGTGAAGATCCCAGCACTATGAATACATCATGTGTTCTGAAGGGCTCCCAGGCAAGACGGACACATGAAGGAGAAACCTGCAATCAACGGACACAAATAATAATCGTGGGTCACACAAAGTGTGTCTCGTGTGGGCAACAAACCCACAACACTTAGCGAAGTGTCAAACGGCGAGGCAGCTCTGTGTAGCAGTCTTCGGTCTCTCCACTCGGCTATTGCAGCCAATTCCGTTTTTAATAGTTAAAGTAAATTTTGCTTTTCAGTTCGGTTTCTCTATTTACTTATTCACCCCGTAGTTCCGCTGAACTACGGGGTGAATAAGTAAATGGAGAGTGGGTCGCTACCCAAAGTTGGTGTTGGCATCTGATGAGAATTCTTTATTTCTCGCAGACAGTTTCTCGCTGCCACTTCTTTCCAGCGATACTTGGGTTGACCTACCAGCCTTTGTCTGTCACTTTTTATAGGTTCCAACTTTCTCTGACTGAGACTATTGCCACCCTCATTCCCTCATTTGTATCACTTGTGTAGTTGTATTCGGAAGGAATGACCTTCGACAACTTTTGACACTCTCACTTTCACTGAAGTCTTCGCAACGGATATTAGTAACTTACAATAATTTATGCTACCAGGATAGTAGTTATTAAATCAAAATGTATTTAACTGAGACTAATATTGACATAGTTAATAATAACCTTTTCTGAGTAAGATAGAAGTAAACATGATATACGCAAACATATCTATTTTAATTAATACATTTGTTTATTCTGTAGGTTTGCTTTTAAACGATATTGAATGTACGGCTAATGAAAAATAAATAGTGATGCGTTAAATGTAAAATGGAGATCTTACTCGTATTTTATTTTTTGCAAAGCTACCTAAAGATCTTTTTATGTAGTCGGCCGAATTGAGTCTTACATCGAAATCAATTTGCTAGACAAAAATAAAATCTAATAAATTGAGAATGCAACATTGTTATGAGTCGAAATGTAAAGTAGCTAGCTTATAAATATTATTGTGAAAGAAAAAGTAGATGCCATTAACTGGCTCAAGTAATTATTAATTTCTTTCAATGTGAATATTTTAGTTAAATAACTTTTACAATTTATCCTAAACTACGGAGTGCAAACGCAACTGACCGAAGTCCAAACACGAGGTTAGCCAACGAGCTATGGAACGGAGCGTATTACGAATACTACGAGCAAACTAATAGACCGAATTCGTAACACGACCATACACGCAAATCTGATGTCGGTAAGAAAGTGGGATTGAACAGTTGATGTCTCCGGAATTCACTCTGAAAAGTGGGCATATATAGTCACGAGATGGATACCAGAGGATGCCGTGGTCGGGTAGACACAAAAAGCTTTGGCGAGATGAGCTTGATGCCTACTCATAAAATTGGACACTAATTGCTGGAGGTAGGGAATTCTGGAGAAGTGAAGGGGAGACCTTTGCCTAATTAGAGTGTAGGATTATGTTAAAACTATTTACCCGTTATTTGTTATTGTGGTCTCTTATTTGTCCGTGTGGTGACGGATTAAGAATACGGATTGCCACCACCCCATATCATCCCATGGGTGTCGTAAGAGCCGACAGAGGGAGGGAGCATATTTTGCATAGAACAGCACTGTAAGAGAAGGAATACAAACCCTATACCAATCCGTTTGGCCAGCGTGGTATAGTAGTCCAATTCCTCCTTTCTAGGAGAGGCCTAGTCCAGCAGTGGACTGTTAAAGGCTAATGATGATGATGATTCACCCGTTATACGTACAACAGAAATATACCACATCTTTATTGGTGAAATTATTTTCGTAACAAAGTTACAAAATTCACATATTCATAGCTTTCTGTTCAAGTTTTTAAACTGTTTTAAAAATATTCATTTCTACCAAATCTAAAAACAAAGTTCTTCAACAAAAACGCAATTGAGATAAAAAGTAAAACAGTACGCATATAGAAGGCCATTGTATAGAAGTGCAGAGTAAATTAGTTTACTTGTAGTTATTTTCAATAGCTTTGTGGGAACTTCGTGCTGACTGGCTACGCTGGAAAAAAGGACAGTTGTGTGTTGTTTTGCCTACAACAGTTTGTCGTAGTTGTTTGTTTGGTCGTCTGTAGAGAAATGTTTAGTGCTGCGAGTAGCCTAAAAGTAAGGCAGAGTTAAAGGATGCTTTGTATACACGGGCAATTCAAAAGCACTAGGAATAGGTGAACACTACTGACGGACTTTACACATAAACCGACCATAGAAGAATAAATAGGCTTGTTGATATTTTGATAGAGCGGTACAATGAAAGATAAATATGTTTATTAAGATAAGCTACATTTTAATATATTTTAAAATAACAGTGAAACTTTATGGTTTCTTACTTATATGGTTTCCCACGGAGGTCACCGCAGACTTTGAAAGTGACGTAAAGAAAGGTGCATGTCTGTTGGGTTCTTCATAATGTTCTCAAAAACATGTGAAGTCTGCAAATTCGCAGCTGCAACCATGGTCTAGCCCTTCTCGTAGGGAGAAGAGACCTGTGTCTAGGAGTGTAACAGATTATCAACAAGGCTGATGATGATAAAAATAGTTTCACTTATTTCAAATTAAAATTATAACCGCAACATAAAGAAAAAGCTTGCAAATTCTTCTTCACTTCCAGTCGCAAGCCCGAACCATAAACCTCAAAAAAATCCATAAAGACAAACTATAAGCTACATGTTTAGTGCAAACAAACCATAAAAAACCTGGTTAAAATATAGCGATTTGGACGGTGCGTGTGGCTTGACATAAAAGGACATATGAAGTCATAAGCCGAGATTAAACAAGGGCCAAGTTTTAGATCAGTTGAGCCCAACCCGTGCCGGACTGCCAGCATTAAGTTAATAGATTACTCCATCGCGGCTGGTGACTTAGGATACGATGTAAAAGCCTGTAAAAGTGACTTCGCATACCTAGTTGTTGCAATTTATTGGTCAACTTTCGCATCTTTCATCAAAACAGTAACAATTGTTTAAGTGTTTACCAACATATAAGATTTGTTCCTTTTTGTCAAATCAACAATATACATATCTCTCTAACTTCACGCTTGTCTTGCGTTGGGACAAACGGATACTAAATTTGTATATTTCACAACACATCTTTTCCACACCATCATCATCAGCCTTCCATAGTCCACTGTTTTGCCGCGGCCGCTCCAATGACACGTCACTGAGCCCGATTCTGCTTTTCTAATACAAGAATAATAAAAATCTTTCTACATAGTAGATTTGTCGTCCAAACACAGGTCTGCCAACCCTATGGCACGAAAACTTCTAAAGTAAACAACACCGAAAATAAAACGGATTCTTTTACCCACTTTCACCCACATCCAAACGACACAAGTAGGCGCCAGACATTTTCAGTAACTACAGTTTTCGCCTCCAAATATTTTAACGTACATTCATGTATGAATCATTCTAGTCCGGCTGTATAAAATTAATTTAGTTTTAACTTGTCTAATTGCTTCTATTTTAATTAGATCCTGTTGGCAGCGAGGACCCGGCGTAAATTGAATCGAGTTTAGTTAGTACGGATGTAATTCGCTGGATTTTAGTTGCAGGTGAGCGAGTGATAGGCCATAGCCCACCACGCTGGCCAAGTGCGGGTTGGCAGACTTCACATGTCTTTCGAGAACATTTTGGAGAACTCTCCGACATGCAAGTTTCCTCACGATGTTTTCCTTCACCGATAAGCAAGCGATAATTAACAATTTAATACGCACTTAACTTTGAAAAGTCATTGGTGCTTGCCGTGGATTCGAACCCGAGACCCTCTGCGTAGCAGTCTGTCGGTCTCTCCACTAGGCTATCGCTGCTTCTAATTTCATTATAGTCACTAACTAACTAACTCTACTCTAACACAATTCACTGCAAATGTATTTAAAAAGCCAGCAATAGATTCATGCACTAAGTATGCCAAGTGACTGTAAATAATAAATTTATGAACAGTTTGGCAACGAGCCGATAAACTTATGTCGTATAGTCAAACTATAGAACTAGTATACATATTGTAACAACTTGTTTTGAATACATTCGCAAAATAAAAAGTGCTGAGTCAGTCAGTCACTGGCTAAGAATTTTTTTTTGGTGAAGATCCCAGCACTATGAATACATCATGTGTTCTGAAGGGCTCCCAGGCAAGACGGACACATGAAGGAGAAACCTGCAATCAACGGACACAAATAATAATCGTGGGTCACACAAAGTGTGTCTCGTGTGGGCAACAAACCCACAAATAAATTGAGAATGCAACATTGTTATGAGTCGAAATGTAAAGTAGCTAGCTTATAAATATTATTGTGAAAGAAAAAGTAGATGCCATTAACTGGCTCAAGTAATTATTAATTTCTTTCAATGTGAATATTTTAGTTAAATAACTTTTACAATTTATCCTAAACTACGGAGTGCAAACGCAACTGACCGAAGTCCAAACACGAGGTTAGCCAACGAGCTATGGAACGGAGCGTATTACGAATACTACGAGCAAACTAATAGACCGAATTCGTAACACGACCATACACGCAAATCTGATGTCGGTAAGAAAGTGGGATTGAACAGTTGATGTCTCCGGAATTCACTCTGAAAAGTGGGCATATATAGTCACGAGATGGATACCAGAGGATGCCGTGGTCGGGTAGACACAAAAAGCTTTGGCGAGATGAGCTTGATGCCTACTCATAAAATTGGACACTAATTGCTGGAGGTAGGGAATTCTGGAGAAGTGAAGGGGAGACCTTTGCCTAATTAGAGTGTAGGATTATGTTAAAACTATTTACCCGTTATTTGTTATTGTGGTCTCTTATTTGTCCGTGTGGTGACGGATTAAGAATACGGATTGCCACCACCCCATATCATCCCATGGGTGTCGTAAGAGCCGACAGAGGGAGGGAGCATATTTTGCATAGAACAGCACTGTAAGAGAAGGAATACAAACCCTATACCAATCCGTTTGGCCAGCGTGGTATAGTAGTCCAATTCCTCCTTTCTAGGAGAGGCCTAGTCCAGCAGTGGACTGTTAAAGGCTAATGATGATGATGATTCACCCGTTATACGTACAACAGAAATATACCACATCTTTATTGGTGAAATTATTTTCGTAACAAAGTTACAAAATTCACATATTCATAGCTTTCTGTTCAAGTTTTTAAACTGTTTTAAAAATATTCATTTCTACCAAATCTAAAAACAAAGTTCTTCAACAAAAACGCAATTGAGATAAAAAGTAAAACAGTACGCATATAGAAGGCCATTGTATAGAAGTGCAGAGTAAATTAGTTTACTTGTAGTTATTTTCAATAGCTTTGTGGGAACTTCGTGCTGACTGGCTACGCTGGAAAAAAGGACAGTTGTGTGTTGTTTTGCCTACAACAGTTTGTCGTAGTTGTTTGTTTGGTCGTCTGTAGAGAAATGTTTAGTGCTGCGAGTAGCCTAAAAGTAAGGCAGAGTTAAAGGATGCTTTGTATACACGGGCAATTCAAAAGCACTAGGAATAGGTGAACACTACTGACGGACTTTACACATAAACCGACCATAGAAGAATAAATAGGCTTGTTGATATTTTGATAGAGCGGTACAATGAAAGATAAATATGTTTATTAAGATAAGCTACATTTTAATATATTTTAAAATAACAGTGAAACTTTATGGTTTCTTACTTATATGGTTTCCCACGGAGGTCACCGCAGACTTTGAAAGTGACGTAAAGAAAGGTGCATGTCTGTTGGGTTCTTCATAATGTTCTCAAAAACATGTGAAGTCTGCAAATTCGCAGCTGCAACCATGGTCTAGCCCTTCTCGTAGGGAGAAGAGACCTGTGTCTAGGAGTGTAACAGATTATCAACAAGGCTGATGATGATAAAAATAGTTTCACTTATTTCAAATTAAAATTATAACCGCAACATAAAGAAAAAGCTTGCAAATTCTTCTTCACTTCCAGTCGCAAGCCCGAACCATAAACCTCAAAAAAATCCATAAAGACAAACTATAAGCTACATGTTTAGTGCAAACAAACCATAAAAAACCTGGTTAAAATATAGCGATTTGGACGGTGCGTGTGGCTTGACATAAAAGGACATATGAAGTCATAAGCCGAGATTAAACAAGGGCCAAGTTTTAGATCAGTTGAGCCCAACCCGTGCCGGACTGCCAGCATTAAGTTAATAGATTACTCCATCGCGGCTGGTGACTTAGGATACGATGTAAAAGCCTGTAAAAGTGACTTCGCATACCTAGTTGTTGCAATTTATTGGTCAACTTTCGCATCTTTTTTTAAATCTTTATTTGAATTGGGGTTTTTATCCATGGATACGTCGACCACATCATGCCTTCTACAAAACCAACATTAGAACTTACAACTAGAATATTATAAATAGATACTTAAAATTAAATGTAGTTAATCAGCTGACACACAGACCTTATCACTGAAATGAAATGAAATGAAATTTATTTGCATAGAATACAGGTAGTACCAGGTATTACATAGGTGGTTTAGGATCGATACCATATTCTGCCCACATTAAGCATGCAAATGTATATAATAAAAACAATAGAAAATAGAAATAAAATTTTAAATTAAGTCCCAACTATCAATAAACACTATATAATAAATTAATAGCATGTCACTTGATTGAGCATTAAATATGTCATAATATAAGTCAACATTGAATGAATATCTCAAAATTTGAATTTCGTAATTACAATAATAAAACATAATAATAATTTCCTATTTTACATCATATTTCATAAATTTATCCAATCTATAAAAACACCTAACTACTAACCATTTGCGTAATTGAATTTTAAAATGTTTAAATGGTAATTCCCTTATATTTTTGGGCAATTTATTGAATATAGAAATACACATATGATAAACATTTCTTTTATTAATAGTAGTTCTACAATAGGGGATCACTATTTTTGAAGGATCTCTGGGTTTATATTTGGTGTAACTGTCACCTTTGAATTTAAAAAAGTCGTTTTGTTTTCTTACAAATACAGACACTTCAAAAACATAAATGCAGGTCAAGGTCAATAAATTCAGTTTTTTAAATAAAGGTCTACAAGAATCAAGTGGACCGACGCCACATACTGCTCTAATACATTTTTTTTGGACAATGAATGCACAATCAATATCTGTAGAATTACCCCATATTATTACCCCATATCTAAGTACTGACTCAACATAGCCTCTGTATGCCATGACAGCCGTCTTTTCATCTGCAACAATCCGAAGCTGCCTCAAAGCGTATGCAAATCTGCTAAGCCTACCGCATACTCCATTTATGTGATGCTTCCAACTACAGAATCTATCCAACGTAATGCCTAAAAATGTTATGCTGTCAGTTTCCTCAATTGCGGAATTATTTATTATTATATTAAGACTATTATAATTTTTTGCTTTATTAGTACAAAATTTGATTATTTTGGTTTTTGATATGTTAACTTTTAGATTATTTTGCTGTAGCCATGTTAACACCTTTTGCACTGCTTCACAAATTTTAATCTCATGAGATGTGGTCATGTCTTCATGAGGTACTATCACCGATACATCGTCTGCGAATAGGACACTTTGATAGCTTATAGAATCAGGCAAGTCATTTATATACAGCAAAAACAAAAGGGGTCCTAGCACGCTCCCCTGCGGGACACCCATTCTGTTGACTTTGGATGAGGACACACTTATCATTAATTCTAAGTCATTGTTTAAATTATTAATCTCGACATGTTGATGACGGTCAGTTAGGAAGCTTTCTATCCAGTTCAATGCTACTCCCCTTATGCCGTATTTATCACATTTGTTGAGTAGAATTTTATTTTCAACAAAGTCGAAGGCCTTACTCATATCGAAAAATATTGCTACAACTGGAATTTTTTTATCGATGTATTCGGTGATGTTACTGATTAGAGTAAAGGCTGCTAAAGAAGTTGATCTACCTCACTGAAAACCGTTTTGCTCCTGTTTAATTATGTTGTGTTTATTTAAAAAATCCAACAATCTGCTGTAAAATACCTTTTCAAAGATTTTGGATAAAATGGGAACAAGAGTAATTGGCCTATAGTTATTACGCTCCTTTCTGTCACCTTTTTTAAATAGAGGCTTAACTATAGAATGTTTTAATTTTTCCGGAAAAATCCCTTGACTTAGTGACTTATCCAGAATGTGATTCAGGACTGGAGCAATCACGTGAGCACTAGCCTTAATAATACCTGTGGATATAGAATCGTAACCCACCGCTTTAGTATTATTTAGGGATTTAATTATATTAACTATTTCTGATACCGTCGTGGGCTTTAAGAATATCGACTGATCATTAATTTGACTAAGCGTATGGCTTTGTAATGAAGGTGCATTTAAAGGGAGTGCATTTGTTGTGTCAATAAAAAAGTCATTAAATGACATCGCTATAAGGGTGGGATCACTTATAATATCTCCGTTAACTCGTATTGATTCTACATTATTTAGAGTCTTAACACTGTCGTTTGTTCCTTTTATTACGCTCCAGGTAGCTTTACATTTATTATCAGCCCGCGTAATAAACTTTTTATTAAGGTTCCTTTTTGAAAAGTGATTACATTTTTTTAATATTTTTATGTAATCATTATATCTTTTTAACGATATTGCCGTTTTTTGTTTATAATAGGTGAACCTCATTCGCCTTTTTGTGGCGCTACACCTTTTTAGGCCCTTAGTAATCCATCTAGGCGATTGTAGGTTAGAACTAATTTTCTTTTTGTAGTAAGGAAAACAAAGGTTATAAAAAAGTGTTAGTTCCTGATGAAAAATATTAAAAATTTTGTTAACATCTGACTCTGAATAAATCTCTTGCCACGATAATTGTGAAATGTAATATACAAATTTCGCAACATTTTCATTACTAAAGTCTCGCCGCTGCACTCAGTACTACCAGTACTACCAATAGCGTTCAATTTTTTTATATTTGCCAGTGAACTCTAACATTTGAGCAGTGTCGTGGTCTGATAGATATAACTGATGTAATGTACCCTTTGCATCTTTTATGTTACTAGCTATAAGATCTATACAGTTGTTTTGTCGTGTTGGTTCATTAATGTGTAGTGACAAATTATAGTTATGTAATAATTTTTTGAGAATAATTGAATTCTTATTGTCTACTAATATGTTAATGTTCAGATCACCAGTAATTATGATCTTTTTATTGTTATATTTAATTAATAATTTATGCAATAGTAATTCCAATTTATTGAAAAATGAATTAGCATTAGAGGAGGGTACTCTGTAAATACAAATTACAATGCTATTAAAGTTAGGTAGTTCTACACCACAACACTCAAATATATTTTCGCACGAATATTCCTTACATATTTTTAGTGGGGAACAATCTATTCCTTTGCAAATTAAAATACAACTACCACCACGCTTTTGCTTTTTCCTGGAAAAGTAGCTTCCCAACTTATACCCTTTTAAAATAATATTTTCTTCATCCCCTTGTTTGATAAAGGTTTCACTAAAACATAGTATTTGTACAGGAAATGAAAGTTAAGTTAAGCATATCTCAATTAAATCCATTTTGTTTAACAGACCTGCTATATTTTGATGAAGGAGTCTTATTTTTGCTTCCTCCTCATTATTTAATTTAAGCCTAAAAAACTAGGATTTGTAGCAGAAGGCACCTGAGATATGACCTTTTTTGCAATTGGAAAATAATAAGGGATAGTACCTTTTTTAGGCATGTTTATCTTACCAGTTTGATGAGGCTTTTTAATGTTCCCTCGATTTGGAATAAACTTTGTCGTGTAGTCCTTTGTATCTATTATTAAATTTATTAACCTGCATATATGACTGAATATATTGATATCTTTTACAATGTATAAATAAGTTTGATAAATCTAAGAAATTACAATTTTGAAATGATTGGCAAGTAAAATTTAAAAGGTTGTTCAATTTATTTTCATTAAGATACTTATTTTTAGCAACACTTAATACTATTACAGTACATTTCTCTAAGAACTTTAATATATTCATTAACTTAAATTGTATCTGGGTAGGATTTTTATCATTTTGACCAATACAAAGTATAATCCAATCTTTTTCTGTTATATTCAAGTTGTAGCATGGCTTTAATGATTCGCTACATTTTGCAAAAGGTTTTATAAACGAAAATAAGTTATATTGTTCATATTTAGTATATTCTCTAGAAATTGTTAGTCTTTTTGATATACCTACACATTGTTGCTCCCCTATTAAAAAGATCCTCCGGTTATTTTGTTCAGTGTACGTATTTCTCTCGTTCAATACGGATCTCATTGTTTGAGATGTTTTATTTTCAATTAAATTAGTAGTTTTACTCGTTCCAGCGCCATCTTTTGTCATTTTCTTGAACTCGGTTGTGAATTTTTCGGATATTATTAGAATGTGGCGATAAGTGTGCTTTTGATTTTGTGACAGTAACGCCATCTGTTGGGCATGTTATTTCCATTTGGTTATTGCTTTCGTTCATGGATATTTGTTCTGTTAGTTTCACGCGTTTAACCAACTTTTTAGGCCTGGATTTTGGGGTGCTTTTCGGCGTTTTTATTATGTTTGGTGACTCCGTACATATCTTCTTGAATCGATTTATGACACCCTGGTTGTTAGCTATTTGATTTTTTAATGAGCTATTTTCAAGTAGTAAATACTCAATTTCCTGGTGACAACTTTCTAATTGACGTTTCAGGGTTTCGATTTCGTCCCTGAGTTCTTCATAAGCTTCGGGTTGTATAGTTGAGAGATCAGGTAAACTTTTTGCCAGATAACCAGGTGAAGAATTTTGTGATAAATTTAGAAAAGAATCATCAATTTCTGTGTTATTTTTATTTTTTCTTATGGTTATATTTTCTAAATAGCTATCCATTATTTTCGGTTTATTGTTCCTGTTTTTATACTAGATAATGCTAATATCCAATAAAATATGGTGTATGTATGTATGTCCAAATGAATATATTATGTGTATGTATATAATTATGTCCAATTAAAATGTCAATATCTACCTGTATTCAATTCATGCAGTTCATCGAGAATGTCCTTTAATGATTTTAACGGTAGCACTGTTGTATATTGTCACTCATTCAATTAGTAACTAATCGGTTGGTATATCACTAGACCTGGTTCTATCATTCTATCTTGTCGTTGAAGTGACACAGTACAAAGGTCAGATGTTCTTGAATTAGTTTACCGTTTAAAAATGTTTTTAACGGCTTTTAAACATTGTGATGGTGTGATTTCAGGTGTATTATTGTTCTCTTTGCGTTAATATAATAAGTAAGTGATTGTACGTACCATCAGGTGTCCAGCATGCGAGATGTAATCGGTTTATTGTGATCCGTGGCAAAAAACAAAGTGTTCCAGTATTTATACGTGATGATGGTAATTTCATCATATGTTTATCGTACACCATAGAAAACGTCTCATGTGATATATTTGACACTTGTCGTCAGTAAAAGTTACAATTTGTATGGCAAACTACACATAAAACTTTTAATTTAAAATTTGTTGTATCAACCTTTGTTTACTCCTTGCTGTCACTTTGACGTTTTTCTTTTGTAGAACTTAATATATTTTTTTATAGAATCAATCACATTTCGACATTACTTGTTAGGTCTCACGTAATAGGGGGCGAGCCCATTGCCGTTACCGAGCACTTCACCAGATTCCGTGCTGCTACTGAGAATTCGGTAAAACCCAGTAACACTTTTTGCCCGGCCCGGGAATCGAATCCGGGACCTCCCAATGGTAATATTACCTAGCCTGGTTAGAGAATCCCCTCTCCTATATTATGAAGGGACACCCAAATCTTTTATCCTTATAACATTATTTTGCTTTCTCCCATGCGTTTCATCAGCGCATGGGAGAAAGATATCCTACATCAATAGAAGTAAAATAATAATCCCTTTTGTAACTTGCACCCTTCTAGATTATTTCGGATTAAAGGGTAGCATATGTCAGTGTTCAATGACCTCTAGAGAAGAAGCTTGGTAAACTATCAATTCTGGTAAGACAAACTTTTGGTTGATTCCAAGGTACAATCAAAGAAGTTGGCGCTGGACCAGTTTGAATAAAAATCCCTTGACTCGTTCATAGAGTCGAGGCACACTAGAAACTTGTTTTGTATACGAGGCTCAATGTGCATGTAAAGTAGCACTGTAAGCGACGATGTCTTGCTGAGCGATTCTCGCCCTTATGGTGGTCGAGCGGGAAGTTTTTCGACTATACATTTCCTTGGCCTGAAAAAGTTATAGATCTCAGTCAAACAATACTCGTCCTATGAAGAATATTGTTATTTAACGTTGTATAGGAATATCAGAACCATCAATTTCTGCTTATTTATTGCTTTAATTAAATCGTGGAATTGACGGTGTCGAGTTTAATTAATATTTCGCTCATTCGTCTCCTCGGAGGTAAGGATGCTGTGATACTGTTAACGGAGGGCGATTAAACGCTGAAAAATATATGGTGTCTTTGATATTGGTCGCATATATTTATTTTACTTTTTTGTATATATAAAGCATTTGAACAGCAGTAACGGAAAAAAGAGTTCAATAGTAATGAGTATAAAGGCTTTAAAACCTTGTATAGTAAAAAAAGGACAAAGAAGAGAAGTCTGGGTAACGGGTCTCAATCACGTAATTCTTTGACAAATAAGAGGTTTGTTTTGTTTTTCGTGTGAGTGTGTGGCCAACTCTGGTGTTTGAGTTTTCAGACCGCCCTAAGGCCTCCGACTTGGCCTAACGATCCTTATCCTTAGACAAGCACCGGGATCGACAGCTTTACCCGTGCCTTCCGAAGCACGGTAGCGCTCAGATGTAAATGTCACACACGGTCACCCATCCAAGTGGCGACCTTTGCAAGCGGTGCTTAACTTTGCCGATCTGTTAGCGCTACTAATAAGAGGTAGGTAATACCTTCTTTTGCCCAACGCTTTAGCATAGAACCCGTGGTCACGGGAAATCAAACCGGCCTCGTTTTCATGGTCTCCACAGCTGAAGATCTTCTCTAAGGCTTTCCAAACCAATCGTTTTTGGTGATAGGTAGGCTAGTAACCCGACATCAGTTCCACCGCAGTCGAAATTAATTCGTATCGATCGACGTGTCACCTACAAAAAATTAGTCATACAGTTCATGCGTGGAATTGAACAGACTCGTATGATCAAAGTACACCCGAAAAGACTTTAGTTAATTTTGTAATTACCTTTGTTCCATCGAAAACATTTGGTAAACCAAGTTTATATTATGTGACTTATTTTGGTTCAGGTTGAAGTAAAGTGTTTTATATTTAACTGGGGTGTTGCACTGCTTTTAAGTAAGCAAGATCAAAGCAATGTAATTGCCCGGCAATCACTAAGATAGGCTTTAGATACTGTTGGCTGAACAAATAACTACTTTTAATATTTTTTTAACTTTTTTTTCGTATCGATCGAGGTGTCATTATATATATTTATGATAGTTAATTTTGTAATTACCTTTGTTCCACAGTAAACATTTGGTAAACCAAGTTTATATTATGTGACTTATTTTTCTTCAGGTTGAACTATAGTTATTTGTGCAACAAGAGAGCAAAGTAGTTTTTTTGTTTCGACTGCATATTTTGAGTCCCGAGCAAGCGAAGGATTCTATGATTGATTCACGAGCGTAGCGAGTGAATCAAAGTTAGAATCCTGAGCGTGGTGAGAGACTCAACAGAACGAGATACAAAAAACTTTGCTCTCGTGTAGCACACATAGCTTTTCACCACAGCAGTGAGAACACATATTACTTAGGAGACATAGAAATGAACAGGAATAGATTGAATTCTGCATAATCACTTGTTGATTTAACTCTTCTGGTGTTAAAGTACAGTCATCATCGCTAGTTTCACTCATCTTTTTAGATTATTTTATATATTATTATAATTTAACACGTTACGCTATAGGTACCTACTGTATCAGCATTAGCGAAATTTTTATTCCCGCTACTTTTTTAAATCGCGTTTTAATACCGCGTCTCTGATGTTTATTTTTCAAATGTATTATTGTTGTAATTCTAAATAAAAATGTATTGGTTAAATACTAATTTTATACTAATAATAAGACTTATTTTTATTAAAATCCAATAATAAATTAAACATGTAAACAATAACATATAATAAAAAACAAATATCTTTTTTTTTGCGTTGCCGTTTGTGTTTTCTTTGAGGTCGAATTCCAAAATCGAATTTCGAATTCGAAGGGGTTTGTTTTTTCACTCACTTTTTATATGCATGTGAAAGAGACAAAGCACAGTAAAATTCGAATGTTTCAAATTTGTGGCTGAACAATGTCAATAAAAAGCTACTTTGCCTCACGCTCGAATCAAAATCGCGTTTTGTTCACTGTTGTCTCGCAGCAAAAGCGGCATGTTTGAGCTGCTGTGGTGAAAAAATGTTTTATCACCTGAGGTGTTGCACCGCCTTAAAACAAGCAAGATCAAAGCAAGGTAATTGCCCGGCAATCACTAAGATATACTACACTAAGATAGGTTTTAGATACTGTTGGCTGAACAAATAACTACTTTTCAAGCGTTCAATAATGTCTAAAATATATAATAGGTGACTAAAATTGCAAGCCTTAGCTTAATCTAAACATAACAGAAACTAAATTCTGAACTTTTTTTACTTATAAAACGCTATCAAACATTCAAATAATATGTTAAAATTGGATAATCTTTATACGTTTGGTAGCATTTTATACAATCAGTTTAGTTCCTGGGCTAAGAATGCTCAAGCAAATTTTTCGCTTCATTACTTTATACTGGGAGCAAAACCTTTACATGTCGTGACGTTGGCGTTTCGTAACTACCCAACATACTCCCATACACAAAATGTTGCTTAGAAGCAACATTTTGTGTATGGTTTAGTTGAGAACTCACGAAACTTTCACTCAAATGGAAAATCAAAAACCTTGCCTCCCACTCAACGCACACATATTTTCAGGCAATTACTCAAGGTTCCCGAGCTTAAATCATTAATTTCTCCTGTCACCTTTCTACCGAACCTTCAAAAACCTAAACCGAACTCTCCGTCAAACGCTTAAAGTTTATTATTGATAGACAAAGCGTTTAACCTATATTCGGCCCGTAAAACCTAAGGTCAACTTTTTGTCCTCGGAATAGGATTGAAAATTGTTTAGTCAGATTTTTAAAGCATTATATGTTACAAGTTTGTTCCCAATCAGTCAGCACTACTGGAGTACTCCAGTTTTTTTTGGTCATGTTCTATTTAAATGACAGCCTTTTGGCGCTCCCGCCTATTAATTATTCTATTGGATCGCTTTAAATATTTAAATAAGTTTAGACAGTTTAGTTAAAATTAAAAATAAAGCGATGAAGTGAGAATAGATTTAATAATTAAAATAAAGTATCATGTCACACTGTGCTGACGTAACGACACAGTTTCAGTACGGCACTATCTGGAATAGTTAGGTAGTGTTGAGCGCTATGAAGTTATTATATGTATACGATTGAATAGCAAAAACATACAAGTTATTCGCTAGGTTGGGTGGTGTCGTTACAGAGTCTGTATAATGAGCCATGACTGCTACGACCTAATTGTAGGAATTATGTTGAACATTACTTTTCTTTATAAAATTACATAGGTACACAAATAAAATTATGTTATCGTTAAACAAACTTAAAGTCATCTCAAAACACAAAAACCAAAATCTAAACGTAGGGCTTATATACCACCAACGCTGGGTGGTCGTTGTATACCACACTTTCAATTTCAAAGAGCTTAGCGAAATCAAACCTTACTAAGTTACAGCGTAGGTCGTTTCTCGCTTGTGGTTGCACTTTGAGGATGATACCCGCATTGTTGAGAATTGAGAACAAGTGGTTGTTATGGCAATGGCGGTAATCAAACATTGTAGGCCATGATCATAACACCTTTGTAAAGTTCTACCAGAGATGGGCTAGGCAGTTGGGTGTCGTACAAGGAAAACATTGACCAGTACTAGTAACTTATTAACACGCTTTTTGTCTTGTCTGAATGAGCGAATGATACTGGTATTTAAGTCACTGGAAAATAATAAGTACTGTAAATTTATAAATTGTCTAGGAAATTTATAAACTTTCGTAGGATACTAAACGGGAGCTAAATTGTATTACTTTTATCAATTTGCGACGTAAATGTATAAGCTAACGGAAATCCATTCGTAAGATTCTACACGGTTCGATCAATCACAGAAGAGCTTTTAATTTTACGCTTCTTTAAAATAGCGAAGTAGGGCTCCGTCAACTTAGCCTCATTAACATCGCTTATGTTCCGGTTTATTCGGAAAAATGGCGAAAAATGCCGGTGACGTGGAAGGAAATGGAACACGTGACATATTCAACCAATCAGAGCGCACTTGGCGTTCGGTTATTGCTCACGTATTATTTTACGAATGAATTCGGTAAGTTTATCAATTTACGAAAATATGGGCGTAAAATAATACTATTTATCTCTCGTTTAGAAACCTACGAAAGTTTATAAATTTCCTAGGAAATTTATAAATTTACGGTTCTTGTTATTTTCCGGTAAAATATACATTTTCTAAGAGCAGCGATAGCCGAGTACAGAGACCGACAGACTGCTACCCAGAGAGTCTCGAATAAAATAGGGTTCGAATCCACGGCACGCACCAATGACTTTTTGAAGTTACGTGCGTATTAAATTGTAAATTATCGCTTGCTTAAAGGGAAAGGAAAACATCATGAGGAAACCTGCATTTCTGAGAGTTCTCCATAATGTTCTCGAAAGACATGTGAAGTCTGCCAACCCGCACTTGGCCAGCGTGGTGGACTACGGCCTCATCCTTCTCATAGAGAGAAGAGGCCCGTGGCCAGCAGTGGGACAGTACATAGGTAGGGCTGATGTTGTTGATGATGATACATTTCTCGCTCCACTTACCACTCGCGTACCTCTTGTAGATGTAATGCCTTTAATCTACGTGGTCATCCAACTGTAGTTATGCATGTTGGTCTGGATGGAAGGGATATTGTGTGGTTTTGGTGTCGTACCTCTCGGGTCTAGACTGCCTCGTTGGTCTCGCGGCATAAATGTGCGCGTGGGATGTGGAGGTCTCGGGTTCGATTCCCGGGTCGGGCAAAGTGTTATTGGGTTTTTCCGTTAGGAAATTCTCAGTAACAGCACGGAGTCTGGTAATGTGTCCGATACGGCAATAGGCTCGTCCCCTATTTCGTGGGACCTAAAAATTCATAGCTAAATGTGGGTCTAATATTACACCTCTGCCTACCTCTTCAGGGAGTATAAAAAAATCTCTCGGGTAATACGTTCTATTTGTATGGTTTGAGAGCTAAATGAACATGCATTCTTGTTTATTGATGATTTGTCTGATGAATTTTAAACCGCACACCTTTTGCGTTCCTCTGTCTCCCGACTGCTACCGTAATTAAATCCAAATGTTTGAAGCAGCATTCTCTGTTGATTTACGGTACTTCTAACCGGGTATGAAACATACCCGTGTATATTATTTGCAAAGCAATAAATCATTTTTCATTTCATTTCATTTGCCTTTTATACATTATGTTTAGAGTTGCCGTAGGCAGGTAGGAAATTGTTCAGAGTGCGCAGTGGAAGTTTGTATTACATCCACCTGACCACGCCTAGGCAAAACGTCTTAACTATACTGTGACTGCACAGTGATTATATTTCAAGTTACCTCAGATCTCCTGGTGATGTTCTTGAGTCGACCTATAAGATTACACTCATAATTTTGGCCAAAATAACAAGCGAATCGTTATAGTTACTACTCGAAGGTCCAGTTCGGCGTCCTTCTTCAGAACACGATGCACGTTGGCGGATTCATACAAGTTTTACAATGTTCAATATGTTACAAATGTGCAACAGTTCACAAGTTTGACTTTTATCACAATATACTGGTGCCGGTTATAGATCAAAGAAGTGGCATTCACTCGGATTCCAAATTTACTTTTGTATCACAAAAGCACGCGAGAAGGCAAAACGTGGACGGGAAACCGACGATGAATGAATGAATAACAGTTCATAGTGTGACCATAGTCAAAATTTACAATAGACTAAACAAAACGTTACTAAACCGATATAATCGATTTGACTTATCATAAAAACTATTTCTATTTCAAACATCCACCCGCCCCGGACCGGCCTACCGGTCCGCTAATCAGTTGGTAGACGTGACAATGTTGCAACCGCTCTCCTTAGAATCGAACCGTCCACCAAGACCTCAGCAAATCGGGGAACTCCATCAGCCCCAGTTACCAAACGAAGAATGCGCCCCCTGCGCCATCTGAGTGGCGGAAGGTTAGCCTCCTTGATCAAAACGAGGTCACCAGTCTTGGGTGGATCGGTCTTGTCGGTCCACTTAACGCGTTGCTGGAGTATGTGCAAATATTCCAAATTCCAGCGTTTTCAAAAGCTCTGAATAATCTGGCGTACCAATTCAAAACGCGAGAGACGATTAGGTCTCGTATCAATATAGGGGTACTCAGGCAAGGCGACAAGTGGGCGACCAATAAAAAAATGGCCCGGCGTAAGGGCCTCCAAATCATTCGGATCTGAGGAGATCGGGCACAATGGCCTAGAGTTCAAAACGGCCTCAATCTTACAAAACACAGTTGCGAGTTCCTCAAATGTAAGGACAGATTCACCGATTGTCCTGCGCAAGTGTGTTTTGGCCGATTTTACAGCGGCCTCAAATATACCACCCCAGTGTGGACAATTTGGTGGGAAAAACAACAAATTTATCCCACGTCTATTGCCTATATCAGCCTTGTTGGTTTCAAGGATATTAACAACGACATTCAAATAATTATAAGTGCCCTTGAAGATAGAGCCGCAAGCAGAACGGATCAAGGAAAGCAGCCCTCTGCGGGATACAAATCTGTCAAATGTGGCTACAAACGCCTCGGTCGTAAGCGAGGAGACCAATTCTAAATGTACGGCCTTTGTGGAGAGGCAAACGAAGACACACAAGTAAGCTTAACAGTCTTGCTGTTTCGAAGCGTCGATGTTTTCACCAAAAAGGGACCAGCGAAGTCCGTGCCAACACCGTCAAACGTCCTGCTCTCAGTTACGCGATCTGCCGGTAAGTCTCCCATCAAGGGCTGCATGGTAGAAGCCTTGAGCTTATAACAGGGGATGCAGCGAAAGACTACACTCCAAATAATTCTTCGGGCAGAAAAAATCCAAAACTCGCGTTGCAAACTGGCCAACAGCGCATTACAACCAGCATGCGAATTTTTAAGGTGACGGTCAGTTACCAACAGACGTACCAAATGACCATCCTTGGGTAACAAAAGGGGGTGACGTGCCACATAAGGGAGGTTGGCGTTCTTGAGACGCCCTCCAACGCGCAAGAGACCCGTTTCGTCCAAAAAGGGGTTCAATTTAGATACAGCTCCCGACAATTTCGATTTCCCTGACTTAAGGATAGCAATCTCTTTCTCAAAATGCGCCAATTGCACAGAACGAATCCAAAGGGTAAGGGGCTCCTGTGGTTCCTGTGGTGAGAGAAAACGAGAAACGGTGTCAGTCGTTTCTGTTGTGGGTGCCTAAAGTTAAAAACAAAACGCTTTATCCAAGCAGTAACACCTAACAACTAGTCGAGAGAGCTGTAGCGATTCCACAAAAAATCGGTGTCGAAGGCGCATTCCACCATCTCAAGAGCGAGTGTTCGTAGACCGGGCAAAATCGAAGTATTCAAAATTGGCATTCGAGGCCAATCAATTTCTGGTCGACTCAACCATTCCGGAACCCACCACAGCGAATGACCTATCAAACTAGGCGTCAAGCATCCGCGCGAGTTGCAATCAGCGGGGTTGAGCTCAACTGGCACGTGTCTCCAAACAAGCTTGACTTCAGATTTTTGTATTTGGGAAACGCGATTAGCGACAAATACCTCCAAGGTGTGGACAGAAGCCTTCAACCAACAATTTGGCTGTCTGTCCAGGCGTAGGTCCCGTTAATACAAATGGTTTTACTCAAAGTACTAGACACGTGGTTCAATAAGCGTACAAGTAGGGCCGCTCCCGAGAGCTCCAATTTTGGGATGGTCAGAGATGTCCGAAGGGGTGCAACCTTGCTCTTCGCCATGATCAGGGAAACCCTCACCTGACCTGAGGCACTAACTGTGCGCAAGTACACCACGGCCGCGTGACCACGTTCCGAGGCATCACAAAACCCGTGAAGGGTGGCCTTGTACTTCCCGGGAGGAAGGATGGGACGAGGCAAGGAAATCTCGTTGACGGCAGGAAGTGAGGACACAAAAGAGGTCCATTCCTCAACAAGAGTACCGTGTAGAGGTTCGTCCCAGGTCAAAGCTTCTGCAAGAAGTATTTTGCCCAAAATATGACAGGACAAATCCAACCGTTTAAATCAAAGGTTCTGGCGACAGTAGACAATACGAGACGTTTAGTCCAAGAACAAGGCGATTTCAAGTCTACGTTATACGTAAAGATGTATTGGACTAAACTAAAAAAATGTGTTGCTTTTTTGTGCATGTTACTACATCCACAATTTTTTTATAATAAACAATGTTTATATTTATTGGCACTAATTTTAAAATCTAATGTTGAAATAAAATGATCTAAATATAAATTATACGCCATTGTTTACCTACGCCTCACATTGTTCATAAACTCAATTGAAGGATATTTTGGTTCTCAGTATATTGACATGGAATTCAATTCCAATATGGTGCATGAGCCATGTGAAGTTTATGCCGAATCGTTGAACTATTTATCTTCTATTCTCGAGAAGGTACACTCAGCTCTGTTGTCGGCTCATCAACGCATTTGTTTATTTTATAATCTTCGCCGTAAACCGGCAGAATTCTTCATAACTAAACGATATGAATAATAAACCACTTGGCGAATGGCATATAGATTTAAAGATACCTACATATAATTACATAAAATAAAAAAAGAATACTTATAACCTATACATTGTTTATTTTTCCAAACGAATGTTCTCTAATTTATGTTACCGTTTGTAGTAGTCTCTACTATAAATTAATATTTCTTGTTGTGGGTAGCAAAAATTTTTTTTCTCGTAAAATACACTATTTTTTTTAAATTGCTGCGCAGTTATGTACCCAAATGTTGTGTTAAACATTGTTTTAAAAAATCTTACCATAAACAAAATTATTGTTTTTTTTACCCTGTGGATCAGTGGTTAAAAGGTCACTGTCAGCCGAGTATACAAGTTCGATTCTCGCTTGTAGTCTTTTCTGGAAGTCTTTTTATCTTAATGTCTACTTTGTTGGCGTATCATTTTTTTTCGCTGTGCTTTGTTTTGAAGTTCTTTTTATTGTTGTTGTTCATCAATCAATCAATTTTGTATCGATTTTATAATCGAATTGTTATTATAGGTACTTTTATAAAGCAATATTGTGTGTGATTGACCGGGCGTTGCGAACTCGGAACAGTCAAATAGTACTTATCTAATTAAAATATATTTAGTTTGTTATTACGATGCACACGCGCTCACTCAGTGATGCGCTGGTAGAAAGATACCGAACTTATGATTCATCATTGTTTACTTTAATAGTGTGTTCATTCATCTTGGACAATCGTGGTCTTTGTAATTAAATTGAGCAAAATAATTATGTATTTTGTTGTTCTTTTGTAATTCAGTAGTCATTTTGTAGTCTGCAACTTGAATTATATTTGTTTAACTTTTGTATAAATTCTGTTTGTTATACCTAACTATGACTTAGTATTTTGTTTATCTAGTGGTCAAGGTGCCGAACCCAAGAATAATAATTCGTAGGGCTAGACGTAACTTCTCTTACCTGTAACTCATTCTTAATGACGTCCCTTTTATCTCGTGTATTACCATAAGCGCTTCACGCCTTTAGTGGTTGTCTCTCATATTCTGTTGTTATGTTATGGCCTAAGCACTTATGTAGTGTGTGGCGGCTTTATGGATGACGGGTGTGTTAGTTTATCATAGGGCAGTTGTTGCGTGCGTATTGTGGGTAATATATTATATTTATAGCTAATGTAGTTATGTAAGTTTGGTTGTTTACTTAAAATACTGACACCACTTCCACTACTTGATTACAGGTAAGCCTCAACTAGCTACTAGCCAAGAGAATTTTCCCTAGGAAAAATTCTGCCCTAAAGAGGGGGGTGTGTGACGTCGTGCCCCTCCGTCTGAACTGTGACGTCGAACGAAGGTGGGAGCGAGCGCCTCTGCCCGCGCCCCGCACGCCATATATAAGCGTGCGACGCTGTTCAATCGGCCCTCTCTGCTCCAGCTCACGGCCAGTTAAGTCTTCTTCCTACCAAGACCCTGGCCTTCGGAACACCAGTTAACACCAAACTATACTTGTCGGACCACGCCCTGAATTTACTCATGTTCTCAATTAGTAAATCTTAGTTTTAAAGTAGCTGCATTGTATCTACCTATATAGGCAATTATTTTGTGAAGTGTACTATTCTAAAAGTGTTTTCATTTGTAAGTAAAACCTGATTTTCTTCCTTTTTTTGATCGGCGAGTGATTGAGTCTGGCTCACCACCTACAAACCAATCACCCGTGCGACACTACTGAGTCAGAATGGTGACTCAAATTAGGAGAGGACCTTGTCCAGCTGTGACTGTGAAAGGTAGTAGTAGTAGTACATTCTTAATACTTCGAAACCAAATATATTTTTGTGTTATTAAAAGATAATAGACTCCACTATTAATACATTTTAAACAAACACAACATAAAAGTAAATGTCAAGCTGTTAACCTTAAATAATACTTTAAAGCGTATTTCATATATTTATAATATACTTATAAATAAACAAGTCATATCTATAATTGCTTCTGTGAAATAAAAGTTAAGAAAATTGATGTGAATTCTAGCTAGATTGCGAATACATTCTAATCAGGTCCGGTTGCAACAAAAGCTCAAATGCTTTGTCACAATCACAACTTAAATATAACGTCCTTTTTATTTTCTAATTCTTAAAATTTTAAATAATTCCGTAGTACTAGTACAAGTAGGCGTGCAAATTTAGATAAACATTGAGCTGATAATTGACGTCACAACGACAGTGGCGATGTGAAACATGCCACAAGGGATGCCTCCGTGACAATAGTAATTGGACAATCAGTTTATGCCTACGGGGCCAACAGTAGGCACTCATTATTAATCTCGAAATGCGTATATGATTCCATTATAGAATCGAAGCTCGTGTTTTCAATTACCACTTTATTGAAACGGAAAAACAAAAGTAGGCGATGACAAAAGATATATATTTTACGTAAAATTTTCGGGGAAAACACAGGGTTATTTTGTATTCATGATAATACTTTTATGGAACTTAATCAGTGCCAATGACATAATGAGAAATTCACAGGCTGTTTTCTGAATTCAATTGTAAAGTATAAACAGATGCTGATGTGAAGGCTTTGTCCGGTTTTTGGACGGAATTATTGAAAATGGTTTTTATTCATGATATGAGCTGTGGTTTTGCTTTGTAGTTGTACATGAACACATTTTGCGTCAAAGAGTAACAAATAACCATCCACTCATATTATATTATCTATAATATAAAAATGAATCGCTGAATGTGTTGCTGAGCGCAAATCTCGAGACCAGCTGAACCGCTTTCGCTAATTCTTTTTGTATAATATTCCTTGAAGACCGAGGAATGTTCTTACGGAGAGAGAAGTACGAAGTTTGCCGGGTCAGCTAGTATCCTAATAAACTTTTGCGTTTATAATAGGAGCTACGATTAGGTATAATTTGGACTGTAAGACAGCAATTTTTTTAAATATTTCGCAGTTACCAGCCCAGATTGTCAGCAGAGTTAGGCTATATAAAATTCACGAATGGACATTATATGGTTAGAAGCTAATCAAAAGGTAAAATAACGCTGAAGGAAAATAATTGATTGGCAAAACCAGGATTCTCGTATTGTTAGTGGGAATTTCATTATCATCATCATCATCATCAGCCCTTCATACTATCCCACTGCTGGGCACGGGCCTCTTTTTACTATGAGAAGGGATAGGCCATAGTCCACGACGCTGGCCAAGTGCGGGTTGGCAGACTTCACATGAATTCGAGAACATTTTGGAGAATTCTCCGACCTGCAAGTTTCCTCACGATGTTTTCCTTCACCGATAAGCAAGCGATAATTAAGAATTTAATACGCACTACTTTGAAAAGTCATTGGTGCGTGCCGTGGGTTCGACCCCGAGACCCTCTGCGTAGCAGTCTGTCGGTCTCTTCATTGGCTATCGCTGCTTCTAATTTCATTATAGTCTAACACAATTTACTTAAAAAAGTATCTAGAAAGCCAGCAATAGATGCATGCACTATGCCAAGTGACTGTAAATAATAAAGGAGAATGCCGGTTTTCGTATGGAAGCCTGTACCGTTTGCTTTTTCATGAAATGAAAATTTTTAGCCAGCTTATTGTTTAATACTGACTGCTACGTCGAAGGTCGCGGGTTCGATTCCCGCTCAAGTCAAACATTTGTGTGCATGAACATGGATGTTTGTCTTGGTCTGGGTGTTTCTATGTAACATATGTATGTATTTACAAAAAAAAAGTATATATGTATGTTAATCCATTATCTAGTATCCATAGTACAAGCACTGCTTAGTTTGGGACTAGATGGTGTTGTGTGAATGTGGTAGAATATTATATTATTATAAATTATTATTATTAATATTACCGTAGGCATGAAGCCTTTTTGTTTTCGAATCCGCAGTTCTGAGATTTTCCCATAACCATATTTTTAAAAAATCCGCCATAAATATTGCAAAGGAAGGAATTTGTCCTTGATTTCTAATTGTTTATAATAATTTCAATAAGTGAATGATGCTACAAGTTAAAAGAAACGTAGTTTCGACCCAGATGAACAAACCTCAACTCAACGGATAAAAACAAAATAATAACACAAACAAACACGACCGATGCGTAGGCGACGTTGTGTGGGGTTGACATTTCACATTTGACACTTTTGACAGTTGTTCAATTTATCAAATGTTACCCTGCAAGTGTTGCTATCTCGATTCAATTATAACTAAAATCGATATCACCTAAAAAACAATCGATTAATGAATAAATTGCTCAACCAAAGACTGAAATCAAGTTAAGTAGCCAAATATGTGTTTCTATTTAATAAAATCACACGGAACACAATTTTTTAAATTCACTATCATAGTGCCTTCTATTGAATCCAAAATCATTTAATAGTGTAAGCAATCGTTAATGTTGAGAATATTACACTCGATTTTTTGTCGCTCGGAATCGACATTTTTTGTGCTGGCAATGTGTGCATTCGGAAGTTGTTGATCTAAGTTCTACTTTTTTATAATATTTCGTAAACGTACATTTAATAATGATTCATAATTTAGTAATGGCATTCAAAATGTGTCAAAGTATTTACGGTATATCATATATTTTAAAGCAATTGGTACAGGTTCCGGCATTCTCCTTTATGAACTGTTTGGCAACGAGCCGATAAACTTATATTGTATAGTCAAACTATAGAACTAGTATACATATTGTAATAACTTGCTTTGAATACATATGCAAAATAAAAAGTGGTGAGTCAGTCAGTCACTGGCTAAGAAATTTTTTGGTGATGATACCAGCACTACGAATACATCATGTGTCCTGAAGGGCTCGCAGGAAAGACGGACACATGAAGGAGAAACCTGCAATCAACGGACACAAATAATAATCGTGGATCACACAAAAAGTTGTCTCATCAAACCCACAATACTTGGCGAAATGTCAAACGGCGAGGCACCCGATTGAATCACTACGCATCCATGCAGTCATTCCGTTCTTAATCATTAAAGTAAATTTTGCTTTTCAGTCTGGTTTTCCTATTGACTTACTCACCCCGTAGGTTCAGCGACCCAAAGTTGGTGTTGGCATCTGATGAGAATTTTTTATTTCTCGCAGACTTTGGCAGATTCTCGTTACCACTTCTTGCCAGCGATACTTGGGTTGACCTACCAGTCTTTGTCTGTCACTTTTATGTTCCAACTTTCTCTGACTGGGACTATCGCCACCCTCATTCCCTCGTCTGTATCACTTGTGTAGTTGTATTCGGAAGGAATGACCTTCGACAACTTTTGACACTCTCACTTTCACTGAAGTCTTCGCAACGAATATTAGTAACTTAAAATAATTTATGCTACCAGGATAGTAGTTATTAAACCAAAATGTATTTAGCTGAGACTAATATTGTCATAGTTAATAATAACCTTTTCTGAGTAAGATCGAAGTAAACATGAGATACGCAAACATATTATCTATTTTAATTAATACATACAATTTACAATTTCATAAACATATTAAAACTAAACAACTTTTGGAGAGGTTTTAATTTAATTAATACGTATATTTATTCAGTAGCTTTGCTTTTAGACGATATTGAATGTACGGCTAATGAAAAATATAATAAAATGGAGATCTTTCTCATATTTTATTTTTTGCATAGGTACCTAAAGATCTTTTATGTAGTCGGTCGAATTGTAAAGTCTTACTTCGAAATCAATTTGCTAGACAAAAATAAAATATAATAAATTGAGAATGCAACATTGTTATGAGTCGAAATGTAAAGTAATGTAAAGCTTATAAATATTATTGTGAAACAAAAAGTAGATGTAAGTAACTCGCTCAAATAATTATTTATTTCTTTCACTGTAAATATTTTGGTTAAATAACATTTACAATTTATACTAAACTACGGAGTGCAAACGTAACTGACCGAAGTCCAAACACGAGGTTACCCAACGAGCTATGGAACGGAGCGTATTACGAATACGCGCAAATCTGATGTCGGTAAGAAAATGGGATTGAACAGTTGATGTCTCCAGAATGCACTCTGAAAAGTGGGCATATATAGTCACGAGGTGGATACCAGAGGACGCCGTGGTCGGGTAGACCCAGAAAGCTTTTGCGAGGTGAGCTTGATACCTACTCATAAAATTGGACACTAATTGCTGGAGGTAGGGAATTCTGTAGAAGTGAAGGGGAGACCTTTGCCTAATAATTGGAGTGTAGGATTATGTTATATCTATTCACCCGTTATTTGTTATTGTGGTGTGTTATTTGTCCGTGTGGTGACGGATTAAGAATACGGATTGTCACCACCCCATATCATCCCATGGGTGTCGTAAGAGCCGACACAGGGAGCATATTTTGCATAGAACAGCACTGTAAGAGAAGGAGAACTTGATACAAACCCTATACCAATCCGTTTGGCCAGCGTGGTATAGTAGTCCAATTCCCCCTTTCTAGGAGAAGCCTAGTCCAGCAGTGGACTGTTAAAGGCTGATGATGATGATTAATTACCCGTTATATGTATAACAGAAATATACCACGTCTTTATTGATGAAATTATTTTCGTAACAAATTTACAAAATTCGCATATTTAAAGCTTTCTGTTCAAGTTTTTAAACTGTTTTAAAAATATTCATGTCTACCAAATCTAAAAAGTTCTTCAACAAAAACGCAAATGAGATAAAAAGTAGAACAGTACGCATATAGAAGGCCATTGTATAGAAGTGCAGAGTAACATAGTTTACTTGTAGTTATTTTCAATAGCTTTCTGGGAACTTCGTGCTGACTGGCTACGCTGGAAAAAAGGACAGTTGTGTGTTGTTTGCCTACAACAGTTTGTCGTAGTTGTTTGGTCGTCTGTAGAGAAATTTTTAGTGCTGCGAGTAGCCTAAAAGTAAGGCAGAGTTAAAGGATGCTTTGTATACTTGGGAAATTCAAAAGCACTAGGAATAGGTGAACACTACTGACGGACTTTACACATAAACCGACGCACAGAAGAATAAAATAGACTTGTTGATATTTTGATAGAGCAGTACAGTATCGCCTGTTGTTGCTGACATCTTCATGGAGGACTTCGAGGCGCGAGCTCTGCAGACAGCCACAATCACACCAAGGTTCTACAAGCGGTATGTAGATGACACTTTTACAATTTTACCAACAGATAATGTTAATGTATTCCTAGACCATCTTAATTCTATTCATAACAACATAAAATTTACAATAGAATTAGAGGCAAACAATTCTTTAGCTTTCTTAGATGTACTTGTTATCAGGAACAAAAACAACTCTTTGAGCCACTCTGTGTATAGGAAAAAGACACATACAAATAGGTACTTAAACGGTGAATCTCACCACCATCCTAAGCAGTTAGCTACCGTAGGAATGTCTATGTTTCAGAGAGCCCGGGGGATCTGTGACAAGAAACACCTGGACGCAGAGCTTCAACATGTCAAGCAAGTTCTGCAAGACAACAAGCTCCGACCGCCGCGCCAACGTCACAGATCCCCGAAGAACAAGCCAGCCACAGTAGAGAGACAACCTGCTTACCTCCCATACATCAAGGGCGTGACCGACACGATTGGCTACATCTTGAAGCGAGCTTCAATCAAAACTTTCTACAAGCCGCCAACGAAGATAAGCCAATTATTACCATCTGGCAAGAGTCAGTTACCCTTACAAGAGGCCGGGGTTTACAAGATAGACTGTGAGTGTGGGCTCTCATACATTGGACAAACCAAGAGAAGCATAGGCATTCGACTAAAGGAACATATAGCTGACATTAAATACAAACGCTCGACGAAGTCTGCTGTGTGTGAACATGTAGAACAAGGAACCAACCATTACCTGCGATTTGATAAACCACAGATACTCGCAAAAGAACACCGCTTTATTCCAAGAATGATACGTGAAGCTACTGAAATTAACCTTTAATTGGTCGCGTGGCGTGTCAGACACCCCAACGCATGTTTCCAGGCTAATAACTTAAAAAAATAAATATTGAGCGTGCTGGTCTTCCAGGTAGCTTTGTCAACACGTGTGACATACACAATTCAGTTGCGAGCGGCGCTCGGTCGTGAACGGTGGGGCTTGATGAGCGTGTTTGGGGTGTAAGACACCCCAGGTGACTGTTTGTCTGGTATAAATTACGGGTTTCTGGAGTAGGCCGATCGCCTTCATACAAAAGGTGTCATATATGTCCGAGAACCAAGGACAGGAAAACAAAGACTGAATGCTCTAAGTGCCATAAAAATGTGTGCAATGACCACATCATTATAATGTGCCAAAATTGTAATGTGTGTAAAAGTTTCATATCTTGTTATTTTTTTTATTACTTTATTAAAAAGAGGTTTAAATTTTGCTTAATATGTATGTTCAAATGTTCTGATTTATAAAAGTCTGATTTGACATTTATTTCGTATATTATTTTAATAAACTAATTTGGGGTGATGCACGCCCCATGTAACCACTTATGCAACTTTTTAGGCGCGCCCAATTAAGGGTTAAAAACCATCCTAATTTCAATAGGGAAGATGGTTGGAATGTTCCTCCAGCTTGGGACCCTGTTATCAGGCAAAATTGTTCGGGTTGAAAAATGTTCGGGTACTTTGAGATAACTTTGAAATTCAAGACAAGACAAATATCACCTCAGTCTGCCGTGAACATGAATCCTGTAAAGAATTCGAAACGTCGGCTAGTAATAAAAATGTAGTTTCTAGATCATTCGGTTTATATGTAATAACCTAATAACCAGTGAAACCAATATAACGCGATAAAATCCGTAAACTGTAGTTTAATTTCAAGAGCAGTACAATGAAAGAAAAAGATGTTTATTAAGATAAGCTACATTTTAATATATTTTAAAATAACAGTGAATCTTTATGGTTACTTACTTATATGGTTTCCCACGGAGGTCACCGCAGACTTTGAAAGTGACGTAAAGAAAGCTGCATGTCTGTTGGGTTCTTCATAATGTTCTCGAAAACATGTGAAGTCTGCAAATTAGCAGTTGCAACCATGGTCTAGCCCTTCTCGTAGTGAGAAGAGACCTGTGTCTAGGAGTGTAACAGATAATCGATAAGACTGATGATGATTAAAATAGTTTCACTAATTTCAAATTAAAATTACGACCGCAACATAAAGAAAAAGCTTGCAAAGTCTTCGTCACTTCCAGTCGCAAGCCCGAACCATCAACCTAAACAAAAATCCATAAAAACTATAAGCTACTTAATGTTTAGGTCAAACAAACCATAAAAAATTCGCCATGAGTTTAGGTGCCACGTAATAGGGGGCGAGCCTATTGCCGTACCAGGCACATTACCAGACTCCGTGCTGCTACTGAGAATTTCCTAATGGAAAAACCCAATAACACTTTGCCCACGCGCACATTTATGCCGCGAGACCAACGCGATAACATTTATATCATGAGCGTAAACTAAATAAAAAGCCCACGAAATCTTTGTCACTTCCAGTCGCAAGCTCTCAACCATAAACCTCAACAAAAATCCATAAAGACAAACTATAAGCTACTTGTTTAGTGCAAACAAGCCATAAAAAAACCTGGTTAAAATTTAGCGATTTGGACGGCGCGTGTGGCTTTAAATAAAAGGACATGTGAAGTCATAAGCCGAGATTAAACAAGGGCCAAGTTTTAGATCAGTTGAGCCCAACCCGCGTCGGAGTGCCAGCACTAAGTTAATAGATTACGATGTAAAGCCTGTTAAAGTGACTTCGCATACCTAGTTGTTGCAATTTATTGGTCAACTTTCGCATCTTTTTTTAAATCTTTATTTGAATTGGGGTTTTTATCCATGTGGATAGGTCGACCCCATCATGCCTTATACAAAACCAACAATAGAACTTACAACTAGAATATTATAAATACTTAAAATTAAATATACTTAATCAGCTGACACAACCTTTTTGGTACGGTTGATTTTGGTTGTGCTCAAATTGTCTGCACTAACCCTACCACTTATAAAATCAACTAGAATTCTTTTACTTAAATTACCCTCTCATTCCGTTTCCAACACATTCCATCAGCAAATGCTGCACATCTTCAACCTTTCGCATTTTATTGGCTGCTGGTTTCAGGGATGTATATGGCTGTTTTTTAGTATAGACGTGGTATCTTTTGGTTTGAGGTTAGAAGGCCTATTCTCGAATTTTATCCTACATCGATACTGTCTTTTGGCCAAATGCGATTAGCATTGGCTCTTAGAATTGAAAAAAATGCTTTACTTTTCATGACAGACGGTTTTCATGATATGATAGCAAGATACTTAGCTTTGATACTTTGTAAGTTTGATTGTAGGTACTTCTAGGCGTTCTAGTTCTGGCGTTCTTAAGAGACACATGGATTTAATATAGTTTAAAATGTAGGCCAGGCTTTATCACTGTAGAACTTATATATTTTTTATAGACTCACGCCTGAATCCCCGAAGGGATAGGCAGAGGTGTAACATTACACCCACATTTCGCCATGACTTGTTAGGTCTCACGTTATACGTGGCAAGCCTTATGCCGTTACCGGGCACTTCACCAGACTCCGTGCTGCTACTGAGAATTCGGAAAAACCCAGTAACACTTTTTGCCCGACCCAGAAATCGAGTCCAGGACCTCCGATCAGCCAGAACTTATATAAACATAGGTTAGTTAATAAGTTTTACAGAGCAGCTGTTTTGAATATAACCTTTATAAAGAAACGTTACTTATATTATAAATGCGAGATTTTGTGAAGATACATGTGCCTTTATGTAGACGTGTGTTACTCTCACATAATAATACCTAATAGTAATTTGTTTCATTCAATGCATAACTTACAACATGTAGACATTTTAGGTTACTATTACTATTACAGCCTTTTGCAGTCCATTGCTGGATCGAGGTCTCGTCCAATGATAATACCTATATCACCTAGCCTTGTCAGAGGATCCCCTCTTCTACATTATGAAGGAACACCCAAATGTTTTATCCTCTTCAAATTATTTTGCTTTCTCCCATGCGTTTCCTCAGCGCAGCTACCCTACATCAATAGAAGTAATATAATAATCCCTTTTGTAACTTTCACCCTTCTAGATTATTTCGGAGTGAAGGTTAGCCTATGTCAGTGTTCAATGACCTCCAGAGAAGAATATTCTTAGGTTTACGTGAATGTTACCCATTGAAATTAAACTACAAAAAGAAACAAAAAGAATTCGAAACGTCGGCTAGTAATAAATTAAAAATGTAGTTTCTAGATCATTCGTTCCAAATGTAATAACTTAGTGAAACCAATACATCGCGATAAAATCCGTAAACTGTAGTTTAATTTCTCTAGAGAAGAAACTTCGTAAACTATCAATTCTGGTAAGACAAACTTTTGCTTGATTCCAAGGTACAATCATAGAAGTCGGCGCTGGACCAGTTTGAAAAAAAATCACTTGGCTCGTTCATAGAGTCGAGGCACACTAGAAACTGGTTTTGTATACGAGACTCAATGTGCGTGTAAAGTAGCACTGGAAGCAACGATGTCTTGCTGAGCGATTCTCGCCTTTATGGTTGTCGAGCGGGAAGTTGTTCGACTATACATTACCTTGGCCTGAAAAAGTTCTAGATCTTAGTCAAATAATACTCGGTCTATGGAGAATATTTTTATTCAACGTTGTATAGGAATATCAGAATAGTGAATAATCAGATGACGTCTGATAGGAGAGAATGGAAGCGAAAGACATTCTGCGCCGAACCCAAGTAATATGGGAACAGGGCAGGCAAAAGAAAAGTTGTATAGGAATATCAGAACCATCAATTTCTGCTTCAATTAAATCGTGCAATTGACGGTGTCGAGTTTAATTAATATTTCGCTCATTCGTCTCCTTGGAGGTAAGGATGCTGTGATACTGTTAACGGGTGGCGATTAAACACTGAAAAATATAGGGCGTGTTTGATATTGGTCGCATATATTTATTTTACTTTTATGTATAAATAAAGCATTTGAACAGCAGTAACGGCAAAAAGAGTTCAATAGTAATGAGTATAAAGCCTTTAAAACCTTGTAGTTAATTTTTTTATAATTGTAGTAAATAGTTAAAAAAAGGACAAAGAAGGGAAGTCCTTCTTTGTTAGGTCTCAATCAAGTAATTCTTTGACAAATAAGAGGTTTGTTTTGTTTTTCGTGCGAGTGTGCGGCCAACGATCCTTATCCTTAGACAAGAACCGGGATCGATAGCTTTACCCGTGCCCTCCGAAGCACGGTAGCGCTCAGATGTAAATGCCACACACGGTCGCCCATCCAAGTGGCGACCTGTGCAAGCGGTGCTTAACTTTGCCGATCTGTTAGCGCTACTAATAAGAGGTAATACCTTCTTTTGCCCGACGCTTTAGCATAGAACCCGTGATCACGGGAACCGGCCTCGTTGTCATGGTCTCCACTGCTGAAGATCTTCTCTAAGGCTTTCCATACCAATCGTTCCTGGCGATACGTAGGCTAGTAACCCGACATCAGTTTCACCGCAGTCGAAATTAATTCGTATCGATCGAGGTGTCACCTTCAAAAAATTAGTCATACAGTTCATGCGTGGAATTGAACAGGCTCGTATGATCAAAGTACACCCGAAAAGACTTTAGTTAATTTTGTAAGTAGCTTTGTTCCACAGTAAACATTTGGTAAACCAAGTTTATATTATGTGACTTATTTTTTACCCGACTGCGGCGAAGCCCAAAAGAGAGGGTTATGTGTTTGACCTGTATGTACGTATGTATATATGTTTGTATGTATGTCCGTTCCTATGTCCCCTCGTAACTACTCAACGGCTCAACTGATTTTGGTAAATGATACGTCATAAGATTCGTCATAATGGAGCAAGTGTCACTGGGCACATACAATTAAAAAAAAAAACATTATGCTGGATTTTTGGCGCCAAATAGTAAGTCTTCAAAAAAAAAGTCTTTAAAATTTTCATTGCAGTCGAGGGCCGTTTTGTGGAACAACAATTTAAGCGGTCCCCCGACTGCAATGAAAATGTTAATATTAAACTTGTTATTAACTTTTTAGTTCGTTTTTTTGCAGGGCAGTCGTGATTTAAATTTTTTAATTATTAATTTTTTTTACACTGCAGTCGGGTTTTTTTAGTTTTTTTTGAATTTCGTTTTTTATTTTTTCTTCAGGTTGAACTAAAATGCTTTATCACCTGGGGTGTTGCACCGCCTTTAAATAAGCAAGATCAGAGCAAGGTAATTGCCCAGCAATCAACTAAGATCGGCTTTAGATACTGTTGGCTGAACAAATAACTACTATTCAAGCGTTCAATAATGTCTAAAATATGTAATAGGTGACAAAAATTGCAAGCCTTAGATTAATCTAAACTTAACAGAAACCAAATTCTCAACTTTCTTTACTTATAAACCGCTATCAAACATTCAAATATATTTTAAAATTGGATAATCTTTATACGTTTGGTAGCATTTTATACAACTAGTTTAGTTCCTGGGGTAAGAACACTCAAGCAATTTTTCGCTTCATTACTTTATACTTGGATCAAATCCTTTACATGTCGTGACGTTGGCGTTTCGTAACTACCCAACATACTCCCATACACAAAATGTTGCTTCTAACTCACGAAACTTTCACTCAAATGGAAAATCAAAAACCTTGCCTCCCAGTCAACGCACACATATTTTCAGGCAATTACTCAAGGTTCCCGAGCTTAAATCATTAATTTCTCTTGTCATCTTTCTACCGAACCTTCAACAACCTAAACCGAACTCTCTGTCAAACGCTTAAAGTTTATTATTGATAGACAAAGCGTTTAACCTATATTCGGCCCGTAAAACCTAAAGTCAACTTTTTGTCTTCGGAATAAGATTGAAAATGGTTTACTCAGATTTTTAAAGCATTTTATGTACGTTACAAGTTTGTTCCCAATCAGTCAGCCCTACTGGAGTACTCCAATTTTTTTGGTCATGTTCTATTTAAATGACAGCCTTTTGGCGCTCTCGCCAATTAATTATTCTATTGGATCGCTTTTAATATTTAAATAAGTTTGGACAGTTTGGTTAAAAATTTAAAATAAAGCGATGAAGTGAGAATAGATTTAATAATTAAAATAAAGTATCATGTCACACTGTGCTGACGTAACGACACAGTTTCAGTACGGCACTATCTGGAATAGTTAGGTAGTGTTGAGCGCTATGAAGTTATTATATGGTATACGATTGAATGGTAAAACATACAAGTTATTCGCTAGGTTGGGTGGTGTCGTTACAGAGTCTGTATAATGAGCCATGGCTGCCATGACCTTATTGTAGGAATTATGTTGAACATAACTTTTCTTTATAAAATTACATAGGTACACAAATAAAATTATGTTATTGTTAAACAAACTTAAAGTCATCTCAAAACACAAAAATCAAAATTTAACGTAGTGCTTATATTATACCACCAACGCTGGGTGGTCGTTGTATACCATACTTTCAATTTCAAAGAGCTTAGCGAAATCAAACCTTACTAAGTTACAGCCTAGGTCGTTTCTCGCTTGTGGTTGCACTTTGAGGATGATAACCGCATTGTTGAGAATTGAGAACAAGTGGTTGTTATGGCAACGGCGGTAATCAAACATTGTGGGCCATGATCATTACACCTTTGTAAAGTTCTACCAGAGATGGGCTAGGCAGTTGGGCGGCGTACAAGGAAAACATTGACCAGTACTAGTAACTTATTAACACGCTTTTTGTCTTGTCTGAATGAGCGAAAGATACTGGTATTTCAGTCACCGGAAAATAATAAGAACCGTAAATTTATAAATTTTTCTAGGAAATTTATAAACTTTCGTAAGATTCTAGACGAGAGATAAATTTTATTACTTTACGCAAACATTTCCGCAAATTTATCAATTTGCGGCATCTCGTCGTATATGTATAAGCTAACGGAAATCCATTCGTAAGATTCTACACGGTTCGATCAATCACAGAAGAGCTTTTAATTTTACGCTTCTTTAAAGTACGGCAAATCACACACTACTCTCTGATTGTTCGGTCGGTGATTAGAAGGTCGGCATCAGTTAAACTTAATAGGTTATGTTAGGTTTTCTTGTGACCCTGAACACAAAAATAGGAGCCGTGCGTAGCAGGGCTCCGTCAACTTAGCCTCATTAACATCGTGTGACGTGGAAGGAAATGGAACTCGTGAGTTATTCAACCAATCAGAGCGCACTGGGCGTTCGGTTATTGCTCACGTATTATTTTACGAATGAATTCGGTAAGTTTATCAATTTACAAAAATATGGGCGTAAAATAATACAATTTATCTCTCGTTTAGAAATCTACGAAAGTTTATAAATTGCCTAGGAAATTTATAAATTTACGGTTCTTGTTATTTTCCGGTAAAATATACATTTTCTAAGAGCAGCGATAGCCGAGTACAGAGACCGACAGACTGCTACCCAGAGGGTCTCGGGTTCGAATCCACGGCACGCAACAATGACTTTTTGAAGTTACGTGCGTATTAAATTGTAAATTATCGCTTGCTTAAAGGGAAAGGAAAACATCATGAGGAAACCTGCATTTCTGAGAGTTCTCCATAATGTTCTCGAAAGACATGTGAAGTCTGCCAACCCGCACTTGGCCAGCGTGGTGGACTACGGCCTCATCCTTCTCATAGAGAGAAGAGGCCCGTGGCCAGCAGTGGGACAGTACATAGGTAGGGCTGATGTTGTTGATGATGATACATTTCTCGCTCCACTTACCACTCGCGTACCTCTTGTAGATGCAATGCCTTTAATCTACGTGGTCATCCAACTGTAGTTATGCATGTTGGTCTGGATGGAAGGGATATTGTGTGGTTTTGGTGTCGTACCACTCGGGTCTAGACTGCCTCATTGGTCTCGCGGCATAAATGTGCGCGTGAGATTAGGAGGTCTCGGGTTCGATTCCCGGGTCGGACAAAGTGTTATTGGGTTTTTCCGTTAGGAAATTCTCAGTAACAGCAAGGAGTCTGGTAAAGTGACCGATACGGCAATAGGCTCGCCCCCTATTACGTGGGACCTAAAAATTCATAGCGAAATGTGGGTGTAATATTTCTAAACGAGAGATAAATTATCTCTCGTTTAGAAATCTACGAAAGTTTATAAATTGCCTAGGAAATTTATAAATTTACGGTTCTTGTTATTTTCCGGTAAAATATACATTTTCTAAGAGCAGCGATAGCCGAGTACAGAGACCGACAGACTGCTACCCAGAGGGTCTCGGGTTCGAATCCACGGCACGCAACAATGACTTTTTGAAGTTACGTGCGTATTAAATTGTAAATTATCGCTTGCTTAAAGGGAAAGGAAAACATCATGAGGAAACCTGCATTTCTGAGAGTTCTCCATAATGTTCTCGAAAGACATGTGAAGTCTGCCAACCCGCACTTGGCCAGCGTGGTGGACTACGGCCTCATCCTTCTCATAGAGAGAAGAGGCCCGTGGCCAGCAGTGGGACAGTACATAGGTAGGGCTGATGTTGTTGATGATGATACATTTCTCGCTCCACTTACCACTCGCGTACCTCTTGTAGATGCAATGCCTTTAATCTACGTGGTCATCCAACTGTAGTTATGCATGTTGGTCTGGATGGAAGGGATATTGTGTGGTTTTGGTGTCGTACCACTCGGGTCTAGACTGCCTCATTGGTCTCGCGGCATAAATGTGCGCGTGAGATTAGGAGGTCTCGGGTTCGATTCCCGGGTCGGACAAAGTGTTATTGGGTTTTTCCGTTAGGAAATTCTCAGTAACAGCAAGGAGTCTGGTAAAGTGACCGATACGGCAATAGGCTCGCCCCCTATTACGTGGGACCTAAAAATTCATAGCGAAATGTGGGTGTAATATTACACCTCTGCCTATCCCTTCGGGGATACAGGCGTGAGTGTATAAAAAAAAACTCTCGGGTAATACGTTCTATTTGTATGGTTAGAGAGCTTAATTGAACATGCATTCTTGTTTTTTGATGATTTGTCTGATGAATTTTAAACCGCAAACCTTTCGCGTTCCTCTGTCTCCCGACTGCTACCGTAATAATTAATAAAGAAAAGTGCATAAAACGCGGATCACGAATCATGAAAACTGTAAGTAATTAATTTTGAGTTGGATATGGAATATATACACTTCAGACCGCCATTTGCAAAAGTCCAGACATACTCGTATCTCTCTCGGTGCATCCACCCGCATCAAATGTTTGAAGCAGCATTCTCTTTGAGTTACGGTACTCTTAACCGGTTATGAAACATACCCGTGTATATTATTTGCAAAGCAATAAATCATTTTTTCATTTTATTTCATTTGCCTTTTACATATTATATAAAATCATTAGTGATAACTAATGACGTAGATAATTATGTTGATATTATAGCCAATTAGATATTAAAAGCGATACAAATAAATTATTAGTAAAAGAGGGTCCTCCTGAATTATGCCCGAAAATTTAACCAAATAAATGCACACAGTCATTTTTTATCAGAAATCGTAGTTTCTTTGAACGCGATTCGAAAAATAATATAAGTGAGCAAATATTGAGAGCGACGTAAAAGGTAAACGAGGACCAAGGTCACGCGTGGAATGGTTCTAGACTTTGTCCTTCATAAAGAATTACGGTTGAATTTTTATTGGAACTAGATTAATGTTGAAATATACTAAGGTATCCGAACCACGATTCGTGCAACCCCGCGACTAATCGGACGTTTAGGACACTACGGTGGATCAAATGAGTAAGCCCCGAAATCCTTTAGAAGAGACTCCCAAACGAGTGGCGGAGACGAGACGGTTCCAAAGGTTTTCCTATGCTTTGACAAAAAAAAAGCTATTGACTTATGAATCCTTCCAGGAACATTGCGTGTATATCATCTGTATAACACGGCTTAATTAAAAGTTGATACCCACGTCAAGCCGACGCTTTATCAAATACCTACCTGCAGTTGAAAACGACAGTGTATAGGCACTCTTAAACTCCTCTTAAATGATTACATGATGGAGGTGTCTCATAAAAATATATGAATTTACCGTTGAATATGTCACCCTGAGACCGACTGCTGTGTCAAGGAAAAGTGTAATTGTTTTCTCTAGTCGGGCAATTCTCTACGAGACAGCACTAAGAAAAGTTAAGTATGCTGTGGTGGTTTCTGTGCATAAACGGAGTTTATTTTGGGCGATGCAGATTACAAGAGTCTCTAAACCTACGTCTGAATCAATCCCCACCTGTTTATCAAAATGTTGGACCAGTGATCCTTTCGCCCTAAAGGCCTCTCTCAAAATTTTTACAAAACAACCTCCTTTTTTGTGAAGCTAACATGGTGAAACAACAAGTGTTTCTTGTAGTTTAGTACGAGACCCTAAAACATATTATTTAATCTGTAATACGTTTTTTGCCGTCGACCTGCCTGACATAAGATTTACCTCATACCTTTGCCATTTCAATCTACACGAACATACACTCACATACACATAGCACCTTATAACTCACACATACACATACCTATTTATATTATCACGTCATATCGAGCACACACTTCAGTACTGCATGCTACGACGTGTTCAAAAATTAATTTGGAATATGCCTTAACGAACCAGAGCGTGTGGAAATCACACTCCTACGCCTGGTAACGGGAGTTCACTCGAAAGTTAATCGCGTTTGCGATAAACGAGTTAGTTCAAATATGCGTTTGTTTTAATGTTGTCATATTCGCTTCCTTTCTGCTAGGATATAATAAAAAATAGTACAAAAATAGAGAAATACTAATTACAAACTGGGCTCAATTAACTACACCAGATTTAATGTTTTCTTAAAAAGTGAAGAATGTTTTTTAGTTAAGTAATAAGTATTCAACAATTTTAAGAGTCAACTAACTGCAGACATTTCATGAATAAATTATACGCAGCTAAGACTAGAGCTCAACTACGAAATATAAATAACAAGTCCTTGTTTAATAATAAGCCTGTATGTGACCATCGGAGGATTCACTATCGTCTATTAAGAATCCCCTTTTATCCAACGATGATACAGGGATCTCTAGGCTTAGCAGATATAATAATATGAAATATATATCCAGGATAGCCACAAGCGATCTTAAAGCCCCAAAAATAGCTCCCTTGAGAGCGAGGATTACGTTCCTCAATAAAAGATTATTTATTATGGTTAATGATACTCCGTTACAGCTAATAAAAGGGTTGGTTTAATGTCCTGGTCAAGTTATATCGCATGAGATATACTTGGTAGGCAAAAAATAGCTTGCGATTTTTGATAATAATATGACAAAATAAGAAAAATGCCAATTATATAGACGTGTTTAAAATAAAATATGTTTAAAACAAGCTGCAACGCAAAAACATTATGCCTTTCTTATCTTCAAAATTTATTGTCTATCCCATTATTCTGTTTATGTAGACAGATGTGCATCTAAATATAAAGGAAGTATATTTGTCCGATCCAGTTGCTTAGCTTATTACCACCCTGATACACCAACAGAATTTATCTGATGTGATAAAAATAAATCGGATCATCTTTTAAGGTTCGTTAAATCTATTTGGTATTTTTACTAAAGCATGTATTTTAGTATGAAAAGAAGGATCAAGGTCAACGGTTCAACGTATCAACAAAAACTGCATGGTTCAAAAGAAATATAATACTTTAAATCCATTTGGTATACTTTAAATAGATCTGTGGCAGCGATAAATTCCATGGCTCTGCCGACTTTAGTATAAATGTAACACCGATTTTCTCGGATATTTGCAGTATTTGCCAATAAATTTTTCACAACCGACTAAATTCGTGTGCTATTTTTCAAATATATCTTATGAATGTACACCCAAAGGAATTTTAAGCAGTCTGACGCTAGAAATTATCTTGTTGAAGTTGAAGCCATGTTTAGTTTCTATGATCGTCCAATTGTGAGTCTTATCTGAATAGCGGAGGGTATTTTGTTGCAAACTTCTTGCGTGACTGACATTTCGCAAATAGAATGCAACAAAATGTATGCGTTTAGTTAACCTAAACAGTACCTTGAAAGAGAGTTGTTATCTATGTATTTTTACTTGTATTCTTGTTAAAGAGTGATTGATTTATATTGTTGAAGTTTAAGTGACTATATAACTTGGAAATTATTGAGGTGAATATACTGTCCAGCGAACGTGATGTGAAGATTATCATCGTCATTAACGCAATGTCTTAAGCCACATATATACATTCGAGTACATAAACATAACAAAAACATATATAGGTATATTACGTCATGTGAAGGTAAAGCCACAAAAAGTCACATCCAACTTAATGGCATTCTGAAAGGGAAAATATTACAGAAATACGAAACATTCACAACAAAGGAGTACATTAGAAAAGCAACCCATGCAAAGCCTATTATTGTTCTGTCTTTGATGTAAAAGATAAAATAAAAAAGTTATGTGGTAAAAGCGTTTAAAGGGTTTTCATTGCCATTCTAATTATAGACGTCATTGGAATGCGAAGGTTCAAATGTTTTCGTGACTCTCGATATTATTCTAATGTATTTTTATCATTATTAGGAGATGTTTTAATGGCGTATTTTTTATTATATTTTATAAGATAAAACCTTGTTATTTTAGTGACTTGAATAGAAAAGTATTTATAATACTAACTGAGCTCTGGCGGAGCTCAGTTAGTATTATAAATTCTTCACTCTTAAGTCCTTCATGACTATCATTTCTTAAGAATCGAAGCATAATGTTATTTATCCGAGAATTAAAAAATTCTCAAACCCTTTTCGCAGTTTTTTAAATACGGCGTAGCGGATTAAGCGGCCCCCTCGTCGTGTATTGTAGGTTCAATACCTACACGGAGCAATGCTTTGTGTGATCCACAAAATATTGTTGGTGTGCCTGTAGATAGAATGTTTAATTGGGCCCTGCATGTCACATGATTTATTCGTCGCGCAGGAGTTATAAAATATCAAAATTTTATGAAAATAAGTATATTTATAAGATAATAATTGCATTGCGCCTTTTTTTGTTAGAATAAAAAAAATCACTTAAACGTTCAATGTAATACACTGAACATTTCTAGCCATCCTAACGATAGAAAGTCAAATTATTTCACAGTTTATACTAAAGTGAGAAATATATATCTAATAATTATAAAGTCTGGAACCATTGGTAGGGGCGTGTTAATCACTCATTACTGAGGCAAACGACTCCATTGTTTGATATATAGCAGTATTACAATATAATTATATACGTTCATGTTTTGTGAATACTTAAGCTCAATATAATTTATACAGAAATTAGATTTATGTGAGAGATTTGAAGGTTTAAAATGGTTTGAGTGGCTTATGATTATGACAGACAGCGCTAACTGAGCTCTTCGTTTTTCATGGCCTAAAAAACTGAGACATACTTTTCGGTCTCATTCTCGAATCCCTGACAAATGAACAGTTATTGAGTCTGCTATAGTATAGTATAGTCTACTACGGCCTGGCGCAAGTTCCTAAGAAAAAACCGAATGTATGAAACGTGCTATCTTTTTAATGGCTACTATTATATGTATAAAACGTGAAGATAGCATCCTTCACTATGTACCCTTGGAACAGTATTCTTTCAAAGTTAGACGGGTTATACGTACATCACCGCCTTGGCTGTCAATAGTGTCAAATGTCACAACTCACATATTATTATCCAGATTGAACTTTGCCGCGTTATGTAGTTTGTTTATAAAACGTAAAAAACATACTGTAAAAGTGCTTTGTGTATACCAAATAAATGTGATTTTACACTTTTAGTGTTAGTGTTACTATATTTATTTGATTAGCATTGAAAGGAGCGCAATGAAACAAGAAAAATAACGTGCGAAATATGGCATACAAAAACATGCCGGTCAAGCAATGAAAAAAAGGGTAGGTATCAGTATTTATGGCAAAATGTCCCTAGATAAAGATCAACGAAACATAAAAGTAAGGAAATATTCTAAAGTTTCATATCCTAGTACTTTGTAGGTAAACAATAGTGCTGCCTGTCAGTTATCGATAATCCGTTATTAGAAATTGGCACAAGGACTTAAAAATTCTATTCTTTTTTCTTTTTAGATGTAAAAATGGATAGCTGCAACTGGAAACCAAGAATTGATTTATGTGCCCATTGAAAAATTACATCAGTTGAACTATGTGTGTGGCAAGCATTTTAAGCCGAAAGACAAAAAAAAAGGGAACTCAAGTCAGAAAAACAGCTGTTCCTTGTAAATATTAAAAGAATAGCAGGAGAGACGTCATGGTGTTCTGACAATTAATGTTCTGACCTTCCAGCTGATTCTGATGCAGATCATGCTTGACATGCCAATTCCGATGGGAAGTCGAGAATACTAATCTATAGACATTTCTTTAAATCCTATTACAGAAGAAATGTTGAAAACCTTTCCATTACATGTACATACATATATCTTTTAGTTCTGCGTATTTTTCTTCGCTAATCTAGAATAGATTTATAGAATAGGCTAATTTGTTTGAATAAACACATAAATATTAAATACATCTTTTATTTGTGTTGGAAAAGTATAATTCTAGTCGAAACATAATTATAATTATTTCTCTTACCGAATATTATCGATATTTCGTTAATCACTAGAGGGTACATCCCTATATTGACAAATATGACAATGCTGACAACATAAAAAGATGTCAAATAGTATCTTTATGTTGGTACGAGTTCTCCCTGCACGTTTCATACAAAGCTGAAAGTCTCGCATGATCTATGGCACATCCGCCTCTTCTTACGTAGTATTTGTATACTCTTTGGTCTACTAGTCCAACAGTTTACATTCAATCAAAACAATAAAATAAGTGAATTGCCTGAAATACGACAAAAATAAAAAGATACATCCTGCATCAGAAATCAGTTTTAATAATATTATTTAGTAACACGGCAATATTTGGCAACAGTCAATAACTTAAAGCAACAATCTTTAAAGATACCTAGAAACACGGCAACATATTATTATGATGACATTCACGATTTCGTGGGCAGGAATAAAATTGTAATGAAAATATTTATTATATATTATTACATAACTCCTATAATATAATTTCACGCCTTTTATCCCCGAAGGGGTAGGCAGAGGTGTATTACACACCCACGTTTCGCCAGCTATGTTTAGGTCCCAATGTAATAGGGGGTGAGCCTATTGCCATCTACCGGGCACATTATTAAGCGAGCGATAATTAACATTTTTAATACACACATAACTTCGAAAAGTCAGAGGTATGTGCCCGGGGTACCTGGGATCGAACCCGAGACCATCGTCTCGGCAGTCCGTTACGTACACCACTGGGCTATCGCCGCTCATATATTATTAATTTATTTAATTACCTACCTATTAGAGAATGCTCGCAGCTACACCCGCGCATTGTATTGTAATTTGACTGTGCTTTCCCTAACATCTTTGGGAAATCGTGTCTTAGGCGAGGAACATACAACATGCCAAATTGCAGCTCCTTGTGCCAAATAATTCCGGCTATGCGTTGTCTATCGGACAGTCAGTAACGTTAGAATTTTACTTAAATCGATAATCTTAATATATAAAATCCTTGCGTTACTGACTGACTGACAGACACGCTACAGCCGAAACTATTGGGCGCAGGAAGCTGAAATTTGGCATGTATGTTCCTTGGGGACCGTAGGGGTGCACTAAGACGGGATTTCCCGAAATTCCCACGGGATCGGCCAAAACGGGTAAATAAAAAAAAATGCAGGCGTAGCTGCTGGCGTCCTCTAGTAGAATAATATAGCGGCAATAGGCTCGCCACCTATTACATGGGATCAAAACACTGGCGAAAAGTGGGCGCTTAATATGCCTCTGCCTACCCCTTCGGGGAAACAGGCGTGAGTCTATGTATGTATGAATGTAGAATAATATTGTTGACATGTAAAACAAATTATAATTAGTTTTTAGGGTTCCGTAGTCCACAAGGAACCCTTATAGTTTCGTCATGTCCGTCCGTCTGTCCGTCCGCAGCCTAGCTCAAAGACGCCTGGTGTTAGAAAGCTGATATTTGACATGAATATAGACATACAATATTGCAACAAAACTGCAGAATAAAATTTAGGAAAATATTTTTTTTAAGGGTATCTCCCCTACATATATAGTGGAGATGATTTTTTTTGATTGAGTACCCCAATGTGTGGGGTATCATTGGATAGGTTTTAAAAAAATATTATTAGTTTGCTCAAATCATTTTTCGATCAAGTGTTTGGTTTGTCAAATATCAAGCTTTGAAGTGAAAAAAATTGTTAGACTCAAGTGTCCCCCCCCTCTGCCGGCTAAACTATTAATTTGGAAGAGGTTAAAAAAATCACAAATGTAGTACATATAACGAATTTAAAAGGAAAACTATCACGGCTAAGTAGACATCACTAGTTTACGAGTAATCGTCGGTTAACTTATAAATACCTATTTCTGTGAGTTTTCATCGGGAGCGCTAGCTTAATGCCCGTTTTTAGTCCCACGTGAAACAGAAGTTATTATCAATAATGGCCATTATGGGCAACTACTGAACCCTACATTGCGCGTGGCCCGACACGCACTTGGCCGGTTTTTGTTGATAAAAAGGTATTTTTTTGGATTAAGATATTTTTATTCGGCACTCAAATTACTAGTCAATAATTATATAGGGTCAATTATGTCTTGATACCTAGCCTTATATTTACGTGGATTAAATATCGGCAGTAATATAAGGTTATAGTATTGAAAAGTTAAACACGTCGGTAATAGGTATATTTTTAATGAATCAGGTCAAGTACACGTAGCCACGTGTAACCTGTAATGAAAGCAGAACATAAAGAGCTATTGTAATGATGAGGAAAAATAATAAACAATTAATATTATATACTCATGCCTTTATATCCCAAAACATATAAGTATGTGTATATATTACACCTCATTTCGCCATGTATGTCGGGTCCCACGTAATAGGGGGCGAACTTATTGCCTTTGCATATTGCCAAACGCCGCTTTGCTACTGAGAATTCGGAAAAACGCAGTAAGACTTTGCCCGACCCGAGAATCGAACACGGGACCTACTGATCAATAGACGTATTCGCTGTCCACTAGACTTCTAAAGGCAGTCTATTGTTTATGTTGAGTGAAATATATAAGGCAATCAGGCATATCGGCAACAGAGTACTTTTATCGCCTGCAAAATAAAGTAAAAAAAAGGGTTCTACTCCCTACATACCTTAAAATACATTCACACATGACTCACGCCTGTTTCCCGGACGGGTAGGCAGAGACTACGGAACGCTATCTGCAACGATCCTGACATATCTCTCTTGCTTCATTCACTCTCATCCAATTTCTCATGCATGCTCTTACTCTTGGATTACAGCTTTTCCGTTTGTTTGCGAAGGTTATACATACATCAGCCGCTTTATAAATTCGGCTGAAAAGCGGAACCTGGAGTCAAAGGCAAAAGTTATGCGGCAAAAGTTTTGTAGGTGTAGTCAAAATGTAAAACCATGCCAAATTGCCGATGATAGATAGCTTAGACTCAAGGCTTTGCTAAGCGTTAAGACGCGGGTATAAAGATGTACAAAGGGGAAGACCTAGCGACGCATTCTAAGCTCACACGGCACCTATACGTGCCACCTATTAATTAAATTAATTTTATTACATAACTAATTATTTGTTTTCAATAAAAAGGTTTATTGAAAACAAATAATTTAAACATGTTTTCAAAACACATGCCTGCAATTTTTAATCTGCAGAAATGTTTGATACAAAAACAATGAAAGAATGCGTAGACACCCTAGCGACATCCCATGTTCTAAGCTCGGGAGGCAATGCTGGGGCTGCTGCTGCATCTGCGGAAACCCTCAAACGGCGCAAATACAGTAATTTAGTAGCTAATTACGCATTTGAGCCGTTTGGGGTGGAAACGCTAGGTTCATGGGGTCCGAGCGCTCGTTCTTTATACCGAGAAATATCCAAACGGTTAATCGACGTCTCACGTGACCAGAAGGCCGGTTTATTCTTCGCTCAAAGAATCAGCATTGCCATCCAACGTAGCAATGCTGCCAGCCTTCTGGGCACGTTATCCGATGATATTGATCCGGAGGCATTCTACGACGCCTAAACACACCTGTACATTTATATTTTCACTTACTATTTTTAAATTTTTGTACATTTATATTCTTAGAAATTATAATTATTTAAGATAGTAATGTATATAGTTATAATTAATCATCTGTAATGTTATTATGAAAATTACTCAGAATGAAACGGTACACTAAACCGTAGTTAGTCTCAGCATCTACATATAATATATATTATGCTGAGTGAGAAATTGTCATACAAATAGTGAGGCGCAAAATTGTCACCAAGTTTATAATTAAAGCAATTTATACGTATATTATCAATTTTACGCAAAAACACTCGAATACCAAGCGATAGTTTCATACTGTAGAATACCGCACACCTTTTGAGCAAATAAGGCAGTTATCACGCCGCAAGCGACTTTCTATCGGCTGTTTTCCGCCCAAGAAACGTACGTACAATAGATATATAATGCCGTGTAAACAAAAGAAATACATATATTAATTATAATTAATCGCTTACGCGCGGTCCTACGTGAGCGGTCTTGATACGAACGACGCGGGTAACGTGAACTATCTAAGACACACTTGCTTAGTGATTTTTGCTCAAGAATACTCGCTTGGAAGACGTAGGTACCGTACACAGTGTTGCGTAGTAGGTACTAACCTATAGGAATCGAATGAGTGGTGCTAGTAATCACCCATTGCAAAACAGATACTTGCCGATAACCCAGCAACAAATCGGCACTATACACTCGCTGTTCACAAACTCGTATTCAGTTTCTAGCTCTTCGTTTTATAATGTGCCTCTTCAATCTTGAATGCTACCCGTCAGTTTCTTGTACTCTATTCTGCCAGCAGCTATATGTAACTTTTGTTCGACGGAGCGCAGGTAATACCGGTCCTATTCCGGATGTTTCAGAGCCAAGCTTGTCGCCCTCGTCCAACACGTCTCTTACCATCATTATAACTTGTTGCAGTTGTAACTGTCGTGTCTGAGCAGGAGACACTTATATTATATTTTGCGCGATTTGATGTTGAGTATCATTTTTCGAGGCCAATGAACACTTACTTGCTAATCGCTAATCGCCCATGGTGGAACAACTGCCCAAGATAACTTTTACCGTACAATAGTATCGGTTTCTTGACGTCGCTGCGTCGCCATTGAATTTCAAACGTATTAATTAATTGTTTGTTTTGTTATGCAATTTGCTTTCATAGTGATGTGGCTTTACGTCAATCACGTTTTCACTCTGTTTGGTGTTATGATGTGAAATGAGTTTTCGCTACCTGTATAGAGTCAGATATTTTCATTTGTCTGCGTCACGCTATGAGAGACCACCCGTATCTCAAGCTCCTCTAGCCATAAAAACGGGTGTAACCGCGAGTGCACCTAGTCTGTTATAAAATGGATAAGTCACTTCGCAACTAGAATGGTTCCGCTCGCAAGGTTTCGTGGCGGAAATTACCTACAAAGGGCTCGTATCATAAAATCGCCCTGATTTCGCCATTGTAGCCACTCCCGTCACCCCTTCGCTCGAGGTCTTCTTGAGATGTACTGAGATGCGTATTTTATATGTTATACAACAAATAATTAATCGAACAGCTATTATAATGCCTGCTTGTCTGTGAGAAATAAGTAATTATAATTAGTTGTCGTCCTGGTTACGTAAAATATTATATTAGGCTATCTTATAAACCTGTACACAAAAGCAGGAGCCCTGATAATTAAGGTTTGTGGAATTGACTTACTAGACGAATTATTAAGCATCACTTATTCCATCACAATGACAGACATTATGAAAAAAAAAACCATTTATTACTTTGTTCGTAACATACATGTGCTAAGGATAATACAATATCCTCTCAGTGTTAAATAATTGACGAAATAACTACTGTAGTCGACTGGTATATTCTATACATTTAACTTTCTAGAAAGTAGTCCGATGAAAACACAATTCGAATCGATTAAACTTCTACGTGCACCTAGTTTCGTTTATATTTACCATCAAAGCATTCCGTATAACACAAACTTATTCCATCACCAAGGGAACTCATAAACACATCTCGTTAAAATAGAACTTTTCCACATCTATAATTAAAAGCCCAAACGACGTTTAATTTTCATAACTGGCTTCGTTACCAGAACTTAATTAAGGCAGTTCTTATGAGCCTCTAATTAAAGTAAGTCTATCTAAGTTTCCAGCAAAGGCTTAAGATTTATAGCAGGGAATTGAGTGGGCAGAGTTAGATGCTTACTGGTGTGTAGGTAAGTAGTTTGATATGTATGTGTGTGCCGGGTTTTTGTGTACTTTGATGAAGGCAAAGTTTTATTATCTGAGTTTATGTGAGGAAATGTATATTGGGACCTGTGTTATGAGATAATGCAATAGAAAAAAGAAAGCTAAGAAAGGAAAAAGAAAGCTAAGAAATAAAACTATATCAGTCAAGCTTTCATGTTAAAATTTTGGTACTGACTGAAAGCAAAATTTATAATGAAAGTTTCAAACTTTTAAAGCATTAAGTATATTTTTTTAGTTACTTCACATATCGTTTTTTTTTATTCAACCATAATAATATGTTAACGAGCTACCAAAAGTTCGATATCATAAAGTCTTTCAACAGTAGTTTGTTTAAAAATATCTTACGGGCAAAATTAGTGAAATTAGAAAAAGATTTCCGTAATAGCATAACTATGCAACTATTATTAGACAAACGGTATTATTTTTTAACTCTGTCATATTTTAGAGAACTACCAAAATTTCGATATCATAAATTCATTCAACAATAGCTTTGTTGAGAAATTTTAAGGCTATAGCATAACTGGATAACTATTATTAGACAAACGGTATTAAATAATCTTGTCAACAGCTAAAACAACCATTACAAATCAAGATCCGAAAACAATATCCAACAAACATCTCAAATTGCTTACCAAACACCTAGCCATTCCCTGTGGACCACCGCGACCTTCGCAAGCAAATCTACTGGGATGTTTCGGGTGGTTTCAGATAAGCGTATTTTACTGCGCGTATATGGTCGTCCATGCAGAGAACAGCACTGTAAGAGAAGTAAAACTTGATACAAAACCTATACCATCTCCTTTGGCCCGCGTGGTATAGTAGGCCAATTCCTCCATTCAAAGAAGAGGCCTAGTCCAGCAGTGGACTGTTAAAGGCTGACGATGATACGGTCGTTTCAGCATACGCGCATACACGGCTCGCGCTTATACGAGCTTAGAAGCGCGTCAACGCTCGTACGAATTGCGCGTGTACCAAAAACGACCTTATACTCGCATATATAACGCTAGTCAGAAAACGCTCTTCTAGTTTAATCTCACACCGTATGTCCGTTTGGTCACCGGGCACAGCCATATCTGGCCCGAGATCGTTTCCCGATAGCACCCGAAATTATCCGAAGTCACCCAAGCTAAATTGAAAATTTCACCCTGTCTTATCTGGTATGTGGATTGAAAACGACCTGGCCGATAGGCAGTTACAATGGTGTCACAGGATGAATTGGGAAATTGCACTTTTAAAGTAAATACTTCGATTAAGTAAATCAATATGTATATAAAATTCTGCGTTACTGTGACTGTCAGCAATGCACAACCGAAACCACTGTGCACAAAAAGCTGAATTTTGTAATGCATGTACTTTGAGGCATCTTTGGGGCAGAGTACTGAGATGGGTATTTCCTGAAATCTCACCCAGATCGGGTCAAAACTTTTAAATTAGCGTACTTGCAGATAGCAATATATAATTATGTATAAATAACTTCTTGTGAATATATGTGTATAAAATTCTTGTGTTACTGACTTAGTGACAGACATAGCGTACAGTCGAAAATAAGGCACGTAAGTTCTTTGAGGATTGTAGAGGAGCACAACGAAAGGATTTTTGGAAATTCAAATCATAAGGGTTCAAAATTTCTCACGCTGGTAACGTCTAGTAAACTTTATAACATAATGTACAATAGTAAACTTTGTAACATGTTGTTATAAAGTTTACTAGACTGATACCATACCAAGTTAATGGACAGAGAATGGACACTAAAGATTGTTCTCAATTGTATTCTCAAGTGTATAAACTGAACAAGCAGTTGCCACATGGTAGACTACTGGTCGCACATAATTTAAATCGCCATTAACACGACGGATAAGAAGGAGTGACCACATCGTAATTTTTCGAGTGACGGATTGGTTGACGGTTCGCCATTTGAAGTGTGATATATTGGTCAACTGAGAGTACTTGAGAAACTTGTTATAAAACGCGATGTAGGAATTAAACCGCCCGTTGCTGAAACAAGCGTGACATCTATGGCTTTAACTCATTTTACCTTCTAAAAAAATAAAAATCTGAAAACTTCCAATAAAAAAAGGGAACAGAATTGGTAACGAACAGTGTCTAAGAAGGAAAAAAAAATCATGGTTCTTTTCATAGCCTCCAAAAATAAGTGAAAAATATAGACTATACTAAGCCTCTATTTTTTATTACTATACAACCGTGCCAAGAATTATTTATAACCAAAAACCCAACAACCAATATTTCAAGAAGATTCGATTATAACAATCTTAAACGTACAAACTCCGAGGTAAAACAAATATTACGGCCGTAGAATTCATACGCCATTAGGTACCGAGTACCTTGTTCTATCTAGTTCACTTGTAATTAACAAGAGTTCCAGTAATTACAGCAATTGCAGCTGCATTCAAATAGAGAAAGCCTGTAATCCGAGCCGTAGCACTTGGCGTCAAACTATTTAAGTGAACAGAACACTTTGAACGAGTACGACTCACTCTTGACCGATTTTATTCTTCTTTTATATAGTAGCGATCATAGCTTGACTTGGTAGCCGATAGTATTAGGTCAACAAAGTAAAGTAAGGGTTGCACTGGTCAAAACTTGGATCGGTGACCGCGTATGGCTATTACCTCATGGTGCTACCGTACTTCGGCACGGTCTCAATTCTCTGAACATGATCCGTCGCGCTATTACGAAGGACGAACGAACTACAAAATCAGAGCTGGCCACACATTTAGACGAAAAAAAATTTGAAATCTTCTTTACTCTAGGATCGAAGTGAGGAAGTAACATCTACAATATTTTTAAAGTATTACAGAGTTTGTAATAAATCGTGACACTATTTACGTTAAGGTAAACAGCTTTTTGCAAATAATGTAATTTGTTTGCACGGAAACGGGTTATTTATATAAAAAAGGCTGCTTAAAAAGTCGTTCAGAAAGCCCAACATTGCTTACTTAAACAGAACACACAATCTGTGTTAAGATAAAAATGGACACTATGCAAAAAGAATTTTCTCAGTGATGTTTTAAAGATTATAATTATAATTATTGGGTTGCAAAGCGATTCCTGTACAATTTTATAAATATTATCATGCTCTATTTTAATTCAGTTCATTGTATATAAATAGAAGAAGAACTAAATGAACTTAGTTTTTCGTTTTTCCTGTTGTGGGTTCGATTCCCACACGAGACAACGCTTTGTGTGATCCATAAGTTGTTGTTTCGAGTCTGGGTATAATTTGTATATGTTGGCTGTATGAAAATATGATAACTCGTCCAACATTTATTTTTATAAACTCGTGCATCAGCCATCACTTACAAAAAACATTTACTTTAAGCGCTAGTACATACATACATACATAGACTCACGCCTGTTTCCCCGAAGGGGTAGGCAGAGGCATATTAAACGCCCACTTTTCGCCAGTGTTTTGATCCCACGTAATAGGTGGCGAGCCTATTGCCGCTTATCGGGATATTTTGTTTGCCAGAGCCTCGTCCGTTGATTGGCAGGTGCACCACTTGCAGGTGAGGTTGGCTTGGGACCCTAAGTTTTTGGTGGGAACCCTATGCACCCTGGTGGGAACTCTATGCACCCTATACACAGCGCTAGTCTGGTAAATAAATACCCAAAGGACCAATCCCGTGGGAGGTACTTAAAAATAAAATTCTATATACAACCTGACAATAAATTCTTGCGAAATTTATATTTGTTCACCTTGACCTTGTGGTGACCTTGAACTTTTCTCACGCTTGAATGTGTCGATTTAATTGGTCTTCATTTATCTGAATTACGAGGCACTATTAAACAACGATGAGTTACTTTGATCTTGACCGAGGATGACCTTGGAGAAGTTAAGGTCAATATCGGTCAATGTCATAGTATCGCTAGAGTATTTATATTATTAACCAGTTACGTAGTATTCTGGTAATTAATAGTTATCGTAGAAGAGGTTATTGGTTCAGTTCTCTTTTCATAAGTATGTCACGGCAGTGTAAATATAGATATTAGCATTCTCAAGATAGGGATTTACTATAACATTTTTGTTTATCCATCGATGTCTTTTACGAGTATAATGCTAGGTAGACACACAATACTAGTTTTTCAGCGACATCAAACTACGTTTTGTTTCAAAATAAGTGATAATTAAAGCGCGGCTCAGTCGACGAGTCTAGACATACCATATTTTTAGTTGCTTCACTCAAGATTAATAGAATCTTGCTAGCAACCTGGCCCCATCTCTAATAAAAACGATGAATAGAGAAATATTTTTAATTCAGTCATGTGCAAAAGCATCTCATCAAACTATATACTGTAAGTACGGCGTTAAGAAAATGGTCAGAATTTACCTGTCGTTAGCCAATTCTCCCATCTGAAGATAGACTGTGACAGCAGTAGCTTAACCGTTCTCACAATAATGGATGACTAAGTAACGGCGCTCTAAAATCAGACGATTTCCATTAGGTATCACCAATGAAACGTTCGCATTAAACAAGATATACTGACCCCACTCTATTAACCTATGTAAATCGCTCCTAAATCAAGCAAGAGATATTCCGTTCGAAATTCTTGCTCAATTTCGAGCTAGGATAGTGAGGAGACCAAGGCTTCGACCTAAAAAAGATATTGCATTTCCGATTGGTCGATTTCATTGGTCTGGGTTATATTAGATCTCTTTTGGTAGATGAGCTTTAGAAGGTAAATCGTGGGATATTGAGTTCATTGTTGATATGCGCTTAGAACATAAAGAGGCGATTTGTTAACTTGAGCATTACTAAGTGTTTTTTGTTAAGCGACGGTTGAATCTAATGTTGTTTTAGAAGGAGTAGCCTCCTTCTAAAACAACATTAGATTCAACCGCGTTATCGCCGTCACATCCACCACATGCAATTCAAATCCAATTTCAACTTCAAAATTCTTTACTTATAGAACATAGGTAAGTTATTATTACAAACTAAATATGGAATACAGGATTTCGCTTTCTTACGATTAGTTCCTGAAAAGTTTATGACTCTCTCGATAAAAGTAAGTAAATGCTACGATGTTTTTATGATCCGGTATATTAAATATTGGTGCTCTTGAAACTTTACAAGCACCAATAGCCTGTATTATCTAGGTAAAGATATTGAAGAAAGTAACTGATGCAGAGCGTCTCGGATTCTAATCCTTGAGGCAAACCACAACGTTTTAGAAATAACGTGTGTATTACATTTTAGTTGTTATATAGACGAATGAAAACATTATCATTTACTCACAAAATCATCCAAATTTTTAAGCAACCGATATATTAACAACTAGCTTTTTTATTACTTCAACAACAACGCCACAAATACATGTCATTCAACGTCCTCCCCATCCCCTACAAAGTCTTCTATCTTCCAGTAAACGTACCGTTAAATCAGTGCAGCCATTACAAAGATTACGCCAGACAGAAATACAGACAGACTGAAAAAAATAAAAATCACCGTTATTGCCTTGGAATCGAGTAACTAATTATTTATAATACAAAACAGTTAAAGTTTACAGAAAAGTTAAAAAAGAATTATTTTAGAATAACAGACAGACATACAGTATTTATTTTATAGTATATATTAGGCAGCGATAGCCTAGTGGAGATACCAACAAACTGCCATGCAGAGGGTATCAGGTTCGAACCCACGGCGTGCACCAAGAACTTTTCGGAGTTATGTGCGTATTGAATTGTTAATTATCGCTTGTCCCGTGCCTCGGAGAGCACGTTAAGCCGTCGGTCCCGGTTGTCATGAAGATCTTTGACAGTCGTTATAGGGCGTCAGTACCTTCTAAATAAAATGACACTAGTCTAAACCATGGAATATCGCTTTCCCTTCGGGTTGCGGAGGGCAGACAGGCAGTCGCTCCGTGGAAAAGCTAATATTCAGCCAAATTCGGTTAGACTAGTAAGCGGACCCCAGATTGAAACTGGGATAACGCTAAGAGGATGATGATGATACAGTATTTATTTTATACAAAGATGTATAAATTCGCTCATTCATGTTGTTTTACCATATTGCTGAAAAGAGAGTACTCCGTAACGTTCTCGAAAGTCATAAGAAGATTGCCACCCGCATTTGGCGAGCGTAGTAGACTGTACTCTCCTCACAGTGAAAAGGCCATACCCCAGCAGTGACATAGTTTATAAACAACGCCGATATTATTCTTACAAAACGTTATATCTCCACGCAAAGCCGGGTGTTTAGAAAACTTATTATCTTATTCCAGTTTCCAGTTTCACGATAACAAACGCTATGTATCAAAGCCGCACGCAAGTCTGCGTGCCGCTAATTGCGTCTTCCAACTCAGGTTTCTTGCGGTGACTGAGAGTAAATGGACATTACTGCGCTATAACAGACATAAATAGATGAACTTGGCTAGTTAAGATTAGGTTGTAAGGAAAGGATTGTAATAGATGAAAGGGATGGAACGCCATATAGTGAATAGATTTTTTAACAACTAATGTTAGTCATATTATTGTAGGCTTTCAAACTATGTAGGCTAAGACTCTAAGGATTAGATCAATAAGAATAATTGTGCAAGGTAAACGATGACTGAAACTGTGGCGCCCAAGTCGTGTAAAATAAAACATAAACGCAGCTTCATTCTTTTATAATATAAATTAATATTGTCAATATGATATTAATTTTCGCTGTGCTTTACTAAGCTCATTGATGAAATGGAAAACATGTAATTACAGCCGAAGACATTTTATAAAATAAAAACATTTGCAAGCGTGAAAACAAATACATCAAGCCAAACAAATTCCTTCACAATATTTAGAACTTTGCCTTAGAACAAACAAATTCCAAACCGGAAAATTAAACCACTCACCTCTAAAAGGTAGTGAAATTCGCACGAAATTAGCGGCGAACTTCAATTTTAGTTAATATTTCAGCCCAATTGAACCGGTTTCAAACATCAATTAGCATTTCAGTTATTGGCATCCAGTAATTAAATACTTCAACCGCATGTCAATAGAAGCCATATTTTCTGCTAGGATCAGATGACGAGCAGTGTACTAGCTATGAAATCAAAAGCTTTTCAATAGATTATAGCGAAATAAAAAAAAACCTTAATTATAACGATTTATGTTCTATTAGAGCGTGCCTTCAGCTACGATCACACATTTTATTTAAATTCAACTATTTCTTTCCGTTGCCGTGGAAATTCCGAGCAGTCCGTTCTTAGTGCACCCTTACGGTCCTCATAAATGCCAAATTTCAGCTTTCATAGTTTTTTGGCTGTACGTTATTTGTCAGTCAGTCAGTAAAAATTGATATTATAATATACAGTTTATGACTCTTATGTTCATCGTTACCTTACTAAGCAATAGTCTACTTGTAACGTTAAATCCCATAATTCGAACCCTTTATGTTCTATTTCCGAAACTAAACAATTCTACTAAATAAGTATGTCTCTTTCAAAATAACAAAACATTTTGTGACAGATGAGAAGGATCTTTATCTTACGTGCTACTTTAGTACGTACGGAAATATGTATCAATATCCAAACAAGAAATGCTGTAGGCATGCAGGGAGACCGTTGCCAAAGGTTTTCTACAATATATATGCTAGAACGCGTGTCAAGGGAGGCCTTGGAAGAGGTATCGAGACAACGTAGATACCAACAACCACGCTTGTTAAACAAAATGTATTTTGTATGAAATAGTGTAGAACATCATCATGTCAGCCTAGAGACGTCCACTGCTGGACATGCCAAGGTTCTCTACACAGACCGATCTTGAGGCGCCCGCATCCAACCGCTTCCCGCGATCTTAACTAGTGGCCCAATTCTCGTATTTTTTATATGACAGTGATATTATATTTTCAATGGACTCAAAAGCGGTATTCTGATAACCTAATGTCATTATCGTATTATTTGAAATTAACAGTTCGTCGTCATATTTTGACACTTGTTTTAATTTACGATCTCGTTACGATTTCATTCTAATATAGAAGAATACGATTTTTGTGACGTAAGTATGACATTGACTCTATATCGAAACTGTATTTATTTAGTAGAATTGGGCCCCAGATCGTCGCTCTATTTTGCGGTAGGCCTATCCCTGCTGTCGTCTGTATTAGTTCTATTTAACATAGTGACAAAATATCTTTTTGCTGTCAAGTACAGTACAAATAATCAAAAAAATAAAAAAGCTAAATTTCGTTTTTTTAAATGAAGAGATGCACACACTGCACTTATATTGGCAATTGGCATGTTTTGGCCATAAAATATGTAATTTATTTTACTAAAAACATTCCTATTTGACAGGCACAACCTAAAAATAGCAAAAACATAATCCTCCCTTTTGACTTTAAAGTCGAAAAAATCCCACGACTTTTTGTAAATATTCAGACAAAAAGGCAAGTTACATAGAAAGCTGAACTACCTATTGAAGCTAAATTAAAAATAACTTTCAGTTAGTTCGTTGCGTTCTACGATTCGATATGGTTAAATATAGTTATGTAGATTGAACCTTTGATTTATAATGTACCGCTTTGAATGTATTGGATTCCTACTTCTGGTTTATTTTAGTAAAGTTTGTTGTATTGGAATAGTATAGAAGGAAAGTTTAATTTAGAAATAGAGCCTTAGTCTACGGTCTTGATCAAACTTTTGGGTATATAGGTTAGGTTTTATGACTAAAGATTTAGCTGATAGCAGTAGCCCTGGTCTACAATATTTCCATTTATGTTTTGGGAGCAATTTTGCTGTTATAAGGATACTTTATGAATAATTAAACAATGATAGGCAGCGATAGCCTAGTGGAGAGACTAACAGATTGCTATGCAGAAAGTCTCGAGTTCATACCCACGAAGCGCACTACTGACTTTTCGAATTGAATTGCGAAGTAAGTTGCTAAGAAAGATATCACATAACATAACATAACTTCACGCCTTTTATCCCCGATGGGGTAGGCAGACGTGTATTATACACCCACATTTCGCCAGTTATGTTTCGATCCCAATGTATTAGAGGGCGAGCCTATTGCCATCTACCGGGCACATTTATAAGCGAGCGATAATCAACATGTTTAATACGTGTGTGCCCGGGGTTCAGTCAACAGCAAAAGTAGATGATCAAAATCAGAAATTCAATACTAATGAACGGAGTTCACGTCAGAACTGTGTGGCGTCGAAGTGATTCAAAAGTAAGTGATTGTAAATTATACCACCAACACCACAGCAAACAAGAACCTGTTTTCAGAGGTAATGAGCGGTAATGATAGTGTTATTAAGACTGTAAAATGTAAGTGCAACTGTAAATCTAAATTGATAACCAAAAGGAAATTTAGGCAATTATCAAAATTAAATAAATTGATAAAGCGACTTGAATCCAGTCACAAGGGGTCAAATAAAGTAAATAAATTATCACAAATTAACCATGACTTGGTTAAGGAACAGGAGTCATTGATGTCGAAACTTGAGGCTAGCAATGAACAATTACTCAGTAGTAGATTATTATATGATCAGCACACTCAGGAGCTACAAACACACATATCAAAACTGACTGCACAGCTCGACAAAATGGCAATAACACACCAGAAAGAAACTCAAGAATACATATTAAAATATGATGAGATTTCTAGAGTTGGTAGAGAGAATCTAGAACAACTACTCTCTATAGCCAACAAAAAATGTTGCTTAAATTGTTCAAAATTAAATAATGATTTAGAAAGTAGTCTAGTACTAGAACAACCTCACAAAATATACAGTGACTCCGGTTCTGATGCCTTGTTACAAACAAATCATATATGTTCACTTGACACTCATAGTAATAACACTGTATTGATGTTTTCTGACCAATTGGGAGTGGGTTTGGGTAGCTTAATAGATAGTTATACTAACCGTCCACTACAAAACTTTTGTTATCCAGGAGAAAGAATGTCTTCATTAGTTAATAAGTTAAAACATGCAGAATTAAATAAACATTCTACGGTTATTATTATGTATGGTGATAGCTTACTAGTTACTAGGAAAGATATACTAGCTTTATCGGATATAATGACTGATAGAAGTTCTAAAGTGGGGTGCAATTTTATAGTCTGTGCATTTCCTTATTCTAAGACCTTATCTGATAAAGAAAACAACCAGATAAGTAAATTAAATCTATTATTATATAATAGTACATATCGTCATAATGACAAAATTTTATTCTTTGACACTAATACTTTTATTAAAAGTAATTTTATTTTAACAAAAGATGCTATGTATCTTTCTCGCTCTTTTAAACGACAACTTGCTAAACTATTAGCATTTAATTTATACAGTGACCCAAGTACTGTTAGAGTACATGACAATTCCATTATTGACATTCATAATAATAATAATTTAAATTCAATTCTGAGACAATAGAGAACACCTCTAGCTATAATAAGATTACTCGTAACTCATTGACTAATACACTTAAACATAATAATAACAAAAATTTGATTAAATTAGTACATCAGAATATTAGAAGTATGATTAATAAAGATTTAGAAATGGAATTGTTTATGAACTGTAATGCTGTTGATATTTTTTGCATCACTGAACATTGGCTAAAAAGCAACCAGTTCATGTTCAATTTCAGTAATCATATAGTAGGAAGCTCGTTTAGCCGGCAGCAAGCAGTACATGGTGGCTCGATGATTTTACTTAATAAGCAACTTAAATTTAAGGAGCGTCATGGTATTGTAAGTCTGTCTGTAGAGCAAACTATTGAGGTAGCCTGTGTGGAACTGAGGAGATTTATTGTAATAAGTGTATACAGGCCTCCTTCAGCATTGTATGATAGCATCGAGCGTATCATGGATGAGATATTAAACAAAGTTGCAAAAATAAATAAAAATGTTGTTGTGTGTGGTGACTTTAATGTAAATTTATTGGAGGATAATAGTCTTAGTACAAAATTGAAAGCGCTGTTTCTATCATATAATCTGAAGAACTTATTCTTAGAACCCACAAGAGTTACTTCCTCTACATCTACTTGCCTAGATAATATATTTACAGATATCATAGTAAGAGACAAGCAAATTATTAGACAGTTAGACTCAGACCATTGTGGACAGCAGATCTCCTTTAATGATTACAGTAAGAATGTTTCTAGGCAAAATATAGTTGTAATACCTAAAACTGCAACTCGTTTTGCTAGGTTTCAAAGTAAACTAATGACTAGCTGGTCACTGTTAGATGATGAAGGTGACCCTAATTTGTTATATAATAGCTTTTTCAAAGCGTTTTGTACAGACTATAATTCGGTTTTCACACCTAGAACGATTACAGTTGGAGGTAGGTAATGCAACCTTCTGTGAATGGGCAACAACTGGGCTTCACAAAAGTAGAAAGAGATTGTATGAGCTATATGACGAGAGAAACTTTAATTTAAGTGAACAATTTCAGGATTATGTTAGAAACTATGCTAGGATATTTCGGAAACTTTGCAAGAAAGCTAAGTCTCTTTACCTGAGTTCAAGGATTAGAAGTAGTGACGATAAAATGAAAATGACATGGAATATAATAAACAGCGAGACTGGGAAAGTTAAAAGTAATAGTTCAAAATTTAGTTTGAACATTGATAACGACACTATTACATCAGACTCAAAAGTTGCATCGGCGTTTGAAAGTTTTTTTACTGATATCCCCGTTATTACTACTAGATCTTTGGACTCATCAACCAATGCAGCGGAATCTCTTTTAAAAGAAAACATGAGTACAACCTATAGTAATTTCTCATTTCAGTATATAAATTCAAATGATGTTATAAAAGCTTTTAATACTATAAATTTAAAGAAGACTGCAGACTTGTGGGGAAATTCCGTTACTATTACCAAGTCCATTATTGCTTTAGCTGCTAACAGATTAGCTTTAATATTTCACATCAACAGATTTAATAAGTGTATTGACTGTGGTGTATTTCCTGATCTTATGAAAGATAGCAAGGTAATACCTTTGTACAAAGCAGGTAGCACATCAGACCCCACCAACTATAGGCCAATTTCTGTGCTGCCCACATTTAGCAAAATTTTCGAGAAATTGATACTAGACCAACTGCAAAGTTATTTTAATAACAACGATCTTCTACACTCTAAACAATTTGGTTTTACAAAGGGGCGCTCCACGACCGATGCCGGTGTTGAGCTTGTAAAACATATCTTTGATGCCTGGGAGGATTCACATGATGCTTTAGGTGTCTTCTGTGATTTGTCCAAGGCCTTTGATTGTGTAGAACATGATACATTGATCAGGAAATTACATCACTATGGTTTCAGTAGTTCTGCTCTGCATCTTCTTACTTCATATTTGAGTAATAGGATTCAGAGAGTTGATGTCAACGGGACGCGTTCGCATGGGTCTGTAGTCAAAATGGGCGTCCCACAGGGTTCAATCCTCGGTCCTTTTTTATTTTTAGTTTATATTAATGACTTACCACACCTCGTCAATGACGAGCACGGGATAGTACTGTTTGCTGATGATACCTCACTTTTATTTAAATTAAAACGACAGCAAATTGATATGGACGATGTAAACATTGCTATCTCAAAGGTGGTTCGCTGGTTTGAGGTTAACAACCTGCTTTTAAATAGACTAAAAACTAAATGTATTCGATTTTTGATGCCTAACGTCAAACAAGTGAACACCTCAGTAAAGGTTAAGGATGATGTGTTGGATCTTGTGGATAACACCAAATTTTTAGGCATTACACTAGATTCTAAGCTGCAATGGGGACCACATATTAGTAAATTGTCGAATAGACTCAGCTCTGCAGCATACGCAGTCAGGAAAATTCGCCAGTTAACTGACATTGACACTGCCAGGCTTGTATATCATAGCTATTTTCATAGTATAATGTCATACGGTATTCTCCTGTGGGGAAATGCTGCCGACATTCAGACCATCTTTGTTCTGCAGAAAAGAGCTATTTGAGCAATTTATAATTTGGATTATGGGGCTTCGTTAAGGAATAAATTCAAGGAAATAAACATTTTAACAGTTGCAAGCCAGTACATTTATTCCAACCTAATATATTTATTTCAAAACAAGGCCTCATACTCAAAGAAAAGTGATATCCACAATTTGAATACTAGAAATAAGAGTAAGCTAGTAGTGCCGGCTACCCGGCTAGAGAAAATAAAAAAAAAATTCAAGGCCAATGTGTGCGCTTTTACAATAAAGTGCCAAGCAATATTCAAAATTTAAGTTATAATAAATTCAAAAAGATTATAAAACGTAAACTTTGTCAAAAAGGGTACTATTCAGTGCTAGATTATATTGAAGATAAAAATGCTTGGGATTAATTTGCTCGGTCCCACAGGCTACTTATGTTTGATTAGTGTTAAGTCTCATGTGAGTGTGAGTAATTGTGTCTATATTATGCTAGTAAGTACTTTTATATTATTATTTAAAAAGCCTTATTAATTGACAACAAAATTATAGACACACCAGCTCATAAACTTATGAAAAATTCAATGTAGTTACTAAGTTTTTAAATTGTATAGAATCAAGACGTAGAAAAGAGTGGCCCGGAGTTTCTTGCCTGATTCTTCTCACGAGGCTCTACTTTCTGAACAGGCAGTTTTTTCAATGCTCAACTATGTTAATATGCATTTAAAGTTACTTTTTATTTTTTTAATTTGTATGACTTTCTGACGTGTCCAAAAAATTTTAACATTTTTATGGAAATAAACATATTTGAGTTTGAGTTTGAGTTTTTCTTTTTTTTGGGTTTAAGATTATTTATTTCTCATAAAGAATAAAATTCACTTACATGAGAAAAATCACTTCACTAATTAACAATTTCAATAGTGTCGCGGCGATACAGAAAAAAACTTACATACCAAACATGAACTCAACAACAACAATCTCATAATATGAATACCGAGGGTATCTTTAAAACATTCGTTTTAAAGATACCCTCGGTATATAAGTTTACCAATAATTTACTACTCGTACAGCTGCCATATATTCGTGATCAGTTTTGACTCCAAAAGTTATAAACTCAATTCACATCAGAACTAAGAAGTGAAAAAAATGTTCAAAACTAGTCAACAGTTAAAATAAAATATAAATGATGAAACTGAGTTGAAACACCACGTCATCATGAGGCAAATAATTTGTCCATACTTATTTTTTAATTACCCCAGTAATTTAATTTGTCGTGTGTTTGACGGCATAGAATACAAGTGTAAGAGGCGACTAAGGGATAACACGATGCAAATACCATCTTTGCGTAGAGACGGAAAACTCGACATCAAACCCTATACGACTGCCTCGTTGGTCTCGCGGCATAAATTTGCGCGTGGGATCGGGAGGTCCCGGGTTCGATTCCTGGGTCGGGCAGTGTTATTGGGTTTTTCTGTCACGAAATTCTCAGTAGCAGCACGGAGTCGGGAAATGTGCCCGGTACGGCATAGGCTCGCCCCTTGTTACGTGGAACTAATAGTAGAGGAGACGTGGAACATCGACCTTCACCGATCTGATAACCAGATGAGACGTATTTTTTATGTAATATAATTTATAAACAAGTATGCCTATAATAACTTGCCTATCAAAAAGTGCTCATAGCTATTTTAAAATTTATGTTAATTATAATCAACAGCAAATATAACTTTGTCATTTATACAAACACTATGGAAAACAAAGTTATATTTGGTGATGAAAAAGCGATCGTGATATTTGGTTAAGTGAAGATAAAGAGTATGTTATGTGGATACCTGAACTACGGGACCCTTACGGGACTCGCACTTAATCTAATTGTTTGATCTTTATTGCTATATTGCTTCCGTGTTCGTTTATTAATTACTAGCATCAGCCTTAACACTTAACATACCCTTTATCTTCACCTATCCAAATATCACTATCACTTTTTCATTTACCAAAAATAACTTTGTTTTCCATAGTGTTTGTATAGACGACAAAGTTATATTTGCGGTTGATTACAATTAACTTAAATTTTAAAATAGCTTTGACCACTTTTTGATAGGCAAGTTATTATAGGCATAGATCGGTGAAGGTCGATGTTCCACGTCTCCTCTACTATTAAGTATATCTGGTGAAAAGTGGGTGTAGAAATATATCTCTGCCTACCCTTTCGGGGATAAAAGGCGTGAAGATATGTATGTGTTTATATGTAATTTAATTTGTTATGTTTTACGGAAAAACAGCTGAATTGGATAAAAATGCATATTTAATAAAAAAAATTATAGACTCACGCCTTTATCCTCGAAGGGGTAGGCAGAGGTGTAATATTACACTCACATTTCGACATGAATTTTTAGGTCCTACGTAATAGGGGGCGAGCCTATAACCTCTACCGGGCACATCACCAGACTCCGTGCTGCTACTGAGAATTTGGCAAAACGCAGTAACACTTTTGCCCGACCCGGGAATTGAACCGGAGACTTCCGATCAGCAGACGCATACGCTATCCACTGGACCACGGAGGCAGTCACTGGACCACAGAGGCAGTCTTTGTATATTTAATATAATTATGCCAAATTTCATCTCTCATGTATTTTATTTTTTGTAACTTCTGTCAAATGTTTAAAAGTAACTGACGTGATTCAAAACGATAGTTCAATAAATATAATTATCTTTGCATTTATGTCAATGTTCAAAAGTAGCTGGTGCGATACAAAATTATAACTCAATGATTGCTTTTGCCTAGTCGGCTTCAATATATCTGTCACAGTACACAGTGTACCTATCTGTCACAGACTAAAGCTATGCCTTGCGTTTTGTTTCTTTTTTTATGTTGTACTTTTCCTGTGTCTGTGACAAATAAATAGTTTTTCTATATGTATAAAAACCGGAATGTAGATTGATAATTTTATCTTTAGGGCATTATTTATATTGACTTCGCGCTTTTATCACACTGTTAGCAAGAGTTCTGTTGGAATAGTGCAAAAATTCAAGTACTTATCTAATCTCTTTAATGTCAATCTGAAATTCGGCTGTCACGTACAACATATAAATTTGAATTTAGAATACAATATTGATGCATTTTACTGATCACGAATTTATGGCAGCTGTACTAGTAGTAAATGATTGGTATAATTTACATTCACATACTTTTGAATTACTTCGACGTCACATAGTTCTGACGCGAACTCCGTTCATTAGTATTGAATTTCTGATTTTGATCATCTAATTTTGCTGTTGCCTATACCTGGGGATCGAACCTGAGACCATCGTCTCGACACTCCGTTACCTACACCACTGGGCTATCTTAAACAGTGAAAGAAAGTATTGTAAGAAATCTTGCATAACTGAGTGTTCTCCATAATGTTCTCGAACTGACATGTTAATACTACCTACATGCGTTTGACCAGCGTGATAGAATACGGCCTAACTCTTCTCGTAAATATGAGAGGTCAGTAGGACAGATTATAAACAAGACTGGGGATGATTACCTAAACAATAGTCTTAGAACAAAAACACCCATCCTTAAAACAACTGTTTATAAATCACAGTTTATTTAGCATCACGCCAACCAGGCTCTCTGCTTACCCTCGTTGTAAGCAGTGCAACTCCGCCATGTGTGCCTTGGCTCTAAAACATTTATATCTAATTTCAGCGCACTAAAACAATTTCAAACTCTATTACCTTGCAGCGGGCGCAACAAATTAAAATAACATACGAGTAGCTATCCACGTGTAGGTAGGTTCACCATGTGTTTTGAAATATAAGGATATTTTCTGAAATAATATATAGGTCTAAACCATGGAATATTGCTATCCCTCTGGGTTGCGGAGGTCAGACGGCAGTCGCTCTGTGGAAAAGTTGATATTTTGACATATCTTGTTAGACCAGTAAGTGGACGTTGGGCTCTAAGGCGTGTAAGTCTTGGATGCAACCGGGATAACGCTAGGGCGATTATTATGATAATCAGAAATAATACAACGATTTACTCTCAGAAGTAGAAATGTAATTATTACGATTGCTTTAATTTTGACATCAAATTATTATTGCTACAGTAAACTCATAGTAACGTGTTCTTTGGCCGAGCTGTATGGGGCTACAAATAACACCATAGCTGTAGCAGATTTCATTTGTGTGGTCGCATATTTTAATATAAATTGAAACTGACACGACAAGAAGAAGTAAACTCACCTATACTATTATTATAAAGCTGAAGAGTTTGCTTGTTTGAACACGCTAATCTCAGAAATTACTGGTTCGACTTGAATAACTCTAACTCTTTTTGAGTTTTTGATAGCCTATTTATCGACTAAGGCTACAAGCTATGTAACATAACCCTATGAGCTACGAATGTGGAGCAGTAGCCCTAAAACCACGAGTGAAACCACAAATGCAGCTATTAACATGTAAAATTGAAAATTCCTGTGCGTAAACCTGCAATAATTAAGCTCGTTTTATATTATCTCTTATTCATAAACAAAAGTTATATTTAAAGGAAAACTGTTCATTTCACAAATAAAACATCTTTGTTTTTAAAGCGCATTGAAATCGGTTTACAGATTGTTGCTTTTTCGTTCATCTTATTTCATTAACAATAGCATTTCATATCATTAAAACAAGAAAACCTTACACTCAACACACACATTTCGACGAAATATAACACTTTTAAGAATGGTAAAATACTGGGAAATGCTCAGCCTTAACAAACATTTCAATCTGAGTTCTGAGAATAATTAATGAGAAGTGACTTTACAAATATACAATAAATGAATACTTAGAAGCCTTAGAATACACAGACTTGCCAGAACAACTCATTTTCAGCCTATTACATTTCCACTGTTGGACATAGATCTTTCCTAGCTTACATCAGTATAGCCTTGTCAGGCAATAGGATGATTCAGCCTTGTAAACGGCGCTGGCCAGACGTGTTAACATAGAGTTTGATTTCGAGTTTTCTGTCTCTTTCACAGGCCTCTATTTGGCTCGTGTACTTTCCATCTGCCTCTTAAGACACTCACGGAATGAAATGGGGTAGTGACAGTTTGTATTCTTAATCTTTGACTACTAGCACATACATACATACATAGACTCACGCCTATTTCCCGGAGGGGTAGGCAGAGACTACGGAACGCCATTTGCAACGATCCTGACATACCTCTCTTGATTTATTCACTCCCATCAAGTTTCTCATGCATGCTCTTCTGTTAAGGGTACTTCTGACCTGTCCTTTTTTCAGGATGTCTCCAATCTGGTCAAAGAACATCCGCCTAGGTCTTCCCCTTCGTTCTGTTCCTTCCACACTTGCCTGATATATCTGTTTGGTCAGTCTTTCGTCATCCATCCTCTCCACATGCCCAAACCATCTCAGCATACCTTTCTCGATGCTTGTCACTACATCTTCTTTTACCCCACAACACTCTCTCATCACACAATTCTTTACTCTGTCAGTCAAAGAAACACCACACATACTTCTCAGTGCTCTCATTTCTACAGCATTTATTCTACTTTCATGACTCTTCTGCCATACCCAACTATCACTACCATACATAAGAGTAGGTACTAACACCCCTCTATGCACAGCCAATCATGCCTTTTTGGACACGTTTTGGCTATTCATAAACGCCTTCAGAGCTCCATTCACTCTATTACCTGCATTAACTCTTCTTTCAATATCTTCTACATTCTTACCACCTCTCGTCAACAGCGTACCTAAATATACAAACTCTTTCACTTGCTCCACTCGCTGTCCATCGATCATAACATTACAAGCCGTAACGTATTCCTCCTTTTCAAAAACCATAACTTTCGTTTTACTTACATTCAGTTTCATACTTTTCCTCTCTAACGCACCATGCATGATTGTTACCATCTTCTGTAACTCCTCCGCTGAAGACGCAAGTATAACCTGATCATCAGCATAAAGGAGGCATTTGTCAAGTAACTCTTTCATCCTTAATCCACAGTCACTATTTTTCAAATCTTGCAAACAACTGTCCATGAAGAGGTTGAACAGCCATGGCGACGATACACATCCCTGTCTAACACCTGTCTCGATGGTAAACCAATCCGTGTACAACCCATTTACCCTCACACAAGCTCTAGAATCTTCATAAATAGATTTCAGAGCTCGTATGAGACTGCTGTTCACCCCATACATCGACAGTACCGACCACATTTCATTCCTCACCACTTTATCGTAAGCCTTTTCCAAATCCACGAATGCGCAATAGACCTTTTGACCTTTGGCCAAAAATTTTGAGCTATGCACCGCAAGGAAAAGACTTGATCCGTTCACCCCATACCCTTTCGGAATCCTGCTTGTACATCCCATATTTTCTTGCCGGTTACTTCCATAACTCTTTCAATCTGTACCTTCGCATACAGTTTGCCAACAATGCTGAGAAGGTTAATGCCTCTATAGTTCTTGCAATCTTGTTGCGAGCCTTTTCCCTTATAAAGAGGCACAACCACCGCTGTGGCCCAGTCATCAGGTACTCGGCCGGTACTCCAGCACAAGTTAAATAAGCGCTGCAGCTGACCAACTATGATGCCCTGTCCAGCCTTCAGCATTTCAACTGTAATCCTATCACATCCTGCAGCCTTACCTAATTTCATACTTCCGAACGCCTTCACAATCTCATCCACACCAATATCGCTTTCATCATTGCTATTATTACCATTCATTTCGTCGATCGATGTCTCTATCGCCATTCTTTCAAATAATCCTTCAAAATACTCCTTCCATCTCTTCAGCACGCATGATTCACCATTCAATATCTTTCCATTCTTGTTTCTGATTGACGTGTATTCTGAAGATTGAGTCCTTCCTCGAACTGCACGAACGGATTTCCAGAAAAACTTTATGTTTCTCCGGAAATCTTCAGATAGTCTGATATCAAACTAATCTTTCTTTTCCTTTTTTTCCTTTTAACCATTTCTTTCACTATTCTTTTAGACCTAACAAACTCCTTTCTTGCTTCATCTATGTCATCACTCGTTGCCTTGCCCATTCTTTCATTTGCTCTGGCAGCCAACCAACCTAACCACGCTTTCTTCTTCTCTGACCCTGCTGATTGTACATCCTTGTCCCACCATATATTCTTAACCTTTCGTATTTTCCTTCTCTTGATCACACCACATACTTCAGACGATACACATACTATCTCTTTTTTAAAAGATTGCCAAAATTCTTCCACATCATTTATGCCATCGAACCTCTCAAATCTTGGTATCAATCTTCGCTTATACTCATCTTTCACATCTTTTTCTTGCAAATTTTCTACTTTTATTCTTTCCAAGACCTTATTTTCGTTATGTTCTTGGTGTCGCCATCCTTTAAAAAGCCCTCTTATCTGGCTCATCAAAAAGGAGTGCAAATTCCTTAACGCACTCATTCATTCGCGCAGACAGTATTAAACAAACTCCCTTGCAGGCTCTGGTTGTACTGCCTACCCCAGACTAATAAGCCGTGTAGCTGTCATGCTTGGTGGGGCCTTTCTTTTTTGTCTCATTCACACATAGAACATCTGGCATACTTCATTCAATTTACTGTCCATTCCTCCTCCAACATTTAATGTTGCAAACCGGCTTTCCGTTGGCCGCTTTTCGCCCTCGCGGGAAACGAGACGTGTTGGGTTGCGAACCGCGTCGCCGCCGTCTGGAGAAATATAATTTTCAGTTCCCATAGCGCTCCCACGAGCAATAGGGATTTAAAATGTCCGTCCCCGCAGAGCCCTTTACGGGGATAAGGTGGAATCCCAGCTGTGCCCTGTGACCACCAACACATGCACCCTCCGTTTGCGACTAGCTTGCCCTCTGGTCACGAATCCCTCAGCACGGGTCGGTTGACACCTTGGATTGGGGTTTGTTTTCGGGTATGCTCCCTAAATGTTGGTTTAATTTCGGAGTGTTCCTTCTCCTACTACAAGCACAGTTATAATAAATGGCTCATAAGTTAATTAAACAGAGTAATGACCGTGCCTTGGCATACGAGTACGTAGCGTAGAACGCTCTCAGGGTAGGTGGAGTGGTGATATACGCAAAGAGGCTGGCAGCGTCTGGAAACGAGGACCCGAAAATTGGGCACAGAGGTGTGCCATTTGAGAGGCCTACATAATTATATCCAGCAGTGGACTATGGTAGGCTGATGATCGTGATACTGAAGTAAATCAAAGTTTACTTCCTTTGAGAGTCGAACCCACAACACTGACCGTTAAACGGTAAACCGTTGGTAAACGGTAAAACGATTCTTAAACCAAAGCTATTCATGCTTCGATATCATATTTGTTTGCCTAAAGGCAGGAACTAAAATTTAATGTTACGCTTATAATGTAAATTTACATTATCTTTTATTATGGTTACCCTATCTGTAAGCAGAAATTAATTAGTAGATTATTATAACCCGTTTAAACGTATACCCTGCGTAGAATGTGTGGGTTTGGCAACTGCCGGGGCGTTGTTTTTTAGATCCTAAGTTAATATTTATATGGATTTGCTTAATATCATCCCTTGCTGTTTGGGATAAATCTAGCTAATTATAGGTTTTTAAATTAGTTTCAACCTCATTGCTTTTTAACATCAGAGAAGTCTAAATTTTTTTATAATGCAACCAAATGTCTTATTAACAATGGATTCTAAGAGAATTTTGTGAAAAACTTATGTATATTTTAGTAAAGTAATTAATAATATACAACAACTATGTAATACATGAACATTAGTCTTAAACTTGTGCTAACTGTAGGGATCTTAGATATCAAATCATAAATAGCTTTATCAGTAGTGACAGATAAGAGTTAATACTTCATAAAACAGCTGTTTGTTTACATATTCGTTTTATAGTTTTATAAGTGTTTTTTAGCTTCATATAGACTTGAAATCATGTCTAGATACCTTTTTATTGCTAGTTATTACCCTATATAATTAAAATTAGCATAATAACAAACATTCGTATGTTTATCATAAATTTGTTTACTTACGATAGTATTTACTTAAGAAATTCTGTAATTTTTTTATGATTCAAAAGTTATCATGTAATAGGTTCGAATTGAATAAAGATATTTTCATGGTGTTTGTTCTAATAGATGCCCCATATAGTTGCACATAACGGCCTACCAAAATTATATATATAAATTTAGTATACAATAGTTTTTCAATAGAAAATATAGTGGGCGGGCCCTTGTGTGACAGCATTTTTTGGGAGTTTTTATGGAATAACTTAGTGACGCTAGTAGTTAGGTTTAGGTATTGTATACCAATAGATAGAACTTAATGAGACCTATCTAACGATGTATAGAACATGTATGTATGTATAATAGGAACGAATCATACGTAACATTTGTACTGTATTTGAAATAAAAATAAACGAAAGATTTTCTGTGCACGTGTTCGGTGCGATGGTCGTCGATAAGGTAAAGTTTCGAGGTACTTAAGCGACCATGTATTCGGCCAGTTGTTGGCGTCCCAACCACCATCTTGTGACCTATGTAACCATCAAGCACCGCACACCTGAACAGCATTGCTCTCAACGTATGAAGATGTTTCATTTCTGAAGCCCTTACACATCGAAGCCATACAGTCCACACACATAGAAGAACACGCATCGTCGTAGGCACACGTCAGCAGCACACTACCAGCGCACTGTAGCGGACTAGCAAAGGTTCGATTCCTGGCATCCGTTACAAATACTTACATATAATCATTTAAAATATGGAGGACGGCTAGCGGCCAACGCCCGAAAATTGCATCACAAAAGTTACTAACACTTTTTTTGTATTTTTTTTTATAATTGGCTAAAAATTTTGCTATTTAAAACATATATTTCACTAAATTGTCAATAATTTAATATATAATACTAATACAATCACTTAACGTTTGCGGTGAGAAAACATTTAAAAAAAATCACAAATTCAACTTAGTTGATCGCCACAGCGCAATATGGCGGCACGGAGAAAACTGAGCACCAAAATAAGCAATTTTGTTATTTTTCTCGGTTGCAAGCTTGGAAATATGGTAAAAATTGATGGTATTATGTTGGTTAACCTATAACTAGTCGATGTGCGTTTTTATTATTGTAACCAATCACACAACACTGGAGTGAAGTTCACACAAATCCTTATGGGCACACCGTGCCCGTAGGACACTACCGGCCTATTTGTCTTACGGGCACACCGTGCCCGTAGGACACTCAAGGGGTTAATGAACCCAACAATAATTTTTGGCCTTTTTATGGACTGCGGTCTTTATCTTTAGTAAATAGTAGTATCGAACATCGAAATAAGTATTGATCGATTTGGCTGCATCTATGGTCCTGCGTTAGTGTAAACGACTGCGGGTCGTGAGGTCTCCGCTTCGAATCCCAGGTCGAACAAAAAGTGAATTATCTAATAGAAATTCGGAGTCTTAAAGCAAGTTATGCCGTTGGTCCTGCGCCCAATCTCACTAAAGTCATGTTGGTTGTGCGGTCCCATCGGACTGTGGCAGTAATGGAATAGCCAGAGCTCTTGTGTTTGTGCATACACTTGGGCACTAAAATATGTCCCGCGCAGTTGTATATAGCTATACCAATAAACAGCTATATAAATAAAATACATTGTCGTTTATTATTGTGCGAAGCACTGATAACGTAATACGCCAGACGGATTGTTGGACAGACTAGAAACGTTGAAATTGCAAAACCATCAGAGCAAAATTAATTTAATGTTATGAAATTAATTTAATATAAAAAGTACGAAGAAACTTAAACATTAAATTTTTATGAGATATTGTTAATGAAAAGTTTTAGAATTGTAGTAATATTTAGCTCAATGAACGTTTCAGTCATCTAGTTTAAAGATCATTCTCTCTGTAGCCTTATTGAAAGATCAATAAAGCTTGTATTTGCGTTGCCTTTCTTTAAAATCGAATTGATTGAGTCATTCAGTCGTTAAAGATTGGAATATAATAATAAAAAATGTTTTGCATTTATTATACCTTCTAGTCACCAGCACATCTGTTTATCCAAGCATTGAGTCTTGAATAGATATATCTGCAGACCAAATAATAAATTAGGTAAAGTGCTACCAACATTTCCTACCTAATTAATTTTGCTTACATCAAAGACAGAAAATACAAGACTTCAAAAAATGTATTCACTAGCTACCTACATAAAAATCACGAATCTACGCTCCCATTGGACAAACAAAATCTAACTCCAGAACTCTCCGAATAGTGAATATAATACAAAATTCAAGTGACGACGGGCGCTAACATAAAAAACATTTTTGCTGAAGCTTCACTAAGAGAATGTATCAGATAAGAACTTTGCCGACAAATCCCTTGTGCCCTTAGGGATCCTTTTACTAAAATACGTGACCTTTATCTAGTAGTTATCTACTACAATACAGCTTAATACGAAGCCAGAAAGTTTATTGAATGGAAATACGAAAGTCTGACTTTTGAACTTGAACTATGGTTGTTCACTTCATTGGTTTCGGGAAGATATTTATGTTGTAATATACCAAAAAATGGGAAAAGGTTGACTACACGGTATTATTGACATAGCAGCGACTTCTTTACTAGGTATGCCACGTGTTGTAAATATTACATGATCGATCGTTACGAATTATCAAATGTACGATTTACAAATGGTTGTTACGAGATCAAGGATCAAATTTTATTTTGTAAAATCAAACATCATAAAATTGGTCAAAGTCATACATTTCATAGGTATTATTTCCAAGATTTCATTCATTTTTCGTATGAGTGTGTGACCAACTAGTGCTGCAGTTTTCAGACCGCCCTACTTGGCCTATACTTGTCCTAAGTCAAGAACCGGGAGCGATGGTTTGACGTGGCCTCATAACTCTGTAGTACTTTAGTTTCAATGCCACAGTGAGTGGTGCGGTCACTCAACCAAGTGGATACCTGTGCAAGTGGTACTTAACATTTCCTATACAAACATTTACAAAATATTGAGCAACAAATTATTGGTGTCTTTCATATTTGGAAGTTGGTTCACTTTGACAACTTGATCTCACGACCTGGTTATGCACCCATTAGAAAATTATGCAAATCAAAATGACTGCAGTGATCAATTCTGTCGATTGTGATGCGTATTATCACCAGTAATTACGTTTGCAGTTAATGATGGCAACCCGAATATGATGCCTGGGTTATTTGCTATATTTTTTGGGACATTTTCATTAATGATATTTACAATATGCTTTTTAAGTGTAGTCATGGTTTTGTCTGCTTCATGTTATGTGAGACGCCTAGAACGAGATTAATTTTTATTAAGCATTAGTTTCCTTTCAAACGACTGAGAAAACAAGTATTTGTACTATAAATAAGTTATTCAACGTGATCGAACTCCTAAAACAAATCCATAAAGAAACTAGCATGATCCACAAAACACCATTCAAATCCTCACAACCCTATTAAGACGTAACCCTGACGCAGTCTGTCTTCTCAATCAAATTCCCCTAACCCAGTCAGTTGAAACTCTAAAATTATTCTTTGAAAAACAATGTTTTGAAGTTTTATCGATTCTTACAACTCATTTACCATGCCACGAAGATATAGGGGGTGAATACGGGATGAATGGGGTAGCATTGGGAGGCGAAATGGGAGAGCGGTACTCCCGTAGCGTAAAATAGATGCGAATACTTAGTTACATCAGTTATGCTTGGAGAAAAATAGGAAAAGTGTGGATTTCCTGGTATTTATTTGTCTGCTTATCTAAAAGAGATAAAGTGATGTTTTCAGTTATATTTTTTGCTTTTGTGATGTTTGATTATAAAATTGCTTCACTAGAGAAGTAATGACGCTGGTTACAATTTCGATTTCTTATTTGTACTAAAAGAGTTAAGTCTCGATGTAGTATCCGGTAGTTATTCAGCTATTTTTAGTATTCTAAGGCTTGTCTTAGTTGTGTAAAATAAAAGAAAAGAAAACCTTGGGTATTATAGTAGTGACCGAATTTAATGGCTTGTTTTTCTCGTGGATAGTGATTTTGATTGTTTAGATCGTAGGTATAATTCCCACCCATAATAAATCTTAGTTATTGTTGTGGCTCTAGTTGCAATTTATCTATGGTATGTTTTTTCTAAGTATTATATAATCACGTCACAATCATCAAGTGTCTGAATGTCATAGTACATAAAGTGTGTAACTCTCTCTATGTTTGTTTCGAATCCGATGGCTGGGTGTGAATTGCGCCAGTGTATTATTATTTGCTTCCCTTTCACGCGAATTTTTTCAACATATGGAATTAGGAAAATGCAAGAGCATTTGGCAGGCGTACACGGATATGAGTCCAACGAGCAGAGGCCTTTTCAGAGTAGTAACCTATTAAATAATTGGATTCTTTCAGCATATTAATGTACAAATAAAAAAAATATTCGCTATCTGGTATTTTCACTACTTTAGAAATTTTACACCGTAAATATCTGTTGACAGCTTAACAGATATTAAAATATTTTGTCCTCCTTCTGGTTTTTACAGCGTTTTTAGAGCAACCGATTTAAGTGGAAGTTCACTAGAAGCTAGAGAAGTTTGTTGGTCTACATATAGGTTGCGTTCCTATAATTCATGTAAAAAAACATTAAACGTGAAAATTAGTAAATAAACATCACAGAAAATTGGAAATCGCATTTACGAAATAAAATTATAAAAAAGAAATCAGAAATACGCATAGGGAAATATAAATATGTTTTACGTATTTATGTGGATTCTCAAACGGGATAGATTTACAGCATAAATTGGTGGGTGGCTCGGTGTTGAAATGAAAACCACGGGACACAAATTAGCGCACATTTTTCATCATCTTCCATTACCCAATGTTTGGATCAAGACGTACCGAATCTCAGGTTTCAGGATTAAGATTTCATCATGTGTGAGAGTTATACTTTGCACTACTCCAGTGTAACATTTGACTTTAAGAAGATTTGTTACTAAAGAGTGAGGAATCAAGAAAATGCACATCTAAAAGTGCCAAAACTGCCGCAAGTAGGATGCGCATCTGCCGATTTGGTCCGTTAAAACCGCAGTCCATCGTTTGTATTCCAAGAATAATGTCCTCCATTTCAAAGAGTCATACCCCGCATATTCTCAAACAAACAAATTTTCAGCTTCATCATCACTTACGATTAACAAGGACTCGAGGCAGATTAGTTTCTTTCGCTATGTACGTACTTTCTCTAGGAGAGTGGACCGTGGATTCATATTTTATCATAAACTCGAGACTGTGTTACTTATATACACTTATCTGCATTTCCCTATGGTTTCATCCTTGTTATGAGCTGTATAGCTAGTAGCTTTTGCCTGCGGCTTCACTCGCGTAAATTTAGGGTAAGTTAAATCTCCTTTATTGGACGGATACTTCTATAATTGTCGTTTTAACTGTTTATACCAGATGTAGAGATTATTATATTTTAGAACTAAATATAAAGAGCCCATATATATGTCCTCTATAAATATTTTAGTGTCAGTGTAGCATTTTCGTCGCCTATTTTAACTCGTCAGTTAATTTTACTACAGAACGTAAAGTTCTTCTCCAGGGTCTTATTTCATCATTATCTTGTTTCCAGTATTAGTCCGAACACCAGAAGCCAAAAATCAAGCTCGGTGGCTTGCCACAAAAGAGGTCTATATGCAGGTCTTATATTTTATTCTAAGCTATCATCTCTGCCTCCGAGGTCCAGTGGATAGCGTATGCGACTGTCCAAGGTTCGATTCCCGGGTCGGGCAAAAGTGTTACTGAGTTATCCGAATTCTCAGTAGTAACTCAGTGATGTGCCCGGTAACGGCGATAGATTCGCCCTCTATTACGTGGGACCTAAAAATTCATGGCGAAATGTGGGTGTAATAGCACACCTTTGCCTACCCCTTCGGGGATACAGGCGGGAAGCGCCGTGATCCATAAAAATAATCATAGAAATTGGATTCAGCCGTTTTGACGTGGTACGCACCTACATGCTTACACGCTATTGTATTTATTATACTAGTAGGGGTTACAACGCTAGGAATAATAGCTGTGTCTCAGGGGACTTCATTAGCACGGAATAAAAGTTATATAGATATTCGTCGTCCGTGTGTGACGGATTAAGAATACGAATTGTCACCACCCCATATCATCCTATGGGTGTCGTAAGAGCCGACAGAGGGAGCATATTATGCAGAGAACAGCACTGTAAGAGAAGGAAAACTTGATACAAACCCTATACCAACCCGCTTGGCCAGCGTGGTATAGTAGGCCAATTCCTCCTTGCAAAGGAGAGGCCTAGTCCAGTAGTGGACTATTAAAGGCTGATGATGAGATATTCGTACTCGTTTTCTGAATCACACAACTAATGGTATCCGTAGATTGAATAGTCGTAGAATCCCATATGACAAGATCTACTTACTACAAATAGAGTCTTCCAAAATAATAATATGTATTCAAAACGTGATAAAGTAAAGATTTTCAGACAAATAACGTAACAAATTATATAATATAATGTATTTGTAAGTGGACTGCCTCTGTGGGTTCGATTACCGGGTCATGCAAAAAAACTGAGTTTTTCCGAATTCTCAGTAGCAGCATGGAGTCTGGTGTTGTGCCCGGTAACGGCAAATGGCGTGGGACCAAAAATTCATGGCGAAATATGGGTGTTATACCTCTGCCTACTCCTTCGGGGATACAGGCGTGAGACTATAAAAATTAATAATACGAAAATTTTTAGTATTAAAATATAATGAAGGACGACTCATAAAATATACACTTGTCGTCATGAAATTGTCATGAACACAGGCCTCCCCTAGTTGGGCTCATAATAGCATTGTGAGTCATAAGAGTACTAAACTTGGCCTCCTATACCACGCTGGCCAAAAAACCATCTCAGCATAAAGTTTAATGTCAAGTACTCCGTGTCTTCCTTACGAGCTACGACACCCACGAATTGAAAAGCGGTAGTGTCATTTTATATTAATTTTTTGTTCCAACACCACACAGAGACACGATACATAAACCATATTTTTTTCGAATCAGAAATCAAAGGCCAGTTTTCACGACTGGCCCGAAAATAGGGCAGCCTTACCTGATAGTTAATATCAAAATTTACTTACCAGCCGAATAAGCCGTTACGCTTGAGTAACTTCCATTAATTTCATACTAGATATTATATCTCAAAATTACCGCACTAAAACCCATTACGGGTAAAACAGTTAAAACACCCAAACTGTGGAATCAAGATAAAATTAGTTTCATTTCATCCAGGTACTAAAACACCTGTCAAAATCTAATATGGAGCCATTAAAAGAATGGGTTCTATTATTGCTATCAAGTTTGTAATGGATGTGTCCTGTGTCATAGTATATTCGTTTTGTCCTTATTTATATACTGATATTGTAAATAAGAAACTCTGAGAGTGAGATATGCTCCTTTTTACTGTGGTAACAAACTCCTGAACGGTGTGGTTTTTTCATTCAAACGCAGAATAGCCTGACCAAGAGAAGGTCGTCCTTGGCGTGTCGTAGTTCCACGATTGTAATGTAGATCATTGTATGAATAAGAATAGGCAACAGAGGTAGGCCGCCCGTAAGGTGGACCGACGATCTGGTTAAGATCGCGGGAAGCAGTTGGACGCGGGCGACTCAAGATCGGCCTATGCAAAGCCTTATTATTTTCAAATTACAAATTTCTTTATTGTTCAAACTTTAATACAATGATGACATTACATCAGTAGACTTAGGTACTAGCATTTCCTGTGCCGTGGGGTCCAGTTCCTTCCGTATAGCCTTGGGGGAGACCTATGTCCAGCAGTGAAAGTCTCTAGGCTGTTATTTGCTGATGGCTAGGAATCGTGTGTGTAACTTGTGCGTCTAGACGAGACGAGCACAGGTGAAGCTATACTAGTAGTGTGTCGTTTGCGACGTGAAGTGATTACTTATGCGTCTAAGCTAGACGAGGCTAGTGCAAACCGGGCACGGGTTTGTGTAGTGTGAGCAGACGACAAGCCCTGAACGAGCGTGCTTCGAACATTTGTTTCGTAACGACTAAGCCGCCAAGTGTAAATTTTTTGGGCACATTCGAGTAATGAATGATTTTATATAAACAAGTTCTTGACTAGTTGTCCTATTGGGATTCAGTTCACTGGACATGAGCTAACCTGATGGCCAATTTTCGTATTTATACATCGACACTGTTTTACAAACGAAAAACGATAAGATTTTGAATTAACTCACCATTGGTATTTTGCTAACTTAATGCCATTATTGTTTGATTTGACATAATAATATATATTTCGTTATTGACACATTGTTCAATTTACAATCTGACCGTAATATAATTCTAATATCAGTTAATTTAGGAGAATACCAACCAATACCAATAACACTGACATTAATCGAAACTGCATTTTGAATTTGTTCAAATATGATTACGAGAATTGGCAATCTGGTTATAGGAACCACTGCAAATGAAACGTATTTATAGTCATTAAGTCTATAATACTCCATCGTCTAATTCCTAGTAATTATACGAATCACTTACTGATGACAACCCGAGCACGTGTAATACATTATAGTCAACGAATGTATCGCAGGTTGGTGGAATCAATTGTGAACTAAATTGGCATTGTCTGTCAGCAATCAATGAAGTGGAACTAAGTTGATCGGTAATCATTATGTGTTGGAAATATTCGTTGAAATATTGTCATGTTCATGACATACTATTGCGTCTGCAACCCAAATGGTAAGCGATATTCTGACTCATCATATCAGCCGAAAACCGTCCACTGCTACACTTAGACCTCCCTCGAGGCTCTCCACATGGACCGATCCTGAGCCACCCGCATCCATCTGCTGCCTGCGATGCCAACAAGATCGTCAGTCCACTGACTTAGACAACTTTTTTATAGACTCACGCCTGTATCCGTGAAGGAGTAGGCAGAGGCGTAATAGGTACCTATTACACCAACAATTTCGTAATGAATTTTTAGGTCCCACGTAAGAGAGGGCGAGCCTATTGCCGTTACCGGGTACATCACCAGACTTCGTGCTGCTACTGAGAATTCGGAAAAACCCAGTAACACTTTTGCCCGATCCAGGAATCGAACCCGGGACCTCCGACCAGCAGTCGCATACGCTATCCACTGGACCACGGAGGCAGTGACTTAGAATTATATATATTGACACTAGGTCAATAATTATATTCAAGGGTACTGAATCTCAATAGCGACTGACAGATATTACAGTGTCCCACGACTTTTCGGGCTCTCCATGGCACCGGGCAAGCAATATTAAGAATTGAATATGGACATAAATTTAAAAACTGAGTGGTACTCTTCATGGATTTAAACCCGATACTCACCGTGGCAGTCTGTTGGAACTGTTGGTACCACCACTAGTCTATCGCAGCCGATGCAATATCAATTTTAAGAACGAAATTTGTTTCAATATTATATTTACGTTACACGTCTGAAATACATATTGAATATTTACTTTACTTTCACGTTATCCAAGCAACGCAAATATAGGGCTTTCATTACTTTTATTGGAAAATCTATTCTAGACTCATGAAAATATATTTACGCAAAATGCCCTTTGGGGATTCAAAAGTAAATTAAATCATTATTTTTGTTCGAGATGGATTTTTATGTTATTTCGGTTAGCAATATCGAAATCTAATGTAATATTTATTTTTATTTTAACTATTGTAGATATTATTCACCATCACAGCCTTGTTTATAATATGTCTTACTGCTGAATGCAGGCATCTCCTTACTATGAGAAGGAATAGGACAAATGTCACCACTCTGGCTAAGTACGAGATGGTAGATTTTATATGTTTTGTGAGTCCATTCTGGTGAACTCTCAGATATGCAAATTTCCACACGATATTTTCCTTCAGGGCTTAGCAAAAGCAATTAATAAACAATTTAATCCGCTCATCATTTCTTCTTTCCGCAAGTCATTGGTGGTGAAATTAGAACCCGAAGTCCTTTTGGTCCACTAGGCTATCACTGCTTCAATAATTGTAATAAAAGCATGAGATATTTGAAACGTGTAATTGTTCAACAACTAGGTCCATAATTTGGTTTTCAAAAACGACGTTACCACCTATAGCTCGTAAAAGCTCTCGTTCTTTTACAGTTCGTCATCAGTTTAAGGTTTACTCAAATCAAATAAAAATTACAGAATATCGTTGTAGACAAAAATCATTCAAAGAATGCGTTTATTGAAATAGCTAAAATCCAATTTAATGAAAAATGCGTGCATTTATTTGAATACCTAAAAATCTTTTTATTGAAAAATTCCTTTATTTTTTTATGAAAATACCTACATAAAACCAACGGTATTTTCTATCCATATTGTTACGAGCTGGAGTTCGGTGATAAATTATATACACTATGCCAGAAAAAGTGCACTTTATTCACTAACACAATAACACTAGATACACACACTTAATTTTTCAACACTAATAAAGCACACTATTCACACCACTAAACACTTCCGACTAACTTCACTTCGCTTGATGTTTATCGCTCCGATATTCAATTGTAACTATATCCGGTCCGCTCGTTCGCGCGCTATTTATATTTGCCGGATAACATCACTAGCGCATTCTAGACGCTTCCACAAAACTGTCGAAAAAATCGCGAACATTCTCGCTACAGACGAAACATTCTAGCGTCGTGGCAATGTTCTAGTAATAACAGCAACGCCATCTAGTAGCTAGTAGACGAAACCACTTTAACCCACCGATACATCTAATCGCTTCTAGTTCTATCCTTCACGGATAGATGGCGTTATTTTCAATGATCGCCATTCATAACACTGCCCCCCTCTTAAACGTGTTCGTCTCGAACATCGTTGGACCCATAGTAACGAGCCAACCGGTCCACATGAACTATCTTCGGTGCACCTCGCGGTCCCTTCTGGATTCGATAGGTGACGTCGTTCATCCTGGTAATTATGCGATATGGCCCGTCCCATCTGGCTTGTAACTTAGGCGATTTGCCTTTGCTTCGTACTGGGTTATGAAACCACACCAATAATCCCTCATCGAAGCCTTTGTTGTTTGCCTTCCGGTCGTAGCGAGTCTTCATCTTCTCAGACATCTGTTGTCCAGATTCCCTGATGTGCTCGTATACGTCGTTCATCCTGTTGCGTAGCTCGGTCGCGTAATCTGTTATATTGCGTGGAGATTCTGGTGGAACACCGGTGATTAAGTCTGCTGGTAAACGGAGTTCTCTTCCAAAATTGGCAAAAGCTGGTGTTACTCCTGTAGTTTCGTGGACTGCACTGCGATATGACAGGACAAATGGTTAGATGTGCTTGTCCCAATCTCTTTGTTAGCTCTCCACGACCTTCGCAAGGTACCTTTCCAGTGATTGGTTAAATCGCTCAACCATGCCATCTGATTGTGGATGATAAGCCGTGGTCCTGGTTTTATGTGCACCCATTACGCGACAAGTCTCCTTGAATACTTCAGATTCGAAGTTCCGGCTTTGATCGCTGTGGATTTCCAAGGGCACCCCGAACCGACAAAAGACTTCATGCACCAGCTTATCGGCCACTGTGGTAGCTTCTTGATTTGGGATTGCAAACACTTCAGGCCATTTCGTGAAGTAATCCATCACAACCAAGAAGTATTTGTTTCCGTCCTAGCTCTCAGGAAACGGTCCAGCGACATCCAATGCTATGCGCTCCCATGGGGCTCCCACATTGTACACCTTTAATGCACCTCTGCTTCGAGTATGTGGCCCCTTGACAGCCGCAAAACTTGTGCATTTGCGGCACCAATCCTCGACGTCAACCCGACAGTGGAGCCAATAAAACCGCTCTCGGATCTTAGTAAGGGTCTTCTTAACTCCCATGTGACCTCCCAAAGCACCATTGTGATAGAGCTGCAAGACTTCCGGCACCTTAGTTTTAGGCACTACCATTTGTAAATGGCACTGGTTACCGCGAGCGTTTTCCCATTTGCGGCACAGAATTCCATCCTGGACAAGCAAGCTTTCCCGCTGTGCCCAATAACTCTTGGTGATAGGGCTCACTGCCGCGATATCACTCCATTTGGGCCTAGGAGCGTCTGATTTCTTCCATTCAAGAATCGGCTGTACATCCTTGTCATCTTGCTGAGCACTCTGCAAAGCTTCTTTCCATCCGTCGCTTAGATCCGTCTTCAACATTCTCACTAGCGCTGCTGGCTTCGCTTCCTGTCTTGCACAGTGTTTGCGTTGGTCGGGGTAAGGCCTACGCGCCACTGCATCTGCGCTTCCTTGCTCTCGCCGCCAGACAGGTACGTCGGGTGACCCCTTTGGTGGAGACAGGGTACCACTATGCCGCTTACGCTTTGGGCGGCTCAAGCGGATATGGCCTCTTTCCCCGCAGTTGTAGCACCGGGGTGAAGAAAAAACTTCCCTGATACGGTAAGCTCGATCGTCGTGACGTGCTGCTTCCACCTCCAGAACATAGGCTAAGGCTTCCTTGAGGGCCTTGAAGTGCCCAAATCTTACCGCTGCTCTAACCTCCAGGTCACGGATCCCATCCGTAAATGCCTGTACGAGGTTCCCATCTATCAACTCATCAGTTGATGACTGGTATGTCTTCCTTACCAGCCTTTCCACCTCTAGAGCCCACTGCTGCAGAGTTTCTTCGGTGCGTTGTGTCCTGTCCTTCAGCTGAGCACGATAAACGTGTTATAGGTGCGCGTCACCGTATCTCGCCTCCAGCGCCTCCATCAGCTTTTCATAGGAGACGTCTTGTCCGAGCGTCTCCAACACCGTCAAGGCCTGATCACGAAGGCCCAAGGTTAGGGCGGTGAAGGCCTGTTCTTTGTTCCACCCATTCGCTCGCATAACGGCCTCAAACGGGACCTTGTATGCAGACCACGATGATGAGCCATCAAATGGTGGGACCTTAAACCAACGAGGCGAGGGCGCCACAGTCGCAGATGTCACTTCCAGCCCACGCAATTTCTTCTCCACTTCAGCAACACAGGTCTCGTGGTGGTCATGTACACGTTTCTCTATAGAGGTGACGCGAATCTCAAGCTTGTCGTGTACGAGCATCTCTACGTCTCTGATACGGGCCTCGTGCTGCTGAAGTTCCTCCTTGACCGCCTTCAAGTCCTTCCCTACAGCGGCGCTGAGGTCCTTCATAAGCACCACCTGCTCTTCTAGGCGGCGCGCGTGCTCCTCCTTGTCGCGCTGGAGCTGTTCTTCTAAGCGGCGCGCGTGCTCCTCCTTGTCGCGCTGAAGCTGTTCTTCCAGGCGGCGCGCGTGCTCCTTTTGACGGCGAGCCTGTTTCTCCAGGCGGCGCGTGTGCTCCTCTTGACGGCGAACCTGCTCCTCCTTGTCGCGCTGAAGCTGTTCCTCCGGGCGGCGCGCGTGCTCCTCTTGATGGCGAGCCTGCTCCTCCTGACGGCGGGCCTGCTCCTGCATGAACGCCATCAGAGCCGCGATGTCGGGCACCGTAACGGAGTGTGAGGCGCTTGCAGGCTCCACTGCAGCCGCGGAGTCGCCTGGTCCACCAGACGATGGAGTAGGAACGTGTCCGAAGCGTCTCTGGTCCAGGTTTTGCTGGCACTGGTTCCTGGTGCGCACTCCTTCAGTTTCTTCTTTCGGCATAACCGGCATAATTTATCCCACTTCTGACACCAATTTGTTACGAGCTGGGGTTCGGTGATAAATTATATACACTATGCCAGAAAAACTGCACTTTATTCACTAACACAATAACACTAGATACACACACTTAATTTTTCAACACTAATAAAACACACTATTCACACCACTAAACACTTCCGACTTACTTCGCTTCGCTTGATGTTTATCGCTCCAATATTCAATTGTAACTATATCCGGTCCGCTCGTTCGCACGCTATTTATACTGGCTGGATAACATCACTAGCGCATTCTAGACGCTTCCACAAAACTGTCGAAATAATCACGAACATTCTCGCTACACACGAAACATTCTAGCGTCGTGGCAATGTTCTAGTAATAACAGCAACGCCATCTAGTAGTTAGTAGACGAAACCGCTTTAACCCACCGATACATCTAATCTCTTCTAGTTATATCCTTCACGGATAGATGGCGTTATTTTCAATTATCGCCATTCGTAACAATATTACTAAATTCCTTTATTGTTTATTGACTAACCTTTCTAGTCCATTGAAATGTTAAATTTTTTTGGGCTTGGCTTGCATTTGTCAGAGGACGCAATTTTATTTCATAGATGCCAAGAGGGGATTAGTAAGTATAAAGTTGAAACCAAGTTTGTGGGGTTGCAGCCCTTGTCCTACTGCCGCCACCTTGAAAAGAGTGGTACAAATGGGTTTTCTGGTATATCTGGCAAACTATTGACCGCACATAAATATTCCACAACAAGATGAGTTGCAAATTAAATTCTCTAAAGCTTTGGTTCCGTAGCATTTAGTCGTAAAATAAAAAATACAAGTTACAAACGATAATCGAATGCAATTTGTAACTTATAATTTGCAGGTTTTTTTGTCATTGGTAACAAAAAAAATTCATTTAATTTGTCTTTACTGGCTCTAAAGTAAGAGACAGTCCTCCAACTTGTGACTCCGCCTCCAAGACTAACATGAGGTCCAATTTTTACTCATTACAACGACCATGAAATCAGGGATGGGCAAAATATGGACAAAACTCTAAAACTACGGCACTCTGTGGGCTTATGAAGTTGATGTTCTGCCCATGCAAAGAAAACTGCAACGTTCTGCAGCACCTCAGTGTTCTGAGGGGACATGCAGCAAAATAGTTGGAGAAATTAATGGCAATTATGATTTACTAATTGAATACCGAAGCTTTATTAGATCATAACCCGCAGCCTGGCTCATAGTAAGACTAAAGACACAGTATTCATGAAGAAACGTCCTAATAACCTAAAGAAAACAATATCATAGAAAATCTTTTTTATTTATGGTTTTACGACTAAAAGTATCAGAACCAAAGTTGTATAAAATTTAATTTGCAGCAAAAAATGCTTGAACAAGATCTCTTTGTGATCAATAGTTTACCAGATAAATAAGAAAAATCATCCACGCCTGCACTCTTTCCAAAATGGCGGCCGAGGGACAAGAGGTACAACCCCACAAATTTGGACCAAGCTTTACACTAACCCTCCCTCCACATCTGTAAAAAAAATTTGCATCCTCTGACAAATGCAACGCTAAATGTTACTTTTTAATGGACTAATCTATCACCATCCATATTACTAAAAATCCTATAATGTTTGAATAAGCTGATCTATGTGCATAAAACCTCATAATTATACCAACAAAGGCGAAAACGATTTCATTTTTAAATAGGATTGTCAACAGTCGTTTGTATTCGCTCTTACAAAAGAATTACGGTTTTACATAGAGTGCTGTTCAAAGTAAGCCTCTAACGTCGAAAATAATACAATTATTTTTGCGACCTGTCACACCGTAGTGCCACAGATAAAGCGAATTAAAAAAACAGTATTGTCTATGTGTTGTCTGCCTCTTGTGTTATTGTCTCTTCGGAAGAAAGGGATAATGAAATAAAAATGCTGTATTTAAGGTTCGTAAAGTTGATTAAGAACGTTGTTTATGGATTTTGTGAAGATAATTTGGGTTATAATTAATTAATGAATGTAAGGTATAAACATGCGTATTCATATTATGTATTTTAAGTATTTGAAAAATTGAAGTTGTTGACATTATAAGATAGTTCTTCTTATTTGTAAGTAACTTTTACCCTGAACCAAAGCAAAGTAGGTTACAAATTCAATCTGTGTATTTTCGTTGGCAATAGCTAAAAAAATATTTCTTTTTCACTGGTATGTTCCCGTTTTGAGGATCGCCAGACGTAGCTATTCACGTTCAAGTAAGCAAGACAGTCATTAAACACGTAAAGTGATGCATTTATAGAAGAACAGAATAATAAAATTATTCGTAATATACCTACTACTCCAAAAATGACCCATTTTTTGGTCCATGTTTTGCTTTTCACTTTCACCACGGTTTCATTCTCAACAAAGTCAAATATTGATTTATTTTATTAATTTCTTTACAACTGACGTCAATTATAGAGCCTTATTCAATTAACGCGACTGCATCCGTAGTCAAGTGCATAGCGTATGCATCTGCTAATCAGGAGATTCCATTCCCGAGTCGGAAAAAGTGTTCCTCGCCTCCTATGACGTGGGACCTACAAATTCATAAAATGGTGAATATTACACCACTGCCTAACTCTTCGGAGATACAGCTATAAAAAAACACGATTAAGTATCACAAGCGTGAAAGCTAAATTTCTTTAACTCTTTAATGTCTATTGAAACCATCTCCCATTTAACATTATTGCGTTGAGAAAGAGGATTTCGTCTCCGCCCTACATTTGAAACCACCAAGCATGACTAATATTCACAAGCTACGCTTAGAAAAAGTAACATTTCAAAACAGAAAACTATACGACAAGCTTACCACTTTCGCTTCGTATTTTGACGTTCTCTCAAAGAGGGTACTTTTCCGGCGGGACGCGGTAATTCCCGGTCGACAATACAGCTGATGCACTAACTCATATTTAGTGCCACGTAAATATCACGATAAAGGAGAGGTACCTACATATCTTTTTATCATAATACGTCATGTTTTGTATTTTGTTTTATAGGCAATTCAAGGGTTTTGTGGAATATATCTAGGTACTTCTTTCTATTTGAATACACGCATTGTTGTTAGTACTTGTAGTGTGTAAGTGAGAGTGTGTGTATATGTGTGTGAGAGACTGTTGGTTTGTGCGTATCTCCCAAGGTACTGGAGATAAGTAAATATTGTTTTAAGGACTTCTACTGTATTATGAAGTAGATGAGCCCGTGGTTACACCCGCGCTATATAAGGCTACTGCTCCGCTCCTGTGGCTCATAGCGTGATGTTATATAGCCTATAACCTTCCTCGATAAATAGGCTATTTAACCCTGAATTTTTTTTTCAAATCGGACCAGTAGTTCCTGAGATCAGCGCGTTCAAGCAAAAAAAAAATAAGCAAACAAACTCTTAAGCTTCATATATTAGTGTTAGATTAAACTTGTGTTGACTTTAAAATGTTTAAAACGTAGACACAAATAATACTTAGACTCAAAGTAACAGCATCAAGTTGTCGTCGTCAGTGAGTTTTTTCTTAGTTACTAATCAAAATATACCTGACATCCATTTCTTTGAACAAATAAGCCACTTTTTTCGACATTTAAGACATCATATTATTGCTTCTTTCGCCGCTTTTCTCCACCACAATAATGAGTCTGTATTGAATTGCTACGGCTGGAGAGATGTCATTCCTTGCTCTGTCTCCCGGTACCCATTTTGCACATTTTCGCGATATTTATACCAGAACATGTTTGTGTCTTCCAGGTACATCCATAAGAGTGCCAAAGACCTAGTCACTCTTTCTCTGTTTTAACCTACCAACTTTTTCTCCCCTCTATAACACCACAGTAAGTGTACAGAAAAATTGTGTTCATGGTTTTACTTCAGAATCCCCTTACATCCCTACTTTACACCCCACAAGTCGGTCCCACTCACATAAACGGTGTGACAGAAGGCGCCGTCTGCGAGTTAGCGCGTCGTGACAAACCATTAAAAATTCACGCATCAATCATTACGTGTTCACACAACGCTAGTTTTATTTCACTGCACAGTTGGACGGAATTTAGATGTTTATTTTGATGATGGTTATTTGGATGCTTGGTTTATTAAAATCATCTAAATACCGATTTTTCTGTATATGGCTCGCTTTAAACTATTTTGAATAAATGGTTACAACACTTTGATGTACAATATTTATGAATGAGTAAACATTATAACAGCATGGTGCCAGCCACAGACACCGAACATATTTTTTTTTAATGACGACTCCGGCATTACAAATATACAACCAACAGACACAACGTAAATCCAGACTCGAAACAACAATTAATAGATCACATAAAGTATTGTTTCATGTGGGGATCGAACACAACACCCGGCGTAGTGTCAGGTGGTGAGGCCGCCGCTTAAGCCACTGCGCCACCTGTGCAGTCGACCACAATCACGATAGCTGTCGCGTCGCTCGACGTCTTTATATTTGTCAGTAACCGCTCATTCGTTGTTAGTATCTGTACAATTTGTGTAGAAAATTTGATCGCGCTCCTAATAATTTATTTACGACGTAGATGACGTCGACGACAAGTCATATACCCATGTAATCTTTGTCGTCGACATATATATCCCATTTTTGCTGTAGTAAAATATAACCAGCATTTAATAAAATGTTTTAAAAAAATACTGACTAGTACTGAATATTGAGACACTCAGTACTGAGTGCATACCGAGTCTGAAGCGTTTGTCAAGTCGCGTTGCGACCGCGTTTGTATCAGGTTAAAGTATTGTATAGACAACATTATAATATCGATGGCATTGGTCGGTGGTCCGTTTACGTAAAGCCTCATTATCTGTTTATACCTTTAAACAACTAAAAAGCATGTTTGTTATCTTACGACTTTTCTTTATAATCTGCAAAATAAATGAACCGTTTTAAACACGAATGTTTTATTTTATAGCGTTACATAAATTCGCGAACGTGCTTCGATTTAGACGATCGATCGTTCTACGGTGATGCCGTGGTTCAATATACACAATGCACGTCCGTAGCTTGTTTGGTGTTTGTGTACAAGCGATCACCTGTTGTGCTTCACAATCGCGGCAATGTTCAAACAAGTTTATTAATTAATTTATTTATTAAAACTTCATACACGTCGAGTGTACAGGCGGACTTAATGCCATGGGCATTGTCTCACAGTCTACCTTTGAGTGGTGTAGAGAGAGAAAGGTAGGTGTATTGTATAGGTACTGAATCAGTTAGGTGAAAAAAATTCTTACATATAGAATATAATAAATATATACATATATAATTATATATAATATAACATAAATACATTATATATATAATAATATATACATATGCATACATATAAAAATAAACATATATATTAGAATATTATAACAAATAGATGAGATATTACAACTACTACACTGCTGCCTTAGCCAACAGGAGCTCCTTAATCATAGTCTTGAACTTGTACTTTGTATCAGACGTCCTGATCTCGAGCGGTAGGTCATTCCATAGAAGAATACATTGAATTGAAAACGAAGAGTGTACAAAAGCAGAATTGTGAGAAGGGACTGAGAGAAGAAGATTACAAGAGGAGCGAAGGTTTAGGTCGTGATTGGAACACAGGTATTGAAAGTGAGAAGTTAAATAGTCAGGGGAGGTATGGGACATAAGGATAGTATAAAGAGTAGTGAGAGGACGCAAGCTGCGTCTTTGACGAATGGGAAGCCACTTCAATTGAGAACGATAAGCAGATATGTGATCATACTTACGAAGACTGAAAATGAATCGAATGCAGTTATTGAGAAGACGATCAAGTTTATTGAGTGGATCTGCATTCAGGTCGTAGTAGCACACATCAGCGTAGTCGATCAAAGGAAAGATTAAAGTTTGCACAAGCATCACTTTAGTCTTGGACGGGAGAAAGTTCTTAAGGCGGTAGAGTGCGCGTAAAGTACCAGTGACTTTTTGACTTAACTGAGTTACTTGAGTTCGCCAATTAAGCGAAGCATCCGTATGAAGCCCAAGATTTTTAACAACTGGATACCAGTCCACGTTAGTGCAGTTAAAAATTATGTTAGGCAAAGATGAAACATCCAGTCTCTTTAGCATCCACTGGCAACCCAGGATAATGGCTTGGCTCTAAGTAGGGTTAACAGTTAGCCCGAATTTGTCACACCAATTTTGTATGGCTGCTAGGTCCTTATTTATTTTGTCTATTGCCACAGATACGCACTCCAGATTTTCTTGAGCATATATCTACAAGTCATCGGAATACAAGTGATACGCACACTGAAGATTTTGAGTTATGAGATTTATAAAGAGAGAGAATAAAAGAGGAGAAAGAATACCGCCTTGAGGAACGCCAGCGCTGAGATCACACCAACTTGCAGATGAATCGTCGATGCGGACAGATTGCTGACGACCTCGAAGATAACTTGAGAACCAATCCAGAGCTCCAGATTAATCGCCTCGGTGGAACACGATCGGGAATGACTCGTGGGATATCCGTATACTAAGCATCGGAGAGACGGAGAGCTTGGTACTTGGTACTTGGTAGCACAGGCTGTTTCCGCAACTCCACGTCCTGGCGTGTATTTTGCGTGTGGGTGGAAATGGTCTTGTCACTCGAGCCACCCCAGCTCTTCGAGGTAGGCCAGCAGATTCTTGATGTGGCCCACTGCTTCCCTCAGGGTGCTGTATCTGGTCAGGTACTGCTGCCTGTACTGTGCGACCTCAGGGCAGTCGAGGAGCGGGTGGGCTGCCGTCTCGTCCGCTGCCATACAGGCTCTGCACAGTGGGCTGTCGGTGATACCTATAGTATATTAGTGTTTATTAAAGAATCCGTGTCCTGTGTAGGCGGCCGTGACTGTCCGCAGTTGTTGTTTGGACAGCCGGAGGACTTGTTTGGCTATCTTACCGTCTACTGCGGGAAGAGCCTCCTTGGCCTGCCTACATGTTTCAGTCCCAATCCAGGACTGGTTGTGCTGGGTCCTGGTTCTATTTCTTACCAGGTTGCGATAAAAAGCAGAAGGGAGGGGAATAATGGGCTCGGGTCTCACCACCTTCAAGGTGGCCCCTCTTCTGGCAAGTACGTCAGCTGCGCCATTCCCTCTTGAGCCACCGTGGCCCTTGATCCATTGCAGTTTTAATTTGTTTAGTTTACCTACCTCTGTTAGTTTCTGGTGGCATTCTAGTGTGAGTGCCGAGGTGATAGTATGGCTTTTGAGGGCTGAAAGGACAGTCATACTATCTGAGAGGATCCTAATGGATCGTTCACTTACCTCACGTGTCATGATTGCTGTGGCAGCTAGGATTATGCCTTAACATTCGGCCTGGTAGACTGTGTTATAGGCTCGCAGCGGTGCTGCGATGTTGATGTTTAGGTCCTTGGAGAATACTCCTGAACCCGTACCTGTATCCATCTTAGACCCATCTGTGAAGATCATGAGCTCGTTGTGGTTAACCGCTCCTCCGTGTAGATCCTCGTACAGTTGGATTTTGTATTTCTTGTTGAAAACAAATTGTTTTGGTATTCGGTCGCCAATGGCTTGTGTTAGAGGAACCACTTTGAAGAGTGTATTTAAGTTGCTAGTGTGCGGTGTATTGGTGTCTTTCCAGAGCTTCAGAGCTCTTACCGCTGACATTGTAACTTCCTGTTGCATGAATAGGTGCAATGGAGGTTAGTCCAGTAACACCTCGAGTGCCGCTGTAGGTGTAGTTTTCATGTAGCCCGTGGCCGCTAGGCATGCAAGTCTTTGAAGCTTTTGAAGCTTGTTGGCGGCCATTGTTAGGTTGGTCCGAGGCCACCACACTACTGCGACGTAGCTTATCATCGGACGTATTATTGTCTTATAGAGCCATAAGACAATTTTGGGGGATAGGCCCCAGCGTTTACCTATCATCTTCTTGCACTGCCAGAAGACGATGCTGGCTTTACTGTCAAGAGTGGCACCCAGGTACTTTACCTCAGTAGACAGCTTGAGCTCTGTATTAAATAAACTGGGCATTCGGTAAGTACCCAGCACGCGTTTGTGTGTGAACATAACTAGTTCGGTCTTGGTCGGGATTACTGATAATTCGTACGCATTACACCACCACTCTACAATATGTGGGTAGAGCCTGTTGGGTAAGGTCGTACACTATACTAGTTACCTTGCCTGAGGTTAGAATGGTCAGAACATCTGCATATCCTATTGTGCAGAAGTATCTTACGTTGAGTTTGTCTATGAGTTCATTGATGACTAAGTTCCACAATAGCGGGGAGAGAACACCTCCCTGCGGGCAACCTTTAGTTATCAAGGCTGTCTGGGTGTCGCCATGCAGGCGCACCACCCGTTTGCTGAGCATGTCTTGGATCCACTGTATGAGCATCTGATCCACACCATGTCTGGCTAGGCTGTTTTTTATGCTGGAGAAGTTTGTCTTGTCGAAGGCTCCTTCTATGTCAATGAACACAGACAGATGAGAGATGACATATGCTTTTTTGTTGTATAGCAGCTTCTATCTGGTTCACGACCTGATGTAAGGCCGATTCCGTTGATTTCCCTGAGCTGTATGCATGTTGGTTGGCATGTAGGGGTAGGTGCTTAAGTGCCCCACTTCTTAGTTCCCTCTCGCAGAGCCTTTCCAAGGCTTTAAGCATGAAGGAGGTCAGGCTTATTGGTCTGAAGGACTTTGCATTGGTGTAGTCTGTTTTGCCTGGTTTTGGTATGAAAATTGGTTTATCTTCCCTCCATCTCTTCGGTACATATCTAAGGGCCAGGCTAGCCCTCATGATTGCCAGAAGTCTCTTACGAACAGGTTCACCCCCCATTGTAATAACCCTCGGAAGATGCCGACCAGTCCGACTGCTTTGAAGAGATGGAAGCTATCGATGGCCCATCGGAGTTTTTCTTCTGTGACCATGGTGTTTCCCTGTCTCCACTCATGTTCGGTAGCCACTGTTGGTGTATCGTGCCATGTTATTACCGGGGTGAGAACGCAGCCTGGGAAGTGTGTTTCGAGTAGGACGCGTCTTGTCTCCTCCTCTGATGTGGTGTATGTGCTATCCGGTCTACGAAGATGATGATTACGGATGATTACGGAGATGAAATGATTTTGACTTTGACTTTGAGAGTGACCTGGTGCAGCCGTTGGTTGCTGAGCCAGTAGTTGCCTTACCCGGTTTGCTTGTTGGCAAGATTCAATGCTCCCACAGAATTCCTCCATCCCATAGTGCGTCTGGATCAGTGACATTTCTTGTAGCTTGATTTGGCCGATTTATAAGCGTCCCAATCTTCGTCCGCGCTTGTGTTCATTGCCCTGTTTAAAGAACTTCTTACCTTCTTGTGCTTGCGTTCAAGCTTAGCTTGTTTACCTTGGGTTGAGGGTAGATTGGTTTCTGGGCAGGCTGCGTGGTAGACGGAGAGCATTGCGACCGATTGCTGTGGCGAGCGCCTGCGGTATAAGAATGTTCGCGCGTGGTTCGTGGTACGTGGTAGGTAATAATCCTAATCACACAGATTCACAGAAACCAATTGGACAACATGTCATAAACTCACCAGTATGTTCTATGTACTTGCGGCCAGTCGACCAAAAAGAAGTCATAAACATTATACACTCCACAAAAAACAAACATAGCAGCGGCTTAGATGACATACCACCTATATTATTAAAACAATGTGCAATGGAACTTTCCACTCCCTCGAGTCATTTAATTAATCAATGTTTTCAAGAAGGCAAATTTCCCGATTTACTTAAAATTTCATTGTTTAAACCCATACACAAGAAGGGGGACACTCTAACCCCAAACAATTATAGACCGATTGCTCTACTCCCGACATTTTCAAAAATCTTTGAAAAAGCAATGTGCAACCGTCTGTACGCATTTTTAGAGCGATACAATATACTAGACGATAGTCAGAATGGGTTTAGAAAACGTAGATCAACAACATTAGCGGTTTATAAGTATATTCAGAGAGCACTACAATACCTAAATGATAAGGAGTATGTTGTTGGATTATTCCTAGACATGACCAAAGCCTATGACAAGGTACTCTACAACATACTCTTAATGAAATTAAACGGTTGCGGAGTTAGAGGACCGGCCTACTCATGGTTTAAGTCATATCTTAATAATAGGATACAAATGGTACAAATTGAACATTTTGATACTCAAAAGAAATAAAATCTACTCGATCTCAAGTTATACATCTATCATGCTCAATTCCTCAGGGAAGCGTTCTAGGATGCATATTGTTCTTAATATGCATAAATGACTTGCCAAAAACCTTAGACTCGGGAAAATCTCTACCAGTACTTTTCGCTGACGATGTCTCGATTTTAATAAAATGCGACTACTTAAACTATAATAGTCAGATCCAAAACACTCTCCAATCTATTACACAATGGCTCCAAGAACATAATTTGAAATAAACACACTCAAAACAAAAGTAATGCAGTTCAGGTCATACAAAAAAACACCCCTTTTTCTACACATAACACACGAAAATACACTAATAGAAGAGGTCAACACTTTTAGTTTATTGGGTATAAATATAGACACACATTTAAACTGGAAAACACATATAGATCACATCAAATCCAAATTATCTAAATTTACATACGCTCTATTTCAAATTAAACACAGCAAAGACACACAAACAGCATTGTCGGCATACTACGCATATGCATACTCCTGGCTGAGGTATGGGGTCATGCTTTGGGGTAACAGTGTAAATGTAGAGGAATTATTTATAATTCAAAAGAAATGTTGTCGCACGAGTGATTGATTTCCACGGGGTAGCCGGGATCGATCACTCGCCGAGCAATTAAAGAGAGATAATTAGGTTGACTTACGGGAAATAAATAAAAAATATCAGCAGGAAAGTTTAAACTCGCGTTATAATTCCAGTTATTCGATACAAAAAAGAACTGACGGTTAAGGCTAACAGAAGAGACAATTATCCAGGGCGTGGTCGACGTTGGCACTTCACAGGTCTTCAGATGGTCTTGTACTCAACTCGGTGGTGCTGGCCGGAGCAAAAAGGGCCGAAGCCTCGTGTGTCCCCGGTATTTATAGGGCCGGCGCGGAGGGGCGCGAGGGAGCGGCCCACTGCTGTGCGTCACACGTAGCGAGGCTCGCGGCGCAGGGGTGCGATGTGACGTCACACACCCCACCCGTTAGGCCGGGATTTTCCCTAAGGAAAATTCCCTAGCCCAACGGGCGTAGCAGCCCTGAAGATACTCCCTGAAATTAGAGAAAACAAGGGCATGAGTACCTTGAACAAGTGACAACCCTATACGCTAATTAGGATACCTAAATAATAATGACCCACGCTTGCATTCTTCACGCGTACAACGGCAGTCTGAATTTGAACATAAACATTTATCATTCATAATTCATCACACATACCTACATGTAAATGCCGAGGCCAGTGTAATAGCCTAATATTAAAGATAACAATCTATGGAGAAGCGCTTAGGGTAATTATTAGGTAATAATGATTTGTAGATATAAGAAACTTGATCTAGCCCTTAGACTTATAAATCTTGGGTTCGGCCTTTGCCACTAGATAAGTAAACTTTTTGAATATAGTTAGGTATAACAACAGATTTTTCGTAAAGATGAACAAAAATAATACAAGCCGCAGACACGACCGGACCGCTCAATGTCAAAGGAAAGAAATTAATAAATATTTTGCTCTAATTAATAACTACAACACGACCAGTAAACACCTTTTGCATGTAAACAATGGTGAATCATTAGTTAGGCATTTATTTATCGGCGCGTCGCTGAGTGAACGCGCGTGCGTCATAACGACAACTAGGTGCGATCTAAATGGTTGGTACTATTCGACTGTTCCGAGCTCGCGACGCACGGTTAATCACCATGATCGTTTATAAAGTACCTATAATAACAATTTGATTATGGAATTTATACAGAATTAAGAATAACAACAGAACTTCAGAACAAGGCACGGCGAAAAACAATACGCCAATCAAGATGCATTTCAATAAATAGATTTGCGGAAAGAAAATACACATGCGAGAATTGAACTTGTATGCTCAGCTAATAGCGACCTTTTAACCACTGATCACAGGGTAAATAAACAATATATTTAGTTTATGATAAGTATTTTTTTAAAACAATGTTCAACATAACATTTGAGTACACAATTGCGCAGCAATTTGAAAAATAGTATTGTTTACGAGAGAAAAAAATATTTGCTACCCACCACAGAAAATATCAATTTATAGTAGGCACTACTACAAACGGTAATATAAATTAGAAACGTTCGTTTGAAAAAAATTACACAATGAATAGGTAGAAGGTATTCTTATTGTTGTTTTTATACTTTTATTATTCTTTGTAATTAATCAACTTTAAATCCTTGATGTGCCAATCGCCTAAAGGTTTTCCAGCCATGTCGTTAAGTTTGTATACTAGAGGTGATTTTTTTGAGGCAATCTTACATTTAATAAATTTAGGCGCCAATTTCTTGCTAAAGTATTTATCCTTATCACTAAGATGAAACGTTCTGCGCCAAACTATATCACCGACATTAAATTCTGCCTGTTTACGGCGAAGATTATAAGATGAACAATTTCGTTGGTGGGCCGACAACAGAGCTGAATATACCTTCTCGAAAATAGAAGATAAATAGCCTAAAGTTTCGGCATAGCCGTCCCGTGGTTCATGCACCATATCGGAATTAAATTCCTTATCAATATACTGAGAACCACATGTTATGACCTCCCTACCAAAAACAAGGAAATTAGGAGAATAACCAGTAACCTCACTAACTGCGCAGTTAAGGGCGAATTGAACTTTAGTGATTAGAGTGTCCCAGATTCGATGGTCAGATTCTATGAACGTTGAAATAGCTGTCATAATGGTTTTGTTGTAACGTTCAACTGAGTTAACGTGGGGAGTATACAACGGTGTAAAATGCAAATTTGGAATTTTATATTTTGACAACATACTTTTAAAGGTTGCGCTAATAAATTGTTAACCGTTATCCAAAACAATAGTAGATGGAATTCCATGCACCAAAAATACATTTTCCTCAAGAATTTTTGTTATCACTTCTGCAGTTGCCCGTTTAATGGGGAAAAGTAAACAATATTTAGAGAAACAACAACTGACCACAAATATAAAAGTGTTTTGTTTCCTGCTGGGAGGCAATGGACCAATCAAATCAATACTAATCGTCTGAAAGGGCTTTTGACATGATTTGGGTTTTCCCATTAGACCTAAATTTGGGTGATTTTGGTGTTTATGGGTGATACAAGGTTCACATGAACTGACGAACTTGACAACATCGGTGTACATACCAGGCCAAAAGTAATTAAGTGCGAGACGTTTGTATGTCTTAAAAATACCCAGATGTCCAGCAGTGGGCGAAGAATGATTCTCCCTTAGAATGTCATTTCTTTGGTCAGACGGAATAACCTCTTTCCATTGAAATTCTCTAGTGAGAGGGTTTAATGTTTTTTTAAAACAATACAATTTATTGTTTATTACTTGATAGTTAACAAAGGAAGTCGGAGAACTTAAACAGCCTTTATAGATATTTAAATACCAAGGATCATTAGTAGAAACTGGTAAATTCTGATTAGAATTAATATCTATATTTATATCATTAGCAATAGCAGAAACGGGTATAGAGCGAGACAGAAAATCAGGTAAAACGTTATCGGAACCCCGACGATGACGTATTTTGAAATTATAGGAAGATAAGCGAACTCCCCATCTGGCTAACCGGCCAGTAGGGTTTTTTAAGGTCAAGAACCATTTCAAAGCAGCGTGATCTGTGTAAACAATAAACTTTTTATCATTTTCAACATAACAACGCCAGTGTTCTATAGCAGATAGAACAGCCAGGGCTTCGCGCTCTGTGGCACTGTAATTTTTTTCTTGCTTAGTGAGTGATTTGCTATAGTACGCTATGACTCTTTCCTCACCATTTAACCTTTGACAGAGGATCGCGCCAAGTCCAAAATCGCTAGCATCTGAGTGTATTTCAAAAGGTTGCGAGTAGTCAGGACAAGCCAACACCGAGGAGGAAATCAAACAATTCTTTAGGTTATTAAACGCCTCATTAGCCTCTGTCGTCCAACAGAATGGAGGTGCGTTTTTACTTTGAGATGTTAACTTATTTAAGGGTGCAGCAATAGAGCTAAAATTCGATATAAAACGCCTGTACCATGAGGCTGCGCCTAAAAAACGACGTACTTCTTTTCTATTAGAAGGAGTGGGATAATTTTTCATTGAATTTACTTTATCCGGATCGGGATGCAATCCACTAGAGTCGACAACATAGCCTAAATATTTTAGTTTATCTCTAAAAAATTGACATTTTTCGAGATTAATTGTTAAATTAGCGCTTTTTAGTTTATCAAGAATGCGTAATAAAAGAGTAATATGCTCGTTGAAGCTGGACGTGATACAGATTATGTCATCGATAAAACAGAAAACCTTATTTTCAAATTCTGGACCATAAAATAAAATATCAACTAATCGTTGTTGAGTAGCTGGCGCATTCGTAAGACCGAAGGGCATTCTTTTGAATTGAAATGTGCCACGCGTAGGAATATAAAAGGCTGTTTTGCAACGGTCCTCTTCTTTAATTAATGTTTGCCAAAAAGATTTAGACAATTCTAAACTAGACAAGTATTTAGCATCTCTCAGATTATCTAAAATTTCCGAAATATAAGGCAAGCTATAAGCATCTTTTTTTGTAACGGAATTTAATTTACGACTGTCCAAACAGAAACGCAGTTCACCATTCTTCTTAGGGGTCAAAATGACCGGGTTTGACCACGGGCTTTCAGATCGTTCAACAACATCCTCTGAGAGCATGTCGTCAAGATGCTTTATTAAAATTCTTTGTTTATCGGGAGACATGCGATAAAATCTTTGCCGAATAGGGGGGCAATCACCTGTATCAATTGAATGAGAAATAATATTTGTGCAACCGAGACCCCGCTTCTCGTATGAAATATCGGTAAATTTAGAAATAATGTTGTCAGCGGTAGCTCTCTGGTCGACTGTAAGATGATCATAAGAAACAAGATGTGTAGGGGGAACTGCCTGCAACTCCATTACTTGAGCGTCAGACTTGTTCACAATCAAAACAGACACTAATTTGTTAGGAAATAGGCCAAAGCTTCGCCAAAAATCCATGCCAAGGATAAGGGAATTTTGAATCCCAGGTACAACATGAACTTCTAAGTTAATCAATTTATCCTGAAACTCAAAGGGTAGAAACACCGATCCCAAGGACTCAAATCGTTCGCCGCCAGCTGTTATTAACCTTAAGGTCCCACTTTGCGTGGGCTTGAACTCACTGGTGGGCGGGGCCAAAAAGCACGCTGTCTCACTTGACATCGTGCCCGAAAGAGATAGTATCAGTGATGAGCGGTTAGACGCTAGTCCTCACGCACGACGTCTGCTTTGCACCCACACACATAGTGCTCCGAACCGTTCCGAATAAAAACGAAATTACACGATGCACACATACCGTTTCGGTTGTTGCGGTGTGTGCCGCTCGACACTCGCGATATCAGCAGGTATCTACAAATTCGTACTAAAGTAGTGGGTACTGCGTTTTTGCTATATATTTGTATGGCTGCTAAGAGTGCGTTCCTATTATACAACATTATTTTTAGCATACGCGAAACCTGAATACATTTTGTTTAGAATCATTGTACGGTTAGCTATGTACCTATTGCCAAACTATAATATTATCAATGAGTGTAGGTACGTCATAGATAGGTAGCGCACGTTGAGAGGGATTGCCGTGTTATCGCGCCGCGTAATTAGCATATTTTTGAACGGACAACCAGGTAATTATAAATTTATGATTTTTCAAGATACAATTATGAAATTTTGAGATTCTTTACACAAAAATACAAGAAAATATAATAAAAAATAATATTATTGACTGCTTATTTTATTATGTTTAGTTTTCCTCGAATGATCTTGCAATTGCTGAGGAGTTTACGAGCGATGCCGTACTGACACATGCTTACTTGTTCATCGCGGTTTATGTCTGATTTATATGTTCCCAATGCTGGGACATACCTAGCCCTCATCTTTGTGAGAGGGAATGGTCTATGTAATCCTCCACGCAGGCTCTGTGCGGATTGGTCTATGTCCAATTGGAAGCTTTACCTAGGTACTCAATATCACTAAATACATATAAACACGTAACACCAATTTTTTTACGTGGTATAATCATCAATTTAGCCACAACACAACCACCCAGGGCAGGACGGGAGGGACTGACAGACTTGTACCTACTGACTAAAATCCACAGTGTCCTTCAATAGCCCTTTACGTTCCGGGGCCACAGTTGCCTGATGGTGATGAGATAGTCCTGCCTGTCCCCGGCAGGCAAATCAAAACACTTTTTTGTCTCACCAGAAATGGATAAACATCGGTAAAAAGCTCGTCTAAAAAAAGTCTAAGTGTTTAACTTTATTGTGGTAAGACGGCTAAAGTTTACATTTGACGGCACGGTTGGCGCAGTGGCTGAGCGCTCGACTGCTGCGCAGCGAGTCACGTGTTGGATCCACGGAACAAATATTTGCATGATCTGAAAATACACACACCAAAAAAAGTTTTTGATCACTAGGAAATGCTGATAATAAAAGAACATTATCAAGAAAAATCTTTATTGTGTGTTTTTACAATAGAATCTAAAAAACATAATATAATCAAGCCTAACACAAAATATTTCAATTTTTCAAAGTGGTCGCAAACTTAGTTGTTTTGGGTGTGGGAGTTTATGTATATATGAGTTTCAATGTTTGTAAACGTACCCACGATACCGGAGAAATTCCAAGAGTGGATCATAGTTTTGAAAAAATAACATTTTAGTATCCACAACGACAACGCGACGGGGCGGCGCAGCGCGGGCGCGGCGTCGTCGCTCGGTCCGTTTGTGATACTGTACTTGTATTGTAGGTGATTAGGATAATCCTACTACGCTGTGTCCAATATACTTTATATTTACGACATAATATACTTTCATCTTGTCTGCCGCCAAAGTTGTCAACTCCAAACATCGAATAAATAACTACCGACGAAAAACTAGGGTTGTCAATAGAAAAAAAATATATCCCTAGCAAATAAAATAAACCCTGTAATGAAAGATGTTTTTTTAAACGTAGCGCGTATGTAGGTATATGAAACGTAGCGCGAGTAACGGCAGATTGCTACAAGATTATAAGTTACTTACTGAAGGGTCCTTGCATATTTTTATTTAGTTATTGAAAGAGAACAAAGTAGTGTGTGTCGTTATAGCCGGATACGGCTAAGAGCACTATACTTTATTTATTGAATAAAACAAAGTAAACTGTTTTGTAAATATTTCTTGATTATTACATTGCTTTATAACATTTAAAAAAATTAAAATAAAAAATATTTTTTGAGCATTGAATTAGTCGTAACTATTCTTGGTTTATTCATTTATACACATATTTTTAAAATTAAAAAAAAGCAAATCCTACTTAGTAATACGGTTCCTCAGTCAGAATCCACAAGTTTGTACTTCAAAGCAAGTTGCTGGTGAATAATCCTCGTAACTAGGTTATGACTGTAAAAGACCTCACAGTTAGCAAGACGTGAATAACCAGAGATAATAATTATGTCTGATCGACTCACTCGGATGGTGTCAACCATACCGTCTTTCATAATATGTCTCCGGTAGCAATTCGTCTGCAGTTTGTAATTAGTGCCACTATAGTTCAAAATAAATCCTAATAAACAAAAAAAAAACATTTAGGCACAGGAGATCATCGGCTGCAGAATGGTTATATAAAATTTTGTGTCTGTAATAATAATTTATAATTACACCAATGATAGCCGAGCTCACCTTTCATATGTCGACAGCTTCGCGTGCTAAGTCAAGATATTTGATTTGTTTATCTTTCTTAGCTTTTACGAAGTTCTCGTCATGCGGGATGATAACATCGATTATCATTACGCGGCCCGGCCCTCTGATCTATCTATTACTGCTAAGCCAGGTTTATTGTCCTGTCAGTAATGAAAGGCAGATTCCAGTACATCATGACATAGTTTATCTCGAGAACTGGGTCGGGCACATACTTGTAATACGGTACCCTCAGAATCAACATTGTATTTCAAAGCAACTTGCTGGTGAACAACCCTGGTCAGTAGTTTATACCTGTACAAGTACTCCCCGTTAGCAAGATGAAAACAACCAATAAATCTGTAATTATAATCAAATTGACTTTGAGATCGTAAAGAAATAAAAATTCTATTTACATTACGCTAATTTTGTTTGTCCTTATGTTTTACATTCGATCTCTAAATGGTAGTTTGCGAGGGTAGCGGGGATCTATCAACTCCGGCAAAACACATTTCTGATAAAATGTTTCTAATTTTAAAATTTTGTCTGCCGTCCAAAACGCATCATCTCTTTCAATGATATCTATTTCTATGCCATTTGGAGTCCAAATAACAAAATAGCAAAACTTTCTTTTTGTAATCATTAGTTGGCCTTGAACTTGATAGTAATAATTATGTGTTTTTTTTAGTTTTAGACCATTTGTGGTTTCCACACAAAATGTAATCTTTTTTTGCCGTACTGCCTCCAGAGGTGTGAGGCCTGCTGCTGACGACGGGCATTTTATTTCAATGAGACTATCTGTCCCTAAAAGACCATCTGGACTCGCACCAAGGTATGGTTTATCCATACATATGAATAAACCACATGGTATTACTTTTTGTTTAGTTACATTTTCTAAATCTGCAATAGCGGTTGTCTCATGTGCCTTACCATATCGAGTCGCATCGTTCCCGGTAAATGTAGAATACAACATATTTTTTAAAGTCGCAGTACAAGGCGTAGAATCCTTCATCTTACATATTTGGCCGAACAAAGATGCGGTTATTCGTTTTTTGCGTTCCACGATCCACAAATCACAGTTGGACTGTGTGATAGTTTTCTTTTCTAACTCTTCAATTTCATTACTATTTAGTGATATGGAAAGAAGAAAATCATTTTTATTTTTTTCTAAAATATCGGGTGGCATATCGGGCTCTTGCTCCAAATCACCATAATGTTTATCGGCCGTTTTAAAACGCTTACTCCTTTTGGTACCGCGTGATTTAAACAGTTCCCTTCTCTTTTTATCCTGTGCTAATTTATTTTTCATTTTATTTACGTACTTGTCTGTATAGGAGTACGATGTTTCAGGGCATATAACTTTTTGTATTTTACTTAAAAAACTATAATCGTTTGTGTTGTAGTGCCCTACTGCGGAAAAACATCTTCCTTCGTACGTCCCTCTTTGCGTGAAATTAACTCGCTTGCCGGCAAGGAACTTTGCGATAATACTATTAAATTGTTCTGCAGCATTATTCGTCTCTTGAAGGAGCAAGCTTTCTGCATTTTGCAGAAGCCACCCAAGATTTTCAAAAATATCGCTCCAAATCCCGCACGATTTGAATTGTGGAACGAGATTTTCTTCGACCACTAATTTTTTGCAATAATATTCTTTGCAGTTATTATGACATCCGAATACGTGGCAAGGCCCATTCCGTAAGTCTTCTTGCAGGATTCTAACCTTGTCTGCTGTTTCAACCTCAAGTTTTTGCGCATTTGCTACTGCCCCAGTAACAGCGTTATTAAGTCGTCGTATTTTGTCTAAAAGCGCTTTACGTACAGATACAGGTACAAAGCCAACTTTATTCTGCGTTTTTTTTCCTATTTTTCTTAATTTGTTTGAATAATTACGCATCAAATGGTTACTGCATTCTATTTTTCTAATGTGAACGTGAGGTCCATATACCATTGCATCTCTAAGAGCATTCATTACACTGCTATCTCCATCACCAATTACTTTAGTATACATGAGCCCGTGCATCTCCATGCTCACTTTAAAACCATCTACAATGGCCGATGTCTCCATTTCGGTAGATGGACCCGAAAAGTTTTTAAAACACACATGTGTCGGAATTGAGGATTTTTTATTTTGAGCTATAGCACACACGCTACAATACGAATTTTTAACCCCAATGTACAGTACTTTTTTTGTACGGTGCCCTATGATACAACCTACACCAGAAAGTGAGTTAAAATTTGTACCATAACTGCGTTTAGCCCAGGAGCCGTCTGTAATGACGGTCACAAAAGGTACACCTTGTAGGACTTCATTGTTTTGCAGAGCCAGTCGTCTTTCTTCTGCACCTGCTTCTAGCATAAGCTGTAAGGCTATGTCCTTTCGGATAATGCCTAACTTTTTATTATTTTTTACATAATATGATTCACTCATATTAGGCAAATTTAAGCTAGCACACACTTCATCAAGCTGGCTCCACCCATTGCCAGTTTGTGTAATACCTTCAATTACATTTAAATTAATAGGTATTTCTTTACTTCCCTGGTTTGACTTCTGAGATTCAATGTTTTCTATTTTATTGCAAAATTTGAACTTGAAAACAAATCGTGAGTAAAATCCAATTCTGTTTTCTTTGATAAATTCCATGTGCTGAAAATTACATGTAAATGGATCATGACTAATATTTTTCAATTGCTGAAATAGATAAGCAATATCCACTATTCTATTTCCATCTAAAGTCGCACTATCCTGACAATTGGCGGATTCAAAAGAGAAATCGTAGTTGTCTGAAATCGATTCCGAATCACTGGATTTGTTATATTCATGTGTTGAAATCGAATTTGATTCTTCCTGTGTGGTTCTGCAAACACGTAACTCAATTACAATATGCATAAACTATCAAAAATTCATTTTACTAGCAGTGGCTATTACGGATTCCATACTTACAAAAACGGCGTGTTATGAGCAAAATCAACCTCTGATTCGATGATATCCCAATCAGTTTGAGTTAGATTGACTCTGGGGCTAGTCTGATCATAAGGATCATTTTGTACACGTACATTTTTACACCGTAAAGCCTTCTCTGGTTGTAAAGCTGTCTCATGTACTTGTGCTTGAACCACAATTTGTTTAAATGACTCACAAGGAGACCTAAAAGCAACATAGGTAACTAAGATGAAGTTAGACATAAAGAAAGAATCAACAATTCAAAACCTCAACGAACACAGTTGGTTGCCGAATTGACCTAAAATTTAATAACTACGGTACATAAAAAACTACTTACGATAGGGGTGTGGTCACATGAGAAATATCCGAACTGATCTGTTCACTAGCGTCACTTACTACAGGTAAATCACGTTGTGCAAACATTGTTTCATGAACTTCTACTACACAGGTATCTTGCTCGAATGCATCTCGCGTTGATCTAAACATGGATTTTACAAGGTTAAATTATCAAGCAAAACTACGCATCGCCAACATAATAAAAAAAATTTCGAGTTATCAAACATAACACTCAAAATAATTCTTACGGTTGAGACGTATCCAGTATAGGAGCAATATTTTCTTTATTCATGAACCATGCACTCAATGCTCTCTTGAATTTTTTTTTGCGTGGGGCACTTAGTTTTAGGCGCCCTTTTGTTCCCATTCGCCAATCTTTTGTATCTGTTCCATAAAAATAACAGCAATATAAGAAACCTAAACACTAAAATAATTTGTTTTATGAAAGTAATGCTCTTATTAATGTGTACTTAATTTTTTTGTTATTGACATTAGATTATTTTAGGCAGTATTCTAAAGACGTGTAAGGCTTCTAAAAATGCAGACATGTACCTAATTTTTATCGAAGTAAAGAAGTAGGTGAAAAAAACTAATATAAAAAGTCACATAATAATTTGTGACAACCCTCGTACATCGATTCGGACACGAGTTTGAAGCACGTGGCGAGTCCCGATGCAACACGTCGCGGCGTTTGATACCTCAGCATGATGTTCAGCTGATGCCAATTCAAGAAATGTAGTACCTAAATTGGTACCTATACATAATAATACAATATAGAACTAGGTACACACATATTTTTTATGGTGTTAATATTTTCAAATGAGTTCTTTCGCCCTAGGTGGATCAGAAAGAACTGTCAGACTAGTACTGACTAAAATCCACCATATTCCTTCTATTTCCCTTTACGTTCCAGGGTCACAATTGACTGAGTCCCGCAACCCCAGAAATATCGGTACGGTACGTTATCAATAAGGTACCCCGAGTGCTACAAGCTCAATATAGGTAATTACCTAATATAATTACCGTGCCAGAAGTGCCGCAGAAGGGTTTTACATAATGAACTAGCTTTTCCTCGTTGTTTTACCCCTGCTGCTCGGCTCGTATTGATCATAGCGTTATGAGTACGTTCGATAAATGGCCTATCCTATCTAACAAAAAAAAAGCACCTCTAATTGGCCTAGTTGAAAACAAATGATTTGATCCAAAATATTTTTTTCAATTCGAACCTGTAGTTCCGGAGATTAGCGTGTTCAACCAAATAAACAAACTCTTCAGCTACATAATACAATTATGTTTTGTCTACGCTAAACCAGATAAGTACACCTGTCTAATGTCTATTATTTTTGTGTAAAATATCTATCCGCGATGCAGACGCCGCGCGCCACCGCGTGCCGCCGCCGCGCCTGCGCGTGACTAGTGTCTACACACACACGGACGGCGGACGTAAAACATCGTGGCGGGATTTTATCTTTCAAGGAATTTTCAATTTTTGTTGGTTAGCCGAGAGTAGAAAATCAGGAGATTTTTCGACGCTCTGCGATTCTGCTGGATTCTCAATCGCCGGCACAATACAGAGTGTTGGATATCCGTTACGGAATGAAATAATAATAACCGAATGGACTTGCCCTTGAAAACAGCGGCGACCCGGACCGTAAGGTGCTATTGACGGACATCGTGGATTTTAATCAGTACAAGTGGTACAAGTCTGACAGTCCCTCCCGTCCCACCCTGGGTGGGAGGACTCATTTGATGAATTTACCACGTAATAAAAAGATCACTAAATAGATAGGTGAGTAGGTACTGTAAAGAGTTATTACTAAAACTCTTTAGTAATGTGCTGCTGGCGGGTGTGAAAAGAAATAAATGGTTCGAATATTCTGAATGATATTGTTTTTAGACAGATGTGTCATGTGTCATCGTGGAAAGAAAGCTTATAAAAATATAAGGATTGCTGTATCGGCCGTGTCCACGTAAACACTTCGATGAATACACGCTGAATCCCGTACCACGGTGTATCTCTGGGCTCCCCCCCCCCCCCGTCACAGTACCTAGAGATTAGTTGTAACAAATTATATGACTTACCCATTGTTAGTTTTAATTTGTTTACACCTGTTCTTCAATGAACCAACACAATCTTACTGGCACTAAAGCACATAGGTAGGTATGTGACTAAAGTCCATTCAAAACAATTACAAAATAATAAATTCGGAGTCCAAGCAATGCCAAGTCAAACAGATAAAGTAGGTAACGAAATCCAAAGTTCAAGCCAGGGGTCAATTTAGAGTAGTAACATAAAGCGTAGATAATATAGGTAGTCAACATACACGTCATACGAACGATGTAGGCCGCAGTAGACTGAACCAAACTCAGACAGCCGCGCTCGGCGCCGTGACACGTCTGGTTCATGTGTGCGTGCGCGTCGTCCCCCCGCACCGCAACCGGGGTAACTTTATTCAGTGAGATGCACGATAGTTCAGAGTAAAAGGCGCGCGTGATAAAATACAAAAAGGCCTTTGGAAGAAGGGGTTTTATGAAAAAACCACTGCATCAATCAATTTTAAATAAAATTTATTGAATTCTTCGAGAAATTTGCTGTGTCGGTACAGGCTTCGTTTTTAAAATTTGATGCTTCTTTTATTTCTAATTTACGCTCAAAGTTGTGTTAAAATTAGCCAAAAAAACGAAACTTTAGAAGCTCGTAACTTTTTATTGGCTTATTATTTTACAATTCTGCTTCCGTACAGACAAAATTAATAATAAGACAAAACGATATCATGTTTAACTTTGGATGTATATAGTCAAATAGTGGAGTAAAACCCCCCCGAAGTTTGTATGGAAAAAATGTTGACTTGAGTCGCCTTAAAGGTTTCGATTTATCCAAAACATCGTCTTTCAAAAATAAGTTATGCAAATTATTACCTAAAATTGTAACGCAAGATCCAGAATCTAAAAGACCAGTGGTAGGTATTCCGTTTAATTTAAGGGTAACGTAAGGTAAATATTCTACTTTAGAATTACGGATTGAGGATATATGATAGCTACTAAAGAATTTTTTTTTAAAGTCCAACCAATTATTCTACTCTGTTTTATTACAATTAGTTGTATAATTTGATTTTCCACAATCCTTGTTAACTAGTTTTCTGAAACTGTAGGGGTCGACTTAGATTTACAATTGGGGCAGTCTGACACCTTGAAACCATTTGTACCGCACTTAAAACAGATTAGGTAGTGTGGTTGACGGCAATTACGTAATGAGTGCGAATTGCATCTACAACGCACGCAAAAAAATTTATTTATATTAGAAGTACTCGATACGGCGTTAACTTGTGGTACAGACTTGTATCTCGATGTATCAGCGACAGAGTTATATTTATTGATGTGATTATGATTGTAAACATTTTTGTTTGAAGAAAAATTAGAAAACGGATAATTATACGCTAGATCAGGTGCTACGGTATTCTTTGAAACTTTAGGGGGTTCAGAAAATTGCTTACTGCGACTTTGGTAATTTTCGAAAAGACGACAAACTTCGACCAGACTATCAACATCAACAACCTTTGCATTGAGCAGACAATTAGTGTAACAAGGTCTAATATTATTTAGCAAAATTTCTAGCTTCTCCGAATCAGCGATAGGAGAACTAAGTCGCGAAAACAGACCGTGCATTTTTGCCACGTAAATAGTTATTGATTCGTTTTTGCCCTGTGAGCGCTGACGAATCTCCGTCATAAGCCGATAATCGTAGTTATGCGGACTAAAATCTCGTTTCAAAAGTTCGCAAAGTACTAACCAAGTCTTTACATTATTTTTAACAGAACGATACCAAACTAATGCGTCACCCGAAAATATTTCAAAAGCGAAAGACAACATCTTGTCGTGAGGAATAGATCTACAGGACATAAATTCATAAATTTTTTCAATAAAGGATCTTACACATGATTTACCGTTAAATTTGAATTTACCTAATTCCGAAAAAAGCTTACGGTCGTAATTATAGGAAGTGTTTCCCTCTGCCACCGAGCAATCCGACCGCGAATTACGGCTCGTGATTAATTGTAATTTCGCATATAAGTCATTAAATTTATTCCACACAGACTCAATTTTTTTAATATCAAGACTGCCGGTATCCACCCTATTCAGTCGATGAAAACAATGGTGTAGCACGGTTTCGACCTTCTGTTGAAGCTCGGAAGTATAGTTTGCTTCCAACATAGATAAGTGTTTATTTGATCTTAATAACGACTTTTCCACTTCTGCCACATCCTCCTCTGGTGGGAAGGGTGAAGATAATATATCCTCTGAGGGAGTTTTAACTGAAAGTTTAGCGATTTGTTTGCGGGGATCGTCAGGCTTTGAAACACCGCGTATTGTGGTCTCATATTCTAATTCCGCTTTAGTTAATAATGAGAAATTTATAATGTAAGCCATCATTACAAAACAATAATAGAAAATCTAAGTATTTACGCCGGCACTTGAAAAGAAATTAAATATCGCCAGAAAATCGAATACCGTGCTAAAAAAAGCTGAAGTACACTAAATTATACAATGGTGTGATGATTGGTCAAGGAAGAAAAAATTTCTTAAAGGTCACTCAAAGGTTGAATCACAATATTCTTTTGCGAACCCGTGGCTCGTTAGTTCAACGGCTAAGCGGTTAGAACCGGTTGGCGGCTCGACACGCTGCCCGCGGTGGAACGTGATTTTAGACCGACGTTAATTAAATCACCGTTATGTTATTTACACAGTTAAATTGCTTATGGCCACCCAAAATAGATAGAAACTGTACCTGTACGCAATTCACCACACCAGAATATATGCACACACAGGAGAAAAATATACAAGAGAAAAAGAAATTATTTCACTCACCTGTAAAGTGCCAACTTACGTTTTAAAAATTATATATATAATATAATTAAAAATTCTATTGGGCGCCAATGTCGCACGAGTGATTGATTTCCACGGGGTAGCCGGGATCGATCACTCGCCGAGCAATTAAAGAGAGATAATTAGGTTGACTTACGGGAAATAAATAAAAAATATCACCAGGAAAGTTTAAACTCGCGTTATAATTCCAGTTATTCGATACAAAAAAGAACTGACGGTTAAGGCTAACAGAAGAGACAATTATCTAGGGCGTGGTCGACGTTGGCACTTCACAGGTCTTCAGATGGTCTTGTACTCAACTCGGTGGTGCTGGCCGGGGCAAAAAGGGCCGAAGCCTCGTGTGTCCCCGGTATTTATAGGGCCGGCGCGGAGGGGCGCGAGGGAGCGGCCCACTGCTGTGCGTCACTCGTAGCGAGGCTCGCGGCGCAGGGGCGCGATGTGACGTCACAATGTGTTAGAATACTAGCGCATATAGACAATACGCAAAGCTGTAAACCTTACTTTACTATACTAAATATCCTAACACTACCATCAATATATATACTCGATATATGTACATTCGTTTTCAGACACAGTGAGTCCTTTAATAAAGTGAAAGACATGCACAATTTAAATACACGCCATAAAGACAGACTACACTTACCTCCTTCAAAAACAAAAATGCTCAACGAGAGCCCATATTACATGGCTGTTAAGATATTTAATAAATTACCTAAATTTATTAAAGAAGAAAAGCTTGAAACAACATTTACTAAACGCCTCAAATTTTTCTGATCCAAATATGCTATTATTCTGTTACAGAATACCTAAATAATAAATGATTAGAATTGATTTGTTAGAGACGTAATAATAATAATAGTAATATTTATAATCATAATAATAATATAATAATAAAGAAATTTACAGGTAGACTTAATCAGATTTTAAAGACAGAGTTATCAGCAAGAAATACAATAAAGGCTATCAATACATACGCAGTACCCATCCTGACATATTCTTTTGGTATCATTAAATGGACTGTTACAGATTTAGACAAGCTTAATAGAATTACTAGAACTACTTGCTACAAAAATCATATTCATCACATCCACTCAGCCACAGAACGGTTTACTCTTAAAAGAAAAGCAGGCGGGCGAGGCGTTATAGATATTAAAAATCTACACAATAAACAGGTCCAAGACTTACGAACCTACATGCTTAACAAAACCACAGACAGTCACATACATAAAGCTCTTACACTCCTGCCTACATCAGGAACTCCACTCAAATTGAACGGCGACCCTATTACAAATGATAAAGTAACTGACGAACAAAAAATAGCAAATTGGAGACAGAAAGCCCTACATGGCAAATACCCTAATTTACTGCAACAAGATCATATAGACTGTGAAGCATCTAACGCCTGGCTGTATAGAGGTAATATCTATAAAGAGACGGAGGGATTTATGGTCGCAATCCAGGACCAAATAATAAAGACCAAAAATTATCAGAAATATATTATGAAAGATCCTAGTATTACATCAGATCGTTGTAGATTATGTAACACGCAGCAGGAGACAATAGACCACATAACAGGCGGTTGCCCATTTTTAGCGAACAAGCAGTACACAGATAGGCATAATAACGTAGCTAAACAAATTCACCTACAATTGGCACAAAAATACAAGTTAATAGATAAAATAGACCCATACTATAAATATAAACCAAAACCAGTATTAAATAATGAAATAGCCAAACTATACTGGGTTCGGGATATTATCACTGATAAAACAACACAAAACAATAGACCAGATATCACACTTACTATCAAAGAACAAAAAGTAACATACCTAATAGACATATCCATACCCAATTCAGAAAATATTAAGAAGAAATACACTGAGAAAATACAGAAATACATACCCTTAGCAGACGAAATTCGCCAAACGTGGCAACAAAACACCGTCCAAATAATACCAATAATAATCTCTTCCATAGGACTCATACCTAAAACACTACATACCTCTTTAAAAGAATTAGATATACATAAATCAACATACATAGGTCTACAAAAATCAGTCATCATCGATACATGTTCCATAGTCCGGCGATTCCTAACATCAACAACACAAACACCAACTTCTATAGATAACGAACCAACCCACTTGGTGTAAACCCGTGATAGGTTCGTCAAAATACCCAGCGAAAGCTGAGATTCCAAATGGATTAAAGTACACATAATAATAATAATAATATATTCATAATAATAATAGTAATATATTCATAATAATAATACCTACATGTCTAAATAATACGTATATGACGAAGCTCTTGATTATACGAGCTGATTTATTTTGACATATTTTAAATAAGGACATAATTATTTATTTTCTTGTATTTTCTAATTCTATATGGATCTATTAATACTAATTCTATGTTTCCTAATTTCAATAATCTATACTATAATAAAATTGTAGAGGTGAAAAAGTCTGTACATTAAAGATATTTTGACGAAAATTAGCTAAAAAATCTAGGAAAATGCTAAAAAGCAACACTTAATAATTTTTTTAATTTATGTCTGTCTGTCTGTCCGACGTCTTTCCCTATATTGCTAAAGATCTCTAAAATGGCGAAATTGATTTTAATAAAACTTACATTCATGTACAAAAGATACTCAAACCTATAAAATAGTATATGTTACATCACAATCGGTTGAGTGGTTTTCGGTGTACAGCTTGACCTCTCCTTTGTACGTAGTCCCAAGCAAAACAGGGATCATCCAAAACTGGTTATATATGTGGGGCCATCTATGATCATTATAAATTTGTTAGTAAAAGTATAGTTAGTCTAAATAGATACCTTCAAAGTGTTTTATGGCTATTTACCCGACTTTAAAAAAGGAGGCGATTCTTAATTTCGTCAGTTTATTTTTATGTATTTTTGATAAATAAATTACTGGAACCGAGCATATTTATAGTTATCCTTCCGACCGATAGATGTCACTATTTTCAAATAATTTTCTTGCAAAATAAATGTTTCTTGCAAAAAAGACAATAATTATGTGTCGGGTATCTTTCTGTTATTTAAAAATTAATAGAGTATAATATTCGGCACTTTCATGTACAAAAAGTCTCTGTGTCAAAATTCATTACAATGTCCACTTAATTTAAACGGTCAATCTCATTTATTTTAAATTATTATCTATACTATAATAAAAGTCAAAGAGCACTTTGTAAGTATATTGAATATTTTTGCGAAATTTCAATTGGATTGTGACATATTATCGATATAGAACATAGAACACAAAACCTTTTTTAACCGACTTCAAAAAAAGGAGGAGGTTTACAATTCGTCGGAATCTTTTTTTTTTTATGTATGTTCCCCGATTTCTCTAAGACGCCTGGACCGATTTCGAAAATTCTTGTTTTGATTGAAAGAGTATACCTTCTAGTTGGTCCCATGATCATCAGGTCAGGATCTGATCATGGCATCCTGAGAAATCGAAGGAACTCTTCAAATTTTATAAGCACACTTGAAGCGATTTGACCGTAACAACCCAATGCCGTCGAGCTTGGGCTCGTTTGAGTCGTCTTTTACATGGACTTTGATGCTAGATGATTTCCATGGTCTGATGATAGAGTTCGAAGGTAACCAAGAGATCTTTGTGATACAATAACCCAATCTCATCGAGGTTAAGGTCGTTTGATTCGTCTGTACATGGACTTTGGTACTGGATGTTTTGCAGGGTCTGATGATGGAGCAGGAAGGTTGCCATGGGATGTTTGTAATACAAAGATGCAATCCCATTGAGCTTGGGCTCGTTTGATTCGTCTTTACATGGACTTTAGTGCTGAATGTTCACCAAACTCTGATGATGGAGCAGGAAGGTAGCAATGGTATATTTGTAATAGGTACAATTACGCAATCCCATCGAGTTTGGGCTCGTTTGAGTCGTCTTTACATAGACATCGATGCTGGATGATTTCTATGGTCTAATGATAGAGCTGGAAGGTAACCCAATATCATCGAGTTTAGGGTCGTTTGTAAGTCTTTACATGGACTTTGGTACTGGATGTTTTCCAGGGTCTTACGATGGAGCAGGAAGGTGGCCATGGCATCTTTGTAATACAAAGACGCAATGCCATTGAGTTTGGGCTCTTTGGATTCGTCTTTACATGGACTTTAGTGCTGAATGTTTACCAAACTCTGATGATGGAGCAGGAACGTGGCCATGGGATCTTTGTAATACAATAACGCAATATCATCGCATTTAGGCTCGTTTGTTTTGTCTTTGGTATTGGATGATTTCCGAGATCTGACGATGGAACTGAAACGAACATGTTTAGGCTATTTAGTTGAAAACAAAAAATACTTGAAATTGCCAGAAAGGTACAGGTCTACATTTCAGAATTGAGGCACGTAAGGAAGGCCTCCCCATCATGTACCACCTACACTATCCTATGTACCACCTATTACTATTTTTTATTAGTATACCACTAAAAAGCAAAAAATAAAAAATATTTTTAAATAAAAACAAACCAACTTCAAAAAACACTAAGGAACTAAAAAACAAAAAATAATTGGTTTTGGAGCAAACATTTTTGAATTCGGTGCCAAGCCCTTACGTAAAAAGTTACTAAATTACAAACAACGTATTCTATCAACAACGAAAGTTATATAAAAATGTGTAGAGGTTTATAGTCAGATCAGAAATACTTTGCTTGGCACCGACTCCAAAAATGTTTGCTCCAAAACCAATTATTTTTTGTTTTTTAGTTCCTTAGTGTTTTTTGAAGTTGGTTTGTTTTTATTTAAAAATATTTTTTATTTTCTGGAATTATTGTCTGTCTGTCTGTATGTTTGCTAAATCATCACGCAATAACCAGTGACCGGATTTCGATGCGGTTTTCATCAATATATTGCCTGAAGATTCGATTACAATCTTGGACAACAATCATCACGCTATCACCTATGGGGGCCTAGCAGAGTCATTCAATAAATGTAATAGACTTGAATTCAAGCAGCACACTAAATTGTTTGTATCGAGATAGTGAAAAACAGTTTGTGTTTTTAGTTAACATTTAGTCTTTAGTTTATCAGAATCTTCGATCAAAATCCATTTATTCTATCAAAAGTTATCGCAATTTAATTTAAAATATAAATATAAAATATACATATAATTATCCGCATTGGTTATCAAGTGATTCGGACTCAATTTGGGCAAAAATCTGTTTTAACATCTTTTCCAATATTTATATTGTCAACGCTGGATTAAGATCCAGCGCTGACAATATAAATAGTAATCGGTGTTAAGACACCGATTTTTAACTTTACCAGTAGAGCCATCTAGGGGTTATAAGCCATAAGGGTTCATCTATTACTTAAAATTATTATTTAGTGGTACTTTGCCGACTAGCTGGATTACAACACTCGATATTTTTATGTTGTGCCTATGTGTTGCATATTCTGAATTACATTATTACTGCAAATTTTAACCAACAATTCGATCAGTTGCCGTTCAGTAGTTTTTGCGTGTAAGAGATAAGTACTAATGACAAACATCCATCCATAGGTACCTACGTATTACAAAAGCGAAAGTTGGTAATGATGTACCTATTCCATCCTCACAAACTTTCGCGTTTATAATAGCTGTAGGAAATAGGGCAGGATATTAGTACGGAAGGATAGGGTTTATAACTTTTATTTGATAGTGCGTAGGTACGTACATACCTAATTTTAAATGTTTCCACTGAATTTGATTATACCTATGTCGATTCAGTAGTCCTTATTTCATCAAAATCCCTTCATTCAATCGCATGTTCGTAGTATCATATAATTTAATGGGATATCATACAAAAGCTAAGTAAGCTTTGTTAAACCTTTGTAAAAATGCCGGTTTATAAGACTGATCTACCATTTCCTGGCATATCACCGAATGGATTGATTCATAGCAACAAAAGTTCAAATTATATTGTTCGCAATATTTATACTGTTTGTGGAAAATCTTAACATCGACTTTTAAAAAATGACGTCATTTGGTCACTGCCATTTAGCGTTACTAATTTAAGGCACTTAAAATCTGCTTTCAATGATTGCTACTAGATATCGTTGACTAAATGACGTCATTTTTTAAAAGACGCTGTTAAGATTCTCCGCTATCACTAAGGTAGCAGGTACAGGTGACTACTATTATAGTAGAGTACCTAAGTAAGTGGGAGTTTCATCAACAGATCATTATGTTATTTTACATTATCAAGGTAACTGAAAGGTATGATATTTAAAGGATATCGACAATATCGACTTCCACGCGGGCGAAGCCGCGGGCACAGCTAGTGTTATATAAATTACCTAATTTCAATAATGTTATATATTATAATCTTCAATTAATTGTACTACGGACTACCTCTACAACTATTGACTGTACATATATAACAATTATAACAATGTTTTCTATTTACTTATATTATAATTGCTAGTCAGCTCTCAATATTGCTATGCTTGAAAAAGGCGCTAAGTCTTAAGCACATACCATTGTATACCATCACCATGTACACTTAGTTTTGCAATAAATGATTTGAATTTGAATTTTGATTTTGAATTTGGTTAATGCGACAATAGTCAGAGTGTGAGGAGAGGAGAAGTCTGCGGCAGTAGCAGGCGACCAAGAAGTCAGGCATGCTCGCCGGTTTCCATAGCAGCGATTGGCCGCTACGCACCGAAATGCACATTAATAATACTACACAAATGGTGTTATGGTTGAAGCAGCCGCTTAGCCGTTTGACACTACGTCGTAGTGTTGTGGTTACAATCCACACACAGGATAAAACTTTTCGTCATCTACGATCTTTACGATCCAAGATATTCTAAAGGATTCTATAATGATTCGCATTTTTATGATGAAACAAGCAAAGATACACTGATAAATCCAACTCAAGCCACTGTGATCACCTACAGAATTAGCACTACGATTGTTTCGCCTTCTTTGTGTTGAAATAAAAGCAATTTAAGTGCTTTGAAACAATCCTTTGCCAAGCCATACTGTCTGTGAATGGTACTATTTCTACTATAATACGCCAAAAATCAATCCATCTGATGAACATCACTATGAGAAACGTACAAATATTACGGCACCATAAATAACATAAATAATATTAAAGGTACGTGAAATGATTTCAATTAAACCTCGCGAAACAATAAACAATAATAAGTTTATGACGTAGGTGACATAAAAGGAATAGTTGTTACGATTAGAGTGTAGTCTTCCAGTTGTAAGAAACATTCCTCGTTTCTTTTTTTTTCTGTGTGTCGCTAACTGTAGGGTCGGATTTTTATTAAGACCGCCGATATAATCTAACGAGTCTTGTCTTGAGACAAGAGAAGAAGCCGATGGCTACCGTAGCGCACTGTTGTACACGCCGCAGCGGGCGGTCACCCATCTGTGGTGATTGTGTTTCAACGTAGGCACTTTATGAGCGCTTAATCTTCACTTGATGCCAGTGGCGTAGCGTGGGGGGGGGGCAGGGGGGCCATGGGCCCGGGCGGCACATTTAAGGGGGCGGCAAAATAGGCCGCGAAAAACAAAACATACTATGCCCGCGCACTTACTCGGTCCTAGTAGGACCGCGCGGCAGCGCGGGCGCTGTAGGAACTAAGCAGGGGCGAGGTGAAGTTGAGTCCTGTTGAAGTTAGCAAGCACCGAGCTTTACCGAACAGAACAACAATCGAAAACAAAATCATCTTCATTTTCATTACGTGAAGACTTTTTTCGGATATGGGTGTTTTTTTAATTTTGTCACGGTAATCCGTAGTTTTTTTAAATCAATTCTTTAATGGGTTGTAAATTGTAATATGCCGGTGATCTGCGAGCGTGTTATGAGTAATTTATTAAACCATATTATATAGTGTATCCATATATACAGTGGCTTGGCCCTGATATGGATTAATAATGGCTGTGTGCGAAGTGTGCGGCAGTAACAGATCTACGTTTTTTCGAACCGGGGCAAGTCTTGATAATGACGCCCCCACCCAAAAGTTTTCCAACTAGTTCAGATTTTTCAGTCTATGTCATGACATGATTTTGGCGCCCCTATGACACTGCCGCCCTGGGCAAGAGCCCCGGTTAACCCCACGTAGATCCGCCCCTGGTATGCTGCGTTTAGAGGCGCCAGAGCAATAAGGCCGCCGCGTGCCTATGAAATATTATTTTTGATTTGCTTCTAACTACTACATAATCTTTATTGTTGAATAGGGAAGAAGGCAGGTACAAGTCTCCCAAGACAATAGTCACACCTGCGGTTTAACTTTAACCTAAGCACTTGAATTTGGACTGCAATTTTTATGAGCTTTGCGTTAAAATCAAAGCCAATTATTTCACATATTACAAACGCCTCCTGCGAATTTTTGGACGCAACCACGTGGGACGTGACGCGGTTTTGTCCATAAACTTACAGATTTCGCCTTCGTCAACTCCTTATTATTGCGATGATATGGAGTAGGAGTAAATGCTATTAACCGTTGACTGGCAGCAACGTCACCGGTGCGAGAAGCTACGGCCTTTTCCCCTTCATCAAGACTAACGAGGCTACCAAAATCAATTATACGATATACCTTGCGACCTAAAACGAACGTAATCTACGGCAAGAGAACACCTCGCCGAGCTTGAGGTAGAATTAAGTCACATAAAGTGGTACATACTGGGGTTAACAGAAGTCCGAAGACAGGGGGAGGACATAGTAACTCCTAGAGTCAGGTGACTTTTGCTACCATCGATAAGGTGACCTACTCTTGAGGTGGCGTCGATTTCCTGGTCAGGATGGACAGTTTGTGGAAGTCGGTAGTGTGTCGACCCGGGTAGCGTACCTCGTACTTAAACATACCAAAAGGGGCGGCGTAAAGGTGATGATACAATAAAATTATATGCGCTGAACTCAACTCACCCTGACGAGATGGTTGAGGCCATGTACCAGGACACTGTTAAGACAATAGTAAGTACTTCAACGCGAAAGTGGAAGTACAAGAAGGCGGCGAAACGAAAATCGGAGCCCACGGCGTGAGGCACGAGAATCATAGGACCAAATGCTAGTTAACTTCCTCGTAATGAACTTTTGCAAAAAAAAAGCCTCACAGGCAGTGCATTTGGCGAAACCGAGATAATGTGTCAAACAAGGTGAAAGACTACATCACGACGGACCGAAAGCACACATTTAAAGACGTTGATCAATACGATAAACACCTGAAGAGATCGCCGACGAGTACGAGGCTCTCTTAATATAAACCTCAGAACTGAAAGGGCCCAGTCAATGAAGCCTAACCTCAGACTTATATTGCCCCTCCCACCGACAGCATTAAGCAGAAGATGGCCACAGTGGATTCGTATCGAAAGATCTGCTCCGTATAGAGAAAACAAGGAGTCTAAACTGCCAGCCTAGACTCTCGCACTGATAAGAAAAAGCCGCGAGATGCCATCCTGTCGCCTGTCTTCGCCGGAAGGACGGGCCGTAAAAAGACAAATACGAAAGCTTACGCGACGAGACCTCCGACGCTCTAACACTCGAGCCATCGAGGTTGCGATCGAGAAAACCCCGGCGATCATGAGTCTTCACTCTACAGTTGAGGCGACACAATCAAACGACACTACGATGGCGGATGGCCGCACCGTCAACTCAAAGTTCGAGATTCTCTAGACTCTAGGAGGTTGAAATGTTTTATCGACTCTTGTTTACCTCGCGGGCAGACAGAACAATTGGACTTAGTACCGACGACCACAGTGCCCTACTGACGCACCACTACACCGAAGCGAAATCAACTTATTATAATCCTTTAAGCCGTCTAAGCCTAGACTAAGCTATATATTACAGCAGAGAAACGGCCGCTGCCGCTGAGAGCTGCCACGTTTTGCCGTAAAATTATTCTACCCTATGCTCTATGATATTAGTGCAAATGAGACGAATCAAATGACAAAATATTTCTTTAATTCTTTAAGCCGTTTAGGGTGCAAAGCCAAACTAAAGGACATACTTATAAACATACAAACATAACAAAACTCGCCAAACGTTATGGCGCTGATACACTTGAGCATTCACCTGTAGGTAATGAGCATTCTCGCGAACATTCGGGCGAGTCTTAGAATAAAGAAAATACATAAAATTCGCGCTCCAATGGCGGTTAAACCCAATAGGTATATTTACTTCACGTTGACTTATGATTTTAATCTAGGGAAGAATCTTTGTAGTTTGTCACTAATTTTAACTTGTGAACTAGTGATGGGCTTACTCATATTAAATATCGATAATGTTTACAATAAATCCTTAGATCTGGTTTACTCAGAATTAATTTCATTAGAATGTTGATAAACTCTCGATATCTATAAATAAATTTGAACGTAGGAACAGACACTTGTGTGATTTATGAAACCTGTTCAAATTAAAATCTGAATTTTATTATTTAGAAACGTCATTTGTTTATGTATTTTACTCTTCTTACACTAAAATAATTAATAAGTGAAACTCTATTAAAAAGACAACTATTAACTAGTAAATATATTGGGTGAAACTGCTGTTGTAGTGCGATTTCGATATTTTTTCTATATTCTACGGATTAGAGTGTTCGCTAGAATGATCATCAAAATGTTTGGTTCGACAAAACAAAAAACGGCGAATGCTCGCTGTTCTGTTACAAGTGACTGCTCAGGTGTATCAGCGCCATTACACTTCTGCAGAAACATTGGAGTAAAAAGGGGCGAAAAATTGTATAACGGCCCCGGGCGGCAGAAACCCACGCTACGCCACTGCTTGATGCAAGTCCTTCAAGGCTGGTACAACGTTAGACGAGGTTTGCGGATGAAATCATCAGATATAATATTTGGTAATTCGACGAATTCCTTGAAGGAGGTTATATCTGAGGTCATTTGCAACCAATTGACCCCCAAATACCATAGAACAACCACCATATTCACCAGATATGGCTCCAGCTGACTTCTTTCTTTTTACTAAACTCAGATTACCACATGGAACCCGATTTTAATCGGTAGAAGACATAAAGAAGAATTCAAGAACTATAGACCCATTTCGAGAGTCCTAACAAACCCCCTCGACAGAAAACTCAGCGATTTCCAGCCACAGGAACAAGCCGGGTTTCGAAAAGACTACAACACCGTAGACCACATCCATACTGTTCGGCAGATTATACAGAAGACTGTGACTGTGTATGGCTTTTGTGTACTACGAGAAAGCCTTCGACTCCATCGAAACCTGGGCGGTTCTGGATGCTCTGCAGCGGTGTCGCATCGATTGGCGCTACATCGAGGTGTTGAGATGTTTGTATGACACCACTACTATGACCACCCAGCTCCAGGACCATAAAACCAGCCCCATCGAGTTGCGACGAGGGATGAGACAGGGGGATGTAATATCCCCTAAGCTCTTCACCAACGCACTTGAAGACGTCTTTAAGAAGCTGGACTGGACTGAACGGGGCATAAATATAAATGGCGAGTACCTACATATCCCACCTTCGGTTTGCCGACGATATCGTCATCGAGGCGGAGAGCCTGGAAGAGCTGAGCGAGATGCTGCACAGTCTAAATGGAGCCTCTCGACGGGTCGGTCTCGGCATGAGCTTGGATAAAACCAAGATTATGTTCAACGAACACATTGTGCCGGGACCGGTTTATGTCGATGGATCGATGCTTGAAGTTGTTCAAGAGTATGTCTACCTTGGGCAAGTAGTCTAGCTTGGTAGAAACAACTTCGAAAAAGAAATCGACCGCAGGATCCAGTTGGGTTGGGCAGCGTTCGGCAAGCTACGTCGAGTTTTCTCTTCGCCCCTACCGCAATGCCTATAGGGATAGCATAGCGAAATTCCGTGGCTGCGGGACATGTTCAAAGATCTTCGTGACAGCAGGGACCGGCAATCTATGTTTATGGAACACTAGCGACATCAGCCGCCAGTCCTTCCCACCTAACGTGGTTCCTTTCTGTATTTTTCCTGAAAATAGAAATTTAATTAATATTTCCGCGGTGCGTAAGCTACCACTTTGCATGCACCTGGCTACACAATAATAGGAATTATCAGCGCAAAGGTAATCTTTCTACTCCAGTTTCTCTACTTTTGCAATGATATATTTGTCAAAACTCGATTTAAATAGGTACCTACATAGATCTTAACTCATTTAAATATCGTACATTCCAAAGGTGAACCAACAAACCCTATAAAGTCATATTGGCAACCTCGTAATATAATTTTATTTATTAGAAAAACAAAAATAAGACGCTAAAGTTAATACATACTCCGAATCGTTTTATGTATCTCTAATCCCATATTACGAGGCCAAATTACGCACTGTAACTACCACTAAGATTTAACGACACGTCCGAATGCCCAGTTCGATATTCACTGCTGCCTGTCTGCTGTAGAGGACAGAGACATAAACTCAAAGAATAACGGCAATGTACAATGAGTATTGGAGCCGGTCGCGTGTTGTCCCTAACATAATACAGACTTTTTATTAGGTAAGTACTCTGTTTTTATACACAAATGTTTTTTGGTACATGTAGTGTATACATAGGATAGTGTTTTCATAGAAATATTTTTGTTCATATTATCATGAGAGTCAGTTAGTCACGTATAAGGAAAAATATTTTGTCATGCGATCATGAGAATCGGCTTATTCTATCTTGCGCATCAAATGCAGAATATTGAAGGCAATCAAATGAGTCTTTTGTGCTAGACCAAAATTTTATCTACTTAGTAACATTTTGGCCAGAAGAGCTTAATGCATGTATGGTGTAGTTGTTTGGGTTATTATCTCGACAGCCACGCTTAGCCACGCTATACCGAGTGTGAAGGGTTCGAAACCTACACGATACAGCATTCTCTTTTGTATTACTTGTTGTCCGGTGATTTATTATTTGTTAAATTCGTGCCGCGATTGTTGTCACATAAAATGTTTTTTATTTTGTGTGTAACCAAATCTGGTGTCGGAGTTTAAAAACCATCCGAAGGCCTCCAACATGGCCTGAGGAGTATAGCCTTATGACAAGACCCAGGGCCAACGATAACCCAGCCTACTAGACGGCAGACGTAAAACGAACACTTTCTGACAACACGTTAGACTTATACGTCTTACATATGTCGCACGGTGATTGGTTTGTAGGTGGTGAGCCAGACTCAGTCACTCGCCGATCAGAAAAAGGAAGAAAATCAGGTTTTACTTACAAATGAAAACACTTTTAGAATAGTACACTTCACGATATAATTGCCTATATAGGTAGATACAATGCAGCTACTTTAAAACTAAGATTTACTAGTTGAGAACATGAGTAAATTCAGGGCGTGGTCCGACAAGTATATTTGGTGTTCACTGGTGTTCACTGGTGTTCACTGGTGTTCCGAAGGCCAGGGTCTTGATAGGAAGAACAATTAACTGATGGCCGTGAGCTGGAGCAGAGGGCAGATTGAACAGCGTCGCACGCTTATATATGGCGTGCGGGGCGCGCGGACAGAGGCGCTCGCTCCCACCTTCGTTCGACGTCACAGTTCAGACTGAGGGGCACGACGTCACACACCCCCCTCTTTAGGGCAGAATTTTCCCTAGGGAAAATTCTCTTGGCTAGCAGCTCGTTGAGGATTACCTGTAATCAAGTAGTGGAAGTGGTGTCAGTATTTTAAATAAACAACCGAACTTACATAACTACATTAGCTATAAATATAATATATTACCCACAATACGCACGCAACAACTGCCCTATGATAAACTAACACACCCGTCATCCATAAAGCCGCCACACACTACATAAGTGCTTAGGCCATAACATAACAGAATATGAGACACAACCACTAAAGGGGCGAAGTGCTTAGGGTAATACACGAGATAAAAGAGACGTCATTAAGAATGAGTTACAGGTATAAGAAGCTACGACTAGCCCTACGAATTATTATTCTTGGGTTCGGCACCTTGATCACTAGATAAACAAATAAGTCATAGTTAGGTACAACAAACAGAATTTATACAAAAGTTAAACCAAAGTAAATACAAGTTGCAGACTACAAAATGACTACTGAATTACAAAAGAACAACAAAATACATAATTATTTTGCTCAATTTAATTACAAAGTCCACGATTGTCCACGATGAATGAACACACTATTAAAGTAAACAATGATGAATCATAAGTTCGGTATATATCTACCAGCGCGTCACTGAGTGAGCGCGTGCGCATTGCAACAAGCTAGGTATATTTTAATTAGATAAGTACTATTGGACTGTTCCGAGTTCGCGACGCCCGGTCAATCACATACAATATTGCTTCGATTATAAAATCGATACAAAATTATGAACAACAACAATAAAAAGAACTATAGAACAAAGCACAGCGAAAAAAAATGATACGTCAACAAAGTAGACATTAAAATAAATAGACTTCCAGAAAAGACCACAAGCAAGAATCGAACTTGTATACTCGGCAGACAGTGACCTTTTAACCACTGATCCACAGGGTAAAAAAAAAACAATATATTTAGTTTGTTAAGATTTTTTAAAACAATGTTTAACACAACATTTGGGTACATAACTGCGTAGCAATTTAGAAAATAGTGTATTTTACGAGAAAAAATATTTGCTACCCACAACAAAAAATATTAATTTATAGTAGGCGCTACTACAAACGGTAACATAAATTAGAGAACATTCGTTTGAAAAAATAAACAATGTATAGGTTATAAGTACCTATTTTTTTTTTTATTTTATGTAATTTTATGTATCTTTAAATCTTTTACATGCCATTCGCCAAGTGGTTTAACATTCATAACATTTAGTTTTGAAGAATTCTGCCGGTTTACGGCGAAGATTATAAAATAAACAATTGCGTTGATGAGCCGACAACAGAGCTGAGTGTACCTTCTCGAGAATAGAAGATAAATAGTTCAACGATTCGGCATAAACTTCACATGGCTCATGCACCATATTGGAATTGAATTCCATGTCAATATACTGAGAACCAAAATATCCATTGAGTTTATGCACAATGTGAGGCGTAGGTATACAATGGCGTATAATTTACATTTAGAACATTTTATTTCAACATTAGATTTTAAAATTAGTGCCAATAAATATTGTTTATTATAAGAAAGATTGTGGATGTAATAACATGCACAAAAAAGCAACACATTTTATTTTATCACTTTGTTATTAAAGTTTATGCATTTAGTTATGTTCAACAAACATTTTAAAACAACAAATAGGCATTTATATTGTGAAGGTATTTATGAGTGATAATGATAACTCATCGCACGAGTTTATGTAGGTATTTTACAACGAATGCCCGACATCTGGCAATTAGTGATTACGCGCAACGCGTTAGAATAATACCTATAACACAAAGAGTTGACTAACAGTGGACAAAATATACTGGGTTCCCCAGTAGTGACCCAAAAAGAAAAAAAAAATATATATACACATATTATATTATTATATACACTAAGGTCAGACAGAATGACTATCATACGCTAAAATTATTTAGGTAGTAAGCGTGGGTTAAAATCTTATCTAAAACGACTTAACCCACTTTTTTTTTAAACACACATTTTTTTGTTTATTAAATCACACAATTTATTGTTATTACCTGATAGACAACAACATAAGTAGGGTTACCTAGGAACCCTTTTAAACACCAAAAACCTTTAGTCGGAACTTGATAGTTAAAAATGAAATGCCAAGAACCGTTAGAAGAACTTGAACATTTTAAGAACGAGTCTTCACCACGTTAGTATTGTAGTGAAAACAGGTATAGAACAACAAAAATATCAGGTAAAAACACTAAAAGACAACAAAAATCATCGATAAATCGACGCAACCACAGAGGTCATTCAACGATAGAACTCCAAGGTTAGGCGTTGTCGGTATAAACAACAGACTCCATAACGCTTTTAACCCGACAATGCCCATTCATCACAGCAAGAAGAACAGAGAAATATACCATTCATCTCTTGCTTAGCAAGAGCAAAGGTACCATTAGGAAAACGCAAAACAGAGCACATACATCCTCAGAGTCAGGTAGCAAACAGCACCCAATCTTCTCCCATTTAGCAAGAGAAGGAGACCATTATATAAATGGCAAAACAGAGCACCATCGGAATCCGACAGCAAAAAGCATCCATGCGCATTTAGCAGCATCCATACGCATTTAGTAGCATCCGTACAGATTTCACATAGCAAATAGGGTCAACACACGGCTAGTAGACGCCGCGTGGACTACCAAGCACTCAGAATTATCTGGTCAAAACAGCAGAAAATAAAACACCCGATCAAAGGCCAGACAACAACCCATCAAAGGCTAGCAAAGGCTAGAATAGAATAGCCTTTCCCAAAGCTACCAACTCAGCAAACCAACAGCAATAGAAAGAAGAAGAAAATTAACTTTAGAGGTTAATTCATTGATTAATTACTTTTACAGGTAAATTATTTACTTAGTTATTTATTATTTATGTACCTTCATTAATGATATAAAGATGCGAAATTTTGAGCAAAGTTACTTATATAAAGCATTTATTTAAGAAAGAGTTTTTAAAAAGAGTGAGTCTTTAAAAAAATATTTAAAGCTATTTAAACAGTTTAATTTACACAATCGCATGAGACAAAATATAACAGAGAAACGAACCCATGAAGAATAATGGCAAAAAAAATATAATTAACTTCACTGCAATTTTCAGTAAAATTACACCCATACTAGTGAAATAAAATAAATAAAATGCGTAATTGCGTATTGTAGGAAGAGAATATAATAAAATGTAAAATTCGTGCAAGAGAAATTGCAATTGTAGGTAGATAAAACACGTGGCTTCGTTCAGCCGGCGCGGCGCGGCGTCGCTCGTACGCCAAGCGGCCGAGGATAAAATAGGTAATTACGTTTGATAACATTGCGCGATGCAATTTATCTAGCAGATAGTTCAATTAGACATATAGTTAGTTAGAAAATACAATTAAGCAGCTTGTGGCTGACAAGAAAAAGATATAGGTTACTCCTGGACGTATTTAACACATAAAAATATATATAAATACACAAAAATATATAAAAATACAGAAAAAAATACCACTCACCTTCGGAACACCAATTTAGCTATAAAAAGAAATCTTATTGGGCGCCAATGTCGCACGGTGATTGGTTTGTAGGTGGTGAGCCAGACTCAATCACTCGCCGATCAGAAAAAGGAAGAAAATCAGGTTTTACTTACAAATGAAAACACTTTTAGAATAGTACACTTCACGTTATAATTGCCTATATAGGTAGATACAATGCAGCTACTTTAAAACTAAGATTTACTAATTGAGAACATGAGTAAATTCAGGGCGTGGTCCGACAAGTATATTTGGTGTTCACTGGTGTTCACTGGTGTTCCGAAGGCCAGGGTCTTGATAAGAAGAAGACTTAACTGATGGCCGTGAGCTGGAGCAGAGGGCAGATTGAACAGCGTCGAACGCTTATATATGGCGTGCGGGGCGCGCGGACAGAGGCGCTCGCTCCCACCTTCGTTGGACGTCACAGTTCAGACGGAGGGGCACGACGTCACACATAAGACCAATCCCAACACTAGTTACGAATTATGACGTACCGCAAATTTGAACCGGTACCGATATCGGCCAATAAGAATGCATTTTGTAGCCCCCTTCGCCCCGCATACTTCACTTCACCACTTTGACAGAATTGTTTGTTTGTAGAAATGAAAACATTAGGTGTCTAGTAGGCTAGGTTGTCGTTGCCCAGGGCTCACGGCTTGCTACATGCCCCCCAAAACAGGACCGCTCTGGCATAAACGCCACACAAGGAGCAAACCACCCAATTTAGTTACCTATCTGAACGATGCTTAATTTGCCGATCTTTTACAAACAGTAAGTCAAGTCACGCTATTAGCGCTACTAAAACTAAAAACGAAAATATTCTACGTCCAGTTTGACCAAAATGTAATTCAGTAAAAGCTCATTTTTATTACACCTCACATTTAACAGAAGATTGATCGCCCGACATGCCGACGTTTCGAACATAGAGATTTATTCATTGCCGCGATTAGATTGCTAAGCATTTTAGCTTTATCAGCAACTAGCTAACTGCTGATGGCAGTAAAAATAATATTTTGAAGTCTTTTAGTAGTGAAATTAAACTGTCGCTTACGGATTTAATAGCCAGATATTGTTTTTAATGAGATTACATTTAATAATCATTTACACATTTACCGAATGATCTAGAAACTACATTTATTATTGTCCAAACCGAAACCGTCTCACAGTTTAACTGTAGCATAAGGTAAGACAATAGTTCCCCACGCTGGCTAAATCTGGGTTGGCGAACTATACGGGTCTTTCCAGAACACTCTGGTCCTCTCAGACATGCAGATCTCTTCACGATGTTTTTCTTCAACATTACAAAAGTGTTAATTAACAATTTAATACGCTACTGACTTCGGAAAAGCAGTAGTGCGCACCGTAAATTCGAAACCGAGACCCTCTGCGTAGCAGATTGTTTGTCCCTCCATTTTTACCATCCATCAATTAATCAGCAATGAACACGCAGCAAGATAAATTTTATATAAGCATTTAATCACTTGCACATTAAGTCTTAATCATTCGTCGTAAGGTGTGTAACGTTTATTGATGTGTGTAGAGAGAAATCAAAGAAGCATAGCGTTCGTTACAAAATATATTAGCTAGGAAGCGTTACACAATTATATAACCCGGAAGCAAACGGTAAGAGCTAAGACCTAGACTCAGGGCAGGGTAGATAGGCAGGCTGACTAGGCTTCGGTCCTCCAGGAGAGAAGTATAACTTATCTCAGCGGCCAGGATCTAAGAGGGACGATTCGCTGTCGCGCCTCTGTTTTTATTTGCCGGTCGGAGGGGAGCGGCCGGCAGGAGAAGTGGTAGGGGCCAGCGCTGTAGTGTGCATCGCTCGATGCGACGTCACACACTCCCCCCTTTAGGCCGGAATTTTTCCTGGGGGAAAAATTCCCTGGCCCCGCTGCCGCCGACAGCGCCTGGAACAGAGAAGGCGAAGTGGTGTTAGTCTTTTAAGTTGCAAACACCACCTAAAAGAAATTTGGTTATGTATAACCCCCCAACCATTCATACATCACGCATTCAATGGACCCCTTTAACAACAAAAAAAAATCCTTCATATCTCGCACACATGCCAGACACACTCACAACCAGTGCACTAGCCATCATTCAAACCAATCCGGTTCCTGCTTGAATGCAAAACACGTCGAGGATTACACATAAGCATAACTGAGATAGTCTTGAATAAATAGTTAATATTTATTAGTGACATTTCAAAACAATAGTTTGGAATTCTTATAAGTTAAATAAAATACAAAAGAGCTGCTCAGTTTGTGGAATATCTGTTATAATATTACTGCATAAAACAATTAAAACAAAAAGGTCAACGCGACAACAAAAGAGTGAGTGACAGGTCATAAAACTCAACGCAGGTAGTCGAGACGAATGTAGACGAGAGTAAGCCTTATTAATATTAAATCCACATAAATCAAAATTTATCATTCTGGGCAGTAAAATACAGGTAGAGTCTATATTGCAAGTTAACCCAGCTATCTTTTTGGACGGTCAGAAATTAGAAGGGATAAAAGAGGCCTCTAACTTAGGTTTATTAATTGACTCTGAGCTAAGGTTTGAAGGACATGTAAATAAAATAGTAAGAAATTGTTTTTACAGGTTAAAAATTCTTTACAACATTCAAAACTATCTTAGTATTAACCTTAGAAAACAGCTTGTAGACAGTCTCATTTTATCCCGTTTCAATTATTGTGATGTAGTTTATGGCCCATGTTTGCTGGCAAGAACTAAGAATTTAATACAAAGGGTGCAAAATGCATGTGCCCGATTCTGTTTCAAGATTCCAAGACGGCATCATGTCACACCATATATTAATGATAATAACATCCTTAAAATGGAATCTAGAAGAAAATTACATCTTGCCACATTACTTTTTGGGGTAGTGACTAGTAAAAAGCCTACCTACTTATATGAAAAGTTAGAGTGGAGACAAAACCACTTTTCATACTCTACCAGACCCTCAGCCAGAACTCTTTCCCAAACTAAACACCGTACAATGGCTTTCCGTGGCTCTTTTAGATACTTAGGTACGAAATGCTGGAATAATTTGCCTCCTCCGATAAGGGACCTGAAAACAAAAGCATCATTTAAAAAGAACCTCAAGAGCTATTTACTCTCTCAACAGAAATTATAGCTACAGGATACTGCTTACCTGTGAGGATATAGCCCTAGTAACATTAGTCTGGATTCCTGACAGCATATTAGTATCTCTGCTTCAAGGTCTGGTTGGGTACTTGCAGGAACTCCTGAAACATTAAACATTTTACGAAAATAATGTCATATTATCCTCTATGAGCCAATAAGTAAATTAAATTTAGAAACTTAGTTAACAGGCATACCTGCTATTTGTGTATTCCCTTGTTACTTGTAAAACATTTATGTTTTGAAGGTGTAGGTACTTAAGTAATCATAAATAGTTGTACATGTTCCATATGTAATGGTACGTAGATTCTAGGAAGATGACCATCACGTTTCAGTGGCCTTTTGACATAATACGTGGCGGCACTGAAAATCAGTACTGTGATTGGAACTATGGCGTCCATCGCAGTGTTTGCTGAGTGTCAGCCCGAATTGCGGCACGCGGTGAATAGTGCTCATGCGGTTATTATTGTTTAGGTTTAATTATTGTATTTACAAAAGTAATCATTTTATGTTTAAATTGCTCAATCTCTGGTGTAGTAACACGTGGCGAGTCACGTGGTGACACGTATCACTTAAATGTCAGAAGTGTCAGGACATTGTCAGCTAACTCAACTCCGTTTATGACAGTTGACAAGACATGCCAAGTGTCATTATGGCAACAAGCTGCCAATTAGCGTCTTAGTCTTTTGAGTTATAGTAGATAGTGTTTAATAATATTGACTTCGCCACAATTTTCTTTTTTTGTGTGGTTTTTATTTTTGTTATTTAGAATAAGTAAAATTAAGGAGTACTGTACAGCGTGCTTGCAATAAAGATATATTTTCTTTTCTTTCTTTCTTCTTTCTTTCCTTATGTGCTCGGGATAAGGTATTATTTAGAAAGCGCGCTAGCGGCTCGCTAAATAGAATGGGTTAATATTAATATCTCCGAGCATACTTTATAACGTAAACAAGGTGATTAGCACAACAAATAGATTCAAGAAACTTCGAACCCGTGAGACGCAGTTGATTACAGTTTTAACCACTGAGTCAAAACAAAAAGGATTTTAAAGATAAAAAAAAAATTCGGTATTACTATAACGACCATTATGGACTGTGGGTGAGCAGAAGTAATTATAACAACAAATTTGACGAGATTTTTGTATGAGATTAATAATTATTGTTTGTAATTAATTAATTTTAAATCTTTAATATGCCATTCGCCAACTGGCTTGCCAGTCATATCAGACAATTTGTAAACTAAAGGAGACTTTTTAGCTACAACTTTGCATTTAATAAATTTAGGAGCGAGTTTTTTATTGAAATATTTATCTTTATCGCTTAAATAGTAAGTACGCCGCCACACAATATCGCCGACATTGAATTCGGCCGGTTTGCGACGAAGATTATAAGAATTACAATTACGTTGGTGAGCGGCTATCAAAGCGGCCTGTACCTTTTCGAAGATAGGAGACAAATGGCCGAGGGCCTCCGCATATGTATCACGCGGTTCGAAGACAATATTAGGGTCAGATTTGTTGACCACATAGTGTGACCCACAAGTAACCAATTCACGACCGAAGACCAGAAAAGATGGAGAATAGCCAGTTACCTCGTTTACTGCGCAATTTATTGCAAACTGAATCTTAGGAACGACTAGATCCCAAACGCGCTGATCTCGTTCGATAAAAGTAGAAATAGCCGTCATAATAGTTTTATTATAACGTTCGACTGAGTTTACATGGGGTGTATACAGCGGCGTATAATGCAAATTAGGAATTTTGTATTTAGTTATCAAATTTTTAAATGTGGAACTAATGAACTACTTACCATTATCGAGAACAATAGTCGACGGAATACCATGGACCAAAAAAACATTTTCTTCTAAAATTTTAGTAATTATTTCGGCAGTAGCTCGCTTAATGGGAAAAAGCATACAATATTTGGAAAAACAACAAGAAACAACAAAAATAAAATTGTTTAGCCTTCTAGAAGTAGGTAGTGGACCAATTAGATCAATGCTTAACATCTGGAATGGTTTATAACAAGACTTAGATCTACCCATATGACCTAAGGTTGAATGGTTTTGATGTTTGTGAGCTATACAAACATCACACGAATTCACAGCCTTAACAACGTCGGAATACATATTCGGCCAGTAATAATTTAATGCCAAGCGCTTGTAGGTTTTAAAAATACCTAGGTGACCAGCCGTGGGCAGCGAATGGTTCTCAGCAATAATATTAGATCTTTGTTCCGACGGAATAACCTCCTTCCATTGAAAATCTCGAGTTAAAGGATTTAGACACTTTTTAAAACGATATAATTTATTATTAATAATTTGGTAGTCCACGAAAGATGTGGGATTGTTTAGACAACCTTTAAAAATGTTTAGATACCACGAGTCGTTAGTAGACATTGGGAGTGTTAGGTTTAAATTAGGAGTAATGTCATTATCATTGATAATGGCTGCAACGGGAACAGAACGAGACAGGAGGTCGGGCAATATGTTGTCTGAACCACGACGATGTCGAATCTCGAAATTGTACGACGAAAGACGAACACCCCATCTGGCCAAACGACCAGTAGGATTATTAAGTTTTAGAAACCATTTGAGCGCAGCGTGGTCAGTGTAAACAATAAACTTTTTACCGTTATCGACATAACAACGCCAGTGCTCGATGGCAGATAACACAGCGAGTGCCTCGCGCTCAGTAGCGCTGTAATTTTTTTCAGCATCAGACAAAGACTTACTGTAATAGGCTATGATTTTTTCTTCGCCTTTCATAACCTGGTAGAGGACAGCGCCTACGCCGTAGTCGCTGGTGTCCGTGTGTATCTCAAAAGGTTCGGAGTAGTCCGGACAAGATAAAATAGAAGGAGAGGACAAGCAGTCTTTCAACTTGATAAAAGCCTGGTCCGGCTCTTTAGACCAACAAAAAGGGGAAGCCTTTTTACCTGGAGAGGTTAATTTGTTTAGAGGTGACGATATACGACTAAAGTTTGGAATAAATCGCCTATACCATGAAGCCACGCCCAGAAAACGACGTAGTTCCTTTTTATTAGAAGGGGTAGGGTAATTAATTATGGCATCAATTTTATCAGGATCCGCATGGAGACCTTGCGAATCGACAACGTAACCTAAATATTTTATTTTATCCCGAAAGAAATTACACTTATCTAAGTTTATAGTGAGATTTGCCATTTTCAATTTTTCGAAAATACGTAATAAAAGCGTAATATGTTCTTCAAACGTTGACGATATACATACAATGTCGTCGATAAAACAGAAGACCTTGTTTTCAAATACAGGACCGTAAAACAGAGTATCGACTAAACGTTGCTGAGTTGCGGGTGCGTTTGTTAGACCAAACGCCATTCTTTTAAAATGAAACGTGCCACGAGTAGGTACATAGAAAGCGGTCTTAAAACGATCCTCTTCTTTAATTAACGTCTGCCAGAAATATTTAGAAATATCTAAACTAGATAGGTATTTAGCATCTCTCAAGTTATCTAGAATTTCCGAAATGTAGGGCAAATTATAAGCATCTTTTCTAGTAACAGAATTCAATTTACGACTGTCTAAGCAAAATCTTAGTTCGCCGTTCTTTTTAGGGGTTAAAATAACCGGGTTAGACCACGAACTTTCAGAGGGTTCAACGACATCTTCCTTCAACATTTCGTCTAGTTGTTGTATCAAAATGCGTTGTTTATCGGGAGACATACGATAATAACGCTGACGAATAGGTGGGCTATCGCCTGTGTCAATAGAGTGAGTAATGAGAGTTGTACAACCGAGACCCCGCTTTTTATAAGAAATATCGGAAAATTTAGAAATAATGTTATCAGCGGCAGCTCTCTGTTCAATAGATAAATTATTATAAGACACAAGGTGCGGTGAGTCATCGGTCCGCAGCTCAGTAACTTGTAAGTCAGTTTCATTCAATAACAACACCGACTCTAAATGGTTAGGAAATAAATTAAAAATTCGCCAAAAATCCATACCGAGAATTAAACTATTTTTAATCCCTGGCACTACATGAAAATTTAGGGAAACTGTTTTATTTTGAAATTCAATAGGAAGAGAGATAGACCCTAAAGAACACAATTTTTCACCACCAGCGGTTACCAAACTCAAAGGCTGAGAACAATCCAACTGATACTCATTATTTAAAAAGAAATTATGAGAATTGTTACCCAAGATTGTAACACATGAGCCAGAATCCAACAGGCCGACTACAGGTTTACCATTTACAATAACAGAAATATAAGGCGAGTATTCTATATTAGGATTGCGGATTGAGGATAGACTATAACAGTAAAAAAATTTTTTTAGATAATTTAACCAATTATTCCACTCGGTTTTATTGAAATTATTTGATTTATTTCTTTGCCAATCCTCACTTATTAGTTTTTTGGGTTATTAGCTTTAGGATTACATTTAGGACAATCAGACACACGAAAACCTTTTAGACCGCATTTAAAACAAATTAAAAAGTGTGGTTGGCGACAATTATACAAACTATGAGAATTGGATCGACACCTGGGACAGAACCGGTTGTCGTTTTTATTAGCGGTGGGTAATTTGATAGCTTTTATCTGTGGTGGAGCGTTAAAGTTTTTATTAGAGTTATTATAATAATTTTTTGGTTTGTAATTAGAAAAATTAGGTTTTTGAGGTTGGTGGGCAAACTCGGGCAACAAGATATTGGGTGTGGCTTTGGAAGATTCCCGATGGTCTTTAGTTCGTTTATGAAAGGTCTCAAATTCACGACAGACACTAACGAGACTAGGAATATCGGCCACCTTAGCCGTTAAAATAGTTTGATTGTAACATGGCAGGACATTACGCAACAAAATATCTAATTTTTCAGACTCACTAATAGGCACATCAAGACGAGAAAACATACCCTGCATTTTAGCAACAAAAAGTGTTATATTTTCGTCCTCAGCTTGAAGGCGAAACCTAATTTCGTTTAAAATTTTAAAATCATAGTCAGTCGGGCTAAAATCACGCTTTAAAAGACAACACAATTCACTCCAACTAGAAACCTGTTCTTTGAGCGAACGATACCAGAACAATGCATCGCCCGTAAATATCTCAAAAGCAAATAGTAACATTTTATTTTCGGGAATACACCTAGCCTGCATAAACTCATTAATTCTTTCAATGAACCCGCGAACACAAGACTTGCCATTATATTTAAATTTAGCGAGTTCGGAAAACAATTTACGTTCGTACTTAAAGTCGTCAGAAACGACGGGGGTAGATACAGAGCAGTCCTTTTGTACTACGTGCGAAGTTGGTTCAGATGTACCCGACATCAAAGATTTAAAAAAATTATTTTTAAATAAAAAAAAACCAACTTCAAAAACCACTAAGGAACTAAAAAAAATAAAAAAAAGTAATTGGTTTTGGAGCAAACATTTTTGGAGTCGGTGTCAAGCAAAGTATTTCTGATCTGACTATAAAACCTCTACACATTTTTATATAACTTTCGTTGTTGATAGAATAGGTAGTTTGTAATTTAGTAACTTTTTGCGTAAGGGCTTGGCACCGAATTCAAAAATGTTTGCTCCAAAACCAATTATTTTTTTATTTTTTTTAGTTCCTTAGTGGTTTTTGAAGTTGGTTTTTTTTTATTTAAAAATAATTTTTATTTTTTGCTTTTTAGTGGTATACTAATAAAAAATAGCAATAGGTGGTACATAGGATAGTGTAGGTGGGTACATGATGGGGAGGCCTTCCTTACGTGCCTCAATTCTGAAATGTAGACCTGTACCTTTCTGACAATTTCAAGTATTTTTTGTTTTCAACTAAATAGCCTAAACACGTTCGTTTCAGTTCCATCATCACATCTCGGAAATCATCCAATACCAAAGACAAAACAAACGAGCCTAAACACGATGATATTGCGTTATTGTATTACAAAGATCCCATGGCCACCTTCCTGCTCCATCATCAGACTTTGGAAAACATTCAGCACTAAAGTCCATGTAAAGACGAATCCAAAGAGCCCAAACTCAATGGGATTGCGTCTTTGTATTACAAAGATGACATGGCCATCTTCCTGCTCCATCGTCAGACCATGGAAATCATCCAGCATCAAAGTCTATGTAAAGACGACTCAAACGAGCCCAAACTCGATGGGATTGCGTAATTGTATTTCAAATATCCCATGGCTACCTTCCTGCTCCATCATCAGAGTTTGGTGAACATTCAGGACTAAAATCAGCACTAAAGTCAATGTAAAGATGAATCAAACGAGCCCAAGCTCAATGGGATTGCGTCTTTGTATTACAAACATCTCATTGTAACCTTCCTGCTCCATCATCAGACCCTGCAAAACATCCAGTACCAAAGTCCATGTAAAGACGAATCAAACGACCTTAACCTCGATGAGATTGGGTTATTGTATCACAAAAATCTCATGGTTACCTTCCAACTCTATCATCAGACCATGGAAATCATCTGGCATCAAAGTCCATGTAAAAGACGACTCAAACGAGCCCAAACTCGACGGCATTAGGTTGTTACGGTCAAATTGCTTCAAGTGTGCTTATAAAATTTGAAGAGTTCCTTCGATTTCTCAGGATTTCATGATCAGATCCTGACCTGATGATCATGGGACCAACTAGGAGGTATACTCTTTCAATCAAAACAAGAATTTTCGAAATCGGTCCAGGCGTCTTAGAGTAATCGGGGAACATACATAAAAAAAAAAAGATTCCGACGAATTGTAAACCTCCTCCTTTTTTGAAGTCGGTTAAAAATAGCTAACTGATTGCGGTAATTGCTCGAAACTATCTCAGCCGAGTCGGTATCAGAAAGGCGGTCCAGATCCAGTCTATTCAATCTAAAATAAATATGGTTGAGAATAGATTCTGTGCGCGAATAGAGGTTTTGTTCAAATTGTGATCTAAGCAGAGAAATATTATTTGTAGCCCTAATTAAGGAGTTCCGGATAGCCGAAATTTCCTCTTCGGGGTCTAAATCCGAATCCAAAATAGTTTCAGAGGGAAACTGAGACGCTAGTGTCGCTATCTGCTGGCGCAGCTCGGCTACGGAACCAGACTTGTCACCCCCCCGAATAATTAGTTCATAAACCAGCTCCGATTTTACTAAATGATTAAAGTTAATTTTAAAAGACATTGCTAAGTTACTTAGAAAAAGATTAAACAGATAAAAGATTAACCTAACAGCACCAAAAGTCACTCACACAGGGGTTATACTTATAATATAACAATAAAATAAAAGGTAATGTAAATATGTTCACAGTGGGTCGTTTAAAGAGAAAGATATTTATTATGTAGCAAGTAAACAAGTTACGTTCGCAATGCGTAAGAATAATGCGAAGCGGAATCTACCCTCACATAAAAAATGTAATTGTACAATTAAAATAATTCCCAAAACCGTTACTTAGTCTAACGAATTTGGGTTAGAAAAGAAGTTATAAAAGTACATAAGATGTGGCGCAAGCCTTTAGTCGACTATATTGCCCGATTTATATAAGCTTTAATGCGTTATAATTTATCTAACACATTTAGAAACGAAAAATCAACGACTTACCGACTGTGAACACACTTACACACAGAAACACAGAAAAACACAGAAAAAGGAAGCGACCAGAAGCCGAGTCAGATGCCTGAGCCCTTAAAATTGTTTGGCGCCAGTGTAACGTTTATTGATGTGTGTAGAGAGAAATCAAAGAAGCATAGCGTTCGTTACAAAATATATTAGCTAGGAGGCGTTACACAATTATATAACCCGGAAGCAAACGGTAAGAGCTAAGACCTAGACTCAGGGCAGGGTAGATAGGCAGGCTGACTAGGCTTCGATTCGCTGTCGCGCCGCTGTTTTTATTTGCCGGTCGGAGGGGAGCGGCCGGCAGGAGAAGTGGTAGGGGCCAGCGCTGTAGTGTGCATCGCTCGATGCGACGTCACAGGTTGACGAGTAGTCAAACCCGTTAAATGGCTTACCAGACGCTCCCATTTAGTCCCTACTTAATGGTTACTGTTCTATCGCAGGGGTTTTCAAGCCGCCTGATAATTTATGACGTAAGCTTTGGGTTGAATATTCAATATGTGTTCAAGTACTTTTTTAACACGGTGTAGCCTATGATGTCTAGGAAAATTGCTGAACACTTAGGTGGCTGGCTGGCCTACGGTAATAGAAGATTTTAACAGAAAGGTACTGTTCGTACAGATTTAGTACTTTTTGTATTATGATCTATTTCTAGTAGTTGCAAGGTAATTAAATTCTTGAAATCTGTGGATTTCAAGAATTTAATTACCTTGCAACTACTGGGGCGAGGGCGAGCCGAAAATATTATAATTATAATATTCTCAGCTCGCCCTCTATTACGTGGGACCTAAAAATTCACGGCGAAATGTGGGTGTAATGTTACTAATGTTACACTTCTGCCTACCCATTCGGTAAAACAGGCGTGAGTCTAGAAATAAAAAAAAAAACGACCACATTCACACAACACCATCTAAATACTAATGTGGACGTGTTATGCAACACAAATTAAACATAGTTACACGATCGACGCATCTTTAGTTACATGTTTATAAAATTCTTAGCAATACAAAATTCATGCCTCGTATGAGAACTGTCTATAGAAGAACCATTTATTGCAATGCAAAAGGCAATTTGAACTCGACAGACCAAGCTGGACTCCAACTTATATAAAAGTATTTATCTTTAAACCTGAAGCAAATGGATCTGTTTAAAAAAAACATTTAAAACAATTACTAATAAACTGTCTGTCTACTCCTAGACAGGCAGACAGTGAGAAAACAATTTGTTTCGCAACTACAGCGATAGTTCTGTAAGCTTTTAGTTGGATAAGGTTATTACCTATTTTGTTTGTTTTTAACACACTCTAACTACTACTATTATAAACGTTAAAGTTTTCTGAGATGGATAGATTTTTGTTAGGTAATCTTTTACGCATAAACTATTGATCGGATTCTGATGAAACTCTGCATTTAGGCTTCCTGTATACGACGCCGGACCCGCACCGGTGCCGCACCGCAATACTGGGTATTCACATCAAAACCGCATCGCCACCGCGTCGACGCCGCACCGACGCCGCACCGACGCCGCACCGACGCCGCATAAATACCGCATTGTCAAAACGCTAAATTATAAAGCATCCCTTACTGACTCACCCTATCACTGCTTACTACTTCTCGAAAAATTATCTCACTTTGATTTTAGTGTCATTATCCCAAAAACAAACCAATATTTGTCAGGTTATTTCACAGGAAAAGTGCACCGTGCACCGTATTATCTCCAGAGCATAAACGAAATGCCACATCGTACAAAGTGTTGCGGCGACACTCTCGCTGCATCCGTCTCTCTCCCGCAGGGCCTCTCACGTTACACCACTGCACTTTACGTAAAGAACGGTAACAGTATCATCCGTGTTTAATATGTGAATCGTACCTTTTGTCGCGGCGAGCAATAAGTGACACTGTCACGGCGACACTAGCGCGACAATATGAGAGCTAAAAAGTTTGTACTCGGAGCTGAAAGTGCTCTGAGTGACGCTTTTTGAAACGTGTGCCGAATACAAGGATTTTTAGAGTTCTTTTCTGTATATCACATGTTGCATTTTACTTTAAGAAATTACAGAAGTTAATGCTGAATCCATAACAATAGTCTTTTTTGTCGAGAAAGAGAAAACCTGTAGAAATAAGATATATTAAATTATATTACATTCAAAGTACTTGGCGGTTTGTCAAATGATAAGGCATTCTTTAAAGTGCTACGCCCTTCGTGAAGTTCATCTGTATTTTAAAAAGAATATTATGTTAGTAGACGTATTTCCGGACTCCATTTTATGTTTTTTTTTCTTACAGAGAGTTCGTATCTTTGTTTGAAGATATATTTTATATCAACCATGGAATAAACGAGGCCAGTCATTATTAAGATTGATCTAAAGTTCATAAAAAATCTTGTTTTTCTGCAATTTATCACATCTAAAAAACTAATTTCAACGCATCCGTCTGGCAACTTTGAACAGCTAATCGTTTCTCAGAACTACAAATAAAACTAATTCAGCTAAAACCTCGAAGCGTTTGGCACATAAAAGCGAGGCATTACATTAATTCTCACGATGTCGTTACGAGCAGCCACGATAGGTCTGATGTCTGCCGCCGCACTATGGTTCGTCTAGAATAAGCTAGCTAGACAAAATTATTTTATTTGATTTTTATGTCTAGATGCGGTTAATAAGCAAAGATATAAGGTTTTTGGTACTTTTTTCAAGGCAGTTTGTCATTTGAGCTGGTATCATGAAAAAAAAAACATTTATCGGGCATATGTGTATAATATATTTTTTGAACATTTTATAAAGTGATTTATCCCTCGACGTCGCTATAAAATCTAATAACAGATGCATAAAATATCTAAGAACTAAATCTATTACTCATTATCATCACTATCATCAGATGAATCATCCATTGAATAGTCATGATCGTGAGGGGCAGAACTATGAAAAGTAGAAATCATATTAACATTTTGTTCCTTACAGCTAGGTGGGACAATTAAATCTAATACTTCAGTTGGAAGCGTACCTATTTTCTTCCGAGGAACTTCTCGTAAACCGTTTATTACAGGGTCAGATGTTATCAATAACATATTAAGTAAATCTCTATTCGTAGCCTCCCGTGATCGCTTTCGTGTGTTGTGCTCACGAAATCTTCTGCAGTCCTTATTCCGAGCTTCCTGTGCTTCCTCGGAAAGCTGGCCTATAGGTAGAAGGGACGATCTAATTACTTCGCCACTGTGCAAAAGTATTTTGTGGACAGTAGCGGGCATGTAATACCATGAATAGAGATTTACATAAAGTTGTCTAGTTTCTTGAGCTAAGTTAACGAATTTTTCAATATTTATATCATATCCCGATGATAAAGTGCGAAGTAGTATGCCAAATTTTTGTATTAGTGAAACATCTAACCCTGTAATATCGGCACTAGCCTCGGGATTTCCAAAAAATCTTCGCGCGGTGTTCCCATCATTAGTGTTACCGAACCCTGGTTTTGGTTTGTCTACAATCAAGCCCATTTCGCTTTTAAATCGTTTTTTAATGTCATCTGAACGTTGTTTCACACTAGCTTTGTCTTCGGCTGTTCTTAACTGCCATTTTTTTATATTTAGTCGATAGCTAATGTGAAGCAAGCATTCAAAGCACCTTATCCAAGCGTGCAACGTAGACAAACCAAAACCAAGATTATCTTTGTCCGCAGCAAACTCTTTTGACAGATCATTCATCATTGTTGGAGTTGCCCCACAAATAAAACATTTTTGTGAGGAAGAAGTTTCGGTCAGAGCATTGCAAACTTTTCCGTCAATCATTGTTAAAAGCATAACATGTGTGACAGATACTTCGGTCTCCATCACCTTGCAGGTTGTCGGCAATAAAGCGTTTATCTCTTCTAAAACCTTATTGGTTTCCGAAATCGTAAAATCTTTCGTTTCCTTAGAAAAGATAAACTTTATTGGCCGACAATACATTGTAGAACAGGGCCGAGGATTCTGCCACACAATATTACCACTTTCATCTTTCAATTGAAGAGGAACGAAAGAAAATACAAATAAAAACTCGTCACTATCGTCACAATTAGTGAATTTTTGTTTGTACATACTATGACCGGAACTTCCATCACAACCCCATTTACTGATTAATGTGAATGACGTGCAAGGTAACAGACTATGAACAACTTCTTGTTGTGCTGAAACTAAACGTTCGGCAGTCTTATCAAGAATTGCCTGAACTTTGATTTCAGCATGCGTTTCATTGACTGTAATTTGTTCACCTGACGGGTAGCAGGCTATTTTAGCCTTTCTAACACTGTACATTGACGGAAACACCTTATGTCCAGCTTTAATACTCCACTTCCGAGTCTGCTTATAGCTATGGCTACTTGATTTACTATCAACGTAGTACGCTAAAGCTTCCTCACTTGTTAAACTCCTGGGGGCACTTTCTTCACTCGTGGTCTTGGTTATTGAAGGATCACTAGTCACATCTTTAATTTGACCTGCTACACTTCTCTGACCCGAGATTCGAGCTGACACTTCAGCGGCGTAAATTAATTCACTAGCACTTCTGGACTGTAATAGATCGTCTACACGTCGTCTCTTCGTTTTGAGACTAGAATGTTCAAAATCTTTAGTAGGTCTTCCGGGTCCCGGTTCTCCAGATGTAGTTGGCAGAGATAAATAAACGGACACATCGAAAGATATGTCAAGACCCTCCAGCCACGTCGAATACTTTTGTAGGAATCGCTCTCGATTTCTTCCACAGCTGCTCCACTTTTCAGCAAATTTCGTTGAATATCTTGAGATTAGTACTTTAATATCTCGCAGAGACTGCTCCGTAACACCATCAAAATTATATCTCAAAGATATAAACCGAAAGAGCTCCTCATTCCGCGTTTCCTTCGGGTGTTTCAGCCATTCTTCGAAAAAATCCATTCTTGAGACGGTAAAAACTGTTGAAAGAAAAAAATAAATAAAAATTAGTTGTGCAAATATATCGCAATGAATTTTTTTACGTATAACTACTAGACACTTATGAGAATCGTATATGATAGGTTCTACGGTGGGGACAAGTGGGGACATGTTATTATTTGACCGATGAATTTGAAAAAATGAGTAAAAAAGTGGGTGAAAATTCAAACATTTCATTTTATAAGACTGAAGAATGAAGTTCCCATGTTGAAAATGAAATAAAATATAACTACTTACCCTTACGTATACAATCCATCACAAAAACACTTTCACAAATTTCTTTTAGTGACATAAACAATGCTATCAAATATGATGTAAAAATGCAAATGAATGCCCTTTAAATAGTCAACATCTTATAAACATACCTTAATGACGCTCTTAATGAGGGTAGTATTGATAATTAATAGGTGTAATCCTCAATGTATAGGGGTAATGAGTTCGTAATAGTAATTAACTTCCAGGAATTTAAGAGTTGTTTTTGTCTAGCTAGCTTGTTCTAGACGAACCATAGTGCGCCGTCGCGACTTCAATGAAAGATATATATTGACTGGGACTGGGAATACGACACGCCATTGGACAACTGTGGCCTCTCCATACCATTCGAAAATCCAATGTTTCAAATCAAACGTTTGAATTACAAATGCTTGAGGCGCGAATGTAACACAGAATTTAAAATCGATTTTCGGGAAATGAAAGTTCGAAAACCAAATGTTTAAACTTTTGGGGTTCGAATGCTCGACTTTCAGATTCGCTTTGAGTTTATAATCTTTGGTCATTATGCGAATCGTTTAACTTTGAGATGGACAAGGTGCCATGTTGCTTGGCGTTTGGCGCGGACTCGAAATTATAAAGTCATTTTTCAATGTTTTTAATTAACAGGTTTCATCGCAAAATTTATACTGATTACAAATAAAATTGTTTGCATAACATAGATACTGCTGCGCTGTTTTGTAAAGAAAAGCTCAAGAATACATACGGTGTCCGTGTCTCCCTTATTCTGGAGTATCTTTGATATAATATTTATCAATATCTTAGCACTTTACTACTATCATGCTAAGCTTGTGCTTTATTGCCGATCTATTTAATAACTTGGTAATTAAGTTGAATATCACATCAAATCAATTTCACAGAATCACTAATAACTGACCAGCGCAACCAGGATAGGATAAACATTATCCTAGAGTGAACATTTGGTCATTTTGCTGTATTTTTATAAACATTTTATCTATTGTGCCGTGTGGTTGACGGCATATAATACAAGTGTCACCACCCCCTATCTTCTCGTGGGTGTCGTAAGAGGCGACTAAGAGATAACACGATGCAAATACCATCTTTGCGTAGAGATGGAAAACTCGACATCAAACCCTATACGACTGCCTCGTTTGTCTCGCGGCATAAATGTGCGCGTGAGATCGGGAGGTCCCGGGTTCGATTTCTGGGTCGGGCAGTGTTATTGGGTTTTTCTGTTACGAAATTCTCAGTAGCAGCACGGAGTCTGGAAATGTGCCCGGTACGGCAATAGGCTCGCCCCTTATTACGTGGGACAAAAGTATATTTGGCGAAAAGTGGGTGTATTAATACACCTCTGCCTACCCCTTCGGGGATAAAAGGCGTGACGATATGTATGTGTGTGTATTTTATCTATTTTTGTCTTCTGATAGAAATTTTCTCTCAACCCTCATAGATTCCCTTACAAAGAATGTCAGGTACATTACACAGATCTTAAACATGACCACTTCCTCACCACAGAGTAGTACACAAGACGAAGGTAGTTAGTTATATGTACAAAGTTGATCCGTTCGACGTCTGCATGAAAGATTTACGCGGGAAACGAGCGCCGGGTGACAAAGGATGAGAGACTGTACTAACTGTGCGAGGACGGAAATCGAACGAACACAACGCCTCGGACCGACTAATGTATGGAGAATGGCATGTTTTTGATAAAATATTAAAGAATACACAGTATATGTAAATATAGTGATTATAAAAAATACAGCGACAGTCTAGTCGAGATAACAACGGACGGCCATGCAGGCGGCACAGGGTTCAAATCCACAGCACTAATAATATAATAGAATAATATTCTACCACATTCACACTACATCATCTAGTCCCAAACTAAGCAGAGCTTGTACTATGGATACTAGATAATGGATAAACATACATATATACTTTTTTTTTGTAAATACATACATATTATACATAGAAACACCCCGACCAAGACAAACATCCATGTTCATGCACACAAATGTTTGACTTGAGCGGGAATCGAACCCGCGACCTTCGACGTAGCAGTCGCTTACACACCCGCTACGCCAACCGGCCGGGCCGTCAATAACATCTTGGAGTTATGAGTGTATTGAATTGTTAATTATCCTTTGTCCCGTGATTCGGAACGTGCTTGGCAATGGCGCTTATCACACATCCACATGATAAACACATCCTCTGGCTTAGCGTACAGAGTCGCAACCACATTTATCGTATGGATTTTATTGAATAAAAAAGGTAAAAAGCCTTTTATTTGTCCCAACATAGTTGCAGGTTCCGCATTTCTATATAAACGTGATAAAACTCATGTTATTTTCCCTTTAAACATACATGGGTAGGCTTATAATTTTCTGTAGCACTACTAATGGAATATAAGTCGAAGTTCAATAAAAGAGGAGTTTGACTGCGGACTCCATTTCATGCGCAATCTTTGAGATTGCAACTTTTCAGGCGAATGTAGCAGATATCAGGAGCTTTAATTTTTTTAATAATACGAATATAATTTTTTTAAAGATAAATATAGATTGAAATAATATGTCGTGGAAAAGAAACATGTAATCAAAGGACACAAAGAATCCAGACTTAGTGTATAAATGTGTTGTCTTGTGTGGTAATCGAACCCAGGACACACGGTGCAATGCCAAGCGGCGAGGCGACCGTTTAAACCACTACGCTATAGGTATAGCGTAGTGGTTACAGCGATTCGTATGCTACGCAGGGTCGTAGAGTACGAATCTTGTCAAAGAGATGTGAAATAGAAGGCTCTAATCGTAATTATATTTGTTCAAAATGTAGTTTCGGTCTAGTGTCGGTGTCGTAAATGGTGTTCTCATAAATTAACTGACCCTTGAATGATATCGCGACCAGAATGGAAATTGAAAGTGTCAAACTATGTGTCAACGCCAAACTACTTGTTGGTTACAGACCTAATACTAATATATAAAGCTTAAGAGTTTGTTTGTTTGTTTGCTTGAACGCGCTAATCTCAGGAACTACTGGTCTGATTTGAAAAGTTATTTTAGTGTTAGATAGCGCATTTATCGAGGAACGCTATATGCTATATAATATCACGCTACGATCCGCGGGAGCGGAGCAGTAGCCTTAACGCTGTTAGTACACTTACCCAATCGCTTGCGTCAACTATACCTACTACGAAATATCTGCCAGTTGCATGAAAACGTTTTGTATATGCTATGTCTCACTCTATTACACAGCAAGATTAATAAGTTGGCATCCTTGTCACTACTGTTTCGCAGATAACTGCGAAATTGTCGTTACACTTACACAGACGTTTTGACAGGACATGCGTCAAGAGTTTTTTTGTAGTCTTGACAGTTTCGCACATGTTTCTCCGCAATAATTCCGCAAAAGTCTCGCAGACGCATGCGAACGTGTAGGTGTACTAACAGCGTAAATAACGTGAGTGTAACCGCGGGTTCATCTAGATCAACGTATTTTGTATCGAACTTATATTAAATCTCTCGTAACCAAATTCATAGATAGGTCCTGCATGGGGATCGGCGGTTAGCGCAGCAGAATACCAGTGTGAGTCAATACGAAATCAAATCGCAGTTTGTTCAAAACACAGTGTCAGTGACTCTCAAAATAATTACATCAACCTTATCTCCCTTAATCTTTTTAAATGTAAATGTACCTTTTTTTCTTTGTAAATTTTTTTCACTTAGGAATTATTTACCTTTGAGATGTCTGTCTTTAGTGACTTTAAAAGAAAACTTAAAACATTTTAAACTATCTTTTTTTCTCGGAGCAAACTGTCAGATTAATTTAAGTTGCTGCACAATATCTTGAGGGCGTAGCAGTGAAAAACTTGGCAATGGTGTTATTTTTATTAAAGCTGTTCCGCACTTTGCGGAGTTTAACCCAGTTGTTAATGGGTGCGTCCAAGAATTATGTTTCAATGTGTGTTTTGGCGCCGGTTGCTTCGCTGCATATGCTGTGTTATCGTAGTATGAATGTTTGAGAGTAAAATATAGTATAGTTTAGTAAAGTTATGGTAGTTTAAAATATACACGCCAAAATTCAGCTTCTTGCACCCAATAGTTTTAGACAGCTAGTCAGTCAGTAATTAGGGGGTTTACACGGGTGAATAAAGTGTGTACAATGTATAAAATATCACGGTAGACTAAATTAGCCAGCGAGCTTGGTGAGGCAATTTGTAAAGGGACTAGCCGCACGGTGAAAATCGACCCCCCGTGTAAAGCCCTCATAATGCAAGGATTTTATATATATATCATCATATACAGATAAAAGGTAACTGGAATTTACCTTAGCACATAGCAACATAGTGTGAATACTTCAGGGATACGTCCCAAAAAAATAAGTAGAATTCTTAGAACCGGCCAACACAAATGGCCAATCTTCTTTACTGTATCTCGTATTCATAACAGTTGAACTAACTCAGAATAAACCTCATCTCAAACAAATATGAGATGAGCGGTGCGAGAAGCCTGCATCGCGGGGGACTTTACAAATATTAAATCAATAGGCATAAAGAAAACTTGTTTAATAGGTTAGGTTGGTTGCCTGGAAGAAATTGCTTTTAGCAATAAGGCCACCCACTGTACATTTTATTTGTAAATTTTTCCTATTTATTTTATCCCTGTAGTGTACAATAAAGAATTATCTTTCTATCTATCAAAGAATACCCAGACTTGACGCAACAATTTGTCCATCGCACGATCTTGTCTCGTGTTGGAATCGAACCTACAACAATTACTATATTGTATACAAATAATTATATGAAATGAAATGAAAGCAATTAGCGCAATATAAATGTGCTCGTTTATTTTGCGCTAATTGCTATTGCTTGCAGGCGGCCGCTTTAACCACTACGCCAGTCATGAAGTCTAGTACATTCTATATACGATTGTTCATTCACTCAAAGGCATTTGATGGCTTTTTTAGCTCCACTTAGCTTGGACATGAACGTAACTTTAAGATTAAATATCTCTTCCAAGAATTTATGTTAAGAGCCACACAAAACGACAAAAACCAGTAGATGCTTTTGTACCGAAAGTACACGTGCGTTTAATACATAAAAGCCACGTGTAAAGCACTCAAGTTGCTCATACAAAGCTAGGCGTAACTTAGCGAACCCGGAATAAAAAATCGTGATATACTTTCGTATACCTAATTATAAAGATATTTGCGATCGTGTAAGAAAATTAATAAGTTTACATGCGCACTTTATTTTTCAACTCTCATTAGAATTAAATTAAGTTCATCATGATTATTTACTTTACAAAACTGTATCGATCTGATTCAAACAGCCTGCGTGACCATCATTCTAGTGAGGTATACGAAACGTCCGATAAAAACGTACTTTCATTTGGCATTGAAAATTACATACCAGCCCCGACATTATATCAAGGCAATGCATTGATGATGGTCACAAACAGACCAGCGGTTTTTTACCTTCATATGTAATGAAATATTATTTAATAAATTATATAAAATCTCAACTGACAAAAATCATATCATACATATCTCTCCGATACGACGCTACAGAAATACAAACAAACAAATAAACAAGCAAAGAGTCTTTCGAATTTATAATATTAATAAAGTGAGTGTGGATAAGTCAATCGTCAGCATTGCGATTCTCTGCAACAGTACAACTCATCTACTGTGATATAAAACAGACGCGAGTAATAAAGAGCAGATACAGAACATTTGATTTTATGATGTCCATTCGCCGATTGAGGAAAAGGAAGATGTTTACCCTCGCTCTGGATTAGAGACCCTTCATATTAGCGTTTGTTGAGTGTAGTAATGCGATCAATGTATGCATAGTTCAATTTAATACTGAAAAGATGTAGCTACAACGGGTGAGGACCGTGTTGTCGTTCGCTCATCACACGTCTACGCGCGACAAATTTTAATTATCGTGTGAAGGGGCTTTTAAGGTACATTTTTACATTACACGGGCGGTTTCAGATTAGCGCTTTATACGCGCTCATAAGCTCGTTTTTGGAAGTGCATGTAGGCGCGTGTAGGCGCGGCTTTTGGCACACACGCCAGTCGTACGAGTGTTGACGCGCTTCTAAACTCGTATAAGCGCGACCCGTCAGAATCCATGTTGACACTGACAAGATGTCACTACCGTTTCGAACAAACACGCCGAAATATGCCCGTTTACGCGAGTCTGGTTTTTGAAGCGCGTTATGTAGCGCGCATGTAAGCGCGTATGCTGAAACGACCGTATACGCGCAGAAAAATACGCTAATCTGAAACCGCCCTATACATGTAGCTGGGGCGACACATTCAAATACGATAAGCAAAATTATTTCATTTAATGATTGATGCCAAATCTATGATTATTGATTCGTTGACCTAGCTTTGTAAACATTAAAGTATTCATACAAAGTAATTTACCAGTGGTAATCTTCTACGCCATTGGAGAGGCCTAAATCCAGCAGAGGACTATATAACAGGCTGATGATAAATTTTGTACACTATTTCAATCCCATCAAGTTTATTTTTTGCAACAAAAGGTAGGTTCGATGTCTCTAAGGTCTAATCTAAACGAGAGAGAGAGACTAAATTATTTCCTTTTCCTTTTTTTAACGTGTGTATTATAATCAACAGAGATAACAATTGTAACGTTCAAGCATAGATATATATGTACTAAAGATATATATGTCAATGCGTTCAAGGATTTCCCAACTAAAACTTTGTGAATCTTAGTCTTAACATGGGTTGTTTTTCTGAGAACCTACTCCTTTGATGTTTAACATTCAATGAATGAATATTTACGACATTCCTACATAACCATAAACAAGGAAATAAACATTTACTTATTGTTTTCATGACGCACACATGTCGTTTAAATAAGTAGCTTTAGATCAAAGAGATTCAAGGTAATGAGGCTTTAATGTAAATCGGATTAAGGCTGAAGTTTCGGCGATGTTAAAAGCCTGTCTACGGAAACATTTATACAAAAAATAGACAGAATACTGGCGGTTATACTGTATACTGACATATATTTTTAAACATTGCAAGAGGATGAGATTGGAGACATCCTAAAAAATGACAGGTCAGAAGCTCCCTAAACAGAACAGCATGCATGAGAAACTTGATGGCAGTGAATGAAGCAAGAGATACCTCTCTTACATAGACATACCTGTCAGGATCGTTGCAAATGGCGTTCCGTAGTCTCTGCCTACCTCTCCGTGAAACAGGCGTCAGTCTATGTATGTATGTATGTATGCTAGAGGATGCCTGCAGCAATGCCCGCACATTTTATTTTAATTTAACCGTTGCTGCCCAATCGCATGGCAATTCTGAAAAATCCTTCTTTAGTGCACCCCTGCGGTCCCCAAGCAACATGCACTTCAAATTTCGTTTCCTTACGCTCGTTTCTTTTAGCTGTGCTTTGTCTGTCAGTCAGTCAGTAATGCAACAATATAGGTTTAGTCGTTTTGACGTGAAAGCCGAGTATATCTATAACATTAGGAAACATCATCATCATCAGCCCTATATACTGTCTCACTGCTGGGCACGGGCCTCTTCTCACTATGAGAAGGGTAAAACCATAGTCTACCACACAGGCCAAGTGCGGATTGACAGACTTCACATGCCTTTCCAGAACATTATGGAGAACTCTCAGACATGCAGGTTTCCTCATCATGTATTCCTTCACCGCTAAGCAAGCGATAATTAACAATATAATACGCATGCAACTTCGAAAAGTCATTAATGCATGCCGTGGATTCGAACCCAAGACCCTCTGCGTAGCAGTCTATCAGTTTCTCCAGTCGGCTATCGCTGGGAACATTATAACATATAAATAATGAAAAACTACAAAATTTCTGTGAAACTTCAGAACGGCTTTACAAAATTAATATTCATTCGGCTTTTACGATTATTCGGCACTGCCTTTTTGTTCCAAAATTTACATATTACTTGCGGTCCTCTCCCTTTTGGAAACATTTATCCCTATTGGAAAACATTGATAATATTATTCGGCACACCTTGAGCAAAATTCTAAATCTTGACATGAACGACCGAGTGTGGCTTCAATCAACTTTACCAGTTCGTTTGGGCGGCCTCGGCGTTCGCAAAATTACCGATGTAAGTCTTCCAGCGTTTTTGGCCTCGGTCCACGGCACTGAGGAATTGACCAGGAAAATTTTAGAACCCACACTGGTTAATTCTGAAGTGCCGTGCAAGACTGATGCCATTAACGCTTGGAAAATGGCTTGCCCGAGCTCTGACTTACCCCGATTTCTATCCTCTCAGAGGCAATGGGACGGGCCGCTCTGTAGCAGGATGCGAGAATATTTTTTAAATACTGCATCCAGTGTTTCAGAGCGTGCCCGTTTGTTGGCTGTGGGAGAGTGGGAATCGGGGCTATGGCTTCAAGCACTTCCATCGTCCAACATAGGAACTATGTTGGACGATACAACTTTCCGCATCGCTTCTTGCCTACGCTTGGGAGCTGTTTGCGTTTCTCCGCATCGCTGTCACTGTGGTGAAGCCGTCGACAGTCTTGGCCACCATGGCTTATCGTGCAGCAGGAGTGCTGGGCGTATTTCCCGACATGCCCACATTAACGACATACTCCGTCGAGCTCTTGTCACCGCCGGAGTACCAGCTCATCTTGAACCGAATGGCTTGGTACGCGACGATGGGAAGAGACCAGACGGTATGTCCTTATTACCTTGGAAGATGGGCAGGCCTCTGGTATGGGACGCGACATGCGTCGATACCCTTGCGCCATCACATCTTCCAAGTACAGCTGGATCGGCTGGCGCTGCTGCTGCATCAGCGGAGACCTTCAAACGGCGCAAATACGGAAACCTATCTGGTAATTACGTTTTTGAGCCGTTTGGGGTCGAAACGCTGGGGCCATGGGGCCCTAGTGCACGCGCTCTTTACAAAGAAATCGCCAAAAGACTGATCGACGCTTCCCGTGACCAGAGGGCTGGTTTATATTTCGCAGAAAGATTAAGCATTGCTATTCAACGTGGCAATGCTGCCAGCCTTCTGGGCACGCTACCAGCTGACAGCGTTGCGGAGGAATTTCTTGACGCGTCGTAGTCAATTTCCTTTCCTTATTGATTTATTTCTTCTTTTGTTATCTTTAATTATTTAGTTTTTATAGTTTAGCTTAGGATAGTTTAGTTATATAAGTAGATTTATTTTGTTTGTATATATGATAAATAGCTTATAATTTATTTTTGTAAACTAATGAATGTAAACTATTCTTATGTATAGCTTTGAAAATGCTTGATGTTTCATTATTAAATTTATGTGTATTGTTAAATAATTATAATTACTCTCTTTATCAGGCTATAGACAACTTTTCTATTGGAATTTAATTGGCAGGCAATAAAGTCCCCCCCCGTGGGATCTCCACCTTGTCGTGGTGGGGGGGCTCAGTAACCGTGGGTTAGAAGCCACCCACGGTGAAGCTAAGCGGGATCCCGGGAGGGGACGCTCCACGTGGGCTTGGTAGAGGCCTGCGTAGGATGCGTCCCATGGTGCGGGTGCGGGGGACAGTTCTGTCTGTCCCTCGCAGTCGGGTGCGGTCGCGGGAGGAGAGGCGTGTCGGTGTTACGTTGCCGCGCGCCCTATCTCCCGCGACCAAATGGGGGCGCACCATCGTTGCGTCGCGGTGGGGCCGCAGAGGAAGAGGAGATGCGGTGTTGCGTTGCCGTCCTCCCTATCCTCTGCGGCCGCTGGGTGTTTTGGCGGCGGAGCCCAACACCTTTATCCGCCGCCAAGGGGGTTTCGTTCGGGGCCCGCCTGACCATCTGGCGGGCCAATACCCGTCGGGGGGTAGCGAGGAATGCTTTGGTGAAACCCTACCCTCCGACACATGGGTACATGAGGAGCACGGGTTGGTTTTTAGTCAGTAAGAGTCTGACAGTCCCCTTCGTCCTTCCCCCCGGGGCGGAGGGACTCCATGAGGATTTTCCAATCCGATACCAAAAAAAAAAAAAAAAAAAAAAGGCAATAAAGTCCATTCTTGTTCGAAGAATAGCTCCTTAGGTCCAAAGGAACGATTCTCAGTACAGCATTGTGTGTGTCTAACAAACTATGATATGGCAACGATCTCATTATAAAGTAATAATATAATAGTATAAAATAAATTGTTATCTTTAATTTTACTCTTCACTGCAATGTACGTGTGAAAAAAGTATGTATTTTTTATAAAAAGAATGAAATTTGTTATTTCTGCTCCTATTTTGTCAAATTTAATTTGGTGGGTGGTTTTATTCATGTATTTTTAAAAGCCTGTGAGGAAAATTCATGTACGTGGGTAATAGTAATTGGCGATTTTAACGCTAAGATAGGATCAAGGCAACATTTAGACACTGGCAATGTTATAGGTCTCCATGGTTTAGGGATGCGAAACGAGCGTGGAGTTCGATTGATGCAGTTCGCTTTTGGACAAAACATGCATGTTGCTAACACCTTCTTTCCTAAAAAACCCCAGCGTCGATGGACTTGGATTTCGCCAAACAATAGTACAAAAAACGAAATAGACTTTTTACTGACATCAGATATGGATATAATAAAAGGCGTAAGTACAATAAACAAAATCAAATTTAGTTCAGATCACAGACCTATCCGTGAAAAAATTAAATTTAACTTTAAGATACATAGAGCCAAAATTTTCCGATCAGTAGTAAAAATACTATCTAAACAAGATACTCTGATAATCTGATAAATAAAAAACAACTCAATTTTAATCTTTGTAATAACTTCCGATCTCTTAATATAGAGCATCTTAATGTAAATGAGCAATGTGATAAAATAATTACGGGTATTCGTTCTAGTGTAAACAAAATCAAAATAGATCAAAAGAAAACCAAAAAACTGACACCTCCTACACTTGAACTGATCGAGCAGAGAAGCTAACATACAATTGGAAGTATGCAACATAGGACAATAGATAAACTAGTCAAACGAAGTATTCGAAGAGATATTAGAAACCATAACAGTCACCTAGATAAAGTAGCACTAGAAAAACACACCTCTTTAAGAGTAGCAAAACAAGGCATAGTCAGAACTAAAACTTTGTTCAATAGTGTGAAGGACAGCGACGGAATCAGACTTCATAACAAGAGCAAAATTATGGAAACACGCACAGCATTTTACAAATCGTTATATTCGGACCAAAACCAAACAGACGAAGAAATTAATTCCATATTACCTGATACAGTCCCTCCTATAACGGATACTGAATTTCTTAAAGTGATTAACAAAATGCCTTACGGTAAGGCTCCTGGAGAGGATGGTATAACTTCAGAGGTCCTTAAACTCGGTGCACCCTCGATTCTAAAACACATCGTTACTTTGTTCAACAATATTTTGAAAACAGGCAAAATACCCGCCACCATGTGCCACTCTAACATAATTTTACTTTTCAAAAAAGGAGATAGATCTGACATTAACAATTACGGACCCATCAGTTTAACATCACACTTATACAAAGACTTTATTAAAATAATACATGACAGAATAGATGGCAAGCCAGACTCACACCAACCTCCAGAACAAGCTGGATTCCGCCCAAGCTTCTCTACCATTGATCACCTACATACCATCAATCAAATCATAGAAAAATATACAGAATTTAGTATGCCACTTTACATAGCTTTTATAGATTACCAAAAAGCATTTGACAGCCTCAAACACAATTCAATATTTGCCGCACTAGCAAAACATGACGTTGATCCTGTATATATAAATATCATTAACAACATATATAGTAACAGCACGGCGAACATCAAGCTGGACAGTCTTGGACCAACATTTAAAATAGAAAAGGGTGTCAAACAGGGTGACCCGCTCTCTCCCAAGCTTTTCACATGCGCACTCGCAGAACTTTTTAAATTTGTCCTTCCGTCATGGTCCCCGAAGGGCATCACGATGGACAACAAAAGACTCACAAATCTCCGTTTTACTGATGATATAGCTCTTTTCGCATCATCCTCTCAAGATTTGCAAGATATGCTACAAAATCTGAGCACAGCAAGCCTTAAGGTTGGGCTAGTGATGAATCGGTCCAAAACAAAAGTAATGACTAATTGCAGCAAACGTAAGGTCGAGGTAGATGAGCAAGAAATACATTATGTTGATGAGTATATTTACTTGGGCCAGTTAGTCTCTTTCAAACATAGGCAGGACAAAGAAATCGACCGCCGGAAGACGTTTATGAAGGGCAACCTTCCAATGGTACTCAAACGCAGACTCATCGACATGTGTATCTTGCCCGTCCTAACTTACGGAGCCCAGACGTGGTCACTGACTGATTCTCAGAAGTACAAACTCAAGGTTTGCCAAAAAACTATTGAAAGGAGCGCATTGGGGATTAAAATAACAGACTGAATCTGTAACACAGCCATACGCATTAAAACAGGCATCAGCGATGTTGGCAAGAAGGCCGCAAAATTAAAATGGGATTGGGCAGGTCATGTTTGCAGAATGCATCTAGAGAAATAGGCACATATCACCACGTGGTGGACACCGCAGGAACGTCGTGGTCGGGGTAGACCCAGGAAGCGTTGGCGAGATGAGCTAGATGCATTCTCAAAAACATGGACAGAAATAGCTGGCGACAGGGAGCTTTAGAGAAGTGTAGGGGAGACCTTTGCCAAACAATGGGACAGTATAGGTTAGATAGAAAATTTAAATGTCTTTAACCGGTTCATAATTCAATTATGTATTTAGATATAACTTGTCATATTACAACACAATTTTTCGCATCACGATTCATTCGGGATCATTCAGAATTCGTTTATAATACAAACAATTTATTAATTATGAATAATGAAATAGCAAGCTGTGATAGAAAACAATAAATCTACACTCAATATTATAAAGAGAAAAAAATTGTTTTTTCGTTTGTTTGTTTGTTTGTTTGTTTGTAATGGATAAACTCAATAAATACTGGACCGATTTTAAAAATTCTGTCACCATTCGAAAGCTACAGTATCTGCGAGTAACATAGGCTATATTTTATTTTAGAAAAATAGGGGTCCGTAAGATATTTGGGTTTTTCGGGTACGCGAAGTAGTTCCCTCAGGACGCGGGTGAAACTGCAGGAAACGGCTAGTAATATATAAAATCTTTGCGTTACTGACTGACTGACAGACACGCTACAGCCGAAACTATTGGGCGCAGGAAGCTGAAATAAATGAATAATTTGCCATCCGTAAAGAGAACCACAAACCACGTTATTCACCGCAAATACGAACAAATTAATACCAATTATAGTTCAACAAGCTTGGTAGATATCCATCCAATAAATTAGATAACTCTACTGTCATGTTCGGTAATAAGTGTCGACTAGTTAAGGCGCTACCTCGAAAATGTATGCTTTTTTTGCTTACCGATTTTGAAGCAGTGAGACACACTAGCAAAGTAAAAATTTTGTATATTATTTATCAGGTCTTTATATAGTAAATCCATAGTCAGATACATGATTGGAAGATTTTTGCTCGATAGAATTTTGATTTGAAAATATGTTTTTTTTATATATTTTTAAGAATATTTAAAAAAATACTTAACTTTTCGCCTTGAAATTGCTAAGAAGAGCTAGTTTAATTAGAATTGCATAGACAAATTGTCTCTAAAACGATTATTACTTCCGTTATGAATGAAATAAGATTTCAGATAGTTTCGGGGTGCCACGCAATGTCAAAAATCGTGCGATATTCAACTTTAAAGCTAACACTTAGCGATGACCTATGCACGATTTTTTGACCTTCGAGGTAGCCTCTTAAAGAGTGAGGGCAGCAGTATCCTAGCGGAGGGAATAAGATACTGCTATGCAGTTGTTGGTCTCTACGCCGTAAACTAACTGCATGGTTGGCGTAGTGATTTAAGCTCTCACTGCGCTGAGTTTTGTGGGTTCGATTCCCACACGAGACAACACTTTGTGTGATCCATAAATTGTTATTTTGGAGTGTGGGTGTTCATTGTGTGCATTGGTTCTATGTTTGTAAAGGCCAGACATCCTTGATACAGAATATATTCCTAGTGCGGATGTTATCTTAAAAAAAAAGGAGACAATCAGAGATCAAACGCACGGCTCGCACTTCTAACTTTTTAAAGTTACTATAAATTGTTAATTATTGCTACCTAAACGGCGAAGAAAAATATCGTGAGGAAAACTGCATTTTTGAAAGTTTTTCATAATGTTCTAGAAATACATGTGAAGTCTACCAAACCAGACATAGGCAGTGTCTCATAATGAGAAAAGGCATGTGACCAGATAGTACAGATTATAAACAGGCTGACGACAGTAAAAGAGCGAACTGAAAACTGAATATCTTCTTAGCATTCATTTCATTTGAACCAATTACGTTATTAATATTGATGAATTAAAAAGCCTTCGGCATTTTATTGGAATGACCACTTAAAAGCTTGTAGCTGTGATATTAACAAATTATTGTTATTGATATTATAAAGCCGTGTGGTTGACGGCATAGAATACAAGTGTCACCACCCCCTATCTTCCCGTGGGTGTCGTAAGAGGCGACTAAGGGATAACACGATGCAAATACCATCTTTGCGTAGAGACGGAAAACTCGACATCAAACCCTATACGACTGCCTCGTTGGTCTCGCGGCATAAATGTGCGCGTGGGATCGGGAGGTCCCGGGCTCGATTCCGGGGTCGGGCAGTGTTATTGGGTTTTTCTATCACGAAATTCTCAGTAGCAGCACGCAGTCTGGAAATGTGCCCGGTACGGCAATAGGCTCGCCCTTACGTGGGACTAAAGTATATCTGGCGAAAAGTGGGTGTAGAAATACTCCTCTGCCTACCTCTTCGGGGTTATAGGCGCGAGACTATGTATGTATGTATGTATATTATAAAGGCAAATAAATATTGTAATACAGATGAAAATATAATTTGTCTAAAGTGTTTTTGCCCATCCATAAAATGTATTTATAAAATAAAATATGAAAGGCGTACTAGTTCAAACGATCATCTCGCCATTTGACGTTGCACTGATTGTGTTTGATTCTCTCGAGACGAGATTTTATATTATCAACAAAATAATCTTGGTGTATTTTGAATCCAATGAACGAACACTACACCGCAACTACCACTTGGGCCCAATACTCCTAAATAAATACAGTTTCGATATAATGTCAGTGTCATACTTACGTCACAAAAAGCATTTTGTACTAAATTATCTGAAATGGAATTGTAACGAGATCGTAAATTGAAGTGTCAAAATATGTGTCAACGACGAACTGTTTATTTCAAATTATACGATAATGACATTAGGTTATCAGAATACCACTTCTGAGTCAATTCAAAATATAATTTCAATGTCATATAAAAATACGAGAATTAGGCCTCAAGAGTCAGTAAAATAATTGCGGCATCTCATTAATTTAACGTTCAAAAGCGTATCTTTTATTCGATCGATGTTTCCACTCACTTACAAGGTACTGGACTGTAATAAACTTGCAGGACCGGTATATGTGATAATTATCGCTCTATTCCACAGATCACTTAATATATGATCTGTGCTCTATTTTAACGATGCTTTCATACAAATACGCTTATGTAACATTTTATAATACATATTTTACCGTTCATATCCGTTAATAGGTACATCAAAGTGAAAATACATTAAGCTTGGGCTTTGAACATTACGAATCAATTGGCACTTGATTTGACAAAATTGTGCCGCCATTTTATTCGCTATTCGTCGGCATGTGTCCCCTCATTATGTGGTGTTCACCCAACACTTTGTTCCAATTGAACATTATATTGGATTATGGAAATTAGTTTATCTACCGACTGGTTGAAATATTTATACCACCTAGCCGCATGTTCTAGGATTTGTTTTTTTTTAATATTAATCAAACATAATCAAGGACACAAAATATTGGTACAGTACTATGTCACATACATACAATTGTCGTTCCTTATGGCGATCTTCAATCTAATTTCGGGAAGGTGATACTGGTAAACCCATTGGTTTCTGTATAAAAGTCAAAGTGCAAAAAAGAGGTTTATACTAGCTATCTAACTCATCCGAGATCCCAGGGCCGCCAGACCTTACTTATTTTCTCAGAATCGAAATGTATAGAATAATGTAGTGTTAGTATGTGTCGTGATTGTACACATACTTGTTAGCTTGGATCGTGGGCCAATTTTTTGGTACGAGATGCTAAAGTTAGATAAAAATAGTATTAACTTTTCTTAAATTCTCAATGCTGATTTTCATGTATGTTTAAGAAAATATTATTAATAATTTATAAGTATTACTGTCGCACTCTTTTCACCGGCGGTAATTTTTACCAGACGCTTTAAAGTTTAAAGGGGCATTTAGAAGATGTATGGAAATTGTTCCCGTGCACCCTTGGCACCTCATAACTAAAAATTTACCCACGATCCAAGCTAGCAAGAATGCGCACACTCATAGCAGATACTTACACTACTTTATTCTATACATTTAGTTTCTGAGAAAATAAGTAAGGTCTGGTGACCCTGGGATCTTACTCTACCACTTGTTAAACATTAAATCTCACATTCTACCAACTTAGACTTACTAATATTGCGTTGTTACTAGGTAAGTATTATTAGTATTACCTAAAAGTTATTGTGCTGATAACCTAGATATCTTTACCATTGCTTATGACATGGTAACGCAACACACGTAATCCTACCTCACCATGGGTGAAGTCTAAATGACTTTAGGGGATTCTTACACTCCATCTCCACTGAGACTCAAATACTGATATTGATATTGGTTTCCACCGTAAACCAAAATAAAGGAATGGTATGCCAACACTCGAATATCACCTTCGACCGTGTACATTCTAAGAGAGCGTATATTTTCAAGCAAACAGTCTACCTCTAGCGTCATTTCTTCGTGAAATAAAATAATAACAATACTGCACTCGGTTGCTTCTATACAACTAAGCTGGGCTATGTACGGTAAGGAATGACGGCAAGTGTGTGATAAATTTCTTCATACAATAGCGTTCTCTCACGAGCGGAGCTAAAAACGAACCACGCCACAATACTAGCTTTTTGCCTCGACCACAGCACGTACTCTATATAGAAGGTTATTTTTAGTATAGTGCTAACTGCCAAGGGCGCGGTCGCACTATAATTGTTATTATGTACGAATTTTGTTCTGGGACTTTTATGAAGTTGAACTTGGACACTACATTAACCACCGAGTCCAACATCCGCTCTTTTCATGGGTTTGCAGATTAGAGACATTGACATTGTTACATGCAAAATTCTTCTAAGATATATATATGGATATATGTATCTCTAATCTCCAAATCCATGGATAGATAATGCAATGGGACCGGCCATAAGAGCTGTGAATCCGATTCTAACATAACTTTTCTAGAGGCTTAAGGCTCTTTCATTAGTCTCATTAAAAAGATTTTCCAATCACATTTTTTATTCTCAATTGACACCCACGGAATAATAATATAAAGTTATATATGAAAATCCATGGCGAACCCCGCAATATAAATATTCTACAATCTGCATCACCGCCGCGGTATAGCCTCACCAGCTAAAACACCGCATTCTATACACCACCGTCAGTTGCTCATAAATCCCCAAATATATTTCATTGAAAGGAAACTCTGGTGTTTAAACATTTATTTAACGGTGCTCGTACAGTAGAGCATTCACCTGTAATGAGCATTCTTGCAAATGTTACAAAACAGAGAAACAAACGAGTGTGCTTTGGCGAGCATTTTTAAGAACGTTCTGGCGAGCATTCTACCGAATTTACCGTAGCTTTAACGTTTTTGCTGATTGGAGCGTTCGCTAGAAAGATCGTGAAGATTCGTATCAATGTTCGGCTCTGTTCGTTGTTCAGTTCGCCGAAACAAAAATCAGCGAATGCTCTTTGTTCTGTTACAAGTGAATGCTCATAACGGGTGACGCAAAAGTAATGACCCTATTTGGTTCAGCTACAACTTCGTTTCCAAATTAGAAAACTAGAATTAGTTATTTAAATATGTATAGTTATGCTATGAAGTTTAGTTGCATTATGATTTAAATATGATGTCTATAAAATGTTGGGTGCATAGGGTTCCCATCAAGAACTTATGGTCCCAAGCCAACCTCACCTGCAAGTGGTGCACCTGCCGATCAACGGACGAGGCTCTGGCAAACAATATATCCCGATAAGTGGCAATAGGCTCGCCACCTATTACGTGGGATCAAAACACTGGCGAAAAGTGGGCGTTTATATGCCTCTGCCTACCCCTTCGGGGAAACAGGCGTGAGTCTATGTATGTATGTATGTTGACCTCCAGTGTTGAAGGACATTTGAGCCCTATGTATGACATTTTCCATAACTAGCCGTAACACTTCCTGCGATATGTTTCTTATTTCTTGGTGTATGTTTTCTTTTAAAGCTGCGAGAGTCTGTGGTTCGTTCACATACACCCGAGATTTCAAATAATCCAAAATTAAATAATTTTGAAGAAAAATTATCCTCTTCAAGGTTGAGGTTTACGACGCGCTGGCTGTACTCTAGACGATCACGGTGATCTGTAGGCAGCAGCTGATGAGTCATCTGAGTTATACACGCAAACATCTTCAATTCTTTGACCAAAATACGCTGCAGAGTGAAATTCACGTTGTGTTTTTATCACTGATGACACGATTATGCCACGTTCTTGGAGAGTAAAGCGGTCCATGATTATTTTTAGTGAATTTTACATTTGATTACTACAAAATTTTCAATATCAGATTGACAGGAGATGTCATTAAAAAAATAAGGCATTTCTATAGGGTCATTACTTTTGCGCCACCCTATATATATCAGCGTAAGACAAAACCGCACAGAGGCCTACCCGCTTTCGTACATAATTCACACTCGCCTGTGGTGCCCATGCTGTTAATTATTATTGATATTCAGTGACAAATACGATCCCCTTCTGCATTAATTATTATGTACGCATGCGCCGCCATATTCTGAGAACTAAGCTTCAGTAGCAATATTTATTATTCTACTGGTTAAACTAATGCTTAGCTCGATGAATTCTGTTCTGGAAGTAGTTTGATATTGTTTTTAATTGGGGTAGTCGAAAGTGTTGATCGCAGTTAAGTATCTTCATTTCTATGCCACTCTCCTATACATACCTACTATTACTTTTTACGCGACTTTGTAGTACCAACATACCAACTGAAACTTGTATGGGACCGAACGAGAAGATACCTATCCCTTTAAGCGTCACATATTTTTGAAAGCTGTTAATACGTGTCTATGGTGGATTTACCAGATATAAATACAACCGAATAGAAAACCTCCTCTTTTTAAGTCGCTTGAAAAAGATTATGGCAAATCTATATTTCTATTCTTCTATACTTCTTAATGCAATTCTTGCTGTTAAGCAAAAGACCAAATAAAGTACAAAGTAACTTTGGCACGGGTGATAACTAGTGATAATGATCAATAATCTCGTGTGGACAAAAAATCATACAGATAAGTATGGCGTAACTACAACATGTTTGTTGCTTGACCGATTTGTATGATTTCTTGTGTACTTCTTACTTTGCTATTTCTCGTGCACTTCTTACCTTGGCATCAAATAATACCCATATCCACAAAACATTTGTTTTTGGTTCGACAACTAAAAGTATACAACCGACGCTTAAGGCAATAGAGTAGCTAGATTAGAAATAGCAATATTACACGTGTCCCCATTGAAATCACGTGTGCTCTTTATAAGGCGTCTAGTAGTTTATTTGCTGTGTTGCTTGGGACTTAATAGAAATTCTTGGAAGAAGATATTGGTTCTTAAGGCCACATATTAACTAAAGACGTGAGAGGGAGTTGAGAAGTGTGGCAAAGCTGAAAGGTAAGGAAAGTATCACTTGCTCTGATTAAGTTGAGAATAATAAATTAAGTAATAATCACGTGTCGCAGTGTTTGTTATTGAATTCCTCCAAAACGTCTCGACTGATTTTTATAACTTCTTGTTCTTTTTGTTTCGTTTTTTGTAACGATTTTTGTGGTACAAGATGTACCCCTTTTCTTTTTTTTTACGAGGTGTAAAAGCCTTTCGCAAAGAGCTGGAGATCTTGGGGAAATGAGAGCCGGAGTATGTGGTGTAACCACTAAAAACCATCACGGCTGCCAACCAAAGACCCACGGGAGGAAGACTGGGCACAAGAGTTGTCCTATCTTCCTTCCATGGCGCCATGTTTAACAGAACCGGTTCTCAGGGAAGGCTACACGATCTCACCTGCCCCTACTGGACAAGATGTACCCCTAGTAAGACCGAACCCTAAAAAAATTACTAGCTGAGCCGTGGTTACACCCGCGTTATTTAGGTCTAATGCTTCACCAACAAATGGGCTATACAAAACAAAAATAACTATTCAAATTGGACTAATCGTTCCTGAGACTAGTGCGTTCGACCTAACAAACCTTTAACTTTTATAATATTAGGATAGATTTTACTAAAACTTCTGAGTCGAGCACGCTTTGTGAAAGTGTGGGTGTCAGCTATCCCTGACTTATTATAGACTAGATTAAAGTTTAAGTGGGTCTGAAATTAAGGCTTATAGTCCATTCTGTAGTTTTAGCGCAAAATAAGAACAAACAAACACACTAAGACTTGTTATTTTTATTACTTTTTATTCATAGACCCACGCCTGTATCCCTGAAGGGGTAGGCAGAGGCGTAATATTAAATCCACATTTCGGCCATTTGTTATTTTTATAGTACCCCATCAAGTTGACTCCATGATGCCTGACCTTACAGTCATGGAGCCCCATAGTCAATAATTATAGCAAAATAACCTTGATGGGCTAAATAATAGCTTTTTATGTCTAGCTTAAAAGACCTAGGATCACAAAGAATACGTGGGGAGGCACTCAGTTTTACATTAGTTCCAAATCTCAAATTCATAATATTACTAGAGGATGCCCGCGGTTGCATTCGGCTGTTTTAATCTACCTGTTTTACCCGACTCCGTGGGAATTTCGAGAAATCCCTTCTTAGTGCACAGTTACGCTCCAAAGAAAATACATGTCAAATTTCAGTTTCTTGCTGTAGCTCGGCTGTCAGTTAGTCAGTAATGAAAGGATTTTTTAAATGTTCAGATAATTTACACGTATGTTTATATTGTGAAATTTAAACAAAAATGCTAAGTAATGAATACAAGAATTTATCATAAGATAAGATAAGAGATAAGATAATTCTTTATTGTACACCACAAGACACATAGCTATTTACAAAATACAAAAATCACTGTCATGAAGTCGAACGTCGTAGAAATATCAACAACAGCAAAATTATTAGACCGTCACGACAAATCTAAGGCACAAATCTAGAAATCCGCTAGAAAAATCTAAAGCAAACTCTACTCGATTCTGTTAAACGCGTCAGAAATCTTGAGTGTGCGTGTATGTAAACATTAAGCCCGAACAATTCAATAACATGGCCTTCCTTTTCGCGTCACGTTTTAACAGAGCGCCGGCAAAAAATATAGCTTTTTCTCTCATATCCAGCAAGCATAAAGTATTGAATATTTTCACTCGCTCTTTGCTGTTTGATTTTATAGAGAAACTGATTAAGCTCCATTCTGTAGTGTACGCTTCGAGTTTGTTACTATTTCTCATGGATTTTCTCGCTCTGTTTAAAATTCCATCGGATTTATGCTGTATTTTGTGTAGTTATGTAAACTATTTGTTGTACGTTTTCATAAGTCTAAGCGGCGCATAGGGTAGTGTGTTTATTAGCCATTAAATCTAAATACATTGTGCATATATGTATTCTCTCTTGTTCGCTCCCTTTTAATCTTCTCTAGAGACCAAGGGCTTGTTCCAATTCTGACAATTCTTAATTCTTGCAAATGCAACTTAATCTTGCAACTGTCGTCACGTCAACAAATCATCAACTATACTAAGCAGTGTTTCAAACGTTTGCCAAAACAGAGTCAGATAAAAAGGACTGAAAGAATAGTGCTCGCATTTTGACCATCAGTCATTAAATTTTTTCTGAGATCATCTTTTCATCCTCATACAAACATATATGATAATTATGTTAAATATCTCGGAAAACGACAACAGCGAATCTCCCTCCAAACACAACGATGCCCTACAAATTTTACCGGTTCGCCCTTATCAATGTATAGGTACTCTAGAACTTTCACAGACGACACCAGACGGCGCTAAATCTTTCACAAGCTGTATTCTCTTTTTAAAAACAAGTTTATAAAGCTAGCTATAGAAATATATGAACTATTAGTTCCAAAAACATTGGTTACCTTAACCCTTAAATTGGCAAATAAATTTATTTCTAAAATTTAATGATTTTTTGTTGTTTCCTGGTTTATTATGATGCCAGATGACTGAAAAAAAAATGTAAAAAAAATCTACCTATTACAGTTTTCGCGAAAATCTATGTACTCCGGGGAGTACATTGCCAACTGTAGTGTAAAGTACCGTATATTCTGTTTGTACTACGTGGAGCACGTTGCCAAAATATGAATGAAACACATCTTAGTTCAATCTTCACTTTATTTATCATAATTCTTATCAAAGTATAGGTATGTATTTATTGGGTGTGAAATTGGCGGAAGCAATTTCTTTTGTTACTTTCTCCTACCACAAAACACAGATGCATATTGCATTTCACGCAAAAAACTTTGGTTCTTCCCTCTTTGCAAAACCTACAGCGTGATTGCTTATTTGCTGATTCTGGAAAATGTCCGACAGCATCGTACCTGACACTGTCCACCGGCCGTTCAGCTGTAGGTTTCAGAATTATTTTCCCCTTCACCTTCTCGATACTTCCACTTGACCTGGCAATTTTTCCAGCCCGACAAAGTCCTTCAAATAAATCAAGCCTAAACTCTTTTAGAGACTTTTTAATTCTCCCATCTCGCCTGTAAAGAAGCCAAGCGTTATTTATGCATATATCTAGCAATTGCGAAAATATACCCAAATACCATCGTCGGCTTTTGAGAGGGGTCCTGTACAAAGATATGAGCATATCTGCTAAATCTACGCCCCCCATATGCTTGTTGTACTGCTTCACAAGTTGAGGGCAGTCAACATCGACTTTGCGTTTGTCTTCCTTCGAGTATCTCCTTATCTTTTCTATAGGATGAGAATCCACGTAGAAACTAATAAGCGTAACCACCTTGTTATCGTTCCAATTTACGATAGCTAACTTATTGTTATTGCACACAACTTGGGCACTGTATCCTCTCCTTCTCTTTTTTATTTCTTTTTCAGAGGGTAACAGATCTTGACAACCCCTGAGCCGGTTTGTTCGTATTGTTCCCAGGCTAAATATACCATATTCTTCTCGCAATAAATAAATAAGCTCTGGAGAAGTAAAGAAGTTGTCCGCGTATATGATAGATGGCTTCTTTTTTATTGTTTTGCATAATGCTATTACCACCATGCCACCAACCCCAAGTGAAGCTTCTTTGGCTGTGAAAGTGTGTTCACGGAACGTGTCATCTCCACCGTACATGATGAAATTATATATTATGCCTGAAACCCCGGCGCGTACAAAATTTTTGAAGCCCCATTTTTTCGGCTTGTTCTTTATATACTGCCTCCTTTTCCCAGCTTTCGTGCCTTTGTATGGGATCATCATTTCATCTATTGAGTACTGCCCTTCTTCCTCTATCTTCAAACAATTTTGTCTGATCTTCTCCATAACAGGGCGTATTTTGTAATAGCGATCTGAATTCTCCATGCTATTATCCACAAAGTGAATGTTGCGGCGTATTTGTTGATAACGCTTTAGGGGCATTTCATCAGCTATTAGAGGATATCGGGTTTTTCTTGCCCAATAATCAGTGTATGCTGGCATGTGAACCACACCCATTAACATTTCAATAGCAAGAAAACGTTCTAACTCTTCATTTGTCAACTGTATAGACTTGCCATGTTGTTGCACCGAATATAAGTTTGTATTGTGAACGATATCTTAAATGATGTCTGGTGAAAAGAAACAGCGAAAGTATTCCAATACCGTTTCGTTTTGCGTTTCATGAAGTTCGTGTATCCCTTCATCCACGTAGCCCTTATGGCGTAAATAAATTTTTTTCCAGCTGTAAATCAGTGAAAATTTAGTTTTCTTAACCTTTTTGACTACCATTGAAGGCTTTTTACGTTTAGATCTAGTGATCGGCACAGGCGAAGCTTTTCACGTGCTAGGAACTGGTGATTGCAGAAGTTCTACAGATGGAGTGGGTAATGATTGATTTGAATTCAATGTTGGGATGGCAGCGTAATTATTAGTTGACGGAGACGGAAAAACCTCTTGAAATGTTGGTGTTAGTGGTACATCATCAATGTTGCAGTCAGAGACGTTATCGGAGTCGTTGTGGTCGTCTTCTAGAATGTTCAGTCTTTCAAATGAGGAGTCTAATGAAGGTGGGTCAGACCTGAGCTTAGGTGAAGATGGTGGAAGGATGTTTGATTCGTCATCAGAACTAGAACTGTCATCGGAACATGCATTTTCTTTCGGGATCAAAGCTAAAATCTTATGCGATCGTGTCAGGTTCAAGCACTGCAGAAAAAGAAAAAGAACATGCTGTATGACATACAATCCACACCGCAACCGAAGATTTTTTATATAAAAAACCAAACAAAAAAAAGCTAGTTTACATTTCTAAGTCATAGGCAATGTACTTCGTGTATACCAAAGTTTACTTTGTGTTCTTTACTACGTACTTGGCAACGGTATTCAGGGAGTACATACAAAGTTATGATCTTATAAAATTGCGATTACATTATTTACACATAAAATTCCGAACGATTGATATTATTTATAATATTCCCATGCAATTTAAAGCCTAATAACCGCAAGTCCCATCCCAAAAAGTGTAAAAAAACTGAAAAATCTTACCCGTGACGCAGATACACCAGACCGCTTCGAAGACATTTTGAATTTGACAGATATTATTCGATGTTACCACTTCCAAATATTTTTTCAACCAAAATATACAATTATTGCAAGCTAAAAATAATCACCAATGATACTTTTTCTTAGATTAGTACTACAATCGATTTTAAAAAAGTCTATGTCTTTTGTGGAGTACACTGCCAATTTAAGGGTTAACTAAAAATTACGGAATGAGTAATTTTGATCTGTGATAGGATTTCAATAATTGAAGATTGACAGTAAATTTCACAAATAATGCTGCCTAAATTAACTATAGGACGTCTTAATTCTGCCTAAGCCCAAAAATTTAAACAAAATGTATTGAAAACCTCATATTTTCAGGAAAATTTTGGCGTAGGGATCGAGTTAGCTCGCGGTATGGTTTGATTATCGGCGCCACTATATAAACCCCCTGACGCTCAGGTCACGTCAGAGTTAGAGTATAGAGTCAAACTGTATTATTTACTGTTGTTATTCAAAAATCACAACACAATTTTTTTATAGCTGACCCATGTAGGTTTCCGTTGTAAGTGTGTTGGCTCAGAAACACTTAAAGTCCCGACGATAGGGTATATTGCGTTCAGTCTCAGTATGAATGTGAACTGGCTTAATATTAATAAATACCCTGACACAACTCACATGCGGTCATCTGATTCCAAATTAAGCGGACTATGACAACCCCGGTAGGTAGGGCCATCCTGAAGGCCACTACCGTGATCCATAGGTGGCGGCTAATGGATCGGCGGCACAACGCCGCTAGCTGCTCAGCAGCCCCCGACCAAACAGCACAACCTTGATTCATCACGGGCTTATTACGAGGCCAAGATGGAACAGTCACATTAGTGCAGGATGCGACTAGGACGGTGGTTGAAGAGCACCCTGCGTGCCTACGGCGGCGTTCCACAGCCTAGTTAGCTGACTACTGCGCACCCACCAACCCGCATTAGATAAGCGCGGTGGGTTAATCGTCTAAGCCCTTACCCTCAATGACTAACACGACTAAACGAAGTCAACGTATTACGTATGAATGTTTGTTTATCTGTGGGGCGGGGGACCTTTGTGGGCCGATTCATATTACTTTTAAGCGACTTCAATGGTTGGAAAAAACGAGTAAGTTTTATATTCGACGACTATATATATCGAGATTCCTCCGATGGTGCTTGTCGGTGTCGGACGTTTACTAGACTCTTGTCGCATTTTATTTTTAAATCACAGTCACTAAATTCTGATTGGTTTATCCTCGAAATTTCAATTCCTTGTCTAACCTTCGAAGCTTTGTTCCTGTGACTCCGCCTATTGGGAGGATCTAGAGCGAGACAGCTGTTTTCTGTGAGTTACAACTTTTATTACACTTATTTGAAGAAACAATCCCAAGATAAACCTCAAAAAGGCGAAGTCGTTGGAGGTCGGATTTGAACCCTCGCCATTTGCAGCGCGAGTCGAATGCTCTTGTAACGGAGCCACCAACTACTGGAAGCGGCGCTCCAAATTAGCTACCGCAATCGTCTGCAATATGTGTTGTGGTTTACTAGCCAACAGGTGGCACTACTAGTCTCATTTAAGGACTGTATTATTTAATGCACGCATTACAACTGCAGAATTTAGACTTATATTATTAAGTAAAATAAATACTGAATATAACTAATACTTTTAAAAAGATGCCACGCGGTCAACGATCTCCACCGCAAACAAATATTAACGCTTCACGTTCAGAACGAGACGTGGCTACCAGCGATGAAAATGAAAACTTAGACTCTGACAACGTAACTCTTAGAGCCAAGCCCCGGCGCTATGACAATTCTTCCCCATCGTCTACCGGCATTGAACAATTGAAAAAAATTATGGAGTTATGGAAATCTGAGCAGGCCGCAGTGTTGAATGATCATTCGACTAGTTTGAAGACAATAGTTGCCGAAATAACTGAATTGAAGACACAGACACTCCAAATTCAAAAAACTAACTCTGAAATTGAAAAGTCCATCGAATTTTTTAACACACGATTTGAAGAGGTCCAGCGTCGTGTTGATTTACTCGAAAAAGAGCGAAACTATTACAAACAGGCATATGAGACTTTAGAGACAAAACTGCAAGACATGGAGTTCAGATCCCGTTCGGCAGGTATCCAGGTTCGAAATGTGCCCACTACAAATAATGAAACAACTGAGGAGCTAGCGAAAATTGTAATGCAAATTGGTACTACGGTACAAAGTGAAATAAAGTCGACTGAGATCAGAGATATATATAGACTTCCCGGGAAGGCGAGCTCAACTAGGCCTATTGTTGCCGAATTTTCTTCAGTTCCGTTACGGAATAAATATATCGCCGCAGTTAAATCCTTCAATAAAAGCCGTGAGAGACAGCAAAAGTTAAATTCTGCTCAACTGGGACTTAAATGTGAAAATCGTCCTATCTATGTCAGTGAACAAATGTCTTCATCAGTCAAAAAAATTTTCCATATGGCTCGAGAATTTGCAGTACAACATAAGTACAAGTATTGTTGGTGTTCTAATAACAAGGTGTACTTGCGCAAGACTGAGGGTGATAAACTGGTTTATGTAAAATCAGAAAAATGTTTTGAGGAACTCAAAAACCCGCAATGACTATGCATGTTGTATCTCAGTATTAATCAAATAATGTTTAGTTTTCTATATAACAACCCAAATCTTTTTTCTTTTATTGTCTTGATTTGTTACACTCTTTGTTATGAACTAGAAATTGTAAAAAATACAAATACACAAAACACACATATTCCATTCATTGTACAATCACACAAAACACATTATTATTACTTCAACACCTTCAATATACACTCACACTTCACAAAACATAGAACATCTACTCTCATCCACCTCACTCTAAAATCCAAGAATAAAACTATTCAGCTGTCACAATATACCAGATATTATAGTCGAAAACTTCTGTCGTATTACGATGAAAGTATATTATTCTCATAAATGGCTAACCTTATAGAAAAATTGTCACAAGATTTGGATGGTTTTCAGGTATCAAAATCGTACAAAATCCCGGTAGGTGAATGCTCTAAAATTATAAATAAATCACATAGAAATTTATCGGTCTTGCACCTGAATATACGTAGTGTTAATAAAAATTTCGACAATTTAGTAGTATTTTTACAACAATTAGAATTAGTATGTGATATAGTAGTACTTACTGAATGTTGGTTAAAGAAAACTACAATAATACCGAACTTGAAAGGCTATAATATGCACTATACAAAAACACACGTAATCAGAACGATGGCGTTATAATGTATACAAACTCATCTCTGCAATGCTCAGTTTCAGAACCTGATATTACTGACGCCAATTGCCTTCTTTGTAAAGTGAACGGTAATGCTGCTATTTTGGGAGTATATAGATCCCCCTCATATCCACATATTGACAACTTTTTAAATAGTCTGAATACTATCTTAGAACCTTTATCAAAATTGCAACATGTGGCCTTAGCCGGAGATATTAATATAGATATCAAGTCTGACAATAAAGATAAACACTCCTACGAATACCTCACCTTCACTGCTTCCCACGGGTTACTGCCCGCTCACCTTTACGCTACCTGATTAAAAAACTGCCTTGACCATGTCCTTTTGAGAACAAAGCTAATGGGGACCACCATTGTGATAGGATCACCTATTACCGATCATCTGCCTGTATTATTAAATATTAACTTGACCGAACCAAAGTCTAAACAATATTATACAACCAAAATACTAGATATTACAAGCATTCAAAAGGACATAGAACGCACAGATTTTACTCCAGTTCTCTTAGCGAGTCATGCCAATGAGGCAACTGATATTTTAACCACATTATTACATCAAATAATTCAGAAACACACACGACACACAAGAGTATCTAGAAAAAACCGAAATTTAAAACCTTGGATCACACCTGGACTACTTCGTTGTATCCGTAATCGAGACAAGATGCATAAATCATTCAGAGCAGAACCTGATAACCTTATCTTAAAAATAACATACTCTCGTTATCGCAATTTTTGCAACTCTCTGTTACGAAAGCTTAAGATCAGCTATGAGAAAGCAGAGTTCATAAAAAGGAAGAATGATCCTAAGGGTACCTGGGACTTAATAAAAACAATTACCCACACCAAACAAACACCACCACCACCAAGAGAGCTCCTTAAATCTGACACTAACGAACTTAGATCCGCAAACGCAGTCAATAACTTCTTCGTGAGTATTGGAAGCAATCTGGCCTCTAGAATCCAACGCAATCCCATTAATCGACCAATCAACAGTAGTTCTTCCAAAACTCCATGCCGCTCCATGGCTATTCTAGAAACTGATTATCAAGAAGTCGAGCACATTATAATTAATTTAAAAACTAATTCAGCTGTAGGAATTGATGGCATACCTACTCACCTTTTAAAAATAACACGCAAGACTCTAATCCCCTACATCACTCACATTTGTAACCTTTCACTAACAACAGGCATCTTCCCCGACACTTTTAAAATAGCCTTGGTCCACCCAATTCACAAGGGCGGAGACAGGGACTGTGTCAATAATTATAGGCCAATATCGGTCTTACCAGCAATGTCCAAAATCCTTGAGAAACTGCTAAATAACCGTTTGCTTACCTATCTTCGAGCTAACAACATACTATCAAAAAACCAGTACGGTTTTAGAGCAGGTATTGCTACGGAAGATGCAGTTGTAAATTTAATTGAAACAGCAGCCAGGCAAATGGACATAAAACGTAAATGCCTTGGCATTTTCCTAGATATTTCTAAAGCCTTTGACACTGTCCCTGTCTCTCTGCTCTTATCAAAATTGGAACACATAGGTGTACGTGGTATAGCACTTGACATTTTTTCAAGTTACCTTACAAATCGGTTTCAGCACGTTAAAATAGGGGATGTGATGAGCGACAGGGCCATAATTGAGTGTGGCGTGCCCCAAGGTAGCATTTTGGGGCCAACGCTCTTCCTCGTCTTCATAAATGACCTGTGCTCACTTTCTCTCACAAATTGCTCGGTGTACACGTACGCTGACGATACCGCTTTATTAATACACGGGAAGGACTGGGAAGAAACAGAACATTATGCTCAATTAGCTATGGATGTGACAATGGGTTGGTTTGCCGAAAACCTGCTAACATTAAATACAGATAAAACTCAAGTAATACCCTTTTCAATAAGCGACCAAACCCAGCCAACGAAACCAATTACTATTAAAGCTCATACTTGCCCAGATTACCTAAGGAGTCCAATTTGTACTTGCCCTTGCTTATCTTTAGCACCACATATTAGATACCTAGGCGTGCAAATCGATAAACATCTAAACTGGTATACGCACATTGATAACTTGGTATCCAGAACTCGTAAATTAATTTACATCTTTAAAAAACTTCGCTACTCAGCTGACTCGAATACACTCATGATTGTTTACCTTTCACTCTGTCAATCATTACTGACTTATTGTTTTCCAGCTTGGGGTGGTGCCTGTAAGACCCAATTCCTAAGACTTGAAAGAGCACAACGAGCTGTGCTCAAAGTTATGCTTAGTAAACCTTACAGATATCCGACAGAGTGGCTCTACAGGGACTGCAAAGTATTGACAGTGAGAAAATTATACATCTTGCAATGCATAATGAGGAAACACCGTATACCAATAGAAACTAATAAAAAACGTCGAGCTGATATTATTTTTCCTCCCATTAGACATTATACAACCTTCACAAAACACCAGTTCTACTACCTCAGTCAAAAATTGTATAACAGGATAAACAAATTACTAGACATTTACAAACTTAACATTTACCAATGTAAAAATAAAGTCAAAACGTGGTTGATGGATCAAAACTACGACGAAATAGAGAAACTACTTGTAATCCCATTTTAGAAATAACAAACACTTACACACTCGCACATACATACATTCATACACGCCTATGCAAACACACAATCACACACAAATGCACACCACACATACACACACAAAACTTACACACACAAACACATACACACACAAACACACACACTCTTACTCTGCTAAATTCTTTACAAATCAAGATTCAAGATATTCTAATCTTTATTTCCGACATCTGGTCACTTTAGTTGTGCAATTTCTTGTAATCATTCAAATATTATTTCTTGTAATTATAAAAATATAACGTGGAGGAACACTGACTCCCAAGTTACAGGTGATAAACCTAGTTTGGGAGCCAGGGAACCTAATATTGTCTACATAGTTTCTTAATTATTGTCAAAGAATTTTTATTGTCATTTGTAAACGCTGTGTAACATTTATTGTGGTAAATAAATTATTATTGTTATTATTATTATAAAAAAAAAAAATATTTATTATTTTGTGTATCTCGACTTCAGAGAGATTCATAACGTATATTTTTTATCACAAATTTGTAACTGATACTATGCTTATACGTGCCAGTTATTTTGTTTTATATATAAACACGAAGAAAGGCTTTCCTTTCTCATCATATCAGCCCAGGAACGTCCACTGCTGCACACAGCATCTTATAGTCGACTGAAAATCATCAACATCAGCCCTTGCAGGTTTCCTCACGATGCGTTGCTTTCGCTGTTTAACAAAGGATCATTAAAAATTTAATACGCACTTTTTAACTTCGTTGACATTGACGACCGGCGCAGCGGGAGTGTAAGCGACTGCTACGTCGAACCTCGCGGGTTCGATTCCCGCACAAGTCAAACATTTGTGTGCGTGAACATGGATGTTTGTCTTTGTCTGGATGTTTCTATTTACAAACAAAGGTACCTATATATGTTTATCCATTATATAGTACCCATAGTACAAGCTCTTCTTAGTTTGGGACTAGATGGTGATGTGTGTAAGTGTTAGAATATTATTAGAACTTCAAAAAGTCAGTGGTGCGCGCTGTGAGTTTCAATCGCGATTCTCTGCGCAGCAGTTTGTTAGTTTCTTCACTAAGCTATCGCTGTTAAAGATAAATATCACTGTTTGTAGTTATCGCTACTTAAAATAAATAAAATTGAACCATTTTTCCCGATCCCGTGGGAATTTCAGGAAATCCCTACTTAGTGCACTCCCACAGTTCACAAGGAACTTAATATAAAATTTCAGCTTCTTGCAACCATTATATTAACCTATGCTTTGTCTGTCAGTCAGTCAGTAGTGCAAGAATTTTATACATACGGATTTTGGATGTGGACGAATATGTAAAATCAAGTGTTGCTCTTTATTTATATTTGTCTACTCTGTATTTGTTACTTTACAACAAATTAAAAAATAAAATGGGCCGACGACCCGGCGGCGTAGCGGGAGTGTAAGCGAGTGCTACGCTGAAGGTCACGGGTTGGATTCCCGCTCAAGTCAAACATTTGTGTGCGTGAACATGGATGTTTGTCTTGGTCTGGGTGTTTCTACGTAAAAATTTATGTATTTACAAATAAAATAGATGTATGTCCATCCATTGCTTAGCACTAGATGATTTTTAGTTTGGGACTGTCTAGTCATGACAAACAACTACTGAAAGTATATACTGAGGGACGGTACGATTGACATATGTCGGGCGTGTCACCGGCCCGGAGAATCTCTCAGGCATATAGTGTCCGGTTGTTCGAGTCTTGCCAATGGTCAGTATTTGCACAGACACAACCAAGTGGCCAGGATAATCCATCAGCAACTAGCCCTTAAATATGATCTCATTGGTTCTGAGGTACCGTACTACAGATATGTGCCCGACCGAGTTCTCTCGTCTGTTCGTCGTCTGGTCTCGTGTGTTTGTGGTAGAATATTAAAAAATAACAAGCACTAAACAACTCAAATAATAAAGTAAACAACTACTAAGTTAAAGCTTGTAGAATGCGAAACAGTTTTATTATAATGAAGTTTGCCAACTTTCTAATGCTCTTGGTGTATTTATTCTTGGTAAATTAACTCAAGAATTAATTATATACGAATATTTAACTAAAGTAATTTTATTTTACATATTTATGTGATTGAATGATGAATGATTGTCTGAAAGAGTATAAATAATTTATTAATATTTTATTTTACACTCATTTAGAATATTAAAAATCTAATAGCTGCAAAAATTGCTACATTGGCTCGGCATGGCACTATTCCAGTGATTGCACGAGAAATTGAGGACGTCGTCCAAAAGTCCACTTTTATTGAACTTTGGCTGATATTAGATTTGCAGTATGCCGAATAGAGACTTATAGAGTAGAGTGGAGGACTCAAGGCTATTTACAAATACATAATTTTTGATTTTAGCACTTATTAATATAAATCTTATACTAATATTATTACATAAAGTTGAAGAGGTTTTTTGTTTATTTGCTTGAACGCGCTAATCTCAGGAACGACTGGTCCGATTTGAAAAATTATTTCTTTGTTAGATAGCCCAATGTGATAAACGCGAGTTCTGGAATAGTGCGACTTAAACGAAATGTTTAAACTGTTAGCCCTTGTTGACTTCTATCCTGTTAAACTAATCTTTTTCAACGACAACGTGCAAAATTTTAAACTCTGTTTGTAGTACTTGACCCATAGATACAATCCAAGAAAGCATGTCATAGATGTTAAAAACAAGATTATAAGCTCTATTTATTTCTAAATGGTGCCATTGAAATAAAACGTCTCTTCTTTTGAGTTACTAACTACTGTAAAACTTCTGTAATTGCATACGAATTGTTATCACTGCTGAAATGAACTGGACAGATATTGACCAGATTTTTTAAATGTATACAGATTACCATTACTTGTTTGTATATATATTCGTATACATTCAGCATCTCAATGCAAAATCATCAATTTTGTCATATACATAAATAATCTAAATGGCGCTGATACACTTGAGCATTCACCTGTAATAAGCATTCTCGCGAATGTCACAAAACAAATGAGTGTGTTTTAGCGAGCATTCTCAGGAAAATTTGGGTGAGCCTTAGAATATAGATAATACATAGAATTCGCACTACAATGGCGCTTAAACCCAATCTATTTACTTCACTTTGACTTATGATTTTAATCTAGGGAAGAATCTTCGTAGTTTGTCACTTATTTAACTTGACTCGTGTTGGGCTTACACAGAATAGATATCGATAAAATATCGATAATATTTACAATAGATCCTTAGATTTGGTTTACTCAGAAGTAATTTCAATAGAATGTTGATAAACTCTCGATGTCGATAAATAAGTTTTAACGTAGGAACAGAGACTTGTGTGATTTATTAAACCTGTTCAAATAAAAATCTGCATTTTATTATTTAGAAACGTCATTTGTTTATGTACCTTACTCTTACTCTAGAAATAATTCATAAGTGAAACTGAAATAACCATATTGGGTAAAACTGCTGTTGTAGTGAGATTTCTATATTTTTCTATATTCTACGGACTAGTTATTTGAATTTAACGTGTTCGCTAGAATGATCGTGAAAATGTTCGGTTCGACAAAATAGAAAATGGCGAATGGTCGCTGTTCTGTTACGAGTGAATGCTCAGGTGTAACAGCGCCATAAAACTCTATGCAATTATGTTGTTCCACTTCTTGGTTGCAAAATCTTCTTCAATAGAAAAAACTAAGAATTCAGAACTAACTTTTCATCACATTGTTCTCTTGCCCGCCAAAGGTAAAAATTCTTTTCTCACATAATAAAAAGCTATTAGAAACAACTCCACCAATTTTACCTACAAATAAAATTTCCTAACTGAAATATTATTAAAATTGCAAATTTCTCTCCACCGAACGTTTAATATTCTTGAAAGTAAAAATACCGGCGTTATTTCAGGACGGTAAATTGCTGTGAAATATCTTACTCTATGTTGTCTCTGGTGGCTCTCTCTTTGTTATCATTTTTATACTGCAGCTACCTCTGAACACGCCTGAGGCAATGCACCATTTTTTTATAGGATTGGGCGGCATACGAGCAGACGGATCGCCTGATGGTAAGCAATTACCGCCGCCCATGGACACAAGCAACACCACAGGAGTCACAAGTGCGTTGCCGCCCCTTGGGGTTGGGTAAAGAGATAGGATGAGGAGTGGGATGAGGGAGAAGGAATAGGGGATAGGGCCTCCGGCACTCTCACTCACCGAACGAAACGCAACAGTTTAGGTACTGTTACTGTCGATTTTCTGTGAGAGGGTAGTACTTCCCCGGTCGAGCCGGCCCATTCATGCTGAAATCAGCAAGGCTCTACCACCGTAAAATGCACCATTAAGTGGTAAACATTTCAACAACGTAATATGATATAGTAAATAGTCGTATTCTTGCCCGCGTTTTTAGCTTGCAAATCTTTAAACTTTAGGCCTGGTCACTTTCACCGAAGTTTGATTAGTTCTTGATAAATTAATTTAATCACCATCATTATCCTAGCCTTATCTCGGTTGCATCCGAAACTCACACGCCTTGGAGCCTGAAGTCTATTTATTTGTCTCACCAGATAATTATGAGAAAATATCAGCTTACCTGATGAATTAATTTATCTGTGTAATATTTATTATACAGGAATAATGAAACTCTACCGCAAATTAATTTGTTACGCCAGTGACTAAACAAAAACTTATTTTTTTTAAATTAGAAGATGAATACCATCCCGATCACATCAGCTTACAAAGAAAAACACTACATCATAATTGGTCCACTCGTTTAGGAGCTACGATAGCTCTGACAGACTCATACACACACTGTGATTCAAACTTATAACACTCATATATTTCTTCAGGTTTTAAAAACTTATACCACCTTTTTGGTCAGTCGTTGAATGGAGCGGCATTTTAAGACATTTCTTCGAAAAGATCAATTTTTGAGTTGTCGCCTTTTAACGGAGATCATTCACACCCTTCTTAGGAAATAAAAGCCCGTTGTTGTCAGCAACGCCTCAAGGAAACTCCTGCATTATACCCGAGACATCAGCTGCTTTGGAATTTAAAATAGCGCTTTTTCTATAAATATTCCCAATATAAGATGCTCCGAACGAATTTTAGACGATTCGTCGTCTTATGTACAGACATAAGACGACGAATCATCTAAAATTCGCGCTGGAAATATTTTACATACAGATATAATTATAATTGCAAAGACTTGTGAGGATGAATGGATGTATGAATGTTTGTTATCCTTTCATGCAAAAACTAACATGAGGCTCTCTGCAGTAGGCTCTGTTTCGTCATCATTAGCCTGCCATAGTCCACTGCTGGATATGGACCTCTAAAATGGCACGCCACTGAGCCAGATTTTCGGCTTTCGGTGTCCAGCTGCTACTAGATATTTGGCGTACCCACATTGTCACTGCACCTAGCCGGAAGACATCCTATACTACGTTTGTCAACGCGCGGTCTCCAGTCTAAACCACGAAATACCTCTGGCCACGTTGCGTATATTGCAGCCTAATTTGTACTTTTTAATACTATATTCAATCGTAATTCAGAACCAGAATTTTTGGCAGTGTGCATTGTCACAAGTTCTTGGTGAAATATTAAGTGAATACTAAAATCTGCGCCTAACTTCTCTGGCACGAAGCTAGCTAGCCAGTGGTTAAATTTGCAACTTGGAAACTGCCTATAGTAATAAACAGAGATTGCTTGAGGATTTTTCATGAAGAAATAGCATAAAAAATAGCATATCGTCCTAAGATTTAGATAGATAGCCAGCATAGATAGTAAAGCATGTGAAAAACATAGAGAAATGTCACATGCAATATTTAGGCCGCCCTCACATTAGCGTCAGCGTCAACGCAGTGTCACCTCGGCATCGACGCGGTGTCGACACGGCGTCAGCCGAGCGTTCTTTGAGAACGCTTTCGTCTTTTAAAGAACGCTCGGCTGACATGACGGGTGGTTTCAGATTAGCGTATTTTTCTGCGCGTATACGGTCGTTTCAGAATTCGCGCGCTGCATTACGCGCTTCAAAAAACTGGACTTGAGTAAACGAGCACATTTCGGCGTGTTCGCTCGAAACGGTAGTGACATCTTGTCAGTGTCAACATGGATTCTGATGGCTCGCGCTTATACGAGCTTAGAAGCGCGTCAACTCTCGTACGAGTTGCGCGTTTGCCAAACGGCGCGCCTATACGCGCCTACATGTGCTTCCAAAAACGAGCTTATACGCGCGTATAAAACGCTAATCTGAAACCGCCCGTAGATGTGGCGTCTACGCGTCGTCGACGCTGCGTCAACGCTGAGGCGCCGCTGCGTTGACGCTAACGCCCAATTTGAGGGAGGCCTTAAAATCCCGCTTATGACAATAAGCTCTGAATGGCACACACATCAATCAGAAATTGGGACATGAGTTTGACCGTGGATACCTTAAATCATCAGAACAACATCAGTTGATTGGTGCTTCGAATGAGAATTTCTATAATAGACTTGTTAGAAAATAAGCATCTCCTTGAAAACTGACGAATTGCTGTGACTAAAACTTGAAAGAGATACCATTACAAGTGGGTGTTGTTCTCACTTTCTAGCATGAAGAAAATCAAAGAATAAAAAGAGATAGCATACTGCATTTCTTAATTTGTCACATTTAAAAGAATGTTCAGTTCTATTCAGGTGCCACGCTATCTGTATCAATATGTTTATACTTTCTATGAACAAAAATTCATCCTAATCCTGTCACCGAACTCAGTATTTCACGTCCCACCGTAATCCAAATACAACCATGCCACATAACTATAGAAGCAATAATCCAACTTAATACATATTCAACGTCACCTTTAGTGTCGCCACACAATAGTTAGGAATTAAAAATGTCATTACGTATTCAGTGTGCCTTTGTTCGGCTCTATTGGATGAAATCTAGTGGATGCTAAGTGGTTTCCAACATAATGTATAGTGAAGCATATTCACTCAGGAATTTTAGAACTTCACGATTTGTATGTAGGTGCCGGTTGTGCGATGTGTTGCTTGGGATATCTTTTATTTTGTGGGATAGGAAGTTTTATTTAGCATACTAGCCATATTACCCATTTACGCATCAAAGATATCCAGCAACATTCGTAAAATCTCTTCTAGTAATATAAATTGAAAATTAGTTCCGTGAGAAAAAGTTAAGGGATTTTAATCAAGTCAGATTTTTGAGTGATGTTTCCATAGTGATTTCATAATATTAAATAATTAAATATGATTACCAGGCAAATAAATAAAGCAGTTTTCGTGTTTTATGGCATATACCTTTAAATACTTAACGCAAAATAGGCTTGGCAAATATCTTATATGTCTTCCATGTGTATCTTACTAGAATTCATTATAACGAAAGCTCTATACATAAATTGCTATACCGTATTTTATACAGAGGCATACCAATGTTATGGGTAAAACTATTTTCCACGGATATGGCGTTTAAAAGTAAAGAAACCGTCCGCTGTAAAAGAAAACCCTCAAACTGATAATGAAACCTGTATAGAGAGATGCTATATTCAACAGTCAAACAACGATACAAAAAACACCCAGCCTTAAATCAGTCATTGTTCGATCAAAGTATTGTCTCGCGTGGAGAAGCCTCAACATTCGGTGTAGTGTAAACAGTGAGGCAGCTTAAAGTACTGTACAGTAACTAGACTTCATTCACAATTACGCCCACGTAGGAGTCGCTTATTGACGTAAAAAACCTGTCACTTTCCAGCTTCCAATATATCTCCTCACCTGAAATGCATACCTATCACAATCTCCGTCGTGACATGAAAGACCGACAAAAAACAAAGCAACATATTTATGGATTACAAAACTGAAAACTACATATGGTATGTGAAATGATAAATAGTTATTCATCTTCACAAAAATGTTATTGATTCACACTTTGCTTATTGGATTTTCAGTAGCAATCAGTACTATCATCATTTTAACATTTTTGTGTAAACCTTATGGCGCTGATACACCTGAGCATTCACTTGTAAAAGAACAGCGAGCATTCGCCGTTCTTTGATTTGTCGAACCGAACATTTTCACGATCATTCGAGCGAATACTCTTAATTCAAATAGTCCGTGGAATATAGAAAAATTATAGAAATCGCAGTACAACAGCAGTTTTACCCAATAAATTTACTTCAGTTTCACTTATGAATTATTTCTAGAGTAAGAGTACGATACATAAACAAATGACGTTTCTAAATAATAAAACGCAGATTTTAATTTGAACAGGTTTAACAAATCAAACAAGTGTCTGTTCTGACGTTAAAATTTAAGTATATATCGATATCGAGAGCTTATCAACATTCTATTGAAATTAATTCTGAGTAAACCAAATCTAGGGATCTATTGTAAACATTATCGATATTTATTCTTAGTAAGCTCATTACTAGTCAAGTTAAAATTAGTGACAAACTACGAAGATAATTCCCTAGATTAAAATCATAAGTCAAATTGAAGTAAATATATTGGGTTTAGCGGCCATTGTAGCGCGAATTCTATGTATTATCTATATTCTAAGACTCGCCCGAATGTTCGTGGGAATGCTCGCTAAAACACACTCATTTGTTTTGTAACATTCGCGAGAATGCACATTACAGGTGAATGCTCAAGTGTATCAGCGCCTTTACAATTCTCCATACATTAGTCGATCCGAAACGTTGTGTTCGATCGATGTCCGTCCTCGCACAGTTAGTACAGTCTCTCATCCATTGTCACACGCCGCTCGTTTCCCGCGTAAATCTTTCATGCAGACGTCGAACGGATCTACTCTGTACATATAACTACCTCTGTCGTGTGTGCTACTTTGTGGCTAGGAAATGGTCAAGTTTAAGACCTGTGTAATGTGCCTAACATAACTTGTTTTAAATATAGTTCTTTGCGAAGAAGTTTATTCTGACCTAAATAAAGGTTTTATTAACATAACTTACACCCAAGTATGAATTACCTGTATTGACTCATCATCATCATCATCCTAGCGCTGTCCCGGTTGCGTTCCAAAACCTACGCCTTAGAGCCAGGGGTCCGCTTTCCGGCTGTGTCTCCTTCACTTCGCACGATCTTCAGCATCCCTGGTGGTTAGTCGATTGGCACGCATATCATCCCTTATGACGTCAAACCAGCATTTTTTTGGCCTTCCCCGTTTATTGGGGCCCGGCGGAGGTAGCATGGCAAGACATTTGTTACTCACGTAGGATGCCAACATGGATAGCATGACGTAAGACGTGGCCACACCATACCTGTATCTTTGACTATACTTGCTGGATGTTTCCCACTTCATTTTCCCAGTTAATGAAGTAGACTAATGGGATTTGTTGCCCATTGTCATAAATGTATAGCAACGAGCATTAAGGCCTCCCTCAGATATCGACAATATATGGCATCTTGTAGTGGACAGCAAACTGTCTTAATTACACCAACCAAGCGATGAAACCTGTTAATTTAAAACTTCGAAGAACGAGATTATTTCGAGCGCTTGCCAAACAATATGGCACTTTGTCCATCTCAAAGATAAATGATTCGCGTAATGACCTAAGATTACAAACTTGAAGCGACTTTCAAAGTCGAGGATTCGAACCCTAAAAGTTTCAACATTTGATTTTGGAACTTTCACTTCCAGAACATTTGATTGTAGGTTCTGTGTTCCATTCGTGCCTCAAGCATTTGAAATTTAAACGTTCAATTCGGAGCATTTGATTTTCGAATGGCGAGGACAGTCCACAGTTATCCAATGGGGTATCGTTTTCCCGCGTATATCTTTCATTGAGGTCACGACGGCGGCAGACGTCGGCCGCTCGTAACGTCATCGTGAGAATTAATGTAATGTCTCGCTCTATGTGCCAAACGCTTCGAGGTTTTAGCCGAATTTATTTTGTTTGTAGTTTTGAAAAACGATTAGTGGCTCAAAGCTGGCGAACAGTTGTTTAGCGATTATTTTTTGTACGTTAAATAAATGAATTAATGTTTTAGCTGACGTGATTTATGATGTGGTTTTTTTACTTAAAGCTACAGACGTTTGATGGCTTTATGATTACTTTTCATAATTTTGCTTCATTAATTCCAAGGCAGAATTTCAAGTCAGATTTTGTCTGCTAAAAATTCAACTGTTAACAGCAAAACAGAGTCAGGAAATGTTTGTACAAACATAGTAACATACTATTAAAAACCGTCTCGTAGATTTTTACTTGAGGGTCTTGTAAATAGTTTACTATTTTTATTCCTTAAAAAATAATATACTCACAATACTCATTGATATCTTAACTCAAACTGTCAAAATTCAGATATTAATAAGTTTAAATTAAATTAATTATATCTAAATAAATATAAAAACGACAGCGGCTGTACACGAAAAGCAGAAAATCGAGGTCAGTGTGTCGTTGGAGAGGCCTATATCCAGCAGTGGACTATGTCAAGCTAATGAAAATGATAATGATGCAATATTAAAGAGGGACTATTAGACTGCCTCCGTGGCCCAGTGGATAGCTTATGCGACTGCTGGTTGGAGGTCCCGGCTTTGATTCCCGGGTCGGGCAAAAGTGTTACTGGGTTTTTCCGAATACACAGTAGCAGTCCGGAGTCTGGTGATGTACCCGGTAACGGCAATAGGCTCGCCCCCTATTACGTGGGACCTAAAAATTCATGGCGAAATGCGGGTGTAATATTTACACCTCTGCCTATCCCTTCGGGGATACAGGCGTGAGACTATAAATAAAATATTAAAGAGGGATGAAAGAAGTAAAATTTGTATAAATTTGGATATAGGCATTGGTATAGGAATTATATTTCTTCGAAATGTGCCAAAACGAAGTGTCATTTTACTTGCCTAGAAGAATATAATTAAAGCAGTTCATACACACTGTCTTTAAGATCTTAAAGATCTAATAAGAAGTCTGTACCTACGCTTAAAGTCCTGACAATAGGCCAGCTATGGCCAGTAGAAAATATCACATTAGATTTAAAAAATCAATAAGCAGTCACTATATGCAAGAGCCATAGTAAATTTCGGTAAACCTTTATCACGAAACCCGAGACTGGGATAACACTAACATGTTGCAGTCATGTCAGCCTAGAGACATTCACAGCTGGACATAGGCCTCTCCCAAGGTTCTCCACACAGACCGATCTTGAACCCAACCGTGCACCGCGATCTTAACCAGATCATCGGTCCACCTTGCGGGAGGCCTACCCCTCCTGCGTCACCCGGTACGTGGTCGCCACTCCAGAACCCTCCTGCTTCAACGGCAATCAATTCTTCGAGCTATGTGCCCTGCCCATTGTCACTTCCGCCTGGCTTATGGGAGAGCTACATATTTATGATGACTACGAAAATATAATGAAGCATGGTAGAAATATAGCGAGACAAAATAATTGGCTACTATTGTACTATTGGTATTTCTATTTACAAAGGACTGATTATTCTATCGGCTTTATTTATTCTGTTGGTTAGTATTTTGTAACGTACTGCTACGTCAGAGGTCGTGGTTCCACTCAGGTCAAGATATTCAAAATTCATGTTCATTACTATTTATAACGTGTCCCTGTGTTAAATATTTATAATAGAGTACTTCATCACCATCCTTCTACCGTTATCCCAGTTGAAACCTGGGGTCCACTTTGTAGTCTAACCAGATTTGACAGAATATCAACTGCTCCGCAGAGTGACTACCGTCATACCTCTGCAACCCAAAGGGACAGCGATATTCAATGGTTTAGACTAGCGTCAGATTATTCAGATGTACAGAATCCTGTGACATAACGACTGCTCAAGATATTCGTGACAGCCTGGACCGGTGGCTGATAATTAACAATTCAATATGCACATAACTCCGAAAAGTCAGTGGTGCGCGCCGTGGATTCGCACCCGATACTGAAATTTGGCATGCATGTTCCTTGGGGACCTTAGGAATGCACTTAGAAGTGATTTCTCGAAGGTCTCACGAGATGGGGACAAAAGAAAATCAGCAGGTTACTGCGGGCATCCTCTAGTACTTTATATTTGTCTCGACATTTCGGCATGGATTACACCAGCCGAAGTCATAAGATTAACCTGTTACATAAATAATAATATGTGGAAAATTCACTAACGCTTAAAATTATTCATACCACATTTTCATTCAAAACAGATCACTCATTTAGCCCGATACAAACATGAGCTTACCGTTGAAAGCGGGGTGCCTTTGTGTACAGTTTACCCCTCGCGTATAGACTATAGGGTCAGACTTAGTTAGTCTGTGTATAGGTACTCTAGAACTTTCACAGACGACACCAGACGGCGCTAAATTTGACACAAAATGTGTTTTCTCTTAAAAACAAGTTTATAAAATGCCAGTTATAAATTTTTATTAACTATGATTTGCGGAGAGGTTTGTAATGTTACCTTTACGGTGTATTTCATGAGTTTAGTTGATCTGTGATAGGAACTCAATAAATTGAAAATTGGCAGTAAATTTGACAAATAATGGTGCCTAAATTAACAATAGGATGCCTAAAGTCTGACTAAGCCCAAAAATTTGAATAAAATGTATTAGAAAGCCTCATATTTCCTAGAAAATGATGGGACAAAAAATTGGCGCATAGCTCGATAGGTGGCGTAGGGATCGAGTTAAATCGCGCTATGGTTTGGTTACCGGCGTCACTATATAAGCCCCTTGGAGCCATGGTCTCGTCAGAGTTAGAGTATAGAGTCAAACTCTATTATTTACCGTTGTTATTCAAAAATCACAACACAAATTTTTGATAGCTGACCCACGTAGGTTTTCATTGTAAGTGGGTTGGCTCAGAAACACTTAAAATTCCCGGCGACTGGAACATAAGTGAAGCTTCACAGGCAGCTATAGCCTAGTGGAGAGAATAACATACTGCTACGCAGACGGTCTCGAGTTCGAACCACTGAGTGTCCGAGTCTATCTAATTGTTAATCATCGCTTCCGTTCCATTGGTGAAGTAAAACATCGTGCGGAAAACTGCATGCATGAGTTCTGTATAATATTTTTGTAAGACATGTAAGGTATGCGAACAAGCACTTAGCTAGCTAAATGTTCGGATTGCATATGTGCGTGGTTGAGATATGGCGTAACCCTCATAACGAGAAGGGGCCTTTTGAAATTGAGGCGTATGGCTTTATACCTAAGGTTTAAAATTACCTGCAATTAAGCCAAAGCTCGGTATTCTACCAATAATTATAATTGCTTATAGAGGATGAACATGTCTAGTTATTCGTTTACGTAAATATGAACCAGCAGACAAAGTTATCGAAGACTTGCAGTCACTATCTCTGGATTGGACAAATTGGCGGGATTGAAAACCCAGTCGTTGGCGAAATGCCAGTTGGTCACTTTAACTGGCACAGCAACCAGTCTTATTCTTATAGGGGTTAAATTTAGTAAGGTAATACCAATTATTTAGACGATTAATCTCTGTAACATTGTTTAAGGACTGGATTTCATTACTACTACTGTTTGTACAATACAATCTAAATCAATCATTCGACCAATGTTTGGCGAAAAAATAATTTCATTCATTTCAATAATAATAATATATAATACTAAATAAGAATACTTTATAATGATCGTATTTTTTAATATACTTTTATCTAGGGCCAATTCATTTAGTTAGGGTAAACCGTACTATTGTTGGCACCCCCTCAATGATTCGCACTTCACAGCTTTTTTCTGTTTTATCATGACGCCGTTTACCCTATATTTGTTCAAAATGCAATTTCCATCTTATGTCAGTGACATACTTAGGTCAAAGATGGCATTCTTCTGAATTAACTGATATTCACATGATATCGCGACTAGATCGCAGATTGAAGTATGACGCCCATGAATAAGGAAAATACATATGGATTGAATAATGTGTCGAAATATGTGTTAACGACGAACTATACACGTTGAATATCGTCGAATAATATAATAAATAATAATATTCTACCTCATACACACATCACCATCTAGTCGTAAACTAAGCAGAGCTTCTATGGGTACCTACTAGATAATGGATAAACATACTTATATACTTTTTTGTAAATACATACATATTATACATAGAAACACCCAAACCAAGACAAACATCCTTGTTCATGCACACAAATGTTTGACTTGAGCGGGAATCGAACCCACGACCTTCGGTATAGCAGTCGCTTACACTCCCGCTGCGCCAACCGGTCGTCAAAGACTAGACGATAATGACATTAAATTAGCAGAATACTAATATTGTGAGTAAATCAAAATATAATCACATTTCGTTCAACATATAGTGTGGAATGTGTGGATGCCAGATAGAAGGAGAATGACCTGCAGGTCATTGAAAATCTGCAGTATTCTATCATTAGTACAGATGTAGAGTTTTATGTTAGGAGCTAGCAAAGATAAACAAAATATAGTGTTCTCTAAAATAACCTGGGGCCCAATTCCGCTAAATAAATATAGTCGCAATATCATGTCAGTGTCATACTTACGTCACAAAAAGCGTATTCTTCTAAATTATATAATATTTGAATGAAATTGTAACGAGATCGTACGTGTGAACGAAGAACTGTTTATTTTAAATTCTTACGATAATGACATTAGGTTATCAGAATACCGCTTTTAAATCCATTCAAAATATGATATCAATGTCACATAAAAATAGCAGAATTGGCCCCCATGTTGAACAAAACAACGTGTTACGATTCGCGCACTTCTATCGGGAGGGGATACCTATAAATATATTATACCTATGTTATGCTTCAGTTATGTCGTCGTGTTATCTGCATGCATTGGAATTAGAAAATTATAATTATTTGAATTTTCGCAAAATATTATCGTTATTTATGCTTTATCCCGAACCCCATAAAATCACTGTAGAAAAAGCAACAGAATAACATGACATCACAGAATATAACTCATATAATAAAAATCCTTGTATTCGGCACACGTTCAGTAATCAGTAATCAGTAATCTTTATTTGCGTTCCACAATGTGAGCTTAGATGTAACTTAGGAACTATGAGATCATCATGGACCCTGTCGGGCACGGCAAAAATTAGAAGGGAGGAAGAGAGCATAATAATTCGTTATATTTAATACTAATTAATTTAATGTATAATTTTTCTTTCAATAAATATTTCATTATTATATTAAGTATAATTATATGTATTATTCTGTTATCTTGTTTATGCTTAATTATAGTTAGTGGGTATTAAAATTATTAATTTAATATTAATTTAAAAAGTATCGTTTAGGTACTCATTGATGCTATAATAACATTTACTTAATAGTAATAATCTTACTTTATTTATAAATCGGTTAAATTTTGTTTCTTCCTTTATTGTATCAGGTAATTTATTGTATAGTTTTATGGACATTGCGTATGTACTTGTTGAATGTAGGTTTAAGTTAGAGCTGGGAAGGTTTAGCCTATTTTTTTGTCTTAGTGTGTATCTTGTCTGTTTGTCTTCTCTTTTAGTGAAGAATTCTTTGTGTTTTCGCACAAATTTACAAATTTCTAATATATATATTGAGGGCAGGGTTAAAATCTGGTGTTGTTTCGTCTATATTTACTAAAATCCTGATAATCTTTTTTTGTAGTGTAAAGAGAGTTAGCGCGTTTGTACTATTGCCCCACAAAATAATGCCATAGCTGAACCATGCGTAGGCGTATGCATAGTAAGTCGCTAGAGCAGTTTGCAGATTGGTCGTCTTTTTGACTTCGCGGAAAGCGTAAGTAAATTTTGAGATTTTGGCCCTTATTTTCTGGACATGTGATTTCCAATTAACATGAGTATCTATTGTTAGGCCGAGGAGCGAGAATTCAGAGACAGTTTCTATTTTAATGTTTTTGTAAATGAAGTTCACTTCTAATGGAGTCTTTTGACGGGGGTGGAAAGGCATAATTTTAGTTTTCGTAAAGTTAATTTCGAGGTTATGGTCGTTCATCCAAGATATTGTTTTGTTAAGTGTATTTGATAGCTGTTCGTTTACGTTAATATTGTTTTTACATGAGGTGATAAGAGAAATGTCGTCCGCGAATAGCACGCATGGTCCATCTATGTGTCTAGGAAGGTCGTTAATATATATCAAAAATAAGAGACACCCAATGACACTACCTTGTGGGATAGAAGTGTTAATTATTTTCATATTTGATCTGATATACTCTATTTCATTGATTTTATGATTATAAAATGTTATTTCTACCTGATGTTGTCTATTTCTTAAATATGACGTGAACCATTTATGAGCCTCGCCGCGAATGCCGATTCCTTCTAGTTTTTTTAGTAATATATGGTATTGAACTTTATCGTAGGCTTTTGTCATGTCGAGAAGTAACCCAACTGCATATTTTCTGTCATTTAAGATGTTAAGAGTCTCCTGTATAAATTTATATATTGATAATGTGGTTGATCTATTCTTTCTAAAGCCGTTTTGGCATTCATTGAATATTTTATATTTCTCGCAGAAATTATAAACTCGGCTGCACATGGCTTTTTCGAATATCTTTGAAGCTGTTGGCAAAAGGGCTATTGGGCGGTAATTGTTGGGATCCGTTTTAGAGTTTTTTTTATGTATAGGTTTAATGGTCGCCTTTTTTAGATGGTCAGGGAAAGTGCCTTAATCGAAAGATTGGTTTATTAATAAATATAATGGCAGAGTTAGTTCTTCAGCGCATCGCTTCATTAGTAAAGGTGGTATTTCATCTACGCCGTGGCTTTGTTTATTTTTGAGGGTTTTGAGTAGAGTATAAATTTCGTAGGGTTCAACCGGGCTAAGGAACATGGTATTTTCAGTATGTTGTATAGAAATGTCGTGACGGCCATCTCCAGAAGTTTGGGTGTTACTTTCTCCAATCGATGAGAAGAAATCATTAAACGTGTTGGCTATGAGATTAGGGTCGGCAGTGATGGTATTATTAATTTTTAATTGTATGTTGTTTTTTTCTTTTATAGTTTTTTATTTGTGCGTTCGTTAATGATGTTCCACATAGTTTTCATTTTGTTATCGGATTTCTTGAGCCTTTGTATAAAATGAATTTTCTTTGCCGCTAAGACGGTTTTCTTTAAGATTTTTTCATAGCTTTTGTAATGCTGTTTTATTAACCGATTAGTAATGCTGTTTTATGAAATAATTTTCAGTAGCCGTTTATTTCTATACGAGATTTTAATACCAGTAGTAAGCCAGTGTTTTTGGTTATTAGTTTTTAGTTTTATTTTTCTTTTAGGTATACTTTTATTTAGGGTATTTTGCATGATTTTATTAAAAGTTTCATAGTTTTCGTTGAAAGTTTTTTCACTTTTTATTATGTCGGTCCAATCAAGATCTTTTAAATTTGCTTTGAATAGTTCTATATTTTTATTACTAAACAGTCTTTTTTTAGTATGCCATATTGTTTGTTTACTTTGATGATGTGGGGTGGTATGTATCACTGTGGCGCAGTGATCTGAGAGACCGAGCTCTTCGACAATCGTGTATAAGTATTTATCATGGCAATTTGTAAATATAAGATCTATACATGTTGCTGTGTTTTGAGTAATCCGTGTAGGTTTTTTAATTTGTTGTATAAATTTATATTCCAACATGAATTCTAAAAGATTGTTAGTTTTGATATTATTCTCTAAGACATTTACATTAAAATCGCCTCCTAAAATTACATGGAATTTAGAGTATTTATTGTTTATACGTTCAAGAATGTATTTTAACTGTTTGTAGAATATATCTTCCTATCTCCTATTCCAATACATGTTTACTATAACTATATTTTCTTTATTTAATTTTACAGCACAGACTTCCAGTACATATTCTATGGACATATTAGTAATATCGCTTATTTCCGCGAACTCAATATGTTCTTGTAAGAGGATGCAGACGCCGCCACCTGTTCGGTTTTGCCGACAATATGATGCTCCAAACTTATAGCCGCTAAACTGCAATAATTGTTTCTTTTCTTCTGTTAGCCAATACTCCGATAAGCAAATAGCTTCATATTTTGGATTTTGTTGAATGAAGGCTTCCACTATGTGCTGTTTGTTGTAAAGGCTTTGTATATTCTGAAATATAATTTTAAATTGACGGTCTTTGTTGGCGAAAAAAATTACTTTCTTCGGGCAATGTCGTAACGTGTGAGTGGGTTTGATTTATGGTTTCTAAATGTGACCGGTCATATTTGTCTTCTTGAGACTGATTTATATAGCTTTTATCCAAAATATTTATTCTTTTTCCTTCTATTAGTAGTTGGTTATTACGAATTACTGCATATAATCCTTTCTTTCGGGCTTTAATCATTTCGTCACGCATTAGCTGTCTTGCTTTTTGTGCTTTAGTATCTAAGAAGTCGGATAGGGCCAATCCGGTGTTATGGAAGTAATATTTATTTTCTTTTATGTATTTAACCATCTTCTTGCTAATTAATTCCATTACTAATGGACGATTTTTTGTAATGTTTCTACCCATTCTGTACGTTTCTTCTATATAAGCTGTGATATCGACATGCATTATTTCTCGGAAAATATCCACTAATCTGGAATGTAACTCATCTTCTGACTCTTTATAGTATTCAGGCAGACCGTAAAGAACAAGTTTTTTTGAATAGTCTTGAATTTTGTGTCTTTCTGTAGCTGCTATCTCGTTTTTAAGATCGCTTATTTGGTTTTTCAGTCTTTCGTTCTCTTTTTTCAAATTTTCCATGTTTAAGTTAATTTGTTGTATCTCTCTTATTCTAAGTTCGTTCTGCGTGGATAGTGTTTTATTTTCTATTTCTACTTCTTTTTTCAGTTTCAATATTGCTTTGTTTATTTCACATTGGATTGTGTTTTGTAATTCAGCTATAATGGATTTGTTGTTTTCCTTTAGTCGCAACATTATTATTTCGCTTAAATTTTGTAATGTCAATTCGCTTTGCATTATATTTGGTGTTGTATCTTGAGAACATAGTATTGTGTCTCCTATTATACTCAGGTCTTCAGAACATGCTGTGACATCACTAGCGCAAGTTGTTCTTTTCCTAATGGTAACGTTGTTTATTTCTGGCGATGATGTTAGCAGTTGGTTAGATTCGCGATCTACTTGGAGTGTTTTGCAGTGACATGCTTGACATTTCCATGATTTTTTGCACGAGAGTGTCATTACATTTTTGAATCGCTCGTATGAGATGTTAGCGCAATCGAGATCGTATTTGCTTTTGCACAAATTGCATGTTAGGTGCTTGTTATTCTGTATTTCTTTAAGACATCCTGAGCAGATAAGTGTCATTTTTAATGTTATAGAAACAATAAACAAGGTACAAGTTATGCCCTCCAGCGGCGAGTGATGGTATTTAATCAATCGATGTTATCTCCGCTTTCCGGTGGTAGATGGCGTAATTAGGTATTGCCCTCTAGCGGTGTGCAGGCAATTATTAATACTTATGTCCACTCATCGGTAGATGGCGCTTTTCCAGTTGGATTGTTTGCAAAACAATGATATGCACTTATGAATTGTTTGCAAATTCTTATAGACAAGTAATTTTTTTATATCTATCGTACCTTTTGCGGTGATGAAGTTTTCTTGGCGGTAATTTCGCTACTCAAGCTTGATTTTCGCGCGATAAGCTCTGTTTTGTAGCAAAAACTTCACTGGTTTTGAAAAAGTTTGAAATTTTTACGTTATTTTATGTTTTTATGTTTTTCTTCGATATACTTGTTAAAAATACACGAACTGCAACTTTAATCAACTGTTGATGTTTGTTTACGCTCGGTGGCGCCCTCCTTTACATACGTTTCAAATACTTTGTACGTTTGTACTCGCAGCTGAAGGTGCTCTGAGTGACGGTAGGTCACTCAGAGCACCTTCAGCTGCGAGTACAAACTGTTTAGCTCCATGACAATACTAAAGTGTCACTTATTGCTCGCCGCGACAAAAGGTACGATTCACATATTAAACGCGGATGATACTGTAACCGCTCTTGACGTAAAGTACAGCGGTGTAACGTGAGAGGCAAAAAATAAATGGATAAATTTCTGCATCGGCACATTTAAAATAGCGCTTAACGATATCGCATAGACCAGTCAGTTAACGGAATACAAGACTATGCATCGACAAAAGCTGTGTTAGACAGAAACGAACGTCTTTAAACACACTGAGCGAGGTTACGAAAATAAAGTAAGGCTGTAATATAATGAAATACCTGAAAGCCAATTCGCGTATTTCATCAGACATCAAAAATGTATTTTGAACGAAATGCGATTAGATTTTAAATAAGCTCACAATTGGTATTTTGCTAACTTAAGATCATTATCGCCTAATTTGACTCATACATAATTTTAACAATTTGTTCAATTAACGATCTAGTCGCTGTATCATTCAAATATCAGTCAAATTAGGAGAATACCATTTATGACATTAGTATGACAATGACTTAAAACTGCACTTTAAACAAAATAATATTATTACGAAAACATTACCCTTACTTTTGGCCAAGGTTGTCCCTCTAGCCGCTTGCCTACCTCAGCTATGGCACATCTTTAATAGGTATTCATCCGAATAGTTTAAATTCAAGCTTCACTGTTCTGAGATATTGAGCAGAACACTGCAATTATAAAACTATAAAATTCTAACCTATTGAATTGGTTAGTGTCGCAAATGCATGCGACAGTCGAAGACGAACTATCACAAAAGGACCATTACTCGTATCAACAGGTTACGGATAACTAGTGTGCAGTTTATGGCGGCTAAAGGGCAATTTAGTTTCAATGCTCATGAGCTTTATTATGCAAAACTGGGGTGTATAGTAAGTGAGTAAGTGACCGGTAAAATCTATCAGACAAGTGATAGAAATAAATACAAAATGTTATTGTCAATAGAGATTACATACAGACATTTCACAGAACCACACAATTATAAAAATTACCCATTACGTTGTATAGTCTTGGTACATATTAAGTTTTGTATCCAATCAATATAGCAAGCAAACAATTGCATATATAAGCAAAATATTCCTGGCCTACGTATGTCTCTCTTTAGACCTTAGAAGTTCAAGTATGTTCAAACCAAAATCACTTGGCCCCATTACCTCGTTGTTTAATTCAATCAAGAATAGTATACACTTAAAATTTTTATAATATGAGTATCTAGAAACTTTAAACCAAGACGTATCAAAAAGAAAAAAAAATACGAGCAAAGCTCGGTACTGATTTAGACATGTTACAGCATACAGCGATCTTACATTAATAGATCCAGTAAACAAGTCAAACCACGCAAGCCATTCCATTCTCAGTTTAAAGTGCAAAACGAGAACATTTTGCACTTTAAACTGATTCGGCCAGATATTCTTTAATAAATTTATCTTTATACTGACTTTTATAAATGGCCCGAGATATCTTTTTAATTGAACAATTTTGTGACATGGATGGAAAGCGTTTTAAAATTGTTTTTGTCAGCACAGTCGGCTAAGGAATCAACATATATAGAAATGAAATGGAGTGTAAGTTTATATCGAATTTTAATCTTTTGATCCGGTGGCTTAGCGGGAATGTACCCAACTGCTACGCTAAAGGTAGCGGGTTCGACTCCCGCTCAAGTCAAACATTTGATGACTTGAGCGGGAGTGCAATCAAAAATTATAAATACCTTTATCAATTAAAGAAAAATCACAAGCATCTTTAGAAGGTTAGAAAAAGTTAAAAGTAATAACTAGCAATTAATGACCCGCGACCCCTTAGCCGTGATTAAAGAGGGCCAACGGGTGCGTCGCATTAAACAATACACACATACATACATATACTCACGCCTTTATCCCGACGCGACGGGTGGGCTGAGACAACAGAACGCCGCTTGCTTCCTTCAAAATACAACTTATTATGACTGATCTATTGGTCTTGAGTGACCTTGAGTGTTGAGTTAACGGTGTTGGGTTTGATTCGCACTCAGGACAAATCTATGTTCAATGAACATGATTATTTGCTTCATGTCTAGGTGGAACTTATACAGAAATGTATATGCTTTCAAGAATTTTGGATCATATGACCGTGTGTGAGCTGTCTTAGAATACTATTATTATACGCGTATGTATAATAGGTATAGTGTTTTTCCGAATTCTCAGTAACAGCACGGAGTCTGGTGATGTGCCCGGTAACGGCAATAGGCTCTCCCCCTATTACGTGGGACCTAAAATATATAATTCATGGCGAAATGTGTGTGTAATATTACGCCTCTGCCTACCCATTCGAAGATACAGGCGTGAGTTTATAAAAAAGTATAATAAGTATTATATATATACATAGTCTACATTACTACATAGTCTAAAGTCCCATAGTCCTCCAAATTCATCAGATTAGCTATTTTCTTAGCATAGATATCGATCACTTTTATCTTTAGAAACCTTAGCTTTCCTAAATCCAGCACGTCTAAGTTTTCACGTCGTGCTAAAAATACTTAAAAGTTTTCGCTGCTCTACATCTAACGGTCGATAAGTAAGTATAAAATTAAATTAAGATCGTATACTAACTTTCATTTAGAAGCAAGTTAAATATTAAGAGCGATGTCTTTAGAGTCATATGCATTCGTAGACTCACCGATATACCTATCTGTGAGGCAGTGATATTCTAGTAAGCTCCATGTATTTAAACGCTCTCTTAATATGACAGATTACATCTACATACCAAGTTTCAAATGTATAGTTAACACTTTCAGTATAAAGTGGCTGTGACATACGGCCGGATAGACAGATAGACATGACGAATTTATAATGGTTCAGCTTCTTGGTACTTTGGCCACGGACCTCTTAAAATACGATTATTTGTATAAATTACCTACAGCGATTGTTTTACTTTCATATGTAAAGAAATTACACTTTCAATGTCATAATTTATTCATCAAACATAGGTAAATAATTTGCGGCGTATATTGTATTAGCATTGAAAACCAGCCCCTGAGATCTACAGAGATTAAATTCGCCTAAATAATTGGCAATACCTTTCTAAATTTAACCCCTGCAAGAATAAAACTGGTTGCTGTGGCAGTTAAAGTGACCAACTGGCATTTCGCCAACGACTACGACTGGGCTTTCAATCTCGCCAATTTGTCAAATCCAGAGCTAGTGACTGCAAGTCTTGGATTAGTTTGTCTGCTGGTTCATATTTACGTACACGAATAGGTAGATATGTTCATTCTCAATAATAATTGGTAGAATACTGACCTTTAATTCGGTTGCAAAACATTTTAAACCTCATACTTAAATATATACGCGTCAATTTCCGATAAACCTCTCCAGGCAATCCTAGCATTGAACAAAGCGCTTGGCTTTGACACTTAATTTTCACACTTCATCACATATTATTATGCTTTAAAGTGATAATCAATATCACCGTCCAAATATTTCAAGTAGTGACATGATATCGACACGCTCAGTAAAATGCCAGCCCTCATTATGACATAGCTCAATATTCTCATTCATCAGTTTTGCTTATAATTCTATCTGCCTTTTGACTGCACTATTGGCGTAGTGGTTTAAGCGGCCGCCTCACCGCTTGACACTGCGCCGAAGTGTTGTGGGTTCGATTCCCACACGAGACAACACTTTGTGTGATTCATAAATTGTTGTTTCGAGTCTGGGTGTTCATTGTGTCCGTTAGTTGTATGTTTGTAAAGTCCCCCGCGACACAGGATTTAGTCCTAATGCGGGGAGTTGTCTTTTAAAAGAAAAAGAATTTAAAAGAATCTGCAGCTAGGCATAGGCCTCCTCTCGTTAAGAGAAGGGTGACGCCGCATTCAAACGTTCTGGCTTAGTGCGGGTTAGCATACCTTACATGTCTTTAAAAATATTATACAGAACTTACAGATCTGCAGTTTTCCTCATGATGTTTTCTTGACGGTTTAATGGAATGGAAGCGATGATTAACATTAAATACACACTGCAGGTCAGTGGTGCGCGCTACGGATTTGAACACGAGACCATCTGCGTAGCAGTGTGTTAGTCTTTCCACTAGGCTCTGCCTGCATAGCTCCACTTATGTGTATTACCGTAGCCGGGAAAATTTGTGTTTCTGAGCCAACCCACTTATAATGGAAACCTACGTGGGTCAGCTATCAAAAATTCGTGTTGTGATTTTTGAATAACAACGGTAAATAATAGAGTTTGACTCTATACTCTAACTCTGAAGAGACCTGTGCGCCAGGGGGCTTATATAGTGGCGCCGGTAACCAAACCACAACGCGATCTAACTCGATGCCTACGCCACCTATCGAGCTATGCGACAGTTTTTCATCCCATCGTTTCCTGGAAATATAAGATTTTCCAAAACATTTTACTCAAATTTTAGGGCTTAGTTAGACTTTAGGCATCCTAAGGTTAATTTAGGCGGCGTTAGTTCTCAAAGTTACTACTAGCCTTCAATTATTAAGGTCCTAACATCCGAATTACTCATAAAATACACCTTAATTTTTAATAAAGATTACATTACACACCTTTTCGGAAATCATAATATATAATAGGTGGCATTTAATAAACTTGTTTTTAAAAAGAGAATACTACTTGTGACGGATTTAGCACCGTCTTGTGTCGTCTGTGAAAGTTCTAGAGTACCTATAATATAGGCTAAGACCTATGATAAAGTAAGGAACTAATAATATATAGTCTAAGAACTATGTCTGCACCTATAGTCTATACATTGATACGCGAAGGGCAAACGTTTAGGGTATTGCCGTGCGTTCAGAGGGAGACTTTTTAGTTGTCCTTCTTTGAGATTTTTTTATATAGGTCTAGATTTTTTAATGACGTAAATGTGATTGTGTTTAAAAAATAATAGTTAGCGAGCAATGTGGTTTCTGCTCTTTTAATTTGATTCTGTTTTTGGAAACGTGTCAAATATTTTTAAGCATAGTTTGTTGACTTATTTATTTTATTCTAGTCATATATTTCGTGGGAATTGCGAGATTATTAGACGTCGGCATATCGATTGAACTACGAATTGTAAGAATTGAAACAAGCTTAGCCTAATGCAAACGTACAACAAATAGTTCACATAACTTCACAAATTACAGCATACATCCAATGGAATTTTAAACAGAACTGATTGTTCTATTTTCAGAGCAAGCGGCGGGAAAATCCATAAGAAAAAGCAACATCCTCGAAGCATACATACATACATACATAGACTCACGCCTGTATCCCGGAGGGGTAGGCAGAGACTACATTCTCGAAGTGTTGATACTTAATGGAGCTTAAACAGTTATCTATAAAATCGAACAGCCAAGAGCAAGTGCAAATATTCAATACTTTATGCTTGGTGGATATGAGAGGAAAAACTATATTTTTTACCGGCGCTCTGTTAAAACGTGACGCGAATAGGAAGGCCCTGTTATTGAATTGTTCGGGCTTAATGTTTACATACACGCACACTCAAGATTTCTGACGCGTTTTACAAAATCGGGTCGAGTTTGCTTTAGATTTTTCTAGCGGATTTGTGCCTCAGATTCGTCATGAAAGTCTGGTATTTTTGTTGTTCTTTATATTCCTGTGAATGTCGTCTCTATGATGGTGATTTTTGGTAAGTCACGGCTACATAAGTGTGAACAAACCAGTTCTGGAAAAATATGATAAATTATTGATTCAGTATTTAGTAGCTTTGTTTGCATTCCACAATGTGTGCTTATGTGTCATATGAGATCATTTCGAGATTCAGGACCCTGAAGAGCACTTGTATCGGAATCAATACATGATCACATATATGCCTAAGTACTTGGCTTTCAAAGAATAAATCTCACTAATAATTCATCATTTTCTTGTAATCGGGTTCGACCCAGGTTCCCCGGGTACACACCTCTGACTTTTCGAAATTATGTGTGTATTAAAAATGTTACTTATCGCTCGCTTAATAATGTGCCCGGTAGATGGCAATAGGCTCGCCCCCTATTACATTGTGACCTAAACATAACCGGCGAAATGTGGGTGTGTAATACACCTCTGCCTACCCCTTCGGGGATAAAAGGCGTGAAGTTAAGCTATGTTATTTTCTTGTACTTCTAGATAATATAGGGTTGGTCTTCTATTATACTAAACAGATTAAGTATCCTAAAACACAAGCTATAAGCTCTTTTTACTACACTGCTGGGTCTACTTCACTACGTCACTTCCAAGCATCTCTAACCTGAGCCAGGTTGGGCCAGTTCCTGTCCAAGTCATATAGATCATCACGCAATCGTTTTCGGGACCTGTTTCTATTCTTCAGTCGGTCGTGCGGCACCCAATGCGTGACAATCTTTGCTCATCGGCTAGGATGCATCCAAACTATGTGGCCCACGTAATCCCCACTTTAGATTGACAGTATTTCCTCCTACATCAGTATTTCAGAAGGGTATTTCGTAGTCGAGTGACCCAGTAACTTATTTAAATAAACCTAAAGCAAAACTACGCTCCGAAAGTTACAAAATATCCGCTTCTCAAAAGAATGTATCGCAATTTAAAAAAACAAACTATCGGAAGCTAAAGTAAATTGTGTTCAACACTCGAACGGTTCGCAACACTTTTAATCCTAAATGTAAAGAAACATCCATACGTTTATTCGAAGTTTTGTTCCGTAGGAAATCGAAGTGGGTCTAAACGAAAGTGTTTAGAGATTTATCGTTGCCGACGCTGTATATTTCAGCGCTTGTCTTGTGCGACATTGTGAAGGAGCAAGCGAGTGCTACGTTTTCTTAGAAACGATCTTAGTATCACATGATACTAAGATCGTTTCTCTACTATAAATTTATAATGCCTACCTTAAATCTTGAACTTTAAGATACATGAATGTCTTTCATACTTACCATTTTTAATGTCATATATTCAAGCACGTAATTGTAGCCGCAGTTCCGGCTCGTGCAGTTAAAAATATGGTAGTAACAATATAATTCTTCATCGTTTTCAGCCATGTGCATAAACTATCTCACTATGAATAGGTTCGGCCATAGTCTACCACGCTGCCCATGTTCGCTACATATATTTCGATAACATAAAAGAGACCCTTTAGATATGCAGATTTTCTTTACGATATTTTCTACCGTACAAGTGATAATTAACATTTAATATGCACATATTATATTCAAAAAGACACTGTTGCACGATATGCAACAAGGTCGCGCAAGTTTGAACCTGAGGTCGTTTCCTTAACAGGTTATTAAGTAGACGGCTTGTACTAACAGTCTCAAATTATCATTATTGGTAAAACATTTTTAGCAAAGCTTTTAGTTTTGTACCACACCTTATTCACAGATTCGTCTTCAGCGAAAAAATAAATTATTATTTTCTTCTCAAATTACTTCTTTTAACATTTTACGTACTTGCATTTAACTGTTACGTTACAAACTTCTTTACTCTGTGCAGTTATTTATTTACAATCAGTAGAACCGAAAAGCATTCCTATGTTTCAATACTGGCCATTCGTATTGACAAGTCTTGGTAAAAATTATTGGGTCCTGACCACGGTATTCTTACCTTTTTGTGAACTCATTATTTCATGCTCTTACTGGTTGGCTGTACACATAATTTAATTTTTGATAGTACTAATACTATATTAGTTGGCGCAGCGGGAGTGTAAGCGACTGCAACGCCGAAGGTCGCGAGTTCGGTTCCCGCTCAAGTCAAACATTTGTGTGCATGAACATCGATGTTCTTGGTCTGGGTGTTTCTATGTATTATATGTATGTATTTACAAAAAGAAAAGTATATATGTATGTTTATCCATTATCTAGTACCCAGAGTCGGTGAAACAATATTCTACGTAACCATACACGCAAACAGTAGGCCTGCAAACAACGCATACGCTTTGGACGTATTCAATATATAACTTTAATCAATTCCACCGGTTCGAAAATTCTTTATGCCATCTTCTATTTCGTGGTTCGGTTGCTTTCAGTTAATTTTCTGACCTGGATTTGAATAAAATTCTAGATAAGAATATATAATCGGCTGTCATAAAGAACTAAATCATACCTTATTTAATAGAATGTGGCGTTGTTGTCCCCTTAACACTTTGAGTTAAAGTATTCACTCAAATGTTGAGTCTCGTACATATGCAAACTCGGGTTTTCATGATGGAAATCTTATTACTGATAAACATGAAAGTTTGTGATGACGGATAAATGTATGAATGTTTGTTACTCTTTCATTCTGAATATTAAAACTCTTGAACGGTATTTTACGCAACTTTGCAGTTATACAGTTTACTAGAGTTTGCCTGCGTTAACTATACTTCTCAACCTTGGCCTCCTATATGCGAACTTACCTGAATTAGCTCCCAAAGCACCTTTGTTTACTCCGAAATATATGAAGCCCTACTGGTCATACTTTAAGAACAATATTCGGATGTGTGTCGTATCCGAAGCCCCAAGAGTTTTGAACTAAAACCGAACAAATACTTCGATAATCGTTCGTTTGTTTGTTTATTTGTCACGATGAACAAGTTTGTTACCAGCTATACAAATTGTGGCCACGTACGACTTATCAGAAACGTGACAAAACAATGTTTGTACATAAGGAACACCTGGTAAACAAATTAATATTTAACTAGGGCATGCCTAGTGGAGAGACCGACGGAGTGTTACTAGAGGGATTCAGGTTCGAATCCACGGCGCGCACCAATGACTTTTCGAAGTTATGAAATGTGCGTATTAAATTGTTAATGATGGCTTGCTAAACGATGAAGGAAAATATCGTGAGAAAACCTACATGTCTGAGTCTTCTCCATTTTGTTCTCGAAAGACATGACATGTGATGTCTACCAATCCGTACTTGGCCAGCATGGTAGACTATGGCCTTACCCTTCTCGCAGTGAGAACATGCTCGCGGCTACGCCCGCACATTTTTTTTATTTAACCGTTTCTAAAATCTGAAAATCCCTTTGAGTGCACCCCTACGGTCCCCCAGGAATATAAATTACAGCAGTTTTAGATGTGCGTTGTCTATACAGTATACGTTGCAAGTCAATAACGCAAGAATTGTCTATTTACAGATTGTCTTTTACCAAAGTAGACACGTACCCATACCATCATCATCATCATCACCGACATAGTCCACTGCTGGATATAATGGCACACAACCATACCTTGCAAACTGATTATCATAATTTGTGTTTTATTACAATAAAACACAAATAATACATATGGAATTTAATAAATGAGCTTCTCATCAGCAGAAATGAACAATAGTTATTTGTGCAACAAGAGAGCAAAGTTGTTTTTTGTTTCGAGTGCTGATTTTGAGACCCGAACAAGCGAAGGATTCTATGATTGATTCACGAGCGTAGCGAGTGAATCAAAGTTAGAATCCTGAGCGTGGTGAGGGACTCAACAGCACGAGATACAAAAAACTTTGCTCTCGTGTAGCACACATAACTTTTCACCACAGCAGTGAGAACACATATTACTTAGGAGACAGAAATGAACAGGAATAGATTGAATTCTGCATAATCACTTGTTGATTTAACTTTTCTGGTGTTAAAATACAGTCATCATCGCTAGTTTCACTCATCTTTTAAGATTATTTTATATATTAATATAAATTTAACACGTTACGCTATACCTACTGTATCAGCATCAGCGAAATTTTTATTCCCGCTACTTTTTTAATTCGCGTTTTAATACCCTGACGTTTATTTTTCAAATGTATCATTGTTGTAATTCTAAATAAAAATGTATTGGTTAAATACTAATTTTATACTATTAATTAGACTTATTTTTATTAAAATGCAATAATAAATTAAACATGTAAACAATAACATATAAAAAAAAGTAATTTCTTTATTCTTTTTTTATTGTGTTGACGTAGGTGTTTTCTTTGAGGTCGAATTCCAAAATCGAATTTCGAATTCGAAGGGGTTTGTTTTTTCACTCACTTTTTATATGCATGTGAAAGAGACAGAGCACAGTAAAATTCGAATGTTTCAAATTTGTGGCTGAACAATGTCAATTCGTGGCACTGAAGATTGAAAAATTAAAAAGCTACTTTGCCTCACGCTCGAATCAAAATCGCGTTTTGTTCACTGTTGTCTCGCAGCAAAAGCGGCATGTTTGAGCTGCTGTGGTGAAAAATTTGTTCTCACATCAAATGAGCAACTTCGATGGCTGCTAAATCAGGTCAGCTTGATTACAATAAAATTACCGTATCACCTAATCTTTATATAATCACCAATTGCTTGTTAAGTGGTGAAGGAAAACACTTGACTTGGAGATTTTCATTATGTTCCCGAAAGACATGACTGCGAAGTCTCCCTAACCTCATTTGGCCAGCGTGATGGATTATGCCCTAACCCTGTTCATGATAATCTAAAACCCAGCAGTGGGACAAAATATAAAAGAGGCTGATGATGACCATTATATTTTATTACAAGCTATCCTTTTCATATAAGTTTGACAAATAAAAACTAAATCATATAACTATAAAGTGTAAATACATAATTTATAATAAAACAGAATTACTAGTCGTGCACATTTTATCCATTGTTCCAGAAAAATCTTCTCAATAAAGGAAATTGTAAGTCTTCTTTGACGTAGCTCGTTTCCGCGTAGCACGTAGCACGTAGCCCGTAGCATCAACATTGTTTATTTACATCTGTCGTAGCAGTCAAGCGTAGCATCAGCTGTAGCGTTCGAGTCAAAATGTTTGCTTTGATTTAGCAAATAAAACCAATTAGGTATATGTTTATATAAAATTCTTACATTAGATACTGACTGAGAGACAAGCTACAGCCTATTAGGCGAAAGAAGCTAAAATTTGGTATGTGTATTCCTTGGAAACCATAGGTATGCACTAGAACAGATTGCCCGAATTCAAGTCTAGTAAGTTATTAAATAAGCAAACTGTCAACTAGTGACCACGACTGATGCAAATAATATCGAAATAGTATTGGCGATGCTAAGATTCTGAGGCTAACCCCACATAAGGCGTACGCGATACTCGGGCGTGTGAGTAGCGCGAGCGCCGCGTTTTGCCATCGTGAGACGTGTTTGCAGCGAGCGCGCGGCGCGCACGTGGCGTTTGCCTTGACGTTTAACCCCCTTGAAGTAGCGGGTGGCGGAGATATCGGGCGGAGGGGTAAGAACGCGACTCGAGCGCCGCGTGCACGCCTCGCGCGCGCCCTTTGCACTCTTCACACACGCCGCAGGGCAGCAAAACGCGACGCTCACGCAGCGCGCTAGCAACGCGCGCGCTGCGCTCGCGCTATCACACGCCCGAGGATCGCGCACGTCTAATGTGGGGAGAGCCTAACTAGCGACTCTAGCGGCGAATTTGGAAGTTGTCCGGTTACGACACTTTTGACAGCTCAATACAATTACCACTATAACCTCGAAGCTAAGTTGTATTAAAAGCTGTCAAAAGTGTCGTACCCGGACAATTTTTTTATGTTATGAGCGGCAAACGCGTCTGCTCGTTCACCTGATGGTAAGCAATTGCAAGGAGTCACAAGTGCGTTGCCGCCCTTTGGGTTAGGGATCGTGGTAGGAATGCGGTAATTGAGAAGGAATAGGGGATGGGGCCTCCGGCACTCTCACTCACCGATCGAAACACGACAGTTTAGGTACTGTTACTTTACGTCGATTTTCTGTGAGAGGGTAGTACTTCCCCGGTCGAGCCGGCCCATTAATGTTGAAATCAGCAACCTTTAAAACATGCAATGAAGGATTTAATATTTCTTGGTATTATTTCTTGGTATTTAAGCACATTTATTTCAGGTGTGTGTGTTTGGAGATTCGATTTGATCGTTTCTCCTCCCGCTAGACATATTAAACATGATAGATTTTTTTTATCTTAAGGAATATAGGTACCTATTTATTCTATGCGTTTGTATGTAACCGATCAGCTGCTATACGGCCCTAGACTTGGGATAGTTAACATGGCGTCGAGATCTGGTCGATCACCACATGGCACTATACTTTGTTTTATCCATTTGATGTTCAGAGTCTGGGTGTTCTTTGAGTCCGTTGATTGAATATTTTTGGTGGGAGTGTGTCTTTTAAATAAATGAAATACAAGTTTCTAACAAAAGTCCATTCAAGAGTGACAAAAAACTAGGAACAGTCGCCCATGTAATTTGATAATGAAATTGACAAAATTAAAGGCGAGTCTACCAAGTTTAGCTTTCCGTGTGGTGACGGATTAAGAATACGGAATGTCACCACCCCATATCATCCCATGGGTGTCGTAAGAGCCGACAGAGGGAGCATATTATGCAGAGAACAGCACTGTAGGAGAAGGAAAACTTGATACAAACCCTATACCAACGGGCGCGCGGATAATCTTTGCATCACCAATAGAAATGTTGGGTGATAATTCAGATTATATTTTTAAAATATCATATTACATCCATGACGATGAAAGTCGATCAAAATGACTTGTAATGAATAAGATCTTTTTACCAAAAAGAAGTCCCTATTGCTTCTTTTCGTCGTTCCTAATATCTGTTGAATACAATAGGTATTTTCATCACTACTACCTGTCTAACCTTAAACCAGACCCATCCGTCAAGTTTATAGATTACTATCAGGTAAGCCGCTGCCCAACCGAAGTTAAGGGCGATAAAACATTCGCGACCGAGGCTACAGAGAATTCATGAACTAAAGATTATTCCAATACTTGTCAAAACGGAGCCTTTATGCCGAATTAGGACCTTCATCGCTTGGCTAAGTTGTCAACAGTCACAACGTTTTGAATCTAATACGATACATTATGGCGGTGATACGCTTGAGCATTTACTTGTAATTAGCATTCTTGTGAATGTTACATTACAGAAAATACAGGAAAAATTTTAGCGAAAATCCTATCTAGCGTTCTGGCTAGCATTCTAGCGAAAGGACAGAAAATTCGCTGATAAGTGCGTTCGCTAGAATGATCATGAAAATGTTCATATCAATGTTTGGCTCTGTTAGTTGTTCAGTTCGACAAATATAAAAACGACGAATGCTCAGTGTTCTGTTACAAGTGAATGCTCAAGTGTGTCAGCGCCATTAGAGTTTCGTAAAATTAAGCCCGTTTATAAGTCTAATTGACAAACCGTGTCGCCAGTTCGAGTTCAAGTGGCATTATGAACATTCACAAATAAGTTCACTGGAAAAAGTTTATTACTTAATTTTTTTATTTGTAAGTAGTAGTGGATTTTGGAATGTTTCACACTGGAACCGACGGACTGCACTGCTATCGCAGTGTCAAATCTTATATTAATAATTTCGTCAAGGAGTACATCGAAACCTTACCTGAATAATAAATCATTAAAAAATAAAGATTTCCAGTCGACTACATATATCCGCAAAATTCGGAATGTCGAGTATTTAGTTAGATTCTAATGGTTCTGACAGACAAATCCATCGCAGTTGCCATATTGGCCACTCTAGCGAAACGTCACTGATACCGGATAACAAGGAGATTTTGAGTACTACTAAGTCTTGCGGGTGCGGTCGCGGGAGGACAGGCGTGTCGGCGGTGTCGGTGTTGCGTTGCCGGGCGCCCTATCTCCCGCGACCAAATGGGGGCGCACCATCGTTGCGTCGCGGTGGGCTATCCTCTGCGGCCGCTGGGTGTTTTGGCGGCAGAGCCCAACACCTTCATCCGCCGCCAAGGGGGTTTTGTTCGGGGCCCGCCTGACTATCTGGCGTAATACCCGTCGGGAGGTAGCGAGGAATGCTTCGGTGATACCCGAACCTCTGACACATGGGTACATAAGGAATACGGGTTGATTTTTAGTCAGTAAGAATCTGACAGTCCCTTTCGGCCTTCCCCCAGGGTGGATGGACTCCATGAGGATTTTCCAAACAGACATTAAAAACAAAATAGTTGTCAGAAAGCCAATCTTACTGCTCCCTTACAACCATCAAGAAACATACATGCCGAATTGCAGCTTATAGGTAATTATAAAAATTTTAATATAGCATAATGTCTCAAAATAGTATTTCAATTACTGTTTTTGCTCTACCAGATCAAATAACTGTGTCAGAAAAACGAGATAAAGATTAATTAACAGGGTTGTATAATTAATCAGTGACAGATACATCACGGATACCATCGATCGACGTCTCCATCTTGACATTAATTGCCTCGATGACTGGGAACGACTATTCTGTGTCTTGCGACATTCAGCGCAAGAAAAAATGGACCTTGACTGTAAAGCAATATTAGTTATTTTCGTATGTGGCTATAAATGGTTAGGGTAGACCGAGGCAAATCGGATCAGGGGGTGAATCGGATCAACATAAGAAATTTGTGAATATTTTTAATACAGCGTTGACAAGGAATGCCAGCTACTGACGTTTTACAAGCCACATCCACCCCGCACCTCCTGCCATCGGTGGCGTTTCGATCCGACCAGTACATGAGCGGAGAGTAACTTTTTGTGTGCGTTACAATTTTCACGCTCATCTAAAGTACATACTTACTATTTGTTAATGTTAATGTAAGAATTTGTGTTAAAACGTTGCATTGCTTTATATAGCTTGAACGGCTTGATAATATTCTATTTTAGAAAACATTTTAATTTTTAAGCACAGTATTCTAGGTTTATAGGTGAAATGTTTATTTCAAAAGTCTTCAAGATGGGGTGATTCGGATCGCGTCATCGGGGGCGAATTGTATCACGTATTTAAAATGATTTATTTTACCTTTGACAATAATTAGGCATGTTTATTCAATTAAAGATGGTTCACACATATTAAAGACAAACAAAAAGGAGAACAAGCAAGAAAATGGTCCCCAAACAAAAAAAATTGCCATAAATGAAGTACTGGCCTAAATAATCTTGAGGTGGGCTGCTGAGATTAAAAAATTTCGATACACTATTTTACAAAGAATATTTTCTCTCTCCAATGATGTCATTAAGACACGTGGTAGACAATAAAATATAGCATTTGTCTCCACCTCAGTGTAAGATTAATCTTGACGAAAGAGAAGAAACTTAAAACTGCCGAAAAAGCTGTAAAAAGGAGAAACAGACTGATACCTAAGAAAATATAAAGACGAAGAATAATAAAAGAACACCTTAAATAAGAATCGAATGCGAAGCACAAATATTGGCTTTATATTTACTGATAAAAAAAAATATTCATCCAGTATCATGTGAAGAATGGTGTTATGAAATAGTGCTGATCAGGGTGAGAAAGAAGGCCCGTATCCATTATTATTCATGTTTTAATAATTAGTATTGTTCTGATTATTTATTATTTTAATATTGTTTTTGATACAAAAGCTTATAATGTTGAGAAAACCTTAATTTTATGAATGATCCCATTCGCCCGATAATTGGGGCGATTCGGATACTTCTCTCTTTTTTAATTTTGATTAATATTTTGCACAATTTATGAGTTATTTTAGTTTTGAAATGTTTAATATGTAAGTAAATAATTACTGCTTACCGTTATGGCAAATAAAGTTACATAATTACACTTTAGTATGATTTTTATGTCCTCAAATAAAAAGTGATCCGATTTGCCTCGGTCTACCCTATGCTTTTTATAGAAGCTAACCAAATTAAGATCTATTGCCTTAACTGTGGGAATTACCTGATGTTATTGAAATTTGGTAGGTGCATCTACTTAAATTCTTTCAGTATAAAACAAATTACATACTATATTAAAAAACGCCTCTGTTGCAAATGTCTTCCTGTTCGCGTTCCACTCAGAAAGTACTTAACGAATTTTCATACTTAGTAATATTAGTTGTAAAGCGAGTCTATATCGCGTAATTATTTGAATATGAAGTTTTCTGGCGACTGCCCCCGTGGTCCAGTGGATAGCGTATGCGACTGCTGATCGAAGGTCCCGGGTTCGATTCCCGGGTCGGGCAAAAGTGTTACTGGGTTTTTCCGAATAGTATAACGGCAATAGGCTCGCCCCTTATTACGTGGGACCTAAAAATTCATGGCGAAATGTGGGTGTAACATTTACACCTGTGCCTGGGGATACAGGCGTGAGACTATAAATAAAAAAATATATATAATATTACATAATGTTTAACATTTCATTATTTCATTAAGGATATTGACGGATACTAGTAATACAGCTGAACGGTTTTAAGCCATGAATTTTTAGGTCGCACGTAATAGGGGGCGAGCCTATTGCCGTTACCGGGTACATCACCAGACTTCGGGCTGCTACTGAGTATTCGGAAAAACCCAGTAACACTTTTGCCCGTCCCGGGAATCGAGCCCGGAACCTCCGATCAGCAGTCGCATACGCTATCCACTGGACCACGGAGGCAATAATTATATTTCATCGCAGATTATTCGTATTTTGTTTACAAAGAGCTAAAGCTCTGTTTCAACTTAGTTTAATGACTTTAATAGATAAAATAGAAACGTAAACGAAATGTATATGGTACATAATATATAAAAATACAATCACGCAACACAGAAAAGCAACGTTAGAAATATTTGAAACTCTTATAAGCCTCTATTGTCGTAGAATTATTACTTGTCATCCATTTATAATAAAATGACCTAAATACAACTCCAAAAAGTCAAAAACATTTGTCAAATTAATAAATAGTCACAACATCAAAACATCACAGACTATTTTGTCTTCATATTTTCGTGGCATATAACATAATTATTTCATTTCGCACAAAATAAAACATGTTTGGAAGTAAATGTACTATATTTTATTTCAGTCGAAATTCTTTGTTGTCAACCTGAGATTCATACTTAGCGTCAAACAATTAATTCTTACAATAATTGGAAGATAACATTCCGACACTGTATTTTGAACGAAATGCGATTTGATTAATAACGGCCATTTTCAATATCCGAACTATAGATAGATCTGTAGATTTTAGATTCGTGTTTGACATATTTTGTATGGAGCCTATGTCAAAAACGAATCTAAAATCTATAGATATATCTATAGTTCGAATATTGAATTCCGTAGTTAATTGACACCGTTACAAATAATAATTATACAAGGTCATTTAGCGGCTCTTACTCGCGATAAATAATATATTTGAGGCATATTTATACCTAACCTTGTATAATGTATACTAATCGCGAAAGTTTAAAATTGTTTGTAACAGATAAGGTAATTTACGTATAATTTGACATTATAGTTCGACGTTAACACATAATTTGACACTTTGTTCAATTTACAATCTAGACGCTATATCATTTAAATATCAGTTATTTTACAAGAACATCAATTATGATGTAAGTAAGTATGACAGTGACACTAGATCGAAAATGCATTTTGAAAAAAAAAAATACTACAATCGGCCCTCTGGTCATAACAATTTTTATCCTAAGAAGCATATTATCACGCAGAAGAAAGGCTGTGAATAATCTGAACATTTCAAGGAGGTTAGATTTCTACGACGGTATCTCAGAAGTGGTACTTAACTTGAAATTTTGTGATAAATCGTCCAATTTGAGATACGTATCTTTACTAGACGGGGTTATTGGAACGACAGCCTAGTAGGCCAGTGTTAAATTGTTTGAAATTTTTCATATTATACTTTTACATTTTTGTTCTTTTTCACAACTGTGTAAAAACTTTTGTTATTGGTGATACATTTTTAGATTATAAATTGTTGTACCCTTAAAGGCTATATGGGTGTAAAAACACCCAGGTCCATTTGATTTTTAGGCGCTACACTTTTGAATTTTTGTCATAGTGCTCTGTGTTTTCGTATATCCTCCCAAGTAGTCCGTAGTTCTTGAAAGCACAGAGGGAGCGATGGTTCGCAAGCGCAGTTTTTGCCACACGCTTGCCTCCCGGGTGTAAAAACACCCATAATAGTCATAGTGCTTTACTGATATATAACGTCATTGTTTACCTTTTTATGTATTTTATTGAATTTAGCATGCAAAATTGGATTTTTTTAAATGTTGTATTATTTTTAGATAATGTGTTGTCTGCGGTATTTGAAACTAAAGCTAGTACTAGTATCTGACATCATTATCATCCTAGCGTTGTCCCGGTTGCGTTCCAAAGCCTACGCCTTGGAGCCCGGGGTCCGCTTGCCGACTATATCTCCTCCACTTCGCATGGTCTTCAGCATCCCTGGTGGTTAGTTTATTGGCACGCATATCATCCCTTACGACGTCAAGCCAGCATGTCTTTTGCCTTCCCCGTTTACCGGGGCCCGTATTTACAAAGGCTATACTATTTGAGTCACGAGTCAGACTCTAATAGAAGAGCTTTTGTTTATGCATATTACTCGACAATACCTAATCTATCTCAGTAAAAAAATTGATTCAAATGGATTTGCTTCTTGCCTTGATATTTTCAAAGAAAATACACGTACAAAACCTTTGTCGAGATATTTTCAAACATGGTTTTGGTTTGTTAGGTGCGACTGTATGTAATTCAAGTAAATAAATAGGTTATGTTAGGTTCTCTTTTGACCCTTAACCCAAAAATAGGAGCCCTGCGAGGTAGGGCTCCGTCAACTTAGTTTATTAGCAACTATTTAATTGGAAAAAAGGGTGCATAGGGTTCCCACCAAGAACTTAGGGTCCCAAGCCAAACTCACCTGCAAGTGGTGCAGCTGTCAATCAACGGACGAGGCTCTGGCAAACAAAATGTCCCAATAAGCGGCAATAGCCTCACCACCTATTACGTGGGATCAAAACACTGGCGAAAAGTGGGCATTTAACATGCCTCTGCCTACCCCTTCGGGGAAACAGGCGTGAGTCTATGTATGTGTATGTATTTAATTGGACATAATGACTACTTACTTACATATTATATTTGTGATATAATATAATATAAACTAAGTTGACAGAGCCCTGCTTCGCAGGGCTCCTATTTTTGGCTGTCGCTCAAGCACAGGCCACGTCTGACAAAGATGATTATTAGAATATAATATAATATTCTACCACATACACACATCACCATCTAGTCCCAAGCTAAGCAGAGCTTGTGTTATGGGTAATAGATAATGGATAAACATACATATATACTATTTTTTGTAAATACATACATATTATACATAGAAACACCCAGACCAAGACAAACATCCATGTTCATGCACACAAATGTTTGACTTGAGCGGGAATCGAACCCGCGACCATCGTCGAAACAGTCGCTTACACTCCCGCTGCGCCAACCGGTCGTCAAGTCAAGAATACGCCATTTATGTATATGTGATAATTTACCCAAGGATGTGAAAATTGTACCTAAAGATATCATAATAATTTTATATTTATGGACTACCTCCGTGGTCCAGTGGATAGCGTATGCGACTGCTGATCGGAGGTCTCGGGTTCGATTCCCGGGTCAAGCAAAAGTGTTACTGGGTTTTTTCCGAATTCTCAGTAGCAGCACGGTGTCTGGTGATGTGCCCGGTAACGGCAATAGGCTCGCCCGCTATTACGTGGGACCTAAAAATTCCTGGCGAAATGTGGGTGTAATATTACACCTCTGCCTATACGTTCGGGGACACAGGCGTGAGTCTATAAGAAAAAAGAATATGGTACCTACCCCTCTTATATAGTTACCTGTTTAATTCATATTTCCAAATTAATTTGTATTAAGGTTTTCACAAAAATATGTTCAGATAATTACGTCATATAATTGTTAACAAAGGTCCAAATTAACTGTTAAAAATAAGTTATGCACAATTTCATTCAATTAATTCATAATTTTACGGCATAGAATACAAGTGTCACTACCTCCTATCTTCCCGTGGGTGTCGTAAGAGGCGACTAAGGGATAACACGATGCAAATACCATCTTTGCGTAGAGACGGAAACTCGACATCAAACACGCAGTAGCAGCACGGAGTCTGGAAATGTGCCCGGTACGGCAATAGGCTCGCCCCTTATTACGTGGGACTAAAGTATATCTGGCGAAAAGTGGATGTAGAAATACACCTCTGCCTACTTCTTCGGGGTTATAGGCGTGAGACTATGAATGTATGTATGTATGTAATTCATAATTTCATCATTTTTGAAACTAGGGTGTTTTTACACCCATTATAGTCTTAGTGGGTTATGCGATTCATTATAGCTCTTAAGAGTTAAAACTATTTAGATTGATATTCCCAAAATTTATAAAACAAGTACGAAATATAATAGAAAAATATTTTTGATTTGCCATCGTTTGTCCAATAAAATTGTCATCAAATAATCAACGAAAAACGCAGAGGATATATTTTTACTGGCAAAGAGGAGTGTTATTTTTCATTATTTCCGGTACCTTGTCTCTCTAAAAAATAAATCGATATAAAAATTCCCAGAAGTAACTTAAACGTAGCTCAAAGTTTAGTCGACGTTTTTAAACGTACACCAAGATGACGATTGTACATCGCAGCCAACACTAAGATAATTATCATGACATACCTCCTGATGTATTTTGTTTTGTAAACAACTTACATATATCTAAAATGTACAAAAGTAACATTTTATTGAATTAAGCAAACTTAGAACTACTTTGATAAAATATTAAGTTTTAATCTTGGACTAAGTTGGTATTAGGTATATAACGATCTTGTCTAAGTAGTTTAGTTAAACTTTATATATTTTCATTTCGAAAAGGTTAGTTTAGCGAAGCGAAAATAATGAACTTTAATTATCTAGCCTAAATACTCGAAATGGTCTTGCCCATAACGCGCGTTAAACAAAAATTGCGACAGTAATTGAATTTTCATGTTTCAAAACGACTCTGTAATTTTTAAAAGACTATGAAAAAAGGAGGAGTTTTTCAATTTGGTTGTACCTTTATTTATTTTTGTTCCTAGCCTCAGGCCTCGTTCGTTTATTACCCAATTTCAAGAACTTAATAAGTAAAAAATATTTAATGAACACTTCCGTAGCGGCTTGGAGATTTACGGCACATATTTGACATGAGCTCCATATATATATATATGTCAAACATGTATCTCAAACAACTCAAAACTCCAAATCCATCCATCAAATATTAAATTTAGCGGTAACTGAGCCCGGAACATAATAGGTTAGCGTCATAATAGCGCATACGTCTGCTAAGTCGTTGTTATGAATGTCAGATTCTCATTTCACCTCTACTCCTTGGCTATACAGGCGTGACGCTATAAAAATACCTATGTATATAAGAAGAACTATCATTAAATTTATGTCAACTTATAACACAGGCAAATATTTTTAAGTCGAATATATTTATTTGTTTATAAATAAAATGTGACTAGATCGAATTGTAACCCATTGTTTACAGCTTAGCTGTGTCGTTAACCACTAGACAAGACAGTAGTCTTTTTTCGTTTACCGATGATTTCATGATTTTATCAATTCAATATATTTTAGTACATAATCATCTGTGCTAGAATCCCCCTGTGCCATAGAACTTAATAATACTCTTAACTGACAATTATAATCTGTGAATAGTCCAAATTACTATAATTTATGAACAGTATTATAAATAATTGGTATTGGTAATAGGTACCGCTGTATACTTAATTGATGATTACTATATAGAACAAAAGTTAATGTATTAATTACTATAATTCAATTTAGCCTGAAATCATACGAATGCAATTTGTTTTATGTAAAACATAATTAATTCATAGAAAATTAAAGTCATTAAGGTCGATGCATATGCGCTATTTTGGCGGTTGCATCCGAAGCTTTGATGAAGGATTATTTTTTATTATTATCGACGTCTGATCACTTTACCAATACACGTAAAGAAAGAAAACTGTTTAGGTATTGCACAAACTTCGTACAAAGTTACAAACTGAAATATGTACAATATTATTTCCAATCCAATCACTTTTTGCAGTATCCAGCTGATAATGCAAAAGTAATTGGATTACGGTTTTGTAGGGATTTATACAATATGTGACCAACAGTTCGAACTGTGTGGGTTTTAAGCTTTCAAAGAGAGTTCTCATTTCACGCGTTTTTGTATGAAATTCAGTGATACGAACTCAAGCGAACAGATACACAGTTGTCCGATTTTCCAAGTACCTTCTATTAGAATGCTTGTACTAAATGTGATTATTGTATAAGTACGACCAACTTACATCCATTGTGATTGCTCCAGTTCTACTTGAACGATTATTCACACATGTTAATTCTTGTTCGTACTGCCGATATCATGCGGAAACGCAAGCAACGTATGCGCGGCCTACATCATAGTAGCAGTAGGTAAGTGTACTAGGGACCTTAGGAAAAGGTGCGCAGTTTTGATTGAGCTATAAAAACATTGTATACATTTATTTTAATTTTATTCGTCTTACTTTACATAGTGTACCTAATTTATAATGAATGAAGCATTAAATTACTAAAGTATAAAAGGTGTTTAGAAGTTTCCTCAGACATTGAGAATATTTTTAATTTAAGTTATTATACATTTTTATTTCTACGCCATTCGTAATTACCAAGCTGTTAATAAAACTAGAATATTTACACTGTAATGACGTCATACATTTTAATAAAAGTTCAGCAAATTTTTGCACTAACAAGAACTTATTTCATGTCCTTATTTCTCCATCGAAGTTAGAAAGATAATTGCGTTCGCCGAAGGTAAACAAAATAACTTTCCTTAAAAAGGTACCCTAAATTAAAGGAAAGGATATAAAAAAGTTGGCAACACAGGTCACGTAGTAACACAATTAATTATTATCTCTCTTGTTTCAGATCAAGGCCCTAAGAGGAAGATTAAGTTACTCGGGTTTTTAGCAGGTGGTAAGTGGATTGTATACTGTTTGTGGAATATTTTAATTTATTTGGACGATATGGTGGGATGAATTGTTCTTAAATTGGGGTAACATTTTTACGAGTATCGAGTGAAAGAATACGGTTATTTATTTGATTCTCACTTAAAGTAGCTATGATTTTGGTTATGTCATATTATTGATGATGATCACACATGATGATATCAGAAGTTGCCATCGCTTTCATTGTTTCAATTCAATTGAATATGTGATGTACTTGTATCGCTAGCGACTTTTCAAACATTTATCACTTAAGGAGGGTGGAATTCGTGAGTCACACAAAGTTTTGCCTCGTGTGGATAACTCGGCGCAGTTATATGTCTAGGCGACCACTTAGACCACTTTGTCACACGTATTGTAATTCAAAATTTCCTTGCTATTGATAAACAAAATAATTATTAAAAAAGAATATCTACTATTACACAAATATTCCATATTTTCACCATAGTGTATTCACTCAAACATTGGACGAATACAAATATCATACCATATATTATGATACCAGTTTAAAAACATCCTCGTTTTGTAAAAACCTGGCACAAAAATCTCATGTCTGCAGAATACATCTCTACAGCGAAGCATTACATCAATACCATTTTATAGATCCGAAGTGCTTCTGAAATTTTCTATTTAAATTCCATTCATAGTTATCTGAAGTTTACCGACCGATGATTCCGCGAGATAGCCCGCTATTATTGTAAGCGGTCTGGTGGACCGCCACGCCGCCGGTCCGCTGATCCAACTAAGTGACTTGGAGCTGTGATGGAGATGAATGGATTTCAAGTTAGGCAGCGCTTGTATGCAAGGCAACATGTAACTTTTAATTTAATAGTACCTGGATGACCGAGCTTTTCTCGTTCTTTTTGGTAAATCGTGTTTTCTACAAATGTATTCCAGCTAGATAGATTTATCACCACTGTAACCGTAACACATACAACATTTTACGAATATCGTTGGAGCCGTTGCCGAGATTCAGATGATATACATATAGTACATACGTGCATAGTCTCACGCCTATATCCCCGAAGAGGTAGGCAGAGGTATATTGCTACACCCCCTTTTCACCAGATTTATTTTAGTTCACTTAATAGAGGGCAAGCCTATTGCCGTACCGGTCACATTACCAGACTCCGAGCTGCTACTGAGAATTTCCTAACGGAAAAACCCAATAACACTTTTCCCGACCCGGGGATCGAACCCAAGACCTCCCAATCCCACGAGCGCATTTATGCCGCGAGACCAACAAGGCAGTCCATACATATAGCATTATCCCTCAAAAAAGAAAATATAAATAATATACAAGAATCGCTGGTTTAAAGGTTTTAGATTTACTGTATGTATGATGCTTTAAATGTTGTCAGATTCTAATAAATTGATCGGTAACCGACGTTAAAACACCATGTCATTTATAGTTTGATTGAACCGAAGCCATAGTAGTATATAGGTAAGGTCGGCTGGCCGTATAGCACTTCTCTGAGTATTGTGAGTTCGATCCACACTACAGAACAACGCTTTGAATAATTCAGCCATACTCATAGCAATTTGCTTTGAGTATGGCTGAATTTTGTGTTCGTGGGAGAATATTGAAAACCCAATATTCAGAAAAAAATACATTAAAGCCACTAGTTAGACTATATATATATAATATTTAAACAATTTTATTTTGTTGAAGTTACCTTGTAAGTTATTTTAAACATTTCAAGGTTTTATAGCATTTAAATTTTTTATCAAGGCATTTAAACAACGCATGTAGATACAAAATTCTTCCGTAAACAAAGCGCTTGCAACATTGCCGAAGTATTGAAACATGAAAATTCGGTACGTGGTATTTATTTCGACTAGCTGTTGGCCTTATTTTCATAGTGCAAGCTACATAAACATTTTTCAAACTCTCAACCTCTAATATACCCTCACGGGAGTCACGGGTCGAATGTAAAAAAATTCTTTCCGTAGTTGATGCCTACGCCATAATAGAAATACTCTGACCAAATTTCAGATTACTAACTCCAGTAGTTTAGGCTATTTCAAGACATGTTAGTCAGAACATGTTTTTTGTAACTTTCTATGTCATGTTACTTAATTATACCTTTCATTAAAATTCACATTTCATTATTATTCATGTTATTTACGCAACTTATTGCTAATCGAAGCAAATTTTTAACTTCTGTGAATTTATATAACGGACTGTCGAGACGATGTTCGGGTTCGTTGCCCAGGTACCCCGGGCACAAACCTGACTTTTCGAAGTTATGTTTGTATTAAATTTTACTAGTTACCTTTTCTTTATACTTATTTTAATTTTAAGACATACTTAAGTTGCTTGAAATATTTAAGTAATTATAAAATAAATAAATGGTTAGTAGCGGTAAAATATTTCACTCAATAAGTAAATATCACAATAACTCAAAAAAAAAAGATAATTATGGCACGCTTAATAATGTGGTAGATAGCAATAGGCTCGCCCACAGTAATACATTGGGACCGAAATATAACTGACGAAGTGTGGGTGTATAATGCACCTCTGCCTTCCCCTCCAGGGATAGAGGCGTGAAGTTATGTTATGTTTATCATATTATATTTAAGTACAATGTTTTAGACGACCACAACCTTCTCTAGCATCTACAAGATCTTCAGATTCTCACATCATATCCAATGTCTTATATTTCACCGTATGTTAAATCCAATATCAGTGCCAGAGCGATCCTTTAAGAAAGCATTAAATAAGAATATATAATACATTGTGTACCGTTAGCCTTTCAAAACCCTTGTCACTAACGTGTTTGTAGGATTAGCTGGAACGTTCTTCTGAGAACCGTTGTGGTTCAATGCAGGTGCACTTTTTGTTGAAGAAAACGAATGTATCACAACAATAGATTTTCTTCGGTAATGTTCAATATATTTTAGATGTTAAAAGAGACGTCGATTTTTGAAATGATTGATTTGCCTTTCATCTGAAGTACGAGGGTAGATGGTCTTTCTAAATTGGCACAATAAAATAACGCAATTATAGTTGACGTCACGTATGGTGTAGTGGTTTAAGCGGCGACTAAGAACTGTGTTTAGTAGGTTCGATTTCTACGCACGACAATAATTTGTGGTCCTGTGCTGCCGCCGTGGTCCAGTGGATAGCGTATGCGACTGCTGATCAGAGGTCCCGGGTCAGGCAAAAGTGTTACTGGGTTTTTCCGAATACTCCGTAGCAATAGGCTCGCCCTCTATTACGTGGGACCTAAAAATTCATGGCGAAATGTGGTAGTAATATTTACACCTCTATCTACCCCTTCAGGGATACAGGCGTGAGACTATATAAACAATAATTTGTGTGATAATTCTTAAGAGTTTTTAGAATTTGCGTGTACTTAATATTGAATTATTGAATGTTCTTGAAATCCTCCGCAATATTTACCACAAGTGTGGCAGTTGTATAAAAAAATATATATATCGACGCAGTATTATTTTTTTTTAGACAGTTACAAGCGTTTTGATTTTAGTAATTAGACTTCGCAGCTCATTGTCACAATAATTTGCTTAATTAATCAGTTGGCACATCGTAAGGACCTATATTTTATTTGTTCCGAAGTTTCGGGATGTGTTACATCGTCCGTAGTCCCGGTTCATTCCATAACATAACATAACTTCACGCCTTTTATCCCCGAAGGGGTAGGCATTCATAGTTCATTCCATGACCGTAACATAAATAATAGTACATCTTGACGCATAGTATCTGAACTTTTATACGAAACTACCTCTCTACGCTCCGCTATTATCAAGCCTACTTGAGCCCCAACGCCCAACCAATCAAAACTACTAAAATAAAACCTTTTCCACTGACAAGGGTAGGGACACAAAAATCCACATCCAACATTCTCATACGTTCATTGTAATTCAAATTATGATATTATCCTTATAAAGGGATCACCCACTTACGTAATGTTATTATAGAAGAAACGAGGTTTTAGGTCTCTTACTTTATTGTATATAACTTTGTTTATCTAGGGCCTCCTCAAGTTGTAAATCCTGGTGTAAGGTACTGGTGATACTGTTGCATGGCTGAACTAAATCGATATAGTCTATCACTGTCTTGTTCTATTTGAAGAAATTAGAAATTATTTTTTTCTGCCTCCTTGCATTTGAATTTTTGAAGTAATAAGCCGTATCTAAGGCCACCTTCACATTAGGCATGCGTGTTCCCCGAGTCTTTCTGGCGTATGTAGATATGTACGTTTGGCGTGCGCCTGGCGTTCACTTTGTAGAACAGAGTGATCGCCGAGCGCTTGCCGGGCAAACGCCGGGCGCCCGCTCGAGGAAAGCGCTTGCCCAATGTGAGAGCGACCTGTAGACACAAACTAACAAAATTCAAATGCGAGTACTTATAAATAGTCATATTTTCGTTAGGATATCACCGCTCATTTTGTGGTTTGGGTTTGCGAAGCATTATCTTAAAAAGGGAACAATTTGTATGGACACTTATCAACCCGCATGCGACGGTTCATGTGCCTTGTATGGTACGTAATCGAAATTCGGCTAGCATTATGTCAGAACAAAACCTTGTACCTGACCCAATAACTGACTTTTTACCCGACTACGGCCAAGCCAAAAGGAAGGTTTCTGTAGTAATTTATGTTTTGTTGTCTAGAAAATTATTTATAATTTATTGACTTATGAAAACGTATTTATCGCAGTATGGCAGAGGTGGTGTTTTATTTTTCTTTTGCTGTTTCGATTCTCACATGGGATAACACTCTTGCACTCCCTTTCCTCGAGTCTTACTAATGTTCCACAAAACGGTTAGAGTCTGCCAAAACAAAATATATTTATTGACTTAAAATGCGTTTTAACCAAATAACCTAAAATAAAGTTGGTATCTTTCTTTGGTAAAAATATTGTTTCAAACCCAAAAAAGCAAAATATAGCAAGCAAGCAAGCAAAAATATAGCAAAGTCACTTGATACCCTAGTCGGCGACTTTATTACTAGTACTTTCTATAAGAGTAAGAAATAAACAGTAAGTAAGGAAACACGAAATAAACCTCAGCTCAACATAAAATATCAAAATCAATAAAATTTCATTTCAATAAACAATATAATATCTTGGACCATCAAACAACGACAGGCAGTTATAGTGAAAAGGATTTTATTTTTATTGGGACGCGCCCCATAAAATAGGAAGAAAAGGTCGTATTAGAATCAACAAGTACATCTGTATTGGTATACAAATCCTTTCATCTATCGTTACCGCTGTCCTTAAAATAGTAAGGTTACGTGTCAATCAAAGATGAGCGAGTCATCTGAGAGATGTGTTAGGTAAAGGTATCAATAGACTTTTCTAGTTTCTAACGAAATTCAAAACGCAGCAGCCTTTGTTTCTTATTGCTACAGAAACACACAAAAGCTAAACAAACAATTAATTGGTTCGTTTTACATTACACTATTACTTACAATGTGGAAAAACAAAAAGATAACAGTAATAAATACCGTACAGAATCAAAATAAGATGTTTATATAGAAATAGCATTATAATTATTAATATTATATTTTGACACATACATACATAGACTCACGCCTGTTTCCCGGAGGGGTAGGCAGAGACTACAGAACGCCATTTGCAACGATCCTGACATACCTCTCTTGCTTCATTTACTCCCATCAAGTTTCTCATGCATGGTCTTCTGTTTAGGGTACTTCTGACCTCTCCTTTGTTAGGATGTCTCCAATCTGGTTAGAGAACGTCCGCCTAGGTCTTCCCCTTCGTCCTGTCCCATTCACACTTGCCTTAGATATCTTCTTTGTCAGTCTTTCGTCATCCATCCTCTCCATGTGCCCAAACCATCTTAACATGCCTTTCTCGATGCTTGTCACTACATCTTCTTTTACCCCACACCACTCTCGTATCACACAATTCTTTACCTTGTCGGTCAAAAATACACCACACATACTTCTCAGTGCTTCCATTTCTACAGCATTTATTCTACTTTCAAGTCTCTTCTGCCATACCCAACTTTCACTACCAAACATTAGGGTAGGCAAGTTTGACAAGTTAATCTTTTAAGATCTTTTTTTGTCTGAAAGTCGACGAAAGTTTTATCTACTCATATGAATACTTTAGCCCCAATTCATACAATATGCTAAGCAGATAAGAAGTTTTAAAAAGACAACAGCCACAAGTAGCATTTCTCTGGTATCCTAGCTTCGCTCAGCACAAACATTACTCATAGGCTAGTATTATCCTCGCTTAACTGCGCCCATATTTTTTGTAAACGCTACCGTACCGGCCAACCTGTTCACCTATTTATTGTTATAACTGGGCGATCTCGAATGAATTAATGTTGCTTCTAAACTTGAGAATCGATGTTGCGGTAATGGGTTGTATTGATAAATAGTCAGTTATAGCTGAGGTACTAAAATCGTTTAGTATAGTTAGAAATGGTCTTTCTAAAATAATATGGCGTAGTTACCTATATTAGTTATATTAGTATTCGGCCATTGTCTTGAAAACGGTATGAAGTCTTATAAAACTAATGTACTAATGTTTGTTTTGTTTTTCGTGTGAGTGTGCGGCCAACTCTGGTGTTGGAGTTTTCAGACCGCCCTAAGGCCTCCGACTTGGCCTAACGATCCTTATCCTTAGACAAGAACCGGGACCGACAGCTTTACGTGCCCTCCGAAGCACGGTAGCGCTCAGATGTAAATGCCACACACGGTCAACCATCCAAGTGGTGACCTGTGCAAGCGTTGCTTAACTTTATAAAACTAATAAAAATACGCTAAGCGAAGAGTATCTTTGCGAAGGGACGGTCATTGCGACATACTCTTTATCAACACGTCCACCCAGTTTGGTATAGTATTCCCAATACTCCTTGAGTCACAATCTTATTGGAATGTGGCGTTGTTCTAATTGCTGCAAGTTAAAGTAAGCAGAGGCCTAAGTCATGTTTTTAATCGAGAGAGTTGTTTATATCTGGTCCTTATTCGAAAAATTTACGTATCTACTTAAAAAAACATAATGATATTTAGACTAATATTAGATGCACGTACAACATATGATCATATTATTTATTTTAAATTGTCTTTTGGGGTATATACCACGTACCTTTGTTTAGAGTTACCGGTCATTTCGACTGGTTGACTTACTACGGAATTCAATATACGAATTATAGATAGATCTGTAGATTTTAGATTCGTTTTTGACATAAGCTCCATACAAAATATATCAAACACGAATCTAAAATCTAAAGATCTATCTATATAGTTCGAATATTGAAAATGGCCGTTGGTCTAACTCCGAAACTTGTTTTGCAATATGGCTTATTGTGATATAGGTACTTAGTCTAGAAGTATTTTATTATCTGTGGTCTAGATATTGTATAAGGAACACCGATCAGCCTAGTACCGCTGTGTTGCCCGAATATATATCCGCCAACACAATTTATACGGACACCTTTGGCACATTGTAATAAATTACAGACGCTTAGCTTAGCTTTTATTTTGGAACCAAAACACCCGTTGCTTGGATATTTTTATAGGAACTACTTCTGGCTATTTATTTTGGGAGGTGAATGATAGTATAATGCTTTATTATGTTTTTAATTAAGTAAATTATGCACTAAACGTGTGGTGACGCAATAAGTAAGTGTCACTACCCTATTTCATACGGTGGGCAATTAATTCAGATTAACATAAAAGCGCAGTTCTTAAGGATTTCTTGTGCCGATTCCAAGTGGAAACTGGCTCCAGTTTAGTTTGTAGTTGGCGCCGTTGGCGGCACCGGCGTTGTTCTCCGTCTCTCTTGCTCTCGTAGTTAAGATACACAGGAGGAACGTTCGTCTCTCTTGCTCTCGTAGAGACAGCTGACAAAGCGTGACTGCCACGCCACCAAGCCGCTATTTGGATTATAGAAAGTTTGTCTTCAGAGCGCCCATAGAAAATGCGCCTCTATGTAAATATCTGGGCTCTTTGCCGTGGGTGTCGTAAGAAGCGATTAAGGAAAATACACAAAACAAGTAATATCATAATGAAGAGACGGAAAACTCGCCACCAATGTTAAACCCATTGGAATTTAAATTATTCCATTTTGAAAAGAAAATTATCTCTGTTCTAATAAAACGTTAAAATAGATTTTAATTATCATCAAGAAACCATAGAATTAGAAGTACCCAGAACCGACGCGCTTGCATGATGAGGTTAATGAATGTCGAGGAAGCGAAAGAGTTATGTTTGAACCGAAGCATGTGGCGTTCCATAGTCTCTGTCTACCCCAATGGGAGACTGTCGTGACGATATAGATAGAAACTATATTCAAATTCATATTCATTCCATAGAACTTATTATTTCACAAATCTTGTAACACAACATTCACGCAAGCCTGAGAAAAATTTCTGACAGTCGTATAAATAGGAAAGTAGCAAAACTATTCCATTTTATCTTTTTAGGTCCGGAACCCAAAACGTCTACCGCGGAAATCCTTACGTCCATGCTAATACCTCAGTGTCATTACAAAACGGATAGCACTGTGGAGATTCTGGTTTCCAAAGGAATAATTCAGAGCGCGTTCGCAGTTGTGAATCGTGTGTTAATGAGAGACTTTAGCAGTCTTCGTTTACTTCATTTTCTTAAGTCTACATTTGTACATACATACATACATAGACTCACGCCTGTTTCCCCGAAGGGGTAGGCAGAGACATATTAAACGAGGTGGGGTGCATAGGGTTCCCACCAAGAACTTAGGGTCCCAAGCCAACCTCACCTGCAAGTGGTGCACCTGCCGATCAACGGACGAGGCTCTGGCAAACAAAATGTCCCAATAAGCGGCAATAGGCTCGCCACCTATTACGTGGGATCAAAACACTGGCGAAAAGTGGGCGTTTAATATGTCTACATTTGTCTATAACTATTTTGTTTTTATTATTGACTCACGCCTGTACCACCGAAAGGGTAGGCAGAGGTGTTAAAATACACTTACATTTCGCCTTATGAATTTTAGGTCCCACGATATTACGTGGGACCTAAAATTACATTTAATTACAGGGAATACGAAACTACTGGTTACCGGGCACATTGAAAGACTCCGTGCTGCTATTGAGAATTCGAAAAAAAATCTCAGTAACACTTTTGCCCGACCTGGGAATCGAACCCGAGATCTCCCGATTAGTGAATGGATACGCTCTCCACTGGACCAATGAGGCAGTCTTATTTATAACTATATTTTCATCAAGCTTTACCCCGTTTGCATTAGCCCTTGGAGCACATGGCCAGCAGCCTAAGTCATGTCATGTTAGTAGAGTAACATCATAATCGATGCAGCCTTTTCAGAGATTGCCCAAAACAAAACAGAACGTATCTAAAGGGTTTTGATTGTTATACGGTTAAAGGTTTATAGTGCTTGTACCTAAAGCTTTCATTTTAAAACCAAAATACACATAAAATTTATCTATTTATAAAGATACTAGAGGATGCCTGCGGTTACACCCGCGTTATTTAAGGCTACTGCTCTGCTCCCGTCGCTCATAGCGTGATGTTATATAGCCTATAGCCTTCCTCGATAAATGGGCTATCTAACACTGAAAGATTTTCACAATCGGACCAGTAGTTCCTGAGATTAGCGCGTTCAACCAAACAAACAAACAAACAAACTCTTCAGCTTTATATATTAGAAAATTTTGAGTGATGACGCTGGCCGGGTTGAAATAAGGCATTTTTATATTATTATAGTTACGGAAACAGAGCTAAATTTTTTGCAGGGTATGCTACTTTGCAGTGTGATATTTGAAGATCACTGTTTGAATGTGATGTAAGCAGCATGTTTGTATAAAAATATATTGAAGAAATATGGCACTAGGAATAAATCTTGTATTGTAGGGCACTTTAAAAACAATCACTGAATTTCTGATCTCACAATGTTTAACCAAAAACATCATAAACATCAAATACGTTAATGACGATATAAAATGTTGAGTAATTATTGAATTCAAAATACATCTCTGAAAAGTATTCCCAAGATTGCTTGGGAATACTTTTCAGAGATGTATTTTGAGTTTAGACGTGAAGTTACAATTAGGGACAGTTTAAAGCCAACTAAATCAAATGGTTGGTTGTATTTTCGAAGGTTAGGTTAAAATTCTTTGCATTCGTTCATAATCCACTTAAACACAAACAATCCACAGGCATACCCACTGTACTTATATAGATATACCTATGTACAATAAGAAGAATCACTCCACGGAAAATATCACCATGTGAATTCGTGTCTCAAAAGCCACGTCTCCAGACCATCAGTCATCGTCCGCTTGTACTCTAATCAAAAAACCTTAAATTAACTTCCATAAGCCCCGCTAGATGACACCACGGGCCGTAGGAGATGACGACGAAGTAGAATGGCGTCATCCCCTCATCCAATTAGATCAAATGAACCTTTGTTGTACCTCTCCAAACCTTTATGTTAATTAAGCAAAATATTTAAATTTTATGCAATTATTTTGTTTGCTAGAGTATCGAAGGCGACGGCTTTGAGTTGCTAATTCTTTTGAAGTTTGGAATAGGTTTTAGATAAGTATCACGGCGTTATGCCCTTTGACTATCTTGGTGGGTCAGGCGTCGGTTTATGGGCTCGCTGTCACGTTTTGTTAGATCTTGTCGCAGATTGGATGAATTGGTATTGAGGGTTCTTGTTAGAAAATCATTTCCTGGAGTCATCAGTCAGTCGTGGTGATTTATTCTTGTAAAATTAGGTACTGAAGTTTGCTAAGATTTATATTTTAAAGGTCCCTGTGGCTGAAACTATTTCCGTACTGGATATGAATACCTTTACTTTAAACAGGAGATACAATCCAGGTGAAATCGGTGCCTTAGTACATATAATTATATCGATGTTCTTGGCACCAACGATAGACGCGACTAAAGAATCAATGACGCGTTCTGCTCACAATATACGGAATAGATCGAAGAAACACAAAGTGACATATTTCGTAGCGTATCACGTGGAGGGCCGTGAGCGTCGCGTAGCGTTTTTATTACAGTGTCGCGTAGAATGTGATGCAGTGCGTTGCGTAGCGTGGTGCTCAGAAGGCCAATTCTCGTATTTAACAGACACTGACACTGAATTTTGACTGAACTGCGATTTAATTTTGAATTGACTCACAATTGGTATTCTGCTTCACTTAATCTCATTACAGTATCATTTCGATATAATCAATTTATAATCTCTTGTTGATCTCAGAGGTAATGTCAAAAACTCAAAAACAAAAACATGAATGTTCCCATTGTATGGGAAAATACATTAATAGGAATGGTAATTGGATACCACTACGTTTTAAGTAAATGTATTGGTTCCTTGGATCGTGTGGATTATTTTCAATAGGTATAGCCATCGCAGCCCTAATCTACTCATATTTATTTTATATATATAAAACAATAACAAAGTAATAAACACTTATTTTGCTCAATTGTCAACAATATTAAGTTGTGAACTGTCAAACCGTAGTATCATTTGGTTTTAGCTACAGTTTGACGTTTGTTGTACGTAAATAATTAGCAGAATACCGTCCACACTAGTTCACACTTGGTTCAACTTTCGATGTAGTACCGATCTCATTCAAGTGTCAGTTAAGTTACGAGAATACCATTTATGACACCGAGACTAGATTGATATTGGAATTTGAACAAATATAATTACCAGAATTGGCCTTCAGGTGTAATGGATGATATTATGCGTCGCGTAGAGTATTCTATGGTACATCGCGTAGCTTGCTAGTTAAGAGTTCATTGCACTTAGATGAACCGGCAGATTTTTTGCTCCGTCTAAAGAGATGGATGTCTCAGTGGAAATTTTATAATACTGTTTACATTTTGGTGGACCGAGTAAACAGAACGTCAGTCATAGTGTAAACGGGCTGTTAGTGTTATGCAGTGTGTCGCGTAGCATGTTAGAGTGACGCATAGAGCATCGCGTAGCACATTACGTGGCAATGTACCTATCATGGTGGCCCAGTCATTACAAAAGTACTGTAAAATATAAACGTACCGTTTAGCAGCAAGACAGCAAGTCTGAAAAGTTGCAGAATGTTGAGTTAGCGCATCGTGTATAGCTTATGTGAAAGTACATTTAATAATAAAATATATCTGTTACTGGTAATGAGTCAGAATTGTTTGACGCCACTATGATGAGTATACCGAATGAGAGCTTACATAACGACAGTGAACACGACAGTGAAATTAAGTCACTTACCAGTGAAATTATGAACGCTCATCAAATAATTGAGAACTTGAACGTTGAGAACATGCGCCTAAAAAAAGATTTGGGAAAAGCCTTACAATTAAATGAGACTTACAAAAAAATCTGTATGACACCGGAACGAAAGCATAAGACACCTAAATCGTTACGTAAGCGTAAACCGGTTTTATCATCTGATCCTGCTCCATCTACGACCCTCAATCAAACAGCGTCAGCTGAACACAACATATTGAAGTCTGCTACAGAATTAAATAAATTATCTCCAACTTACCTTTCTGAAGAAGACAATAAAACCTCTACTGTCATTGATACTGATACAAAGAAGTTAAGCTTGTCTCAATCCGTAAGCAATGAAAGTTTACCCAAACAAAGAAAGATTATTATACTGGCAGATCAACAAGGCCACAGCATTTGCAAGACTCTTCAGACGCTAGTAGGAGAAAATATAAAGTAAAAGCATATTGGAAATCGGGTGCACAACTACAAGAAGTTTTGAATACAGCAAGCCAGGATGAAATAGAATCGTTGGATTGTAATGACTTTGTTATCATACTGGGTGGTATTAATGATAAAGAACCTTATAGTTTACTGTTAAATTTACAAAGATTCTTAAGAAAAGCTTGTAATACTAATGTTTTTATCTCCGAAATACCGAATAACAAATTCTTGAATGAAAGAAAGCTAAATTACGAACTTAAATTTATGTGTTCTAACTACAGCCATTGTACATACATTGACATGAATTATTCGAGATATTTGCCCTCACGACGATCTTTTGCACTTCATAAATGCCGTTCGCTCTTAAAAGAAATACTCCACGTTGAATATAAAATAAGATACAAACTGTATAGTCGCAGTGTTTGTAACAAACCGGAATATACCTTTCCTTTATTGATAGATAAATGTACTCAGACTGACACACTCCCAGAAAATGTAAATGACGCCTCTACTCCACAAAAGTCGGAAGATTTTTTTCGTGTCTAAACGTAGTATAAATGTGTTGCACCAAAACATAAATGGTCTAGTCTCTAAGTCAGATCTTCTGTTGGTATCCCTGAATTCCCTAAAAAGTGAACAATATGTTGATGTCTTGTGCATAACTGAGCACAACATGATTAACAGCGACAAGGACATGTTAAATATTCCTAACTATAAAATGGTATCCTATTTCTGCAGGAAAAACCGTCGTGGTGGATCATGTATTCTTGTCAGGAATATACATGAATATTTTCAAATAAATAGCATTAATCAATATTGCATAGAAAACATTATGGAGTGCTCAGAGATTGAGTTAGTGCGGCATAAAATATTCATAGTATGCATCTATAGGCCGCCGAAATTAAACGTAGAAGACATTGATAGATTTTTTCTAGCAATCAATTTACTTTTGAGGCGTATCTGTTCGGGCAGAAAGAAGGTAATTATTTATGGTGATTTTAATATTAACCTACTTAAAAACAACTACAGCTCAACATAATTCAGACATATTTTGCAAAGTTTTAATCTTAAGCTAGGAGTAAATGAGCCCACCCGACTGATAAGTGGAACGTGCATCGACAATATAATTTTATAATATCAGAGGATGTAAAGCAAAAGTTCTCGAATTCGCGCTCTCAGACCACACCGCACAGCTATTAAAATGTCCTGTGCAATCTATTATCCCTATCAAATCATGGATAGTTGAAGCACGCGATTACAGTAAAGAAAACTTAACGAAATTTAAGAATTGCATTGAGTCTCTTAGTTTTAACGACGTCTTTACGAGTTGTAACCCCAATACTGCGTTTAATAACTTTTATGAAAATTTTCAGCTGTTCTATAATTTATGTTTTCCGATAAAACAAGTTAGAAAATCAATAAATGTACGGCCAATGTGTATTACAAAAGATATTCGAATATGCTGTAAGCGTAAGAGACAACTTTTGTGGGAGTTTCGTAAAAATCGAACGACACGTAATAAAACCCTGTTTCTAGCTTTGTCATCACGCTTTAACAAGATAATAAAATTAACACAGATATCTCGAAATGATAAATATATAAATACTGCACCTAATAAATCGAAGGCCACCTGGGCAATAATCAATAGAACTAAATTAAATGTACCGAAAGACGAAATTCAATACTTAAAAATAAATGGTGCTATAATTAACAAACCGTTTTCGATAGCGAACAATTTTAATACCTTTTTTATTGACCAAGTTAAGAATTCAATGCCTAGTAATGTAAGAACCAATATAGCCTATGAACAAAAATCGATATTTATACAACCGTGTATTCCGAATGATGTATTAAAAATTATCAAGGGCTTGAAAAACACTAGAAGCGCTGGCTACGATGATATAACTACAAAAGTCCTCAAACATGTAGGTCTGAAATAATCAATAATATTAAGCTACATAATAAATCTATGTATCACGCAGGGCATTTTTCCCAATAATAATAATATTCTATTCTACCACATTCACACAACACCATCTAGTCCCAAACTAAGCAGAGCTTGTACTATGGGTACTAGATAATGGATAAACATACTTATGTACTTTTTTTTTGTAAATACATACATATTATACATAGAAACACCCAGACCAAGACAAACATCCATGTTCATGCACACAAATGTTTGACTTGTGCGGGAATCGAACCCGCGACCTTCGGCGTAGCAGTCGCTTACACTCCCGCTATGCCAACCGGTCGTCAATAAACTTAAATTAACGATAATTAAACCATTATTTAAGAAAAAATATAAAGATGACATGAGTTGCTACCGCCCGATAGCCCTGATGCCAGTACTCTCAAAAATATTTGAGAAACTAATATATGATAGTATCTACAACTACTTTGAAATCAATAATTTATTTTGCGAGGAACAAGTGGGCTTCAGGAAAAACAAATCTATTGACATGGCAATTTACAGATTTCTTCAAACGGTATTGAGTAACTTGGATAGTGGTAAACTAGCATGCGCTATATTCATGGATTTAACAAAAGCGTTTGATTGTGTAGATCATAATCTACTATTAAAAAAGCTCTATGCATACGGTGTACGAGGAAATGCCTATGAATTAATTAAATCTTACCTAAATGACAGAACACAATTAACGCAAATAACTAGACTTTGCCCTACCACCCATAAATATAAAATATACTCTTCTGCAAGCAGAAAAGTAAAATTCGGTGTACCACAAGGTAGTGTCCTCGGTCCGTTACTTTTTAATATATATATATAAATGATCTGCCAAAAGTAACCACATACCAGACAATACTATTTGCTGATGATAGTACAATTATATTTACGCGTAATGACAAACAGCACATAGAGCAGGAAATAAACTTGACATTAAAAAATATAATAAATTGGTTGACATTGAATAATTAGAAAATTAATATAACAAAGACTCATTTTATGATATTTAGAAATAGAGTAAACAAATTGACTAATATAGCTGTTTCACATTTAGATGAAAACATTGAAGAAGTTGAGTTAACAAAGTTTTTAGGCCTAAACATTGACAATCATTTGAATTGGAAGGAATCGGTATGTGCCAAACTCAATACATATTCATTTGCGCTGTATAGGTTAAAAAAACAACAAGTATTGCGGCTGTCCTGACGGCATATCATGGGTACGTTACGTCTCAGCTGAGGTACGGTATTCTGTTCTGGGGTAATTCTACAGACAGGAACGCTGCATTTAGGGCGCAAAAGAGGTGTATACGAGCAATGTTTAATATCAAACTTAGAGATAGCTGTAAATAATATTTTATTAATTTCAAAATTCTAACTTTACCATGTACGTATATTTTAGAAACTGTACTTTTTGTGCGTAAAAAATTTAATATGTTCAAAAAACTGAACAGCCGGAGACGGTGCTTAGATATAGGTATGCCAGGAAACAAAACGGCTTTACTCAATAAGAGCGTATTTTGTATGGCTGTCCGACTATATAATCATTTGCCTAGACTAATACGCGAAATTGATACCATGCAACTATTTAAGAATAAAATTAAAGCAATGTTAATAACAAAATGCTATTACTCAGTAAATGACTATTTAGATGACAAATTTATGCAATAATTAATTATAGTATAAGTTATATTTATTAACATTTTTATGTATTAAATTTTGAATTGAATTATTAATTATTTATTGAATGTTAATTGAATTATTAGTTGTTTATTGAATGTTAATTAAATTATTAATTATTTATTGCATTGTAAATTATTATTTAGGTGACAAATTTATAGACATATTATTAATGGTATAAGTTATAATCATTGTCATTTTTATCTATTTGATTATGGTAATTATTCATTTAATTTTAAAATCAGTGATTAGAATGCGTACAACTATATACATAAATACATTTTGCATGCTGCTGTGACAGCAAAACATGATGAAACTATCTGACTCTGTAACATCTTTTTTTGTATACCTACTCATGTTTTGCAAAATAAATATTGATTTGATTTGATTTAACAAGTTTGTTGTAAATTGACATACATTTTTGGCATGTTATTATGAGGTTCGAGCGATGCTTAGCACTAAAAATTTTAATTTAATATAACTTAATATTATATAATATTAAAATTAAATTCCCAAGCTCCAAAGAAGTTGCATGTTCAGGTAATTCACACATTTTCGCTTTACTAAAAATTATCAGACAATTAAACATTCCTGGGACTAATAAATAGTCTGGGCAGACAAATTATTTTCTATTTATCCCATAGCTTCTCTGTGCATTAGTATAATAATTTAATAAAAACGTACAAACCAAGAAACTTCTGTATCTAACCGTCAAGCAATGGCGCGTATTACAAAGAAGTATTTAAAAATAAATCATCCAAATCCCTCTGGACGCAGCATTAAAAAGATCTCAGCCAATATAAAAACTCAGCCAATCCGACATTTCAATTACTTATAACGTGAAAATTGAATTAGTATTTAATCCTTTTGTTCGTTCATAAATCCTCTATTAACTGAAAGACGGTGTCGAATTCAAAAGAAGTGGAAAAATACTGATAAAGCCAATCATTAAAATTCCACGGTATTAATATGATTAATGTGAATGAAAGTATGCAAGAAATGCTGCGCTTTGTATGATAGAGATACGTATGTGAATACGTTTAATTTAAAAAAGATTGAGGTTAATTTGTTTAGTAAATTTTGAGATGTAAGATGGAAAAAGTGGGCTGTATTTGAAGAGACAGATCAGTGTACGTGATTAAATACTGATTTAGAAGTTTGATATGGAATTCTATCAGGTTCTTCTCACAGTTTTACTATTATTGTTTAAAATTATTAATAAATATTTTACTATTTTTAACTTATATTTTCGGAAAAGGTCAATTTAGAAAAATAGAGTTTTAAAAACAGAGTAAAAACAGCTGTACAGAACAAGATGCTTAGACTTTATATATTATGTTATAGACGGAGAGATCCGCGTGCAAGAGCATCACTAAAAGGCCTGACATAAGTCACCGTGTGGGGACCCATTTCCCGTCAAAATTTAATAGAACTTCATTTGAAACTTTGATACTTCGTATTTTGATTTATTCGCATAAAGTGAACCAACGTGAACCAACCAACTAATAAGGGCGTAATTAATTTGACCTGTATTTATAATATAATTTTATAAAGATTTGAATTTTTTTTTCTAATTAAGCCAATGACACTGTCTGTCACTTTTTCTATTTTACCCTACATAAATGTGATTCATATTGTGTGAAATATTTTATTTTAAATTGACCCTGCAGTTAAATTTTATTTCTAATCTGTTAGTTAACTCACTTATTATTGCAGCCTGCTCTCGATTGGTGATTTAATATGATTTAAATTATGTAACTGAGCATACTGGGCTCAGGCCTCCCTTCAATTTGAAAAGGCCTAACTTGGTTTAGAAGATTTTAGACGAACACTTGACAATCGTCATAATTTTCTAAATAATAAGCATATAACTTCCAAAAGTCTGAAATACGTAACGTGGTTTTGTATTCGAAAACCGTTGCGTGGTAATGATCTCGTCGTTGACCCTATCATTGCATATAGATAGTGATTATTAGTGATATTATGAATATCATTTGCTTTATTCACCTTAAAAAGGTAATTTAAAAATATATTTTTTATCGTAACTTATTTATTAGTGTTTAAGTATAAGCTGTATTTATTCACATATTCTACTTTATCTGAGGATTTATCAACATTCAATTGATATTTATTCTGAGAGAACTAAATCTAAGGATTTATTGCAAACATTATCGATATTTTATCGAAATTCATTTTGAGTAAGCACATCACTAGTCTAGTTAAAATATACGACAATTTCGAAGATTCGAAATGACATTTGTATATTTATCTTTCTCTTACATGAGAAAAAATCATAAGTCAGAGTGAAGTAAATATATTGGATAAGGTTGCTATTTTAATGCGGTCTCTATTACTTCCTTACTTTAAGACAAGATGTTAGTTTTTTAATCATCTTATGAAGTGTAAGTCTTGTAGCAAAAAATGTGACTTATTAAAAACTGAAGTAAAACCTCTATGTATTGTAGGTACTTATGTTTCGTTGCGGTTGGTTGGATGCGGGCGGCTCAAGACCGGTCTGTGTGGAGAACCTTGGGGGAGGCCTATGTCCAGCAGTGGACGTCATTTGGCTGATATGATGATGTTCGTTGCAACAAGACCACAGAGTACCTTTGTATATAGGAGGTGAATAACACTACAAAGCCACGATACTCTTCTCTGCATAGTATTGTCCACAACTTCAGTGAAAATCTGTACTTTTTCACTGTTCTATCCGAGTCAAGTGGAATCAAGCGCAACGAAAACTGTGCACTAGCTTTGGCAGAATGTAGACTGTAGTCCAATATTTACTTTCGAACTTAAAACTGAAAAACGATAGCCTTTGTACACCAAGATCTGATCGAAATTCAAACATGTTAACGTTTTTATATTTACTTTCTGCCATTTTAAGTGGTTTTAATTTCACTCAGGCAAAATGCCGAGAATTCATACTTTTGCTTCCCGAAGAGTATTTAACTAGCATTTAGAAAATGAACTGCGGTATTTCCAACTAATATCTCAGATCAAAAGTGGTTAATTAAGTAATATGAATCAGTTTCGAATAAACCACGAGTCTGTTCGATGTTTATTTAAATGTATTTGATATTATCATTTACGTTGCCTCTGCGCCATTTAGATATTAATATTAATATGCAGTACGAGTAATTTGTTTTAGATTAAACTAAATGACATTATTTACTAAAGTGTAAACTTTGTTTGTTTGTGCAATATTATTAAATATAATAATATGCAAAGTGTAAAGCTTTTGACAAAATATGATCATTTGTAGCGTTTAGTAGCTTTTACACTAGACGATTGTGGACAATCAAAAGGGATTGGGTTTTTCTGAAATTATTGAGAAATATAATATTTCTTTTCAAAATACGTCTTTACTCGCGCTGTTTATTTATAATTTGCATAGGTGCAAGCTGCACATCAATAGCTCTTTTGTTTCGAAAACAGCGTATATAATTAGTAATTACTTTCAACGGATATATAAATTTCTCACTGACGGAGGATACGCTAAAATAATGGGGATATATCATACAAAGAAATCAGCGATCCATTCCTAAATTTAATTTAACTTTCGTAAACGCCACATTATGTTCTATGTGAGTAAACAATTTTGACATTGACTTCCTTATCTAGCTTCATTTAGCATATTGTTCTATGTTGTTGACTAGACTGTATCATTACTTTGCAAGGAAGGACAAAGAAAAGCCTTCTAAATGTACTACATACATACATACATAGACTCACGCCTGTTTCCCCGAAGGGGTAGGCAGAGGCATATTAAACGCCCACTTTTCGCCAGTGTTTTGATCCCACGTAATAGGTGGCGAGCCTATTGCCGCTTATTGGGACATTTTGTTTGCCAGAGCCTCGTCCGTTGATCGGCAGGTGCACCACTTGCAGGTGAGGTTGGCTTGGGACCCTAAGTTCTTGGTGGGAACCCTATGCACCCGCATAGGGTTCCCACCAAGCCTTCCACCAAGCCACCTTCTAAATGTACTCTGTACTTCAAAAAGTACAGAGTACATTTAGAAGGCTTTTTTTGCTTTTAAAAAGCTTATCTCGCCTCAAATACAGGTCAGTCATGTCTATAATCAGAGAATACTTACCAGCAATTGAAATAAAATCGTCTGCCACAAACAACATTATGAACATTTCTCATACACAAACAGTTACAAATAAAAAAGAAGTCACGATTACAAGCTCAAGAGTACACGAAATATTTTCTTTCACATAACAAGCAGTATTATTTATACTACAATATATTATGGTACATGTTATTATTACAATACATTATCGAATATAAAATATTGGTCTTGCCAAAACAAGTACGGGCGAACTAATCGTCCATGAATACAATTTTGTAGCAACCTTAGAATAAGAAAATAAAGGCTTGCCGGATCCAAGTGGCTATTTTCCGGTCGTGTAGAACATGATTCGCAACGTAGAATAACAATAAAATTGAATAAAACTTTACCCAATAAAGATTTCAAACGAATAACTGAAATATATGTTCAGTCTGAATTGTAGAAAGTCGTGTTAAAATTTGAAAACTGTTTTCAGTTGCATTGTTTTCTTGGTTTTCTTCGTTGCTTGTTCACTTAACTTGCCTTACGAAGCACGGTAATCCTCTGATATAAACGACTTACAAGCGGTCACCCATCTAAGTCTTGGCCTCTGTGAAAGTTGCTTAACTTTGTCAAGTCAAGTAACGCTCAAAGCAGTTACGGTGCTTCGGTGGCACGTTATGTTGTAGGTTTTTATTTCTTCTCTCAGTACAACATTCGTTGATCCACGTCGGCCTTCAGGCCACCAGACTTGGCCATACACTCATACGATAATGAAGAGATGTTATGACTTGCCGGGTTCGTTGATAATGTGTGCAACTAGCTATACAAAAATTTCCCAAGTTAAGAGATATCATACACTCTACTTCGAAAAATTATCTGCTACAGCTCGTCTCAAACAGAGTCGAATACCGAGTATATTCAGCTATAATCAGGCTGAAAATAATCAACAATTTATAAATTTATACAATGGCTACGTATCTAGACTTAACAAAATCTTTGACATGAGCCTTCGCCGTATCGGCCCGTTCACGATCAGCAGTAGCGGGCGACAGCGGCAGCGATTTCGATATCCATGGCACCTTCTACTCTGACGCAACATTGGCCGCGGCGGAGTAGAGCGAGAAATGTACATCGAAATACATAAGCATAGAAGAGCAAACCAAATGAGCCGAGATACTTTAGTATAGAATGTATGTACACTTACCGCAGTTTTCGTTGCTAAGCAACTATAAGAGGCGGTGGTGTATGCTGCCAGTATTTGTTTATAATAAGTGCACGGTTCACGCCTACACTCCCATTTGCCGACATGAATAGGTATAGGTCGGTTCATGAAAGATGACCACTGCGCAGAAATCATTTTTTAGGTCCTCGTGGAGGTGCGGGGTGAGGCGCGGGTGGAATGCCAATGGCGTGGCTCCGTTCTTGACGCATTCTCTAACGCTCGGGCTACACTACCGGGATATGCCAACAATTATTGCCATAATTTCAACAACGCCTAGGTGTAACCGCGATTTATGGCCATAATTTTACAATGCCAATCAATATGGCATATGCCGGTAGGCAATAGCTCCGGCGGCGGTCTTTTTCGCACATCAAAGAAGATTACCGCAGTAATTATTGCGTTTGTGGCCACACTACCGTTTGTTCAGTGTGCAACACGAGTTCGACGACGACGCACGTATCTACACTATCTACCGATATGAAGTGGTCAAATGAAAAAGCGCTCGAATTTTTGGAGTTATTGCAATCCGAACCGTCTCTCTAGGATACCCGACAGAAAGCTAAAAATTTAAAAGATTCATGTTAAAATAATTGGCACTCATAAAATACCAAACAGCTGCAGCTTCATCCGCCATCTTGAAAAATGATATTTTTACCGCCTAGTTCATTGGCATATCTCGGTAAACTCTAGTGTAACCACACGACTTCACGCAGTAATTTAACGGTAATTTATTGCCATAATTATGGCGGTAACAGCCCGGTAGACGGTAAGGTAGTGTGGCCCGAGCGTAAATGCGTCAAGAATGGAGCCACGCCATTGGTGCACGAATGTACATATGCGCAACGGCCGGCCGCCATTTGTGGTCAACTTTCGTGAACCGATCTATATCTGAAATCAAAGTAAATTTTATGATAAGAATTTCATTTTAAAACAATATATAAAAAGACTGTTGACGTGAAATTAATGGACTTAAGAATTAAAAGACATTAAAGCAGACTTCGCTGTAATTATTTTACATATTAATACTCGATATTATTCATAATTAAATTATTTACATTATTAAATAATCTGCACTGTTCTTTTTTAATTAATATGGAAAATTATATTTGAAATTACACATAATAGCAAAGTTTTGATAGCAATACGTCAGTACCTTCAATTTAAAATATTTCTGTAACTGGATGCGGTTGCTAGGGGCGAGGTAAATGAGGCACGGTGATTACAATCAGCACAGTATATAATGTCTTTTCACATAATATGATGATACAATTACAATGAACACAAGAGTACAATAGAGTTATAGGTACAGCGGCGCAGGGCGGGCGCGCGCGTGACGTATCGGTTGAGCGAGGTGGGCCGACTGGTGGCGCCGCGGCGTGAGCGACGCGAGGTAGCGGGGAGGACGCTTTAACTTTGCGTGAGCGGCGTACGCGCGCTATAACCTTGTCGCGACGTTACACACTCCCCCTCTAGTTCGAACATAGCGCCCTCGCGTTCGGGCTAGCAATCGTATCTACGGGGACGTCCGCGCTTGCGTTTTTCTCTAATCGGAGCTTCAACATTGCCAATGAAGGGAGTCAAGTGAGAGACGTGATACCGTCCAACGTGTTCCCCTTTGGTGACCCCTTCTATCAGGTACGTGGTCGGACTTACCACTTTTCGTACGCGATAGGGTCCATCTCTCCGTGGTATGAACTTGGCTGATTGCCCAGAGCTGACATCATTCAACCCTGATCTTTAATAATCTTTAATAGAACAAGGTCACCTACCTTGTAGTCAGGAGGCGCGCGTCTGCCTTCATCTGCGTACTTCTTTTGCATAGACTGCTTCTGCTCGTGAACGTCTCTGGCGTCCAGCAGCACCGAAGACAACTTACGCAGGTAAGGAGTGATGTTATGAACGAAATTGTCGTTCTCCACAATGGTCTTCATATCGCTGACGACGTCCGAAGGCGCGCGCAACTCCCTCCCGAAGGTAAGGTATGCAGGCGAAAATCCAGTGCTCGCTGTAACAGCGGAATTCATGGCAAACCTTATAGCTGCGAGGTGAGTGTCCCATGTTGCGTGGTCCTTCCCAACAAGTATAGCCAGTTGGGGCTTCAGATCGCGATTTTTGCGTTCCACGGGGTTCGCTTCTGGGTGATACAGCGGTGTCAAGGACTGTTTGATACCCATCACATGACACACCTGCTGCATCACCTCAGCAACGAACTGAACTCCGTTATCGCTGATCATCCTACGCGGGACTCCGAACCTCAGGAAAACTTCAGCTATCAGTATCTCAGCGCACTCTACACTGGTGGCGCTCTCTAATGCGAACAGCTCGACCCAATGTGAGCAAGTATCCTCTAGAATCAAAATCCAACGGTTACCTTTCGAAGTTCTAGGTAAAGGGCCAAACAGATCGACAGACACTACTTCAAACCGTCGATTCATTGCAGGAGTCTGGAGTAGTCCTGCAGGCTTCCGGTTGTCAATCTTGTATCTCTGACAAGCGGTACAGCGTTTGACGTAATCGGTAACAAAAGATCTCATACCTGGCCAGAAGTATCGCGCTCTAATGCGTTGCAAGGTACGCTCAGCACCGAAGTGACCTGCCGTGGGGGCGTCGTGGAAGTCAACGAGCACGGCCTCTCTCTCGTGAATAGGAACCACGAGGCAGGCAGAATCTGCGTCGTCAGAATCTGGAGCACACCTGTACAAAACACCATCAGAAAGCAGGTAACCTTTTTCTGACCAGTCCCTCCCCCTGAAGGGATCGTCGGTCGCCTCTAGATCCTCGACGATCTTCTTCAGCTCAGGGTCCTTCAGCTGGTTGGCGCGTACCTCATCAGGCGTCCTGTGTGGAACATCTACAGTCACTAAGCATACCTCGCAACCACCGGGGTTTTTCTCGCAACAGGCGGGGCGGCTCAGTGCATCAGCGATTACGTTCACCTTTCCAGGAGTATACTGGATCTGCAGATTATAGGCCTGGAGTGTCAATGCCCATCTGGCGAGTCGACCGCTGGGAGACTTCAAGCTCATCAGCCACCGCAACGGCTGATGGTCGGACTTGACCACTACTTCCGATCCCTCGATGTACCCTCTGAACTTCGTCACCGCCCAAACTACGGCCAGAGCCTCCCGTTCGGTGGTGGTATAGTTTCGCTCAGCTGGCTCTAGTAGGCGGCTGGCGTACTCTATGGGTCTTTCATCAGGGCCCTCCCCCTGCATCAAAACTGCGCCGAGACAGTAGCCACTGCTATCTGTCCGGAGGGAGAAAGGTAGGGATTCATCGGCTTGGCGTAGAATAGGAGCGGTGACGAGGAGTTTCTTAATGCTCTCAAAAGCCGCTTGCTGCTCGTCATGCCACTTCCAAGAGCTGTTCTTCTTGAGAAGGTTAGTTAGAGGTTTCGCAACCGCCGCGTAGTTCGGTACGAAACGCCGGAACCAGCTGGATGTTGCCAGGAAACCCTTAAGCTGCCTCTCGTTCTTGGGGGCAGGCATGTCAGCAATGGCCGAGGTCTTCTCCGGGTCTACTTGCAGGCCGCCAGGAACAATAATGTGGCCAAGGAACTTCACAGAGTCACGGGCGAAACTGCTTTTCTTGCGATTGACTCGAAGGCTAAACTTTTCGAGTCTATCGAAAACTGCTTCGAGGTCCTCCATGTGACTGTCAAAAGTCTGTGACAGAATTATCAGATCGTCTAAATAGCCCAGAATAGTCACAGGTCTACTACCCGACTGGTCTGAACTTGATTCCCGAACGGATACGCTCAAGTTCGACTTGAAACGATCGATCAATCGTTGAAACGTGGCACCTGAGTTGCGTAAGCCCATCGGCATCCTCTTAAACCTATAGATGCCAGAAGGTGTCACGAACGCTGTCTTGTCGCGATCCTCATCTGCGACGCACACCTGAAAATACCCGGAGTGAAGATCGAGCGTCGTCATGTAGCTGGTTGTCTTGGCCGCGTGAAGTACATCTTCCAAGCGCGGGAGAGGGTACCGATCCGGCTCCGTGACCGCGTTGAGCTTTCGGTATTCCACGCACAGTCGGACTCCTCCGTCCTTCTTCGAAACCAAGACGACATTAGCAGCCCAAGGCGACTCGCACTCCTCGATGACATCAGCTTGCAATAGCTTCTCAAGCTCACCGTCCAACAACCGCTTCTTCCCTTGCGACATTCTGTAGGGTGGTGAAGCGGTCGGTTCCTGCTTCTCATCAACCCGAATGCGATGGGTGGCATAGGTTGTCGGGGGGCCCTCGGTGGCGAAGCGCTCGGCTCTGCTGATTATAAGCTGGTTGAGCTGCACTCTCTGGGTAGGGGACAGCTTCGACCCTTCATCCTCTCTCAGCGCCAGACTGGTGGTTGCAACCTGCAGCAGCTCTGCGTCGCTGGTGGATGTGAGGCTGTAAGATATCACAAACTTAAACGTCTGCCCAGGAGAGTCACCAAAGAACCAACAGTTATGTTGGAGGTCCAACAATATACCTGCTGTAGTGATGAAGTTTTGTCCGAGAAGCGTCCTATTATTCGCTTCTGGTATCACTAGGAAAGTGGTGGGGATAACGCGGTCCTGAATCGTGACGTCCGTGTTACAGTATAACAACTCACGTACCTGCTGTGTTCCATCTGCGAGTCCAATAGTGCGGCGTGTTTCCGTGAAAGTGATACCGCTGTCCAGCAAGATCTTATATAATCCGGGACTAGCGAGACTCTCGGTAGCACCTGTATCGAATACTGCGATACCTACTTGGGATGCAATCTCTACCTTTACGGTGGGTGCGTCAGATCGGACACGTCGGTGACGGCACTTTGGAAACTCACCTTGGCAGCCGCGTTGTCATTGTTACCTGCGGGTGTACCTTTACATGTCGGGCACTTGGACCGTATCACGCCTTGTCGTCCGCAGCCGTAACACGATAGTGGCGCGTTATCATTCGCTTGCTCACTCGATGTTTTATTTTTACATTCCTCCGCAGTATGACCAAACCGTTTACAAAAAGCGCAGCGCGGTCTAACTCGTTTCGGTGTTATGTTACTACTAATGTTCGAACTAGAGTCGGACGTCGCACGCGAAGGGTTACTTTGGACTACCGCGACCGTTGGAGGGTTAATATTTACATTTTGCGATTTATTACGATTTTCGAGATTTGAACTACTATTGCGCGATGATAATGACGATTTGGACTGACTCACTTCGCATAGCGTTTCCTCCACGTACCTCGCGCGCTCGAGTAGGCAGTCGACACTACTGACGCTATCGCGGGGTACTCGCTTCCGGAACTTTCGGTTCAGAAGTCCGTACACAATATCTAATTGCATGACTTCGGGGATGCTATATGGTATACGCAAAATGTTAGCACGCACTCGCGATATAAACGAATCTACGCTATCACTATCACTTTGTTCTTGCGCGAAGATTTCTCGAAAAATCCGGTGGGCGGGGCGCGGGGCGCCGTACATGAAGCGTAGGCGGCGTATCGCGTCGTCCCAGGTCTTCACCGTCGATTTGATGCCTTGCCACCACACGGCGGCGTCTCCCGTCAGCAGCATGGGCAGACCACGTAGGGCGTGTTCGTCGGATACGCTTGCGCACTCTTTGTAGACGAGCACGCTCTCGACGAACGCTTCTAGGGCCTCCGCACTGCGAGCCGCTCCGTCGAATCGGGCTGTACATCGCGTGAAGTTGCTGTGCAGGTTCGGCGCTCCGGTGTAGGTAGCGGTGTGAGTCGGTCCCGCAGACTCGCCGGTCGACGTCGACGTCGGCGTCGGCGTCGCGACGCTTCGCATGACGCTCGCCAACAGTCGCGTGAGCTGCTCCTCGGATATGGAAATCTGCTTATCGCCACATATGGTTGGCTGTGGCGTCACCGTGGTGCTCGCACTCGCGGTGTTTGGTACCGCGTGTGTCTCCTCATCGGCGTCGGTGTCGCTACTCGTCGAAACATCTCGGTTTTCTGTGGACGCGTTGCGGCGGGTTTTTGGCGGCATTTTTTCGCGAAAACTCTCGTCAACTGGTCCGTAGTAGTCCGTATGACACACAATAGATATGGAGAACACAGTTCTGTGGGTTTTAATCGCACTCGCGTCGGTTTTCGTACCTCCTAGCCGTTAGGTATACGCGGAGCACGTGCCACGAGTTGGGCGCAATTTGTAACTGGATGCGGTTGCTAGGGGCGAGGTAAATGAGGCACGGTGATTACAATCAGCACAGTATATAATGTCTTTTCACATAATATGATGATACAATTACAATGAACACAAGAGTACAATAGAGTTATAGGTACAGCGGCGCAGGGCGGGCGCGCGCGTGACGTATCGGTTGAGCGAGGTGGGCCGACTGGTGGCGCCGCGGCGTGAGCGACGCGAGGTAGCGGGGAGGACGCTTTAACTTTGCGTGAGCGGCGTACGCGCGCTATAACCTTGTCGCGACGTTACATTTCATAATTTTATCAATTCCAATTGCTTACTTAGTGGTTTATTAAAATTAATTTATTATTTGCTGTAGGATTTATTACTTTATTTATTTTATTTTGCAGTAGGTTTCGATGATAATATTTCCATATCAATCAATTAGCCTATCGCAGTTTACTGATGTTTCCAGATAATATTTTATTGATTTAAAATAGAGCCAATTATTATTTTTTGCTTTTAACTAAAAGTTAATACTTGTAAATACGGCCGATTTTTATTTTTGTTAACATTAAAATTTAATGATCAAATTTATAACACTACAGCTAGCAACTATCACCACTTAAGCAAAGCACATTTCATTCGAAACACGAATGATACCGTTCAATTGAACTTTTGAACGATTAAATTATATTGTGGGAATTTTCCTAATCTAAAGTTGAAGAGTTTGATTGCTTGAACGCACTAATCTCGGAACTATTGGTCTGATTTGAAAAATTATTTCAGTGCTAGATAGCGCATTTATCGAGGAAGGTTAAAAGCTATATAACATCATCATCATCATTTTAACAGGTAGTAGAGCCTTGCTGATTTCAGTATGAATGAGCCCGGTTCGACCGGGGAAGTACTACCCTCTCACAGAAAATCGATGTAAAGTACCAGTACTTAAACTGTTGCGTTTCATTCGGTGAGTCCTCTGCCCACTCCTCATCCTATCCCTTTTCCCGACCCCAAGGGTGGCAACGTAGGTACTTGTGACTCCTGTGTGTTTCTTGTGTCCATGGGCGACGGTAATTGCTTAACATCAAGCGAACCGTCTGCTCGTTTGCCGCCTATTACTATAAAATATAAAAAATCACGCTATGAGCCACAGGAGTGGAGCAGTAGCCTTAAATAACGCAAGTGTAACTGCCGGCTCAGCTATGAATATTATAAAGCTGAAGAGTTTGTTTGCTTGAACGCGCTAATCCGGGAACTACGGGTCCGATTTGAAAAGTATTTTCAGTGTTAGGTAGGTCATTTATTGAAGCAGGTATTAGGCTATATATTATCTCGCTATAACCCACGGGAGTGGAACAGTAGCCTTAAATAGCAGAGGTGTAAGCGCGGGCTCATCGACATAGTTTCATAAAACGAGCTTCGTACTCGGGCTAGCGGGCAAAGGTCGCAGCTAACTCTTTACTCTGCGTTTGCAGACAAACAATTTCATACGTACTGTTAGGAGGCCGGGTCCGTTTGTCTTTTTAAAAAAAACTCGCAAGTAGAAAACCCAAAGTTTATTTGCACTTTACAATATCACACCGTAAAAGTGGAAAATTTAATGGTTCCTAAACCGTACCGTACACTGTCGCGTCTCAGATCTAACTGATTGAATAAAATTAATAATTAAAGTATATCGAATAATGCTTATTGTACAATTTACGCTAAAGGAAAATTACGACGGAATAGTAATTGCTGACTAGGCTTTATTTACATGGAATTAAGGGATATAACAGCCCCCCCCTTTAGACGAAGCATTATCTGAATTAAGATAAAGCGAAGTCAGATTTAGAAAAATAAATACATTTGGAAAACAAATTTAGAAACCATTGAATATAGTACAAAAATCATAAGATTAGATTAGAGTTAAAGTTATAAAGAAATAGTACAGAAATAGTAGTAGATAAAAAATGTAAAAGTGTTTAATCTAGAAGTACATAAAGTACATATTAAAATAAGAACATAATAATTATAAAGAATAACTAAACGGAGTACATGACATAACAGCATCTTTAAAAGTTTTTCAAGTTTCTATTTGAATGATATTCGACTTTGTGTACAGTAGCATAAGGCTTATAATTTGTTACAGGATTTGCCAATGATTTTATAGATCTGTCATTATCAGATGTTGACATTTCAGTCATTTCAATAGAACTAGAAATTTTAGAATTATTTTTAACTGATTTCTTAGTATTACATTGGTTATATATCTGGATACAAAAATGAGAGTTGTTACGGTTTCTAAAACACTTATATAATTTATAAGTTAAGTATAAAAATAAGGATACAATCAGGATGTAAGTAAATGTGGAATAGTAATGGGCATATTTAATAAAATGAGATTCGCTTTGGATTTTATTTATCTCGCTTTCCAAGTTGTTTAGCTGGTGATCTTGATATTTTAATGATTCTAAGTTTATCTTACTCAATGTGAGTGGCGTTAAATGAGGCAAAGTTTTATTAAATATGTCCTTTTTACAACAATCGTCATTTGTGATATCGAAACTTATGTCTATAGGAGATTTAATTGAAAAAGAATAAGTGTGAGTTGGTAATAGTTGAATGGTTTTCGAAAAACCTATACAGTTTTCTGTTAATTTTACTATACCTGTGCCGACAATAGGATAATCACTAATATTATCATCACATTTAATTGTTAATTTGCTCATGTTTGATTGTACAAATATCCATTTATTATTTTTCAGCTTTTGCCAAATGTCAATAAGACCAAATAACAATTTAGAGTTGCACTCTTTAGGTAATGTTAAAGTTACTTCGGTTAATAGTTTTGATTCACAATTTGGGTTATTTATACATGAGAATATAGAAATCAATTTACAAATAGAATAGTTGCTGCTAATAGGTTTACAATCATCAAGGTTACTTAACATAGTATAATGCATTCTATCATCACTTAAGGCTATATACGAGTTGGAAGGTTGTATCAAAGCGAAGGTCTGAATATGTGAATCTGTCTCTTCATGAGGAGTCGGTAAAGGTATTATTTTATGAACAATATATTTGTCTGGCATAATCAAGGGGATTTGCAAAACAAAAACAATCTTATTATTATAATAATAACAATTAAGTTCTGATACATCAATTATTGAATGAATATTATGAATGCTCAATTCAACTGGAAAATCTAGCTTTTTATTTCTATGGTTGATATTCTCAGATAAATCTTTAAAAAGGTTTGTGGGACTTATAACACTAGGATGTAAAACATTTACTTTAGAGAATAAAATTGCATTTAAGGTTGTGTCTAATAAATTAGAAATGGACAGTAAAGAACCTTCAATAATGTTAAGTAAAGTATTAATTATTCTAGAAATATAAAAATGTAGATTGTCAGTTTTAGTAATTTGTGAAAATATTTCATTCATAGCATTTATTTGTGAATTTAATTTGATTTCATTCTGGTTCAATTTAGAAATGGTCGAGTTAAAATTATTTATGGTTGATTTAATTATGTGAATATTGTCTTTGAATAAATGAAATAATTCTTTATCGCTTTTGCGACAGGATTCAATTGCTGCGTCGTATTTACGAGCATCATCGGCGTCTAATGTACCAAAGAAGAATTTAAGGATCTCGCCACCAAATTCTAAAGATCTTTTGACCTTGGTTGTCGGTTGGTTGCTAATAATGTGAGACAAAGATTGTAATTTAACATAGTTGGTTTCTATTAAGATTTCTATTGGATTAGAAAAATCTTTACAATCAATTAAATGTTCTGACTGAATTCTAGTACAAAGATTAATAGATTTTTGTAATAAGGTTTCAATTTTATTGAGATACGGATCTAAAGTCATTATGTCGATGTGTGTCACTACTTTCCAGTAATCATTATAAAAATTTATGTTAGTTATATGTTCAAAGTATATTCCGGGACTATGAAATATAGGTATAATACTGGAATCTGCTTGGCATCCATAGCAGAGGGTTCTGAAAATAATTAAAGAATATATGTATAATGAAAGATTTAAAGTGAAAGATTATGAGGAAACAGCTGGTTTAATTTCATTGGTGTGATATTTAATATGCTTACGACCTACTTGCAATGTAACATTATGATTATTGTGTACTTTTTTGATTTTATAAGGGCCTTTCCAGATTGGAGATAAGGCTTTCCTAAGTCGGTGGTGATGTCTTAAGTAGACTAAATCACCAACTTTATAAGTCACTTGGCGGGAATTTGTATCATAATATTGTTTAGATTTTTCCTTACTGTTATTAATGTTTTGGATAGCTTTTTCGCGACTAAAACGCATCCGATATTGTAAAGCGCGTATGTACTCATTATATGTAGTGTTGTTATTAGTCTCATACAAAGAAGAAGGAATAGTTGGCTTATAACCATACAGTAACTCATAAGGAGTGAAATTAGTAGAAGAGTGAGGAGTAGTGTTGTAAGCTAATATTGCGGTAAATAAATAACAGTGCCAATCATTTTGGTTTTCATTTACAAAGGATTTAAGGTACTCTTTTAGAGTAGCATGAGAGCGCTCTAAAGCACCATTAGTTTGAGGATGATAAGGAGTGGTGTAAAGGTTTTTAATTTTTAATATTCCCGTTAATTGTTTGAATAAGTCAGAGGTAAAACAAGTACCTAAGTCAGTTAATATAGATTTGGGAAAACCGAATAGCGACATAAAATGTACAAGGTTTCTAGCTATTTCTTCACTCGTGGAGGATATCATAGGATAGGCACTAGAAAACTTTGTGAGATCATCCTGTAGGGTTAGAATAAATTTAAACTTTTGAAAACCCGCCTCGGGTAGAGGTCCAACGATATCGAGAGCTAGTCGCTCAAATGGCCTTGTGGAGGTAGTAGTTATTTCCATGGGGGATTTGTTAGATAGTCTAAGTGGCTTGTTAACTTGACATAATTGACATTTTTTGACATATTCTACAATATCTGCACGCATACCTTTCCAGTAATAAGCGGCTTTAATTCTCTTATACATCCGGTTCGATCCGGGATGACCCGCAATAGGGGAATCGTGATTTTCTTTTAAAATTTTTGGAACTTCGACTGGGGTAGGATAAATTAATTGATTTTTGTAAATGTATATGTTTAAATTGGTATTGTGAAATATGTAAGTGATCATATTATAAATTTTAGTATAGGCTAATTTAGAAAAGGGGTCAGAGAAGTCTGAAATTGCTATATCAGTGATAGTAGGGTTTTCGATAATAATTTTATCTCTAAGTTTTATAAGTAAGTTATATATATCTTTGAATTTTGTTTCTTCGTAATGATGAGTTTTAGTAAAAGAAAGTAATATGTTTTATTTTTGTCGAGTGTCGTTTGGATAGTAAAAGGTTCGCGTTCGGTGTTAAGTAACTCATCAGGTTTCTCTAATTGTGATAAGATTTCTTCACAGTGGGGAATAGAATAATCGAAGTCTAAGGAAACAGGACATGCAATGGTATTTAATTTTGTTAAATGTAGACCTTGAGTACATTCGTGAACAATAGTATTAGAAATTGGGAGTTTATTAGTGAACTGAAGTTTGAAGTATTGTTCATAGGATAAATTATTTAAATTGTTAATATCTATGACATTAATTGGGCAACGAGAAAGTGCATCAGCATTAGAATTGAGACGACCTTGTTTGTAAATTATTTCATAGTCGTACTCCTCGAGTTTAAGGCGCCAGCGTATAAGTTTACTGCCTGGGTCTTTGACATTGAATAACCACACAAGGGGTCTATGATCCGTCACGATTTTAAATTTAGTGCCATATAGGTAAGGTCGAAAAGTTTTAACGGCAAACAAAATAGCTAGTAACTCCTTCTCAGTTGTAGAGTAGTTACCTTCGGCGCGATTCAGAGTACGGGAAGCGTATGCTATTGGCCTATCTTTGTCTATAGGTCCTTGAGAAAGGATTGCTCGTACAGCGTAATTACTTGCATCGGTGGTGACTATAAATGGCTGCGAGAAATCTGGGTATTGGAGAATCGGTGCGGTAATTAACATATCTTTCAGCGTATCGAAAGCGGTTTGTTGCTCAGGGGACCAGTGGAATTTGACGTCTTTCTTTAATAAAGAGGTAAGGGGTTTAGTTAATTTGGAGAAATTGTTTATGAATCGGCGATAATAGCCTATTAGGCCTAGAAATGATTTGACGTCTTTAGGATTTTTGGGCGTTGGAAACTGCGAAACGGCTTTAACTTTTTCTGGATTGGGAGAGACACCTTTATCGGTGATGATATGGCCTAGGTAAGTCACTTCGCGTCTTAGAAACTCGCACTTATCAGGTTGGAGTTTTAAATTATATTCTCTTAGTTTGTCAAATACTAGTCTTAATTTCTGTATATGGGAGTCCAAGGTCGAGCTGTACAGGATACAGTCATCCAAGTAAACATAACAATGTAGACCTTGCAGACCTGATAAGACGGTGTTCATAAGTCGTTGGAAGGTAACAGGGGCATTTTTCAACCCAAATGGCATCCTGGTGAACTCATAATGTCCAGACATGCTTGAATTCGTGCTTATGGTAAAACCCGTTTTTGGGGCGTCCTTGGGGGCCATTCGTAATTGATGAAAACCACTGGCAAGGTCAAGGGTACTAAAATATTTTGAGTGTCCTAATTGGTCAAGGATATCTGTGATAAGAGGCAGAGGATAGCTTTCAGAAACAGTGACGTCATTGAGACGGCGATAATCTATCACTATTCGCCATTTTTTCTTGCCAGAGGCGTCCATTTTTTTCGGAACTACCCATACAGGGGCACTCCAGGGTGAAACAGAGGGACGAATAATATTTTGTTCGAGCATCTTACGAATTTGGGTGTCGACTTCTTCCTTGTGACACTCGGGGAAGCGATACGATTTTACATGAATAGGAGGTGCATTGCCCGTATTTATAGAATGTTCGACGGCGTTTGTAAAAGACAGAGGCTCGCCCTCGACATGAAAAATATCTGTGTATTCTGAGCAACAACCGAGGAGAGCTTTTTTCTCCTCGTCATTAAGGTGTGAACAACGAATTAAGCTTAGAACGTGATTTGCTCGATTAGACTTAGAACAAGAAATAGAATTTATGTTATGAAAAGATTCAGAGTGCTTTAATTGATTGAAAGGTGACAGTTCCACTACATAGTCCTTGACCTCTATGTCAATGTCAGTGGTATTTAAAATTGTAACGTTGACCTTTCTGTTTGGTTTGATAGAGACTATACAATTTGCAACATAAACACCATCGCGTAAAGTGTGGTCTAATACGAGAGCTTCATTGTTATGATATAGCTCGGCGGAGTAATTTGATACAGCGCACTCGATAACGGCTTCAGAACGTGCCGGGACGATATAAATAGGTTGATGAAATAGGATCGGTACCTTATGATTATTTAAAAGCATTGTATTTGAACTATAATCTATTTTAGCATTAAAATTTCGAAGGAAATCCGTACCTAAAATACCATTGTAGTTTTTTAAATTTATATTATCGCTTATGACGTAAAATTTATGCTCGTGAGGCTTTTTCGATATCAAAAATGATAAATAAATAGAGCCTAATGATTCGCTATAAGTATCGGTATCGTTTATACCTCGTATTTTTATAGTGTCAGGGAGAAGTTCGTGTTTGTTAGTTAAGCTAGATTGTTTAACGACGCTTATGCTCGCGCCGGTATCGATAAGAAAGCTAAGACACTTATGTGATTGTTTTGTAAACAATGTCGTATATGGTAGACACACTTTACATGATAAGTTCGTTTCAAAAATGGGAATTGGATCAAGTTCACGATCACAGGAATTAGAAGGTTTGCCAAATAATAACCCTTTTGATTTATTATAAGCATTATTATTAGTATAAGAATTGGTACAAGAGTTAGAATAATGTTTAGAAAGATTTGACTCAGACACTTCAGTTGAGCTCGATTTAGTAGGACTCAGTTCCTTTTTGGATAGCTGAGATGTGGAAATATTAATTGAATTAGTATGACTCAGCTCCTTTTTGGGTAACTGAGATGTAGAAATAGTAGTTGAATTAGTATGACTCGGCTCCTTTTTGGGTAACTGAGATGTAGAAATAGTAGTTGAATTAGTATGACTCGGCTCCTTTTTGGGTAACTGAGATGTAGAAATAGTAGTTGAATTAGTAAAATTATTCGCATAAGATTTAGCATAAGAATTAGGGTACGAATTATTATAAAATTTAGGATTATAATTGGTATAAGATTTATGATAAGAATTAGTAGACGATTTAGTATAAGAATTAGTACATGATTTAGTAAAAGGCTTAGTATTCGACTTAGGATAAGAATTAGTATAAGTATCGACATTCGATTTAGGATAAGAAATAGTATACGAATTTGTGCCGTTATGATTTATCGACTTCGGCAGGCACGTATCCGAAATCTTTGCTAGTTTAAAGGTTCATCATGGACCACTTCGTCACCTTGTTGTAAAACATGCACAGCACTAGATGAACCGGGTTTAGGATTAGAAGAGTTAGAATTAGCATTTTGACGCTGCATGTTATACTGTCGCTTACGACATTGTTCTATACTGTGCCCTATGTTTTTACAGTAACTACAAATTTTTGGATATGAATTAGAATTATTTTTTGAGTTGGAATGAAAAGAGTTTGAATTAGGATTATAATTGGACCTGTTGTTAAAATTATTAGAATTAGAACTATAATTAGATTTGTTAAAATTATTAGAATTAAATTTTGGATTAAAATTTGATTTATTTTGAAATCTAGAGTTATTTTGTAAACCAGAATTACTTTTGAATTTTAATGAACTAAAACGAAGATTGATAAGTTTTTCCTCCTCAATAGCGTGTTGTACAGCCTCATTGAGGGTTGAGGGATTTCTATACCTTACAATAGTTGAAATAGAAGTATTTAGACCTAGTATAAAGGTGTTGAGCGCTAGATCTTCCATGGCGGCTAACCTACCGGGAAGCTCTTTGGGATCTTTAATATTATATTGAACATCAGACAAAATCCTAGTAAGGATCTGTTCTATTCGCATAGAATATTTAGTTACATCTTCGGATGGTTCTTGCTTGCAATTCTGCAAGTCGACTAAGAGGTGAGTGGCATGTTTCTTTTCACCAAACGTAGTTCGTAAAAAGGATTTTAAGTCGAGCCATTCGTCAAATGTTTTTAAACTGACTGCAACCTGGGCTTTGCCCTCAAGTTGAGATATTATAAATTTACATAAGATTGACTGCTGATCTTCGCTAGCTAATGACATGGCATTGTCACAGTTAGTGAGAAATGCCGGAAGGGACTCTTTGTCACCATTGTAAGGTTTAATAAATTTGGTTAAAAATGTTAACGTAATTTTGTCAGACATTTCAACTTTTCTGTTTTAAAAGACATAGAATAATTGTCTAATAAAAATATACAATAATTTAAAACTATTTACGAAAGATATTTGTACACAGTTTGACGCAAAATCACACAAAAAATAGGAAAATTCACTGAAAAAAATCACTTATTGGCCATAGATTCACAAAAAACACTCACAAAATTATGCACGCGGTGAAACACGAAGCTGCTGACATTGCTAGAATCCGGTGAGCGCGTGGCGATGTAACGTGGCGCGGCTGCGCGCTGAGTGTCGGATAACTGCGCCTTCGCAGTTATTTCTCCTTCAATACTTGGAAAATACGCAAAAATGGAAAAAGAAATTTGAAAAAATGTTAGAGATGGTAGGTGAGTTAGACCTGGTCGGTTCTGGCTCGAGCTGCAGCTGAGGCTTACAAGTTATCTGACGGAGAGTACGGCGGCGGCGGTGTGCTGGAGCGAGCTCACGCTTCAGAGCGGAGGCTTATCGTCGTCCAAGGGTCTTCACACAATCTTCTGGCGCAGGCTTAGCCACGGCAAAGTCTTACTGTCGACCAGTGGCGATAACGGAAGCTCCGAAAAAAAAACGAATGTGCCAGTACCGTATGAAGGCTATCAATCTGACACATCCCACTTCTGACACCAATTTTGTTAGGAGGCCGGGTCCGTTTGTCTTTTTAAAAAAAACTCGCAAGTAGAAAACCCAAAGTTTATTTGCACTTTACAATATCACACCGTAAAAGTGGAAAATTTAATGGTTCCTAAACCGTACCGTACACTGTCGCGTCTCAGATCTAACTGATTGAATAAAATTAATAATTAAAGTATATCGAATAATGCTTATTGTACAATTTACGCTAAAGGAAAATTACGACGGAATAGTAATTGCTGACTAGGCTTTATTTACATAGAATTAAGGGATATAACACTTCATTTCACGGTTAAGAACACCGAATAAGACGTTGAGGAAAGTTCCTCGGTACGATGTTTTATACGATGTTCAAGAATGGAGGAATTATTTGATTATGTGAAATCATAGTAGCGTTAGTTAGTAGAATTAATTGTAGTTTAAGTTGTTTACGTTGTAATGTAATAGATTTTGATGCTACCTAATCTATAGTTACGTAAGAGATAAGAGATTATTTTTTAATTTATTGTCCTAAGATATTTTTCTTTTTATACGTCAACACAACCGTATAGTATCTTTGTTAAAAATTGCGTGAACGATATAATATAAAAAATAGGCAACTTTACGTTTATTTATACAAAGCGTGTAAAAAGCTCACATTAAATATTATTATGCATCAGAAATACATTAAATCCAACGGAACAAAATGTTTTAGAGTTTATTTAATCTACGGTGACTCCCAGGCACGAATATAGATTACGTTTAAAATAATATAATGCTATAAACAGAAAGATTGGATTATAAAATATATGCAGCATAATTATTTATAATCTACCATTTAATTTAGTTTTTGACATTTCAAAAACGTAATTTACATACTGGTGAAATAATTATGTCCAACGAAAGACATCATATACCTTATTTTAGCAAATAAATATTAGGTATATTGTTATCCAATTTCTTTCTTAGCCGTCTATTTCAGTCTTTCATTTGGTACAACATAGGGCCAATTCTCATAATTATATTTGCCTAAATAAACTGGTATTTCAATGATCAATTTAAATTGTTGTACGTGTCGACGTTGAAGTTTAAATTAGACAAAAATTGGTTACCAGAATACCAGTTTTATTGTGAGTCAATAAATTCAAAATCTAATAGTATTTCGTTTAATACCGTGTCAATGTCAGATAAAATACGAGAATTGGCCTTCGGGTAAAATGTATTCCACTCGTGCAAAACCATAAATACATCTAATTTATAAACAAACAAAAAATAACCCCTTAGTTTAATTAGTTATATTTTCCATTTCAGATAATGATCACACAATTGTTTTTCCAACCCTTCTTTAAGTGGACTTAAATTACAAAACACCCCTTAAAAACCCTTCAAAAACACTCAAGCAGCATCTCTTAGCTAGGTCATCTCTTAATCCAGAAGAGACACGAAATTTCGCACAAAAAGATAATCTTTTCAAACAATTTAATTACTTTTAAAGCTCCCTCGTAAGACCCTTTATTAAGTATTCTACAGGAGACGGGATTACCTGGTCTCCGTCACAGTATACCTCTACTCTTTCACACTCGTATATTTATATATTTTTGTCTCTTTCATATATTTGACAAGTAGATATACCTGTAGAATGTTGTGATGTTTCAACTAGATTGTGTTAGTTATGACAGAGGATTACGGCCGCGGGTATTCGGATTAAGGTGGGAAAATTCGTGTGGGTTTTGTGATATCATAATATGTCATGTTGAATGAATGAATTTACGTTACGTTAGCAATTTTCGTATTGTTTTCATAAATAAGGACGGAGTTGTATTATACTTTGGACCGTAATTTTCACATGATAAAAAGCTCTGGCAAATTAATCAAATAATAATTTGAAAGTCACGGAATTCGTAGAAATACTAAAATTATTTTTTAAAATAATGCTGTGGTAAATACTGTTTGCTCCGAAATATATCACTATAATCCTTGCGTTATCCTAGTCTCAACCTGGGGTCCGCTTTCTAGTCTAACCGGATTTGGTGGAATATTAGCTTTTCCACGGAACGAATGCCTGTCTGACCTCCGCAACCCGAAGGGATAGCGATATTTCATGGTTTAGACTAGTGCCAGTTTATTTTAGAGGTACTGACACCCTATAGCGACTGTCAAAGATCTTCATGACAGCCGGGACCAACGGCTTAACGTGCTCTCCGAGGCACTGGAGAAAGCGATAATTACCTAATCAATACGCACATAACTCCACAAAGTCAGTGGTGCGTGCCGTGGATTCGAACCCTATACCCTCTGCATGGCAGTCCGTTGGTATCTCCACAAGGCTATCGCTACCTTATATTTAGCTTTATATTTATTATATATACGAAATATATCACTATATAAATAAAAAATAATTATATGATTGCGACCGAAAACTTAGAATAATTCGTATGAATCAAAAAGATAATTATTAAAAACGACGAGGCGAAAAATTTAAACAGCGATAATTTCATTAAAAGTGATTACATCAGAAAATTCTGAGTAGCAGTCCACTGCCCTTTGAAAGGTTTTGCATATGTAAGTATGCAAATAGAGTCAACGTTTATTCTAATGTAAAGTGGATCTAATTGTCTCGTTTGATAAATAAATTTAGTAGATTACTCACTTTTACGCCAACAAGTTACGTTTATAGATTTAGATAAAAAGCAAGTTACGTTTGTTCAATGATTTTAACGACTGGTCCCAATAATTGATAAATGCAGATACATATTAAACATAAGCACCATATAAAATATGTCAAATATATAATGGGACCGCTCGTAATACTTCAAAGTAAAGTTGGTTTAATCTCATTCAGTGTTGAGATGCGTCTTAATTGATGTCTCTTACTAAAAATATATACCTACATAGAACATTGAGTGACAGTAACTTTCACATAAATTATTTGTTTTCATCTCTTTCTATTTTTATCAAAAATAATAACAATAGCATAACAATATGTCGCTGCACAAAAATGTGTCATTCTTAAATTAAAATTCCAATCTAGTTGCTTAGTCGAAGACACTACACATTGCAAGCGAAACTTCCACAAAACAAACACTTCAAAACTTGTTAAAGGAACGTATAAAGAGTTACTTTGAACCGGTAAGGCTTGCTTCACACGTACTACGATCATATATTATATAACATCACATGTGAACAACGCAACCAAAACGGTGCCGGTGGGCCGTCTTTAGCTTCTTGGAAAATTAATAGTCCAATTCATACGCAGTACATTTTGTCGTCATTATCAACGGCGTACGTGATACCGATCACTACGCAGCCCGGCAGCCACCAGTGTCACTACAAACCAGCGACCGGCCACATCGCAAACACAACCTCATTTTGTAGATTACAATGTAACCGCAAGAAGCAGCAGGGACAATATTACACAAAACTCAAACTCGACCGCATTCTGTGAAGTTGTGGATAAGGTACGTGTGAATCAATCCTTATACTGAAGCAAATAGACATTGAAAATTCAAAGACAAAGAGCCTTTAAAAAGTTTATCGCAATATTGACAAAAATTCTTATTTTTTATGTAGCTCATATTATTATTATGCAGCTGAATACCTTGTTGGTTATTCTTCTTGCTTTGGTTTGTCTTCAATCAAATTCTGTGGTTGTTTGATTATTTTAATAAATTAATAAAATTTGCGACAACTTGAACAGCAGATGAAAAAGGTAGAAATGATTGCTCTGAGATAACCCTGAAAGTTGTATATAATTCCGCTTTAGATTTTTTAAATATAGTTTGATCTATTCATTCGGCATCCTTAGAATAGTTTAAAACCTTCTGAACGCCGTGAAATTGATCTGCGAATATCAAATCTACAATTATTTCTATCTCCTAGTGAGACCCAGACCAATTTTTATATTCTTTCACAGTATTATAACATCCTTAACTCATCGTTCTAGAGTCTAGATTATATAAGTATACCAAGAAATTAAGATGAGTAATATTTCTACTTTACCAAAACCCGTGACTAAGGCTAACCGTTCCATACCGAAATGCCGGGATATTAAAAATACAATGTACGTTTAGAATACTATTTTAATAAAATAGATGAACATAATATTTGTTATATCTGGTTAGAAAAGTAAGCGGATGCCTGAATACAAGGCATAAGTCTTCACTAATAATGCGAAGATGATAGATGATGAAACTGACTGCTATATATATATATCATCATGCTCCTAGCGTTATCCCAGTTTCAATCTGGGGCCCCCGCTTACTTGTCTAACCGGATTTGGTTGAATATTAGCTTTTCCACAGAGCGACTGCCTGTCTAACCTCCGCAACCCGAAGGGATAGCGATATTCCATGGTTTAGACTAGTGTCAGTTTATTTAGAAGGTACTGACGCCCTGTAACGACTGTCAAAGATCTTCATGACAACAGGGACTGACGGCTTAACGTGCTCTCCGAGGCACGGGACAAGAGATAATTAATAATTCAATACGCACATAGCTCCGAAAACTCATTGGTGCGCGCCGTGGATTCGAACCCGATACCCTCTGCATGTCAGTCTGTTGGTATCTCCACTCGACTATCGCTGCCAATATATATATATTTTTTTTTTTTCCGAAATATTATTTGTCTCATTTGTATTTTCGCCTCTTGCAGCCAGAATGGTGAATCCCTGTGAGCGTCGGTCTATAGCGTGCGTGCTGCTAGCCATCCATCACCGCGGTGGTTGCAGCGGCGTCGTACGACCGCGAGAGGCTGGAGATAGCCAAGCAGATCTTGGAGGAGGTGCCTCTTACTGACTGGTAAGGGGTCAGATTTTTAGTCGATTAACAAACTGTCACTACACTGTTTCATACAAGAAGAAAATTATATATTTTTGAAGATACGACAGACTTGACAGCAAACTCTATATCGACCATCAGCATACTATAATGGCCTACCATGCTCACAATAATAATAATTGTGAGTGGCAATGCAAGGGACTCACAATAGGGTTGTTTCCAACTAGTCAAATCAAGCACTTTTAATCAAATGTCAAAAACGACCTTTGCTACGGCGTTTGTATGAAATATGACCTAGTGACGTCGTAGTTTTTTGCTGTCAAATAGAATACTTATTATCAATAAATTGTCTGTAAAAATTAAATAAAGTCTTAACATTAATTTTATTGATGAATGAAACTACTATTATTTTGACATATTTCACTAGATAAAAAACCTTGTATAATTTAATTCACTTACAGTAAACTTCCCTATTATTATAGTGACTTAAACAAGAAGAGACTAACGTTCAGCAGTGAAATGCGTAAGGCTGAATGATAATGATTATTGTGACTACCACAAGTTGACACTGCACCGGGTGTTGGCACGGAAACTCTTTGTGTGAAAATAGTTGTTTAGTGTCTGCATGTTATTGTTGCCTCTTGCGATACTGGATTTATTTTTACTACCGCCTATTAAGTCTTGTGCTCTTAACCAAAATATCAGTCGGATAGTTACAGCAGAAAAAGGACAATTATTCAATAGTTTTGGGCCTCGCTCCAGTTACAACGTCAAGGCGGTGATCTTGGTATAGGACCAAAGTTGTGCTCAGTTTAAATTTATATTTGGAAACAAAAGCTATCAATAATACCAATTATTCAGCAAATAGCAAGTAGAAAGACTATAATTATTTGTTACTGATCATACTCGCAGTTTCAGGCCTATCTAAAACTCCAGTAATAGGGCAAGCAGATAGGTCGTATTACGGTACATTCAAAATTCTTACTTGCATACATAGACTCACGCCTGTTTCCCCGAAGGGGTAGGCAGAGGCATATTAAACGCCCACTTTTCGCCAGTGTTTTGATCCCACGTAATAGGTGGCGAGCCTATTGCCGCTTATTGGGACATTTTGTTTGCCAGAGCCTCGTCCGTTGATCGATTACTTTGTAATTGCGTTGTGATTGTGACGTGGCTGTGATGCCTTAGGTATCACACACGTAGTTAATATAGAGTGGACTATTCAGCTCATGTGAATAGAACTATTCGTTTCCATATCAATTTGCGCTCACCTTAGTGGTGTAATTGTGGTACGTGGAAATCGCTCTTCAATTTACGTTGTCTATGTATGAATATTTTTTTTTAGAAAATACTTTTATATTTAAATGTTAAATACGTACGTATGTTAAACGTACGTTCGGATGTAGCTGGCTTAGTCACAAGTCCTCTGAGAAAACTTCGGAAGTTTACACGTTCAAGTGTGTAAAATGATGTGACGGGACTTTTACTAGTAATGTATCTACATATTTTGTTTTTATTCGCTACGTTTTATGTTGATGTATTATTTATTATCTATGGAGGTAGCCTTTTACTAATATGTCAAAATATTTATGAGACAAAGACACGTAATTTATATAAAAGAACTTTTAGGTGATGCTTAGTGGTCTTTATGTAACATGTTTATGTTCGCTATGTTTTAATTTTTTAAAGATTTTAATTTACCTCGTGCTGGTACAGTATAATAAAACTGATGTGTACTGTATATATTCCTTTTTATTTTTAGTTTTTTATAAGGTTATTCTCGCGCTAAGAATAAACTTCGTGTTATGGTGACTTTAGAAACATTGACGACCGGTTGGCGAAGCAGTAGTGTAATTGACTGCTACGCTGAAGGTTGCGGGTTCGATTCCCACTCAAGTCAAACATTTGTATGCGTGAACATGGACGTTTGTCTTGGTCTGGGTGTTTCTATGTATAATACGTAGGTATGTATTTACAACAAAAAAAGTATACCTAAGTATATGTATGTTTATCCATTGTCTAGTACCCCTATGGGTACAAGACAATGGATAAACAGCGAGACAAAATGAGTAGTAGCTCTGCTTAGTTTGGAACTATATGGTGTTGTGTGAATGTGGTAGAATATTATTATTATTTATTATTATTCAATCAACGGACACAAAGTACACTTGTTGTCTGGTGTGGGGACCGATCCCACAACACTTGGTGCAGTGCTGAGCGACAATGTAACCTCTTAACCACTACGCCACACGTCAAAATCAATCTTATATAGTTTCTGTGAAAGATCCTTCCCCTTTTCGTTTTCGTTTGTCACCGATTGAGGTTGAATGGATATGTTAATCAATGTTCGAGGTCGAAGCGATGTACCCTTTTTCTTGAGGGGTTTGCTTTTTGTCATGTAAATCTATTGCGGTGTTTACCTCCCGCCGCGACACTCGGCTTGGCTTTTCTGACGGATTGAGTTTCTATATGTGGCCTTGTGAAAATCGTTGATGTATGTTATTGGGTGTTTGTAGTTTAATATGATAAATGGCATTTTTAAGTTCAGGGCAGCGAAAAAACTCTTTTAACAGGAATTACGTTGTGAATAATCTCTGTATTGACACAAAAATATAAAGTAACGAGCTTTTGCCCGCGGCTTGGCTCGCGTAAATTCGGAGTAACACAAATATCCTGTAATAGACGGATACTTCAATTTCGTCGTTTTAACTGTTTATACCATTAACAGTCAGTTGCAGAAAGCTTTAAATTAACTCTTCATGGCTTAAATAGAGATTATCGCTAATAAGTTTAATAATTTATTGACGTTGCACAAACAACTTTGACTCATACAGCCAAATGCAGAAACGATCTTTAACATTTTAAAACGAGATTAAACGCTAATCGATCATTAAGACGTTGCACAAAGCCAAATTCTTGTAAAATTTAATCCTTTAATAAATTTAACTTATGAAGAGTCAAAGCGTTTTACGTTGCACGTACAGTCATTAGCGGGAATTGACAAGTGTGAATTTTAAATATGACAGTTGTGAAGTTAAAAATCTAATTTGAGCTTAGTGAGGTATTAAAGCTCTATTGTTGTTGAATTTATCTCTGTTCCATAATATCTTATTGTACATTGAAGTGTTTGTTCTTATTGTACATTGAAGTTGTTGTGTTTGTTTTACGGTATTGAAGTAGTTTACAATGAATACCAAAGTTATGGCTTAACTAGTCTTGAATCTTTGTCTGATCCCGAAGAAGATTTTTCTCGTGGTAAAATTCCGGCAAGGTGAATTTATTTTCAAGGCACGACGGCGGAAAATTACGTATTACATACAGAGTATACATAGAAGCAGTTGACCAAATACGAAACATTGTAGGTAAGGAACCCATGTCTCAAAGAAATAAATCTGTTGATGGTCTGACACAGTTTTTAATTTGTTTGAGGGTTTTTGCCACAGGATCTTATCAACTGAACAGCTCTTGAGTAATTATCAAATAAACACAAATCCAGTGTGTAGATTAGTGCAAAAAGTTCTCAAACCCTTGTAAAATTTAGCTCAACACTTATTAAATTGCCAAACAGGAAAGTTCTACGTCTACATTTTAGATCTACGTCGAGTTGCAGCTAGCTTCAATGAAATTGATGAATTTCCACGAGTCGCGTCGTAGGCACTGTGGATTGTACTCATGTTAACATTATTATTAGCAGAGGAGGTAATCATCCAAGCTATACCAGTGAAAGATGAGATACTGCTCCATAAGCGTAAAATGAATTGTCTTTGTATCTGATTGAAGTTTGATAAAAAAACACATTACAAACAAAATATATACAAATATTTTTTTACTGTAGGTATGCAATTTAACCAATATATCTTGAATAGTGTTATTAACAGCTATTTCCTTCTTCTCCAGTGTTGTGACTTCCACACAAGTCAAATCACTGCGCTTTTGCATTTATTTTTTTATGTAATATAAATACAATAGCAGCAATATCGTATGTACTCAAGATATAGAAAATCATATTTCATGAATGGTAGTAACTGCATTATAAGGTTAGTCATAATAATTTTATTTAATTTTATTTTTTTTATTTGGGGAGCTTACGACTCTAATTACAGATTAGTCATAAACATAAGTTAATATATGCCAATTACAAGCTTCCACATATAGAAGAAATAACAGTGAAGTTATACAAAACATTTGACATAACCCAAGATGACCCTTCCCTTTTCGAAACTAACAAATAAATACATAGTTACAGGAAGGTTGAAAATTAAAAGCTCTAGGTCGACCAGACCGCCATTTGTTCAATGTTATGAAACTATCTAAACAGTACGTTTGAAGGTAATGTTATGAATGTATTAATTTTAATATTTGCTGTGTCCTGCCATAAGTTTTAATGATAATTTGATTGCACGAATGGTGCAGTGATTTGAGCGGTCGGCTTGACGATTTGTTTTGTTTTAAGTACTGTGAGTTTGATCCCCACGCGAGACAGGATCCGAGTCTGATGTTTCTTTGAATCCGTTGTCTGAATGTCTTAAGCATTCTGAGGTACAGAATTCGTTTATAGTGGGGGACTTGTCTTAGAAAGGAGATTATTTTTATTACTTATATTCGTTCCCCATTGCGAATAAAACAAATAAAGTAATTATAATATAACACACACTATTAAAATAATAACTTTAAGCCTGCCGTTGCATCCGCATCCGAACTACAATACCGAAAACATTCACAGACCGTTCAACAAAACTGGATAAGTAGTTTTCTAACTACGCTAAACCACACATACATACACAGACACACCAATATACAACACTACACTAGCATGCGCAAAAGTTTCCGCAAACCACATTAGAGTAAAACATATAATAACGTAACAAAATATGTTAGTTGGTCGCAAAGTTTGCCAAATGACTGGAATGTACAGAATGTTCCAAATGAGCCACTATTTTGAAAAATCCTTTCCCATGTTAAACAATACCTCGTGTGCTCGTTAGATTGTGAAATAGGAATTATAACAGGCGTTATGCTTACGTATTTTGACAAGGAGACTCATTAAAAATACTTAGATACCATTAATATAAAACGGAAGGACTATGTTGAATGGTGGGTACACATTTGAGCGTTGTAATATAATGTAACACTGTAACTTATGTTAATTTTTATTTATTTTTATTATAGACTCACGCATCCCCGCAGGGGTAGGCAGAGGTATAATAATACACCCACATTTCGCCATGAATTTTTTAGGTAAAGCACCCACGTAATAGGCTAACACCTATTGCCGTACCGGGCACATTACCGAACTTCGTGCTGCTACTGAAAATTTCCTAACGGAAAACCCCAATAACACTTTGCCCGACCCGGGAATCGAACCCGAGACCTCCCAATCCCACGCGCACACTTATGCCGCGCGACCAACGAGGCAGTCACGAGTGTTAATTTTTATGTAATTTAATATTTTTACTAACGTGTGCAATGTAAAAAAATAACTGAAGAAATTGACAAACTGCATTACTCACAATAAAATGGTTGATTTAATTTCTAAATTCCATAATTATACAAAAATGATAGGACACTGCTTTATATTATTAGTTAAATTTATGCTAGAAAGCATAAAACGCTAGCTACCTATGGTTTACCTTAGCATAAATTGAACATAATAGCGTAATTGCTGAGGAGATAAAACCTTTAACAATCATGTAAAAGTAAATTTAAATACGGTAAAGCAATTTACAATACTAGAAAAGCTTGGTCCGGAAATAAATTTATTTAGAATGTAACATTCCCGCGTATGGTTGACGCTGCGTTGGTGGTAATGTTTACGTCGAAGGATCAATTACTTCAGCATTTCTTTTAAAGCTCAAGTGGTGACTCTCCAAGGGTGAAAATTTAGGTAAAGAATTTCTAGTTCACTAGATGAGATCCCGAGGTTACACCCCCGTTATTTAAGGCTACTGCTCCGCTCTGATAGCCTATAGCCTTGGGCTACTGGGCTATCTAACGCTGAAAGAATTTTTCAAATTGGACCAGTAATTCCTGAGATTAGCGCGTTCAAGCCAACAAACAAACAAACAAACTCTTCAGCTTTATATATTTGAATTATATTTCATATATTTTATTACCTTTGACTTAGACTACTACTACACTATTCTATACATTTCGTTTCTGAGAAAATAAGTAAGGTCTGGCGGGACTGGGATCTCGGACTTAAACATCGGAAGTTTACAAGTGTACAAAATGAAGTGATGGGACTTTTACTAGTAAACTTATCAACATAAATATTTTGTTTTTATTCGCTACGTTTTATGTTGATGTGTTATTTATTATCTATGGAGGTAGCCTATTTCACTAATACGTCGAAATATTTATGAGCGAAAGACACGTTATTTAAAAAAAACTTATAAGTGATGCTTTAGTGGTCGCTATTATCGCTATGTATTAATAATTTAAAGATTTTTAGTTACCTCTCGCCGGTAGAGTATTATAAAATTTAAGTGTATATTCCTTTTACTTTTTAGTTTAAAAAAAAGTAAGCCTCGCGCTAAGAATAAACTTCGTGTTGTGGTGACTTTAGAAACATTGACGACCGGTTGGCGCCGCGGGAGTGTAAGCGACTGCTACGCCGAAGGTCGCGGGTTCGATTCCCGCTCAAGTCAAACATTTGTGTGCGTGAGCATGAAAGTTTGTCGTCTGGGTGTTTCTATGTATAATATGTATGTATTTACAAAAAAAATGTATATATGTATGTTTATCCATTGTCTAGTACAAGCTCTGCTTAGTTTGGGACTACATGGTGTTGTGTGAATGTGGTAGAATATTATTATTATTTATTATTATTCAATCAACTTTCACAAAGTACACTTGCGACTCGAATCTAAAAATTATGCATTACACAAACTGTTGTCTCGTGTCCCCACACGAGACAACAGTTTGTGTAATGATCCACCGATCCCACAACACTTGGCGCAGTGCGAGCGACAAGACAATGTAACCTCTTAACCACTACGCCACACGTCAAAGTCAATCTTATATAGTTTCTGTGAAAGATCCTTTCCCTTTTCGTTTTCGTTTGTCATCGATTGAGGTTGAATGGATATGTTAATCAATGTTCGAGGTCGAAGCGATGTACCCTTTTTCTTTAGGGGTTTGCTTTTTGTCATGTAAATCTATTGCGGTGTTTACCTCTCGCCACGACACTCAGCTTGGCTTTTCTGACGGATTGAGTTTCTATATGTGGTCTTGTGAAAAGCGTTGATGTATGTTATTGGGTGTTTGTAGTTTAATGTGATAAATGGCATTTTTAAGTTCAGGGCAGCGAAAAAACTCTTTTAACAGTAATTACGTTGTGAATAATCTCTGTATTGACACAAAAATATTAAGTAACGAGCCCGCGGTTTGGCTCGCGTAAATTCGGAGTAACAAAAATATCCTGTAATAGACGGATACTTCAATTTCGTCGTTTTAACTGTTTATACCATTATCAGTCAGTTGCAGAAAGCTTCAAATTAACTCTTAATTGCTTAAATGGAGATTATCGCTAATTAGTTTAATAATTTATTTACGTTGCACAAACAACTTAGACTCATACAGCCAATTGCAGAAACGATCTTTAAAATTTTAAAACGAGATTAAACGCTAATCGATCATTAAGACGTTGCACAAAGCCAAATTCTTGTAAAATTTAATCCGTTAATAAATTTAACTTATGAAGAGTCAAAGCGTTTTACGTTGCACGTACAGTCATTAGCGGGAATTGACAAGTGTGAATTTTAAATATGACAGTTGTGAAGTTAAAAATCTAATTTGAGCTTAGTGAGGTATTAAAGCTCTATTGTTGTTGAATTTATCTCTGTTCCATAATATCTTATTGAACATTGCAGTGTTTGTTCTTATTGTACATTGAAGTTGTTGTGTTTGTTTTACGGTATTGAAGTAGTTTACAATGAATACCAAAGTTATGGCTTAACTAGTCTTTAATCTTTGTCTGATCCCGAAGAAGATTTTTCTCGTGGTCAAATTCCGGCTAGGTGAATTTATTTTCAAGGCACGACGGCGGAGAATTACGTATTACATACAGAGTATACATAGAAGCAGTTGACCAAATACGAAACATTGTAGATAAGGAACACATGTCTCAAAGAAATAAATCTGTTGATGGTCTGACACAGTTTTTAATTTGTTTGAGGGTTATTGCCACAGGATCTTATCAACTGAACAGGTCTTGGGTGATTATCAAATAAACACAAATCCAGTGTGTAGATTAGTGCAAAAAATGCTCAAACCCTTGTAAAATTTAGCTCAACCTTTATTAAATTGCCAAACAGGAAAGTTCTACGTCTACATTTAAGATCTACGTCGAGTTGCGGCTAGCTTCTATGAAATTGATGAATTTCTACGTGTCGTAGGCGCTTTGGATTGTACTCATGTTAACATTATTATTAGCAGAGGAGGTAATCATCCAAGCTATACCACTGAAAGATGAGATACTTCTCCATAAGCGTAAAAAGAATTGTCTTTATTGTATCTGATTGAAGTTTGATAACAAAACACATTACAAACAAAAGATATACAAATATTTCTTTACTGTATACAATTGAACCAATATATCTTGAATAGTGTTACTAAGAGCTATTTCCTTCTTCTCCAGTCTTCTTCTGACTTCCACACAAGTCAAATCACTGCACTTTTTCATATATTTTTTTAATGTAATATAAATACAATAGCAGCAATATCGTATGTACTCAAGATATAGAAAATCATATTTCATGAATGGTAGTAACTGCATTATAAGGTTAGTCATAATATATATTTTTTTTTATTTGGGGAGCTTACGACTCTATTTACAGAGTAGTCATGAACATAAGTTAATATATGCCAATTATAAGCTTCCACATATAGAAGAAAAAACAGTGAAGTTATACAAAACATTTGACATAACCCAAGATGACCCTTCCTTACTACCTTTCGAAACTAACAAATAAATACATAGTTACAGTATAAGTTAGGAAGGTTGAAAATTAAAGGCTCTAAGTCGACCCGACCGCCATTTGTTCAATGTTATGAAACTATCTAAACAGTACGTTTGAAGGTAATGTTATGAATGTATTAATTTTAGATAATATTTGCTGTGTCCTGCCATAAGTTTTAATGATAATTTGATTGCACGAATGGTGCAGTGATTTGAGCGGTCGGCTTGACGATTTATTTTGTTTTAAGTACTGTGAGTTTCATCCCCACACGAGACAGGATCCGAGTCTGATGTGTCTTTGAATCCGTTGTCTGAATGTCTTAAGCATTCTGAGGTACAGAATTCGTTTATAGTGGAGCTCTTGTCTTAGAAAGGAGATTATTTTTATTACTTACTAGCTTTTGCCCGCCGCTTCGCGCGCGTTAAATTCGGGGTAACACAAATCTACTTTCAGTCTCAAGTTGTGTGAAGATACTCCTGATTATTCTAAAGACTTCAGAAGCTCTATAGGGTACCAAGAAACTCGGTCAGTATCCATGACGTTTTCTACCGTTATCTACCGAAAGGTACATAATAACATCACCTTGCATACAGTTAAATGTCAAAGCCATGTTCTTTTTCATGTTCAATATATCTCTTTAAACATTTTCGTATTTTTAATATTAGTAGGGAAAATCGTTTCAGCCGTTTAAGCTTATTATACAATAATTAGTATTTAAATGCGAAAAATTTAATCAACGTGCACAATATGACATTAGGTATGTATGGCGTGACATAACTGACAGATATGCGATAGCACATGCGTAGCACTCAATTATTAGCCATGCGCTAATAATTGAGCGTTCTTACTTCCAAGAGGTAAATTTGTGCCGTACAAACTTCTAACCTCCCTACAATCCCTCCCAGTTAATTATTAGCCATGCGCTAATAATTGAGCGTTCCTACTTCCAAGAGGTAAATTTGTGCCGTACAAACTTCTACCCTCCCTACAATCCCTCCCAGTTAATTTATTTACAATACCTGCCAGATTAATTTTTGCAACTCATAGTAGCCTATGTCCGTCTCCATGGTCCAATATATATCTATATTAAATTTCCACAAAATCGTTTCAGCCGTTTTAGCGTGAAAACGGAACATACATACATACACACTTTTGAATTTATAATATTATAGTAGGGACGTAGAGTTATCATTAGAGACTTTCTTTATATGCAACATTATTTAACTGTCTTACCACCTCTATAATATAGAACATGTAAATTATTTTTGCTTACTCGTGAACATGCCACATACAACTGACCATGTGAAAAAACAACATGTTCGGGGGTCGATTCCACCTGTTTCAATTCGGTCCCTGCGATTTATTTAGAAAATACACAGGGCTACGAATATCCAGCCCTGCCGAACGTAAGATAGCCCCATTGAGTTACTCAAGAAGTAACTGAATTCAGGCCTCAGTCTCACGGATTCCCACGTAAGTATGTGAGGTGTGGGAATTTGGGAATAATGACACACCTGTATAAGTACAGAACACGAACGAACGAAATAAATCAAAGAAACACATCCACATTAATTATTCAAAAGAAACGACTAAGTCAGCAATCCGACGAAAACGAAAGAAAATTAACCGAGAACCTCATCAATCCACGGAGAATCTTAACAACGCCATTTAGAAAACGCCATCTATGTTTACATATACAAACCGACCGAGATAGAAAATAATATGGACTAATCGACAATTTATTGAAAAAAAGGATCTATAGTCATTGTTTTTATCATTTAAAATAAAATGAAATGATTAAATAACTATTATATAAACATAATAATTTGAAATAAATGAGATTGACCGTTTAAATTAAGTGGAAATTGTAATAAATTTTGACACAGAGACTTTGTTTATGAGAGTGCCTAATATTATTCTCTATTATTTTTTAATAATAGAAAGATACCCGACACATCATTATTGTGTTTTTTGCAAAAAACATTTATTTTGCTAGAAAATTATTTGAAAATAGTGACATCTATCGGTGGGAAGGATAACTATAAATATCCTCGGTTCCAGTAATTTATTTATCGAAATACGTAGAAATATACTGACGAAATTAAGAATCGCCTCCTTTTTTAAAGTCGGGTAAATAGCCATAAAACACTTTGAAGGTACCTATTTAGACTAACTATACTTTTACTAACAAACTTATAATGATCATAGATGGCACTACATATATAACCAGTTTTGGATGATCCCTGTTTTGTTTGGGACTACGTACAACGGAGAGGTCAAGCTGTACACCGAAAACCACTCAACCGATTGTGATGTAACATATACTATTTTATAGGTTTGAGTATCCTTTGTACATGAGTGTAAGTTTTATTGAAATCAATTTCGCCATTTAAGAGATCTTTAGCAACACAGGGAAAGACGTCGGACAGACAGACAGACATAAATTCTAAAAATTATCAAGTATTGCTTTTTAGCATTTTTCTAGATTTTTTAGCTAATTTTTGGCAAAATATCTTTAATGTACAGACTTTTTCACCTCTACAGTTTTATTATAGTATAGTAACATTCCCGCGTATGGTTGACGCTGCGTTGGTGGTAATGTTTACGTCGAAGGAGCAATTACTTCAGCATTTCTTTGAAAGCTCAAGTGGTGACTCTCCAAGGGTGAAAATTTTGGTAAAGAATTTATAGTTCACTAGATGAGCCCGAGGTTACACCTTACACCCCCGTTATTTAAGGCTACTGCTCCGCTCTGATAGCCTATAGCCTTGGGCTACTGGGCTATCTAACACTAAAAGAATTTTTTAAATTGGACCAGTAATTCCTGAGATTAGCGCGTTCAAGCAAACAAACAAACAAACAAACTCTTCAGCTTTATATATTTAAATTATATTTCATATATTTTATTAGCTTTGGCCCGAGAGAAAACTATTTATATTTTGGTAAAAATTTCTGCTATTATTAGCTGCTAAATTGCAAAACAGATTTTCGTATAACCTTGCAATAATATAACTTAAATAAGTAAACTTTATTACCTTGAATTTAGGGTACACTTTTGCTTAAAAGTAGTAGTAGCTACGGTGTTTCAATCTGTCTACAAACTGCGTACTATAGTTCAATCTTTATCTTTTGTATTGTACTTGTTTCAGCTATTCTGTTAGGGTAGTGACTGTGGGTTATTGGGTCACCGGTACGATTTCTTAGTGGAGCATACATTGATATACAGGATGACAGCAAATTCGTCCTATTCAGTGAAGTTTTGTGGTCGTGTGCCATGATACCGTTAATTGTTGACCTTTAGGTGACGGGGTCAATTTGTTGCAAATGACCTCAAATACAACCTCCTTCAACGAATAGGTTGAACGCTGAAGTTTTTCTGACAAAAATAGCTTGAAAATAGCGCTGTTAGGACTTCGGCAGTTTTCCTGGCTCGGAAAGCGCTTTAAGCCGTAGATTTTGCGCATAGACTCTTCAATTATTTCGGATCTGCCATTTAATGGGACTATTGAAAGTAAAGGAATATAGAGTTCACTTGTGTTTGCCCATTGTTGACTTGAATATAATACCTACCTGAGGAGTAGAAAGACCACTGATCTATTAGGCTAGCGACCGATATTCAGTCAAGAGCACATAATTATTTTAACATCATTTACTATATTATAACCTCAAATGCAAAAGCAATATATATCTTATACTAATATATAAAGCTGAAGAGTTTGTTTGTTTGTTTGGTTGAACGCGCTAATCTCAGGAACTACTGGACCGATTTCAAAAATTCTATCAGTGTTAGATAGCCCATTTATCGAGGAAGGTTATAGGCTATATAACATCCCGCTATGAGTGACGGGAGCGGAGCAGTAGCCTTAAATAACGCGGGTGTAACCGCGGGCATCCTCTAGTTATTTATATAACTTGAAGTTCATAAGCGTCACATTGTGACTTGAGCGAATAAATTTAGAAGCATTAAATAATTTAATAAAAAAATTGAGCAGTTGGCTAGTCTCCGTTGAGATCGGCTGCCGACGGCAATTCCGTCGTCAAGTGGACATCATTATTTTGATTTTGTTCAGCTGCTGCTATTGAAATGACGCTGGCCTTTTATTGTGTATTGCTCATTTATTTGTGTGTTATAAATTATAATATATGTATTATAATATATAATATGTACTATTTTATAATATATTTGTGCGTTATAAATAATGGTTTCAGCCGCTATTCGACTTAAAACCGTTTTATAGCGTGCTATTACATGCTGCTTTTTAACATGCTATTCACTATTGGTAGCTTGATATGTATCTATGTTTCAGTATAACTGAATCTTTTGTTTGTTCACGGATTATACCTACTTTAACGGCGGGTAGAAGTACACATTTGTACACTTATCAATACTTAATGACAATACAATAGAAGAACACAAATAGCACAAAAAGGCTAGTTAGCAGAAATAATTATTTGAACTGCAGAACTGACATCAACTTTTTAGGACTATTTTCTATTTAAATGTGTAGTTTAGTTTTTAAATATTTGCTTTGATTTTGTTCAACTCACCTAGCTCGTAGCAAGGGCGACGCCAAGTGGAGGCAGGAGGGCCGGCGAATGAGATTCAAAAAACCCTACAATTCATATTTTAAATAACTACTTTTCTTATTTTACATATCAACTTGCCCTCCTCCTAGGTCATCGGCTGGCGTCCTTGCCCTCCCCCTAGGCAATCGGCTGGTGACGCCCTTGGCTCGTAGCATGATGTTATAGAGCCTTTAGCCATCTTTTTGAATGATACGATAATGACTATTGGCGTCATGGCGCGTCAAGCGGCAATGGCGACGCGTCGTGATGCTAACAAATCAAGCAATTATTGTTTTAAATATTATTATGTGTTTTCTTTTTAAACTCCGAAATTGCTATAACGATGTGGATCGAATTTTGTATTAAGATCAGGTTAAGGTTTTATCTATAAGCTAAGCACCTTGCTTGAAAATACCCGATATTATTGGAACTACGCGAAGCTTTTTAGCCGGGATACAATGTAGTAGTTTGGTAACTTAACTTGTCGAGATTTAAAGTTGTAATTTGGTAACTTCACTTCAGATTCTAGACGATTTTTAAGCTATGTGGCCATTTTGTTATAAAATTAAATTATAAATATATGTTATATTATATTTGTAAATAGTTTTATATATGTAATATTGGTTTCTTATTTTATATATCTATACTATAATAAAACTGTAGCGGTGAAAAAGTCTGTACATCAAAGATATTTTGACGAAAATTAGCTAAAAATCTAGGAAAATGCTAAAAAGCAATACTTGATAATTTTTTGAATTTATGTCTGTCTGTCTGTCCGACGTCTTTCCCTATATTGCTAAAGATCTCTAAAATGCCAAAATTGATTTCAGTAAAACTTACACTAATGTACAAAGGATACTCAAACCTATAAAATAGTATATGTTACATCACAATCGGTTGAGTGGTTTTCGGTGTATAGCTTGACCTCGCCTTTGTACGTAGTCCCAAACAAAACAGGGATCAACCAAAACTGGTTATTTATTTTAAATTTTATTTATTCCTTTACAATTATCCAATAATTATTTAAATGATTAACAATATAATTAAATTAAGTCTTAAAATAATTAAAAAAAACTAATTAATATATACAAGGGAAATTAAAAAAAAAAAATTTAGAAGGCGTCATGAAACTCATCCGCATCGCAGTCAATTGGAAGCGTGCCCAGAAGACTGGCAGCATTGCCTCGTTGGATGGCTATACTTATTTTTTGAGCCAAATACGTGCCAGCCCTCTGGTCACGCGAGGCGTCTATGAGTCTCTTTGCGAGATCTCTAAAAATTGATCGCGCACTTGGATCCCATGGCCCTAATATTTCGACCCCAAACGGCTCAAATACATAATCTCCTATTAGATTTACATATTTGAGCCGTTTGAGTGTCTCCGCTGTAGCAGCAGCAGCGCCCCCACAGCCTGCTGTGCTGGGAAGATGAGATGGCGCAAGGGTATCGACACATGTTGCGTCCCATACCAAAGGCCTACCCAGCTTCCACGGCAGTAACGACATCCCGTCTGGTCTTTTGCCATCGTCGCGTGCCAAGCCTTGAGGTTCAAGTTGAGCTGGAACGTCAGCGGTGGCAAGAGCACGGCGCAGTATGTCATTGAGGTTGGCGTGACGAGAAATACGACCCGCGCTCCTGCTGCATGACAGGTCATGGTGACCAAGGCTATCGACAGCCTCTCCACAGTTATATATGTGGTGCCCTCTATGATCATTATAAGCTTGTTAGTAAAAGTATAGTTAGTCTAAATAGGTACCTTCAAAGTGTTTTATGGCTATTTACCCGACTTTAAAAAAGGAGGCGATTCTTAATTTCGTCAGTACCTATATTTTTTTATCTTTTCGGTAAATAAATTACTGGAACCGAGCATATTTATAGTTATCCTTCCGACTGATAGATGTCACTATTTTTAAATAATTTTCTAGCAAAATACATGTTTCTTGCAAAAAAGACAATAATTACGAGTATGTGTCGGGTATCTTTCTGTTATTAAAAAAATAATAGAGTATAATATTCGGCACTTTCATAAACAAAAAGTCTCTGTGTCAAAATTTATTACAATGTCCACTTAATTTAAACGATCAATCTCATTTATTTCAAATTATTATGTTTAAATAATAGTTATATAATAATTTCATTTTATTTTAAATGATTAAAACAATTACTATAGATATTTTTTTTCAATAAATTGTCGATTAGTCCATATTATTTTCTATCTCGGTCGGTTTGTTGTAAACATAGTTGTTGAGCAAATGACGTCATTTTCTGAATGGCGGTGTTAAGATTCTCCGTGGATTGATGAGGTTCTCGGTTAATTTTCTTTCGTTTTCGTCGGATTGGTGTCTTTGTGGTTTCTTTTGAATAATGAATGTGATTGTGTTTCTTTGTTTTTTTTCGTTCGTTCGTGTTCTGTACTTATACAGGCGTCTCATTATTCCCAAATTCCCACACCTCACGTACGTAGGAATCCGTGGGTGAGAGACTGAGGCCTGAATCCAGATACCTCTTGAGTAACTCAACGGGACTATCTTACTTTCGCCAGGGCTGGATATTCGTAGCCCTGTGTGTATTTTCTAAATAAATCGCAGGGACAGACTTGAAACAGCTGGAATCGACCCCCGAACATGTTGTTTTCACATGGTCAGTTATATGTGGCATGTTCACGAGTAAGCGGTAAAAATAATTTACATGTTCTATGCGAAGGTGGTAAAACAGTTAGATAATGTTGTGTTTAAAGAAATTCTCTAATGATATGTATTATCTAAATAGGTATATATAAAACTCAAAGGTGACTGACTGACAGAGTGATCTATCAACGCACAGCCCAAACCACTGGAGGGATCGGGCTGAAATTTGGCATGCAGGTAGATTTTATGACGTAGGCATCCGCTAAGAAAGGAGTTTGATAAATTCTACCCCAAGGGGATAAAATAGGAGATGAAAGTTTGTATGAAACTTTGTCAATTTTAAACCGATCGGGCTGAGACTTTGCCTTTATATAGCTAATATAACGTAGGCATTCCTTAAGAAAGGAATTTGATAAATTCCACCCTTAAGGTGATAAATAGGGGATGAAAGTTTGTATGTATATATACTTTGTCAATTTTAAACCGATCGGGCTGAGACTTTGCATGCATATAGCTACTATGACGTCGGCATCCCCTAAGAAAGGATTTTGATAAATGCCGCCCCTAAGGGGATAAAATAGGGGATGAAAGTTTGTATAAATCTTCTTAGATTTTTGACTGATTGAATTGAAATTAAAGATTGGAGCTACTATGATGAAGACGTCCGCTTAAATAGGATTATGATAAATTCAATCCCCATGGGGATAAAATAATGGATGATGGAGAATGTAAATGTATTAGTTTGAACTATCATTACCTTATGGAACGAATAAATTAAGACGTAGTATATTTTAGATTGCATTTGCTTTGTTTCGGTTAAGTAGTTTTGGTTATAGACTCTGATTTATATTTGGCATTTGTTTTGTTTTCGTTTGGTTTAAGCATTGGTTTTGTCGGTTCGACTTTTTTAAAATGTCTAAAGAAAATCTGAACGTTAATGAAGACGTTGAAGAATGTACTGTCGTCCCTATTGTTGGTGACGGTGCATGTTTGTTTCGTGCTCTCTCTTATTTAATGTACGGACCACAAGATAGAGCGATGGAGGTGTGTTCAGACATTGTCAGATATGTGGTTAATGACTGGAGCAAGTTTTCAATTATGACCCACGACAGAAAAGGTAATAACTACTTAACACCTGACGAATATTTTGCTGATATGATGAAAAATGCTACTTATGGCGGACCTTGTGAGTTAATAGCAGCAGGATTAATATACCCATTTAAGTTTGAAGTTTATAGAAACGGTCTCATATATAAGGAATCTGGATCTAACGACTATTCACCCAATAGCTTGATAGTTTTAGCGCCTTATGACAGATTAATTAAGAATATTGTGTACAAAGAAATTTTGTAGGCCCTAATTTTTTACACACGCTAAACACAAACAAAGCCGCAAAAAATATACCTAATTAATAATAATACTTCTTAACGCGAGCGAAGCCGCGGGAAAAAGCTAGTATTATAATATGTATACCTGTAGCAAAATTATTTTTTAAAGAATTTTATTAATATAATAATGCTCCTACTATCAACATTATATCAGTATCATTCATGATTGACTATTAAAAATACCTTATGGATTAAATTCGTCTATGGAACACTTTGTTAAACATATTATTATAGTTTAAATAAATAAAAAAAAATGATTTTTGTCAACGCATCACCGACCCTTAGAGGCGAAAGAAAAGAAAGCATACTTACCTCGTCCTTAGTAAGTTTGTGTCACAAATTTACTTAAAATATGCCTATAGAATCTTCTAGAAAATATTGGGTCACACAGATTACAATATAGTATAAATTAAAAATCAACTCACAATAATTCAGCTATCGAAAACACCATAAAAGATCATCTACGCTCTACACACTCTCGTCACAAACTGAACTGGTTTGCTACTTTCTCCAATAATGGACCAAAAAAGACTAAAAGATGACCTAAGGACATCCCTTTTATAGACCTACCGGAGAATCTTAACACCGACATTTAAAATTCGGTCAACGCCATCTATTGAGGACAAACCTAAATGGTTATTTTTGATTTGATTGGCTGACTTGACCCTTCATACTGTCCCATGTCCTAGGCATCCAGTTTCAATGTCCAGTATAGCTTGGACTTGAATTGTATGAATGTGCGAAATGAAGACAGTCCAGGCTTATTTGGTAAGGGCTGGCAACGTCCAGCCTAAGTTGACCAATATAGCTTGACCCCAAGCCATATAGACGTCCACGATAGGGATAGTTCCCGATTATCTGGTTATTTGGTCAATATCAAATAACAAGATAATTCTATGATAATGATCATTATAAGTTGACCCATCGAGATTATATTGGACGTTATAGCTCACGCCTTACACGTGCCTCAGATAATAAACTTGAGGGAACAATATCAATTCTGCTGCACTTGCAAAAGGAACAGCGCATTCGAAATAAAGTTCAGTATCAGTAATAGTAGGCCGAATCCTCCTATTGGCTCAAAATAGCCACAATGCTATTGCGATACAAATTAGGAGAGGCCTATTTGCAACAATGGCCTACTGTTTCTTTATAGACGGGGTAACGTGATTAGCATGGATGGTCTTTTGTCGATACGCAAGTACCAAAAGCCCAATTCTCATAATTATATATGTTCAAAATGCAGTTTCGATCTAATGTCTGTGTCATACTTAGCTGCGTGGTGTCGGCGGAGTAGAATAGCACCACCCCATGTCTTCCCGTGGGTGTCGTAAAAGGCGACTAAGGGAGTGTGTGGAAAAGTACTGACCCCTTGTAACTTTGTTCACCGTTATACTATACCATCTGTCCGACTCTTTCTCCGGTCGCAACGGTCCCCGTTCCATTGGGCATAGAAGGACAAGGACGAGTATGTGCACCTGTGTCTCGCGCGTATACTTGTGCACGTTAATATATCCTGCGCAACTGACCGCTTCCGTATAAGGACTCCGATTTAAGCTAAGTCCTACGGCGATGGGGGGAGGTAGAGAGGTTTGACGAGATGCTCGTCGGGCTTTGTCTGACTCCTGCACGTAGGCGGCCTTGGGGGTGTAGTATTACATCGTGGTCGCTTCTGCTCTGCATCGGGATGACAGAGCGGATTTCGGCAGCACCCGAGGTGACAAAGCAGCCCTATTCAGGGAGGCACTGCTTTCCTTGCTCAGCCGGGGAGGGGGCTAGAAAAGGTGCCCTAAAAAAATGCTCATCCCAACCTTAAAGGAGGGTAGCAACCGCGGCTGCCTCTGCATCTTAAATTCGCGGTCGACGCCACAAGAAAAAAATGTATAAAATATCAACACCAATGACATTCGGCGCGTGGAATGTGCGTACGCTTCTTGATCGCGAGTCAAATGCCTGTCCTGAGCGAAAGAATGCCATCGTAGCTCGAGAACTTCATCGCTACAATATAGATGTAGCTGCACTCAGTGAAACACATCTACCCGATGAAGGAGAGTTGGTAGAACACGGTGGCGGATATACTTTCTTTTGGAAAGGACTCGCTGCCTCAGAGCCGCGTAGGTCAGGTATAGGCTTTGCTATCAAGAATAACCTAGTTAAAAAACTACAAGAGTACCCTGTACACATCTCCGACCGCATTACCACATTACGCCTTCACATGGAATATGACAATTACCTTAATATCATTAGTGTCTATGCCCCTACGCTAGACAAGTCTGATGAGATTAAGGACAAATTCTATGAAGAATTAACGCAGTGCCTAGATAATATCCACCCGAGAGAACAGATCCTACTTTTGGGTGACTTTAACGCCAGGGTCGGACGAGATTACGAGGTCTTGGAAATATGAACAGCAACGGGCAGTTGTTGTTTAGCCTTTGCGCTCAGTTAGATCTTGCAATTACGAACACCATCTTCAGATTGCCCGCCAAGTACAAGACAACGTGGATGCACCCCAGATCGAAGCACTGGCACCTAATTGATTACGCTATCGTGCGTCAACGAGACCTTTCTCAAGTTCAAGTTACCCGTGTCATGCGTGGTGCTCACTGTTGGACTGATCACCGGCTCATTGTCACTAAGTTACGTCTTCGTCTCCGGCGTCCTTGTAGATCGGAAAGATCAAAACAGGAGCGCCTGAAGCTTGAGCAACTCCAAAATAATAACACGAGGGCAAAGTATGCCGAAACCTTAAGCACTGCTTTGCTGCCCCTCGATCCAAATTCCGGTGAGATCAATACTGTCTGGAGGGCCCTATGTTCTCATATTCTCGTAACCACTACATTTACTTTGGGTCTGAAAGTCCGAAAACATGAGGACTGGTTTGATGAGAATGATGGGGTACTAATGGATGCTATTGGTAAACACCGTCGGCTCCTGAGGCAGCATAGCAGAACACAACGAGGTGGAAGTGTTATGGAGATACGTCGTAGTGATATAGAGCTGCGTAAACTCGCACGGAAAGCGAAAGAGAGATGGTGGCAGGAAAAGGCTCGTCGGATACAGTGGCTCGCTGATACCAACCAGCTCGGTGAGTTTTAATCTGAGGTACGAAACTTGCTCGGTATATCCTCCACAGCAAAAGTCCCACTCAAGCCGTCCAGTGGTGAAGGGCTTCTTAAAGGCAGGGAGGAAATAGTCGAGCGATGGGCGGAGCATTTTAACAACTTACTTAACGTGGATCATTCTGTCGACCTAGACCACGTTCGCTCCTTACCTCAACAATCTCATGCCCTCGAGCTTGACAAGCCAGTGTCACTTGACGAGGTAACTGTTGCTATTAAACAACAACAAAATAACCGCGCGGTTGGTGTTGACTGCATACCAGGAGAGCTATTAAAGTACGGCGGTGAGGATTTGTACTCGGCGATGTTGAAACTTTTTGTCGTTATGTGGGAACAAGAACAAGTCCCTTATACTTTTAAAGTATCTCTAATTCGGGCCCTATATAAGGACAAAGGTGACCGAGCTGATTGCAATTCCTACCGCGGTATTTCTCTACTCTCAGTGCCTGGGAAAGTCTTCGCCAGAGTTCTCCTAAACCGCCTCAGGAATTTATCTGAACAGATTCTGCCAGAATCCCAGTTTGGCTTCCGACCTGACCGTGGCACTTGTGAGGCGATTTTCTCATTGCGACAATTACAAGAAAAAAGCAGGGAACAGGAGCGCAATATGTATCTCTGTTTTGTTGACCTTGAGAAAGCTTTTGATAGTGTACCGCGAGAAGCCCTCTGGATAGTACTGCGGAAACTTGGATGCACGGAGAAGTTTGTAAGACTACTCAGACTCCTGCACGACGACATGCAGAGCTGCGTCATTGTAAATGCAGATCAGTCAGCGTTCTTCCCCGTTACCTGTGGGGTAAAACAAGGATGTGTACTTGCACCAACACTGTTTGCGTTATACTTTGCAGTCGTAGTTCGGGAAGTGTTACAGACAACCCCTGAAGGAATTCGCATCCGCTTCCGCAATGATGGCAGTCTTTTTAGCTTAGCCAGACTCAAGGCTCACATTAAAGTGTCTTACGCACTGATCACAGAGATTATTTATGCAGATGATCTATGCTTTGTGACCGATTCCCCAGATGGTCTGCAGCAACTTATGACCACCTTACACGAGTCCTGCCGTAGTTTTGGTCTGAAGATTAGTGTCAAAAAGACGGAAGTAATGTCTTTAGATATTCATGGTCAAGAGACACTGACCATCAAACTCGGTGATGATGTACTTAAGCAGGTCAATACATTTCGTTACCTGGGGAGCACCATAACATCAAAGTGCGACCTAGACGCTGAGATCAACAGTCGGATCGGTGCCGCAGCTGCGGTATTCGGTAAACTGGATCGCAAGGTTTTTAGATCACATGAACTTAAGCTGGCTACCAAAATTGACATATATAAGGCGGTGGTGCTACCAAGCATACTGTACTCTTCTGAGTCATGGACAGTTTACCGCCGCCATATACGGACGCTGGATTGTTTCCACCTGAAATGTCTGCGCAAAATACTTAACATTCGTTGGTCTGATCGCATTCGTAATACAGAAGTGCTGCGGAGAGCCAATATTATGGGGATTGAGGCTTACCTCATACGCAGGCAGCTGCGTTGGTGCGGACACGTGTCGCGAATGACCGATCAACGTACAGCAAAGTGCATCTTTTTTTCTGAACTTGAGGAGGGCAAGCGTAAGCATGGCGGGCAACTCCTTAGGTATAAAGATGTACTTAAGCGCCACATGAAAAAGTGCGACATTGAGCCTTCCGAGTGGGAACAAGCAGCAGATTGTCGGCCGGAATGGAGAACTTTGGTGAGAACCAGAGACAAAGACTTTGAAAGTAATCGCTGCTCTGAACTAGATGCCCGACGCGATGAACTGAAAGCACGCCCACCTTGTGCTATAAATTATAATTACTGCAATGGTGTGCTCACCTGCCCGCATTGTGCGCGAACCTTTACCAATAAGATCGGCTATGTTAGCCATACACGAGCACACCAACGACAGTTATAACGGAGTTGAAGAGGTCGCCGTGGCCGAAATCGGTCGAGGAGGTATTATGTCACAAATAGTATTCTCCTAAATTAATTGATATTTGAATGTTATTGGAATGTTATTGTGACTAGATCGTAAATTGAACAATGTGGCAACGTCGAACTATAGAAGTCAAATTAGACAATAATGACATTAAATTGGCAAAATACCGGTTTTCGGTGTCAAATAAAAATCTAATCTCATTTCGTTCAAAATATAAAATGTCAATAATAAAAAAAATGTTTTTTATGTAATATTAGGCGGTAAACTAGCAGACAGAGCGCCTGATGGTAAGCAATTACTGCCACCCATGGACACCCGCAACCCCACAAGAGTCACAAGTGCGTTGCCGCCCCTTGGGGTTGAGAAAAGGGATAGGATAAGGAGTTGGATGAGGGAGAAGGAATAAAGGATAGGGCCTCCTGCACTCTCACTCACCGAACGAAACGCAAACAGTTTAGGTACTGTTACTTTACGTCGATTTTCTGTGAGAGGGTAGCACTTCCCCGGTCGAGCCGGCCCATTCATGCTGAAATCAGCAAGGCTCTACTACCTCGAATACGAGAATTGGCCTTCGGACCAATGATGAAATGCGAAAGCAGTGCGTTGCACGTTCTGTATACGGTCGAGCGTAAAGCTGCTCTACAACGAAGACCTTCGTATAGAAAATATAGCGGCACGTGTGCAATCCGGCATTATTGCCATAGTACGGCAGCAGTACGGTACCAACTTGTGAAAATGCACTGGATCTTAAACGTGTTTCGTTCGAATACTCAGTAGAAAAAATAAAATAAATATTCTCGTAGTCTCGCATATATGTATGTCCGCTTGCATACTCATACACTGTACATATTTTAAGATTATTGAAAAAATAGAAACAATGTTTTAAGAGCTTTTTAGTGACCTGCACTGCCTTACTTCCTCAGTACTTAGCTAAAGTTTCCCCATAGAATTTATGAAACATTTAAAAAATATAATGTTTAACCGTAGTCCATTTTTTATTTTCATTTCTAAACAACAACTCCCGCAGTAAGAAAAATTCCCTGTATCGCTGGAGGACTTTGCAAACATTCAAACAAACATTGGCAGGTCATTGCGTTGCGTAAGTACAGGGTGGCGCAAAAGTAATGACCCTATAGAAATATTTTTTGTTATGACATCTCCTGTCATTCTGATATTGAAAATGTTGTAGTAATCAAATGTAAAATTCACTAAAAATAATCATGGACCGCTTTGCTCCCCAAGAACGTGGAATAATCGTATCATCAGTGTTGAAAACACAACGTGAATTTGACTCTGCAGCGTATTTTGTTCAAAGAATTGAAGATGTTTCCGTGTACAACTCAGATAACTCATCAGCTGCTGCCTGCTGATCACCGACATCGTCTAGAGTACAGCCAGCGCGTCATAAACCTCAACCTTGAAGAGGATAATTTTTCTTAAAAATTAATTAATTTGGGGTTATTTGAAATCTCGGGTGTATGTGAACAAACCACAGACTCTCGCAGCTTTAAAAGAAAACATACACTAAGAAATAAGAAACATATCGCAGGACGTGTTAAGGCTAGTTATGGAAAATGTTATAAATAGGGCTCAAAAATTCAACTCCGGAGGTCAAAATTTAATAGACATCATATTTAAATCATGATGCAACTAAACTTCATGGCACAAATATACATATTTAAATAACTAATCCTAGTTTTCTAATAGAAACGAAGTTGTAGCTGAACCAAATAGGGTCATTACTTTTGCGCCACCCGTTATAAGCTGTCGTCACGCCATATGGTGAAATTGGCACTAGGCCGAACTAGGTTTGATTTAACTGTTCTGTGGTTTGATTCAATTTCTATAGAAGACACCATTTTCTGTGACCCACAAATTGTTGTTTCGAGTCTAGGTGTTCTTTATATCCATTGCTTGGAAGTTTGTAAAGTTCTCCACAACACAAGATTGCGTACTGGAATAACCTTTACAAATTTAAGAAGGTACACAGAAAAAGTATTATGTGTTTCTTTATGTGTTTCTTTTATAACATAACTTCACGCCTGTTATCCCCGAAAGAGTAAGCAGAGGTGTATTACACACCCACACTTCGTCAGTTATGTTTCGGTCCCAATGTAATAGGGGGCGAGCGTATTGCTATCTACCGGGCACATCATTAAGCGAGCGATAATTAATTTATAATACACACATAACTTCGAAAAGTCAGAGGTGTGTGCCCGGGGTACCTGGGGATCGAACCCGAGACTATCGAATCGGCAGTCCGTTACGTACACGTAAGTACACCACTGGGCTGTCGCTGCCACTTCTATACAAATCAAACAAGACTTTTTTTCACATTAATATAATCATCATCCTCCTAGCTTATTTTCTAGCTAGAGCCCGAGGTCCGCTTTGTAGTGGTAACTAACTGGATTGGTCTAGCTTTTCCACAGAGAGAATGTCTGTTTGACCTCCGCAACCCCTAAATTCATAGTGCTATGAGATACGTTATAAACAAAGCCCCTAACTATTTGTTAGATTTATATAAGTACCCGCCACAATTGAACGGAAATATACCGGAGCGAATGTCTTTCTGCCGAAATGATCAGTAAACAAAAAGGGTCAGGCATTCGATTTCCGGTAGAGGACAGAATGTTTGGAACATATATTTGTACTACCTATTCGTTATGTTGGTCAAATATTTCTGTGGTAAAATGATATTAGTACTGTGTTAAGGTGACTCTGATTTTGGTTATCATAATACTATTGTTGTGAGAATAAGATAGGCAGCGATAGTCTAGTGGCGATTTTAACGGCATAGCCGCTACGCAATGCTAGCCGAATGCTAAAGGAAAAAAAACCGAACTCTCACAATTGCAGGTGTCAGTTTCCTCACAACTTTTTCCTGCACCATTTAGCAAGCGATAATTATCAATTTAATACACGCATGACTTCGGAAAATCAGTAGTGCGCGCCGGGACACAGAATATTGTATTTGAATGAACCCGACACCATCTGCGTGGCAGTTTGTGTAGTTGGTCCCTACACTAGGCCAGCTTAAGCACAATCTAATTTTATACAGAACTGTAAAGCTGTTAAGTTATATCCTTTAATCTTTTAACAATTTGCTTTTACAGATCGTAAACAGTTTATTGTAAGTATATTTCATTATAACGTTTTCACAATATTGAATTGGATTTTATTATTTCCTTTGCTATCGATTCAATAACTTATTTTTTATTGTACAATAAAATTGCCTGTAAAATTGTGGAAGAATGCGGCAATATTTCTTATGTTTTACGATGAGTAGAAGACGTGGGGAATTCCTATAAGTAATTTGACGCCTTTTTGTTTATATTATGAAATATTATTATTGAAAATGTATTGAAAGTAATAGTTTAAGAATTGCGGCTTTGCCATGTCGATAAAAGTACAAATTATATAACTTGTTTATTTGACCCTTATCGAAATGAATTAGCTCAGCCCTTTAGAGGTAGATTATTGAAAATAAATCATAACTATGTTTGACTTTAACGGTTTGGCCGTGACGACATTACAGACATACAGATTAGCATTAATCATAATTAATATAGTACGGAATATGGATGTGTCATTAAGTACCCATAGTTTTCACTGTACTAGTTGCTAGGTGTGCCTCGGCGGACTGCCTCGTTGGTCTCGCGGCATAAATGTGCGCGAGGGATTGGGAGGTCTCGGGTTCGATTAACGCGTCGGGCAGAGTGTTATTGGGTTTTACCGTTAGGAAATTCTCAGTAGCAGCACGGAGTCTGGTAATGTGCCCGGTACAGCAGTAGGCTCGCCCCCTATTACGTGGAACCTAAACATTCATGGCGAAATGTGGGTGTAATATTACACCTCTGCCTACCCCTTCGGAGATACAGGCGTGAGTCTATATAGTTGCTAGGTTTGAATAGATGGTCAGGTTCTAGACTCTTTATAGGTCAAGCAGTATTATAAGGTTCATGATTTTTTGACAAGATAGTTTTATATTTGGTGGAGAGCATACGAGGAGGCCCATGTGGACATCGATAGTGGATGAAGTACTACGGTGAAGTAATAAGTAGTGTTATAAATTATATCAACTGTTTAAGCAAAAAGATAAGTGAAATTCCTCATCATAAACACACCCTTTCATTTCCAAACCTACTAAAATGAACAGTTTAAACTTCACCCAGCCACAAATTCTCTTCATGAATATTCTATCTACAAAACCGGCAACTAAAAATTGATTTTTGTATATCAAATGTCGCCGCACGTCGATTGCACTATGGACAGCTAGCACGACACTAAATAAAGAAAAACGGATGGTTCAGCGAAACGGGAAAGGTTTTTTGGACGCAATTGGAAGGAATATCGAATGCTTGTTAGTTTTAGTTAGTTCGCATGCGACACAACCTGAGCTCGTTTTTTTCAGCTGATATTCTATTAGATAGAGCATTCTGTGAAAGAGTAACAAACATGCTAAATACTTTAAACAGTTTATGTGTATTTATAAAATTCTTGGGTGACTCAGGATCGGTCTATGTGGAGAGCTTTGGGGAAGGCCTATGTCCAGCAGTGGACGTCTTTCGGCTGATATGATGAATTGATGATGATGATAAAATTCTTGCGTTACGACAGACTACACACAGCCAAACCAGGGTGTAAGGAGATGAAATTCGGACATGTACATTCCTTGGAGACCGTAGGGGTGCACTAAGATGGGATTCCACGAAATTTTATTCGGGAAGAAATAGTTAAATTAAAATAAAATATGTGGGCGGACCTATGGACATCCTTAAATCTATTACTATAATAAAACTGTAGAGGTGAAAAAGTCTGTACATTAAAGATATTTTGACGAAAATTAGCTAAAAAATCTAGGAAAATGCTAAAAAGCAATACTTGATCATTTTTATAATTTATGTCTGTCTGTCTGTCCGACGTCTTTCCCTATATTGCTAAAGATCTCTAAAATGGCGAAATTGATTTCAATAAAACTTTCACTCATGTAAAAAGAATACTCAGACCTATAAAATAGTATATGTTACATCACAATCGATTGAGTGGCTTTCGGTGTACAGCTTGACCTCTCCTTTGTACGTAGTCCCAAACAAAACAGGGATCATCCAAAACTGGTTAGTTATGTGATGCCATCTATGATCATTATAAGTTTGTTAGTAAAAGTATAGTTAGGTAGTCTAAAAAGGTACCTTCGAAGTGTTTTATGGCTATTTACCCGACTTTAAAAAAGGAGGTGATTCATAATTTCGTCAGTATATTTTTACGTATTTTCGATAAATAAATTACTGGAACCTAGGATATTTATAGTTATCCTTCCGACCGATAGATGTCACTATTTTCAAATAATTTTCTAGCATAATAAATGTTTCTTGCAAAAAAGACAATAATTATGCTTCGGGTACCTGTTATTAAAAAAATAATAGAGTATAATATTCGTCACTTTCATAAACAAAAAGTCTCTGTGTCAAAATTTATTACAATGTCCACTTAATTTAAATGTTTAATCTCATTTATTTCAAATTATTATGTTTATATAATAGTTATATAATAATTTCATTTTATTTTAAATGATAAAAAGAATGACTATAGACCCTTTTTCAATAAATTGCCGATTAGTCCATATTATTTTTTATCTCGGTCGGTTTGTATATGTAAACATAGATGGCGTTGAACAAATGATTTTTCGTCGGATTGGTTGTTTTCTGTGTCGTTTCTTTGAAATAATGAATGTGATTGTGTAATGTGTAATATCGTTGCTTTTTTTCGTTCGATCGTGATCTGTACTTATACAGGTGTCTCATTATCCCCAAATTCCCACACCTCATCCGAATCCGTGGGTGGGGAGACTGAGGCACGGTAATATAATGTAACAGTATTGTAACTCGGCCGTCTTCGTGAGTTATATACCTACCAGACGCACCGCATGCGAGCTGCGGCACGATAGCGGCTGCGGGTACTGTAGGTACAGTCCGCCCAGTCTAATGGGTACTCTGCTCGCGGCGCGTAGGTATAACTCGAGTTTCGTGCGTTTGTATGGAGTTACAATACTGTTAGATATTATTACCGTGACTGAGGCCTGAATTCAGATACCTCTTGAGTAATAAGCATGAAATATACCTGCAACATTCCATACCCGGCCTCAAGGGTACGGGTATGGCCATGCACCCAGTACAGAAACCCAGTATTAAAGTACCAATGGGTATTTTCAGGGCAGGTCTTTGACGGCTTTCTTTTGGAGGCTCTTACAGACGTTTTCATCAGTTTGATGACTTTTGGCTCACCGACTCACCCAGGCCTAATTTATTAAATATATATTTTTTATATTAAAAGAAGACCTGCTTATTCCAGTTACCTATTAGGTTTTCAGTCTATACTTTATTACTTTAAACGAGCAATACATACCTATATATTTAGATAGAGTTTGGCATGGTAAGTTTAAAGTCTACATAGTTAGATTTCCCGGGAAAACGCCACAAAAAAAAGAATCGTCGAGCGAATCTCGGTCGCTTCAGGTACGTATTATTTATTATTGTAGAAATACCAGAAATTGTAAATCAGTAGAGTTGCCACCGCGCTCCCCCCCGTGGGATCTCCACCTTGTCGTGGTGCGGGGGCTTAGTAACCGTGGATTGGTCACCCGCGGTGAAGCTTGAAGAGGGATCCAGGAGGGGACGCTCCGCGTGGGCTTGACGAAGGCCTGCGCAGGATGCGTCCAAAGGGGCGGGTGCGAGGGACAGTTCTTCTGTCCCTCGCAGTCGGGTGCGGTCGCGGGAGGAGAGGCGTGTCGGTGTTGCGTTGCCGCGCGCCCTATCTCCCGCGACCAAATGGGGGCGCACCATTGTTGCGTCGCGGTGGGGGCGCAGAGGAAGAGGAGATGCGGTGTTGCGTTGCCGTCCTCCCTATCCTCTGCGGCCGCTGAGAGTTTTGGCGGCGGTGCCCAACACCTTCATCCGCCGCCAAGGGGGTTTTGTTCGGGGCCCGCCTGACCATCTGGCGGGCCAATACCCGTCGGGGGGTAGCGAGGAATGCTTCAGCGATACCCGACCCTCCGACACACGGGTACGTGAGGAACACGGGTTGGTTTTTAGTCAGTAAGAGTCTGAGAGTCCCTTTCGCCCTTCCCCCAGGGCGGAGGGGCTCCATGAGGATTTTCCAACCCGACACCAAAAAAAAAAAAAAAAAGTCGCCACCGCGCTGCAATTATTATGGTTCCGTGTATAAGACTTTTGTTGTTATTATTTTTTAGCTAAGGCCACTCGGCGAGTTAATTGCCTACTATCAGGGCTCCTTCACTCGGCCGTACCTACAGCGATAAGTGCCTACACTTTGGCGCGGCTTCCACGCCGCGTCGTCACCGCTCGCGCGCAGGGCTAGCTAATAACGTGAATTTTAATAGTGAACAACAAAAATGTTCACATCACAAGTCTGGTGCGAAGTGTTGCTCATTTAACGGATGTGTGTCGGAAGCAACTTGAAATTTTGATTTTATTTATTTTACGAGAGCAACTTGAAAATTGTACTTTTTATTTGTTGAGATATCTCAACGATTATGGTGTCAAGTTAAAGGTCTAGTTCAAAAACCATTTTATCTGTTTGAGTCATGTAAATCGGTCTACGCGTTTAGGAAATAACTAAGAATTAGTATAGTGAAAATGTAAACCACCAGAATTTTTGTGGTTTTCGTTCTACGAGCTCAAATAGTGGGATAGGATACTTATAGTATAAATATTTATTATTAGGTACGTGGTCAAGTAGGTAGATAGACGATGAATAAATATTATAGTAGCAGCGGCAAGTCGACAACCCTAGCGCACCGCTCCGCGCCAGACAGCGACAGCGTTATGTGTTAGAAAAGAGCGGGAACAGTTAGGTCAATATCGCGTTAGGTACTGAATGCTCATGCGAGCTGAATTGCACTTTCTTGCTTAGTAGCAAGAGTCGCCATTTCTTTAAATTGGTTTGCGAAGTGGTGCTTCTGTTCGTAAGAACTATCTATTCTGTGCTACTATTGCGTTGACGCACGGGTTGTCACGTGTTTACACCGTGGCGCCGGCTTTGTCGGCGCGAGCGCTTTTTCGCCGTTTTATTTAAGTGATTGCGCTGAATACTACAGAATTTAAGCTTGCATATATTTTTTTTTCAAATACCTACTGACTATCTAAATGCCCTTTATAGCGAGAAAAATGTAACAAGTTTAATTTACTGTCGTTTAACACATTGTATAATATTAATAACGTTTATTACAAAACTGAATGTACATAAACAATTCGAGCGGGCGAGCAGTGTAGTACCTACATAAATGCGCGCGATCAGACGCGCGGCGAGCTTGCCGCGCTCGTGAGATTGTGTGCGTGAAAAGTGTGTGCGTACACGGCGCCCCGGCGACTCACGCATACATTGAAACCAGCGCGGCGGCGGCCGATTTGTATGAAGCTATCCTACTATTCTGTTTTTACTATGGCTAGCGGCTCGGGGCGCGGTGTCGAACGGAGACCGCGTACACCGTACAACTTATGATCAGGTATAGGTACGTACGGGCCGTACTGTTATGCGACTTCGTTCGGCGCGCAGTTCGTACAATACCTATCGGGTGCGGTCCGGGACTCCGGGTCGCTACCGTACATACCCGGTGTGCGTACTGCCAAGTTAATACTGGGTATTTATATCTATACCAGTATATTATTATACGCATTATACCTATTGAGTAACTCAACGGGGCTATCTTACTTTCGGCAGGGCTGGATATTTGTAGCCCTGTGTGTATTTTCTAAATAAATCGCAGGGACAGACTTGCAACAGCTGGAACAGTTAGATAATGTTGTGCATAAAGAATTTCTCTGATGATATGTATTATATAATATACATATGAAAGTTATAAATATTGTATACTTTTGGCATAAATGTCATGCTAATTAAATTCCAACATTTACGCGAACGAAGTCGCGGGCACAGCTAGTGACGAATATAATCACCCCTACGAGGTTTGCACTATACTAAAAATTATACTAAACGTTGTATACAATATGCAGATGCATATATCTGTGTTTATCTGGATGGTGAGCTTACAATGGTCCCAAAAACAATAAATATTTGTGACCCTATTTATATGTTTTAGGTTTTATTCGAATGATCTATAAAGGCACAGATATCTGAGACATATGCTTACCCTACGCATTAGCTGAGTACACTAGCCGCATACGAAGCCACAAACGCTACAGCCTGGAGACTGGTGTTCTCATGTATTTTATATAAGCTCTCCGCACACTGCCTGTGGTCGTTTCACGCCACTGTGTACCAACTACTCAGTTTACGTGGCCGCTGACCACCACACACCGATATTATAACATATTTATGTCAATACGTCACGGCTGTAACCAAGCTTTTAACACTTATGATTATTTTTTTGATTTCTTTTTTATAGTCTCACGCCTGAGTCACAGAAGGGGGAGGCATAGGTGTAATATTACACCCACATCTCGCCATGAATTTTAGGTCCCACGTAATAGGGGGCGAGCCTATTGCCGTTACCGGCCACATCACCAGACTCCGTGCCGCTACTGAGAATTCGGAAAAACCCAGTAACGCTTTTGCCCGACCCGGGAATCGAACCCAGGACCTCCGATCAGCAGTCGCATACGCTATCTACTGGACCACGGAGGCAGTCTTATGATTATAAGGTATATTTTATTTGCCAGGATTTTTTTACGTGCTGGGACACGAGTCATAGACAGCAGTGTGATTCTGTAAGACTTCATTGTAAACTTCGAATCTGAATCCGCTGTGAGTTTCTTGATTGGCATTCTAAAAACTCGGTTGATAATTCGAATCTACACTAGCGCTACTCTTGCGAGCGTGTTTGCCAGTTGAACTAAATTGACCTCGAGATTTTGAGAGAGAAAGTATGAGATGACGTAAAAAGTGGCATTCAGTAAGGTAATTCTCCCGTCAGTTCGACGCTCAGTTCGCACTCAAAATCAAGGTCATTTTGAACCTTATGCGAAGTGAGAGCGAATAGTGACGTGAAAACGAGTCGTTGTTTTAATTTTACAGAATCGACATGCAGGCCTTCCGCGAGGTGGACATTTGAATGCGAGTGGTTGAATATGGTTGATTGATCGAAAATCATCTGTGTGGAGAGCCTTGTGGTAGACCTATGTCCAGCAGTGGACGTCTCTAGGCTGACATGACGATGATGAAGGTATTTAATTAACTGCGAGCTCGCCACTTCTTACCGCAGGACAAAAGCTACTCCACTCCCATATATTTCTGGTGTCAGCCTTTACAGAGCAGTTCTCATTAAGGAACGAAGCTTGTCCTGCCATCTCTGTCTAAGACTACCATGATGTTATATTCTACTGCTATTTTTTTGGTTGGATGCTATTGTACCAGTAGTAGGTGTACTAAAGAATGTTAGTTAGGTCCATAAAAAAATCAGAATTCAGAAGAAATTGTATTGTTTCAATTCCATATTCAGTTTGTAACAAAGGATTGGATCACCGAGCTCCTACTATATTGAACAACGGTGCAGCTGATCTTTGTGGACAAGAAGCTATTCTCGTAAGGGTACAAGAGTGTCCAAATACGAGTGAAATATACGCTGGTTATGAGTAATAGGTACGTACTCGATATATAGTGGCATTGATACTCGAAGGGGCTGTAATTGGGTTAAAGAAATAGATTCAAATAGATTCTTAATTTTACATGTGGTGACGGATTAAGAAAAAAAATAACAGCACTCCATTGCGTTTCGTGGGTTTCGTAAGAGGCGACTAAGGTAAAAACACGAAGCAATTAGTATATTTGCTACGAGACGGAAAACTAGACATCAACCCTCTACCGACCTCCGTCTGAACGGTGCGGTATAGCAGGCCAAACCCTCCTACTGAGTCAGGATGCTGACTCAAATTAGGAGAGGACTATGTCCAGCTGTGACTGTGAAAGGTAGTAGTACTAGTAGTAGTAGTACATTATTAATACTTCGAAACCAAATATATTTTTGTGTTATTAAAAAATAATAGACTCCACTATTAATACACTTTAAACAAACACAACATAAAAGTAAATGTCAAGCTGTTCACCTTAAATAATACTTTAAAGCGTATTTCATATATTTATAATATACTTATAAATAAACAAGTCATATCTATAATTGCTTCTGTGAAATAAAAGTTAAGAAAATTGATGTGAATTCTAGCTAGATTGCGAATACATTCTTATCAGGTCCGGTTGCAACAAAAGCTCAAATGCTTTGTCACAACTTCAATATCACGTCCTTTTTATTTTCTCATTCTTAAAATTTTAAATATTTCCGTAGTACTAGTACAAGTAGGCGTGCAAATTTAGATAAACATTGAGCTGATAATTGACGTCACAATGACAGTGGCGATGTGAAACATGCCACAAGGGATGCCCCCGTGACAATAGTAATTGGACAATCAGTTTATGCCTACGGGGCCAACAGTAGGCACTTATTATTAATCTCGAAATGCGTATATGATTCCATTATAGAATCGAAGCTCGTGTTTTCAATTACCACATCACGGTAATATAATCTAACAGTATTGTAACTCGGCCGTCTTCGTGAGTTATATACCTACCAGACGCGCCGCATGCGAGCTGCGGCACGATAGCGGCTGCGAGTACTGTAGGCACAGTCCGCCCAGTCTAATGGGTACTCTGCTCGAGGCGCGTAGTTATAACTCGAGTTTCGTGCGTTTGTATGGAGTTACAATACTGTTAGATATTATTACCGTGACCACATTATTGAAACGGAAAAACAAAAGTAGGCGATGACAAAATATATATATTTTACGTAAAATTTTCGGGGCAAACACAGGGTTATTTTGTATTCATGATAATACTTTTATGGAACTTAATCAGTGCGAATGTCATAATGAGAAATTCACAGGCTGTTTTCTGAATTCAAATGTAAAGGATAACCAGATGCTGATGCGAAGGCTTTGTCCGGTTTTTGGACGGAATTATTGAAAATGGTTTTTATTCATGATAAAAAGCTGTGGTTTTGCTTTGTACATGAACACATTTTGCGTCAAAGAGTAACAAATAACCATCCACTCATATTATATTATCTATAATATAAAAATGAATCGCTGAATGTGTTGCTAAGCGCAAATCTCGACACCAGCTCAACCGCTTTCGCTAATTCTTTTTTTATAATATTCCTTGAAGACCGAGGAAGGTTCTTACGGAGAGAGTAAAAAAGAATTAAAGAATCGACTATTAGGCGGTACGAAGTTTGCCGGGTCAGCTAGTAGTATAATAAAATTGTATAACGTACGATGAATATTATAAGTATTTTAAATTGTAATTTGTGAAAAATATTATTGGTCACACATTTACACAATTTATGTATAGTTTTAATTTCATATAACGTATAATGTGTGTATACTGTTTATTTTCCCTAATAAATAAAAAAATAAAATAAAATATTGTAGTCGAAAGATTTTTTTCAAGAACTATCCAAAAATATTATTCGTATACTTAAGGTTACCAGTGAGTATTTTTTTTTGCCAAAAGTTAGTAGTACCTAAAACAAGATGGTTTTTGGTTTTTGGCAACGGCTCAGAATGCACCAACTAATGGAAAATATGGTACGTAAACAGACAAAATATGAACGCGTTAGTTTCACTACCAGAAACAATGTAACCTACTTAAATAGCGTTGAAATATGTAGTAAAAATAAAGTTGGGAACACTTGGCTAAGAAATAAAAAATAAACAATCATACCCAATAATATTTTGGTAAATTCAACTCACGATCATTTTAACCCAATTGAGCGTTTTTATATTTGTTACTTTAAAATTAACTGATACTGGTCTAAAACATGGAATATCGTTATCCCTTTGGGTTGCGGAGGTCAGACGGCAGTCGCTCTGTGGAAAAATTAATATTGTGTCATATCTGGTTAGACCAGTAAGCGGACCTCGGACTCCAAGGCGTGTCAGTCTTGGATGCAACCGGGATAACGCTAGGAAGATGATGATAACTTTAAAATACATCTTCCCACACTAGGAATAAATTATTCAAAATTCACCCGGGCTCGAAACAACAATTTGTGGATCTCACTAAGTATTACCCCGTGTGGGCATCGAACACACAATAGTCGGCGCAGTATCAAGTGGCCAGACGAACGCTTAAACCACTACGCCAACTGTGCAGTCTATATACGATAAATTCTAATAATAAATTAATTATGTTTAGGAAATCCACTCACTTTTATTAGGTACATGATTCGATTCCATGACTACGTAATCCCAATCTAATCTTATACCTACGCTATGTCACGACCGATGAGTACCGCGGGTAGTTGCTAGTATATCCTAAATATATCAAACGGTACTCGGTGTCTATTTAAAAGAGAAACCCATCCGCAGTACTACTCAACAGGATCATAATTTATTTGCGTGTAATTACAGAGTATTTTGTCAAGTTAATGAGAATTACGCCAACCTGCCAACAATTTACGCTGAGTGTAAATGCGTAGCTGAATTTTCATGTCCTTAGCAGCCTTTTGCAGTACACTGCTGGTTTTCAGTCCCTTCTAATTTGCTTCAGGGTTAATGACTAAGAGAATTTTGTGTTCTATTTTTACCACGCTATCCAGACTGGTTGAGATAGTGTTTGGTGCCGAGTTTTCCGTCCCTTCGCAGTGAGGGTCTTCTATTTAAAGTATTATCATCTTTTTACTGGTACACTTACAACTACCATTTCTTTCCTACCTATAATTTGTAAAATTATTGTATTATGTAGCATATTTATAGTATCTGGAGTACAATAAAGAATTCTCTATCTATCTATCTATATTGCCAAATTTCAATAATTTTACCAGCCTAGTTTTAATTAGTTAAAAGGCATTACGTGTCACTTTTTTAGTTTCATAGAATAGAATTAGAAAAAGTAGATCATTATCATTAGTTTCAGGAAAGAACCTAATTTGCCTAAAGACATTAATTTTACAAATATAATTTTAATTAGATATTACAAACAAGGACGCTTTTGTTACTTTAATGCCTAATTAGATAGGTCTCATTAAATAGAAGTACTGGGCAATTTAGTTAATTTAATTACTAGCATTTTCCTTCGAATTTGCACGTGGATGCAAGAGAACATTATATAAAAGCATCTTATAAAAAAACGTATAATAGGTTTCCGTAACATAAAATTTTGGTATGCGTGACAGCTGTGAAAAGACCAGAAGGGCCAAACTAAGTGTCGACGTCGATAAGTGTCAAATTAGACGTATTTCGTTCAAAATTCAGTGTCGTTGTCAAATAAAATACGAGACCTTCTGAAACTCGAATTTCGTTCAAAATTTCTGACTACAATGTCACTTACCAGGCAACCTTTGGATGGAATATACATAAATAAATTTAATATACATATTATAGCCATACAAAATACATAGGAACATCGAACGAAATAGAATATAAAAATTTAGTTACATAGCCAAGTAATGATGTTTCAGTGCGTTTTTGAATATGCCAAGCGAGTTTGCTTGTCTAATTTGTGTTGGTAACGCATTCCACAAGCGTACTGCTTGCACAGTAAAGCATTTGTCATAGAAATTTGTGGAATGTGGAGGCATCTGCAGTCTCAGATTCTTAGACGACCTCAGAAACTTATAGACCACAGAATATAGGCTCCTTACTAAACCACTACTACTGATAATGCTACTCTACTTACTACTACTACTCCTCATGATAATGATCTATAGTGTTATGTTATAGGAGGCTCAGAAAAATTAAAAAGGTCGGAATATTTTTATCAACTTGTCACAAGTTGATAAAAATATTCCGACCTTCAGATTCATTTTGATAGCTGGCATTGCCTCGAGCTATTGTAGAAAATATTAAAATATAAGCTATTTTATCGTATTGAATGATAAAGCAATTCAGATTTAAAAAATGAAGACAATTATCATCTATCTTAATTTTATAAAATCATCACATTCATAATTTTCACAAAAATTCGCTTTCCTTTCAGCAATAACTCTTTCGGGCGGTAGGTTTAGAATTGGCTGGGTGATATATGGCGCGATCGTAAAAGGGCGTTGTTGCAGTCAGTTACCTGGTGAAAAAATTGACAGGGGCAGAATAGAACGGGTTGAAGTTTGAGGACGATAGATAAAGGCTCGGTTTATTATATTATGACTGCACTGTTGGCGTAGTGGTTTAAGCTGTCGCCTCGCCGCTTGACGCTGCGCCGAGTGTTGTGGGTTCGATCCACACACGAGACAACACTTTGTATAATTCATAACTTGTTGTTTCGAGTCTGGGTGTTCATTGTGTCCGTTAGTTGTATGTTTGTAAAGTCCCCTACGACACAGGATTTAGTACTAGTGGGGGAGATGACTTTTTAAAAAAATAAAAGAGAAAATAAATAAAAAATTATAATAAATACTTTGAAATTTTATGATCATACCGTGACCAAGGTTACTGAATATCAAGCTGCAACGACAGAACTAATACATATAATAAAATGATCTACAATATGCACATAACACTCTCTTACCCTAAACTAAACAGAACTTGTACTACGTACATACATACATACATATCGTCACGCCTTTTATCCCAAAAGGGGTAGGCAGAGGTGTATTTCTAAACCCACTTTTCGCCAGATATACTTTAGTCCCACGTAATAAGGGGCGAGCCTATTGCCGTACCGGGCACATTTCCAGACTCCGTGCTGCTACTGAGAATTTCGTGACAGAAAAACCCAATAACACTGCCCGACCCAGGAATCGAACCCGGGACCTCCCGATCCCACGCGCAAATTTATGCCGCGAGACCAACGAGGCAGTCGTATAGGATTTGATGTCAAGTTTTCCGTCTCTACGCAAAGATGGTATTTGCATCGTGTTATCCCTTAGTCGCCTCTTACGACACCCATGGGAAGATAGGGGGTGGTGACACTTGTATTCTATGCCGTCAACCACAGAGCAATACTATGTGTGTAGATATATATGTACTTTTATTTGTAAATACAAACATCTAATAACTTTAAACGAGCAATTCTTGTATAAATGACGTATGTATATAATCCGAATCTCGAGTTAGGATTATTTTTTAGATAATATGGTCTGCACGGTGGGATCCTGCCGTTTTGCCGAAAAGATTTTGACAAAATTTCATTACCCAAACAAATTTTAGCAACCTTTTTAATACCATTGCAATATTTCGAATGATTTTAGTACGCATATTTTTATTTGGTCTAATTTTTACTTGGCATAATATGGTCTTTAATCAAATGATTTATCACAGCAAACAATCTTCAGACAATAAACGTTTGGTGATATTAGTTTATTTATGGAAGTAGTTAGAGTAGGTTAATTATAAAAAAAAATGGTAAGGTTAGGTCAGGTTAGAACTGTGACCTCCTACGCACGAGCCGAGCGAGCGAAGCGAGCGGTGCCGCGGTAGCGGCCGGCGAGTGCCAGAAACGACTTGCATTAATATAAAAAAGAGATTGTTTTTAGTAGGTTACCCGGCACTGAACTATTTAGATTAGGATAATTATTGATTTTGCGTAAAAACTGTTATTCCAACTGAAATATTTGACTAAATAAAAAATGTTAAATGTACTAGTTGGTACAAATTAAACGTTTATTTCCCAAACATTAGGTTTGCGTTACAATTTTTTGTGAATAGATTTTTTGCTAAGTAATAATGTGGCAAATGAAATTAAGAGAAAAAATTTTTGGGAAGTGAACATTTGTCAAATTCCTTTCGGTCAAACAAGGAAGACCCCTGCCAGGTACTATCATAGAATCACCCAGACTAATAAACACATCTATATTCACGCACATAAATATTTGACTTGAGCGAGAATCGTAGGTGATTGATCTTTGGCGTGGCAGTCTGTTTCACTCCCGCTACGCCACTGGGTGGTCAATATAATTATTATCTAGCAACCTTCCTCAAGGAAAGTCAGCCAGCTATCAAATTGAAGCTAAATTCTATGAAATATTGTAAATGGGAGATATTTTCGAATACGTGCACGAAGCAGTATCGTGATAACGTGCACTGGTGATCGGCAGGCGGCCCGACCGGGGTGTCGACGGCATGATGTCTACGAGTGGTATGTTAGGCTTCAACTTGTCGGTCTCGTGACTGCAGTTGTCATTAGCAGACTGTGCTGTCGACGGTTTTGAATATAAGTGGCGATGCTGTTAAATCGATGTGTCGGCAGTTTTACTTGTGTTCACTCTCTGACTAACATACTGATCCGCATTTAATGAAATTAGTAATAAAGTAAGCTTCAAGACTAATGAATACTTGGTATCATATAACTAGGCATCCAAGTGCTGCCCGCGATCACAACAAGATTGTCAATTTACTTTGTGACGCGGGTGGCTCAATATCGGTCTATATGGAGCTCGTTAAGTGGACGTTTATTCGCAGATGTCAACATCTATAGGCTAAGATGATAATGATAACTATGCATATGCAGCTAACGGCAACGATAGCCGAGTGGATATACCAACAGACTGCCATGCAGAGGGTCTCGGGTTCGAATCCACGGCGCGCACCATTGACTTTTCGGAGCTATGTGCGTATTGAATTGTTAATTATCGCTTGTCTCATGCCTCGGAGAGCACGTTAAACCGTCGGTTCCGGGTACCATTAAGATCTTTGACAGTCGTTTTAGGGCGTCCGTACCTTCTAAATAAACTGACACTAGTCTAAACCATGGAATATCGCTTTCCCTTCGGGTTGCGGAGGTCAGACCAGACAGTTGCTCTGTGGAAAAGCTAATATTCAACCAAATCCGGTTAGACTAATAAGCGGACTCCAGATTGAAACTGGGATAACGCTAAGAGAAAGAAGATAATGATAACTATGCAGTACGCAGTATTGTTGTTGTAAATACAACAAAAGAAACAAAATTCATGTCACTGAATTTGTTTTGCAGCTTACGCTCTATTCCCCACTAAGCGGGTATACCGATTTCCTTAGGAGAGCGTCTCATAAATATATAGAGGAAAATCTATAAGTCATGTTATTCTATTATCATGGGAAAGTGATCAAATATCAAATAGAGATTTTTTATCTTGTGCAATGGTGGCGAGCTAACTTCGTTTGTTAGAATACTTTTGCGTTATTTGAACAACAAAGTTTATTTAGTTTTTAGGGTTCTTTTGCCAACGACTGGCAATGGAAACCAACCTTCCGTTATCTGTCTGTATGTGTTCGTTGTTGGTAGTAAAAAATAATAGTTATGACTTTTTCTCCAGTGTGTGTGGTGACGGATTAAATTGAAGTGTTACTACCCTTTTAATTTGTGGATGTCTTAGAGGTGACTTAGGATAATATACAAAGGAATTAGTATCTTTGTCAAGAGATAACTCGTCATCAAACCATGTACCAATCCAAAATTATTTGCTGCAGGACCACCATCGTATTTATACCGCCAAAGTTGACCTTATACATGGCCTTATTGACACATTTCCGTACTTATCCTTAAAACCATTTGCCATTTTTAATACACTCATAACATACAAACAGTATACCTACATAACATTTTCGGAAAATATGTAATGAATACTTTAATAACACCCATCTTTTTTGAAAAGTTAACGGGTATTTAATTCTTGATGTAACAGAGTGCATCACCAGTACACAAACATTTTATCAGTAAACATCGTTGTAAATACTTACAAAAATAACCCTTTAAAAACTGTACAGTAATAAATCGCGCCCAATAACGTTTTGCAGGCACCAAAAATATTTACTGCCAGCTTAAATTCAAATTAACCCCCGGCTCCAACAGTGCAAAAACACCGATCGGGGTAAAAAAACGTGGGTATTTTTACCCTCCACATAATCCTTCCTAATGTGGTATTCGCGTTTGTTCGTTCTATAATGTAATTAGAGTTTTTCTTTTCCGTATCTCGATGTAGGTAATATGTTTGGACGGATTTTGGAAGCGGTTCTTATTAAGATATAAGGAAACTCTATGGTGTATAAATTTTACATAAAACGCTCATAAACGCTTTGAACGGGCAACAAAGAAAGATTGAGTGAAAATGTTCCTATGCAAATATAACGAGGCTTTCAAATACCATCGTGTGTCTGGGGAAGTCTAATAAATGTTATTTATAAAGTCGATTTGTTTATCGAAAAAGTAATCTATTATTACTAAATCTGTCTAAAATAGCAAGTCATTCAGATAAGTGGGAAGTAAATTCACACATCATGCACATTCAATACGCCATAGTTGTGACGCATTGTGTCAGAAGACCAAACCACTTCTAAAAGACTTAAACAATAATAGGAGGCTATCAATCAGATTGTATAAAACACCATAAAATTGCAAAAACCGTTAGATTATAATGTAGCATACAAAAATTTATCGCCAACTTCACCCAAAACAAATTCGGAATTTATTCACCACTTTTACGCTTGGGCACCAGTTTTTGTGTAGCATTATTGTAGTAGGGTGCAGCCAGATAATCTAGACTACCAGGTGTGACCAGCACACACTAACATTCACTTTATAAACATTTAAGAAACCGGTCTAATAATAATGGTAAAAAGGGTAGTCGTATCTTATTAACATCGATATATACTTATTAATGTATTTATCTTTCCTAATTTATACTTGTTTATATAATTAAATCATATGTTGGTGTATTCTATTTATTACATATTACATAAAATCATTGCAGGCACCGATATATTAGGTTAAGGTTTTCTTTTTGTTTTTTTCTGTATTTTATGAATTAGATACTTCATGTATGATGATATCTGTATCGTCACTTGGGGTCACCAATTAAAATCAGGGTTGATTTGAGGTGTAGCTTCAAATCAACAATAAGCCTGAGTGGTGACTTCGTTTTCACAACATGCCTACTGTTACTTTTCAATGTGCTTACAAAACAATATGTAACCTGTGCCATATTATAAGGTAAAAAAAAATGTTTTATGTGCATGTAACTTGTGGAAATAAGTGCTTTTCTTCTTCTTCTTCTTTCTATATGTAACCATTTTGAAAATAAAGCTGGGTGAAGGAAATATGTCAATGGTTGCAAGATAAAATTAATGTAGTTAATGTATAATCAATTCGAATAAAGAGTTTATTGAATAGAAAAGAACATGTTTACTGCGTTCATACAGACGGACAAGACGGAATGGAGACTTACTATCAGTACTTGAGATGCTGAGATATTAATATCAAAACAGCTGTTCCGAATTTGATGAATTAAATAGACGAGACAGGAAAATAGACGAGACCTTGGATCGGTGAGATTTATTTTGCAAAAATATAACATAAAAGCATTGTAGAGAGGGTAAAATTAACTAAGAGGAAATTGTTTGTTTTTCCTAAGTATTCAATACTGGGGTTACATCTGGCTCTTTGATGCAAATACTGTTAACATTCACACGCGATACCGCAAACACAAGCTAGTCTGTGTAATGGTAACCCACACAGTTCAATTACAAAAGCTTAACAGGAAACATATTTACAATAATAAAATTCGCGACAAAAGATACCCTCTATAGAAACAGTAGGTAGTATTAGTACCTATACAATATAACAAAATTATGGAGAGGGCTAAAACCAGTACTACAGACTGCGAACTCTGGTCCATTGATAAAGGCCCCTACAAACTTATAAGACCGGAAGGTGAGTTTTGGCATGGGATTGACAATGAAGCTGTATTTTGATCGAAGGGGCTATTAACTAAATAATGATTCAAATTACAACATTGGCTTTTCTTATAAAAATGTTTTACAAGCTTCTTCTTCTTTTGCCTGCCCTGTTCCCATATTACTTGGGGTCGGCGCAGAATGTCTTTCTCTTCCATTCTCTCCTATCAGCCGTTATCTGTTTATTCACTCCCTTTTCATTCATGTCAAGCTAATATAAATGAATAATTTAATGACATTTTGAATCATTCAAAAAGTTTATCCCTCAAACTGCAATGGGAGAAATAGATACGTATTTTCTACAAACAAATGGTATTTTACTGACTGCACGGTTGGCGTAGTGGTTTAAGCAGCCGCCTCACCGCTTGACACTGTGCCGAAGTGTTGTGGGTTCGATCCCCACACGAGACAACACTTTGTGTGAATCATAAATTGTTGTTTCGAGTCTGGGTGTTCATTGTGTCCGTTAGTTGTATGTTTGTAAAGTTCCCCGCGACACAGGATTTAGTCCTAATGCGGGAGTTGTCTTTTGTAACAGATTTTCGAAATTGGTTCAAATACTATTGACTATGTTTTGAAATTACAAACATATATCTAATAAACAAATACAGAACATCCCCTTTTGTTGAAATCGGCTAAAAAGACATATTACTGTAATAATGTTACATTCGCAGGAATGCTCGTTACAAATGAATACTAAAGTGTATTAACGCCTTAAAGATTATTAAAGGGTAAAATGGAAGATTTTACAACTACGAAGATCCGAAGAACGGCTAATTTATGGACTTATGCTTGTATTGCTTGTTTCACCGTAGTGTGTTGACCCACTACTGTATTCTAGACACCTTTCTATGTCAAGTTTTGCTATTGAATTATCTTCTATGAAAACACATCTGCATTTCCCAAAAGGTGACCATAGTGACCATTAATCGAGTGCCAATATAGTCCTAGTGGAAACAGTCTACACTTATGGTGAAGCCGTACTTCTTGTTATTCGCATAGGATATTGCATGTGCGGTTTCTAAGAAACTAGGTGGTGTATGAATTAATATTACATAAGAAAACAATACTTGCAAATGTTATATATTATTTAAATCATATACATTAATAGACCCCGTCCACGACTTAGTCTTCTTGGGACTTCGTTTTCCTCTTGGAATGGAATTTGGAATTGACAAAAATCTTCTCTTAGTGCTCCTCTACACTTTCCAAGGAAAATGCCATGTAGACCAGGGTCGATAATTTTTAAAAACAAATAAAATTACAGTAGGATGAAACCCATTAGAAAAGGAGGGGAATATGATAAAAATGAAAGGAAAAATAAATTACGGTCGATCCGAGTTCGGGAAGTGGGGGGGGGGAGGTTTTAAGGGTAAAAAGTGGTTTATCTTGATTTCCGGCAAAACTACAGGTCCTACGGAAAAAAGTTAAGTAGCAAAGTTGTAGGTAATAAAAAGATCTAAAATTTTTGTATTTACACTTTTTCACATAACCTCAAAATTTATGTGAAAAATCCAAAAAACCAAGTTTTTGGTTTTTTATTTTTATCTTTTACAAAAAAATTTTTTTTTTAACGAAATTTGGTGAAAACTTACCTTTTTATTTAAATTCGAAATTTTTTTTTTAATTATTATAAATAATTTTGAGCTATTCATTAAAATTTACACTTGAATTACTCGAAAAACGTTAGATTACATGTGACATTGATAACAAAAAAATTGCAAATAAAAATATACTACTATAATTAACAAACAAATAAGTTAATAAAATTAATATTTAATAAGACATCTACAATATTTGGAGAAAGTTGTCGAATCTTCTTTAAATTATATGCGTAGATGCCTATTTATAACTATTTAAAGATAAATCATATATACCTGAGTAGATATACCTGAGTGACCTACGAAAAATTGTAGCCCATCAAAAGGTATTTCGTGGAGAAGTGGGGAAGGGGCTAGGCAGGTCTGGGTCTTACTACATACATACCTACTATTATATACTATATATTTCGTAGCAGCTGTTACAACCGTTAGCCTAACCAGTATTCGAAATACAGTACAGTATACAACATCGTTTATAAAAATACACGTGCACGCTGAGTTTCTTGAAGATAATTGTGACAAGTTTACTTAAAAAAACAAAAAAAACTTTTCGAATCTGCATAGGAAGGTAAATACTATCTCTATTTTAATCTGTATCAATCAACTCAAACATAAAAATCGTAATATTTTCTTTAAAAAATAGTATGCTTAACGTAACATAACCTAAAGATTGAAATTAAATGATATTTTAGTACAAGATAAAAAAATAATAATCTCCTTAATTTTGCACAAACAAATTTAGTTAATCCCATGAAAAAAAAATATATTTCAAAGTACATAAAAAATATATTAAAAATCTATAAAATATATATCGTAAATGTATTTTGAATAACGAACTTTTGGCCGATTTCCATATATATTTAATACATTTATAATATATTTTTTATACATTTTGACATATATTTCTTCAATATTTTTTTTTCATGGAAGTTTATTCACGATAAAATAGTGAAGGCATTCTTAATTCGATTTTGTCTTTTCAGATTATCAGTATGGATGAATCTGTTTGTATCATCTGCAATAAGGCAGATGATAAGCAAGTGTATGCAATAAAAAAAGCAGCTTTGAATCGTTTAGTGGTATCCAGCAAGAAAAGAATCGACAATAAATACAAAAAATTTAGCCTAGCCTAGCCTCTTCCCCACTTCTCCACGAAATACCTTTTGGGCTACAATTTTTCGTAGGTCACTCAGGTATATCTACTCAGGTATATATGATCTATCTTTAAATAGTTATAAATAGGCATCTACGCATATAATTTAAAGAAGATTCGACAACTTTCTCCAAATATTGTAGATGTCTTATTAAATATTAATTTTATTAACTTATTTGTTTGTTAATAATTATAGTAGTATATTTTTATTTGCAATTTTTTTGTTATCAATGTCACATGTAATCTAACGTTTTTCAAGTAATTCAAGTGTAAATTTTAATAAATAGCTCAAAATTATTTATAATAATTAAAAAAAAATTTTCGAATTTAAGTTTTTTTTGATTTTTTGCATTTTCTGAGAAGATTTACTGTAGTAACATATATATTTTTTTTCACCATCGGAAAGTAGAGATTTCAACGAATAGAAACCATACCAACTTTTTGAAAAAAGCTGATATTTTGACGGGTGAATTTTCGATTGAAAATTAGGGTGTTTTTTTTATATTAATTCAAAAAAAGGTGAAAAAATTAATATTTTTAATCAAGTAAATTACAGCGTATTTGGGATATAAAAAGGTAAGTTTTCACCAAATTTCGTTAAAAAAAAAAAAATTTGTAAAAGATAAAAATAAAAAACCAAAAACTTGGTTTTTTGGATTTTTCACATAAATTTTGAGGTTATGTGAAAAAAGTGTAAATACAAAAGTTTTAGATCTTTTTATTACCTACAACTTTGCCATTTAACTTTTTTCCATAGGACCTGTAGTTTTGCCGGAAATCAAGATAAACCACTTTTTACCCTTAAAACCTCCCCCCCCACTTCCCGAACTCGGATCGACCGTAATTTATTTTTCCTTTCATTTTTATCATATTCCCCTCCTTTTCTAATGGATTTCATCCTACTATTATTTTTTTTTCACTTTTTATTATTTTTCAAGGCTTCTACCCTGGTCTAATGACCAATTATAGCTTCTTGCGACTAGTATTTTCGACTGTGCATTATTTGTGAATCATACAAAAGCGGATTACTTCTATATACGTATATTGAAGTTTTATATATATGGATAATGCCTGCAATATGCCTCTTATTATCCATTAGTTTATCTTTCAATTCGAGTGGTTGCTATAAGCTCGTTGCCGTTTGGCTAGAAATACAATTAAATTAATAAATAAGCCGTCGATTTTTGCTATTTGCGTGAGATAATACTTAGCAATAAACTTCTTCTTTATAACAAGCCTCTGCTTCCACCTACAACCACCGAAAGTGGCACCCAACGTGATGTATAAAATAAATGGTTTAGAAGTTGCCTTGCTGCTTATAGTAAGGTAGCCCACGATGCTAAATTGAGATTAACTCGAGCGTCATAGATGGCTTGCAAAGCTTAGATGATAAAAAGATTAAAATGTATATTATGTATAAATTTTCACTGGTGTGGGGAGAAGCTATAGACTTTCAAAATCTTTAAAAAGAGAGGTTGCCCTAATCCCTGCAGATAATCGTCAGATTATGAGAAAGCACGTCTAGGACGTTATGATAAAGCATATATATCTTGATACTTGACCGTTTCCGCAACTCCACGTCTTGGCGTGTATTTTACGTGTGGGTGGGAATGGTCTTGTCACTTGAGTCACCCCATATATATCTTAATCTGACGCGCTTGAGTATTTCAAAACGACGAATTCACTCATTCACATTTGCAACTTTCTAATAATGGCTACGGGTTTGTGTGACACCTAAATCGTCAGATTATTCAATGAGAGCCTTTAGGTTTAGTTTTAGGTTCACTTAACATCCCCTTAGAAAATCTGACACGCTCGATTAATTTTCTTTTTTGCATATTGAAATCTTACCTCCACTATACAAACGATCAGATTAACATTCCTACTTTATTTAAAGTACGTAGGGCATAGATGCTATCAAAATCTGACGCGCTCGAGTAAATCCCGAAATCCCTTCATGAGCTCCTCTACTATTAGCGTTGCTCCAGGTGTTGTGGGTTCGATCTCCACACGAGGAACATTTTTGAATGATCTACATATTGTTGTTTCGTATTTAGGTGTACTTACTTTGTGTTCCTTTATTCAATGATTGTAACGCCTTTGTAAAGTCTGTAGAACAATAAAACTATAAATATTACGAAGTATTATGACAGTAGGCGTTGGCAAAAATTTTTATCCGTAGATTACTCATTAATACCATTTCCCTTAAGGTTTTTGCCGTATCTTAGAATCAATTTACCATCTCATTGTAAAACACGATTTTCAATCATGTATATGTACTTCCAGATAGAATATACAATTAAAAACAAACATTTAAAACTCTTTATATTAATTAATTTATTATGTACTTTTTTATGGTTCCATCACTTATCGATGATTTTGCTAATTACGTAGGTACTTCGAACAATACTTCAAGCTATCCTTAAATATTACTTTGAAAGACGTCATTTTATTTTCCATTGAACGACAAATATTAAAACCTTTCAACGACATAAGACTAGCGCTTAAAACGTTCAGTTTTTCCTCCAGCTTTCTGTCTGAGTATGCCACTGCGGTTCTAATATATCCGAAAGAATTTCTCTCTGCGTTTCTGAAACGCCGAGGTCTGGGGGATTAATATGCAAGATATTGGCAAGGGAACACATATTTGTGGTAGAATAATATTAAGGAAAGCTGGAGTTGCTACAGAATGTCGTCTTTTCTCTTAAACATATTGAAATGTAAAACCGGAATATTCGTGAGTAAAGCTTGTCTATCACATTTTCATATCATTTTACTTCTACAATTTTATTGCTAAAGGGATTGATAGAATATTCTCACATTTTAAAACACATTATTTTATATTTTTAATTCAAAGGCATAGCCATAATAATTTATTCACTCAGTTATATGTGATACTTAAGAACATTCCTAATGATTTCTAATATGTAGAGCTTGTGTTATACCTAATCTTAACATGACTTTGAAATCTCAGATAAAACTTATTACTTAGAATATTATTAAATCTATTGAACAATTCGTTAATTTGATAAAGAAAACTTTCTGGGTAAATTAAAGCTCTTCAAGACTCTACTACTCTTAAAAGCAGTTTTGTTTAATGTTGGTTCTATCCAAAATATAAGGCAAAGTCTTAAGATTCTGTGCACATTATTAGGTGAAACCATGATTAACATTTTTGACATCATCAATAAAATTGAAATCAGCAGGCCATTTCTCATTTTTTATATGACATTGAAATTATATTTTGAATAGACTCAGAAGCCGTATTCTGCTAACCTAAAGTCATTATGGTATAATTTGCAATAAACAGTTCGTCGTTGACCAACGACAACCCAGCCTACTAGACACCTAATGTTTTAATTTCTACAAACAAACAATTCTGTCAAAGCGGTGAGGTATGCGAGGCGAAGGGGACTACAAAATTGTATTCTAATTGGCCTATTCAAATTTGCGGTACGTCATAATTCATAACTAGTGTTATGATTGGTCTTATGTAAGACGTATAAGTCTAACGTGTTGTCAGAAAGTGTTCGCCTCACGTCTGCCGTCTAGTAGGCTGGGTTGTCGATGTCGTTGACACATATTTTGACACTTGTTTCAATTTACGATCTCGTTACAACTCTTTGAGAAAAGCATATATATGGAGAGGACAAATAGTACCTATGGATACTTCACATTATAGAAATATATACGAAATCGACATAAAGCCACCAAACATAGTATTGTCTCGTTTTGTCTTAGGGTTATCCCAGTCAGAAAAAAAAGATAGCCATAGTTTACTGAATACATTCATCATAACGATATTTTATTAGAAATGTTAATCGTGCCAGTGTCGCCATATTATTCGACAAGTTTTGTGGTACATCTGCTATCAAATCGTTGTGTATCGAACATAATAATTTTGTTTTTGTGCATGAATATGACTAAAAGTCAGATACATCAGTGCTTCAGGCTTTGCTAGGGATCATAAAATCATGCCTAAGTGTTAAATTGAACTGTGCAGTGCAAGATCAAGCTATAATAAACACGAATGTACTCTTCACAAGTAAGTAACAAGTTATGACTTATATTGTTGAATTGGATTAGTATTTGTACAAAATATTGTTACAAGAGGTTCTTTTTATAGTTAATTTAACAAATTTTAGCTGCGTTATGGCCTAAATGTTGTTATATTCGTAGTTTAGAAATTTCCTTATTTACGTATTAAAGGTTAGTAGTGATGTTACTGCTAATGTCGATATGGGTTGTCGATGTATCCGTAATGTATAGATACTTCCACAAACTATAATATTGTTAAAAATATCTCGTGTCTGTAAACGGCAATAAATTAAACATTCCACCAATTTTGTCTGTGCCTAGTAAAGGAAAAGCGATATTTGACCAACTTACTTTACTTAGCCCTGATTACATAAAACCCAAAAGCGCTGCATCCTGCCCTATGTTGAGGAAAATGAGGAGTTAAAATAATTATATTATGTTCTTTGCCAACAGATAACATGAACAGCAACTGTATGCGAGAATTCCTAGCAATGAAACGTTGAAAAAAATAATTTTATTTAGAAACAAGAGGACGCCCGAAGCTACACCCACACATTTTTTTATTTGACTGTTTCTGTCCGACCCCGTGGGAATTTCAAGAAACTCCTTCTTAGTGTACTCTTGCGATCCCCAAATAACATACATGCCAAATTTCAGCTGCACCTTATACTTTTGGCTGTAGCTTATCTGTCAGGCAGTCAGTAACGCAAGGATTTTTATATACAGATGAAAACAAATAAATAAAATTTATTAATCAATTTTGACTTTTCTTACACCCTCATGGTATTTCAGTGTGGCTGTGTTTCATTACGGTATGTATGGTGCCATTCATGTCCGGTACTTTCACAGCGACACAGTTTCGATATTGGCTACCAGAGAATATTTTGTTACATGTCTGATATAATGGACGTTTTTCGCTTTACCATGTTTGCCCGCATTTGCCTTATGGAATAAACTAATCTGGCAATTTATTCGTTACATCATTTCGTAGGTATGCATGCTAATTTCGTAGGTACGCCCAATCCATGTTTGTTACAGAAGAATACAATTTTTGTGACGTAAGTATGACACTGACATTATATCGAAACTGTAGTTTGTTAGGAAAATTGGGCCCAAAGCTTTCTTCAGAGATTCCGCAAGTCCCACCAGACGGCGCTAAATCTGCCACAAGCTGTGATGTATTTTTAAATCTAGTTTATTTGATGCCAAAAATGTATGTACCTACAGACTATTTATATCATAAAACATTATACAACTACTAGGATTATTTTGGAACGAATATTTTATATTTCCAATAGCACACCTGAAGAATTACTAGAAAATAAAAAATATAATTTCCTAAATTAGCTGTATGGTCCATATAATTGTATTAAAATAAAATAATATTATTAATAAATGTAAATAACTACATATTCATGCGAAAATGTGTCGCAAAATATTTACTGGTCGCTCGATAGGTGGCGTAGGGATCGAGTTAGATCGCGCTATGGTTTCGTTACCGGCGCCACTATATAAGCTCCCTGTGGTAATGGCTCGTCACAGATTTACTGACTCACCAGTTAAATCATATATCATAACAATTCAAATTTTTGGATAGCTGCCTCACACGCGTTATTTGTTGTATGTGAGCTAGCTAGGGCATACTGAATTACATACATACATAGTCTCACGCCTATATCCCCGAAGAGGTAGGCAGAGGAATATTGCTACACCCACTTTTCGCCAGATTTATTTTAGGCCTCCTTCACATTGTTCATGAGCATGCCTCGAGCGTACGCTCGGCGTCCGTTCGGCGTGCGCCCGGCGTTCACTTTTTACTACAGAGTGACCGCCGAGCGCACGCAGGGCGTACGCTCGAGGCACGCTGTCGCCTAATGTGGGGTCGGCCTTAGTCCCACGTAATAGGGGGCGAGCCTATTGCCGTACCGGGCACATTACCAGACTCCGTGCTGCTACTGAGAATTTCCTAACGGAAAACCCAATAACACTTTGCCCGACCCGGGAATCGAACCCGGGACCTCCGATCAGCAGTCGCGTACGCTATCCGCTGGACCGCGGAGAATACTTAATTAGTGATATTATATCCCAGTTATGGGAATAGCATTTACAGTAGTACTACTAGTATAGTATTACTATGTGGTAGTACCTACTATTTGTATGTGAGTACTTGCTGTTACTTAAGGCAATGATATATCGTCGCGGTCGCTGGAAATATTCAAACTATGATATTGATTGTGACTAGAATATTTATATGAAACGACTCAGCGAATACGATTATTTGATTTAATCGTTTGATTTTTGTAACCGACTTCAACAAATGAAATTTTAATAATTACATACTTTATGGAAACAGTAATTTAATCATAAATTTCAAAAAAGGAACTCCGTAACTTAAACAAAAAAAACATGTTGTGTTTTATTTTCCATCGGAATAATATAATACTTTTCGTTTGGTCCCATTCATTTGAGTGCTCAATTTAGAAGTTTTCTTTTCTTAATTATTCAGTAGTATTGCAGGTATTCAGAAGCCTTCAACCTGCAGTGGGACGTCCCGGAATCTTAAAAAAAATATTGGCAAAGTTTTGTGATATATCTTATAATAAGAGTTTAATCTGTCTATATGGTTTTGTCTCGTTATTATTCAGCCACGCTAGCTGAGTGCAGTGTTTGTAATTCAAACAGTGGAAGCTGCGGTTAGGACACAAGTAACTCGATCAAGGGACGACTATTCTAGATATACAGAGATGGTAATTTGTGCAAATAACAGACTGCTGCTTTTGTCCGACTCGCATATTATTGCTCTTTCTACTTTTTCTTGTCCATTTCATGGGAATTTCCCAGTGAACATTTATGTATGTGGTACATCTATGCCAAATATCAACTTCTTGCGCCTAGTAATTTCGACTGTTCGTTGTCTGACAGTCAATCGGTAATGTATATATAGGTATATGATGACAATATTGCAAGTTATGAAAAAAAACAATGAAAAATAGATAGAATTTAATTATGATCAACTGATGATCAACTCCATCTCAACTCTATATTCGCGTTTCTGAAAACATTTGACATTTGTCAAACCTTACTTAGCACTGATAAATTGAGAAATATTTAGTTATACAACTTAAGCCTTTTAACCCGTGATCACGAGTAATATGACGGCCAGTATGTTAAACTGTCCACACTACGGTTGCCAAGCAGCGGGTACGTCATACTGACATGTACACAACAAGAAGGTCGTCAAACAGAATTTATAGAAAAAGGTACATATTAACTACGATTAAAATTCCAGTCATTTCAGTTCAGGGCTGGACAATTAATCGAAATTTTGCCTTTAGGGCAACAATTGTAGAAAATTCTTTTTAATTTTATTTTAAATTAATTTATGTCATATAAAAATGTTGTTTCTGTGTGGAAAAAGCATTTTATTAATCGATGGGAAAAGTGATATTAGAGGAATAATGAAAATACATTTAGTGACAATTAGTTCATTTTCATCTCTACTATCTCTATGAGAAAAAGCAGGATAGGCACTGCAATAGTACTGCACTACATAAAAATGTAAAACCTATATAACATAATTGTATTCATATATTTCACTTTCAACAGCTATAAACAAAAGAAAACACAACAAACATAATTATCACAATAAAATAATTTGTAAAGTAGAGAAATAAATTTTCTTAGGTAACTGCGCAGATTTACAACAATTGCTTCTATTATTATAGTCTGGCCTGTAACATATTTATCTCATAACTTTACGTCTGTGTTTCTCCAAAGGATAAGCAAAGGTGTATAATATATTATTTTCAAAAAGTATGAACATTATAAATGAATAAATATGCCTTTATGGGTGAAATTATAACGAAACCATACCTACCAAAATATTCAGCTGCTTTATCGTTTAGCATTGCGTCTGGTCTGATTTGATCATTTGTTGATACGATCTGGTGATCAGTGTCGGAAAGTGTTGGAGTAAATGAACCTCCGCCAGCGTCTTTTTATTTTTCGGTTTCTCATCTTTAGTGTAATTGGAAGATCCCTTCTTCACCTTTTCCATTATAAATATAAATAAGAGATTTCCGTGTTAAATCAATCCAAATAATTTCGCTGTGGCCTCCAGGGAGGTATAATTCTATATAGCTCCATGGTGGCCGCCATACCGCAAATATACCTGGCCGCAAATATATTGTATACAAAAAAAAACAAACTGACACTTAGACTATATATTATTAGAAATAGACGGAGGGATCCGATCCCAAGACCATCACAAAAAGGTCTGACATAGGTGGCCGTGTGGCCACACCTTACCCTTCAGAATTTAATAGAACTTCATTTGAAACTTTGAGACTTCGTTCATAGACATTTTGATTTATTGGTATAAAGATTGTGACGCATAAACATACTGACGTTATAACTTTATCGATACTTTTACTTTACAGACTGGCTTCAGACCTCGGATTCGGCGATATGGGTGACAGTTATTGCTAAAGAAGGTAGACTTTGCGCTATTGTGATGTATAAGCTATACAGCAATATTTCCTTAAAAATACTTTTTCACGATAGAGTATCCTCAAAAAATGTTTCGTTTATTAAAGTTTATTTGCAAAACCATCAGCCGTATTTGCACAGACACAATCAAGTGGTCCAGATAATCCATCAGCAAGTAGCCTTTAAATATAATCTCATTGGTTCAGAGGTACCGTACTACAGATACATATGTGCCTCACCAAGTTCTCGAAAAAATGGTCTTGCATTGTTGTCCTGGGATAGGTCTATCATAAATTCATTACAGACAGGTTTATTGCAGCTATAAGCGTGATATTGTAGTAGTAGTATCGACCGAGCAGAGTAACTCGCATTGATAGTCGTTATGACCATATCGCATGACGGCAATCTCGTGAGAGCAGAAAAAGAGAAGGAGATCAAATATTTGAGCCCAGCTCATGAGATTGTCGATATGTGGGATGTGAACTCGGCGATCATTGTGCCGGTAGCTGTGTCAATAAATGGACTAATCGCCAAAGTCTCACCTAAGTCTCTACAAACATCTAGCTATCAAGATGCTCGTACTAGGCAGCTGGATCGAGTTCATGATTCAGAAGGCACTTCAAAACAGTGACTTGAAAGACAAAACTAATATTTTCAACAACAACACTTTTCGAGTTCGGTGCCAGTTAGAAGTACGCACACAATTTTATTTTGTTTCTTGCTCACCATGCGGGTTATTGGTTTAATTCTTTTAAATTATTTTGATTTCTTACTTATTTTAGACCAAGGCTTCAGTTCAGTTCTATAAGGGCGTAATTAATTTGACCTGTATAGATATAGGGTAGACCGAGGCGAATCGGATCACTTTTTATTTGAAGGCATAAAAATCATACTAAAGTGTAATATATGTAACTTTAATTGCCAAAATGGTAATCAGTAATTATTTGGCTACGCAATAAACATTTCGAAACTCAAATTACTCATCAATTGTGCAAAATATTAATCAAAAGGTAGAAAGAGAGAAATATCCGAATCGCCCCAATTAGCGGGGCGAATAGGATCATACATAAAATTAAGATTTTTTCAGCAGTATAGGCTTTTGTATCAAAAGCAATATTAAAATAATTAATAATCAGAACAATATTATTTACTAAAACATAAATCACATCGATACGGGCCTTCTTTCCCACCCAGATCAGCAGTTTTTTCATGGCACCATTCTTCACATGATGGTGGATGAATGATTTTTTTTATGACTAAATACAAAGCCAATCTTTGTGCTTCGGACGTGAACCATTGATTTTTATTCAAGGTGTTCTTTTATTATTATTCTTCTTCATATTTTCTTTGGTATTCAGTCAGTTTCTCTTATTTTCACGGCTTTTTCAGCAGTTTTTAGTTTCTTCTTAGCATCTCTTTCGTAAAGATTAATCCACTGGGGTGGAGTCAAATGCTCTATTGGGTTTGTTGTCTACCACGTATTTTAATGACATCACTGGAGAGAGAAACTATTCTTTGTAAATTCGTGTTCTCAATCTCAGCAGCCAGACCTTGGATTAATTCTTGGGCCAGTACTTTGTTTGGGGCTATAATTTTTATTTGTGGACCATTTTTCTGCTTTTTATCTTTATTATTTTTCTTTTATATGTGTGAACCATCTATAATTGAATAAAAATACTTAACTATTGTCTTATGTAAAATAAATCATTTTAAATAAGTGATCCAATTTGCCCCCGATGACGCGATCCGAATCGCCCCATATTGAAGACTTTTGAAATTAATATTTCACATATTAACCTATAATACTGTGCTTAAAAACTAATATGTTTTCTAAAATAGACCTATTCCTAAGCCGCTTAAGCTACAAAATTCAAAGATTTGACACAAGTTCTTAGATTTGCACCAAATAATAGCAAGCATGTATTTTAGATGAGCGCGAAAATTTTAACGCACACAAAAAGCGACTCACTGGCGAGCGGCGCTGACGCTGATGTCCTAGTCATATCGAAACGAAACCGATGGCAGGAGGTGCAGGGTAGAAGTGGCTCGTGAGCCGCTAACAGCTTGCGATTCCTGATTACGCTATATTAAAATTATTCACAAATTTCTTATTCTGATCCGATTCACCCCCTGATCCGATTCGCCTCGGTCTACCCTATATATGTATATATGAAGTAGATATATATATATATATATATACACACACACACATATATATATATATATATATATATATATATATATATATATATATATATATATATATATATATATATATATATATATATATATATATGAAGTGACAAAAAAGCAATGACTCTGAGTTTGTTTCGGCTTTTCTTCTCAAGAAGTCATTTAGCTAGGAAAAGCCGGCATCATCTAGAATAGGGTTTTGACATGTATAAGTGTTGTAAACAACCAAAATGCAGAAATAAATATGTCTTTATGATTTTCTTAAGACGAGTTTTTTTTCTAACTAAGCCAATGACACTGTCAGTGACTTTTTCTTTTTTACCCTAAATAAATATGATTAATTATGTGTGAAATTATTTATTTAAAAACTAGAGGATGCCCGCGGTTACACCCGCGGTATTTAAGGCTACTGCTCTGCCATGTCACCCATAGCATGCTTTTATATAGCCTATAGCCTTCCTCGATATATGTGCTATCTAACACTGAAAGAATTTTTCAAATCGGACCAGCAGTTCCTGAGATTAGCGCGTTCAACCAACCAAACAAACGAACAAACCAAAAATAAATAATAAATAAATAAAACAATAAATGTCAATTGCTTTATTCACGTTAAAAAGGTAATCTTAATATATAAAATCCTTGCGTTACTGACTGACTGACAGACACGCTACAGCCGAAACTTTTGGGCGCAGGAAGCTGAAATTTGGTTTGTATGTTCCTTGGGGACCGTAGGTAAGAAGGGATTTCCCGAAATTCCCACGGGATCGGCCAAAACGGGTAAATAAAAAAAAATGCAGGCGTAGCTGCTTGCGTCCTCTAGTTTAAAATAAATCGAATCGTAATTTATTTATTCATCTTTAAGTTTGGATTTATTCACATATTTTACTTTACCTGAGGATTTATCAACATTCAATTGATATTTATTCTGAGTAAACTATATCTAAGGATTAATTGCAAACAGTATCGATATTTTATCGAAATTCATTTTGAGAAAGCCCATCACTAATCTTGTTAAAAAATTTGTGACACTGACAACCTACGAAGATTTGAATCGAAACGTCATTTGTATATTTCTCTTTCTCTTACATGAGAAAAAAATCATAAGTCAAAGTGAACTATATATATTGGGTAAGGTTGCTATTTTTATGCGGTCTCTATTAGTTCCTTACTTTATGCTTTGACATAACATACACGTTCCGTTTTCACTATTCCAAATTATTGAACAAATTCAAGAAACTGTTTATTAAAAATTAAATAATCGTTGAAATAATTTTAAATACAACTTTATTTCGTCTTTTTATTTGTTGCCGCATAAAAATAATTAACTGATAAGTGTGCTTCTTTGTAAAATGTTAATTAATACGAATCTATGGTTAGTACCGGTTTTTTCACTTGTATCGGAACGTACTAGTGTTGTTCGGTTTGAGTTATTCATGATTTGAAGAATACTCAGTTGAAAGCGCTTTGAAAAATTTCACTCTGACCTGTGAAACAGAAAGAACTTAAGTTGACTTCAACAAGTTGAGAAATTTTCAACTGATTAAGCTCAAATTCAGAAACTGGCTGTATTAAGAAAATTTTGTGAAGTTGGTGCCACGAGAAGATAGACTTTTTGTAAACACACATTCAGAGCTTTACAACCTATTTTCAAACAGTTGTGTTTTAGATTTTATGCTATAGTGTAAATGTTAATGAAAAGAATCATAGTTGATTTTGTGTATGAGTGGTCGAATTTTCCGCAAGAATTTTCATTAATTTGCCGATTATTTAGTAGTTATTTAACAAGTAACTAAATTTAAGTCAATAATAGAGTAGCGTGTATGTCAATGATAGGAGACAAACATAATAGTCTATTATGGTTTGAAATAAATAATTTGCTCCAAGCGATGTACTAGCTATCCTAAAATATGAAATAATTGACCACAAAATTGATATATTACAGACAACTCGCTAGTACATCGCATTAAATTTTTTTAATTATAGATTTTACATTGTGTATGAACGAAAACGTGAGAATGAACTTAAGCAAAATTCATTAAAAGTCACGGTTAAAATACATTCGGGGTAATTCGGGGTAACCTGCGTCAAAAGACACAATTTATATTTATTAGGTGTAAAGAATCTTCGGTGCGACTAATAGTTTACCCTCTGTAATTTGCACCCTCTTTGCCGAAATGCCGGCCACGGGATGAGCGTTGCGATCCTATAAACTTGCATTTAACTTGACACCTACCCCTTCTTGAAAACTAAGAAATTCAATTTTGTCCTCTGATAAATGCACGGTAAACCCAATAATGTAACATTTCAATGAACTAACGCCAAATGTTGACATTCCAGGCATCGGATGCGTTTCAGTACCACAAAACATTAAAAGATTCTGTTGACAGCGCATAGTATCGATAAAAACCAGATCCATTGACATATTAGTTTCCAATGACACGTACCTATGTACCGTTGTGCTCATTGGTTTTGTCATTATTTGGTTTTGACAGAACTGTCACCAAGTCACTTAGTAGAAATTCTTTGTTTACAAAATGTCTATGTTCTCGTGGCATGGACAATAGAAAGATTCATGATTATAAAATGAGAAGTAGTAAACAGTTTTCGTGGTCCATTGGATAGCGTATGCGTTTGCTGGTCCCAGGTTCGATTCCCGCGTCGGGCAAAAGTGTTATCGAGTTTTTCCGAATTCTCAGTAGCAGCTTGGAGCGCCCGGTACCGGTACTATGCCTGTCCCCGGCCTGTGGGTCCTAAAATTCATAAGATGAAATTTGTCTGTTTAGCTGTGTATCTCTTCGGGGATAAAGGTGTACGAATCAGTAAATAAATATTTTATTTTTGTTTCTGTCTTTTGTCTTATACATAGATTTTATTCCAGAAATTTTAAAGAAAAATCGACGAGATACAATCAACAACAAAATGCCTTAAAATATTTTTATTAAAAACATCTATTTTGTTTATTTCAATTTATACACAATTTGGTACACATTTTATACGTGTGCTCAAAAAAGGTGTGTATCTGCGTTATGTTTTCGGGGGAAACATTTTTACAACTGGAGAACACCGCAAGTCACGATTGACGTGCAGTTGTTGTCTCATTCAAATTTACATTTTGGAACGTCATTATTGAAAAAGTGAATGAGATGAATATAGGCTTTTTTCTAAGGTGTATATTGGTTTCAAAGCTACGTCAGCTATCTCGGCTCATAGACTAATATATTATAATTGGAAATCTCGGCTGCTCGCCGCCCTATTTTGAACGTCAATTGTAGGAGTTTGATACTCTAGTTGTTATGTTACCTCAATGTGTCACAACCAAACATAAATGATATATACACGTTAAGTACATAATATCTTGCAGGGGTAAGATCATGGCAGCGATAGTACCTGAGAGTCCTTCTTATTAATCTCGCAGTTATAAATGAAGTCTGCCAACCCGTGCTTGTCGAGCGAGGTGGACTATGAGATAAAATATTATTATTTTTAAAACCACATTCTCACCCACATCAAATTGAGAAGCAACCTTTTCTAGTGATATGAATAAAGGTAAGTACATGTATACGAGTACTAGTCGAGTTACCGCAAAAGAATGACGAAAAGAGATTGCAACCATGTAATTTTAAATGTAAACCATTGAAATGTTGGAATTAATGTAGTTTTTTAAGTCGTCGTCCATTTTGGTTTGGTTGCAGACGTGTCAAAAAGGGGAACGGGAGCGTTTTATGGAAATTTGTTTAGCAGAATAAAATTGTTAGTTGTATGTTTAAGTAGGACATTTATCTTTGTCAGTTTTACATAGGTATTAGGTATATAACGAATGTAGCAAAGTGGGTTGACAACTGAGGGTTAATGGGTTCGATTCCTATGCGGAAAAATGTACCAAAAATTCCTAATTATTACTGTATCCTGCTTGTAAGCTGTTCTCAAAATGGTATTTGTATCTTGTTGCTACTTAGAAGATATAGTTTACAGTCTTTTCAAAACAAGGGGTAAAATACGACTTTAATTGAAACAGTGAAGTGTGAAAACATGGATATTTTTTATCTGTAGGTAAAATAATGTCTAACCATCAGAGGCATATATAGTTGTCGGTGCTCTGCCATATTCAAGTGATTATTTTTATGTGATGATATCATATATAAAATCAGACAATTTTGTTCCAAAATTGCGTTGATTTGTATCTTATAATCAAACTCCAAAAAACTACCATGTTAAATTAGTTGCATACCTTTTCGGTCATCAATATTCCAATTTCCTTTCGCGCTTAAAACATCATCCCAAAATTCCAACCATTCTATCACGTCGAAATTCTAAGCACCATTTTAGCTCTATTACATTCCGGTCATCGCTATTTCAAATACCTTTCACAGTTATCATACCATTTGCAACGCTGTTGTTCAATCTCGTCAAATTCAAAACACAAAGCGACAAAACCGATCAAATAATACTCAGAGCCATTGAAACAATGGTGTGATAACTCAACAGCCGCAAACGCACTTGTTTCATCATTTACATTATTTAACCTGTACAGCTCACCAGCTTAAAACACCTGTCTGACCTTCATCAAGCAGGATTCAACAAGACACAACTAAACACCACCATAATAAATGTTTAATCGCCAAAATCTCAATTCCAATCAAATTTAAATCCTGATATTTTCAAGTTGACCCTTTCCTTCGTTAATATTAGTGGAGTACCCTCAGACAATTTGTAGTGAGGTCAACAGCATCATAATAATATAGCGGTGAAAAATTGCGAGTTATTTGACCCCTTAGGTTCCCGGCGATAAAAGGGAACTTGGAACTCGTAAAACTCCTTGAGAGTTCTTATCATGTCGCGTTGGACCTTGAAAACGACTAATATATTTGATAAGGAACAACAGGAGTAGATTATTTTATTTTGTAACTAGTATTTTCAGTGACTATCCAAGGAAAAAGTACTAAGCTATTTTCTTGTTATCGTGTCTAATAATTTTTTTTATATCTACGACGTGAATGGGCTTTATACCATTCAACGTATACTCAAATAATATCTACCATTTTTACGATTGTTGTCTTATCGTGTCGACAAATTTGACACTTAATGGCAATGTGACACTATTAGTTCCACGGACCTATAACACATGGCAACAAATCTATGCGGTCTTTTCTAATCTAGTTGTTATATAGATCAATGACTTAAGTTGAAAACATGACATAGCATTATGACGTCACATAATCTGACAAATCGGCGATTCTTCTGGGTCGCAGACTGAGATATGAGCGTATGTAGATATTTCGCCACTGACGACACGTAGCGTACCCATTGCAAGAAAATAATCCCACACGTGAAAGCTACACTGTATTCACGATATTTTTTTTTCCTGAATCCTTGTTTTTGAACAATATAAAAAAGACGATTCAAGATCATTTCTTAGAGCGAGCGAAATCTTTTCAAGGAAGAAAATGGAACTTACGGTAGGGACTTAATAGTTACTAAATCCCAACTTCACTGGCGCTTTAGTACTACTGATAATTGTCTGACTATAGAACTCAATAACAGTTGCTTGACCTGGTAATCGCTCTCATAGTCCAGGAGCTGACAAAGAATCTAAAAGGAGTTTTATTGACTGGAAAATAATGAACATTCTCAGTAATAGAATAACGTGCTGGTGATGCATACAATTTTAGTTTATGTAATAAGTTTAAAACAGTCATGCTCTTCTTTAAAACTATCTAATTGGACTGTGATTTTATGTCCAGTTTCCATAAGTAAATGATGTGAAATTTATTTTGTTAAACTTTGACTACATCAAATGAAACACTTCAAATTTCAAATTCAAATTCAAATGTCATTTCAAAACTTCATTAACTTTACTTTATTTTATTGACATAATAAGGTTACACAATAAGTATGAACCCTGACTCCAGTGCTAGTATTAACTGTATTACTGGAGCCAGTGTCTTCTCCTTATATTAAAGCATAAATCTTATGTCTACGTAGTAAAGCGAAAAACATGAAACTGGTTTTTTACACTGGCATGCAAAGTAAAATATAGAAAATTTTGTTTAACAATTAAGTAGGTGGGTATGAGGAGAAAAATAAAATAATCGTTAGGAGCATGAATGTGTGTGTAAGTGTGTGGGTTTGTGTGTAAGTGTATCTATGAGTAAATGTGGTTGTGTAAGTGAAATAATTATGTGGTATGTGTGCATGGGTAAAGTGATTGTGTGGTGACTAAGTTGATTGCATGTGTGTAGTATGCGAACTTAAGCAAGTCATAGGAGGGACCGTTTATGTTAGGGATGCAATAATGAATATTTTTTATTTTTTTATTTCAGTAATGCTTCCGTATCTTCGTAATTGTATGATTTTAGCTAGTATCTTATTACAGTTTTGCAAAGATTCGTGGTTAACGAATAGATGTTTTTTAATTTATTTGCCGTATTGTAAAGTCGAGAAGAGGCTATGTAAAACTGTTTTCTCGCCAATGTAGTTCTGTGTGGTTCGGTTGTGCATGTACCCGTCCTTCTACCCTGTTTCACCAAGTTACGTGAAATGGAGCCATGTTTTTTTAGAATTGTACGGAAAATGTATAGTTTGGATGATTTTCGTTTTTTATCATTATGTGTGGGTGTCCACTGTTGCTCGCAGGAACACACGTCCGCTTGCAGTCCAGCAGTAATCGTAATTCCAGGTTCGCGCAAAATCTCTTGCCAGGAAAAATAGACGTCTTCCCCTAGCTGTTAGGCTTTCGGAAAGAAATACGGGCATATCGTTTCCTTGTAGTCCTAGGTGAGCAGCACAAAGTCTCTTGGAAGGATTATTTTTGTTGCTTGCCAAATTCATAAACTGTTGTTTGACCAAGGTGTTGGTAAATTTAAAAAATATAGTACAGACATTTTTATCATTCTTGCTTGCAATACGATCTACATCTCGAATTTCACCAGAAGCCAGGTTGTGATTTAAAGTTTCACCAAGTTTATGCACCATATGAAACAAATTTTGCTTTTTATCATTGTTTGACTTGGGAACATTTCTTATTTGCAATGTTGTTTTTAACGAATTGCGCTCAATTTCTTCGCATTTTTCTGTTAAAGATGTTTTTCCACTTCACTTTTCTGTTAGTTTACTGACTACAAAAATGCTGGTAATATGTTCAAGTAAGGCCGAGCGTATACATACTACTGTTACATCGACTAAGCTGTTTCGTCGGGTTGTGTACTTTTCGTGATTTCTACTCAACCAAACAGTTTAGTTGATGGAAGTGCGCATACAATCGATTATTTTATCTCCTCAAATCGAACAGTATTTATTCAGCAACACTCGAGTCAATGTGTTTACAAAGATAGAGACATGGCGCCGCTTCAAATCCTTATACGAGATTGGTAGTCGTGGTCAGTCGCGAATCGACTGTTTAGTCGATGGTCTGCGCACATCAATACAATGCAATACAAATTAGTGCTTGATCGATAGTTGCCCAACTTTTAAATCAAGAGCAAATCGATAAGCATTTTTGACTTTTTTGCCGAGCAACTATCGAGTTGACAGTATGTGCGCTTCAATATATTCTTTTAGACATATGATAGACAACAAAATAGTTGTTCAATTAAAAATTGTATGTATGCGCTAGCCCTTACTTCAAAATTATTTCCAAATACATTTGCATGAGTCATCTAGAAGAGCTAAATATTCGCAGACACCAAGCCATACTATCGGTTCTTTGTACATTAACAAGTAATAAAGGCAGATTTTGTCCATTTTAAATTGCTTATGGCACTTATTCGAATTTTGCTGTTGACTACCCGACTATACGAACGCCACGACCAAGGATAAACGAAGTCCATTGTTTTTTATGCTAAGAAAGACATTTCGCTGTACCGCTTAAAAGCAATCTCACCCTTCTTAAGATAGTAGATAGTAATAATAAAACTACTTCAAATTTATTTTAACGAATAAAAGTTAAGTGGAGAAAGGAATGTCTGTCTGGCAATGAACACTTGAAGATTTCATTGTAAGAGCGAGCACACAATAGTATTTCAGTTCTGTTTATTATACGACTTGCTTTTCGAAACGTACGTTGCATTGCTAGCGTTGCACTCAAGTGAGCGAGACAGAGTCAAGATATGTAGCTTCTTATTTGTACGACTACTATTTAAGGGTCCATGCAATCCTTCCTCATATAATTATGTACATATATGTACCGGGAGTAAATAAGGGCAGGCCAAGGAAAAGATGGATGGACTGTGTGAGGATGGATATGAAAGAGAAAGGGGTAAATGATCAGATGACGGGCGACAGAAAAGAATGGAAGCGAAGGACGTACTGCGCCGACCCCAAATAAATTGGGACCAGGGCAAGAAGATGATGAGTAAATATAGGCTCATAATTATAAATATTAGAAAAAAACAGGTGTGCTACCGACTACTTCTAAAGACGTTTTGGCATAGCCGTAGTTACGGGATGGTCTCCAATCTGGTCAGAGAACGTCCGCCTAGGTCTTCCCCTTCGTCCTGTCCCATTCACATTCGCCTTATATATCTTCTTTGTCAGTCTTTCGTCATCCATCTTCTCCATGTGCCCATTGCTTATAAAATATGTTTTTATATTTCCTTTTTATATTTCCTCTTCAAAGGCAAAGTCAAATCAAAACCATTTATCACTTAGGTCACGATGTGACGCTTAAAAACGTAAAAAAATGCAAGTTAATTACTTAACATACATACATACATATACTCACGCCTTTTTCCCGTCGGGGTAGGCAGAGACAACAGAACACCACTTGCTCCTATCCTTACAAACCTCACGCGCTTCCTCTACACTCATTACTCTTTTCATACATGCTCGCCGGTTGCGGGTACTTCGGACCTTTCCGTTTCTTAGGATGTCTCCAATTTGGTCGAAGAATGTCCGCCGAGGTCTGCCGCGACCGACTTGCCCACACACATTTGCCTTATATATCTGATTCGTCATTCTTTCTTCACTCATTCGCTCCACGTGTCCAAACCACCTAAGCATTCCTTTCTCAATCCTTGTTACCACATCTTCTTTCAGTCCACTGCTCTTTCGTATAGTTGCATTCGGAATTCTATCAATCAGTCTTACCCCACACATACTACGCAGTGATCGCATCTCAACTGCGTTAATTCTGCTTTCATGCTTTTTCTGCCAAACCCAGCTCTCACTTCCATACATAAAGGTGGGGACAAGCACTCCATTGTGAACCGCCAATCGTGCCTCTTTTGGCACCGTCTGACCGTTCATAAACGCCCACAGTGCTCCATTTACACGATTTGCCGCAGTCACTCTCCTTTCAATGTCTCCCTCACATCTTCCGTCCCTTGTAAATACGCTACCCAAATATACAAATTCCTTTACTTGCTCTACAATTTCACCTCCAATCGTAATATTACACTCAGTCACACTTTCATCTTTTTCAAACACCATCACTTTCGTCTTTCGTGCATTAACTTTCATACCTTTCGCTTTAAAGCTCTTGTTCATGCAGTCCATCATGTCTTGCAACTCATTCGCCGATGATGCAAGAATGACTTGATCATCGGCATATAAGAGGCACTTAACACGCACTCCTACCATATCGATCCCGCATTCAGTTTCTCTCATATCATTCATGCAGCTATCCATGAATACGTTGAACAACCAGGGCGAGGCTGCACACCCTTGTCTGACACCTTGGGAGATGTCAAACCAGTCCGAATAGGCACCATTGATTCGGACACAGGCTCTAGAACCCCTATACAGGGATTTCAGAGCCCTTATTATAAAGTTGTCTACCCCATACATGGATAACACCTTCCATAATTCCTTTCTATTCACCCTATCATAAGCCTTTTCCAAGTCTATGAACGCGCAATACACCTTCTGGTTTTTTGCCAGACATTTTTCGGTGACGCAGCGCAAGGAAAAGACTTGATCCGTACATCCCATTCCCTTCCGAAATCCCGCTTGCACATCCCATATCTTGTCATTAGTCACATTTACTACTCTGTCAATCAAAATTCTGGCATACATTTTTCCACCAACACTAAGAAGGCTGATCCCGCGATAATTTTGACATTCCTGCTGCGAACCTTTGCCTTTATAAATTGGAACAAGCACTGCCTTCGTCCAGTCATCTGGAACTTGGCCCTGTTTCCAGCATAGATTAAAAAGGCGATGCAGCAGGTTAACTATGAGTCCGTCGCCAGCCTTCAACATCTCAGTCGTCACTCTATCACATCCAGCAGACTTTCCTGACCTCATACCTTTTAACGCTTTCATAATTTCATCCATGCCAATTTCATCAGTCGGGCTCACAAACATATCTATAGTTTCTTCTTTCTCTATTTCACACACATCTTTCTCAAATAAACTCTCAAAATAATTCTTCCAGCGCTCTAGTATCTTTCTTTCTTCATTCATGGCTTCACCTCTTTCATTCCTAATCACTTTCATCGATGTACTCATATTTTTACCTCGCGCTTCTTTCACGAGTTTCCAAAAGAGTTTTATATTCTCTCGGAAACTTGCGCCGAATTGTTCCTCATACTTTCTTCTTTTTCTCATTCTTCTTCCTCTCTATACATTCTTTGACTCTAGTTTTCACACATCTATACTTGTCCTTCATTTCTTTAACACTATCTTCATTCATACCACCACTAGCTCTATTCGTCGCCTCTGTTGCTAGGATATCCAGCCATGCTTTTTTCTTTTCCTCAACCATTCTTCCAGTTTCATCATCCCACCAGTCAGCTTTCTCGCATTTCTTACTTCTTCTTTTACTCAAACCGCATACTTCTTCAGCACATATCACAATGTTGGTTTTAAATACCGACCATACCTCACTCACACTTTCCTTATTTACAAGATTCCAACTTTTATCCATCCGTTTGCTCAATTGCTTTTTGTACATATCTTTCATACCCTTATCTTTCAATCTTTCCACTTTTATACGTTCTAATTCTGTAGTGGAACCTTTATCTCGGTGCCGCCAGCATTTAAAAAGACCACTTATTTTACTGATAATCAAATAGCGGTCTGTGCCAACATCAGGTCCGCGATAAGCTCTGGTATCCACTACTTTCCTTCTCATTCTTTCATCTACTATCACAAAGTCTATCATGCTTCTTAACACAACATTTTCTTCCTTATTTTGCCACGTGTACATATGTACCATTTTATGCTGGAACCATGTATTCATCACAGACAGATCCATCTCCACACATACATCTAACAAGTACACGGCGTTGTCATTGACACTCTTATCTCCAAACTTCCCTAGTACACTTTCATACCCTTCACGCTTCACTCCCACCCTTGCATTAAAATCTTGCATTAAAATAATTACTTAATGATTCTACAAATGTAGAATAATCGTGGTAGCAAGTGGAAATCCACTTGCTACCACGTTTGCAACGTAAGGGCGTAGAACCACGCGGAAAAACAGTCAATAAAACTCATGGCAACTTTTTTATCGCTTCAGCTTGACAACCCTGTACACTCATATATATGTGATGCTGACTGTACATAGTCAGGGCGCTAGTAGAACCATAGAAGTCCTTTATATTGCCGCAAAAGCGTAAGATAATCTGCACCGGCAGTATGCGAGTGTAATGCATACAACATGTATTATACCAGTGTATTAGTGATGTAAATGTACATTTGGAAGACTTTGTTTAGAAAGATAATATGAAATACAGCTAGTATTTTACTTTACCAACCCGCACTTGGGCAGCGTGGTGAACTATGCCCTTACCCTTCTCATAGTGAGAAGAGGCCCATGCTCAGCAATGGGACAGTATATAAAATACCTACAGGGCCGATGATGATTAGTTAACTATTTATACAATATGGTGATCTGCATTTGCAAAATGATTGTATAACAAACATAGACCGTATACTTATTCACCTAACATTATTTTAATCAGTGTGCGATGATGTAAGACCGTATTTTCATTAAATGTTACTTAGATAGTAAATCAGAATAAACTATTTCCTGGTGCAGAATAAGTCTGCAGGTAGGTGTGCTTTTATATGTTAGGTACCTGTAATGCGAGCTCGCGGCGATCAGCTGAGCGGCAGCGGCGGTCAATACAACGAGCTGATTTTTGCATTCAGATATAGTAGTATATTCATCCATGAAATATTTTGCAAATGCATATCAACAACATCCTGTATGTGTGAGTAGTACTAGCAAATAAAATAAATATTTGTGTATCTTTAAAAAACTTTCTAAATATGCTAAAAATCGCTTGTTCGGTATACGACAGATTCTGGATTGGACAGCCTCGTGATTCGGCAGATTCCCTACTCGACAGATTCGTGGATTGGGCAGATTCTTGGACTCGACGGATTCGCTATACGGCAGAGGTACAGTTGTAAATAAAATAGCGAGTGAAACCAAAAAAGCCATGCACCTGAAACTTTTAAAAGCACGGAATAAAAATATACATTTCTTTTGTAGACGTTCATTTGTTTTACACAATTTTTTTCATACTTATTTATACAGGAAACAGAATTATTAAATAATGACATAACAATAGGTATTTTTTTGTAAATGGTTAGATAATTTTCTGTAAATAAAAATAACCTATGTGATATTGTCTTATCATATTTAGTGCACGACTGTACATTTTCTGACGTATAGCGAAACCGTAACCGAAACCCTATATTACTTCATCTCCAGCGAAATTTATTTATTGATAGTAGTGCAATTATACTTTCTATAAGCAATGGGTAAAAATAGTACGCGCCACCAACTAATTCCGTCCACCGCCGAACAAAACTTGAACCGAGCGTTTCAGCTATTTTTGTAGTCACCTCTAGTTTCAGGTTTGTGGTTACCCGAGTAGTTTTGTTTGTGCCCCCGATTTATGTCTGTTAGATGGTAGGAAAGCCTTCGTTTTTTTGCAACCAAACAATTTGCCTAACTTGATGTCTTATTGGGATCAAGCTTTGAAAAAGTAAAGATCATTAAAAGCAGCTTATAAAGCATTTACGTGGCAGTTATTCTTGTTGGACAAAAAGAACATTAAATACCTTTTACTAGACTATAAAGATAGCTCGACTAATTCGTTATAAAATTTAGTGGTCTGAAATCCTGACACGCTCAACAAATAGTAACTGATAAGACAGGGTGGATGTACTAATAGGTTACTACCTATTATTGGTGAATAAATGTATACTGCATCAACTTACTATCTGCTACCTATCTCAAGGATAAATCAGCATATTTTACCAAATATGCTGGTTTAAACATGAGCGCGCTCGATCGAGAATACCTTCATAGAAGGTTGCGTTTTGTTCGTCAATGCCTCAAAAGCGTCATCTAAAGCGTACCTCACAGAGAACAGCTACTAGTATAGCTTGATATTTGAAGTTGATGCAACGGTACATTGGTTACTATCACTGGTGTATGAGCTACGATTCTCGACCTTTAATTTATGGGTGAGTCATAAGAAGTTTGTCACTTTATTGCTCACAAAAACTATATCTTGAGAAAAAAATCAAAGGATATGTGACCACATGGGCATTTTTTTCCAAAGGTGCCCCTTTGAAAAAAAGGTGGCTGGGATGACTAGATGCGGAAGAAGAAGATCGTGTACTGTGGTGCGTGTTGTGAGAGGCCTAAGTGCAGTTGTGGACTGCAATAGGCTGATTGATGACAAGGAGGCCTGAGTGAGCCGTTGGTGCCCTCACAGACCTGATGTAGACTAACGGTAAAGATAAGCATCATCAGTTATCAACATTTGACGAGAACTGAAGTACTTTCCAAATCAAGCGGCTAAAAACAGCTAAATAGATGTCATACCAAACAAAAAGAAGGGTAACAAAAAATACATCTACTTAATTAATATAATAATTATTCATCCCACACGTCAGAGTATAAAACCTTGCGGTATGACATGAGAGCTCGCATTTTTGTATCACAATCATTGTGGCTTGTCATTCTCCACGTTCTTGTTTGTTAAAGCCTTAATTATTATTTTTGTCACGTAAGATCAAAGCTGCGGGATTAAAAACTTTGAGAAATTATTGTGCATTTTAATTGTTTTTGAGGCCGCATTAAATTGTTGTCTTTGACTGAAATGTTATGAGATATTTTCGTTCGTAATGTCTCATTTTAAAACGAGTAAATGTTTTATTCATTGCGCAAAGGATATTTTTGGTAAATTATTTTGTGGGATGTATAAAATATTTTTGCGGATTACTGTCTGTATAACAGTAAAAAATAAATAAGTTACATAAATTGTGAAGAACTTACAAATTATTAATATTTTATAACTTTTGCTCTTTTTTGCTCTTTAAACGAGTTATAGCGACTAAATACTCGGACAGCTCTATGTCATCACACCAAACAGGGATCAAGTCTTATATTGGCCATATTTCTAGATACTGCATCGCTACTGAAAATATCTAATAACTCGGCAGGCAAGTTCAATATAGATAAAACCTGCAAACGCACACGTATTAAAAGAACAAAAGAGACCTTTGAAATTTTAGGCAAAGGCATAGCTGATACACCTATTATTGATTAATAAAAATGCTTAGACTGACCGAGGAACCCAACAGCTATGGCTTTTCACTCCAAGAAATCAGAGCCAGAAAAAAGATGCAACTATTCGGAGCGTTTCTTAGTATTAAGCAAACAAAGGTGTAGTACTAAGGCCTCCCTCACATTGGTCATGAGCGTTCCTCGAGCGTCCGTTCGGCGAGCGCCCGGCGTTCACTTTGTACGCCGACGGAGTGAACGCCGAGCGCACGCTGGGCGTACGCTCGAGGAACGCTGACGCCCAATGTGAGATCGGTTTAAAAGAACAGACAGACGATAGAAAAATCTCGACAACATTATTAGTAAAAAGTTTATCATCCCTCACATTTTCTCTTTTAGTAAAGGACTATGCGTCATTTTGGACCCACTTTTGGACTTTGTTCAACAGTGATGAATTATATGTCATATGAAAGCTCTTGAAGTGTACTTTATTTTATTCTATGGCAGCTTAGCTCAATTTCAGCGCAAAAGTGGTGTTTTGCTGCGTTATTGACAATCTGTGTTGTTTTGATATTTAATTATGATTACCTGCCAATTAGTAGCTAAATACAATAAAAGGACTTTTGACTGTCTCAGTGGCCCAGTGGTAGTGTAAGCGACTGCAGATTATGAGTTCTCGGTTTCGATTTTCGGATCGAGAAAAAGGGATATTAGGTTTTTCTGTTAAGAATTATCCAATTCAAAGCTCAAAGCCTGGAGGTTGGCGGTGTTACACCTCCGTGCCTTGGAAAAGTTTGTCATTGGCTCAGATCTAATAAGCAAAAAAAAAAATGTAAAAGATTCTACAACAGTTAGCTTATTGCCAACATTAAAACACCCAATGTCATTATAACCATTATATTACTTATCATCCAAACTGATGATATAATGTTGTACTGAATTTCATTATAACACTCCTTTTTTATCCTTTCTGCGCACAGGGTTTACTCAACAGACAGCCACATTCCTACTGCTTAGTGCGCGGTATCTTTATGAATTTCAAAAAAAGAACATTGTTTTTCACGCGCGTTTCATCAGAAAGCCGCGCGCCATAAAAATATGGTTATTCGAATCCCTTAATAAACAAAAGTTGCATAATTAACTATTATAAAACTTTTATTGTGAAGGATCACTAGCCAGGAGGCTAGCATATCCACATTGATTTAAATTGCAACCAGTCAGCAGTCAATCGTGAATTTACTATGGCAGAAAATCGCTGTGTTATGTGTCTGCGCTCGCGTGTTTTTCGCACAAGACAACATGTTTTAGGACATGATCTGCCTGTCAGTCGACCATAGTTTGCTGAATATGTTCAGCAGAATGCGTTGATCGAGGTAAGTACCTACCATTGTGCCTACCTATTAGTTTATTTTTACTTAACATTCCTATGGATATGTAGGTACTCAATATCGACATAATTATGTTAATAAATAAAATAATAATTGGTTTCTGAATAATGCCTTTGCTTATTCAAACGTATAACATACCAATTTTGCATTATTAGTATGTAAAATAATTATCAATAGAATAGAATAGCAATAACTAGTAACTACAAAAAAACTTTAACTAACTATTTATACTTTTTAACAAAAATAAATACATTTTTCGATTTTTGCAGGTTGTGTTCAATAATACCCAACAAGTTTGTCATCGTTGTAGGCAAAGAAATAGTGCTGTTTTTATACAGCGACCTGTAGATAATATGGTCGATGATGCTATTGGTGAACAAGAGCCTGCTGCAAACATTCAAGATGATACCATTGATGTACAAGGGACTGCGGATAATATCGAAGATGGTGCCGTTCTTACACGAGATCCTGCTGTGCAGAACGTTCAACAATATATTTATGCTCCCGAACATGTTAGAGCACCGAACTCTGCAAGGCGTTGTGTATTTAATTATTGCAACATCATAGAATTCCTACAACCATTAAAGTAAACGTCAACGTCGTAAACGCAATTATACAATACTATTGCACATGTCACACGGGTAGACGCACTATCGGAAGTTGTGCCCATGTCATATCTATAATATGTTTTTTGGGACTAGGTAGACATTTGGATGGTTTTCATCGACCAGCAATACATTTAGATGATATCATTATAGATGCATTTTAAAATCTTATCTGTATATGAAGACACCCAGAGGCGTTACAAAGTACATCAAAGTAGCCACGCGCACTATGGTTTATTATAAGGATTGAATTACTACTAGTTTATAAGTAATGAATATTATATTTTAAGCTCAAAATACTTATATTACTGTTACAAATACGTTGTTATCATCATAATCTCACCTAAAAAGATTTTACAAGACCGAGTTGATGTTTAATATTATTTAATTAATTTATTAATATTTACTTTTAATTTAATGTTGGCTTCGGGACGTGACCGCTCCACGCCCACTGGAGACCACTTTGACCAATACTGGTATCTCCTCCGGTACAAATAGTCAACCGAAAGATGACGGTCAGCCAATGTCAAAACTAAATGGCTTAGCTAAATGGGTACCAATGCCTAGAATCAAATATTCTCGCCCCTGCATTCGCCAATCCGCCTGTCAAGCTACCTACGGAAAAATCCAAGTGGAGAAGGCCTATGTCTTGCAGTGGGCGTCTAACAGGCTGAAATAAAATGAAAAAATGTGCATTGCATAATACTTCACGCGCATTTGGAATTTACAAAAAAAAATTTTAACGTTCCAAAACGCTGTTTTTGCGCTGGATTTGAACTTAGCTGCCATAGAATGAAATAAAGAACATGCCAAGAGCTTTCATATGACATACGTTTCATTACTGTTGCACACTTTTGAAAAGTGGGTCCAGTGTTCATACAAAAGTGCCCATGGTCCTTTAACAGCTACTGTTGCTAAATTCATTTCATTCGCGTATATTACAAATATTTTGGCGCAGATTCCTGTGATTTTAATAAAGAAACCAATTATTCAGCCACACTTGAACAATTTATGAACATCCAGCAGGAAGAAGAGGGAGAAGAAGAAATCGAAGAAGATATGACTGTTGAAGTACAAGAGTATGAATCTGATTAAAATATCTAAAGAAATCAGAACAATAGTTAACCCAATAATCAATAGCAATATCAATAATCAATATCAATAATAAGGTAATATCTAGAACTTGACGGGTATTGTTCCCTTAAATTATCCTAAAATTGTCATGACAGTTAGTGGAGTAGGCCTACAGGGGAAACCACGGTAAAAAGAACGCGCCGAGTACACTACCTCACAGGTAGCGTGGAAATGTGTGCATATCATGTATGAGGTGACTCTTAGAATCGCGCTATCTCAGGAATGGTAACTCATAGGAAAAAATCATTGTCGCCATTTTTGTAGAGAATTTTATGATCTACAACTTTAGTTCAGGTTTTATTTTGATAAAACTTACCGTTTTCGAGAAAATCTAAAAACCTCAAATTTGATGTTTGACCCCAAATAACTTTTGTAGCACACAAAGGATCGATGGGAAGGATTATAAGACTTTATTGGCATTACAAATAAACCCTAACTTTCCTCCAATATTTGACTCTCCGGCAATTTTTGTTATTTCAAAGGTCTATATTGACCGGACTATGGCCAGAGGCCGCGACATAAATAGCCTAAAAATGTTGGCCCATCTTCAAGCACAGTATAAAGATAAACATAGCCCTATAAATCTCACCCTAAGAGATATTTTGATATGAAAACTGAAGTATTCCAGGCAAATCCGTTTCCCCTGCGCATCAAAAAATACTTTGGCTAAGGAAATAAGCAAACAATGGGTACGAAACAAATCATATCCTTCTATACTTCAACTGTACAATCAAAAACGAACCTTAAAGTCTGAATTATAGTGTCGAAATTGTGTGCGAGGTTAATATCGGTGTAATTGAATTTGAGTAGCAAGGGTTTTCTCTTTATAAATTCGTAAAGGCGTTGTGTTCAAAGCTTTCTGTATTTTATTAAAGGGAGGAGATAAAACCATGTTGGTCTGCGATGATATGGCATTACGTAACACTTGCTTTTGTCAAAATAGAAATGTAGATTAAAAAAAAATTGCATTGTTTCAGTTCTGTGTAACTTTGAATTTTGGCAGTCATGATGTGTGTCTTTGGCACTCATGACCCGTACCTATATAATGTTTGATATTTTTCATTTTCATAGCTTTTATTGCCACAGAAATTTGTATTGAATGTATAGAGCCTGCTATGTTATTTGGTGAACAACAAAAACTGGCTGCAACCATATTAACAGCAGCAAAAAATCTATTCATTCCGTATAAACCACATGTATGTGTGTTTAATTTATTCACGATCGCTTACTAAAATGCAAAGGAAAACATTGTGAGTGAACATGTATGACAAAGTTCTCAATTTAATATTCGAGAAAATGTGTGATGCCGGCCTACCTACACTAGGCCAGCGTGGTGGACTATGGCCTATACCTTCTCATAGTGAGAAACGGTCCGTGGCCAGCAGTAGGCCGGTAGTTTATATATTAGGTTATATGAGTCTGCGGTTACACCTGCTTTATTTAGAAATACTGCTCCTCTATCATATAGTCTTTCTCGATAAATGAGTTATCCAACAAAAAAATATAATTCAAATCGGTTCAGTAGTTTTTGAGATTAGCTTCTTCAACCAATCAAATAAATAAATTCCTCATCTTTATTATATAAGTATGGAAAACTAGAATTGTCCATTCCATGCCCGCTCTCGTATTTGCCTTCCTTTATGCTATAAACCCACAATAGCCACAATATACGTTTTACAAATAATATTGGCTACCCATACGCACATGCGTTCCGTTCACTGATTTATGGTTAAACAATGTATCTTAGGTAGGGGATGGAATTATTGCGTGTATGATAATATGGAGAACAAGCAGATATATAGGGCAGCGATCAATTTTAAGGGTTTCTCAATAGCCATATTAATAATGTAAACTAGGTCAGACCCATGTACCTTCTCATTTGAAAAACATTTTTCGATAAATAATTTTTCTGACATTTCAGAAGAGCAAAATGATATAAGAAGTAAAAATAAGAAATGAATAATTCGATTTAACTAACACGTCACCTATACAGGGTGTAAAAAGACCCTTAACGAAAACTGAAACCCCATATTATACCAATCATTACGAACATTTTTTACTTCGGCACCATACCTGGGCAATTACTGGTTCAGGAAATATTGAGGCTCAAAGTTACTATGGAATTTTTGTAATTAGGAACAAAATCGATGCAATTACCAAGCCAACCTGTTCTATGGATGTCCTATGCACCCATGGATAAGTAGGTATTTCGAAAATTGTACGCGCACTATTTTAATTGCGGTTTAAAAAAAGTGTTTTATGAAAAAAAAAACATTTCCCAAGTTTTATTTTAGCTTAGTATGACTTGGCATCCAAAACGAGTAGACTTCGGCTTAGTGATGGTTCTTGTGACACCCTGTATACTTGACTATGGTGAACAAAAAGTTTATAGAACTGAGTATCTTTCTTCTTCTTCTTCTTAGGCGTTGCATTCTTGGCAGAGTGGTCGAGTATCTTAACGTATATAATATTTTTGTGGTAAGTATATGTGTACATAACACTTGTAAATGTTCTGAGTTTTATATATCCCTAGTTTTAAACCCAACAATCGCCTATGAAGCCTTAATCATTAAAGCAAAATAAGCTCAAAGCATGACATAAGTATTTCATTCATAAGTATTTTATAGAGTACCTCCTGACTTTCAGTAATGTAAGTTGTAGTATTTCATAAGTAAAGATGATGTTATTATGTATACCAAAATCCTTGTCTGTAGCCAGAAGCAATACCCTTCACAGAACCTCCTAGCTCCTACCTATAAATCAAAGTCTAAATTACTATCCACGAGCACCAAGCTGATAGGTATAAGTCAGATATGAATAATTCAGTCGGGTAACGAACCGACTACTCGGATACAATACCAGCAATTACGTACTTACTAGATACTACGATACTGTGTTGCCATCATAGTGAGCTTGTTACATAATTAAGTATATATTATGAGTTTATGTTTGTGGGTTGAATACGGAAAATTGTTGTACGGATTTTGATGACATTTATCCGCAATAGTTGGTTACATAGTGTTCTTTGCATAAGAGAAGTCGTATCAAAGTTGGAATCTTTAAGAGGCGTGCATATTATTTTTTAAAAGGTCGACAATTCACTTGTGATCCTTCGGGTATTGCAGGTGTCTGATTGTCTATGGGCGGCGGTGATCACTAACCATCAGATGACCCACTTGTTTGTAAGTCTTCCTAGGCAATAAAAAAATATAACGTCTCGTTTCGCGAGCCGCTCGCGAAATCGTGGACAAATCTATAGGTATGTAACAAGACGGTTAAATATAAAAAATGTGATCAACGACAAAAACAACATCAACAAATATTCTTGCAAATTGGGTGATCAATCAGAATCAAAGATATTTTGACAAAAATTAGCTAAAAAATATTGAAAAATGCTAAAAAGCAATACTTGATCATTTTTTGAATTTATGTCTGTCTGTCTGTCCGACGTCTTTCCCTATGTTGCTAAAGATCTCTTAAATGGCGAAATTGATTTCAATAAAACTTACACTCATGTACAAAGGATACTGAAACCTATAAAATAGTATATGTTACATCACAATCGGTTGAGTGGTTTTCGGTGTACAGCTTGACCTCTCCTTTGTACGTAGTCCCAAAGAAAACAGGGATCATCCAAAACTGGATATAGGTATATGTGATGCCATCTATGATCATTATAAGTTTGTAAGTAAAAGTATAGTTAGTCTCAAAAGGTACTTTCGAAGTGTTTTATGGCTATTTACCCGACTTTAATAAAGGAGGTTATGCTTAATTTCGTCAGTATATTTTTACGTATTTTCGATAAATAAATACTGGAACCGAGGATATTTATACTTATCCTTCCGACCGATAGATGTCACTATTTTCAAATAATTTTCTAGCAAAATAAATGTTTCTTGCAAAAAAGACAATTATTATGTGTCAGGTATCTTTCTGTTATTAAAAAAATAATAGAGTATAATATTCGGCAGTTTCATAAACAAAAAGTCTCTGTGTCAAAATTTATTACAATGTCCACTTAATTTAAACGGTCAATCTCATTTATTTAAAATTGTTATGTTTATATAATAGTTATATAATCATTTCAATTTATTATAAATGATAAAAACAATTACTATAGATCCTTTTTTCAATAAATTGTCGATTAGTCCAAATTATTTTCTATCTCGGTCGGTTTGTATATATGTAAACATAGATGGCGTTTTCTGAATGGCGGTGTTAAGATTCGCCGTGGATTGATGAGGTTCTCGGTAAATTTTCTTTCATTTTCGTCGGATTGGTGTCTTAGTCGTTTCTTTTGAATAATGAATGTGGATGTGTTTCTTTGATTTCTTTCGTTCATTCGTGTTCTGTACTTATACAGGTGTCTCATTATTCCCAAATTCCCACACCTCACGTACGTGGGAATCCGTGGGTGGGAGACTGAGGCCTGAATTCAGATAACTCTTGAGTAACTCAACGGGTCTATCTTACTTTCGGCAGGGCTGAATATTCGTAGCCCTGTGTGTAGGTATTTTCTAAATAAATCGCAGGGACAGACTTGAAACAGCTGCAATCGACCCCCGAACATGTTGTTTTTCACATGGTCAGTTATATGTGGCATGTTCACGAGTAAGCGGTAAAAATAACTTACATGTTATGAAGGTGGTAAAACAGTTAGATAATGTTGTGTATAAAGAAAGTCTCTAATGATATCCCTACTATCCCTGCTTCCCTTCTAATATTATAAATTCGAAAGTGTGTATGTATGTATGTATGTTCCGTTTTCACGTTAAAACGGCTGAACCGATTTTGTTGAAATTTAATCCTACTAATATTATAAATGTGAAAGTTTGTGAATATGTATGTATAGATGGATGGATGGATGGATGTATGGATGGATGTTTGTTACTCTTTCACGCAAAAACTCCTGAACGGATTTGGATGAAACTTTAGAGTAATATAGTTTATACATCAGAATAACAGATAGGCTACAATTTATAAATATTTTATATAATTGTATAATGTTGCCATAATATAAGGAAAAGTATCAACTAAGTCGGCAAACATCCTGAACTCTGAAAGCTGTCTTCGCGTGCGTTGCCTAAACCGTAAAAGTTACTTGAAGATAATGTACGGTGAAATTGTTTACCATAGAGGCTCACTATGAAAAATTCAAGATGGCTGCCGTCACAAAATGGCGGATTACTTATTTTCCACATAATACCTCAATGTATCAAATAAAAGGGCTTGATTCGTAGAAAAGAGCTCACTATAAAAAATCCAAGATGGCTGTCGCTCCAAATTGGCGTCACTATGAAAACAGAATGAGAAGTATTAACAAACAAAACCAAAAACTTGAAAATAAAATAAACTAAAAAAAATATATTTTAATTTTGGGCGTAGCGTATCCAGAATAAACATTATGATAGAAATTTCACTTGCCCAACGATTTTATATTTGTCTGATCAATACCCCAGATTGATGAGAAGTTTGGTGCGATCTGGCAGCTAGGACTTACCGAATTACTTTTTAGTTTTTGGTACATAACCTAACTAGATCATTTTTATTGTAATAAAACAGTGTAACACAAAAAATATGTTTTTTACAATGCTCATTCTAGAGTACTTATCAAATTGTTTTCAAAATTGATAGATTTATTGCCTTTAGTATTTAATGTAGATGAACTTTGTCTTTACAGTAAGTAGTTTGGACAAAAAGTTTAAAAGTTATCACGATATAATTGATATTAGCGCAGCGTCATTCAAAGCGCTTACAGAGGGGCGGTCTGATTATGTACTATGTGGTAATGCTTTCAGTTTTTACTTTTGCTGCTATTCTATTCAGTAGATACATAAGCTCTTCAATAACTTTAATAATATACATACTAATCTTTACCTAAAGTTTGACGACTATGAAAACAAAAGTAATTTTAAGTAGGTATTATTTGTTTATATGTATGCTACACGGCTAATGTGCAGATCCGTTTGTGATGAAATTTGATGAAACCTGGTGAAGTACAAAGGCTACTCTTTATTAAAATTTCATGCGGGCGAAGCCGCGGGTAAAAGCTAGTTCTGAATAATTACTTTTAGCTGGATAACTACTCAGATTAGTATTATACTGATTGATTCCGTTGTTATTAGAGCGTCAACGTAGCTAACAAATAACAAAATGCCCTCGAGCTTATAAAAAATCAAACATATATTGTATACACAGCTATACATTTAGTGTTCTTAATACCACAATGTTATGAAGTACTAACAGTTGAGATTCCAGAAATTGTTTATGTGACCGCACTTTTACGCGTAAGCGTTTTATTAAAGATGGACGATTTAATTGCCGAACGATCTATTGTGGTTTTATTAAATAACTGGCTTAAAAGTAATTCAAAATTATTTACAGACTGTGCTGCCCACATATCTACAGAAAATAAACCGATTTGACCGCTGAAATTAGAATCGTTGCCAGAAGTAATTTTGCCGTGTAGGACTTGAATTTTGAACAGTACAACATTTTGTCGGCTCACAGGAAAATACATTTATTTATCATAAAGTTATTTAATTTAGTAATAAATAAGTTATCAAGTAATAAACTACATGAATAAATTTATAGAAATAAAATTTAGAAAAACACTAGAACAAATGAAACTAATAATATAATAAACCTACATAAACTTGTTTCTTACAATCCTCTCACCGTACTCCTCAAACTGTCTCTTCAGTACCATTACTTTTTCAACGTCTTTCATGCCAGCGAAAATGGCGCCTCCCAGCCATGAGACGCAATAAGTCTCATTGGAACCAATCACGTTAACAGGCCTGCCTAGAGCCATCTCAATCTCCCACGACAACCTCTTGATAAACCCAGGAGTAGCAGACAGACCCCCAGTTGGTACAACAGCAGCCAACAAATCATTATGTAGATCAGCGTCACATTTCTTGGTCGCAATTATAACCGCGTTCTGAAGTCCAATGCACTTCGTATCCTCCCCTTGAATGCACTTTGGATGGAAAATCATCTCCGCAGCGTCGAACATTTCTTGACTGACGTCGATATATTCACCGCTAGGCATTTTATACCTCGTTGTAGGACATTTTTCTTGTCTAGTTGGATTGAAGACCATGGACGCCTGTTTGATTTTGTCTACCATGTCTTCTGGGTTCTCACCTAGATCTATTCCTCGGGATTCGAGGCTCTCTTGAATGTAATCACATAAAGCCCGCCCACCAAGAAATGTTTCAACGTGCGCGTAGTTCATATGGCCACCTTCGTAGATGGGGTTCACATCTGTTATGTCATAACCGAGGTCTACTGAAAGTCCAGTGGTGTATCCCGACGCGTAAAGGGCTAAGACGCTTTGAGACTGGCAGGACAATGCGGGGCAGTTCAGGGTCTCGAAGAATATCTCGCAGCAGTGCACTCTGGAACGAAAGTTTGATTTAGGCCTGGTTTGCATAACGCTGGACATTAGTTTCGACTAACTGGTGAGTTAATTTTATATGAGAAGCCGTCAGAAAATAAGAAGCCTATGTGAAAGCCCGATCCATCGTAACTGTGCCCTTATATGTAAAACTACATTTTGCGCCCGGCTCCACCCGTGAGAACCGATAACCTGACTGAAGATAGCCGATGTGATAGTGCAATGTATAAGATATTCAAGTGCCTTTGGGTGAATGAGTAACAAACATCTACATATCCATTCATACTCACAAACTTTTAAATTTATAATATTAGCAGTAAGATGTAAGAAAGCTGAGATTGCCGGCGTTTACACTGCCTGTCAAAATCTTTTAGACGTTGTGGTGCTATACTCCTAGTCCATTTACATACCCATTACGTGGTTATTTCCGCACGCTTCCGTAGGTAATATACGTTTATGTAGCTACCTACTAACCCAATTATTATTACTGGAACTATCATAGTTGTCTTATTCCTCCCATGAACCCACTCCCTTTTCCTATTCTAGGCGATCAGAACCCATCCTTATACAGTCCACAATATTAATATTTTTTCCAAATCGCCTAATACATACGGTTCGGTGCATCGCCGAATCACTAGTATTGCCTATATTTATTTTTATTATATTTTATAGACTCACGCCTGTATCCCCGAAGGGGTAGGCAGAGGTGTAATATTACACCCACATTTCGCCTTGAATTTTTTTTAAGTCCCAGGGGGCGAGCCTATTGCCGTTACCTGGCACATCACCAGACTCCGAGCTGCTACTGAGAATTCGGAAAAAACCAGTAACACCTTTGCCCTACCCGGGAATCGAACCCGCGACCTCCGATCAGTAGTCGCATACGCTATCCACTGGACCACGGAGGCAGTCTATATTTATGTACCGATATTACATGAGATAGTCAAAGCCGCCCAATTTCTAGAGCCTGCCGTAAAAAATAATTATTTCGTAATCATCATCTTCTCAGTCGAGAGTCATCCAGTGCTATTCATACGTAGGTATCACCCAAGTCTATCCATACGGACCAATCATCATCCGGGCTCAATGATTACATACATTTATTTAAGCTGTGTTATTAGCAACACAATGTCATAGTGGTTTACTCAGACATTATGTATTTAAGTTTTTTTAGATAGGCAACACTCGCTCTAGGAATAAGTCCTGTGTCGCGGGGGACTTTACAAACATACTAGCAACGGACACCATGAACACCCAGACTCGAAAATTCCCAACCACCCAATTTATGGCTCACACAAAATGTTGTCTCGTGTGGGAATCGAACCCACAGCACTTGGCGCAGTGTCAAGCGGCGAGGCGGCCACTTAAACCATTACGCCAACCGTGCAGTCAAACGCTACGCTTTTTATATCTCCGTCGCGTCGTCTAAATGTTTGGATTATTATAATATCTTGAGCTTCCAGGTGAATAATTACAGCATCGACCTATATATTGCTGGTGGCATTATACATAATGTAATAAGTCACAACAATATTTCCTTGTAGCTTTTCATGGGTTGATAAGCCAAAGTCAAAAGTCAAAGTCAAAATCATTTATTCATCTAGGTCACAAGGTGACGCTTATGAACGTCAATTTTAAAATTAAATTACTTAATGCTTCTACATTTACATTTACTGCCTCGTTCGCAAAGCAATAGGTAGATCCACGAGAAAGAACGGGCAATAAAACTCGAGGCCACTCTTTTAAATCGCCAATATTATGGTACATATTTTTATTTATGTAAGGAGCTGCAACTGTTACACATTGTACTAAATTACTTGTAAATAGTAATAGTTACAGACGTAATACTTAAGTAATTAATGCAGTTACTAAATTATGTGTTTTAGTTAGCCTTCCAATGCGAACAGCGAATATTGTGTAACAGGAGCATCCACTTACGACTTATAATGTATACAACTCGTGACCATGTTCAGGACTATGGTGGAAATGTATGTTACAGAAGTGACGATATATGAATACACAAAATCACAAAAACGTTAGTTCACAGACCATGATAACGAGTTATCTACATCTTACAGTACAGTAAATTGTAATAAAATTAGTGGAACAACAATGCAAATGTAAATGTAGTAAGTGGAGTGACCTAATTATAATAAACGAATAATAATTTAAAAGAACTAGAAATGTTATATAATAATAAACTGAAAAATGCTAAGTATCTATATAAATTCTAAATAAGTAGTAGATCATGAGTTGTCTAGTGTAAGTGACCATCTATCCTTATCACTAAAATAATCATTAACAGTATAATAACCTTTCCTAATAAGGCTTTAAGTCTTTTATTTTACTTTTAAACGTATTAAATGGTAATTCTAAGAGACTAATTGGTATTTTATTGTAAATACGAATACCTAGCCCTACAAAAGAATTGTTAACTTTATGTAAACGATGATAAGGGGCATATAACTTATGCCTGTTCCTAGTATTTATATTATGTATGTCACTTTTTGTAGTAAATAAACCTATATTTTGCCTAATATACAATATATTAGCAAATAAGAACTGCGAGGCTACTGTTAGAATTCCTATAGACTTAAAGCGTTCCCTAAGAGTATCTTTAGCACCTAACATGTATATTGCTCGTACCGCTCGTTTCTGTAGAACAAAGATATTCTGAATATCCGCAGCTTTGCCCCATAACAAAATGCCGTAAGACATGACACTATGAAAATAGCTAAAATAAACTAGACGAGCTGTGTCAACATCAGTAAGTTGTCTAACTTTTCTGACAGCATACGCTGCAGAGCTGAGCTTACCTGCAAGACATGCTATATGTGCACCCCATTGTAACTTATTATCTAATGTAATGCCTAGAAACACTGTAGAGTCAACTGTCTCAAGTTCCTCCCTATCTAGCATAATATTAGGTCCCAGTTGTCTAACGTTAGGTAAGGCAAATTTAACACATTTAGTTTTTTTAGAATTAAGTACTAGGTTGTTTGCTGTAAACCATTGTGTAACTTGTATAAGTGCATTATTTACATCATCAAATTCATTCCTATTCCTGTCTACTTTAAAAATAAGTGACGTATCATCTGCAAAAAGTACGACATCACAGATGGTTTTTTAAATAAAAAGGTAAGTCATTAATATATACAAGGAACAGAAAAGGACCTAGAATTGAACCTTGTGGAACGCCTAACTGTATAGGTAATTTAGAGGATGTAGTCCCATTTACATCGACACACTGAAATCTCTGCCGCAGGTACGACTCGACAACACTAAGTGCGGTTTCCTCTACGCCGTAGTGGCGGAGCTTACGCAGTAGTGTGTCGTGATGAACGCAATCAAATGCTTTTGATAGGTCACAAAATACTCCGATAGCATTTTTAGATGACTCCCAAGCATTATAGACGTGTTTTATGAGAGCAACACCCGCATCAGTAGTGGATCTACCTTTAGTAAATCCGTATTGATCTTTGTGAAGCAGACTATTTAAATTAAAGTGTCTTAGTAGCTGCTTTAGTAAAATCTTTTCGAATATTTTACTAAATGCCGGCAAGATAGAGATGGGCCTAAAATTATTTATGTCATTTTTACTACCAGATTTGAATAAAGGTATGATTTTACTTAGCTTCATCAAATCCGGAAATACGCCTAGGTCAAAACATTGGTTAAAAATTATAGAGAGGTAAGGCGCAACAGTCTCAACTATAGTACTTAAAATTTTAATTGAAATGCCCCAAAAGTCGCCGGTATTTTTAATAGTAATTGAATTAAATGCGATCAATATATCTTGCGGGGTGACGTGCTCGAATCTAAACACGCTCTTGCATTCAGGTACACTGATAAGCAACAAATTTCCAGCGTATAAAGACGATGATTGTAAGGAACTAGTAGTTGTTATTGGTATGCTTGCAAAGAAACTATTGAACATATGCGCTACTTGAGATTTGTCTGTGACTAATAAATTGCTATCTTTGATTTCAAATTGGTTTTCTCGTTGTCGTGTTCTACCAGTTTCATTATTTATAATTCTCCACGTTTCTTTAATTATATTTGTCGATTGCTTAATTTTACCACTAATAAATTTTGATTTTGCCATAATACAAACTTGTTTAAAAATTTTTGAGTAGCTTTTTACATAATTTAGAAACGGTGTGTCAAATCTATGTTGTTTCAAACCATATAATTCAAATAACTTGGCTCTACTTCTGTATATACCTTTAGTGGCCCACTGGTTAAAAGTTCCGGTAGTACCCTTTAGTCTTACAGTTTTACTCTTAAAAGTATTTTGAAACTCATTAATGATTAGTCCAAAAAGTGAATTATAAATTTTATTTGGATTTTCTGAGTTCAATATTGAAGGATTGAGATTTGCGATACTATCGTTTTTGAAATGTATAAGACGATTGGTAGTTTGAGGCCTACATTGTACTGTATGGGATTTATTATAAGCTGAACAAGAAAAACTAGCTATCTGTCCACGGTGATCAGAAGGAAGAGAACTAATAACTACTGGGTTTTTAGCAACACAAGAACTAAATATATTATCCAAACAAGTAGAAGATGTTGCAGAGACTCTAGTAGGTTCACAGAATAAATTACTTAAATTAAATGACTTAAAAAAATTCAGAAATCTAGTACACTGTGAAGAGTTCTCTAAAATATTAATATTAAAATCGCCACAAACTATAAAATTTTTACTGCTACATTTAATTTTATTAATAGCATCTTCCATAACAGTTTCAAATAGATTATAATCACCTGAAGGGGGTCGATATACACAAATTACAATATATAAATCTAGTTCCACACAGGACAACTCAATAGTGCGCTCAATAGATAAGTTTACAATATCTTTACGTTCTTTGCATTTTAATAAATTTGAAGTCATTATGAGAGAACCGCCTCTAATAGCCTGCTTTCTTATATATGCGCTCTGCATTGTGTAATATTGATTAATGACAATAATATCATGGTTATTTAACCAGTGTTCAGTTAAACACAATACTTTAACATCATATTTCTCTAGAAATAAACTTAATTCTAATTCTTTGCCAGATAGGCCCTGCATGTTTTGGTGTACTATATTCAAATACTGCAGCCTAACTGTTGTCCTATCTTGGAGTTTAAATCACAAGATGTGTCAATAAAAACGTTGTTAGTACATGTACTAACCCTATCAAATAAATTGTAAACACTAGGCTTTTTGCCTTGCAGTAAATTGTATGCTAATAGCTTAGCAATCTGTCGCTTAATATAAAATGGCAGATACATTGTATCTTTTGTCAAAGTAAATTTACTAATAAATTTATTAGTGTCAAAAAAGAATATTGCGTCACTATGACGACAAGTTATATTATACAATAACATATTAAATGTGTGTATGTGCATGTTTTCTGTATGTCTTAAGTTATTTGAGTATGGCAAAGCACATAAAATAAATTTACACCTAAATTTTGAATTAAGTCCTAGTAACACTTCAACACATTCTATTATATCCTGTCTCTTTACAGTTAAACTGTTACCAAACAATAATATGGCTGTACTATTCTCATCTAAGGGGTGTAACCTAATCTGATTCACTAAACTAGTGTAACTATCCCCTGGCCTGCAATAATTTATTACACACTGATTTGTATACTCATTGAGAAGACTACCAAAATTATGACCTAGTCTATCAGAAAAGATGTAGGTTTTATTAGTTGCTGTAGAAAGCCTAGATTTAATCATATTTGATTGCAAAGGCGATTGGTTTTGTAAATTATTGGAAAAATTCTCAGGTAGTATAATAGTACTCGATGGCTCTGTTGGGATTAGAGTGTGAGTACAAGGACACGAGAGCTTATCTTAGATTAGCCATGCTTGGGGTCGCCGTTTCAAAGGTTCGCTAGCGGTTCTGTACGGTGTGATCTATCTATCGACCAGAGTATAATAATATTTCCTCTTCTTTCCGACCTTAGACCAACTAGTAAGTAAAATAGCTTACTTTTCATGAATTACGATTTTTTTCAGATTGCTATCATTATCATTTAGATGCCGCACACCCTGCTTAAGTATGACAGGGAACTCTGCATTTGACATTTTTATCTTCAAAGTTATGCATTTCAAACCACCATAATTGCTTATTTCTCGCATAAAATTTCCAACATTTTTCCTTGGGAAGTATTTAAAACGGCTCTCGAGAATATTAAAGTATATTGACATAAAATATCTGGTCATCATTATTATATTATAGATACGGTTTCCTGTTACGATGATTTGTCGGAATGATTTCATTTAAAAGTGTTTTCCAAAGTTATCTGTTGGGAAAATAGAGGTGCTTGTTATATTTAAGGACGTCCTCCATCTTAAAATTTGAGCGCTACAAAATGTTCTCTGTTTTTATAGATATTAATTTATATACTGTAAATAAAACTGGGGCTATTTTTAGCGTCTAAACATGTGACGGCACTGTAGCATCTTCATTGTCATAATGTCAATTCTCTAAACACATTTATGTGTGAAATCTCTTCCTCAAAAATCTGTTTTACGCACGTCTCTTACTTACTAAAACTACAAAAGCAAGGAAATAAAAAAATAAACCGGTCAAGTGCGAGTCGGATTCGCGCACCGAGGGTTCCGTACAAAACCTGTAGGTATATACACCCTTATTTTTTATTAGTATGTACAAAAACTTTAAGGACACCTTAGCGAACACATTATTATCATATATGTAACGTAAGAATTTCATAATATCTATAAAGAGCAAAGTTATTATCATTTGTTTATTGTAGAAAATCTCAGTTAAATTATAGTCATATTTTACAATAAATGCACTGATTCATTGATAATATTCCATCCTGCTCGCTCGCATACTCTCTGTCGCACTTATGATGTAGGTAACCTTAGACAATAAAATAAAACAAAATAATAAGTGATGTACTACTTACTTAATTAATTTTCTAAATTCTAACCTCTCCATCATCTTAATATATAAAATCCTTGCGTTACTGACTGACTGACAGACACGCTACAGCCGAAACTATTGGGCGCAGGAATCTGAAATTTGGCATGTATGTTCCTTGGGGACCGTAGGGTTGCACTAAGAAGGGATTTTCCGAAATGCCCACGGTATCGGCCAAAATGGGTAAATTAAAAAAAAATGCAGGCGTAGCTGCTGGCGTCCTCTAGTACTTCATATGGGCTTAGGGCCGGTTTTCCTTTTTACAAGTAATTAAATACGTGGGTATGTAATTAGAAACCAAACAAATATCAAAATAAAAGAAGGTATTCTGTCATCATCATCATCATCATATCAGCCAAACGACGTCCACTGCTGGACATAGGCCTCCCCCAAGTTTCTCCACACAGACCGGTCTTGAGCCGCCCGCATCCAACCTCCTCCCGCGATCTTGACAAGATCGTCGGTCCACCTTGCGGGGGGCCTACCTCTGCTGCGTCGTCCGGTACGTGGCCGCCACTCCAGAACCTTTCTGCCCCAACGGCCATCGGTTCTTCGAGCTATGTGCCCTGCCCACTGCCACTTCAGCTTGGCTATCCGGAGAGCTATGTCGGCGACTTTGGTTCTACTGCGGATCTCCTCATTTCTGATTCGATCTCGCAGGGAAACTCCAAGCATAGCTCTCTCCGGTAAAGGTAAGGTATTCTGTACTAAAAGAAAATTGTAATTTTGGCGTATTTATGAAGTTAGAATCAGCTGCTATTTACAAATATTATTTCATCATCAGACGTCCACAGCTGGACATAGCCCTCCACCTAGGTTCTCCACACTAACCGATTTTTAGCCGCCCGCATAAAATTATTATTTACGTAGGTAGGTAATTTTTACTGAAGTTACAAGTATTCCAATAATTTGTCCTTCGAAATGTCAATACTCACAGACAGGCACGTTTTTCTTAAATTGTTTTTTAACGAGAGAAGCTTTTGTCTTTTCACTTCGTCAAAAGCGTCCAATATGCACTGTTTTAATTGTTTGACACTAACCGGCTCGCTTTTGTATACCCACAAAAAGAAGTCACGTACAGGCCCGTCTCGACCGATCCACTGGCTTCCAAACTTTTCGCTGTACAAACGCACAGCTGCACTCGCGTAATGTGAACTGATTTAATCAGTTCACATTACGCGATTCATTACGCTACGCATTAAGCTATCGCGTCGGGCAAACGTAAACAAACAATTAACTGTTGCGCGTGAAAAAAGGATGTGCTCCCTTTCGCAAACAATTGAGTAATGTTTGTCGCATCGGGACGCGGCGCGGGCGCAGAGGTACAGGGGGTGGCGAGCTTCGACGCGAGTTTGCCCGAATATATCAATGGAGCAGTGCCGCGTAGGTACGCAAGCCAATAGTAAAATTACTACTCATAGTATTTAGTTATGCATTTACCAATTATTAGGTATTTTTGTGCACAGTTTTGGGACTTAATGTTTTTATTTTTTACATGCACAAATATGATTAGTTGAAGATACTTAGTGCCCCATTAATTTTTTTGTACCAATAAAAAAATTGTGGTGTATAATTGTGACAAAAAATATGTGATGTAACTAAAAATGTCCGTGTGGTGACGGATTAAGAATACGGATTGTCACCACCCCATGTCATCCCATGGGTGTCATAAGAGCCGACAGAGGGAGCGCATTATGCAGAGAACAGCACTGTAAGAGAAGGAAAACTTGATGCAAACCCTTTACCAACCCGTTTGGCCAGCGTGGTATAGTAGGCCAATTCCTCCTTTCAAGGAGAGGCCTAGTCCAGCAGTGGACTGTTAAAGGCTGATGATGAACTAAACATTTTGGGTTTAATTTTTTTTCCTTTGTGCTATAAAACGTTGCTTTATGCCAGATTTCAAGATCCTAGATCGACTGGAAATACCCTTTAGTTTTGACTTGAGCATTTGATATGAATTTCAATTTTATACCCCTACGGGTTCATGAAGAAAGGGTTAAAATTATTAAAAATATTTTAATTATATGATGTAACTAAAAATTAATGGCTTTCGCAATGTTTCCTTTATCTGTGCTATAAGAGTTTGCTTCGTTCCCTGTAGGTTTTGATTCCCTAGCGAGAAGTTGCGAGTTTGAAAATATGTTTCAATTGCTGTTTCTGTTGTTTGCGTTGACATAGAAGTTTGATTTTATCACAGCTTAACGGTGTTATAGACCTGAGTATTTGATCATCATCCTCTTAGCGTTATCCCAGTTTCAATCTGGGATCCGCTTACTAGTGTAACCGGATTTGGCTAAATATTAGCTTTTCCACAGAGCGACTGCCTCTCTAACCTCCGCAACTCGAAGGGATAGCGATATTCCATGGTTTAGACTAGTGTCAGTTGGTTAAGAAGGTACTGACGCCCCGTAACGACTGTCATAGATCTTCATGACAACTGGGACCGAAGGCTTAACATGCTCTCCGAGGCACGGGACAAGCGATTATTAATAATTCCACAGACCTGAGAATTTGATATGAATTTCAATTTAATAACTCTACGCGTTCATGAGGAAAGAGGTAGTAACATTAAAATGATAAAAATGTTTTTACTATATGATGTAACAAAAAATTTACATTTATGGATTTTTTCCTTAATCTGTGCTATAAGAAGTGGCCTAGTTTTGATTCCCTTGTGAGTTTCGAAAATTTGAGAGAATTTGCGGCATAAACAGCTGTATCTTTTGATAGCGTTGGCTTAGAAGTTTGATTATGTTACAGCTTAAAGATATTATAGATTTGAGTATTTGATATGAATTTCAACTTAATACCTCGATGCATACATAAGGAAAGGGCTGGTAACTTAATTTTTTAAATATTTTTATAATAATACTAGAGGACGCCAGCAGCTACGCCTGCATTCTATCCCATCTATGATCCCGTGGGAATTTCGCGAAATCCCTTCTTAGTGCATCCCTACGGTCTTCAAGGAACATACATGCCAAATTTCAGCTTCCTGCGCCCAATAGTTTCGGCTGTAGCGTGTCTGTCAGTCAGTCAGTAACTTAAGGATTTTATATATTAAGATGATGTAACTAAAAATTTACGGTTTTCGCAATTTTCCATTATCTGTGCTATAAGACGTTGGTTTGTACCAAATTTCAAGAATCTAAGTTAACGGGAAGTACTCTGTAGGTTTTGATTCCCTTGCCAGTAGTTGCGAGTTTGAAAATATAGTAAAATTGCTGTTTTTTTTATTGCGTTGAGATAGAAGTTTGATTTTGTTACAGCTTAGAGGTATAATAGACCCGAGTATTTAATATGAATTTCAATTTAATAACTTTACGCGTTCGTGAGGAAAGGGGTAGTACATACATACATACATATCGTCACGCCTTTTATCCCCAAAGGGGTAGGCAGAGGTGTATTTCTACACCCACTTTTCGCCAGATATACTTTAGTCCCACGTAATAAGGGGCGAGCCTATTGCCGTACCGGGCACATTTCCAGACTCCGTGCTGCTACTGAGAATTTCATGACAGAAAAACCCAATAACACTGCCCGACCCAGGAATCGAACCCGGGACCTCCCGATCCCACGCGCACATTTATGCCGCGAGACCAATGAGGCAGTCGTATAGGGTTTGATGTCGAGTTTTCCGTCTCTACGCAAAGATTGTATTTGCATCGTGTTATCCCTTAATCGCCTCTTACGACACCCACGGGAAGATAGGGGGTGGTGACACTTGTATTCTATGCCGTCAACCACACGGCACGAAAGGGGTAGTAACTTTAAAATTAGTACAAATATATTTTTTTTTTATGATGTGACTAAAACTTAACGGATTTCGCAATTTTCCCTTCATTTGTGCTATAAGACACTGCTTCGTACCAAATTTCAAGATTCTAAGTTCACGGGAAGTACCCTGTAGCTTTTGATTCCCTTGCGAGTAGTTGCGAGAAAATATGCGGCTTAAATTGCTGTTTCTTTTTATTGCGTTGACATAGAAGTTTGATTTTGTTACAGCTTCAAGATATTATAGACCTGAGTATTTGATATGAATTTCAATTTAATAGCTTTACGCGTTCATGAGAAAATGGTACTAACTTTAAAATTATTATAAATATTTTTATGATATGATGTAACTAAAAATTAAAAGTTTTCGCAATTTTTCCTTTATAAGACATTGCTTCGTACCAAATTTCAAGATTCTGAGTTCACGGGAAGTACCCTGTAGGTTTTGAGTTTCGATTTTTTGCGGAATTTGCAGCATAAACGGCTGTATCTTTTGATTGCGTTGGCTTAGAAGTTTGATTTTTTCACAGCTTCAAGAGATAGTAGATTTAACTATTTGATATAAATTTCAGATTGATACCTCCACGCGTTTCTGAGAAAAAGGGTCTTGACAGACGGACGGACAACAGAGTGATCCTATAAGGGTTCCGTTTTTTCATTTCGACGTACGGAACCCTAAAAACTGTTTTAGCAGCCAATAGTGCTATGAAATCCCATCAATTGATAACGACCATCGTGTGTATTGTCCAACCAACGCAGCCATGAGTTATGGCGTCCAATAGAAACATCATAATAATTTTCCCACAGCGCTAAGCATCCGGCCTTCTATTTGATTTTGGACAGCCTTGGAATGAAAACCTGTGGACAATTTTGTAATTTCTACATCAGATTTGACTTCACGTGTGGTGTAATGGATTAAATAGTCACACGGAGATGTGCCAGCAGGTCGCATGTATTGTTTTCGATTCCCAGACGGGTTTTACTTAGGGTGATCAACATTTTTTTGTTGTGTCCATTGTTTGAATGCCTGTAAAATTCGTCGCGCTACCGATTTTTACCCGACTACGGCGAAGCCAAAAAAGGGAAGGCCAAGGAAGGGTTATGTTTTTGGCATTTTTTTCTATGTATGTATGTTTATGTTTTTAGCCTACTGAAAGGGTAAAAACATAAACATATCATGCTTATGCATACACCTTCTGATGGCGTGGAGGCATAGTGATACAGATCGTGCTGGCTCCCTAAATCAAGGTTGAGCCGTACGATTGCTGTTGAATGCGGGCCATCAGTGGGCCGAGTCAGTCACAAGCGTCAGATGATTTCCTGCATTGTACTTGCATACTAAACCCTTTTTTTTTGTCTGGACTTTAAAAGATCAAGAAAAGACTAAAGAAATTGAAGTGACAAAAAAAATAATGACTCTGAGTTTGTTTCGGCTTTTCTTCTCAAGAAGTCATTTAGCTAGGAAAAGCCGGCCTCATCTAGAATAGGGTTTTGACATGTATAAGTGTTGTAAATAACCAAAATGCAGAAATAAATATGTCTTTTATGTCTTTATGTAATCTGTAAATACGAAGATTCAGCTAGTGAAAGCACCATAACAATATTCAAGAATATTATTATTCTCGGATAACTCGCACGCGGTCATCTAATCCTAAACTAGGCAAAAAGCATACAATAGTAACTGATAAACACACGTGTATATTCTGGGGGCCAATTCTGCTATTTTTATATGATATTGATATCATATTCAGAATGGATTTAAAACCGGTATTCTGATAACCTTATGTCATTATCGTATAATTTAAAATAAACAGTTCGTCGTTGACACATACGATATCGTTACAAATTCATTCAAATATCATATAATTTAGAAGAATACGCTTTTTGTGACGTAAGTATGACACTGACATGATATTGCGACTATATTTATTTAGCGGAATTGAGCCCCTGAAATACAAATATCTAAGTACGTTTACGTTCAGTTCATTACTGCTAGTTAGAGCAAATAATCGTGCACATCACATGAAGATTTGCTGAGTGGGAATAGAACCCGCTAGTACTGCCCAGAGGGCAGTACCTAACCACTTTCAATGAAACTCCGAACGTGATTCATTATCGGGTCAGCACGTGCTTAGAATAATCATCATCATCAGCTCTTTATACTGTCCCACTGTTCACTGGGCACGGGCCTCTTCTCAATATGAGAAGGGTAAGGCCATAGTCCACCATGCTGGACAAGAATGGGTTGGCAGACTTCACATGTCTTTCGAGCACATTATGGAGAACTCTCAGACATGAAGGTTTCCTCACGATTTTTTCCTTCACCGATAAGCAAGCGATAATCAACAATTTAATACATACTTAACTTCGAAAAGTCATTTGTGCGTGCCGTGGATTGGAACCCGAGACCCTCTGCGTAGCAGTCTGTCAGTCTCTCCACTCGGCTAACGCTGCTGAGAATAATACTAATACCCAATTTAAGCTGCGTATTCACTAGACATTTGCGCTGTAGTTAAGCGATGTGACTTAAGTGCTTTAGAGCATTATCAGATTATATGATTATTAGCCGGGACTAATTAATATTGCTCTCTGAGACACGGGAAAAGCGATAGCTAACAATTTAATAAGCATATAGTTTCGAAAAGTAGTTCATAATTCTTTATTTGCACAAAATGTAGGTACATTACAAAAGGTAGATTTGGTAACAAGCAGTGCCAGGTACATTCTGTCGTGTCAAGACATGCAAATATAATGTAGATGGTATTAAATTTATACATAAAAGTTAAGATGATTTTATATTAGTATCAGACTTAGGTACAACAATAATTAAGTATGTGCTCAACATATATTGTTTTAGTAAGACCAATTTTATTGTGAGCTGCTATTTAACTTTACAACACAATATTGAATAATATTATGGTCAATACAAATGTCAAAGAGTACAATTAAATGTCAATACTAAATCAACAAATATCAAAACAGTATCAATTCAAAAAATATAATTCAGATAGAATGTCAATGTTGTGTAAAAAAAAACTATGGTTAAATGTCATAGGTACAAATAGTTAAATGTCAAAAATGTCAGTTGCGTTAAATGTCAAATTATAGTTTTATACTTTTAATAATTCTGATACTGAGTAAAAGCATTTATCAATGAGCCACATTTTCAGTTTTCTGTTAAACATATTTGGGGGTAAATTTTTTATGGTGTCAGGGATAGCATTGGCAAGTAGTTAGTGCCCCGTGGCTTCGAACCCGATAACGTCTGCATGGCAGTCTGTATCTTCTCTACGCTGCCATTGCCGTATTGGTAAACTCAATTTCTATTTAACGGTCAAAATTTAAACAGCACCCTTTTATATCGTCACGTCTATATCCCCGAAGGGGTAGGCACAAGAGTAATATTATACCCATATTTCGCTTTATGAATTCTAAGTCCCACGTAAAGGAGGTGGGGAGAGCTTAATTGCCGTTACTTAAGGACGGTTTCAGATTTGCGTTTTATACGCGCGCATGAGCTCGTTTTCGGAAGCGCATGTAGGCGCGTACAGGCGCGCCTATTGGCACACGCGCAACTCGTACAAGCGTTGACGCACTTCTAAGCTCGTATAAGACGCGAGCCGGCAGAATCCATGTTGACACTAACACGATGTCACTAGCGGTTCGAGCGAACACGCCGAAGATGCCGGTTTACACGAGTCCGGTTTTCTGAAGCGCGCAACGTAGCGCGCGTGTACGCGAGTATGCTGAAACGATCGTATACGCGCAGAAAAATACGTTAATCTGAAGCCGCCCTAATGTGGCCACATTGCCAGACTCCGTGCTGCTACTGAGAATTCGGAATAACTCAGTAACACTTTTGCCCGACCCGGGCATCAAACCCGGGGGAGGCAACGGGTGCGATTGTCGATAAGCAGACGCATACTACTACGCTATCCACTGGACCACTTCTTATACTATGTTAAACAGAATTGTTGGTACCAGTATCATGTGAGTAAACATCCTTATAGTATTTTGTATCTCAAATAACAAAACGACCAATTTATACGTATTGTCAATAAAATTAGTCTGCGTGGATGATGCGGTGTTGTGGACATTACGCGATCAATTTGTGGCGTAAAGACAAAACCTCAATGACAATTATTTGTGGCTTTCAATATTCACGATACAAAAGTTGCTTATACACAAGCACGACAATGGAAGCTATAGTAAGCCAATGGATAAATTGAGAGAGATTGTGTAAGTTGCTCCTTCTTCTAAGCATTTTTAATAAAGCGTTGAGAAAAATATTACCTAGTATTTGATTTAGATGCATTCATCGAATATGTAGGTATGAAGAGATTTTACTAACTCAATGCATCATCAACTGGTCAGATCACGCAAAGTGTCCCTTGCTGTTTCAATTACGCCGAATAATGTGGGTTCGATCCCAATTCGGGACAACAAATTGAGAGATCAAAAAATGTTTATTCCGAGTTTCGCTGTTCTTTGTGTGGGAAATTGCATGTTTACAAACTTTCTGCATCACAGAATTTATTCTTAGAACGGGCTTTTCAGTAAAACCAAAATAAAAACGAAAAGGAATAAAAATCAATGTAGTCCCTATTTGCAAGTAGGTAAGTAAAAATTTTGAAAAAATATTTTGTAATTCTGTGATCTTACTGTACGTAAACTTAAAACAAACTAAATGAGTAAAATATATAAGTGCTACAAATAAAAGAAAGTTTCATTTTAAATGAAGCAGCAACTTTTAATACTGTTGTAGAAGAATTCCTTACTTTGGTTTAAACACAGGACTGATTGAATTCATTGCCTGCGAGTTCCATGAGTAGGTATTATATATAATATTAAATATTTATATTCCTTAATATTGTCAAAAATCAAATCAATATTATGCATTAATTTAGGTCACAAAGTAACGCGTATGAACGTCAAATACACCGGATAATACTTATAAAAGTATTTTTAAATCAGCCCGAATAAAATTTACGAGCACCCATAAGGCCAATAATGACATGACACTTTGGACATGATTCTCGTAAAACTTCAATTAACTTTGCATCCGTTTGACATGACGCACCGAGCGTAGCATGTCGAGGCTATGATTGCCTTGCATCGGTCACTCGCTCTCAGCGCTTAAATGAAAATCATTTCTATTTACTATCAGTAAACAGTCGAGCAATTTTTCAATCTACAGCCTCCAGCAATCTGGCCGTGAAGTAATAAAGTCTTTACAATCAGAACACTCGCCCGCTAGATGTAATAAAAATGTGTATTCTAAGTGGTACGAGTATACGCCAGAAATAATAGTCAATATTAAGAACAAGTGCATCCATTTAAAAAGGTACAAACAATTTAAATTAGAGTTTAATAAAGAAACGTTCACTCTCTCCATATATCCATCCTTAATTCCTTATGAAATAATCAGTGTCCCGCTGCAACGTGTGACTCAAATATGTGATTTGGGCTTGACTTTGGACACAAGCTAAACTTTTAATTCACATATCACAACAATATGCAAAAAGAGCTTCAAATCACTAGGTTTAGTTATTCGACAATCAATACCGTTTCGGAGTAGGTGTGCGTTGTACTTTTCATTTGTTAGAAGTATTTTAGAGTATAACTCCGTAATCTGGGCTCCACACGAAGGTAAGTTTAGTATCGTATGATGATTGAGCGTGTACAGCGGAAATTCTGTCGATTTCTATACAAAAAGCTTTATGTCTATTATCCTTATTTATATCCGTCTCTGTTCGTTTCAGGCATGGTTTGTCTTGCCACACTGGCATTACGACGTAAGTGTGCCCCTATGTTGCACTATTACTTGCTACTTAATAATAAAATCGGCAATGCGACCACACTGTCGCGATGTTCGTTATCGGCGCCGAACCACTACACCCGGTTACGCTCGCGCCACTTGCTTGCCGCACCACAAGCATAGAGCATAGATATTCCACAAGTGCGAACTAATACGGCGCAATACGCACCCACGTATCATGCAGTTGCACTGCTAAACGCTCAGATTGCTCAGTATCCGGATGTAGATATATTCTTTACACAGCTAAATACATTTATTAAAACTGCTATACACTTTTAGTCAAGTAATGACAACATTTAAAATAATTGGACTTTGTATTAATAGGTAAATATGTACCTACTATGTGTTTTTGTACTATAATGGCTCACTACACGCATTGGGCAACTGTTAGTATAGTGAGCAGTTGTAATAAATAAATAAAATAAAAATAAAATAAAATAGTATTGGCTTCTTATAGATAAGTTAGATGGGATTTTATGACGTAGGCTAGCACACATTAACGATAATAAAAGTATTTTTTAATTTCATGCTCTAGAATTTAACGAGAGATGGTGAAATTCGTGTCAGTTTTGTTAACTAATTTAAAAAGTTCTACTGAACGGGTGAAAATTTATCATACTCTTTATAGGACTTACTTTCGATTTCTGTCGTCTCATTCGATACCTGTCTTGATGGCCTCCTATTACGTGTGACCTACAATTCATAAGGCGAAATGCAAGTGTAATATTACACCTCCGCCTTCCACTTGGGGATACAGGCGTGACAATATAAAAAAGAAATGTATTGCATTCATGCACATGATTTTGCAAGATGATTATCATAGTAATCATCTGGCTTCTAAACTATTCACTGTATTTACAGCGAGGCAAATATACTTATCTACATTTTATTTCCTCACTACCCATTTTTGCAAACGCGCTTTTAAAAATTGTTCTACTTGCAAACGCATTTTTACAACGAATAAATTTGAGAAGCTGCTTTTAACCGTGATGTTTGTTTTGTGTAACTATCCTGGTGTCCTGTGTTTAAAGGTGTGTTATAATGAGGTCCAACTCGGAAACGAGGTATAGGATTAGAAAAGGTTTATTACGGCATCAGACTTATTATCTTCGCTTTAAAGCTGTTTTCCGTGTCAAACTGAAATAACTCTAGTTTTGAATACATTTGGAAGGTTATGAGTTTTTCCATTTGATGCAGTCGTTAAAAAAAACATTTTTTAACGATTGCATCCGGGTATACAGTACGTTGGTACGTACTGTATACCCGTATACACAGCTTAATATGCTATTTGATGCTTATATTATTCACGACCAAATGAAAGATTTCCACTACAGATATTTATCACTATCACTACCCCATTTCATTCCATAGGTGTCGTTAGAGGCGACAAAGGAAAATATACACAGCAATTAGTATCCTGTGAAAGGGACAAAAAACTCGACATCATACTCTTTGCCAACCCGTCTGGCAAGCGTGGTATAGTAGGCCAAATCCTTCTACTCCCTAGCGGCCAGACTACCGCTTTAGCGTCGGTACATATCTGACGGAAAATACGTCGAGCGTATCTGCATCGGTTGCGTCTATTCCGTCATATTAGACCTGCTACATTACGCGTCTAGTCAGTTTCTGCTTTCGTCAACTAATTTTAAAACGTCACCCAACGCGTCAGTCAAAACACACGTGGTGCGTGGTGCGCGCGACGTTGACCGACGATATGTTGACGGAAACGGAACAGACGCTGTACGCTCGACGCACTAACGCATCATAGGTTAGGTGTGAAAGATTGAATGATTTATCATATATTTGGCTGTTTTGGCGTTACGCGACGAATGATACGCGACGCATCTTCCGTCAGATATGTGCCGACCCTTAACCACTACACCATGTAAGCAAAATCTTTTGATTACTTAATTATCTATGTATTTTTTTCATTCTGATACCCTCTGACTGTGCTACTCTCCTACCCATGACGCCATCGCTCGTAACAAAACTATAAAGACAATTTTAACACGTAAAACAAAATTCGAACCATCGTATGCATAGCACAAGAATGATTTATGTACTGGCCGGTCTAGACAATGGAAACTTTTCAGACGGTAAAAAAATAAGCATTCGCCATTGGTATGTTGGCGTACTACCCTGGCAAGTTGAGAGTACACAAAGCGATAGCACAAGTTGAGAACTACTTTTTCAACGTTCATACCTACTGTTAGTCAACACTAAATTTGGACAATGCTCTTTAATATGGACGGGTAATTTGGCCTTTTCGCTGATAGGCCCGTGGCAAAGTACATAAATCTGATAGTAAGCGAAGTTAAACGCGTCCACCATAGTCTTGTTCATGGATGGGTGACCCGTTCACAAATATTTAAACCAGTGCCTTGCTGAGGACATATAGCCGTTTAAGCTTGCCTTGAAGATTTATGATAGCTGTTGATACAAGGAAGCATCCTTATAAATATGCTGACTGTTCTAAACTCTACAATATTTTAGGTGGTACGAGATATCCTGCTTAAAAAACTAGACCAAATTGAATATTGTTTAAGAGTTACTGAAGCAAAAGCCTTCCATACATACAAAGCTTACACCCCTTACATGTTTTTCTCTACTTCTTTGTTTTTATTAAAAAGTAGCTGTTACAAAGGTTCCCCTTTATAGCAGCTACATATTGTTTTTAAACAAACTAGGAAATCTAAACATATTTTTCAGGGTTACTGTGTTTTCATAGAAAGTTAAACTTTTCGTTAGCGAATCCATAAACAGCCATCCATTTCCAAACAAGGTTAACAGATAAAAATATTCAAATGAATTATTGAAGCACGCCCTCGCCTAACTTTCTTTCCTCCACTAATTCAATAAATCAAGGAAAACATTATCCCCTTTCAAATCAAGCGTTTACAATCTCGGAAATAATATATAATATTATCGACCGTACCTTTGGCACACTCATATTTTGTAAAAACTCGGATTGTATTCAGTTTCAAAATTTATTATTCCAACTGACATTGGTGCGAGTTCTGTTTTTATGGTGACATTCATGGAAATAATTTAAAATATAATAGCAGTTTGCTTAAATGGAGTAAGGGTACGGTGGCGTAGCAGGAGTGTAAACGGCTGCCATGCCGAAGGTCGCGGGTTTGATTCCCAAAGTCAAACATTTGTGTGCGTGAGCATGGATTCTCTTGGTCTGGGTGTTCCTATGTTTAATATCTATTTATTTACAAAAATAAGTATATGTATGCTTATCTATATATGTATTAACGTATCCATAGTAGGTACGAGTACAAGCTCTGCTTAGTTTGGAACTAGATGGTGTTGATTGTTTGTAGTAGAATATTTATGGAAATAAATAAAATATTAAAGCAATTTGTCTAAACGAAGGGCCAGTAATGTTAGAATGCCAAGCGGTTTGCCTGTAAACCAACTTTGAAATGTCGATCAAGATAAGGGCTCAATTTAAACGGATATACCATAATTATTATATTATGTAAACTGCTGTGTATCTGAGTATAACTTTGTATTTATACTGTTACGATACCTGTTATTATGCTGAGTTAATTTATTTCATCGATTTTTTTTTATTTCTGCTTTTCCCAACACTAAGAACATAATATAGACTCGAAACAACTTGTGTATCGATCACACGATGTCTTATTAATTGATTAAACCATTTGCATTTGGCACAGAGTTAAATGGTGGGGCTACTGCTTTAACCTCTACGACAAATGTGTAGTGAATTTAATATTTTAAAAGAATATTAATTTTGAGACGTATTAATTTGATCTATACGCTATTGAGGCTCTTAATAGCCGAGTGCGTAGTTATAGTCTGTAGCGCTAAGACAATGATAAAAAATACGTGGAATACGACGCTCAATGTCGCTTGTTGTTACCAATTGTTTTTGATTAAATCCTTTTATAATGCAACATAGTTTCAACCGTTAAACATCTCGATGGAACATGGGCAACTGTCCGATTAAAGTTAAATCTATGACACTTGCGCCAAGAATATATTATGTATATACTAGCTTACGGGGTAACACAAATCTACTTTCAGTCTCAATTTGTGTGAAGACACTCCTGATTACTCTAAAGACTTCAGAAAAAAATATAGGGTACAAAGTAACTCGGTCAGTATCCATGACGTTATCTACCGAAAGGTAGGTACATAATAACATCACCTTGCATTCCGACAAATTTCAAAGCCATGTTCCAATACATGTCCAATATATGTATTGTATATCTATGAAGACTTTTGCATTTATAATATAAGTTGAGAAAAACGTTTCAGTCGTTTAAGCGTAGTATATAATTATTACTTTCTAATAATATATGCGAACAATGTAAGCGATAATTAACAATGTAATAGAGCACAGCTATTACATGTATTCATTGGCACCGTGCACAATATGACATTATGTGTGATGTGACAGTATTGACAGATACCACATGCGCACTCAATTATTACAGCGCATGCGTTCTTACTTCCAAGAGGTAAATCTGTGCCGTACTAATTTCTACCCTCCCTACAATCCCTCCCAGTATTTTTTTTCAACTTATGATAACCTTTGTCCGTCTCCATGGTCCAATCTATCTTTATATAAAATTTCAACAAAATCGGTTCAGCCGTTTAAACGTGAAAACAGAACATAGAGGTGTAATGTTGCACCCACATTTCGCCATGAATTTTTAGGTCCCACGTAATAGGAGAAAGAAAATATCATAAAAAGTCATTCGTATGTAGCCAAGTCAACGTAGGGAACGAAAAAGAAGTCGAAGCTATCCGTTTCCTTCGATTTGTCCTGCCAGCCTACGAATGAGAAAGGAGGCTTGGATTACTGATTCAAAATAACAACGGAAATATAGCTGCTTTGCGGCAGTCTTCTGCAAGGCTATGGAATTGATTCAACTGATGCAACTCCTTCTTCTTCACCGATATCTACTAGTGCCAAACCATTAGGTATATTTCTGCTCACATGCTGACAAAATTACGCAAAAAACATTGATCTTACTAACGTTGATATGATGAAATGCAGCTTTATGAGGTCTTGGACCATTTAGGTCATCTTACACTGTTTCGAACTAAAGCTCAAAATGCATAACAGCTCTGGTTGTGTGCTTCTAAAAATAGTCGCATCGTCGCCAATTTCTCCTAAAACATCTTATCACTTAGTAAGGAATCTGTAGAGACGCGCTATTCCTATCTGTCCATCATTTACAGCCCATTCATTATAAACAACGTGCCTGTACAAAATGCTAATTTCCATTACTGTTCCTTCCTCCATGATTTAGTATTTTCGCTATGCACCTGAACTATGAACATAACACTTCTATATTGACTGTATGCCGAACAAACTTTGTCGAACAAATGTTTGAGCATCCACACACCTAATTCTACTGAAAGCTATTAGGATTTACAATCATATCCATAAAGTATAGAAGCTTTAATCCGAATATAACAGAGAGCAGCTTTGTGTTTCCATAAAATACTAGTTCAACCGGCTAACGTTCTGCCAAATAAATTATTTCTAGTGTTTTATGTAGATTGCCAAATAAAAAATAAATTGGAAAATACATGATTAAAAAAAACAATATTATTAATGTAATCACCTAGCACCAGGAAATACACTTTGCGAGCTATCCCCATGCCTAATAAGTAAAAATATCGGTCAAGTTATTTCTATAACGCGCGACCACTAACAGTGATACGATATTTTTATTTACACTCGTTTGCAAAAAATACGGGCACCTTACAGGCATTGGCTTTTCTATTGATAATATTAATATTTTAGTATGTCATTAGCATAAATGACTAGAAATTTATTATTATCAATGCGAATATATATTTAAACACTTTAAATCCTGGAATAGGTATTTTAGTCAATTTAAACAGAAAGCCGTGTTAAAATGAGCATTTTTATTTTATGTTTATTCAATAAAACAAGACGTAAAAATTAAAAAATGAATATTTGAATAACGAATATGACCTCCCCTTGCAGTGATTACGGCATGTAATTGTCTTGGCATACTTTCCATCAGGCTTTTGATGGTGTCCTGCAGAATGTGTTCCCACTCAGCCGAGATCACACGTTTAAGCTCCCTGATGTTTTGTGGAAGTGGTTGGACAGCTCGTAGTCGCCTTTTCAGATGGTCCCAGACGTGCTCAATGGGGTAAGGTTGTGGCTCCGCGCTCGCCAATCCAAACGACGAATACCGACCTCTTGCATATAAGCATCTACGTCGCCACAATGGTGACACCAATTACAGTCAGTGCGGGTTGTGCATGGTGACGGATTTCTGTTATGTACCTTTGTGCATTTAGTGAGCCATTTTCAATGAATACTATCTCAGTACGATAGCTGGAGAAGTTTTAATCCAAACATATTTTTTTACTAGCTGACCCGGCAAACGTTGTTTTGCAAATTTTTTTTTTTTTTGAAAAATAGATGTTGGCCTATTCTCATAGATACAGGATAAGCACAAAAAATTTCATCAAAATCGGTCAAGCCGTTTCGGAGGAGTATGGGAACGAAAACTGTGACACGAGAATTTTATATATTAGAAGATATATTAGATTATAAGTTTTAATATGAATATGACAGAAAGCGCTATGCCGTTTCTTGAGCGTACGTTCGACGTGCGCCCAGCGTTCATTTTGCACTACAGAGCGAACGCCGAGCGCACGAAGAGCACACGCAGGGTGCACGCCCGTTATGAGGTAGGCCTATAGATGTGAAGCTGGTTACTAACATTTCTAGCTTAGTGGCTAGAAACGGCTCATTATCATTTCTAGGGATAACTAGCGGCTCGAAACGGCTCTTTACATTTCATTGATATATTCACATGATTTAGTTTGTTGTTTTTGTTGTTTCTCTTGATTTATTTACTAAAGGATACATTGAACATAACAATGACATTTGCATCTGTATTAAGTGTTAAAACTCAAAATTATCATACAAAATGTGACACAGCACAGCAGTGGAATAGGACTATTTTAATAATTTATTTGAAGAGATGTTTTGGAAATAGGTATTTATCCATAAAATAAGTGTGAACAGTTACCTATGCGCACACCCCTCCCGTATCTATCCTGCCACGCGACGCGAGATTTTCGCGTTTGGTTTATAAAGATGAGTAGATACCTAAACCACAAAATAACTACTATACTATACTACATAGTTTCTTATTCGTCTCTGAATTAAGTAAATTAGTAGGTAAGTATTAAACGGTGCCTTCGGTGTTTATTTAAATAAACAAAAATAGCAGAGCATAATAAGTGCTACTGTATAAAAAAATAAGAGTATAACAATAAAAAATGTAATATAAATGTTTTTTTTTTCGATGCTCAAATCGCGTATCTCCCCGGTATCAAGCAGCTCGTTATTCGTTTCTAGGCGCTAGTTTCAGTTACTACCGGCTCACCAGCCGCTCGTTTATAACTATAGGTAGGCCTTACTGAATTATCTTAATCAGTATAGAAGCGTTCGTGTTTGAACCTAGCTAAAAATCACCTCTGGCACTAATTCGCCTAAGAAAAATTCAATACCTAACAGCTTTCATTTTTTATTCTAGTTAATTTTACAAAGAGGAAAGATTTAAATATTTGTATCAAATAAATTTGATAAAATTATTTCACCATTAGAGTAACATAATATAATTTAATGTCCATCCGTACAAAGCCGGGACGGGCCGCTGGAGTCCCATAAAATATTATGATATGAAAACTGTGGGCATTTAATTCAACTACTATAACTAGCTAGTCCAAGCTATTATAGAAACAAAAATTATAAACGTAAGACAATACCTCTAATAACAAGACAACAAAATAAACAACAATACTCACTTCTCTTTCAACGTAGACGTCGGCGCTAACGCCAATATCACTTCCCTCTCTTCAGGAGCGACCCTCAGCTCCCTATAAAAAATATGGTGCCAGACTCTCTCCATGTTATCCCAATGCACAATCTGCCCTCGAACGACCGGAGAATGTAAGTCATAGTCACTTTTAGACACAGCTTCATCCCCTATATACACCTCGTAAGGGGTCTTCCCATAGAAACCAATTCGGTCTTTTGGCCTACCAACCACTGTTCTGAAAATGGACACGGGATGATTGTCAGAGGAAAAGCCAGCTTTACAGCAGAAACTGCCGTTATCAATCACAATAGCAGGCGATTCGCTTTGCATTCTGCTGTTTGATTTAGTTTGACGCATACAGTGTTTGACATACATGACAGTTGATCTATGAGATTAAAATATGAAAGTGGCGTGAGTGTTGCGATTCGGCGCCACTGTCTGTGTACGACGTCAGTTGATACATGCGTATTCGTGTATTTGCAAATTTATCCACGTAAAGATAATTTTGCTACACAAATGTCAAAACTCAATGTTTTTAATTAGGCTCTTTAACCTTTAAGACTTGAACTGCGAGTAACATTTCTTTTTTTAGATAGCTCATAAATGAGTTAGTAATAATGGCACATGAGTAGATTTACTCATGTGATAATGGTACCTATAAGATAGCAAAAATGCTAAAATCGTCTGTAGTAGGGGAGGTCATGAAGGGATTTTGAGATTTACTCGAGCGCGTCAGATGTCAGTTGATAGCATCCATGTCCAACGTATTTTTAATAAAGTAGGAATGTTAATCTGATCGTTTGCATAGTGGAGGTAAGATTACAAAATGCAAGAAAAAAGAAAATTAACCGAGCGTGTCAGATTTTCTAGGGGGATGTTAAGTGAACCTAAAAAAGGCTCTCGATGACACCTAAATAGTAATCTGACGATTTACTATTTAAGTGTCACGCAAACTCGTGGCCATTATTAGAAAGTTGCCAATGTGAATGAGTGAATTCGCCGTTTTGAAATACTCAAGCGCGTCAGATTTATTATTTATATATGCTTTATCGTAACGTCCTAGACGTGCTTACTCATAATCTGTCCATTATCTGGAGGGATTATGGCAACAGCTTCTTTTAAAAAAATTTAATATCTATAGCCGCTCCCCCCACCGATGAAAATTTATACATCATTTAAATTTTTATCATCTAAGCTTTGCAACCCAATAGATCTCTATGACGCTCGAGTAAATACCAATTTAGCATCGTGGGCTCCCCTATTACTGCGTTGACTCCGACATTCTGATTTAAATGCTGGTTTGAGGTTTTTACCTCAAACCAGCATTTAAGTCAGAATATTATTATCTTCTTGGACACTTAAACGGTCTTATCGCGATCTTCTCAGTTTTTCTTTGGTTCTTCATGATCCTTGCCCAGTAATTAGGCATGGAGGAAATAAATCATCAATAGGTGACTAGTAAATAAATCATCATATAATGATGTGAATACACGTAGTGCCATTTAGTAGAGCTGGTTATAATCGTGGCGTAGGCATAAACTTTAGTATATAATAATCATTAGGTATATAATATACACCATGTGGTGTATATTATATACCATGTCCATTGTGTACCATATTCATGTGGATATGGTTTCCTAATTATCCAATTATACTGTTACGCGGTCATGCATCTGCAGCAGCAACAAATTACGAGTACAATATTGCGCTTCTTGCACTCGACGAAGATATTCAATCAATTACCACGCTCTTGCATATGTCTTAAAGTACTGTTGCAAGAAATTCAGCCTTCAGCGCATCTTTCATAATTACCTGCTCCGCACTTTCTGTTGGAGTATCTTTTTTACACAGACGTCCTTCCCTGTAAAATGGTATTGGGAACATTTTTTTAGTCTTGCTTGAGGCAGTAAGTTTAGCTTAGCGGAGAGATTAACAGATTACTACGTAGAGCGCTTCAAGATTAATGGAGGCGCAAACTATTCAAAGTTATGTGCGTATTACATTGTTTTTTATCACTTGCTAATCGGTGAAGGAAATCATCATGAAAACCTGCATATCTGAAGTTCTCCATAATATTCTCAGCAGACATGTGGAGTTTGATAGCCCGAACATGATCAGCATGCTAGTCGAAGGCCTGAACCTTCTCATAGTGAGAAGAAACTCGTGTCCAATAGTGGGACAGTTCATAAAAAAGGTCAAACATTAAGGCTAGTCTGAGGTGACACTAGAGAGAGAGCCTCGCTAATAGTTTAGAGCCAATATACACGGAACACAAAAAGGTGACTAAGCCGGGCAACCTATTCCCTCTGCGTTAAACCCACCAACTGGGATAGTTCGCATTATCTTACTTACTAAAATTCGTTTTATAAAGAAACATATTAGTTAATAATAGCCTGTCTCTTTTCAATATCCAACGTTCTCTATTGTGTAGCCATGGCCTAAAGCTTGTTTGCTGCTTTTAATACAAAAAAAAAGATATCGTCCGATATCGGCTGCAATGGAGTGTGACCCGACCTTAAATCAATATGATTAATAGCAACGATTTACTATCGCAGCAAACACCGATATATCGTATTCCGTTCACGGAATAAAGATATTTTTTATTTTTGTATAATGTCTTTGAATTACGGATATTTTTGATCATTCAATTGTAACAGTACTTAATTATAGTATCCCTTGAGTTTATTTCTTATTTATGTGTTTATTCTGTTTTGAGATTACAATTATAAAACGATTTGCTTTGAAAGATGGATAGTAAACGAGACAAAATAGAGGTTTTGTTGTTATGACGTCAAGAGGCGTTTTTTGGTCTACAAAGTGTTAATACCTGGTTTCATATGGAATTAAAATTATCGTAGTATATACAAAGTTATGTATTTAAGCATTGCACCTTACACACCATCGTACACATAGGGTAGCCATTGAACTAGTGTCATCATAGCGGTGTAAAATGACATAAAAAAAATGGATTGGGTCATAAAACAGAAATTGATACTATTTACCTAGGAGTAGTTGGCGACTTGCTTTTGCTAAAATTGCCGTCCATACACGCACGACAATTCAACATCCCGTAAATCCCGAGGAATAGCTAGCGGTCTTTGTTTGCTTAAAAACATCCAGACACCCAACGCGCCAACTCACTTTGTGTTGCGAAAACCGAGTGTGTACTCGTCCTTACATTAATAAAGTCAAACGTGAGGCGTCTGCAGTACCCATTAAGTGCTCCAATATATAAGCTCTCGCGCCCAAATCAAGAAAGTCAATTAGCACGACAAGTATAATATTATTATTGTCGACACGAGAAAATTGAATTATTTCACTGCAAATTACTCCAGTAATGGATCGTCAGTATAATTCGATTTGGCGTCGTATTTTCGACCTCTCGATAAAAGTTAGCAAGGTGCTACTAATATTTCAAAGCTCAGTTTTCCCTGAGATATCTAATATATTCGTTTGGACAGTAATCGAATGATTGATGACACTTTGACTTAAAGTTCAGTCTTAGTTAATTAGAAAATAATAAAAAAAATATTGGCAGCAAAATGGAAAATATATTTTTGCAGGTTGTCCTTGTCTTTAGCTTATCTTGTTTACTATTTACGGAAACAAAATTCAGACCTTCATCGAATTCTACTCTAAATTATTTATACAATTAGCCTAGATTTCAATTTGCATTTAGATTCAACCAGGCTACAGCGAAGTAATGGATATAACAAAATTAGATCTAATACCGTAATGGTTAGCATAATTTTGTGAAATCCTCATTTATACAACGTATTTCTAGCATCGGTAGAAGTAATTATTACATTATTTGAGTATAACATCATAATATTCAATATGATTGATATATTTAGATTATTTTTTTAACCTTTAAAGTTCAATGTCTCTACTCTAAGACGTGTGTCGTCATGTGGGTTCGATCCCTACAACCATCTACAACAACAATAGCGTGTGTGATCTACAAATTGTTTTTACTGGATCTGAGGATCTCGATATTCTGTGCCCTTTGGTTGAATTTTTGTCGAGTCCCTCTCCGACACAGGGTTGATTCCTAGTGGGTTCCCAGAAATTCTTAAAAAGAAATATTGTATATATTTGTATTGTTTTCTGTCCAGTAGATTTTCTATTCGACCAGTATAATGAAAAACCGCTCAAAGGTAGTCTTATTTTTAAGTACCAACATACTTTGCCGAGCTAAATCATTATTCAGTTATTCAGTACTAACTCCGCTCTAAGCTTCCAATTAAAAAAGATATTAAAATAACGTAAATAAATAATAAAATTATATTAAAACTATCTGAATGAGAAACTTGTCTTACAAAAGCGTTTTATAGCCAATAAAAAAAACTCCAAGCATAGTAAAACTTCTTACAATAAACAATTTCACTCAGGCAGTTAATTCATTTATGACCTAAAATGGAGTCCTAAAACTTATAACGAAAGTTTTAAGAACCTTGAAATTCTGTCGGCGCCTATAGTAAAATGTATGAAATTACCTTCCGAAGTAACTAGGTAGAGCGTATAATACGCTGAAGCGTTTGAAGTGTGACTCTGGCGTAGTACGCTTTTAAAACGGATTTCATAATATAGGCTTGGTAAATTACCATATTCCTGTCTTCTCCCCGATTTTCCAACCAGTAACAAAATACAAAAAATGTAAAAAGCCATATTACGGATACAGTACCTACTACAACATACACCACGCGCATATCATCTCATCAGGATGAGCAAGCCACAAAAATATAATGAACTAGCTGTGCCCGCGACTTCGTTCGCGTAAATGTTGGAATTTAATTAGCAAGACATTTATCCCAAGAGTATATTATATTTACAACTTTTATATGTATATTATATAACTAATATATATCTTTAGATAATTTCTTTATGTACACAACATTAATTGTTTTACCACCTTCACATAGAACGTGTAAATTATTTTTACCGCTCACTCGTAAACATGCCATATATAACTGATCATGTGAAAAACAACACGTTCGGATGTCGATTCCAGCTGTTTCAAGTGTCAGTCCCTGCGATTTATTTAGAAAATACACACAGGACTACGAATATCCAACCCTACCGAAAGTAAGATAGCCCTGTTGAGTAATTCAAGAGGTATCTGAATTCAGGCCTCAGTCTCCCGCCGAAAGATTCCCACGTACCTACGTAACGTGATGAGTGGGACATTGGGAATAATGAGACAATGCCTGTATAAGAACAGAACACAAAGAAACACGAAAACATACGACAACTATAAATTCATAAGTAACGTCAAATATACAATCTAAATAATCTAACGACGGCGAAAGCAAATTATCCGAGAACCTCATCAATCTTCGGAGAATCTTAACACCGCCATTCAGAAAATGACGTCATTTGCTCAACGGAGGTTGTATCTATTTTTAAGTATTGGTACAATAACCAAAAGAAAAGTGCACGATGGGCAGGCTCTTTTTCGGATTTGTACAGGTTGCAGTGCGGAGTGAGGCAAGGTGGTCTGACATCGCCTAAGCTCTTTAACCTATAGGTATATAAATAAACTTATCGGTGAACTCAGCAGTGCCAATGTCGGGTGCTACATAGACGGAGTCTGTGTCAATAACATAAGCTACGCAGATGACATGGTACTGCTGAGTCCATCGATAGGAGCTTTACGGAAGCTCTTGAAAATGTGTGAGTGTTACGCGGCGGCTCATGGGCTCAGATACAATGCTAAGAAAAGCGAATTATTAGTATTTAAAACGAGGGGCAAAACTTACACCACAGTACCTTCACTTAGCGCTGGTAGCACTATTAATAAAGTCGCTCATTTCAAATATCTGGGCCACTGGGTCTCTAAGGACCTTAAAGATAGTAAGGACATAGAGAGGGCACGTAGGGCGCTAGCTGTCCGGTGTAATATGTTGGCCCGCAGGTTCGCACACTGCAGTAATGCAGTAAAAATAACACTTTTTAAATCCTATCGCCAAGCATTGTACACATGCAGCCTGTGGGTTAACTATACATTGGGCGCGTACAGCGCCTTACGTGTCCAATATAACAACGCGTTTAGAGTGCTATTGGGACTGCCGCGATTTTGTAGCGCGTCGAGCATGTTTGCGGAAGCTCACACAGATGGTTTTCACGCCGTTATAAGAAAGCAATGCGCATCACTGTTAAATCGTGTCAGGTCCAGCCACAATGGCGTGCTAAGCGTGTTCGTGGATAGGTGGGACTCTCCACTACTGCGCCACTGGATACGTCTGCACACTGACCTTTGATAAGTGGGCAGCTTTTTCTCTTTGTCCTACAAATTTTAAATGATTTTTTTTCTGTGTTTGTTCTTTTTAATTTTCTAAATGTTGGATTGAGTAAATTGTATAAGTATGGTTGTTGCTTGTAATTTTAAATTGTGTTAACCTATGGACTAATGTCTGAAATAAATAACTATTATTACTATATTATTATTCAACGCCATCTATGTTTACATATACAAACCGACCGAGATAGAACATAATATGGACTAATCGACAATTTCAGTCATTGTCTTGCCCTGGTCCCAAATTATTTGTGGTCGGCGCAGTATGTCCTTCGCTTCCATACTTCTCTGTCACCAGTCAACCGATCGTTTATCCCTTTTTCTTCTTCTACCTTCCCCCTTATCCCTTCTTCTTCTTTTCTTCTTTCATATCCATCCTCACACAGTCCATCCATCTTTTCCTTGGCCGCCCTCTCCGTTTTCGTCCTTCTACGTGCATATTCATCACTTTCTTACCTACGTACATCTCATCTCTTCGCATAACATGTCCATACCAAGCCATTCGACTCAGTTTTACCTTTTCACCAATGGGCGCCACTTTCATCCAAAACTCTTACTAATTATTGAGTATAATAATTCGATGGAACGATAAAACTATTCTAAATCACGTAAATGTACATATTATTAAGGCTTATCTCTTGCTAAACAAATACACCCTACACATATACACAACACACTAGACCAAAAACCTTAACCGCAACAAAGCATAGTTCATAATAATAGTGTTGTCTCGTACCCATTAGAATTAAGTATCTCCTGCTTATGACTACAGATAAGTATGCTTATTACAAACAAACTTACAACACAACTAAAAATAGTACTAAAATTTAATAAAACACGACATTATTTCAACGAGTTTAGGAGCTTTTATACCACACAGCGATCAAATGTAAGGTGAAATGAGTAAAACTGAATCGTTAGAATATAATAAAGTCAATGAACTAAGGAAATATCTAGTTATTTTGGTATTTTTACCTATAATTTTTTTTCATGTTTATTAAAACATATTCTTTATCGAGGAAGGTTATAGGCTATTATAATATCACGCTTTAAGCGACAGCTGTGGAGCAGTAGCCCTAAATAACGCGGGTGTAACTGCGCGCTCCGCTAGCTATTTATATACCTAGTATGAATTGATGTTCTTATTAAAATAAAAACCTTACATATCTACCCTAGCCACCAGAGGATGCACAGCATACATGACCTTCGAATTCTCCGGGGGTACATGGAGCTCCTTAAAAAAGATGTGATGCCACAGCTTCTCAACCTCATCCCAGTCGGTGATCATGCCCTCTTGGACCGGCCACACTAGCTTGGATAAGCCTCGGTTCTTTATAGGCTCGTTACCGCAGTAGTATGGTGGGACACCATCGTGTAAGGCGGGCTTACGGAATCTGGGAACAGAAAGTTGGATACAGTTATATTTTATTTAAAAAAGGTTTACATTTGCATCGGTCTATGTTTTGCAACGCGGTGTATATTTTTCATAATTTAAACCACTGTATTATGTGGGGGCACGGCAGTACCCCCGCCAAGTCGAGCAAAAAAGCGGCACGTCCGTAGGTACCATCCATTTCTCGAAAAAGTTCACGCCATTTGCGAACCCCTATAACTTCGTTGTGGATAAAAGTAGAAGTCTGATTTTAGTAACCAAGCAGGCTTGGAATAAACATGATATTTATCTAATTTCATTCAATTCGAACCAGTAGTTCAAGAATGAAAACGAGTCAAATATTCTTAATTTTGTCACTCACTGACTGACCGATCATCAAAAGCCTCAGGCAATTCTTGAACTACTAGAAGTAGTTACAGTAGTAGTTACACAGAAGCTTAAATTTAGAACACAATTAGTGTTTAGTGTATGAATCAATGAAAATCTAAAATATTTTTCAATTTCGCTCCAGTTTTCAAGATACATCAACTGCATAAATAACTTTGTAATCCCATATTGGATTACAAAATTACATTTGCAGTTAGGGCTTTAATGATATATCTATACATATAATAAAATGGTAGGAAAGTCAAAACTGTACATTGAATATTTTTTTTAAAGAATAATTGGGGTGTGATCTACTATCGATACCGAGGCCAAAAATATAGTTTTTTGAATTTTTGTCTGTTTGTCTGTTTGTCTGTTTATCTGTTTGTCCTTATATCCGGGATAAAGTAAAAAAGTACTGCATGGATTTACTTACTTCAAATTTGGCACAAATATTATTAAAAAGTCGGGTCACCACATAGGCTACATATTATCACGCTATGACCTACAGGGAACGAGCAGAGAACCTTTATTTCTTCAACGCATTCTGTAACAACGTGTAACGTAACAATGCATATTTGAATGTTGTTATTATGTTAACTATGCTATAAGCTAGCTTCACACTATAAAAATCACGCAACATAAGTAACTTAGGCTGATAAACATAATTAATTGAATATTTAAGTAGAATCAAGACAATTTTAATGCAGCGCCATCTAAGAGAGTTCAAAAACATCAAGTCGAATTACATGTGTAAGCCTTTTTTGGATATAAATAATTTAAATTTGAACATGTTGGCGACGTTAATAGTTGTTTTCAAAAGTCATAGATGGAGTTGTACATTTTCTTCTTAAAAATTGTATTTTTAATTCGTTTCAGAGATGAGCACGACTATTAGCTGAAGTTATTGAATTAATTAGCTACACCATCGCCACACTTGATTGCTTACTTCATTTCTGTCAGAATAAATAGTAATAGAGTTAGTACAAAATAAACATTTTGGTCACATTGGTGTAATTATTGCTACTTAATTAATATATTTTCATGTCGCATGTAAACTTGCTTTAAATTGTCTTCCGGGATATACATATAGCACGTACCTTTGTTTGGATTAACTGTATATAAACATTAGTGAGATGTGGAACTAGCTAGATTATTTTTACTCACACACAGCCATTTATTTATTGTTACGTCTGAAGCGGTTTGGCGGATACTGGTGTTCTCTATACATGAGAAGCATCCTACCGTAATGCATTTACACGACCACCTAGAGAACGGCCAGCGCATATATTTTGATCCCGACAGCGTTGCTGAGCACTAGGAAAAGCCGCGTCAAACAACTCTCTTGGCATTTTTCAGGCTCTGTAAAATCGATCTGTTTGGGAGGTCCCTTACGTATGACGAGATGCCTTCATATTAGACGTACGACAAGCAAAAGGGTGTATTTAACCGACGTTGACGAGCAGGTGCTGTGGAAGGTTTTCCGGGAAGTTTCAAGGACACCGCATTTTGTAGAGTTTATACCGTACTTTTATATTATTTGTGTAATAATGTCGAATGCTATTTTCTGCGGTTGTTACTTCACACGGTCCGAGGCCCAACGACTTTCGCCTTTCTGAGGACATTTGATGGCTTGGAGTATCCCACTTACCGCACAGCCTGCGTAGTACGTCACTTTCTCGACGGTGACCAATACTGGGATGACAACCTCGCGGAGGCGAGCGTCAGTGATAGTCCCAGCCGCATGCGTCATCTGTTTGACGTCATCTTGGTGTTTTGTCAATTTGTGGAGCCGCGAACGCGGTAGCTCTCTGGGAGAAGTATCGCCATCATCTGTCTGAAGACTTTCTACGAGCTTTGAGGCGTGTTACTAGAGACGAAGTCGAAGTAACTGATGACCGCGTGCTGAAAACCTGTCTCAGTTCACTTCAAGATGTGGTAATTTCTATCGGCGGCAATCCACTGGTCAAATATTTGTTACCAGCTTCCCATTCATCACCGCATCAAGACCGTGAAAATTGGGAGTTTAACGCTGAGACAATTTGAAATGACCACCTTACGAATTTTACGACACCGTCCTTGAAAGCGTTGGGCAAAGCCAGGCTAAAATGTGTTTCTTGGATACTCCTGGTGGAACAGGCAAAACATTTGTTACTACTGGCATACTTGCAGAGGTCAGGAGGCAAGGCAAAATTGTCATTGCTGTAGCGTCGCCGGCAATCGCTGCCACACTGCTTCCGGGTGGCAAGACAGCACATACCATGTTTAAATTTCCCATCGATTTAGAGAGCGCCGTAACACCCGTTTGTGGTGTGTCACGTAACAGTGATATGATAAGGGACACGTGCTCAAGGATTGCTCTCTGATCGTATGGGATAAGAGTACGATGGCCAATAGGAAGGCAGTTCAGGCCATGGACAGAACCCTGCAGGACATCCGCAGGAACGAGCATTTAATGGGTAGTCACAGTTCTGTTCAATGACGATTCCCGACAAACGCTTCCCGTGGTGACGCGGGGATAGAAGGCTGACGAGGTGAGTCATCATCATCATCATCCTTTAACAGTCCACTGCTGGACTAGGCCTCTGGTTTGAAAGGAGGAATTGGCCTACTATACCGCTGGCCAAACGGGTTGGTATAGGGTTTGTATCAAGTTTTCCTTTTCTTACAGTGCTGTTCTTGCTCCCTCTGTCGGCTCTTACGACACCCATGGGATGATATGGGGTGGTGACATTCCGTATTCTTAATCCGTCACCACACGGACAAGGTGAGTGCTTCGTTGAAATTATCTTTGTTGTGGTCACGAGTTCGTATGCTGCGCTTGACCATTAATATTAGAGCTCAGCTTGGCGTCAATGCACGTGCTCAACAATCCTAAGATGTCTTTCTAAGTCTTGGCGAAGACACTCTACCAGAGGAGAGAGGTGGACAGGTGGTGCTTCCAGAGTCTCTCAGTAGAGTTGTTTCCAGCTTAGAATTATACAGCTGTATACCGTAATAGCAGAATTCGTGAGTGTGTGAGTGGCCTACTTTGACGCCCAAAAATGATCAGGCTATAGCAATTAACGAATGTATTCTCTCGGAAATTGAGAGGAATGAAGTGGTCTACACCTCTATAAACACTGTCGTCGAGCAAAAAAACGCCACACATTATCCCGTGGAATTTCTGAACTCTCAGTCAGCAAGTGAACTTCCAGCGCATAGCATCAAGCTGAAGGTCAGTGTACCGATTATGCTTCTTTGGAACCTATCTCCTCCGAAGTTGTGTAACGGCGTGACCCGCCTGAAAGTCATCTCGCTCCACAGACACACCATTTAGGAAATTCTTACCGGTTGTGGCGTCAGCGAGGCAGTATTTATACCACGCATTCCCCTCATACCTCATAATTCAAGCGCATACAGTTCCCCGTGAGTGTTTGCTTCGCGATGACCATCAATAAGTCGCAGAGGCAGACATTGAGGGCAGCGGGTGTCCTGTATGTCGCTTGCTCCTGCGTCACCAGTCCTGATTCTCTTTACATTCTGGCTGCGGAGAGCCAAACCACTAATGTTGTATATCGAGAAGTCCTATAAGTATGTATTTTACCCTGTTATGTATTCCTTATTTGCTCCATCTGCTTCAGTCATAACTTATGACTTAATTCAGCAGAATCGCCATGAAGTCATTTATTCAAAGCAGGCTGAAAATCAGCACTTTTTGAAGGTCAATTTTACAAAAGACAGTCTCCCTCTGTTACTACATATTCTGCAGGTAAGAAATATAAAGAAGAAACGGGTAAATGAATGTTATTTTAAAAGGTATATCTTCTCATATCTTCACGCCTTTTATCCCCGAAGGGGTAGGCAGAGGTGTATTACACATCCACACTTCGCCAGATATGTTTCGGTCCCAATGTAATAGGGGGCGAGCCTATTGCCGTCTACCGGGCACATTGTTAAGCGAGCGAGAATTAATTAATATTTTTTAATACACACATAACTTCGAAAAGTCATAGGTGTGTGCCCGGGGTAGCAGGGGATCGAACCCAAGACCATCGTCTCGGCAGTCCGTTACATACACCACTGGGCTATCGCCGCCGCGTATTTTTTAAAAGGTATAATCGTAGGTATTTATTTTATAGTTAGACGCTGTATAGCGTTCACGCAGACGACGTCGCGGGCAGCAGCTAGTCTAATATATAAAATTCTCGTGTCACAGTTTTCGTTCCCATACTCCTCCAAAACGGCTTGACCAATTTTGATCAATTCTTTTGTGCTTATCCGGTATCTATGAGAATCGGCCAACATCTATTTTTCAAAAAAAAAAAAAAATTTTGCAAAACAACGTTTGCCGGGTCAGCTAGTAGCCAATAAAAAACTCCAAGCATAGTAAAACTTCTTACAATAAACAATTTCACTCAGGCAGTTAATTCATTTATGACCTAAAATGGAGTCCTAAAACGTATAACGAAAGTTTTAAGAACCTTGAAATTCTGTCGGCGCCGATATTAAAATGTATGAAATTACCTTCCGAAGTAACTAGGTAGAGCGTATAATACGCTGAAGCGTCTGAAGCGTGACTCTGGCGTAGTACGCTTTTAAAACGGATTTCATAATATAGGCTTGGTAAATTACCATATTCCTGTCTTCTCCCCGATTTTCCAACCAGTATCAAAATACGAAAAAACGTAAAAAGCCATATTATGGATACAGTACAACAACATACACCACGCGCATATCATCTTATCAGGATGAGCAAGCCACAAAATTATAATGAATTAGTTGAGCGTTTATTACGCTGTGGCGTCGGCAGCGTGCCCAACGCGTAACACGCTACTAAAACGGATTTCAAAGAGCCTAGCTACACTCGTAACTGTATTAGACCAGACATCCGCGGAATGATTGCACCATGCCTTACGTGCGCCTGCTATATTGCTATTTACCTATCGTACGCCAGTTTTCCACTCAAATATCATCTCAGCATGAGGAGGAAAACCACAAGAAATACATGATAAATCAGCTGCGCATTTATTACTTCGAAGCGCTGCTGGCGTGGCCCAATGGGAAAACGTTTCTAAAACGAATATTACAGAGCGTTAGTACATAACCGCATTGAATAAGTTATCCACAAAATACATTGCGGGCTTACTGCATATTGGCGAGTACATATGTATCGCCAAATTTCTCGCGCGAACACCGTGCCAGAACTGAAGCATAAGTGAGTTACCAGGCGGTTTTTTTAATACAACAAAATAATTGAAAATAAAAATAAGAAGCACATCCTACACCCACAACATATACCAATTAAATTAAATTAAGCATGGTATTAAACTCTGTCTTTTGATTTTAGAATGGTAGTAATCGATGAAGTGTTCGTACCTTTATTCTAAGCCCTTTTTGCACGACTTTGTCACAATTATTTGACGGAATCAATGGTCATTTCGTCAACGGTATCCTTAAATTCAGTAGGTGTGAAAGAAAAAACACAAAACTTTTAAACAGTTTATATTGCTTCACATTACAAAGCTTACAAAGCTTATCATAATCAAAAGAACTTAAATTTGACAATGTCAGAACCAGCATCTTCGTATTCCGCCTTGGTCATCCAGAAACCATTCAGCACGGACATAGAAGCCATCATTGACCCGCCTGCCCAGGCAGCATACTGCCTCATAGCCATAGCATCGATAGTCGGTCTGATGTTCCCCGACCTTAGATCGTGGGTCAGATCTTGCATGACCCTATCCACTAGCCCGGGGAATAAGGATGATCCACCAGAGAAGACGATGTTCTTGAAGAATATTTTTCTAGAATAGACAGATTTGCATTAAATTATGGTATGATAAAGACACAGATCAGATCATTATTCTGTGAATAAAGATGACTAATGTGGGCTTGCTTTGTGTTTACGACTCGAAAAACATAATGTTTGGTCTGGGTCAGAGTTGGTGTTATATCAATGTAGCAAAGTTTTTGAATAATAAATTTAAAACAGACATATCTTGAGACATCTTATCTATGTTTATCTAATCTCATTCTAGGTGGAACCTGCACTAAGGTAATTGAATATGCATACTTTTCTGTTTATAAAATACAGATGTATTCTAAACATCATACACCCAGAAGCAGAACAATTCATCATTCTCATCACACGCGGCTTTGTCCATATTTAATATCTGTACCGATCTAAATATCCTAAAGAAGCATAAAATCCATTCTTGTCACCTGTACATAAAATATCGAAAACGCTTTAAAGCGTATAATACTGGAGCGTAGTTTCTTTAGTAAATACGCCAAGTTTCATAAGCTTCGGACCGCCATCTTTAAAATATGCCGGATTAAACTTTGAGGACCTCTTCCGTAAAGTTATCGTTTTGCACTTTGGCTCTTAGGGGCAATCTTCTCGATATTTTTACCACCGGCGGTCAGCGATCTGATGGTTTACTGTTTTTGATCGCTTCATCCAGAATTTTCAATAATATATTGACGGAATCATTTTAAAGTCACATTTTGCCTACTGTTTGCGCTCGACAATTTTATGTAAGTTGACGTGTCCACGATGAATTGTATTTATAGCAGTGTGTATATTATGTGATGTATGTTACGTTCCAGCTAAGCATACCTTTTTTTTATAGTAATAGGCGGCAAACGAGGAGACGGATCACCTGATGGTAAGCAATTACCGCCGCCCATCGACATAATCAAAACCACAGGAGTCATAAGTGCGTTGCCGCCCCTTGGGGTTGGGAAAAGTGATAGGAGATGGAATAGCGGATAGGGCCTCCGGCACTCTCACTCACCGAACAAAACAAACAGTTTAGTTTAGTTTAGTTTAGTTTTTGCTGATTATTTACGTCGATTTTCTGTGAGAGGGTACTACTTCCCCGGTCGAGCCGGCCCACTCATGCTGAAATCAGCAAGGCTCTACTACGTGTGAAAAACGTTTCAGGATCCTTAACTCTAGAAAACCGCTTCTAAATGAGGTTATCATTTTCCAAAACCTCGCTTCTGAATGAGTATCCTATATTTCATCTATAAGATATTATTTATTTTATTCTTGCTACTACTATAAATGTGTAAGTTTGTGGGATTCGATATAATGTTTGTTACTCATTCAAACAAAATCTATTGAACGGTCTTAATGAAAATTTGAAATACAGTTACTTATACATGAGATAACACATAAGTTGCCTGTTATGGCGATAAAAGATACCCAAGCGAGCAAAGCCACGGGCGAATTGTACTGATTAAGTAATAAATAAATGAGAAATTTTATTCAAGATCGAGCTACAATAACCATTCTATGAAAAGTGTTTTATAACACTATGATAGTAGGCTATCAATAAAATTATGAAAGCTTTTATTAAAAGCGTTCGGGATGAAAAGGCTTTGAGCCCGGAATAATCGAGAAATTTTACTATCTTCGACAACAGATACTTAGTGTGTTTTCATAGCAGTATTCTTTTAAGTGACAGTTATGGATTTTTATTCACTTCAACTGCAGTGAATGGTTTGTATAGGGATTATTCTATAGGTTTTTATAAAAGTGATATTATTTTATGCCAACTTCTTTCTTTTAATGACATAATTATTGCGTAATGGGACTAATTTTGGGTGATCTCACAATATTTGAAGTTATCGGGCGCATAAAATGCTTAGACAGAAGCAACAAGTTTTATTTTAAGGGTAAAATAATCCTTTCTATTAATGGAAAGCTACGATCGCAGTAAACAGCATTTAAATCACAAAATTACTAACACCTGAAACCAACATTTTGATGTTTTCAATCACTAAATAATATTACGCTTCGTATCGTACATATTCCGTTTCGGGAAATCCTCCTCCTCTCCCCTTACAAAACCTGGCTTGAGGTCTGTACAATATACAACTGCCTCTTCCATTAGCTCAGACCTTGGTTTGACCGTTGTAGTCACTCCTGTATCGGTCTATATAGTGACCAAAAATTGCGATAACTCTTCTGACGATGTTTAGGTCATCTACTATAAATGTAATGAGGCCTATGATGATTACAATATTCTTTATAAACCTAACCAAAATTGGCTTGTATGGCATGTTCCCAGCTGACTGACACCACACCAAATTCTTCTACACTTTATACTGATCCTAAGAACTTCGATATATATATTTTTTATTGATTGGCAATTGATTGCAATCGTCGTAAAAATTGGTTGCGACTGATCATACAAAGCGTTATAGAAAATTGACGACCTCCGTTACAACAGTGTGTACAGGGTTTTTATAGTTATTATAAGATAAAAATAAATAAAACGTAAGATAAAAAATGTTTCTGACTACGTGTAAGGTCGTGGTTTAAGATATTGTTTATTGTTTTATTTGTTCCTAGTGTTGGATAATTGTCTTATTAATTATTTATTTCAGAATGGTATGGAATTACACTGGCTTCAATATAAATCTGTTGGCTAGAACATGATAGACTACATGGTCAACTACCGGAGAACACAAGATTTTTTTGATGACTGAAGGAACTTTACGTCCTTTTCCTAAACTGTCACCTTTTCCTGAGCGGTGACCAGTGACAGGATGCAAATGGGGTTTAAAAAAGTGTGCTCTATAGCTTTCTCTGCAAGTCTCTTTTCATTGAAATTTAATTATTATTGGCATTTAAGTTATAAGGTGTAACTATCCAATTATTCTTACCTATAATCCTCATCGCACAGATCAATACTAGCTATTATAGAATCGACCAAGTTCTTGCAGTTATGTCCAGCTAGAGTTGGCTGCAGCATGGCTTCGGCTACTTGGAACCTCTCTTCTCCAAGCATGATGTGCTGGCCGTCAGGTAGGTTGTATCGAACTTTACAGTCACTGTAGCCCGCTATGCATGCCAGTTCAGTTTCGTAGTCTAACGCTACGTAGCATATGTCTTTCTGGAAGGAGTACAAATATAGCAAATTTAATATAAGTATATATGTATTATACTATTTATTACTACTGATGGAGTTCAGATTTTCAGGGACTCCTTGGGAGTTTCTAAATTAAATCGAATTAAATACTTCTTCTTCTTTAAAATTCACAGACTAGGTTATCGTTTTATTTTCCGAATGTAAAATGTTACTCAGTAGAATATTACTTTACACATTATGTATATACATTCTCACCATATATCTCAAAAGGTGGAATTCTTGTTTTTCTCGTAATGTGTGCATTTTTTGCATTATACTTATCTAATGATCTAGTTATCAAAAAGTCAGTTGGACTGTAAAATAAATAACCGGTGTCTTCTTTTGTGCGCTAATGAATATTTAACTGTTTTATCTATAAGCTTATACCCATGTTGCTCCTAACTTTAGTACTCCGGGAAAACTACATACCTTGATCTGATCCATCAAATCGAGCTCATAAGGCGTCGTAAATGAATACCCTAGCTTAAACAGCAGCTGTTGCAATCTCTCCGTCAGTAGCTGGCCAGTGATAGGAAACTTCACAGTAGAATGTTGTAAGTGGAAGCCTTCGAACACTGGTGCCACGTAGGAACACGCGTGGCCATCCTCCCAAACGACGCCAGCGGTCCTACCGCTGGCGTATAGGACGAGTACTGGAGACTTCGCCATGTAGAGGCCGTGGATGGCGAAGGATTCGAACAGGATCTCACTTATTCGTGCCCTGGGAATATAATATTTAAAGAAGGTTTAGATATCTGAAATGATTACTAAAACATTTACTTATATGCAATCATGCGGTCTGATGTCGTAGTACGTAATTGTTTGTTGTATTATTTACTGTGCAACAAAACTCGGTCAACAAAAATCAAGTGTTTTATATTCAAACTAAAGTTTTACGGTTTAACGTAAAGTTGCAAAACATTTTAATTCGTATGCATCATTTTTAATGAATTTAACACGCGTATTCTATTATGATATAATTATTTAGTGATCTTTGTCTAAAAGTCTGACTTCATCATTGTCTTGCCCTGGTCCCAAATTATTTGGGGTTGGCGCAGTATGTCCTTCGCTTCCATACTTATCTGTCACCAGTCAACCGATCGTTTATCCCTTTTTCTTCTTCTACCTTCCCCCTTATCCCTTCTTCTTCTTTTCTTCTTTCATATCCATCCTCACGCAGTCCATCCATCTTTTCCTTGGCCGCCCGCTCCGTTTTCGTCCTTCTACGTGCATATTCAACACTTTCTTACCTACGTACATCTCATCTCTTCGCATAACTTGTCCATAACAAGCCAATCGACTCAGTTTTACCTTTTCACCAATGGGCGCCACTTTCATCCAAAAGTCTTACAAATTATTGAGTATAATAATTCGATGGAACGATAAAACTATTCTAAATCACGTAAATGTACATATTATTAAGGCTTATCTCTTGCTAAACAAATACACCCTACACATATACACAACACACTAGACCAAAAGCCTTAACCTCAACAAAGCATAGTTCATAATAATAGTGTTGTCTCGTACCCATTAGAATTAAGTATCTCCTGCTAATGACTACAGATAAGTATGCTTATTACAAACAAACTTACAACATAACTAAAAATAGTACTAAAATTTAATAAAACACGACATTATTTCAACGAGTTTAGGAGCTTTTATACCACACAGCGATAAAATGTAAGGTGAAATGAGTAAAACTGAATCGTTAGAATATAATAAAGTCAATGAACTAAGGTAATATCTAGTTATAAATTTGGTATTTTTACCTATAATTTTTTTTTCATGTTTATTAAAACATATTCTTTATCGAGGAAGGTTATAGGCTATTATAATATCACGCTTTAAGCGACAGCTGTGGAGCAGTAGTCCTAAATAACGCGGGTGTAACTGCGCGCTCCGCTAGCTATTTATATACCTAGTATGAATTGATGTTCTTATTAAAATAAAAACCTTACATATCTACCCTAGCCACCAGAGGATGCACAGCATACATGACCTTCGAATTCTCCGGGGGTACATGGAGCTCCTTAAAAAAGATGTGATGCCACAGCTTCTCAACCTCATCCCAGTCGGTGATCATGCCCTCTTGGACCGGCCACACTAGCTTGGATATGCCTCGGTTCTTTATAGGCTCGTTACCGCAGTAGCATGGTGGGACACCATCGTGTAAGGCGGGCTTACGGAATCTGGGAACAGAAAGTTGGATACAGTTATATTTTATTTAAAAAAGGTTTACATTTGCATCGGTCTATGTTTTGCAACGCGGTGTATCTTTTTCATAATTTAAACCACTGTATTATGTGGGGGCACGGCAGTACCCCCGCCAAGTCGAGCAAAAAAGCGGCACGTCCGTAGGTACCATCCTTTTCTCGAAAAAGTTCACGCCATTTGCGAACCCCTATAACTTCGTTGTGGATAAAAGTAGAAGTCTGATTTTAGTAACCAAGCAGGCTTGGAATAAACATGATATTTATCTAATTTCATTCAATTCGAACCAGTAGTTCAAGAATGAAAACGAGTCAAATATTCTTAATTTTGTCACTCACTGACTGACCGATCATCAAAAGCCTCAGGCAATTCTTGAACTACTAGAAGTAGTTACAGTAGTAGTTACACATAAGCTTAAATTTAGAACACAATTAGTGTTTAGTGTATGAATCAATGAAAATCTAAAATATTTTTCAATTTCGGTCCAGTTTTCAAGATACATCAACTGCATAAATAACTTTGTAATCCCATATTGGATTACAAAATTACATTTGCAGTTAGGGCTTTAATGATATATCTATACATATAATAAAATGGTAGGAAAGTCAAAACTGTACATTGAATTTTTTTTTTAAAGAATAATTGGGGTGTGATCTACTATCGATACCGAGGCCAAAAATATAGTTTTTAGAATTTTTGTCTATTTGTCTGTTTGTCTGTTTATCTGTTTGTCCTTATATCCGGGATAAAGTAAAAAAGTACTGCATGGATTTACTTCAAATTTTGCACAAATATTATTAAAAAGTCGGGTCACCACATAGGCTACATATTATCACGCTATGACCTACAGGGAACGAGCAGAGAACCTTTATTTCTTCAACGCATTCTGTAACAACGTGTAACGTAACAATGCATATTTGAATGTTGTTATTATGTTAACTATGCTATAAGCTAGCTTCACACTATAAAAATCACGCAACATAAGTAACTTAGGCTGATAAACATAATTAATTGAATATTTAAGTAGAATCAAGACAATTTTAATGCAGCGCCATCTAAGAGAGTTCAAAAACATCAAGTCGAATTACATGTGTAAGCCTTTTTTGGATATAAATAATTTAAATTTGAACATGTTGGCGACGTTAATAGTTGTTTTCAAAAGTCATAGATGGAGTTGTACATTTTCTTCTTAAAAATTGTATTTTTAATTCGTTTCAGAGATGAGCACGACTATTAGCTGAAGTTATTGAATTAATTAACTACACCATCGCCACACTTGATTGCTTACATCATTTCTGTCAGAATAAATAGTAATAGAGTTAGTACAAAATAAACATTTTGGTCACATTGGTGTAATTATTGCTACTTAATTAATATATTTTCATGTCGCATGTAAACTTGCTTTAAATTGTCTTCCGGGATATACATATAGCACGTACCTTTGTTTGGATTAACTGTATATAAACATTAGTGAGATGTGGAACTAGCTAGATTATTTTTACTCACACACAGCCATTTATTTATTGTTACGTCTGAAGCGGTTTGGCGGATACTGGTGTTCTCTATACATGAGAAGCATCCTACCGTAATGCATTTACACGACCACCTAGAGAACGGCCAGCGCATATATTTTGATCCCGACAGCGTTGCTGAGCACTAGAAAAAGCCGCGTCAAACAACTCTCTTGGCATTTTTCAGGCTCTGTAAAATCGATCAGTTTGGGAGGTCCCTTACGTATTACGAGATGCCTTCATATTAGACGTACGACAAGCAAAAGGGTGTATTTAACCGACGTTGACGAGCAGGTGCTGTGGAAGGTTTTCCGGGAAGTTTCAAGGACACCGCATTTTGTAGAGTTTATACCGTACTTTTATATTATTTGTGTAATAATGTCGAATGCTATTTTCTGCGGTTGTTACTTCACACGGTCCGAGGCCCAACGACTTTCGCCTTTCTGAGGACATTTGATGGCTTGGAGTATCCCACTTACCGCACAGCCTGCGTAGTACGTCACTTTCTCGACGGTGACCAATACTGGGATGACAACCTCGCGGAGGCGAGCGTCAGTGACAGTCCCAGCCGCATGCGTCATCTGTTTGACGTCATCTTGGTGTTTTGTCAATTTGTGGAGCCGCGAACGCGGTAGCTCTCTGGGAGAAGTATCGCCATCATCTGTCTGAAGACTTTCTACGAGCTTTGAGGCGTGTTACTAGAGACGAAGTCGAAGTAACTGATGACCGCGTGCTGAAAACCTGTCTCAGTTCACTTCAAGATGTGGTAATTTCTATCGGCGGCAATCCACTGGTCAAATATTTGTTACCAGCTTCCCATTCATCACCGCATCAAGACCGTGAAAATTGGGAGTTTAACGCTGAGACAATTTGAAATGACCACCTTACGAATTTTACGACACCGTCCTTGAAAGCGTTGGGCAAAGCCAGGCTAAAATGTGTTTCTTGGATACTCCTGGTGGAACAGTAAAAACATTTGTTACTACTGGCATACTTGCAGAGGTCAGGAGGCAAGGCAAAATTGTCATTGCTGTAGCGTCGCCGGCAATCGCTGCCACACTGCTTCCGGGTGGCAAGACAGCACATACCATGTTTAAATTTCCCATCGATTTAGAGAGCGCCGTAACACCCGTTTGTGGTGTGTCACGTAACAGTGATATGATAAGGGACACGTGCTCAAGGATTGCTCTCTGATCGTATGGGATAAGAGTACGATGGCCAATAGGAAGGCAGTTCAGGCCATGGACAGAACCCTGCAGGACATCCGCAGGAACGAGCATTTAATGGGTAGTCACAGTTCTGTTCAATGACGATTCCCGACAAACGCTTCCCGTGGTGACGCGGGGATAGAGGGCTGACGAGGTGAGTCATCATCATCATCATCCTTTAACAGTCCACTGCTGGACTAGGCCTCTCCTTTGAAAGGAGGAATTGGCCTACTATACCACGCTGGCCAAACGGGTTGGTATAGGGTTTGTATCAAGTTTTCCTTTTCTTACAGTGCTGTTCTTGCTCCCTCTGTCGGCTCTTACGACACCCATGGGATAATATGGGGTGGTGACATTCCGTATTCTTAATCCGTCACCACACGGACAAGGTGAGTGCTTCGTTGAAATTATCTTTGTTGTGGTCACGAGTTCGTATGCTGCGCTTGACCATTAATATTAGAGCTCAGCTTGGCGTCAATGCACGTGCTCAACAATCCTAAGATGTCTTTCTAAGTCTTGGCGAAGACACTCTACCAGAGGAGAGAGGTGGACAGGTGGTGCTTCCAGAGTCTCTCAGTAGAGTTGTTTCCAGCTTAGAATTATACAGCTGTATACCGTAATAGCAGAATTCGTGAGTGTGTGAGTGGCCTACTTTGACGCCCAAAAATGATCAGGCTATAGCAATTAACGAATGTATTCTCTCGGAAATTGAGAGGAATGAAGTGGTCTACACCTCTATAAACACTGTCGTCGAGCAAAAAAACGCCACACATTATCCCGTGGAATTTCTGAACTCCCAGTCAGCAAGTGAACTTCCAGCGCATAGCATCAAGCTGAAGTTCAGTGTACCGATTATGCTTCTTTGGAACCTATCTCCTCCGAAGTTGTGTAACGGCGTGACCCGCCTGAAAGTCATCTCGCTCCACAGACACACCATTTAGGAAATTCTTACCGGTTGTGGCGTCAGCGAGGCAGTATTTATACCACGCATTCCCCTCATACCTCATAATTCAAGCGCTTACAGTTCCCCGTGAGTGTTTGCTTCGCGATGACCATCAATAAGTCGCAGAGGCAGACATTGAGGGCAGCGGGTGTCCTGTATGTCGCTTGCTCCTGCGTCACCAGTCCTGATTCTCTTTACATTTTGGCTGCGGAGAGCCAAACCACTAATGTTGTATATCGAGAAGTCCTATAAGTATGTATTTTACCCTGTTATGTATTCCTTATTTGCTCCATCTGCTTCAGTCATAACTTATGACTTAATTCAGCAGAATCGCCATGAAGTCATTTATTCAAAGCAGGCTGAAAATCAGCACTTTTTGAAGGTCAATTTTACAAAAGACAGTCTCCCTCTGTTACTACATATTCTGCAGGTAAGAAATATAAAGAAGAAACGGGTAAATGAATGTTATTTTAAAAGGTATATCTTCTCATATCTTCACGCCTTTTATCCCCGAAGGGGTAGGCAGAGGAGTATTACACATCCACACTTCGCCAGATATGTTTCGGTCCCAATGTAATAGGGGGCGAGCCTATTGCCGTCTACCGGGCACATTGTTAAGCGAGCGAGAATTAATAAATATTTTTTAATACACACATAACTTCGAAAAGTCATAGGTGTGTGCCCGGGGTAGCAGGGGATCGAACCCAAGACCATCGTCTCGGCAGTCCGTTACATACACCACTGGGCTATCGCCGCCGCGTATTTTTTAAAAGGTATAATCGTAGGTATTTATTTTATAGTTAGACGCTGTATAGCGTTCACGCAGACGACGTCGCGGGCAGCAGCTAGTCTAATATATAAAATTCTCGTGTCACAGTTTTCGTTCCCATACTCCTCCAAAACGGCTTGACCAATTTTGATCAATTCTTTTGTGCTTATCCGGTATCTATGAGAATCGGCCAACATCTATTTTTCAAAAAAAAAAAAAAATTTGCAAAACAACGTTTGCCGGGTCAGCTAGTAGCCAATAAAAAACTCCAAGCATAGTAAAACTTCTTACAATAAACAATTTCACTCAGGCAGCTAATTCATTTATGACCTAAAATGGAGTCCTAAAACTTATAACGAAAGTTTTAAGAACCTTGAAATTCTGTCGGCGCCGATATTAAAATGTATGAAATTACCTTCCGAAGTAACTAGGTAGAGCGTATAATACGCTGAAGCGTCTGAAGCGTGACTCTGGCGTAGTACGCTTTTAAAACGGATTTCATAATATAGGCTTGGTAAATTACCATATTCCTGTCTTCTCCCCGATTTTCCAACCAGTATCAAAATACAAAAAAACGTAAAAAGCCATATTACGGATACAGTACAACAACATACACCACGCGCATATCATCTTATCAGGATGAGCAAGCCACAAAAATATAATGAATTAGTTGAGCGTTTATTACGCTGTGGCGTCGGCAGCGTGCCCAACGCGTAACACGCTACTAAAACGGATTTCAAAGAGCCTAGCTACACTCGTAACTGTATTAGACCAGACATCCGCGGAATGATTGCACCATGCCTTACGTGCGCCTGCTATATTGCTATTTACCTATCGTACGCCAGTTTTCCACTCAAATATCATCTCAGCATGAGGAGGAAAACCACAAGAAATACATGATAAATCAGCTGCGCGTTTATTACTTCGAAGCGCTGCTGGCGTGGCCCAATGGGAAAACGTTTCTAAAACGAATATTACAGAGCGTTAGTACATAACCGCATTGAATAAGTTATCCACAAAATACATTGCGGGCTTACTGCATATTGGCGAGTACATATGTATCGCCAAATTTCTCGCGCGAACACCGTGCCAGAACTGAAGCATAAGTGAGTTACCAGGCGGTTTTTTTAATACAACAAAATAATTGAAAATAAAAATAAGAAGCACATCCTACACCCACAACATATACCAATTAAATTAAATTAAGCATGGTATTAAACTCTGTCTTTTGATTTTAGAATGGTAGTAATCGATGAAGTGTTCGTACCTTTATTCTAAGCCCTTTTTGCACGACTTTGTCACAATTATTTGACGGAATCAATGGTCATTTCGTCAACGGTATCCTTAAATTCAGTAGGTGTGAAAGAAAAAACACAAAACTTTTAAACAGTTTATATTGCTTCACATTACAAAGCTATCTCTTCTTAAGCTTATCATAATCAAAAGAACTTAAATTTGACAATGTCAGAACCAGCATCTTCGTATTCCGCCTTGGTCATCCAGAAACCATTCAGCACGGACATAGAAGCCATCATTGACCCGCCTGCCCAGGCAGCATACTGCCTCATAGCCATAGCATCGATAGTCGGTCTGATGTTCCCCGACCTTAGATCGTGGGTCAGATCTTGCATGACCCTATCCACTAGCCCGGGGAATAAGGATGATCCACCAGAGAAGACGATGTTCTTGAAGAATATTTTTCTAGAATAGACAGCTTTGCATTAAATTATGGTATGATAAAGACACAGATCAGATCATTATTCTGTGAATAAAGATGACTAATGTGGGCTTGCTTTGTGTTTACGACTCGAAAAACATAAGACACAGATCAGATCATTATTCTGTGAATAAAGATGACTAATGTGGGCTTGCTTTGTGTTTACGACTCGAAAAACATAATGTTTGGTCTGGGTCAGAGTTGGTGTTATATCAATGTAGCAAAGTTTTTGAATAATAAATTTAAAACAGACATATCTTGAGGCATCTTATCTATGTTTATCTAATCTCATTCTAGGTGAAACCTGCACTAAAGTAATTGAATATGCATACTTTTGTGTTTATAAAATGCAGATGTATTCTAAACATCATACACCCAGAAGCAGAACAATTCATCATTCTCATCACACGCGGCTTTGTCCATATTTAATATCTGTACCGATCTAAATATCCTAAAGAAGCATAAAATCCATTCTTGTCACCTGTACATAAAATATCGAAAACGCTTTAAAGCGTATAATACTGGAGCGTAGTTTCTTTAGTAAATACGCCAAGTTTCATAAGTTTCGGACCGCCATCTTTAAAATATGCCGGATTAAACTTTGAGGACCTCTTCCGTAAAGTTATCGTTTTGCACTTTGGCTCTTAGGGGCAATCTTCTCGATATTTTTACCACCGGCGGTCAGCGATCTGATGGTTTACTGTTTTTGATCGCTTCATCCAGAATTTTCAATAATATATTGACGGAATCATTTTAAAGTCACATTTTGCCTACTGTTTGCGCTCGACAATTTTATGTAAGTTGACGTGTCCACGATGAATTGTATTTATAGCAGTGTGTATATTATGTGATGTATGTTACGTTCCAGCTAAGCATACCTTTTTTTTATAGTAATAGGCGGCAAACGAGGAGATGGATCACCTGGTGGTAAGCAATTACCGCCGCCCATCGACATAATCAAAACCACAGGAGTCATAAGTGCGTTGCCGCCCCTTGGGGTTGGGAAAAGTGATAGGACAAGGAGTGGGATGAGGGAGATGGAATAGGGGATAGGGCCTCCGGCACTCTCACTCACCGAACAAAACAAACAGTTTAGGTGCTGATTATTTACGTCGATTTTCTGTGAGAGGGTACTACTTCCCCGGTCGAGCCGGCCCACTCATGCTGAAATCAGCAAGGCTCTACTACGTGTGAAAAACGTTTCAGGATCCTTAACTCTAGAAAACCGCTTCTAAATGAGGTTATCATTTTCCAAAACGTCGCTTCTGAATGAGTATCCTATATTTCATCTATAAGATATTATTTATTTTATTCTTGCTACTACTATAAATGTGTAAGTTTGTGGGATTCGATATAATGTTTGTTACTCATTCAAACAAAATCTATTGAACGGTCTTAATGAAAATTTGAAATACAGTTACTTATACATGAGATAACACATAAGTTGCCTGTTATGGCGATAAAAGATACCCAAGCGAGCAAAGCCACGGGCGAATTGTACTGATTAAGTAATAAATAAATGAGAAATTTTATTCAAGATCGAGCTACAATAACGATTCTATGAAAAGTGTTTTATAACACTATGATAGTAGGCTATCAATAAAATTATGAAAGCTTTTATTAAAAGCGTTCGGGATGAAAAGGCTTTGAGCCCGGAATAATCGAGAAATTTTACTATCTTCGACAACAGATACTTAGTGTGTTTTCATAGCAGTATTCTTTTAAGTGACAGTTATGGATTTTTATTCACTTAAACTGCAGTGAATGGTTTGTATAGGGATTATTCTATAGGTTTTTATAAAAGTGATATTATTTTATGCCAACTTCTTTCTTTTAATGACATAATTATTGCGTAATGGGACTAATTTTGGGTGATCTCACAAAATTTGAAGTTATCGGGCGCATAAAATGCTTAGACAGAAGCAACAAGTTTTCTTTTAAGGGTAAAATAATCCTTTCTATTAATGGAAAGCTACGATCACAGTAAACAGCATTTAAATCACAAAATTACTAACACCTGAAACCAACATTTTGATGTTTTCAATCACTAAATAATATTACGCTTCGTATCGTACATATTCCGTTTCGGGAAAACCTCCTCCTCTCCCCTTACAAAACCTGGCTTGAGGTCTGTACAATATACAACTGCCTCTTCCATTAGCTCAGACCTTGGTTTGACCGTTGTAGTCACTCCTGTATCGGTCTATATAGTGACCAAAAATTGCGATAACTCTTCTGACGATGTTTAGGTCATCTACTATAAATGTAATGAGGCCTATGATGATTACAATATTCTTTATAAACCTAACCAAAATTGGCTTGTATGGCATGTTCCCAGCTGACTGACACCACACCAAATTCTTCTACACTTTATACTGATCCTAAGAACTTCGATATATATATTTTTTATTGATTGGCAATTGATTGCAATCGTCGTAAAAATTGGTTGCGACTGATCATACAAAGCGTTATAGAAAATTGACGACCTCCGTTACAACAGTGTGTACAGGGTTTTTATAGTTATTATAAGATAAAAATAAATAAAACGTAAGATAAAAAATGTTTCTGACTACGTGTAAGGTCGTGGTTTAAGATATTGTTTATTGTTTTATTTGTTCCTAGTGTTGGATAATTGTCTTATTAATTATTTATTTCAGAATGGTATGGAATTACACTGGCTTCAATATAAATCTGTTGGCTAGAACATGATAGACTACATGGTCAACTACCGGAGAACACAAGATTTTTTTGATGACTGAAGGTAGGCCTTTACGTCCTTTTCCTAAACTGTCACCTTTTCCTGAGCGGTGACCAGTGACAGGACGCAAATGGGGTTTAAAAAAGTGTGCTCTATAGCTTTCTCTGCAAGTCTCTTTTCATTGAAATTTAATTATTATTGGCATTTAAGTTATAAGGTGTAACTATCCAATTATTCTTACCTATAATCCTCATCGCACAGATCAATACTAGCTATTATAGAATCGACCAAGTTCTTGCAGTTATGTCCAGCTAGAGTTGGCTGCAGCATGGCTTCGGCTACTTGGAACCTCTCTTCTCCAAGCATGATGTGCTGGCCGTCAGGTAGGTTGTATCGAACTTTACAGTCACTGTAGCCCGCTATGCTTGCCAGTTCAGTTTCGTAGTCTAACGCTACGTAGCATATGTCTTTCTGGAAGGAGTACAAATATAGTAAATTTAATATATATATATGTATTATACTATTTATTACTACTGATGGAGTTCAGATTTTCAGGGACTCCTTGGGAGTTTCTAAATTAAATCGAATTAAATACTTCTTCTTCTTTAAAATTCACAGACTAGGTTATCGTTTTATTTTCCGAATGTAAAATATTACTCAGTAGAATATTACTTTACACATTATGTATATACATTCTCATCATATATCTCAAAAGGTGGAATTCTTGTTTTTCTCGTAATGTGTGCATTTTTTGCATTATACTTATCTAATGATCTAGTTATCAGAAAGTCAGTTGGACTGTAAAATAAATAACCGGTGTTTTCTTTTGTGCCATAATGAATATTTAACTGTTTCATCAATAAGCTTATACCCATGTTGCTCCTAGCTTTAGTACTCCGGAAAAACTACATACCTTGATCTGATCCATCAAATCGAGCTCATAAGGCGTCGTGAACGGATACCCTAGCTTAAACAGCAGCTGTTGCAATCTCTCCGTCAGCAGCTGGCCAGTGATAGGAAACTTCACAGTAGAATGTTGTAAGTGGAAGCCTTCGAACACTGGTGCCACGTAGGAACACGCGTGGCCATCCTCCCAAACGACGCCAGAGGTCCTACCGCTGGCGTATAGGACGAGTACTGGAGACTTCGCCATGTAGAGGCCGTGGATGGCGAAGGATTCGAACAGGATCTCACTTATTCGTGCCCTGGGAATATAATATTTAAAGAAGGTTTAGATATCTGAAATTATTACTAAAACATTTACAAGTATATGCAATCATGCGGTCTGATGTCGTAGTACGTAATTATTTGTTGTATTATTTACTGTGCAACAAAACTCGGTCAACAAAAATCAAGTGTTTTTATATTCAAACTAAAGTTTTACGGTTTAACGTAAAGTTGCAAAACATTTTAATTCGTATGCATCATTTTTAATGAATTTAATACTCGTATTCTATTAATGATATAATTATTTAGTTATCTTTGTCTAAAAGTCTGACTTCATCATTGTCTTGCCCTGGTCCCAAATTATTTGGGGTCGGCGCGGTATGTCCTTCGCTTCCATACTTCTCTGTCACCAGTCAACCGATCGTTTATCCCTTTTTCTTCTTCTACCTTCCCCCTTATCCCTTCTTCTTCTTTTCTTCTTTCATATCCATCCTCACGCAGTCCATCCATATTTTCCTTGGCTGCCCTCTTTTTTCATCACTTTCTTACCTACGTACATCTCATCTCTTCGCATAACATGTCCATACCAAGCCAATCGACTCAGTTTTACCTTTTCACCAATGGGCGCCACTTTCATCCAAAAGTCTTACTAATTATTGAGTATAATAATACGATGGAACGATAAAACTATTCTAAATCACGTAAATGTACATATTATTAAGGCTTATCTCTTGCTAAACAAATACACCCTACACATATACACAACACACTAGACCAAAAACCTTAACCTCAACAAAGCATAGTTCATAATAATAGTGTTGTCTCGTACCCATTAGAATTAAGTATCTCCTGCTAATGACTACAGATAAGTATGCTTATTACAAACAAACTTACAACATAACTAAAAATAGTACTAAAATTTAATAAAACACGACATTATTTCAACGAGTTCAGGAGCTTTTATACCACACAGCGATAAAATGTAAGGTGAAATGAGTAAAACTGAATCGTTAGAATATAATAAAGTCAATGAACTAAGGTAATATCTAGTTATAAATTTGGTATTTTTATCTATATTTTTTTTTCATGTTTATTATGACATATTCTTTATCGAGGAAGGTTATAGGCTATTATAATATCACGTTTTAAGCGACAGCTGTGGAGCAGTAGCCCTAAATAACGCGGGTGTAACTGCGCGCTCCGCTAGCTATTTATGTACCCAGTATGAATTGAGGTTCTTATTAAAATAAAAACCTTACATATCTTCCCTAGCCACCAGAGGATGCACAGCATACATGACCTTCGAATTCTCCGGGGGTACATGGAGCTCCTTAAAAAAGATGTGATGCCACAGCTTCTCAACCTCATCCCAGTCGGTGATCATGCCCTCTTGGACCGGCCACACTAGCTTGGATATGCCTCGGTTCTTTATAGCCTCGTTACCGCAGTAGTATGGTGGGACACCATCGTGTAAGGCGGGCTTACGGAATCTGGGAACAGAAAGTTGGATACAGTTATATTTTATTTAAAAAAGGTTTACGCAGTGTATCTTTTTCATAATTTAAGCCACTGTATTATGTGGGGGCACGGCAGTGCCCCCGCCAAGTCGAGCAAATAAGCGGCACGTCCGTACCATCCTTTTCTCGAAAAAGTTCAGGCCATTTGTGAACCCCTATAACTTCGTTGTGGATAAAAGTAGAAGTCTGATTTTACTAACCAAGCAGGCATTGAATAAACATGATATTTATCTAATTTCATTCAATTCGAACCAGTAGTTCAAGAATTAAAACGAGTCAAAGTTTCTTAATTTTGTCACTCACTGACTGACCGATCATCAAAAGTCTCAGGCAATTCTTGAACTACTAGAAGTAGTTACAGTAGTAGTTACACAGAAGCTTAAATTTAGAACACAATTAGTGTTTAGTCTATGAATCAATGAAAATCTAAAATATTTTTCAATTTCGGTCCAGTTTTTAAGATACATCAACTGCATAAATAACTTTGTAATCCCATATTGGATTACAAAATTACATTTGCAGTTAGGGCTTTAATTATATATATTATATAATAAAGAAAATTCGTTGTTGGTGTACAAGAAGTATAAGGTACCGGCAAGGAAAAAAATAGGACTATATATAAAAAAAATGATATCCCATAAAATACAATACTTGTCAAAAACAACAAGTCTTGCAACTCGGTTCTCCTACCGTAAAAAGTTGTGAGATCTATGTAATACCAAGTCGGTTAATTAAAAATCTTAAATGTTTAAAATAAATAGATTGACTTGGCAATCGCACTAAACAATCTACGTTATTTATGTATTACTTATGAGATATATTGTGTTTTTATGCGACATACATATATCTCACAACTTTTCATGGTTTGAGAACTGAGTTGCAAGACTTGGTTTTTTGACAAGTAATGTTTTTATGGGATACTGTTTGCCCGTGTATGACATCATAGGCCGCTCTTAACTTGCCGTACAATAGCATTGTGAATCAATAAGAGTTTTTAGCTAATGTAGTACCACACTAATGTAGACGTTAAGCATAGAGTTTAATGTTGAGTTTGCCGTGTCCTCCGCAGGATACTATTTGGTTTGTGTATTTTCTTTAGTCGCCCTTACTACTTTCAAATAATGAAGTAGTGGTTACTGGCACTTAGTTTTCTTAATCCGTCACCGACCCTACAAGAAATAGGTGATTTAAAAATATTTGTTCAGTCTCAGAACTTACGACCAAAAATAAAAGTCATTTTGCAGTTTCCGCAATCGGAATTAACGACAGTACGCAATCAACGTCGTCGATGATCGAACGTGATTGAAAATAAGCGAAGTGAGCTCTCTCGCCGACGTAATTAATTGATGCTACTTAACGTTTCACTTTGCCGAACGTTGTTATATTAAATAGTTGCCGTTCAGATTGTTGATGACGGAGACTCATCGGCGAAATAAGGTAGGCATTTTACGATGATGCTTCACTTCACCCGTCCCGCACGCGTGAGTCTGTTTTCTACGAACGTCGCAGTGAAAAGTAGCCTATGACACTCTCTAGCCTCATAAATCTCTATACACAAAACTCGTATCACTCCATCGCGCCGCTGCGGCGAGAAGGAAGGACAAACGAACACTCTTTTTTCGCATTTTTATAGTGTAGGTATGGAGGCTTCTATTACCGGAACAGCTTAGTAGTTTAGGGGGGTTAATGATACGGCCTTATTATAAAACACTACACCCTGACCGCGGCTTCGCATGCGTATGAGTTGAATTTCACGGTGAAAAGTACCTTCACCGATAAGCAAGCGATAATTACCAATTTAAAACGCACTTAACTTCGAAAAGTCATTGGTGCGCGCCGTGCCTTCGACCCCGAGACCCTCTGCGTAGCAGTCTGTCGGTCTCACCACTCGGCTATCGCTGCTGTTAACTATCTACACACTCAAATATCATAACATAACTATGTTGCAATGTAAAAGAAGGCCAAACAACAAATTATCATAAAAACATAATTATTATATTAGTATGGAAGGATGGATAGAATATTAGTCGAGGCCTAAACAACCTGTGTAAAATCATGGCATACCAAGCGATCCTGGCTACCATATAAAAGTATTCTCATATTTATGGAGCAATCAAAATGGGTTGCTTTGTTAAAAATATTGCATGTTTTAGCTCGCCCAGTGCACAAATGTGACAATATGTGACAGTTTTGATTAATTAAAACGCAATGTTTTTAAACTGTTACAATATTTTCCCTATCCACGAATTTGTTTAGTATTGCAGTGAATTTAGAAATGTTGGAATAGATACATTAAATGACGTACGTTTGATTTCCAACGTATTTGAATCGTGTGCTGCTACTAAGAATATTCTAAAAATGTTGTGTTTGGAAATCGCACTCAATAATATTTTTTTGTCTAAATTATTTTACGTAAAAATACATTTGATTTATATTTTCAACGGCTTACATCAGTGGTAGTCACGGATAGAGTTACACAATGGAAAGTAAAGGAAAAAATTGGCCAAGTGCGAGTCGGACTCGCGCACGAAGGGTTCCGTACAATCATCTATAAAAGAAAATCACGTTTGTTGTATGTATACTTAAATATTTTTTAAGTTACCATCTGTTTATTAAGAACGAGAAAAAAATTGCGTTTAATTTACGTTTATTGTATGGGAGCCGTATAGTCCGGCCGGTCCGTCCGTGTGGTGACGGATTAAGAATAAGGATTGTCACCACCCCATATCATCCCATGGGTGTCGTAAGAGCCGACAAAGGGAGCATATTATTATGCATAGAACAGCACTGCAAGAGAAGGAAAACTTGATACAAACCCTATACCAACTCGTTTGGCCAGCGTGGTATAGTAGGCCAATTCCTCCTTTCAAAGGAGAGGCCTAGTCCAGCAGTGCACTGTTAAAGGCTTACTTTAATATTTACTTTATTTTTATTTAATTTTGAAAGGTAATGTACTACATACTATGTGAAAATTTAAAGCGTCTACCTGTTACCGTTAGTAATATTGAGCTAAAAATACGAAAAAAAAACACGTTTATTGTATGGCAACCCCCCTTAATATTTTCATATTTTTATTTTTTTATTTGTTACATAATTTGTGAAAATTTCAGCTTTCTAGCTATCACGGTTTATGAGATACAGCCTGGTGACAGACAGACAGCGGAGGCTTAGTAATAGGGTCCCGTTTTTTACCTTTTAGATACCTATGGAACCCTAAAAACGTTAAATATGACGCATTTAAAACCCGTCAAAATAAGTTGCAGAGGTCAAACGCCAGTCGCTCTGTGGAAAAGCTAATATTCTGTCATGTCTGGTTTGTCTAGAATGCAACTCAGGCTCTGAAAAAAAAGTTTTATAAAGGAAGATAGAGGACGTTGTAGGCCAACATATAAGACGACCCGTGGCGAGGCGGAAGTGTAAGCGACTGCCACGCCGAAAGTCGCGGGTTCGATTTCCGTCCAAGTCAAACATTTGTGTGCCAGAACACGGATTTTTGTATTAGTCTGGGTGTTTCTATGTACCTATAATATGTGTGTATTTACAAAAAAAAGAATATATGTATGTTTACCCGTTGTCTAGTACCCATAGTACAAGCTCTGCTTAGTTTGGGACGAGATGGTGTTGTGTGAATGTAGTAGAGTATAATTAATTTATACAGGCTGTAATTTGACCCGGTAGCTGGTACTGCTGAGGTACCGGGTCAAAATAATGCGAGTGAAACTGCCTGCAAAAGCTTGATATAAAAATAGACCATTTCTATAGCTTATAAAATACATTAAATAAAACACAGACCGATTCCACGAAACCCTCTCGTATCATTAGAGCTCTTAACAAAATTCGAACCTCAAAAATACTGAATACAATTTAATTACTCCACCATAAAAATGCCTGAATAACATAAAAAGCAGCTTATGACCGAAATCCTCCAATTATATTTATTTAAATTTATCCCAATTTAAATTTATCTCCAATTATATTATATAAAAGTAATAGGAGAAGTCTTACAATATCTCATACAAAGGAAGATAAAAAAAAACATTTCAAAGACGTCTTTACATCCAGATCGACGGCCTCATTAAAATATAAATAGATGTACCTGTTGATAAAGAGATAGGAACATGTTGAAAGGAAATACATAATACATATAAAATGTATTACTTACAGATACTTTTAATATTAATTTGCTATTATATTTGAATAATTTATACAAGTATAATCTTGCTACATATACAAATCTTGTGTCGCAATGTTTGTTACAGAACTTCTCCGATACTTTATGATCTTCATGATTTTTCGTGTATATGTGGTAGGTCTGTTAATAGCATAGTCTGTATTTATAACCATATGTAACAAAGGCGTCTTTAAATTATTGACAGTTACACATATTTTCTTTAATTACGACAAGGATTTTTTATGACAGTACAAAAGTTTGCCTTGTCAGCTATTAGTAATATAAATAAGGCTAAAGAGTGTTGTCGAGCTTGTCGTAACGAGGCCTATATAAGCTGTAAGTTTTTAATCTAATTACGATGTTTAAGAGCTGCAGAATAAGAAAAGGAACTAGGAGTACATAACATATTGCTTCAATGGACGAGATGCATGAACAGCATGTGCGTGTGACTTACAAGACGCACAACAATTACAAGACGAAAACTCTCTCGCTGGCTCACTCGTGCACATTGCACATGATTATGCACAGTTGCTTAACTTCCTAGCCCACGTCTGTTATATTATTATATTTATTGCCGTAGTCTTCCGTAATCTAGGCTGCTACAAATTAATAGATATACTAGCAAAAGGGAATAAACATTATTTCAGCTAGTAATCCTATTGTCTATTGTGTATAGATGGCGTGCTGAAAACTCATATATGTAATACAAAGTCAGAAACTGTGATCCTGTATGCAAATGTCATTTTATTGGACAAAGTAACAAATTCAAAATTATATTTTGTTAGTGGTGAAACATACCTACACACTTTTATTCTTTTGACTCTTGGTGATTAATATCGCCATATAAAAGGAAAATATTATATTTACAAATCGGCAGAAAGTAACGGCACCCGTAACAATTCACGTATGACAGAAAGTATTATCTAGTGTGGGGATTGAACCTACAATATTCAGCACAGTTCTAATTGGCGAGGCGACCGTTTGAACCACTAGGTACGCAATACGTGCAGTTTTGATGCTCCTGTGACCTTTGCGGATGCTGAAGATGGATGGATGGCTTAGATGAGACGCAAGCTACTTTGCGTGTACCTACAAGAATGCCTTGGCATTAGGATGCATTTACAGGTGGCCGAATCTGTATGTTCGTATCGTATTTGCATTTTAGCTAACCTCGTTTATTCCTAATTTATTTATCAGATCAGGCTGGTAGCCGCTTCTAGTTAGTACCAGCCGCCAATCCCCTTTGCAAGCTCGAAGGGGCAGATGGGAATAAACCGATAACTTTGCCGATAACCGTCTTAAAACTATATACACCTAACTGGGCATGGATTTATACGTTAGAGTTGTTCATAATAATATGATACGCGGAAAAAGTTCGTGGGTTACATGAATAAAACATTTTGAAGGGCAGATTATAATTATTCTGCCATATATGTATACCACATCCCTATTTTTGATTAACTGGTGTTCGAAAGTACTCTTATTTTTACCGACGTTTTCGAACGTCATCCCGTGATGACGGCTGGTATTAGTCACGCCTAAACTTCGGTATACGTACAAGATATTTAACTTTTACTTCTGAATAGTTACGCCATTAAGACCCATTATATTATAACTAGAATGCGAATAAATCGCGTAAGTTAAAAATCTGAAAAATTGAGGAAACTATAGTCGAGAATTCACCATACGATTGAATTTCATTTAGGTGTAGAAATAAAATATAAAATGAGAAAGCAGTCATATCATGCCAAAGTATTATTTGTACAGGAGCGATTACAGACAAAAAATAGAGTACATACATTTCATTACAGGCTTTTAAAAGCCTTTCCGAGTTTAAAAGCTAACTGAAAAATATATCTAGTTGAACATATTTCAAGCATTTTATCCATGAAGGGATGGACGTTTAATCATATTTTTGTTTACAGTGATGTATCTAAAATGTTGAAAATCAGGTTTTATTTGCACTTAAATGCTTTCAATGTATTTAATTTCTTTTTGTAACAGAGTATAGCATCGAACCGAAAAAGTTGTAACGAATTGTACATAACATGCATCTGTTGAACAGTAATTGGATGAGATATTTTTAATAAAGCCTTTTAATTGGAATACAATCAAATTGAAATCCTAGCCTATGCTCAAAAAATACTAATCCATGTTGATATTATAAATTCAAAGTTATTTTTGTATGTATTTTTTCACGCTAAAACTAGTGAGAACATTTTGATGAAAATTTCAAATATTGTTAATCTTTTGTTACTATAGTCACAGCCACATAGCAGCATGATTACGGAGGCTCGACCAATGTTATAACACCCCCTTACAAATATTTGACGTTAGTGAGTAATGGGTATTCCTACCGCAGTATTTCGTTTCGTTTTAAAGATCTGAGCTCGCTCCTACCTAGTCATTCTACGAAGAATTAGAAAAAGGAAGGCGAAAAAGCGGGAGAGCAGAATGACTTTGCTCTGGCTCTAAGACTAATAACGCGTGAAAGTTACCTTTATAAAACTCTGACCGCTAAGAACCATGATTAGTCGCTTACAAGCGTTTAGTATTATGATTTATTAAAAATAAAATAATTAATCACTGAAAATAAAACAGCAACTGCTTACCTAATTTATAAGTTAACCAATTAACTTTATAAACTTCGCTGTATCCCTAAGGAGAGTTTCGCCAGTCTTTATTTTCGACCGAAAGCATGGCCGAACCCAAATCTATCGTTGGATCTCCTTCGTGAGGTTTTCGGTATCGACGATCTAAATATATAATGTACAATGTACTGCGGCGGTTTTAGAGCGATTTGTACATTAGCTTCTAGTATTAAATATGGCTGGATAGATACAGCCGGACTAACCGCATGTATACACCTATTTCGTTCAGTTTTAAAGAGGGATAGACTACGTATAATTTATCATACTATTTATTTCTATGTGCTTCTAGAACAGCGACATAGATATGGATACGTTTATAGATAGGGCGGGATTTACCGCATACAGTATAGATTATAAAAGTTTTATATGTAAATATATCTACCTATTTATTTTAGGATATAATAATTATTTATTATTTAAGAAAATTAAACTATTATTAGGTGACTATATATGTAAACATAAAATAAAACAATAATTTCTATACTTAAGTACATAACAAATAAAAATCAGTACATAAAAATATTATTTTTACTTGAAGAGCTGTTAATTAGAATTCAGAGAAGGAATTCATAGATAAAATTGTGATTTGGATGAAGATAATATATTTTTTGTAATTTCTGTTTAACTTTGAGTGATTTTATTGCGTAACGGTTTGATTGGTCACTATACCAGTGCCCCGACACCACTGGTAGTGGGTTCGAATTCCACACGTCTCAAAACTTCAAATTCCACAAATTTTTGTTCTCCGTCTAGTTATTGTCTGTGTCCATTGTCATAATTATAACAGAAATATTATTAAAAACACATTGTAAGCTTTGATATTGGATTGCTGAGGACATCTTGCATACATTTTTTCAGTTTTTAGGGTTCCGTACCTCGAAAGGAAAAAACGGAACCCTTATAGGATCACTTTGTTGTCCGTCCGTCTGTCAAGACTCTTTTTCTCAGGAATGCGTGGAGGTATCAAACGGATATTTATACTAAATACTCGAATCTACGGTTCCATAGAGCTGTAATAAAGTCAAACTTCTATTCCAACGCAATCAAAAGATACAGCCGTTTATGCTGCAAATTGCAGCATATTTTCAAACTCGCATTGGAATCGAAACCTACAGGGTACTTCCCATGTACTCAGAATCTTGAAATTTGGTACGAAGTTACGTCTTATATCACATATAAAGGAAAAATTGCGAAAACCGTCAATTTTTAGTTACAGCATATAAAAAAAATATTTTTAACAAATTTAAAGTTACTACCCCTTTCTCTTGAACGCGTGGAGGTATTAAATTGAAATTCATATCAAATACTGAAGTATATAACACCGTTAGGCTGCAACAAAATCAAGCTTCTATGTCAACGCAATCAAAAGAAAGAACAATATAAGCATATTTTCAAACTCGCGACTACTCGCAAAGGAATCAAAACCTACAGGGTACTTGCCGCGAACTCAAAATGTTGAAATTTGGTACGAAGCAACGTCTTATATCACTTATAAAGGAAAAATTGCAAAAACTGTATTTTTTTAGTTACAGCATATAAAAATATATTTTTAATAAATTTAAAGTTACCACCCCTTTCTCTTGAACGCGTGGAGGTATTAAATTGAAATTCATATCAAATACTCAGGTATATAACACCGTTAGGCTGTAACAAAATCAAACTTCTATGTCTACGCAATCAAAAGAAATAGCAATATAATCATATTTTCAAACTGGCGTCTACTCGCAAGGGAATCAAAACCTACAGGGTATTTCCCGTGAACTCAAAATTTTAAAATTTGGTACGAAGTAACGTCTTATAGCCCAGATAAAGGATGCGGAAGGCTGAGGACCGTGTACTGTGGTGCGTGTTGGGAGAGGCCTATGTCCAGCAGTGGACTGCGATAGGCTGATTGAGATTTTAAATAACCCAGACGCTGCAAACGGCCATTGTGAATGCTTGCATTTCGAAATGTTTAATGTCAGAGTGATAACTGTATATAGGTCACCACAATGTCCAATTAATGTTGCAATAAAATGCATTAATACAACAATATACGGCAGCAACCTCAATAGGTATAATTCTTGTTCTGGTCTGATTGTCGTGGGAGACTTCAATATTGATTTTAGAATGAATCCCCAAAATTGAATTTTGACATATTTTTCATCTATAAACATGTTTCCGTTAATAAACACTAGCACAACACGAAGTAGTACATTTATTTCAATGTGATACTTTCATACCTTTTTCAGTCTCCATTTACAGATCAGGTTCAAATGTGATACTTAATTTCATACTTTAAAATTTTCATTTCCTTTATACGTTTTTTTTTAATTTACATAACGTAACATAACTTCACACCTTTTTATCCCTGAAGGGGTAGGCAAACATAACTGGCGAAGTGTGGGTGTGTAATACGTACACACCCACACTTTGCCAGCTATGTTTCGGTCCCAATGTAATAGAGGGCGAGCCTATAGCCATCTACCGGGCACATTACTAAGCGAGCGATAATTAACATTTTAAATACACACATATGTAACTCTGAAAAGTCAGCGATTTGTGCTTGGGGTACCTGTGGATCGAACCCGAGATCATCGTCTCGGCAGTCCGTTACCTACACCACTGGGCTATCGACCCTTACTTATTTTTGTTATTTATTTAAGAATATTGCTTATTGTTTTATTTTATGTGTAAATAGTCACCCTAGTTTAATTTTCATCGCAAATAAATACTATAATTATTAAAAATACTTAATTAGTTAGATTACTTAATTAGATTTCTAATAGTCACTAAAACTTTGTAAATCAATAACTTTGATAAAAAATCTTACCATCATTCATCAGCAGACTTTTGCAAGGCTGCTGCAAGGCTGGTAAAGGTATTTAAGTTAGGGTAAAAGTGGGATAGATGCCCTAGGAGTATAGATGCCCCACAATTTATATTGTGAGTCATAAAAGTGCTAGCCGCACAGTTAATTCTTATATGCAAAGCATACCCCGCGCCCCGCTTGTGTACGAGCGGCAGCCGATCTGGACGGACGCATCGCGTGTGCATGAAGAAATTTCGTCGCACTCGCTCCCGTAAATCACAAATTACGTATTCGGTTGTTTTGAAATCGCATGTAACTTTTGATTGTCAAAGGTAAGTAACATGATTTTATTGTTATTAGCAAGTATATAGGTTGAGTATCAATGTTAGTAAAAAGATTCCTCAATTTTTGTATGGAATTTAAAAAAAAAAAGTAGGGCGTCTATCCCTATTGAAAAGGATAGATGACTCATTTTTTGTGAGTATAGACGCCCTTAGGGGCATCTATCCCCTATGACTTATGTTGGTGTCTACATATAATATAATGCTTCTATTTCTTATTTTCAGATATGCCTCGCAAATACGTCAGGAAGGCTGGAGCTTCTCCAAGAGCTCAGTGGACAAAATAATCTTTAATAGCTGCGATGATATTTTTTATGCAATATCTGATATTTCGTTAAGCAATCAAAGGACTGCCTACGACAATGCAGATCAAAATAATGCTACAGAACAAGAACAATTTCGTAGACCAATTCTGGAAGATAATGGAGGTCTTTCTTCTAATGTTCCTACTAATGTGGATATTGTTTGTAGAAATGAGCAGGAACCAGGTCCATCCAGTATACAAACTTGTGGAAGTCGACTTAAACATTCCTTGCTATTCTCCTTCTAATACGGATCAATCATACAGAAGACTTTCTGATTCAAGTCCATCAATTATTTCACAGAACATTAATATTCTAACGTAGATGATATAGAAGCACCGAGCAAATTTTTGCAAGAATGTTCCCCGGTGCCAATTGTTCCAATTCCATTTCACAAGAGAGGTAAGCAATCAGCAGCCATTTTAAATACAAAAGAAAATATTAAAGAGAAGAAATCTAAAGCTAATGGCAAAGCTACTCCAGGAATACAGTCTAAAAACAAAAAAGTATTAAAGAATGTTGTTAAGTTACAAAAAGAAGGGCCAGCCAAAAGTATAAAGAAAAGAAAAGAAATGAGAGAAGAATCAAGTGATGAAATACGAGTAGCAAGCCAGGAATCAGGTGATGAAATGTTATTCTCAAACAATTCGGACGAGTTTGATTTGGAAACAAACAAGGATTCGGAGTGCAAAGAATGTTTCGAACAAAATCAAAATACAAAATCGACTGTAGATTGGATACAATGTTTAATGTGCCAAAAATGGTTGCATGAAGACTGTACAATGTATGGTGACTACTGTAACGAATGTGGAAGAATTAAAAGAAAGAACACTTACAAAACATCATAATAGATAAAAATGTTAAATTAACATCAATCTGAAGCTGATTATTTTAGAACCTAGAGCGTGATAATTAAAACCAAAGCGAAGAAGTTAAAATAAAGGGAAAACGAAAGTTAATATGTTTTATTTGTTTCTGAATTTGATTACTATAATTTGAATATTAAAACCAAAGTAATGGCCATTGATAAATATTAAAGTAAAACTTATTAATCCGATTTTTATTTGTTTTTATACCTAAGGGCAACTATCCTCATAGTGATAATTTAATCGGGGCATCTAACCCATATAAGGGGCATCTATACTCCAAAGTAGTATTGTAAATTTTCTTATTTTTCTTTGTTGTAATCAATAGATAAATTGTATTTTAGTTTAAAATATAGTAGACAATAGACCTACGTATCATTAAAAATAAAAAAATTGTAAAATTTTATTTAAATTCTATAAAAAAATAAGCAATTTCAAAATGTGGGGCAACTATCCCACTTTTACCCTATATTATAAAATAAGCGATAATATTAATATAAAATAAAGGATGACTGATTACAAACGACAAAGACACCTTTTTCTTTAATTAATGCTCCTCCAGCTTTTCATACTGTAATGTTATGGATTTCATTTTGCAATAAAAATACCATTACTATGACTGGTGAACTTTTACTTATATACCTACAGGTTTGTACGGAACCCTCGGTGCGCGAGTCCGACTCGCACTTGACCGGTTTTTTTTTATACGTTATCGCACCATTACCACAATTAAAACTCACATTAAGTAGGTATAAAGTAAAACAATATTTCACACCACAAAAAAGTAATAAGAAGGATTATTTTCTTTTTAACGGAATGTATGGGGAAAAGAGTTTTATTTATTGGCACACTTTTTGCATCATCATTACTAGTTTACTAGCCATTGGCGCAATGTTATCTTAAAAACGATTTAGGGAAAATAAATTCAAGCACATAGAGAACACTCAGTTCCGAAACAACATTTTATGAACAACAAAGTGTTGTCTCGTATAGTAATCGAACCCACAGTACTCGGCGTATTAAACGGCGCATCAGCCATAAACCATTACACTATACATGCATCGAATATATAAATACCTGAACTAAATCTCGAAAGAATATTTTGGGGATACAAAAATGTATTGTCTCGTGTAGGAATCGAACCCACAATATTCGACGTAAACGGCACAACAGCTACTTAAACCATTACGCCATATATACATGGAATTATAGAAATAACTAGCAGTAAGTTAACTGCTTGAAAGTAAATTAGATACAGGCTTAACAAGATCTATTTGTGTTATAAATCAGGCAGGCTGCGAATGTACCAAAGCCGTACTCATTAGACAAGATACCGCCTCCACTAAGCGACATTCTAGCACTAGTGAAGCTACGCTGAATAAATAGACGCTAACGAATCACTGAATCTCAGATTAACTATGTAAATAATAAATCTAGATGTTCCTCACGTTTCAAACGTGAGGGAGGGATACTGCCGCTTTTAAAATTGTTTCAGTCACTAGAATATGCTCAGGCTATGTTGCTGTTCACGTAGGCTGTTGCGGCGTGTTTAAGCATTAGATCTAAGGTTTAAGCCTACACGTTTATACAATATTCATTCATCACGGGCCCTGTCTCACTATGAGATACTAATATTTATCTATAATATATAAAAGGCATCGCTGAATGTGTCGCTAAGCGCAAATCTCGAGAGCAGCTGAACCGATTTCGCTTATTCTTTTTTATAATATTTCTTGAAGTACGAGGATGGTTCTTACGGAGAGAAAAATTAAAGAAAAGGAATCTACTGTTAGGCGGTACGAAGTTCGCTAGGTCAGCTAGTTTCCTATATTAGGCCGTGTGCTGTTCACGTAGGTTGTTGCGGTGTATCTATCGGTCTACATATTTATGCAATATTCATTAATTGTATTGCGACCGCAAAACCCCGACTACCTAAAGCAGGTAAGCAGACATCACATGTATTTCGAGAACATTACGGAGAACTCTTATCCTAACGATGTTTTCCATCACCGCTGAGCAAGCAATAATTAACAATATAATAACGCACTTCCGAAAACTTATTGGTGCGCGCTTTGGATTCGACGTCGAGATTCGTAGCAGTGTTAGTCTCTCCCACAAATCATGTTGTGGTCTCTCTTCGAGGCTATGGCTGCTTGTAAAATACTGCATACATTTACCTTGAACTCTTGGATGTAACTGGGTTAAAGCTAACACAATGATGATTTATAAAATGAAGCAAAATAAATTTCAGTTCTAACTAGTAAATCCTGATACTAGCGCGTTCCTACCAAGATGGTCTGCCAGTTTCCGAGATTAGCGCTACTTTACAAACTGATAAGACAAGAAAGTGGACCATGGCTTTAGGGCGTCTTATATGCAAGAGTTAACGCCTTCTACCAGCAAGACTAGGTTATGAAGATGCCTGTTCACTATAACGTTTTCCATAGATAGAATAAAAAGTCGGCAATGCTAAAATATTGATTTTACCTGCCAACCGTCGTAGGAATCATGATCCTCGGAGAAGGTTCTCCAGCGAAGCCAGCCTTTGTGTTCTGAGATCCAGCATCTATCACCACACCTAGAATATCTTCTTGCATTTTTACGAATTGTTTTAGGTATTAAAACTACTACTATTTTGGCAACACACGGCCAACGAGATTTGGTTATTTTCTTAAATTGCACCATTTGTATTTTGAAATCAACATACATGATGAATAATTATAATTTACTCATTTAATAAATGCTCCACCTTATAATATAAAGCAGGTATTTTTGTATGCAAATCTAAAATTAAAATATGAGCCGAAAATACTTAGGTAAGGCAACGTAGAATGCCTCCGCATTCAATTCGTTGGGGAGCATTTTCGAAAAGCTGGCAGCATTGCCATGCTGTATGGCAATGCTGTTTCTTTGAGCGAAGAATAAACAATCCTCTAGAATACACCAAACTCTGGTCACGTGAAGCATCAAACAACGGTTTACATACATTTAGCTACAAAACACGTGCGCTCATACTTATGCTTCATTTGGAATTTCGAAATAGCCTTTACATACTCTCTGAAAAACGGTAGCACTCAGACGTAAATGCAACAAGCGCTCACCCATCCAAGTGGTAGCCTGTGCAAGCGCTGTTTAACTTTACCAATTTATTACGCGAAGACAAGTCACGCTATAAGCTACTTTACCTTCATGTGGATTGTATTACACACCACAATATCAATCCATTAACGACGGCCGATTGGCGTAGCGGGAGTGTAAGCGACTGCTACGTCGAAGGTCGCGGGTTCGATTCCCGCTCAAGTAAAACATTTGTGTGCATGAACATGGATGTTTGTCTTGGTCTGGGTTTTTCTATGTATAATATGTATGTATTTACAAAAAAAATTATGTATGTATGTTATATGTTATATCCATTATCTAGTACCCCTAGTAAAAATTCTGCTGAAAGTGGTAGAATATTAATATTATTATTAAGACCGAACCAGACGGTCGTGCATCTCTTTAAATTTTTCACAATGTTGCTCTCAGGAAAATCCGTACAGGCTTTAATAAGCACTTTATTATTTTTCTTTGTTGGGCCGGCCATTGTTGGAGTCTACGTGTTATTAATATCTCTTCGTCTCTCATCTTTGTCGTTTTGACAACAATGACTTTGAATAAAAGCTGAAGGCTAAAGGGCACTTCAAAGGTTTAATTATTACTGCAGAAGAGACTTATACGGCGCTTGAGTAATATTAAAAGTGACGAGTTACGAGTTTACTTATATAGAATACTAGTTGAGATTACTGCTTCGTCGAATAAAATTATACAATTTTCGCTTGTAATAGGTGGAAAAATAAAAAAGACTAGACATTATTAGCCACTACGAACATATATGAAATACTAATTTACAATTTACTAGCTTACAATTGAGCTCAACAGTTCGCGATTGAGTTAGGTGTAAAGAGGGTAGGGAGCCCTTCGCTCGGCGCTTTTGGAGGGTAGGGAGTTAGGCTGCAAATATTAATAATAATTAAGCAGAGGGTAACAAATTATAGATAGCATACTTCTATTTTCACATACATACATATACTCACGCCTTTTTCCCGTCGGGGTAGGCAGAGACAACGGAACGCCACTTCCTTCTATCCTTACAAATCTCACGCGCTTCCTCTACTTCTATTTTCAATCAATTTCAAGTTCGTTATATTACATTAAAAAATAAATTATTCTGATAAAAAATGAGGAAGATTTGTATGATTTAATATACTATTTAAACGGCACTTATCGGAAGGTTTCAATATTGCCAGACTATTGTCACATTGTAATATTATAATCATCCACAATCGTTAACAAAGATAACTGCAGTCCTAAAAAATTCAACTACATATCAAAACATAATAAATAGCACACTTCATTACAACGCCACTCTAAAGTTTTCTCTGTTTTGTTCACAGTTCTGGTCCGCATTCGTACCATGCGCCACTCAGAATAAGGACGCCGTGCAGCTGACTTTGGAGCAAATCGATGTCATCAAACGTTTGGTAGAAAAAAATAAATACATTATATCGACTTTGTGGTGACGGATTAAGAATACGGAATGTCACCACCCCATATCATCCCATGGGTGTCGTAAGAGCCGACAGAGGGAGCATATTATGCAGAGAACAGTACTGTAAGAGAAGGAAAACTTGATACAAACCCTATACCAACCCGTTTGGCCAGCGTGGTATAGTAGGCCAATTCCTCCTTTCAAAGGAGAGGCCTAGTCCAGCAGTGGACTGTGTAAGGCTGATGAAGAAGAAGATCGACTTTGATCTTTATCGTAGCGTTATTTCGGTTGTATCCAACAGTTTTTGTTTTGGAGCTCGAGGTCTATTTTCTAATGTAGCTAGATTTGCCAGAATATTAGCTTTTCAACAGAATGACTTTTATCTGCCCCTAGTAAATCAAAGGCATAACGTAGCCATACTTTAGATCAGAGTCAATACCTAAATTCAAGCGTATATATATGAAGATTTTCCTTGATTTTATTTTAATATTAAATTTTACAGCAGGGTCTGATAGTTTAACGTGTTCTCAAACTCAAACTCAAATATGTTTATTTCCATAAAAATGTTTAAATTTTTTGGACACGTCAGAAAGTCATACAAATAAAAAAAAATAAAAAAGTAACTTTAAATGCATATTAACATAGTTGAGCATTGAAAAAAATGCCTGTTCAGAAAGTAGAGCCTCGGAGAAGAATCAGGCAAGAAACTCCGGGCCACTCTTTTCTACGTCTTGATTCTATACAATTTAAAAACTTAGTAACTACATTTAATTTTTCATAGATATATGAGCTGGTGTGTCTATAATGTTGTTGTCAATTAATAAGGCTTTTTTAATGATAATATAATAGTACTAACTAGCATAATATAGACAATAACTCACACTCAAATGAAACTTAACACTAATCAAACATAAGTAGCCTGTGGGACCGAGCAAATAAATCCCAAGCATTTTTATCTTCAATATAATCTAGCACTGAATAGTACCCTTTTTGACAAAGTTTACGTTTTATAATCTTTTTGAATTTATTATAACTTAAATTTTGAATATTGCTTGGCACTTTATTGTAAAAGCGCACACATTGGCCTTGAAAATATTTTTTTATTTTCTCTAGCCGGGTAGCCGGCACTACTAGCTTACTCTTATTTCTAGTATTCAAATTGTGGATATCACTTTTCTTTGAGTATGAGGCCTTGTTTTGGAATAAATATATTAGGTTGGAATAAATGTACTGGCTTGCAACTGTTAAAATGTTTATTTCCTTGAATTTATTCCTTAACGAAGCCCCATAATCCAAATTATAAATTGCCCGAATAGCTCTTTTCTGCAGAACAAAGATGGTCTGAATGTCGGCAGCATTTCCCCACAGGAGAATACCGTATGACATTATACTATGAAAATAGCTATGATATACAAGCCTGGCAGTGTCAATGTCAGTTAACTGGCGAATTTTCCTGACTGCGTATGCTGCAGAGCTGAGTCTATTCGACAATTTACTAATATGTGGTCCCCATTGCAGCTTAGAATCTAGTGTAATGCCTAAAAATTTGGTGTTATCCAGAAGATCCAACACATCGTCCTTAACCTTTACTGAGGTGTTCACTTGTTTGACGTTAGGCATCAAAAATCGAATACATTTAGTTTTTAGTCTATTTAAAAGCAGGTTGTTAACCTCAAACCAGCGAACCACCTTTGAGATAGCAATGTTTACATCGTCCATATCAATTTGCTGTCATTTTAATTTAAATAAAAGTGAGGTATCATCAGCAAACAGTACTATCCCGTGCTTGTCATTGACGAGGTGTGGTAAGTCATTAATATAAACTAAAAATAAAAAAGGACCGAGGATTGAACCCTGTGGGACGCCCATTTTGACTACAGACCCATGCGAACGCGTCCCGTTGACATCAACTCTCTGAATCCTATTACTCAAATATGAAGTAAGAAGATGCAGAGCAGAACTACTTAAACCATAGTGATGTAATTTCCTGATCAATGTGTCATGTTCTACACAATCAAAGGCCTTGGACAAATCACAGAAGACACCTAAAGCATCATGTGAATCCTCCCAGGCATCAAAGATATGTTTTACAAGCTCAACACCGGCATCGGTCGTGGAGCGCCCCTTTGTAAAACCAAATTGTTTATAGTGTAGAAGCTCGTTGTTATTAAAATAACTTTGCAGTTGATCTAGTATCAATTTCTCGAAAATTTTGCTAAATGTGGGCAGCACAGAAATTGGCCTATAGTTGGTGGGGTCTGATGTGCTACCTGCTTTGTACAAAGGTATTACCTTGCTATCCTTTCATAAGATCAGGAAATACACCACAGTCAATACACTTATTAAATATTAAAGCTAATCTGTTAGCAGCTAAAGCAATAATGGACTTGGTAATAGTAACGGAACTTCCCCACAAGTCTGCAGTCTTCTTTAAATTTATAGTATTAAAAGCTTTTATAACATCATTTGAATTTATATACTGAAATGAGAAATTACTATAGGTTGTACTCATGTTTTCTTTTAAAAGAGATTCCGCTGCATTGGTTGATGAGTCCAAAGATCTAGTAGTAATAACGGGGATATCAGTAAAAAAACTTTCAAACGCCGATGCAACTTTTGAGTCTGATGTAATAGTGTCGTTATCAATGTTCAAACTAAATTTTGAACTTTTACTTTTAACTTTCCCAGTCTCGCTGTTTATTATATTCCATGTCATTTTCATTTTATCGTCACTACTCCTAATCCTTGAACTCAGGTAAAGAGACTTAGCTTTCTTGCAAAGTTTCCGAAATATCCTAGCATAGTTTCTAACATAATCCTGAAATTGTTCACTTAAATTAAAGTTTCTCTCGTCATATAGCTCATACAATCTCTTTCTACTTTTGTGAAGCCCAGTTGTTGCCCATTCACAGAAGGTTGCATTACCTCCAACTGTAATCGTTCTAGGTGTGAAAACCGAATTAAAATCTGTACAAAACGCTTTGAAAAAGCTATTATATAACAAGTTAGGGTCACGTTCATCATCTAACCGTGACCAGCTAGTCATTAGTTTACTTTGAAACCTAGCAAAACGAGTTGCAGTTTTAGGTATTACAACTATATTTTGCCTAGAAACATTCTTACTGTTATCATTAAAGGAGATCTGCTGTCCACAATGGTCTGAGTCTAACTGTCTAATAATTTGCTTGTCTCTTACTATGATATCTGTAAATATATTAGGAAGTAACTCTTGTGGGCTCTAAGAATAAGTTCTTCAGATTATATGATAGAAACAGCGCTTTCAATTTTGTACTAAGACTACTATCCTCCAATAAATTTACATTAAAGTCACCACACACAACAACATTTTTATTTATTTTTGCAACTTTGTTTAATATCTCATCCATAATACGCTCGAAGCTATCATACAATGCTGAAGGAGGCCTGTATACACTTATTACAATAAATCTCCTCAGTTCCACACAGGCTACCTCAATAGTTCGCTCAACAGACAGACTTACAATATCATGACGCTCCTTAAATTTAAGTTGCTTATTAAGTAAAATCATCGAGCCACCATGTACTGCTTGCTGCCGGCTAAACGAGCTTCCTACTATATGATTACTGAAATTGAACATGAACTGGTTGCTTTTTAGCCAATGTTCAGTGATGCAAAATATATCAACAGCATTACAGTTCATAAACAATTCCATTTCTAAATCTTTATTAATCATACTTCTAATATTCTGATGTACTAATTTAATCAAATTTTTGTTATTATTATGTTTAAGTGTATTAGTCAATGAGTTACGAGTAATCTTATTATAGCTAGAGGTGTTCTCTATTGTCTCAGAATTTAATTTAAATTATTATTATTATGAATGCCAATAATGGAATTGTCATGTACTCTAACAGTACTTGGGTCACTGTATAAATTAAATGCTAATAATTTAGCAAGTTGTCGTTTAAAAGAGTGAGAAAGATACATAGTATCTTTTGTTAAAATAAAATTACTTTTAATAAAAGTATTAGTGTCAAAGAATAAAATTTTGTCATTATGACGATATGTACTATTATATAATAATAGATTTAATTTACTTATCTGGTTGTTTTCTTTATCAGATAAGGTCTTTGAATAAGGAACTGCACATACTATAAAATTGCACCCCACTTTAGAACTTCTATCAGTCATTATATCCGATAAAGCTAGTATATCTTTCCTAGTAACTAGAAAGCTATCACCATACATAATAATAACTGTAGAATGTTTATTTAATTCTGCATGTTTTAACTTATTAACTAATGAAGACATTCTTTCTCCTGGATAACAAAAGTTTTGTAATGGACGGTTAGTGTAACTATCTATTAAGCTACCCAAACCCACTCCCAATTGGTCAGAAAACATCAATACAGTGTTATTACTATGAGTGTCAAGTGAACATATTTGATTTGTTTGTAACAAGGCATCAGAACTGGAGTCACTGTATATTTTGTGAGGTTGTTCTAGTACTAGACTACTTTCTAAATCATTATTTAATTTTGAACAATTTAAGCAACATTTTTTGTTGGCTATAGAGAGTAGTTGTTCTAGATTCTCTCTACCAACTCTAGAAATCTCATCATATTTTAATATGTATTCTTGAGTTTCTTTCTGGTTCTTGAGTTTCGTTCTCAGAATTGTGGCCCAAGCGATCGTTAAAATTTAACAACATTATAGAAATAAAACATAAATTAATGCATTGAATGTGCTTTTTACCTTATTTATTTCACTATTCAGTAAAAAGGCATTTCAGTAAGGCTAAATCAAATTTTACAAGAGATAGCATGGATAGCACATTCATGGCAGCCCAAGGAGCAAGTATACAATGGAGTGATAGCTTTAAGCGTAAACAAGAAACCTATCGTTATTTCTTTTTACTTGTATAAAATTTCATATGTGTAACCGAGACAGATGTATTGTATTTATTACCTCTTGAAATACTCATGTCGTAATTTTTTCAAAAGAAGAAATGACTGTCAATAGTGATGTACTCATGCATTAATCTTTTATTGGTATTGGTATATAATTCGGTACCTATGTAGAGACAAGATAAGCATTTGATTCAGGAACATACCAGTAGTATATTATTTTACGAGCTTTTATTTAGAGTATAGTACTTAGGTGCCTACAAAGAAACAAATACTGTAAAAATAGAGGTAATAATAAGATATGATTCATCATATCTTATTATATTCTTATTACAGTATTTAGGAAAGTAATTGAAAAAAAAGTCTAAATAGTCAAAATCATTTATTTATACCACAAAGTAATGCACACGATAACTGCCCGGCAGGTCTGATACTATATGTATTACCAAAATGGGATGTACATGGGCGGAAACAGTTAACATTTACGAACAATATTTTCATCCTGAGTTCCAGAAGCGCAAGCCATGTTCACTCTTGAAGCTTTATTATCGCTTCTAAAAATGAGGTTTCGTTATTTCGGACATTTCTGAAAATTACAACACAAATCTGTTTATGATATACCTACATATATGTATATATGATTACTATAGCATATTTTAACAGTTGCAATGTTGGTATATATTGATTGATAAAAATATAAGTTAATAATAATAAAGTAGAAGTCTCAGAACCTCAGTATTAGATATCTGGTTAGTAAAAATAAAAATAGCACAGCATAAAAATGCAAAACTTTTCTTTGAAATCCTTCTTGATAACAAACAGACACAAAATCAAGCGAACAAAGTTTAGAAGAATTAGACTGTTGCCATTCTCCCTTTCTCATATTTCGGACCCAATTTAGTTTCAAACCTTCATTCTTTGTAAATCTACAAAAAATCACAATTAATAACCAATTATTCAAATTATAATCTTTCAGAAACTGGTTTTCTAACTGACAATTGTATTACAACACTATCCTCATATTTTTTATCGAAATATTTCTATTATATTTATTAAATTGTGACTATTGGAATAAAAATATGTGTCAACGGTGGTCATTATCTTTATCTTTAAGTATAAGCTTTACAAATATCATTGTAGAATTATTACGGCAGATATGTACAATTTTATTTATTATGACTTACCGGTGGTAAGATATTTTTTGACCATTTTCGGTCAATAGTCCCATTTGGCTTTTACATCCGACGGCATTACAAACTATGGTCATTTTTTAATATTTAGAAGTGGTCATATCTACAATTGTAATATTTTGTATCAATTAAAATTGCAATTTATTTCGACACGCCTTTCACTCCAGCTGGACGAACATCGACATGACATAACATTTTTCTTGGCATATGTCATTCAAGGCTGTATAAAAGCTCTATGGCTATCATACTCGAACATATGCAGTTTTGTAATTAAAGAGAAAAGAGATGCATATACGTTTTCTACTCATTTTGAAATGCTCCCTCCATGTATACTTGCTCCTTGTGGCAGCCTTTTAAAAACACTAACAAATGCCAATGACGTCAGTCGCTGTCGACTTTTTCAAAGTTTCTAATGCTGAAACCACAGATATAGATCTACATAGATAACGCAATTATCACGATTTGTATTGAAACCAAGCGTGCCGACTTTTTAATACCTACTGTGACGTTGCCTGTATCACGAAGTCGAAGCGATGCGCGACAGTATCGCTTGTGCGATATTCATCGTCTCCTAATACACAACGTCAGATCAAACGTCCGAAGCAAACGCGGCAACGTAATGTGAATAAAGTTTACTTAACGGTAAAATGGACGCGCGGGGACTGAAGTTAGTGGCGACCAAGCTCGACGCTTGGTCGGAGTTCAGACACGCGAAGTGCATGCATTTGCGTTATCTATGTAGATCTATGTCTGTGGCTGAAACTTTGAATGCTTAAAATAACTCATTCGAGGTGGAATGAATAGCATAATCTTAGAGAGCAAATACGTTGAAAGCAATTGTAGCCTCTAGTTTCAAGCATAAACGTTGAACGTCGGCGTCAGTCGGTCTGAATTGACAATTTTGCTTGAGCTCTCTAAATGTCTGGCAGGTTTCTTGATCATCATTAATACCTAATGATTACCTTAAAGTTGTTTTTAAATAGTTGTTTCGAATTCAGAAGCCCATGTTTATTTTTTAATCCTTAACTGATTTCACCAATATACATATTTTATAGTCTACCACTAGTCCGGTCCTGCATGGAGTACTGTCCGCACCTCTGGGATGGTTCTGCCAAGTATCAATTAGATACATTGGAGTCAATTGAGAGAAAAGCTAGAAGAATCATCGGCGATGACCAATTGGTTGACGCAGGACTCCGAAGCCTGGAGCATCACCGTAGTGTCGCATTCGGTATTCTATCGGATACATTTTGGAGAGTGCGCAGAGGAACTACACAATCCGATTCCTCCTTCCCCTTTCTTCCATCGGACGACCAGACTAACGAGTCAGCGTCACCGTTACATGGTGGATATCCCGCTTATACGCACGAAGCGCTTTGCTTCTTCCTTTCTTATGCGTACCGCCAAGGTGTGGAACTCTTTACCCGAGTCTTTGTTTCCTGATGAGTACAACCTGGGTGTTTTCAAGTCGCGAGTGAATAGGTACCTTCTAGGTAAGCGTGCTCGATCTAAGACCATATCATCGCTTAACATCAAGTGAGATCATGGTCAAACGCTAGCCTATCAGTAATAAAAAAAAATCACCCAACGTGGTTTGTCAATACATATTAAGCTATTTTAAAGCTAAGTAACCCTTATGTTGCGTGTGAGCCAAAATTATATATCATACAAACTGTACCCTATTGCAGGCTATTAAAAGTTGATATACGTAAAACAATATCTGAATTTATTTTGTAAAATTTTCATAATTAGGTACATTGCAGATGATTAATTATAACTATATACATTACTATCTTAAATAATCATACTGTCTAAGAATATATATGTACATAAAACAAAAAATAAAGAGTAAAAATAGATATATGTGTACAGGTGTGTTTAGGCGTCGTAGAATGCCTCCGCATCAATATCATCGGGTAACGTGCCCAGAAGGCTGGCAGCATTGCCACGCTGGATGGCAATGCTGATTCTTTGAGCAAAGAATAAATCAGCCTTCTGGTCACGTGAGACGTCGACTAACCGTTTAGATATTTCTCGGTATAAAGAGCGAGCGCTCGGACCCCATGAGCCTAGCGTTTCCACCCCAAACGGCTCAAATACGTAATTAGCTACTAGATTACTGTATTTGCGCCGTTTGTGGGTTTCCGCAGATGCAGCAGCAGCGCCAGCATGGCCTCCCGAGCTTGGAACATGGGATGGCGCGAGGGTGTCTACGCAGGTTGCGTCCCATACCAAAGGCCTACCCATTTTCCATGGCAACAGTGACATACCGTCAGGTCTCTTCCCGTCGTCGCGTACCAAACCATTTGGTTCAAGTACAGCTGGTACACCAGAAGCGACAAGAGCACGACGGATTATGTCATTTAGGTGAGCATGACGAGGAATCCTACCAGCGCTTCTGCTGCAGGATAGCCCATGGTGTCCGAGGCTATCGACGTCTTCTCCACAATGAGATCGATGCGGAGAAACACACGGAGCACTTAAACGGAGACAGGTGGCGATACGGAACGTCTCATCGTCCAACATGGTTCCTATGTTGGACGATGGTAGTGCCTGAAGCCATAGACCGGATTCCCATACCCCCACAGCCAGCAAACGAGCACGCTCTGTAACATTAAAAGATGTATCCAAAAGAGTTTTCCTCACAATGTTACAAAGCGGTGCGTCCCACTGTCTTTGGGAGAATAGGTTGGTGGGCAAATCAGTGTTTGGACAAGCCATTTTCCAGGCGTTTATAGCTTCGGTTTTGCACAGCACTTCTGAGTTAACTAGTGTAGGTGATAATATTTTCCTAGTTAACTCTTCCGTGCTGTGAACCGAAGACAGGAACGCCGGTAAACTGACACTGGAAATTTTGCGAACGCCGAGCCCACCCAAACGTATGGGTAAAGATGGTTGTAGCCAGGCTCGGTCGTCCAAGTCCACATTTAATATTTTTTTAAAGTAAGTTGTATAATTAAACAATATCTTAAATAATGTCCATGTCAATTTCGTTAAAATTGTCAGCAATTTAGTCGTAAAACCGTAGCAAATAGACCTTCACATTCATAGTTTGTTTGTTTTACCAAAACAAACAAACAAACATTCATAATGAAAAGTATGAACGCAGAGTCACAGTTTCCTTACAACTTTATAAGCGGTAAAATGAGCAAAATGACTCGTTTCGTAATACGACACTGCAATCGCATACACCGGACACTAATTGGTGGAACAGCCTTCAGAATATTTTATTCAAGGTATTTTAAAACTATTCAACATAGTGTAAATGTTCTTTACATCCTTTATGACGTAAATGAATGAATAAAATATTTTGAATGAGTGCGTCTGAGACTGGGAAAGTTTCATTGCTAAAGTGTAACTCCGCTTGCAATGAGGAGCTGTAATGGGAGCGAGTTTTTATTTGAATATCGCTCGCGCTTTCCAGCTCCGTTTAGATGCTTTTCTTGCTTGTATACATTGAGAATTTAGTTTAATCAACATTAAGGTACAGAGAATCATTAAAATAAATACAAAATGGCATAACCCTTTTTTATTTTGCCGTCGTTTACAATTAGTATAGACAAAAGATAGTCATTATTGTCAGCAGCTACGTTTTAATGCTTCTATGTATGATCAACCAGGTAAAATAATTTTGCCAACAGTCAGTAAAAGGACGGGTGACTGCTTGTGAAAACAGTCACCCGTCCTATCGTTAAAGTTGTCTTAAAGTATACCGAGCCTAGTGTATTCTATGTGTGCGTATAGCTTGCTTACTGAATAAACCGACTACACGACTGGCGTAGTGATTTAATCAGACCCCTCGCTATTTATTTGGGTTACATTTTTTTTAAGATTACTCCCACACTATTTCTAAATCCTGTGTCGCGGCGGCCTTTACAAACATACAACAAACGGACACAATGAACACACGGACAAGAACATCAATTTATAGATCACTCAAAGTGTTGTGATAAAATGACTGCACAGTTGGCGTAGTGATTTAAGCGGCCTCCTTGCTTGGCACTGCACTTAGGGTAGTGAGTTCGAACCACACAATATTTTTCTGAGTCTGGGAGTTCGCGAGCTTCCATGATTCATTATTTATTTACACTCGACTTAGAAACATAACTCTCTTGCATGACAGCTCCCAGATTCATTAATAAATACCGCAATTGTAAGCACACAAAAATTCTCAAAACAGACCATCCAAACAACTATTACCACAGGAACTCACAATAAAGTCACCACATAATATAAAAAACAGCTCTATTCCATCCCACAAATACCCCAATAAAATCGCGCCCTGCCGTAAAAATATGATATAATTTTCTTGTCGTTTAAGGTTTAAACTGTTAAACAATAACATCGCCTGTTATTGTCTAAACACACCATGCAGAAGTTACGCGACTGAAGTTTTTAGCTCTTTGAATTACTGACGACACATTATACCGAAGTTACGTTGCGTTATAGCGTACAGCGTAACTTCGGTTGGGCATAAATTCAGTGGCAACTTTTCTAGTAGTAGAGCACAAGCGTAGTTCGTAGCATGAGCTTAAGTTCGGCAGTTACAGTGTGTCATATCAGCCGAATACATCGGAAAGTAAAATCGGCCGCGGAACTTTGGCCGCGGAACTTAGGTCGCGTAAGTTCGGCATAGTGTGTTTAGACACTTTAGCGCTTTATAATACTGACCTATTTTTCTCTTTCCGCGCTAAACTATAGAGTGCGTTTTTCCGATCAATGTAGCAATTTGCTTTGGATGTAGGTTTTATTTTCTAGGATGGAGTTTGACATTTTTTAAAGCTATTGTTATGATGTATTTGTATACTGGCATGCTATCAATACAAACATAAAAAACTAAATAGCTTGGTATTTTTTTATTTCATTGTAGGAAACTTAATGCCTGGTTCATACTGCGCCTCTTGGGGCAGACAGAGGTGTGTGTGACTCTCCCCTATATGTGTTCGGGAACCTGATGTCTGTCAACGTCCCGTAGTATTAGGACAATGCGAATCACGGTTAGTATATTATGCCGCGACCCTGCAGGCACATCGGCGATAATCTTATAAAGTCTATTTTAATATTAAAACTTGTTAATAACAGTAATTTAAGTAACGCACTGAATGATGCGTTCGAAGAAAATGTACAGAAGGAACACATATTTATAGCTTTCTAAATCATTTCAGCCCAAAAATGTCTACTGCTGAACAGGGCTCGCTCAACACTTTCCGTCCCCATCGATCTTGAGCCACCCACATCCAACCACGAGCCGCAACCCTAGCTTTCTTATCAATGCTTAATCATTGTGATTGGAAGCCATATATCGAGACAAAAAAACAAATAAATCAACAATCAGACACAGTACACAGTAGTCGCTCTACTTTTTCAGTAAGAACGTGAAATATTTGGTCAGAATAAAACCAGAAGCCCTAGGCAACATGTACGTCAGTGAAATTGATTTCAGTACCATTCCGCTACCCAATACTAGTCCCCTTCAGTCCCAAACTAAGCTCGGCCTGTAACTCGCGTCAGGACTCCGGATATATCGAGCGAAATAAAATTTACCGCGAGACATTTATCACCCCAAACAAACAACAGTAAAGTACAAATTACAGAAATAAAACAAAACCAAATCCAGGCGCGGAGTTCGTTTTAAAGTTACAAATTAGTTTACCCGATACAAACCTAGAGAAGACGGTATCGCAAAACAAAAAGCATTTCTTTATTTATGTCTGAAATGTTATTTGAAATGCTCCTTTTTTAAGTATGTTTTTGTGCGGCGTTTCGTATTAGAATGAGTAAAAGTATTTTGATTTAACTTTGAAAATGAGAAAATAAATTAATACATGTTAAGAGGCCCTATCAATTATTCGGTCAAAAATGGAAAAATAGACTTTTTCCAGCGCACATTTCGGAATAACTACACATTATTTAATAATTCTGCTGATGTACCATTATAAAACCTGTCTTCATTAGTAAACTGACAAAAATAAATTATGATTTAGACAATATAAACTAAAAAACACGAAAATGAACACAACGATTTCACCAAAGCACGAAACGCTTTGGTTTTAAATTCCTTATTTAGCTTATTTATAGCTAATAGGAATAAAAAAAAAATCACACGTATTGTGTATGTACTATATTAGTAAATGGTCATTCGATTTTTGTAAAGTTAATTGAATTTATATTTCAAAACCAATGTACCCCGCACTAAAAAAACTGAAATTTTACGCACGTAAAATCGTCATGTATACGTAAGATTACAATAAAAAGAGCAATACGTATTAAATATATTAAATTTAGAGATGTTTATCTAAAAATTACAATAATTGAATTTTATTTATATCTGCACATTTATTAGTAAAAAAATATCGAAATAATGCCTTATAAAGCGATGCGCAAGCGCGCTGAGTTTAGTCGCGCCCAAGGGCTCTAACGCGACGGACCTATTTCGCGACTCGAACTAATATTATACATCGACTAACCAGATTTGAGCCCGTAGGTATTTTTTGTGTATTTTTCATTTATGAAAACTATACTCGCCTTGTATGTTTAGCAGAGTACGTATGATGAAATATTGTTAATATTTCAGAAAATGGGTCGCAAAAGTGATACTTACTATCACGGAGCAAAAATTAGGGGCAAAGCAAAAAGACTGGTAAAGCCAGCGAGTCTATTGCTTTAGAGCAGTTAGCGAAGTAAGAAAATATAAGTATTCAAAAATGTGGGTTGCATATGACGTCAGTATGAGATTTCAGTATTTTTTCTTGGGTGCTAGGCGCGTTTACTCTTAGGCGGCCGCGCGCCGCGTCACAGTAAACGCGCCATGTACATCGAAAACGCTCGCCGCTGCCGCCCGCTGCTGTAGGCCGTGAGCGAGCCGTAAGAGCGAAAAAATCTAACTTTGGAAAAATTTAAAATCTGTAATAAATATCAAACATGATTGGTTCTATCAAATTCAGAGTCAATTACATATCACTCGCAAACTCCTTTGTTTATTTGCTGTGTGAACTGCACCGGATCAACCTCTGAAAGTAGAGAGAATGACTAAAGATTACGATTTCTGGATAAATAAAATGCAACTGAAACTGATTTTTTTTGCATATGTCATGTTTGTTGTCCCAGATTGTTGACTCGAGGAAAGCACGTTCCATGGATATTTGAAATATTTCATATTAGCCTTTAAGTATCTTTATATAAAATATATTATTTTTCAAACTTAGGTACTTTTATTTTACACCCTTCATGGACTCTTTCAATATCCTATCTTTATCTACCCGTATATATTTTGAAGGTACGGTAAGGTAAGCAACTCAGGTTATACTTTTATAGGTTTGCAAGATACCCATAGTTGCACGTATTAAAAAATACTTGCATTGAATAAAAATAACTTTAAATAGCTTTTATCGCGGTAATTGATCATTTACGTAAACAGAAAACCATGTAAGATGCGAACAAATACAAATTTTAATAGAATAGGAAGGGCTGTGACTATTACGCAAATCTATACATGAATATACTAATTTTATAACTGTGGCTACAGCGGTGACAGATCAAGATTGTTTGCACCGGCTGTATTGTCCTATTACGCACACTAAGACAATTTTTAAATTTAGAATACTCACACGCACATTGTTTACCTAAACTCGAAGCGCAGCGAATTTGATAGGGACTCTTAAACATGCCAAGTAAAAATGTGACTTGTTGCTTTTTAATCAAATTTTTTTAGAAAACTCTATATCCTTTTTGTTTTTGACACTTCTTTGAAAATATTTCATAGTGCTCTTTGAAATTAGTCATAATTATTATCCTAGCGCCGTTCTGGTTGTATCCAAGTTTCACCACATTTTTAAGAAAATCCAACCTTTACAATGCAAAGCGATAGTCATATTCTATAATTTAGCTAGGTGTCAGGACATTGATGATACTAACTACTTAGATTTCATTTCATTTCATGAACGCTGTAACCGATAGCTTTACGTGTTTACCAAAATTACGGATGGACGAACATTCCATCTGGTTCATGGCAATAAACTTGACCTCGACTATCGTTGACTTCGTGATAGCTAATTTGTTTCCGTCAGTATTTTACTCAAACAAAAGAAAATAATAGATATCACAGTGTCATATTTCGTTAGACTAGAAAACGGACGCCGGGCTCCGAGACGAAAGTTTTGCATGCAACTTGGTAGATGAAGATGATGATTGTATACAAATCGCTATAGTTATACAGACGTAAGTTTAACTACCACTAGGATGATGGTGAGCAGATGAAGTCTCTAATAAATAAGCTAATTCGTTTCCAAAATTGAAGTTCTCTAAGTATCCAAAAGATAATGTAAACCTTCATGTAGGGATTGTTACACAAACATTATCTACTTTTGCATATAAAAACAGCCCGCGTTTTTATAATGAGTTTCTTCTTCTTTATAACGGTAATCCCAACCAGGCTCTATAGTGTCACCATTGCTCTTTTGAATCCTTTCGTAATGTTAAAATACTAAATGTATTTAATACCTCGATTTTAGCTCTAGTATTTTCTCCGCGAAAAATTTTACATTCATCATCATCATCAGCCCTGTATATGTACTGTCCCATGCTGGGCACGGGCCTCTTCTCACTGTGATAAGGGTCTAATTTTACGTTATTACAATTTATATCCTTCGTACTTCTGATGGATTAAAAGCTGTTTTCAAAGTTGGCAAACTTTGAAAACAGTTTTTAATGGCATCCTAGATGCATTTTGCTGACGAAAATAACGTTTGTTACTTCTATATTTTGTCCGTTGGTTTAATGTTTGGAACTTACACAGGATTTAACCCTTATGTAGCACCCACTACACACAACATCATCTAGTCCCAAACTAAGCAGATGTTGTCCTATGGGTACTAGACAATAGAAAAACATAGGTACTTTGTTGTAAATACATATTATACCTAGAAACAGCCAGACCAAGCCAAAATTCATGTTCATGCACACAAAATGTTTTACTGGAATGGGAATCGAAGTATCAGTTACCTTATTAAAAGTATGTTTATTTAGTACGTTAGTTTTAGCCTTCCTTATACCATTGCCAAACAAATACGTACAAAAACTGTATCGCATAGTCATTTAACATAGCTAAACAAACTTGATCGGCTGTTTGAACTGGCTAATTGCACGATGTCAGACGAAACCAAGCTTTTATTTTTCCTTTTCATTAGCTGAACTAGAAACAGAAGGCAAATATAGAATAAACCAATCTATACACATCAGTAACGTATTAAATGGAAATACTGGAATTGCTTCGGTAATAATTTCTTGCACTTTTTATTAAATTGCGGCTTAATTAACATGTAAATATGAGTGTACACACCGCACTCGACGTCTGTCGGCTTCGTGTCGCAAATGTGTCAGTGGAACAAGAGTAATAGAGTTGTTTTAGGGCTCGTTAAAGGGTACTGTTAGTATTTCCTAAAAGCCTCCACCCTTACCTACTCACTAAAATCAACGGGGTGCTCCACTTTGATAGATTTTATTTTATAAGCTTACTTGAATGTTACAGGCACTTATATCTTGCAGTAGTTTGTGAGTCTTCAACCTTTCAGTCATAGACACACGTTTGGGTGAAAACCCGTCTAATGGGAAAAAGTCCAATTAGTTTATCGCTATGTTGTTCTATAGGAAAAGGTCCAATTACGAGTAAATCGCAACTTCATTTTCTTTTTCTTAAACAAACTGCCAGTGTCGTCATGTATTCGTCAGTATGTAAGGCATTTTACAGAAGCCCTGTATGAAGGCTAGAATGCTCTACACGAGACGTCGTAGCCATTCTGTAAAACGGAGCACGTGTATGTTTAATTAAAACCCCGCACTCACTTTCTCGTGTTTAGATTTACTTTTAAAAATAACCTTGCACAGTAAATTTCCATTTTATAATAACTAATTGCTTTGCCCGAAAGTTTGAAATTACCATATAAAGATCTAGAGATTGTAACGAGAAGTTATAAAGGAGATAATGCTTCTCTAATTTATGATTCGACAACTTTCACATATCAGAATATAACTCATTCGAAAATTACAACGTGGTTCTATAATTGCTGTAGAAACTTAATATATATTTAAGTCATTGCTAGATTCGTTCAAGTTTATTTTATGTGGCATTTGACTACTTTGGAATAATTATGTTGATTTTATAACGCGTAAAATAATTTTGATTACCTCCGTGGTCCAGTGGATAGCGTATGCGTCTGCTGATCGGAAGTCCCGAGTTCGATTCTCGGGTCGGGCAAAGTGTTACTGAGTGTTTCCGAATTCTCACATGAGGTAACAGCATTAGGCTCGCCCTCTATTACTTGCTACCTAAAAATTCATGGCGAAATGTGGGTGTATATTACACTGCATACCCCTTCGGGGATACAGGTGTGTGACGGAAAAAAAATTATTATACCACATAGCAAATTGAGACGAACGCCACTACCACAACGTTGTGTTAATATGTTCAACTTTCGTAATTTGTCATCTTCACCATCGTCTCAGCATTATATACCGATATCATCCAAGACTTTTGCAATAGGTATCCCAGAGTCCGCGCAGCAGTCTAAAAGAGTCCAGAAATGACTGAATATTAGCTTTAAAACTTTCACTATACCTACGTATTATACAAAACATATTAATTTATTATCGAATATCAATCGCGTAAGCAGAATGCGTATGTAGTCTTATTACTAGATTTCATAAAATGTAAGGAACAAAAAGTTTTGCTTCTTGTTAGCTACAGTAATTATCTCGACTCGACCGGGAGCACACTAGCGGAATTAGAAACAATACTATCAGTATCCGCATTTTTGTGTTGTTTAATAGTATGATAGTTAAAGTCCAAGTAGAATGGCTGATTGCAGTATCTAGTTGAGTACCAGCTCTTCAAGATATAGAAGTAATAAAGATTATTTTATACCAGCTACGTTTTAAATTCTGAGTAATATTTTGCAACATTGTAATATTAACATACAAATTATTAATCCGTCTCGCATAAAAACATTCTGATTTAATTCTTTGGGGATTCCAAGACATTTTAACTTTCTCGGCACTTTACGAGTGTCAAAAATCAGAGTCTTATATGGTCATCGTTTCAAACCTGGCTACAAAGGCTGTACAGTAGTGCGAATGTGGGTGGTTTATGTCCAATTTTCCATACAGCTTCTCGCGTTCTTAACCAGATCGTCGGACCACTTTGCGGTAAGTCTAACCTGCTGTGTCGTTTGGAATATCGGCATTTTTCTCACACGACATATTTTTAGAATACATTTAAACTATCAGTAGCATCCGCATCACCAGACAATCAAACAAACAATATAAATTCAATAAGACAGTTCGAGTGAAATTAAAGTTTGCTGTTTCATCAACGCTAATATATGGATGTATTTATTCACCTGTTAAACAAAATTAACAGACTCAGCAAACAAAGTGCAGGATAAGCCATTTAATACTTTGCTGTAAAATTTAACTGAATGTATCACGTATGTTTTTAGGGTTCTGTACCTCAAAAGGAAATACCAAGGTACCCTTATAGGATCACTCTGTTGTTCGTCCGTCCGTCTGTCAAGACACTTTTTTTGTCAGGAACGCGTGGACGTATCAAACTAAAATGTATACTAAATACTCAAATTCACTCTCCCTTAAGGCTCTAAAAAAACCAAACTTCTCAGCCAACGCAATCAAAAGATACAGCCGTTTATGCCGCTAATTACCGCTAATTTTTTAAACTTGCAAGGGAATCAAAACCTACAGGGTAAGTACTTCCCATGAAATCAAAAATTTTGAAATATGGTATGAAGCAACGTCTTACAGCACAGATGAAGGAAAAATTGAGAAAACCGAAAATTTTTAGTTACATCATATAATAAAAATATATATTTTTTTTTTTTATTTAAAGTTATTACCCCTTTCCTCGTGAACGCGTAGAGGTATTAAATTGAAATTCATATCAAATACTCAAGTCTATAATACCTTTAAAATGTAACAAAATCAAACTTCTATGTCAACGCAATCAAAAGAAACAACAATTTTGCTTAAATTGCTGTTTCTTTGTTATTTTCAAACTTGCAACTACTAACTTGCAAGGGAATCAAAACCTAAAGGGTACTTTCAGTCGATCTATAATATTGAAATTTGGCACGAAGCAATGTTTTACAGCACATATAAAGGAAAATAATACCGAAATCCTCAAATTTTAGTTACGTCAATTATTTTTAGCATAACTTCGTAATATAACATAACTTCACGCCCGTACCCCCGACGTGGTAGGCAGATATAATGATAAGTAGGCAGTAGGTGTAGTTAGTACACACCCACACTTCGCCAGTTAAGTTTCAGTCCCAATGTAATGGAGGGCGAGCCTATTGCCATCTACCGGGTACATTATTAAGCGAGCGATAATTAACATTTTAATCCCTACTATCCCTACTAATTATTATAAATTCGAAAGTGTGTATATATGTTCCGTTTTCACGCTAAAACGGCTGAACTGATTTTGTTGAAATTTAATATAGAGATATATTGGACCATGAAGACGGACATAGGCTACCATAAGATGCAAAAATTAAACTGGGAGGGATTGTACGGAGGGTAGAAGTTTGTACGGCACAAATTTACCTCTTGGAAGTAAGAACGCATGCGCTAATAATTGAGTGCTGCGCATGTGCTATCGCATATCTGTCAGTACTGTCACGTCACACATAATGTCATATTGTGCACGTTGATTAAATTGTTTGCATATATAAACTAATATTTATATAATAAGCTTAAACAGCTGAAACTATTTTCCTTACTAATATTAAAAATGCGAAAATGTTTATAGAGATAAATATACAGAACATGTGTTAGAACATGGCTTTGACATTTGACTGTATGCAAGGTGCTGTTATTATGTACCTTTCGGTAGATAACGATAGATAATGTCATGGATACTGACCGAGTCATCTTTGTAGGTACCCTATAGAGTTTCTGAAGTCTTTAGAGTAATCAGGAGTGTCTTCACACAACTTGAGACTAAAAGTACATTTGTGTTACCCCGAATTTAACGCGCGCGAAGCGGCGGGCAAATGCAAGTACACATATCATTTCAAAAAGTCAGAGGTGTGCCCGGGGTAACTGGACGTCGAACCCGAGACCATCGTCTCGGTAGTTCGTTACGTACACCACTGGGCTATCGCCGCACTATATACAGGGTGTAAAAGACCCTTAACGAAAACTGAAATCCTATATATTGTACCAAACATTACGAACGTTTTTTACTTCAGCACCATACCTGGGAAAATGGTTTAGAAGATATTGAGGCTCAAAGTCCAGATTTTTTTTAATTATTGCAAAATCGTATTTTGAATGATAAATGTAAACTTTCTTCCAAATAAACATAAATAAAATTATCAATATTTCCCTGAAATAAACGACTTTAAAGTCCACTAAACGCAATGTAATTCGCGCGACACGAGCTGACGCACACAGACGAAGCTAACAGCTGAGTGCACGCGAGTTCATTACCTTTGTCCGGGCGTCCACGGTGTAGTAGGGTAGTGTATGGCCGGGGTACACGCGCGTGCTTTACATTGCGCCTTATAAAACGTGCCTACCTTTTTAAACTTAAAAATATTTTTCGTTTTCCAGGTATTATTTTTGCATAGTATGACTCGGTATGATGTGCAGAACGATGAGACTTCAGCGCGGTGGGTCTCGGTCTTTTTACAACCTGTATGTATTGTTGATAACTATGTATACCAACAGGTTTGTACGGAACCCTCGGTGCGCGAGTCCGACTCGCACGGTTTTATTTTTTGTATCTATGATTATATTTGTGCGTAAGTGCATTAATAGGACATTTTTTCTGCTAGATTTCACCTGTGGTTTTGGTCACGTGGTTGTCGGTTATAGTGTTAAAAAGTAGCCCACGAAATTCTCCAGCCTTCTATCCACACACAAATTCAAGGCATAAGAAATCTTCACTGCGACGCGCAATTTTAAGACCTGGGGCTATGAGCACAAGATGTCACTACCCCATTTACTTTCGTGGGTGTCTAAAGGAAATACACGAAGTGAATAGTATATAGATAAAAACTTGACATCAAAGCTTAAGCCAACCCGTCTGGCCAGCGTGGTATAGTAGGACAATTTCTCCTTTTGACACACGTTGCTGTTGTGACGTAATTAGGCAAGGCCGATAACCAGCAGTGGACCGCGAAAGTTTAAATCCTTACTTAATATTATAAATTCGAAAGTGTGTATGTATATATGTTCCGTTTTCATGCTATAACGGCTGAACAGATTTTGTTGAAATTTAATATAGTTATATATTGGAATATGGAGACATACAAAGGCTACCATTAGTTGCAAAAATTAACCTGGGAGGGATTGCAGGGAGGGTCAAAGTTTGTAGGGCACAAATCTAACTGTTGGAAGTAAGAACGCATGCGCTGTTAATTGAGTGCTGCGCATGTGCTATCGCATCTGTCAGTATTGTCGCGTCATATATATTGCCATATTAAAGTATTCGTACAATAAAAGAGATTTGTGTAACCCCAAATATAACGCGTGGGAAGCCGCGGGCAAAAGCTAGTGATGTATATTTTAAACTGTATGCATTCGTCAATGTAACACTACCAAGCTCGGTATAAATTCGTCCTCTCTAAATACCATGTTCGTTTAGCAACACTGAGTGTTGGATAACAAGTTCATCTGGGATTTAGTCAATGTGGCAGGTTATTTCAAACAAACCGAACACTTTGTCTGAATAGAAATATTTGACGTGCACGAGTTTTATTTAGCTTCGCTGCCTCTGTCCTTGTATTTGACTATTTAGTTCTACTGTTTGGTCTTAATACCTGCTTATTTCACACAATCATCGTGCTTTGTGTTAAAAGACAGCATTTACGTTTAGTTAGATGATATTTACATAGACTTGCAACTGCCTCTCGCTCGGAGTTGAATAAAATTAAAAGTAGAATGGTGCCAGTTAAGGGTCTCGTACCACACAATAAAAAACATCTCATACAGGACTTATTGTCTAATGTTCAATGCACAACTGTAAGGTTGAATATACCTACTAAAATGCCGCAAACGACAAGCGAACCATTCCTCACAAGGAAAACACAACTCAAACAGGATTATGTGTTGGTAATCTGTCTGCACGTATATTAAAACATGTTATCTCACGAAGAAATGACTACTTTGGTCCTTGGACGTTTACTATATTATACAAATAAATTTTAGTTGATCCAGTTTTTACAAATGCGGGGTTTTACGTGATTTTACCCATTGTTTGCCAACAAAAACTAACACTAAGCCGCTTCCCTTCGAACTAGAATCATGAAATTCGGTAGGAAGCAACGAATACCAGAACCCGTTACAACAGGACAGGCATAAATGTTGAGCTTAAGAACTACCATCTGAAAAACAATTAAATTGTCAGTTGAGTGTTCTTTCCTTTGACTATTTATATGGTGTCGGAAGTTTTCAGACCGCCCGCAGGCCTCCAACGTGGCCTAACGATTCTTATCCTAAGAAAAATACCGAGGCCTATAGTTTTGCATGCGCTTCAAAATACGATAGCGCTCTGATGTAAATGAACCCTTACGAACGGCTGTAATTGCTATTTCTAAAATTACTAGCAAATTTGATCACAATATACACGATCATGCAGACAGTACCCGTGTTTGCATGTCAATCCACTATGGAAGCAGTTGACTGAAGACTGGCAGAGTTATTAAAGTTTTCAACACAGCAACGACGTGAGACGAAAGCGACGGATCCGATAGTGGGATAAAAGTTTATGTTACCAACGGTCAGTTATTTTTAATAATAGACAAAGAACAAAGTGTACGTATGTGATGAAAAAAGTATATTATAGATCGATGAATTCTTTCTCTTGCAAATTTACCTCCTATCGTTATCACAGCTAAAACCTGGGCTTTGCATACTAGTCTCGTAGGATGCGACTAAATATTAGCTTTTCCTCAGAGCGTCTGCCTGTCTGACTTCAGTAACCCAAAGGGATAGCGATATTCCATGGTTTAGAAGACTGTCAGTGTATTCAGCGGTACTGACTCCCAATAACGACTGTCAAATATCTGCATGATAGCTAGAACCTCTGGCTTCTGAGGCACTGGACAAGCGATACTTAATTAACAATCTTTCTCATACAAATTATGGACACAATATTATGTCATCACACTTTTCAGTCACTAATGCTCTGTACTCACATACAGTTTTACTCGATCGCGTCAGACTCGAAGGCTTGCTTGGAGTAAAATTACTGTATCGTTTTCGAGTAAAACTATCGAGTATAATCGTGTGTTAGTACTGAGCATAAGACTGACTCTATAATCCATTCGTGTGTTTTCTAATTTTCAGCAAACATTGTAACTATAGGCGATAGCCTAGTGGTGTACTTAACGGACTGCCGAGACTATGGTCTCGGGTTCGATCCTCAGGCACACACCTTTGTCTTTTCAAAGTTATGTGTGTATTAAAAATGTTAATTATAGCTCGCTTAATGTGCCCGGTAGATGGCAATAGGCTTGCCCCCTATTACATTGGGACCAAAACATAACTGGCGAAGTGTGGGTGTATAATACACAACTGCCTACCCATCAACCTAGCGTTATACCGGTTGCATCCAAGGTTTACACGCATTGGAGCCCGGGGTCCGCTTACTGGTCCAGATGTGAAAGAATACCAACTTCTCCACAGAGTGACTGCCGTCTGACCTCCGCAACCCAAAGGGATAGCGATATTTCACGGTTTAGACCAGTATCAGTTTATTTGAGTGTACTGACTCCCCGTAACGACTATCAAAGATCTTCATGACAGCTGGGATTGGCGGTTTAACGTGCTCTCCGAGGCACGGGGCAAGCGCTAATTAACAATTTAATACGCACTTAACTTCGAAAAGTCATTGGTGCACGCCGTGGATTCGAGCCCGATAACCTCTGCCTACCTCTTCTGGGATAAAAGGTGTGAAGTTATGTTATGTTATGTTCCTTTTAATTTTTTATCGTAGCCTACTATGGTACGGATAATGTAGGCGTTGGCTCATATTCTGCAAAGGAGATGTAAACTAAGTGACTATTAATTTGTTACAGATATTCTGGTGGCCCACAGCGCTCATCCTCGAAAGATCGCTTCCCGGTCACTCCATCGCTAACTCTCTAAGAGTTCTTCGCGAGTACTACCAGCTCGGATGACCCTCACGCATACATGCAGCACTCTCTGGTAAGTTTACGCTCAAGATGACTACCAACACTCCAAACCTTCATGCAAAGCTATTAGTTTTAATTGTGACAAATCTGAAGATGAATTTTGTCCGACATTTCGGACGGGTTTCTTCAGGTTCGGTCACACTGATCATAACCAATGCACTCCGGTTGGAACGTCGGGCAAACATTAAACTGTAGAAGATTTTTTGAATTGGTAAAGTATTTCTGTTGAAATCTGAGCTCCAGTGGAGTGTCATCCAATTAATCTAACTATATAACTTATCTATAGCAGTGAGCTGAGGTCTATACAAATATTCAAAGTATAAATTTATTTAAATCTCACGACGTCAAATTTAAATTGAAAACTTTTCAAATTAACTGAAATAGAAACAGATGTAAACCCAAATAAAACGAGACAATATCATAATTGTTTACCCTAAAGTTATATAGAGTCTTGTAATGTAATCTAATGAATAACGCATACCACGTAAATCAAAACCAAAATGAAAGCTTTAAAAGTAGGGAACGCATTTATTATTTACGCCCCGAATAAATATTAAAGTGGTAAGCAAACTGCAACAGCCTTTGTAAGTGGTGCATCGTTGTGATTGCGTGTGCAAGAATTAAGCTGTGTATGAAACGATAAAAAGCGCGTTGAATACTAGTACACCACGGGTTTCAGTTAATTTACTTTTGTAAAGCATTTTGGTGATGGAACAAAACTTGATTTCTAGAAAAATCTTTCATAAACGCTTAAGGGAAGAAGAAACACGTATGTTTTTATAGGTCAACACATTTAACAAGCTTAGCAAAAAGAAAAACCATATTTTAATAGTCTTCATATTGAATTTAGTGGTAGGTAACATCAATTCTTTTTGAGAACCCAATAAACTACAGTGTTTGGTTACTTGTGAGCCGTCCATCACTTGAAAATCTCCTGTAACCTATTAATTCAAACTCCCTGAACACTAAACTCCTCAAGAGTGATGACCTAATGAATCCCCAAGAGTTTTCAATAAAAGCTAAACCTCACCGTTTTAAATAGTTGTTTCTGAGCAGTCACCTGTCTGAAGCACAGATTTAACGTACCATTTAACTATGTATTGTAATTTTTTAAAAGAGTTATGGAGGCAATATAGACTGTTGGTAGTCAAAAAAGAATGCAATAGCAAGTTTGGCATACTTCGCGAACTATGAAACCAATAGTCAAAATTATTTTTAAGAACTGTCATGGTGTTTATTAATTAAAATATTATAAATGGGGAAAATCTGGAAATGATTCTGTCGGAGGCCTACAGCTCTCTTGCTCTTTTTAATAGAACTACAATGAGACAGCAACAAAAACGATGTGTTAAAAGTTTATTGTGTTGGCTTACATGCTGCAAATACCACAAAATCACATCAGTAAGAGATAGCAGTGGTCTAATTACAGTTTCGTAGGAAGGAATTACAGTCATTATAAACAAATATATAATAACTATTAATAAGGCAGAATAATTAATAAGGTAGAATTTCTGACAATCATTCTATCATTTGTGAAACGAAACTCTTAGTAACAACGTTTATTGTGTTTATTCAATGTAATACAACCAAAAATGGTTTAATTCCAACATAATAATTATGTTGACTGGGATTCAAACATTATTGCAGTTCAAATTTTATTTGAAGGTCATTTTAGTCTTTTACATAAAATGCATATTGTTGCTCCTCAGTCAGTGACTACAGTCGTGTTTTGATTTAAATAAAATATGTATTGAAGTATAAAGATAAAATTGCTTTGGGAGTATTGTTATAATTGACTTTACATTTTCTGTCCGCTGGGACAGTTTAACAAAGATTTCCATATATACAACATATTTATTATAGACTAGCTTTCGCCCGCGGCTTCGCCCGCATGAAATTTTAATAAAGAGTAGCCTTTGTACTTCCCCAGGTTTCAGACTATCCATATCAAATTTCATCATAAACGGATCTGCACATTAGCCATGTAGCATACATATAAACAAATAATACCTACTTAAAATTACTTTTGTTTTCATAGTCGTCAAACTTTAGGTAAAGATTAGTATATAGGTATATTATTAAAGTTATTGAAGAGCTTATGTATCTACTAAATAGAATAGCAGCAAAAATAAAAACTGAAAGCATTACCACGAAGTACATAATCAGACCGCCCCCCACTGCCCCGCTGCGCTTAAGAGCGCCAACTCATAGTAAGCGCTTTGAATGACGCTGCGCTTATATCAATTATATCGTGATAACTTTTAAACTATTCGTCCAAATTACTTACTGTAAAGACAAAGTTCATCTAAATTAAATACTAAAGGCAATAAATCTAGCAATTTTGAAAACAATTTGATAACTACACTACCCTAGAATGAGCATTGTAAAAAACATATTTTTGTAATACACTGTTTTATTACAATAAAAATGATCTAGTTAGGTTATGTACCAAAAGCTAAAAAGTAATTCGGTAAGTCCTAGCTGCAAGATCGCACCAAACTTCTCATCAATCTGGGGTATTGATCAGACAAATATAAAATCGTTGGGCAATTGAAATTTCGATCATAAACTATAAACTATATTACTCTAAAGTTTCATCCAAATCCGTTTAGTAGTTTTTGCGTGAAAGAGTAACAAACACCCATCCATACATCCATCCATCCATCCATCTATACATACATCTTCACAAACGTTCACATTTATAATATTAGTAGGATTAAATTTCAACAAAATCGGTTCAGCCGTTTTAGCGTGAAAACGGAACATAGGTACATACATACATACACACTTTCGAATTTATAATATTAGTAGGGAAGTAGGGATAGTAGGGATATCATTAGAGACTTTTTTTATACACAATATTATGAAGGTGGTAAAACACCTTCATATAGAACATGTAAATTATTTTTACCGCATACTCGTGAACATGCCACATATAACTGACTATGTGAAAAATCAACATGTTCGTGGGTCGATTCCAGCTGTTCCAAGTCTGTCCCTGCGATTTATTTAGAAAATACACACAGGGCTACGAAAATTCAGCCCTGCCGAAAGTAAGATAGCCCCGTTGAGTTACTCAAGAGTTATCTGAATTCAGGCCTCAGTCTCCCACCCACGGATTCCCACGTACGTGAGGTGTGGGAATTTGGGAATAATGAGACACCTGTATAAGTACAGAACACGAACGAACGAAAGAAATCAAAGAAACACATCCACATTCATTATTCAAAAGAAACGACGAAGACACCAATCCGACGAAAACGAAAGAAAATTAACCGAGAACCTCATCAATCCACGGCGAATCTTAACACCGCCATTCAGAAAACGCCATCTATGTTTACATATACAAACCGACCGAGATAGAAAATAATATGGACTAATCAACAATTTATTGAAAAAAGGATCTATAGTAATTGTTTTTATCATTTAAAATAAAATGAAATGATTATAAGTATAACTATTATATAAACATAACAATTTTAAATAAATGAGATTGACCGTTTAAATTAAGTGGACATTGTAATAAATTTTGACACAGAGACTTTTTGTTTATGAAAGTGCCGAATATTATACTCTATTATTTTTTTAATAACAGAAAGATACCCGACACATAATTATTGTCTTTTTTGCAAGAAACATTTATTTTGCTAGAAAATTATTTGAAAATAGTGACATCTATCGGTCGGAAGGATAACTATAAATATCCTCGGTTCCAGTAATTTATTTATCGAAAATACGTAAAAATATACTTACTACACTACACTACTACACTTCGAAGGTACCTTTTTAGACTAACTATAGTTTTACTAACATACTTATAATTATCATAGATGGCATCACATATATAACCAGTTTTGGATGATCCCTGTTTTGTTTGGGACTACGTACAAAGGAGAGGTCAAGCTGTACACCGAAAACCACTCAACCGATTGTGATGTAACATATACTATTTTATAGGTTCGAGTATCCTTTGTACATGAGTGTAAGTTTTATTGAAATCAATTTCGCCATTTTAGAGATCTTTAGCAACATAGGGAAAGACGTCGGACAGACAGACAGACATAAATTCTAAAAATTATCAAGTATTGCTTTTTAGCATTTTCCCAGATTTTTTAGCTAATTTTCGTCAAAATATCTTTAATGTACAGACTTTTTCACCTCTACAGTTTTATTATAGTATAGATAGTATTTACGTTGGCAAAAAAATATTTTAAATAAAATCAAATAATGATTTCGTTTTCCCCCTTCTCTCTGCGAGGAGAGGCTTATGCAGTGGGCAGTGGGACCGTTTATAAACTAAAGCAATATTTTTTACAAACGGTTGCATACGTTTAAACAGTTGCAGTTTTGTAATATGCCAAAATTAATTGAGTGACGCTATAATTTTTATGATTAATTATTTTGAAAGAATATCAATGCCTGAAACATTTTTTATATTTTTTGTCTGTCTGTCTCTCTATCTGTCGGTCTGTCTGTCTATCTGTCTCTTTGGTCTCGCTAATCTCTGGGACGGCTCGACCGATTTTGACGGGACTTTCACTGGCGGATAGCTGATGTACCAAGGAGTAACTTAAGCTATAAATTAACCGAGTACGCGAAGTAGTTCCCTCAGGACGCGGGTGAAACCGCGAGAAACAGCTATTTAAGATAAATTGAAGAAGTCTTTGTTACCGAGACTCCTATTTTAAGTCAGGGTTATGAGAAAACCTAACACAACCCATAAAGTTATCAGGTGCACGTGCAATTTTATAAGCACTGTATGACTTCATTACCATTTGCCGTGTCATATTCAACCGACTATTGTTTGTAAACATACGTCGACGTTTATATTACGCCCTTTAAGCGGTATGCCTGCGACATAATATACTTATTGGCTGCCCCGTGCCTTGGAGAGCGCGTTAAGCTGTCATGAAAATCTTTGATAGTTGCTATGGGGAGTCAGTACTCTTGAAAATACCGGCACTGGATTAAGCCTTGAAATGCCACTATTCTTTTGGGTTTTGGAGGTCAGATGGCAGTCGCTCTGTGGCAAAAACTAATATTCAATCTAATCTTATTAGATGAGCAATCAGACCCCGAGCTCTAAGGCGAGGTCTTGTATATTTTATTATTTTTTTATAGACTCACGCCTGTATCCTCGAAGTGGTAGGCAGAGGCGTAATAGGTATTACACCCACATTTCGCCATAAATTTTTTAGGTACCTACGTAATAGGGGGCGAGCCTATTGCCGTTACCGGGCACATCACCAGACTCCGTGCTGCTACTGAGAATTCAGAAAAACACAGTAACACTTTTGCCCGACCCGGGCATCAAACCCGGGACCTCCGATCAGCAGTCGCATACGCTTATCCACTGGACCACGGAGGCAGTCAGTGAGTCTTGTATATAACCAGGATAACGCTAGCAAGATGACTATGATGATATACATTATTTATAGGTATTTAACATGGTCTTGTTCACTTCATGGCGTAAGTTTATGCTCTCAACCAATTGCGTAACTTCAAGATAATATTCCCAGAGCGGTCGTTGTTGATTTCGAGTTATTGTACTTTGCAAGTAAATTAGTATACTTGGCAGTACTTACAGAAACCAAGTAAAGAAATTAATTTGAAATTAATTAGATGACTTTCCTTACAAAAAGCTTAAAAAAGACGCTCAACATTTAGTCTTGTATCTTTTAAAACAATTACCTACCACATTTTTGAAGAGAAAGCAGCCTGAAAGCCGTATGAAATACTAATCTATACTATAATAAAACTGTAGAGGTGAAAAAGTCTGTACATTAAAGATATTTTGACGAAAATTAGCTAAAAAATCTGGGAAAATGCTAAAAAGCAATACTTGATAATTTTTAGAATTTATGTCTGTCTGTCTGTCCGACGTCTTTCCCTATGTTGCTAAAGATCTCTAAAATGGCGAAATTGATTTCAATAAAACTTACACTCATGTACAAAGGATACTCGAACCTATAAAATAGTATATGTTACATCACAATCGGTTGAGTGGTTTTCGGTGTACAGCTTGACCTCTCCTTTGTACGTAGTCCCAAACAAAACAGGGATCATCCAAAACTGGTTATATATGTGATGCCATCTATGATAATTATAAGTGTGTTAGTAAAACTATAGTTAGTCTAAAAAGGTACCTTCGAAGTGTAGTAGTGTAGTGTAGTAAGTATATTTTTACGTATTTTCGATAAATAAATTACTGGAACCGAGGATATTTATAGTTATCCTTCCGACCGATAGATGTCACTATTTTCAAATAATTTTCTAGCAAAATAAATGTTTCTTGCAAAAAAGACAATAATTATGTGTCGGGTATCTTTCTGTTTTAAAAAAAATAATAGAGTATAATATTCGGCACTTTCATAAACAAAAAGTCTCTGTGTCAAAATTTATTACAATGTCCACTTAATTTAAACGGTCAATCTCATTTATTTAAAATTGTTATGTTTATATAATAGTTATACTTATAATCATTTCATTTTATTTTAAATGATAAAAACAATTACTATAGATCCTTTTTTCAATAAATTGTTGATTAGTCCATATTATTTTCTATCTCGGTCGGTTTGTATATGTAAACATAGATGGCGTTTTCTGAATGGCGGTGTTAAGATTCGCCGTGGATTGATGAGGTTCTCGGTTAATTTTCTTTCGTTTTCGTCGGATTGGTGTCTTCGTCGTTTCTTTTGAATAATGAATGTGGATGTGTTTCTTTGATTTCTTTCGTTCGTTCGTGTTCTGTACTTATACAGGTGTCTCATTATTCCCAAATTCCCACACCTCACGTACGTGGGAATCCGTGGGTGGGAGACTGAGGCCTGAATTCAGATAACTCTTGAGTAACTCAACGGGGCTATCTTACTTTCGGCAGGGCTGAATTTTCGTAGCCCTGTGTGTATTTTCTAAATAAATCGCAGGGACAGACTTGGAACAGCTGGAATCGACCCACGAACATGTTGATTTTTCACATAGTCAGTTATATGTGGCATGTTCACGAGTATGCGGTAAAAATAATTTACATGTTCTATATGAAGGTGTTTTACCACCTTCATAATATTGTGTATAAAAAAAGTCTCTAATGATATCCCTACTATCCCTACTTCCCTACTAATATTATAAATTCGAAAGTGTGTATGTATGTATGTACCTATGTTCCGTTTTCACGCTAAAACGGCTGAACCGATTTTGTTGAAATTTAATCCTACTAATATTATAAATGTGAACGTTTGTGAAGATGTATGTATAGATGGATGGATGGATGGATGTATGGATGGGTGTTTGTTACTCTTTCACGCAAAAACTACTAAACGGATTTGGATGAAACTTTAGAGTAATATAGTTTATAGTTTATGATCGAAATTTCACTTGCCCAACGATTTTATATTTGTCTGATCAATACCCCAGATTGATGAGAAGTTTGGTGCGATCTTGCAGCTAGGACTTACCGAATTACTTTTTAGCTTTTGGTACATAACCTAACTAGATCATTTTTATTGTAATAAAACAGTGTATTACAAAAATATGTTTTTTACAATGCTCATTCTAGGGTAGTGTAGTTATCAAATTGTTTTCAAAATTGCTAGATTTATTGCCTTTAGTATTTAATTTAGATGAACTTTGTCTTTACAGTAAGTAATTTGGACGAATAGTTTAAAAGTTATCACGATATAATTGATATAAGCGCAGCGTCATTCAAAGCGCTTACTATGAGTTGGCGCTCTTAAGCGCAGCGGGGCAGTGGGGGGCGGTCTGATTATGTACTTCGTGGTAATGCTTTCAGTTTTTATTTTTGCTGCTATTCTATTTAGTAGATACATAAGCTCTTCAATAACTTTAATAATATACCTATATACTAATCTTTACCTAAAGTTTGACGACTATGAAAACAAAAGTAATTTTAAGTAGGTATTATTTGTTTATATGTATGCTACATGGCTAATGTGCAGATCCGTTTATGATGAAATTTGATATGGATAGTCTGAAACCTGGGGAAGTACAAAGGCTACTCTTTATTAAAATTTCATGCGGGCGAAGCCGCGGGCGAAAGCTAGTATATTATATAGTTAAAAATCCTACAATAAACATTGAAAAGGGTCGGCATGTCTAGTACAGGGCCCCCTGTACTAGACATGACTCTAAGGCTATTTCTTGGCCAGACGCCCTTTGTTCTATATAAGGGTCCTTATTCACGGTTTTACCTCGGTACGGAGTAAAATCGTACGGCCTTGTCCTAAACATATAGGTAGTACTCGCTTGCCGCCGGCAAAAACGACGGTTAAGTACTGCAGGGCTCACTTGAGTTTGTGTGTGTCATAAATTAAACGACTGGTTGGCGCAGCGAGAATGTAAGGGACTGCTACGCCGAAGGTTGCGGGTTCGATTCCTGCTCAAGTCACACATTTGTGTGCATGAACATAGATGTTTGTCTTGGTCTGGGTGTTTCTATGTATAATATTTATGTATTTACAAAAAATAGGATACATGTATGTTTATCCATTATCTAGTACCCATAAGACAAGCTCTGCTTAGTTTGGGACTTATTGATGATGTGTGCATGTAGTGTTAAGTAGTGTAGGGCTTACTTGAGTGCTTGGGTGTCATAAATCTTATTAAAATGAAATTATTAGATAAACATTTCTAAGTCTGTTAACTAAAAACCGTGTGCTAAACTCTGTGCTTAACTAAACATAATATATCTGAAGAGAGACAAACATGAGCTTATTGTTTTATAGACTTACATCGGCCTCGAAAGATCGTCCAGTTTCATATCATATGTCATAATTATAAAACTACATCCGTTTGAAGGGCATAAAATGTGACATTTTATTTGTTAGCTGGTTTTCCATGTATTATTATGTGGTAGGTATATCGATCCACCGTAAGCTTTCCCGGCGAATTCACCATGAATAGGCGTGTGTCCTAAAATGTAATAAGTGATTAATTCGTTCCTTTATTCCATGTTAAACCAAAATAACTGAAATTTTCTTCAAAAATCCATCAGCAACATTACTAATTACGGTTTTTTGAAAACCTTTTTTTCAGCCAAAGTAAATCATCAAGAGTAAATATATTGTTACACACATTATGTGTAACAATATATTTATTCAAAACATGAATATCATTAGTTCAAGATAGCCCGTATAAGGATGGGGTAAGCTGACCACTACAACCATAGTACTATTATAGAAACACGAATGCAGATAGGTTTCTGGTCCTGCAGGCTGTATACGCCTATAAAGACTCTGCATTGGAACAAGTCTTTCCCTTCGTTCCTACTGCTGACGTGTGTAGCCACGTTCAGCAGCTTAAAAATCCATAATAAAACAACAAGTTTCGGCGCTTTAATGAGACTTAACTCTCACTACTGTAGCAGGTCTGGTAAAAGTCTTGCTATTTTGCACCGCAACGACTTAAATCAAAAGTACATTAGGGTATAATTGGAAAATTAGACTCTGTCTTCTAATACACACTGTTTCACTCAAAAAGTGAACGGAAACAATGACTTCAATCAATCTATCAGCCTATCTCAGTCCACTGTTGGACATAGGCCTCTTCCAACACAATGACTAACAACATTTAATATAATATTATTTCCTATAAACATTAATATGCTACTGATTTACTCAAACAGATTTTCCGATCAATAATCGCGGGTCTGAACTCGAAAAGTTCGGTTGCGTTATAAATCAACGAAATTCATAAATATTTTATTAGTCCATGCTTTTGCCAGCGAAACTTGAAAAGTAATAAATATTCTTATTTAATATTGTTTGTTATGGTTCAAGTTTGTTCGATATAATCGATTCGATGTCAACGTTGAAATTGGGGATATTATACCGTATTATAATAATTATGAAGAAAAAAGTTGGGAATAACTTTTGTTACCGTAATGTGAATATAGAATAGTTTCGCGACTTTGATCGAATATTATTAAAAGAAAATAACATTTATGAGGTCTTATTTTATGGAAAATGTTTTTGTATGCCTTTGGAAAAAGACGTTTGTCATTTGTTTTGCTATATATCAAAAAGGAATTCACCATTCACTTTAGTAACAGCTTATCTATTTTCGTCGTGCAAAAGAATAAATGTTTGATAAAACAATAACTAGAAATATTTTAGTGTTTGATTTAATATATTATGTTATATGACGATTGAGAGTTGATAGTCCTCAAATTCTATAAAGTATCAATGCAATTACAAAATCACAGGTTGCAGTGAATGTGCGCTATGTCTTCTGATTGGTAAGCTGACTGCTCACGGCGCGTAATATTACGGATCAAATCACGCGGTGGCGAGGGTGATATCGCCGAGGCATTCGTAGCAGTGTGTCAGGTCCGTCAGTCGGTCACCGCAAGGCTGCGGTGAGATGCTTTTTGGATCTATATTTACCAAGTACCTTTGTTCTAAATATCCGATATTTTAGCACGCCATGACTTACTTCTTTCCACAGTCCGTGATTCTGTCGACTAACGCGTACAAGCCCGCAGCACACATCGTGGCAAGAGAGACGTCCGCAATAGCACGGTCGCGTCTGTAGCATCGGACGCTACTCCGTGATTTAAATGGCGCGATCCGTTGCTGTGTGACTTTCCATTTTGAAAAAGGCTACGGGTCGAAAAACCCTCATGGGCTGACGTGCATCATTTAGGATGCTTCGTGCGCAGGGCGTAGACATCCATGGTCGTCAGACGTGCGTGTGGGATAAATCCGAAAGTTCGATAATGTCATCGATAGGCGTCTGAATTTTGCCAATATGCACTTGGCTATCGGCGTGGACTATAACCAATTCTTGATTCCAGAAATGAGAGAAGATGCATACGCCCAACAGTTGAACAGATTATAATCACGGCTGATATTATTACTATTATATTTAGAGCTGATTTATGCCTATAACCTCGTTGCTAAAACTAATTCTCATAACTCCTCCAAGTTTGAATACAAAGATCAATATTGAATTCAGCTACAGTAATAATTATGTTAAAGTCTTGTCAAGAGCATAGTCACCCCGCATGCTAATAACATTCTTATGCTGCAGTTCATCAAATCGAATTTCGCTTGGCATGTTTTACATAGAAAGTTAACATCAAAGAGAGAGATTGAAAGTTATAGACAGCGGTTTAATCCCGTCAATAAAGCTTAGGACCTTGTAAAGTTTATAAGGTTTAATATTGTGTAGACGTATAGGTGTTTATTCTTAAGGTGATGAGCGGAATTGTATTCGCAGCTTATAGATTATAAGCAAGCATCCTAATAAAGTGATAAAATGTTCGCAATGCGCCGCAATATAGGTAGCTGTTAAATTGAACCACGAAGTAGATAAATATAGATATTGGTTGCACGGTTGGCGTAGTGGTAGAGTGTTGCGGGCGATCCGATTCGATTCGAGAGACAACAATTTGAGTAATCCAAAAATTGTGGTTTTGATTCTGGGTGTACTTTTTGACCGTTGGTTGTATGTTCGTAAAGTCCTCCGCGACACAGCATTTATTACTAGTGCGGGAGCTGTTTTTATAAAAGACTGTGTCGGACTGTATCTCATACATTCGGCAATTATTTTTGGCACAAATTAAATTATACTATTACAGAAATACCTTATACTTCTTAATTTCAAATTGACGTAATAAGAATATCTATAATGGTTACTTTCGTTTACCCAAATATAACATGTTTCAACTGCGTTGCGCTTTAGGGCCTCAGGGCTTTCGATCAGCTTATAAAAGTTAACGTCAGCTGCCATGGCGACTTAGTCAATTACGACTGACATTTGGACATCCAGCCGATAATGCATTTGGTGCAGCTTCGAGTTGGCGGCAATTTAATAAATCACTAGTCACTCATGCAAAAAGTAGTTGAGTGATCTGTGGCAAGAGGCGAACGCGTGAATTTATGTATTCGTGAGGTTAAGAGATGCTACCGTCTGGTCTATATTTGTATGATCAATCACAAAAAAGCATATTTTTCTGCCGTCGAGGGTTTCGACAAAAGTGTTCGTTCGAACTTCAGACCGATAAAGCTATCGTGTAGAATTTTATTTTGTCAGTCGCTATGAGGAGCTTCTATGCAAAAATAAGTATGTTTTTAACTTTCGCAGTCATGCGTAAACAACAATTTATGCAATGAACTTTAATGTTCAAATAATTACGTTATATAGACCCGTCCCAGAAATATTAGTAAACCATAAAATATTATAAAGATTATCTAAAGAAAATAATATATAGCTCTGTGGGAACCCTAATACTCAGAGAAATATAGTTGAACTTACATATAACGTAGGGTATATGGGCGCAAATTAATATATAATGATTATATTGTTACGAAAATATTAATAATATTTAAGATTGATATTTAAATAACTATTTGTGAACACAGAACTGAGAACTTCACTACTTTACAATATTAGACACTGTACTGGCTGCTTAACTGTTTTATAAAGTATTTAATTTATCGCTTAGTTATTAAGATAACTCCAGAAACTTTCAAAGTAAAATCAATTAGTATTAAATAACATTATTCTGACACTTATTTTTACGGTAATAAATAACATGCGTTTATATTTGCATCCTGTTGATAGCGCCATCTGTTGACAATGTTGTAAAGCAGCGTTTGGTTAATAAGATAAATTTGTTATTCGTGTAAAATAAATCATTTGGTGTTGTGCAAAATTAATTACAATATTAATGTCGATTTTTGATTAGTTTTGTACAGTAATTTAAATTATATGTTGAAAAGGAAGTGGCAGTTGTTAAAGTGATGACGGTTAGTTTATAAAAAGGACTGTAACTCGCATTTTAATTCAATTCTGTGCTAGAAATCGTCTGAAAATAAACCAAGTAATATTACGTGAGTGTTTTTATTATGGAGTCTGGACACCATAACGCTGGCGTATCGCCGACAGCAGCGGTTGGATAAACGCCCCCTAAGAGACTTCGGGATCTACGGTTGGCGCGAGATGGGTCTCTTGGCTTGGCCAACATTACCAATGATGACCTGAAGACTGATGCGACAAGCGCTTGGAAGCCGTGTTTGGCGCTAGTCAACCCTGATCGGAGACCACACGGTGTGTCGGAGTTATAGCGAGCACGTCTTAACTTCACGTGAGGCCACGTGTGAGTGAGGGCGACAGAGCGACTACGACGGGGTGCACGCACCGGGGTGTGCTGTGGCGTGAACGCTGTTCTGCTCCGAGTTCTACCAGAGGTTGCAGATGCGGCTTGTTGATGCACTGACCAGAGGTATTTATTTAGAGCTGATTTGATTAGTTTTTGAGAAACATCCTAATTTTATAAATTATGGTGCTTACAAGATTACCTACTGTCCCGGTAAGGATTACCATTAACACACAAACATTATACAGTCAAAATTACGAACGTTACACCCCAAATAGAACTTATAGGTAACTGTTGTTTATCCATGTTTGATACGTAGCAGTGCTACTGTGCTTATAGTCATGTTATGCCGTCGGCTGGGGCTCTTGTCTGTTTATTAATCGTTAGGCCATGTCGGAAACTTTCTGTAAAACTTACTTATCTACACAAGAAAGAGAAAGTAGCTTTGTTGTTATGTGGTTCTACTAATGTAATTATTAGTAAAGAACGGTATAGCTGCCCTTTTCAAGTTGAAGCTCTGATATAGATGCATTGTATAAATTACCTGATTTGCTTTCAGTTTAAATAAGCTAATTGATGTGCTGAAGATGCATTCAATTGGTAGTCAATAGGTTATCTCAATAGTAAAACATTAAAGGAATCAAAACATTATTTATAGGCCTTGGTTACACATTACATAAGGCTAACTAACTGCATTACTTATGGCTAGTGCTCACGGCGCGATTATATGAAGCCTCTCTTGATAAATGACTATCCACCACAAAAATATTTATTGCATAAAATCGGTGTGTAGTTTCACAGATAAGTGCATTCAACAAAACAAACTTCAGTTTTATTATATTAGTACAGATATATTCAGAAGGTAGATATAAAAATAAATTTGTGATACACATTTTTAAAGCTAATATTTGTAAAGTTACAAAATAGGTTTTATTATATATTTGTGGACCCTGTAGGTGCCTACATGATTTCATTTTAACATTATGTTGAAATTGTTACTGTCTACTTGCAGCTCAAGTTTAGGTTATAACACAAGGGAACCCAACATATCTTAATATTTGTCGTTTAATTTTATACCTGTATAGAATGATTTGTTCCGACCATGATACGTCCTTGCTTAACGCAAACTATTGAAGCTAGAAACATGAGATCTGGACAGTAGATTTCTTTATGGCCATATGCACTCACTTAGGTTTTATAAAAGTCCATCTCTAAGCATTTTAGGTTGTAAATCTTAAGGCAGGTGACTGCTAATCTTGAATTGCCTATAGGCATTAAGTCCGCCTTGTGCAATGTATTTTGCAGGAAGTTAAAAATAAATAAATAAATAAATAAATACAAAGCCTTAGTGTTTACTTGGTAAATACAATTTATTTTAGTTGTGAGTTCATTTGCTAAGTTAGTTGCATCTACATTCAAGATGACAACCAGTAATAAACCAATAAAATTTAGTGCCAACCTTATTGCTTGGCTCTTGCGGGATACAAGACAGATAGGAATATGATTATTAGGATAATGGTAGGTGGGTTTAAAGAACATGATGTGAAAATCGATATTATCTCTTTTCCCATTTAGCAGTATTCATTCTTGGCAAATAAAAGTAAATGTATGGACTACTCATGCTTTATTTCTAAGTCAGTTGTGATTAGTCAGTTTAAATTTATTTAATCAGGTAAACAATTATTAATTGTGTATGAATAAATAAGAATTACAAAAGCACCACATGTGAACAGTTTAAAATAAATATTAACATTATTTAGAAAATGCCCTTAAATATAAAGTCAAATAAAACAATTGATATAAACTCACCACCATATTAACTATACAAACTGAATGGAATCATTTTTAGAAATAAGACTGCACTACTCTTGCTTTGTGGTATTGGTAGCTTGTAAATTTATCTTTTATGGCTCAGTTGGCAAACAGTGCAACAATTTCACAGCTTGCACTATGCCTAAAAATATTCAATATTGGATTAAACATGTTCTTATATGAGTAATAATTATAGCACTAGTATTTTCGAAATCCTTGGATCTGCATGGTTTGAAATCAATTCATATTTATCATCAACAGTCAGACTGTTCGCGGCTGAACATAGGCCTCTCTTTGTTCTTGCCATTTTGTTTTCCTGTTTGATGTGGATAAAACTTATTTTGAATATATTAAGTTTTAACTGTTTTATCAAAGCTGCAAAATATGGGTATCCCGATAATTTTATATTTGATTATCTAAAATGGCACTGTCAAATAGAACCTGAGAAAATTCAGTGTCTTGTATTTTACCTTATGCGTAAAATATGGGCTCCAACACTGTTGTAGCTAAGATAACTATAGACCAATGCACAGGTTGAACATGCCTGATATATAGATATAGCTTAATAGACCGGACCACTTTGTAAGAGTAGAATTTTATTTCATCTACAGTTACGAAGGTTCATGGAACTAATATTTGGGTGGGAAATGTTGCCCACCACCTGTCTTTTGAGTGTTGCAGGTTGATAATGACATCCTAGCAGATGACCTGACCTTAGTGTGAAGAGAGGATGGACGAGCGGTCCTTTACTGAGCTTACGGGCCCACCCTTTTGACGTCAGTGGTTTTGTGTGTGGGCTACGCGCACACATGCCGCATGAGTGCTGTACTAGCTGGAATTAAGCATTGTTTGCTAACCTTTGTTGATCAACATCAACAACTGTATGAGCAGCTTGACCGTATGGGCGGAGGATTCGTCAGATACCGATTTACGTGGGGGGTCCTCTACCTCCTCGACTGTCGTTGTAGGACCTATGTCATTGAATTGTATTGATATAACTGATCATGACGAACGATGATGATTATTTTATGTATATGCATTGATGTGTTTATGAGGCAAATTTTGCATTTGTGTTTGAGTAAAATTTTAATTTTCCTATCCAACATCCTTCCCAAAACGCTGGCTGGCCACCATGCGTATCCTTGATCCTAGTCTTGTTGGCTAGATCCCGTGATGGGTGATGCCGTGTGTTGGCTAGATCCCGTGATGGGTGATGCCGTGTGTTGGCTAGATCCCGTGATGGGTGATGCCGTGTGTTGGCTAGATCCCGTGATGGGTGATGCCGCGTGGGCTAAATCGACCCTATGTGGGTGATGCCGTTTGTGGGCTAGATCCCTATGTGGGTGATGCCGTTTGTGGGCTAGATCCCTATGTGGGTGATGCCTGTGTGCGCTAGATCCCGTAATCGGTGATGCCGTAATCGGCTTAGCCATGGGTGAAGCATTGTTTGTTAGATCCCGTGATGGGTGACGCATGCCACAGGCTAAGATCCTATGACTAGGTGAAGCCTTGTAAATAACTTTTAGTTCATTCTGTATGATAAACGCTTATTTATGTAATTTTTATATTCATTATTTTTGTTTGTTATGCTGTTTATTCTGTATGCTGTTTATTCTGTAACCGTTAAATAATCAGCGCGAGGAGCGCGCTGGATCAGAATGGCCGTATGGGCGCAAATTAATATATAATGATTATATTGTTACGAAAATATTAATAATATTTAAGATTGATATTTAAATAACTATTTGTGAACACAGAACTGAGAACTTCACTACTTTACAATATTAGACACTGTACTGGCTGCTTAACTGTTTTATAAAGTATTTAATTTATCGCTTAGTTATTAAGATAACTCCAGAAACTTTCAAAGTAAAATCAATTAGTATTAAATAACATTATTCTGACACTTATTTTTACGGTAATAAATAACATGCGTTTATATTTGCATCCTGTTGATAGCGCCATCTGTTGACAATGTTGTAAAGCAGCGTTTGGTTAATAAGATAAATTTGTTATTCGTGTAAAATAAATCATTTGGTGTTGTGCAAAATTAATTACAATATTAATGTCGATTTTTGATTAGTTTTGTACAGTAATTTCAATTATATGTTGAAAAGGAAGTGGCAGTTGTTAAAGTGATGACGGTTAGTTTATAAAAAGGACTGTAACTCGCATTTTAATTCAATTCTGTGCTAGAAATCGTCTGAAAATAAACCAAGTAATATTACGTGAGTGTTTTTATTATGGAGTCTGGACACCATAACGCTGGCGTATCGCCGACAGGTACGTTATAAGTTGCACTCAAAGACGAAAGTCTGACCAGAACTGTGTGTGTGTGTATACCTATATTGAAATATTATTTAAGGCAAACTTAGATTAATTTTCTTTCTGATAACTTCATACATTTATATAATTTGTTATGTTAGATAAAGTATAATCTGCCGTACATAAACGAATTGGAACCCTAATACTCAGAGAAATATAGTTGAACTTACATATAACGTAGGGTACGTTATAAGTTGCACTCAAAGACGAAAGTCTGACCAGAACCGTGTGTGTGTGTATACCTATATTGAAATATTATTTAAGGCAAACTTAGATTAATTTTCTTTCTGATAACTTCATACATTTATATAATTTGTTATGTTAGATAAAGTATAATCTGCCGTACATAAACGAATTAATCCAAAATTATGTATTAAGCTTGGAATTAACAACATGATATTATGTATTACTCGACGGTCAAGTTATTAAACTAAATACATCCAGCAATTATTTCGGCTAATTCCATAACTAATTTGTAAAGTAATCGTTCATACCAAGTCTGTATTCAATTTGGTTTTACCACGATCTTAATCATGCTTATGAAAGGTGTAATTGATTCCAAATTATTAATTTCACTAATTAAATTGTTGAGTGTGCAAACATTGCGGCAATATTTCCATCCGACGTACAGATATCAAATTTCTATTAATTAATAGAGGCATTTTGAAACCAGACATCAACGATTTATAAGGTCGATTTGTTGTGTATCAAATTATTGTATAAAATATTTTTTGTTTTTTTTTTATGGCAACTTCTGAATATAGTCCACGTCAGAAAAAGCTATATATTTTCCAAATCTAGTAAACACTTCTCATTAAAGGATTCAGAATCTTTGCATCAAATGAAATAAAAAACTGTTTTATAATGACTTTTAACTGTATAGATATTCGATAAACAAAGTCAAAGTTATTTTACTTGGGTATTCCGGTCCAAATGTTTACTTTCCAAAAGTCGGAAGAGTTCCAGTGGGTAAAGCATTAGATGACACCGTTTTAAACCGCTAAAATATAAATCAACTACTTCAGAGTTTCGTATAACACGTGCGCTTTTGGATTGTACTTGGCAATAGCAGAAATTCCTTCATAATTTGTATTACATCTTGATAAATTAATATTGTAACTTTACTTCATAATTGACGTAGTGGTTTTAGCGGCCACTTCACCGCTTTATACTTGATATGGATTCGATGCCCACAATCATATTTACAGTCTGTTGTTGTTTAAAGGAGAAAATATTGTTTTTACTATATGTAAATTCCACTTAAGTGTCTTACTGATATGATAATCCTCTCCCTATTGGTCTTTTTGATCAGATTAGAACAAGTTCGGTCCAACCAAATAGGTACTATTGTTTGACTACTAATAGAAATAGATAAGAGTGATTTAGTACTGCAGCCGTTAAATTGAATTCTAATGGCTTTGGAATAGATTTTAATTATTGTTACGTTGGAGTTCTGCGTTTATCAAAGTTTGGACAGTGGAGTGAGTGGTACTTTATGACTTGGCGGTTTATAGTATTGATAATGGTGACCCTTGGTAATATTGAATCTAATCCATAGTCTACAAATACTATAATTTGTTGCTTTTGTAAAATATTGATAAGTCTCACTTACTTACATTTATCATTTACATAAGTAGCCTATTTCTATGCTATGTTATTGCAAAGTTTTATCGTTATCTGTCCCGCAGTTCCAGCATCAGATAATTGCGGGCAAAAGAAACGAACATCCATCCATCTTCACAAACTTTCGCGACTACAATAGTAGTAAGAAGGAAAGGACAATAATATCAAACAAATAGCGGTAGCCTGGTAGCAGCAATAGCTGAGTGGAGAGACCGACAGACTGCTACGCAGAGGGTCTCGCGTTCGAATCCACGGCACGCACCAATGACTTTTCGGAGTTAAGTGCGTATTAAATTGTTAATTAACGCTTGCTAATCGGTGAAGGAAAACATCGTGAGGAAACCTGCTTGTCTGAGAGTTCTCCATAATGTTCTTGAAAGAAATGTGAAGTTTGCCAACCCGCACTTGGCCAGCGTGGTGGACTATGGCCTTACCCTTTTATGCATTGTCATTTTATACCAAACTAGCAATGCCCCGCGGTTTGACTCGCGTGGATACCGATCTCGTGGTAGTGGAAAGTCTACTAAGTCGGACTTATTTTTGTTAACGTAAAGGTTTTATTTCACCTACGGTTCTTAGTTTTTAATTACATCCTTTCAGACTATTATGTTCGCACTTATATTAATAATCTTATCAATATACAGATTTTACTTTAAAACGAATATAATTTATTTCTGTCACAGTAGAAACGAATATATATCCGTAGAAGCAGGGCTCCGTCAACTTAAACTTATAAATGTCGCAGTCATCTGGTTGATCCGGCTATTTGATTGAATGACTAGCGCGTTCATTGAATAACGTCATTTAATTGAAAGACTAACGGACAACTGTAAAGTCGTTGAATGTAACGTTCAACGTACTGACTAAACGTCATTTAGTCAAGTCTAGTTTTCAATCAAATAGCAGATTCAACCAGATGACAGCGACATTTTTGAGGTTAAGTTGTCGGAGCCCTGCTTTGCAGGGCTCTTATATTTGTGTTCAGCGTCACATGAAAATCTAACATAACCTATTAAGTTGACGAAACTAACGCCGACCATTATTTCGAAAATCACGATCTATTTATTTATGAAAAAAAATCTCGTCCACTCGGAAAACTTAATAGGTTTTCTTGTGACCCTGTACCCAAAAATAGGAGTCCTGCGAAGAAAGCACCCTCAACTTAGCTTAAAAGACATACCTAGTTAGATAAACTTACTTAACTTACTTTTCGTCCGCTTTGTTCAAAGGGCTATGTTACAATCCGCTAACTAGTTGGATGTTGAGTGACGCTTGTGCAATCAACGTTCGGCCTAGTCATTTAATTAAATGTCGTCATTCAATGAACGTGCTACTCATTCAATCAAATAGCAGATTCAACCAGATAAATGCGACATTTATAAGTTTAAGTGGACGGAGCCCTGCTTCTACAGATATAATTATATTCGTTGTAAAGTAACGGTTTACAAAAATTCCTATAAATATTGCTGTAATAATGGTATATGCTTTGAATTAGTTTGGAACCTAATTATAAGAATATTAGAATCTATCGGTTATTCTTTTTAACCGACTTCAAAAAAAGGAGGAGGTTAACAATTCGTCGGAATCTTTTTTTTTTGTATGTTACCCGATTTCTCTAAGACGCCTGGACCGATTTTGAAAATTCTTGTTTTGATTGAAAGAGTATACCTCTTAGTTGGTCCCATGATCATCAGGTCAGGATATGATCATGGAGTCCTAAAAAATCGAAGGAACTCTTCAAATTGTATAAGCACACTTGAAGCGATTTGACGATAACAACCCAATAGAGTTGGAAGGTAACCATGGATCTTTGTGATGCAATAACCCAATCTCATCCAGTTTAGGGTTGTTTGATTCGTCTTTACATGTACTTTGGTACTGGATGTTTTGCAGGGTCTGATGATGGAGCAGGAAGGTGGCCATGGGATCTTTGTAATACAATGACGCAATCCCATTGAGTTTGAGCTCGTTTGATTCGTCTTTACATGGACATTAGTGTCGTTTGAGTCGTCTTTACATAGACTTTGATGCTGGATGATTTCCATGGTCTGATGATAGAGTTGGAAGGTAACCATGAGATCTTTGTGATACAATAACCCAATCTCATCGAGTTTAGGGTTGTTTGATTCGTCTTTACATGGACTTTGATACTGGATGTTTTGCAGAGTCTGATAATGGAGCAGGAAGGTGGCCATGGGATCTTTGTAATACAATGACGCAATCCCATTGAGTTTGAGCTCATTTGATTCGTCTTTACATGGACTTTAGTGCTGAATGTATACCAAACTCTGATGATAGAGCAGGAAGGTGGCCATGGGTTCTTTGTAATACAATAACGCAATCTCATCGTGTTTAGGCTCGTTTGTTTTATCTTGGCAAACACTTTGGTATTGGATGATTTCCGGGATCTGATGATGGAACTGAAACGAACGTGTTTAGGCTAGTTAGTTGATAACAAAAAAAAACTTCAAATTGCCAGAAAGGTACAGGTCTACATTTCAGAATTGAGGCACGTAAAGAATAAGACCTCCCCATCATTTACCACCTACACTATCCTATGTACCTAATTACCACCTATTACTATTTTTATTAGTATACCACTAAAAAGCAAAAAATAAAAATTATTTTTAAATAAAAAAAAACCGACTTCAAAAAACACTAAGGAACTAAACAACAAAAAATAATTGGTTTTGGAGGAAAAATTTTTGGAGTCGGTGCCAAGCACTTACGCAAAAAGTTACTAAATTACAAACTACCTATTTAATTCTATCAACAACAAAAGTTGTATAAAAATGTGTATAGGTTTTATAGTCAGTTTCAATTATTTTTTGTTTTTTTAGTTCTTGTTTTTGAAGTCGGTATCTTTTTATTTAAAAATATTTTTTATTAATATTGTAACTGTAATGATTTTGATTGTATCTCATAACAGTCCAACTCGTTTGTCTCATTTATTGAGCGTGCTTCTCAAAGCGAGTGATTTTAACTACTTCTAAATATTTTCTAAACCTACTTCGGTGTGTACGGGGCGTAAATAAACGTCAATTCGATCTCTTAACGTCACTCCTGCCACAGATTAATGTCGTTTCTGCTACAACCAGCCAGTACTTTACAGACCCGCAGTAGTAATATTTTTTAAATTTCGAACGAGTGAAATACACTGAGCTGTCAAAGTTGTTCGCTTTGCTGATTGCTCGAGGCGCCACCGGCGATATTTTTTTTTTATTTTCTATTAAAATCGGCTCTAGTTATTTATATTAAGGGAGATTTGCACATTTGATTGGATTATTTAATGAAAACAGGTAGTAGAGCCTTGCTGATTTCAGCATCAATGGGCCGGCTCGACCGGGAAAATTGACGTAAAGTAACGGTACCTAAACTGTTGCGTTTCGTTCGGTGAGTGAGAGTTCCGCAGGCCCTATCCCCTATTCCTTCTACCTCATCCCACTGCTCATACTACCCCTTTTCCCAACCCCAAGGAGTAGCAACGAACTTGTGACTCTTGTGGTGTTGCTTGTGTACATGGGCGGCGGTAATTGCTTACCATCAGGCGATCCGTCTGCTTGTGTGCCGCCTAGTATCTACTATAATAAAAAAGCAATGTATTTTTAAATATTGTATAGAACTTATTTAGCTCTATATTATAATATATATTCGTGCAATATTATTAATGAAGGGGTAGCAAAAGCTTAGTGAACAGAGCAATAGGTCGCAGAGTCTTTCAGGCTTAGGTTGCGGCGGTCAGACGTCAGCCGCTTCATAAACACAAAGCCTTATAATAATCTGTTTATATCAAAATCAGACAAGGATCTCCAATACGAGTAATTCAGTACATGATACTACTTGCAGCCCTTTGCGGTAGGGCGTGTTTGCTCTTACGTGACATAGGTCAAGGCGCTCGGGCGCGGCCGATTAAGCGCGCCATGTACAATCAAACAAGTTGGCGCTGGACCAGTTTGAAAAAAATCCCTTGGCTCGCTCATAGAGTCGAAGCACACAAGAAACTGGTTTTATATACCAGTGTCAGTGTGTGTGTAAAGTAGCACTGGAAGCGACGATGTCTTGCTGAGCGGTTCTCGCCCTTATGGTGATCTAGCAGGAGTTGCTTGAGTGTACATCGTAATGCTGCCGCTGCTGCCTGCCGTTGTAGAGCCGAAACAGCTGATAGTGTGGATATTCGTGTTGATATCTAAATTGCTCTTTTTGAAAAATTTTATAATCATTAGAATTGTCCCCATAAGTTCGACCGCCAAGGACCTCAGTATCATGTACTGAATCATTGGTATCAGTTTTAGGTAAGCCGTAATTGCCAAATATATATATCAAACACTGCCCCAGTTACCAATAATGGTCAAATAAACATGACAAAAACGACTAGATCTAGGAGTAAAACTCAGTCACTCACAATACCACAGACTTTCATAACAACAATTTTATACACGGCAACTCGCAAACTTCATAATTGCTAAATAAAAGCATAAAACGTGTCTAAATTATTGCAAACAAAAACTGCCCACCCTTATCAGATTGTGGCTAAAACTATAAAGCTTACTTTGAACAAAACTGTATCGTTTCAGGAATTTACGTACAAGCAAAACTTGTGGTTAGGGCTGTTTTACTCTCAGAAGTGGGAAATCTGTTGCGAATTGTTTTAAAATAATATCATAGTTAAAATACCCTAATGACTTCTATATTAGTATAGAAGGTTTTATACTTACCTATTTAAAGCGTATATTTATTTCTGCCCGGCTTACAACGACATTCGATGCAAGCTGACGGGAAGAAAGTGATAAGGGCTAGGCCACTTTAGTTTATTTTAACGCAATGGTATTGCGGTATGTTTAAGAGGCCCACGAACATTTCAAAGAAAATATTATTTTAAAATAAAATATTTAGAATTATATTTTCTCCATAACTCGACGTTTGCGTTGTTTTACATGGAAAAACACGAACGACAGTAGTTTTATTATAATGGTTAACATTCCCATATACATCGGAGAATGTTAAGAGGCACCAACTTGCACAACATTCTTGGTCTGACTTAAGTTTCTTAAAATACAAGAGAGAAGCGATTTATTGTTACACAGCGAACATATCAGATAATTATTGAAATGTATCAGAATAAAAGAAAATTACAATAAAAATTAGGTTAATGTAAAAAAAACATAGACACGTAAACACAAATACGCTTTAAAAATATACTTATATAATACTAGAGGATGCCCGCGGTTACACGCGCGTTATTTAAAGCTTACTGCTCCGCTGCCGTCGCTCATAGCGTGATGTTATATAGCCTTTAGCCTTCTTCGATAAATGGGCTATCTAACACTGAAAGATTTTTTCCAATCAGACCAGTAGTTCCTGAGATTAGCGCGTTTAACCAAAGAAACAAACAAACAAACAAACTTTTCAGCTTTATATATTAGTATAAGAATAGTATTAGTATAATATATATCATATAGCTATGACAAAATGGTCTGCTTGTCGTCAATTAAAATATTTAAGGCATTTAATTCCATGAGCCAGCAATTGACTAGTGGAGAAACCCAAAGATTGCTACGCAGAAGGCCTCCGGTTGTTACCTCAGAACTCACCTGAAAATAGTGCACAAACTCTCTATAAAGAAATCGCCAGAAGGCTGATCGATGCTTCCCGTGACCAGAAGGCTAGTTTGTATTTCGCCGAGAGAATAAGCATTGCCATACAACGTGGCAATGCTGCCAGCCTTCTGGGCACGCTACCAGTCGACAGCGTTGCTGAGGAATTTTTTGACGCTTCATAGTTTTATTGCCTTTTTTGATTCCATAGTTTAAGATAGTTTAGTTTTTTAATGTAGTTTAATTTTATTGTAATACATGTCATAAGAATGTATATAATTACGCAATAAATTCCATTAATCTACTAATTTTATAAATTATCATTCAGATACTCATTTATAGAATAATACGCTTTTTCTATTAATAAATTTCCTAAAAATATTATAGTCGCTTTTAAAACTAGCTAACCCGCATTAACACCCGCATTATTTATAACTACTGTTCCACACTCGTGTCACATAATGATTCAAGCAAGGCTTTATAGGCATAAAGCGTTCCTTTATTCCGTTCCGTTTATTCAAAACGAACCAGCAGTTCCTGAAATTAGCATGTTGAATTAAAAAACAAACTCTTTATTTTTATAATACAAGCAGATAGTCTTTTAATTAACAATGAGGTATAATAAGAGGTGGCAGCCCTGTCCAAAAGTAACAGATTACTGTACCTACTGTTTTACAGTAAATTAGTACGAGAGAGTCAGTACAATGCAGTAAATCTTCCCGTTCCGTTGAGGTAATACCTTAGATTTAGTTCCGAGCGCGTCACATTAAACATACATATTATTATTAAATTCTCTTGCTGTAAACTTATGCATTGTTTAGAAATGTTGGTGTTTCTTGTTTATTTTATTATTTTTATTTATAGTCTCACGCCCATATCCCCGAAGGGGTAGGCAGAGGTGTAAATATTACACCCACAATTTGCCATGAATTTTTAGGTCCCACGTAATAGGGGGCAAGCCTTTTGCCGTTACCGGGCACATCACCAGACTCCGGATTTCCTGTTTAAAGTACACGTATGATACTAATTTTGTTTTGAGTCGTTTGATTTAGTTTTGCGTGGAAGGTGTGGTGGTTTTGACGATAGCCTGGTCGAATATAACTGTGTACTGTAAGTGTTGTGGAAAAACCCTCACTCGTTAAGGTGAGAATATAATAACAAATAAAAAATATCTTTAATAAAAAAACATTTTAATAATACAAAAAAAATTTGGTCCTTTAAATTTTTGGTCGGTGTCTCTTTACACTTGTAGATGTATGATTGATTTTCTAAGAGTATGAACTCAGTTTATTCTGGTACTCAGTTAATTATATACTTTTCTGTTAAAAACCAACTTCACCAAGTCCCCTGATACTGCGACTTTAAACAAACGTTCAGAACAAGATAAAATTTAATCCTGACGAGTTCACAAAGATTAAATCAACATAGACAATGTACACCCTGACTCGAAGCAACAGTTTGTAAATCACACAAAATGCATGTCTGAACTCGTTGCAGTTCTAAATGGTGATGTGACCGCTTAAACCACTGCGCCATACGTGCAGACAAAATTTAAATAAGAAGGTCAACATTTAAGCGAGAACAGACGAATATACAAACACGGCGGTAAAATCTAGAACCCTTTCTAGTCAAGTAATGGATTTACTTCTCCCAACATAACATAAAAAAAAACATAAAAAATAGTTTCATCGGTTCCTTCCATCCCTCTCCAGGGTTCATCGGAGAGTATGACGTTATTAGAGCCCCATTAACCTCGATATTGCATTTGATGGGGACGACCGCTTAGAACAATTAATATTATCGATATTGCATTCAATATAGTCTCAGCAACCGAATATGATATAGCTTGGTGCAGACGTCAGATTTGAAGAGTAAATTTTGATTGAAATTGAAGTAGGTAACTTAAAAGTATGGTCAAATAACAATATGTTATAGTGTTAACATCATTAATGGCTCATTAAAAGCAGCGATAGTCTTATAGAACCACCGACTGACTGCTACGCAGAGACTTTCGTTTAGGTTCAGACCCATGGACTGTAGACTTTTTGAAGTTCTGTGCGTAAAAAATATTATTCATGGCTAACTAATTGGTGAAAGAAAACATAAGAGTTCTCCTTATAGTCTTCAATAGATATGTGTGCCTGCCCACACTTGGGCAGCGTGGTACATTTAGGCTTAAACCTTTTTTATAATTATAAAACGCAGTGGCCCCACAATGAGGCAGGTTAAGTACAAGGCGGATAATATAATTATGTAATTATTTTACATTGTTACCACGACATCTAAAGGTATACTGCAACAACAGTGAAAATATTAAATATAAAGTATTAGTTTATGTGAGAATCAAACCCAACACACGCCATGAACTATCATAGGGTGGAGAAACTTCTAGACCTTCACACGGAATACCACAGTCTTTTTGTAGAACTGCCACAGTTCATGTTCATATTACAAATGTGTAAATGTGCTTATTTGTCCTTCTTTCAAGTCGCAAAAGAGCAATGTTGTGGTATGATAATGGGTCCTGAAATACATGTACATATATTGTTACTTAGGGGTCAGTCGCCCATTTTGTATTGATATTATTATATATTTGTGGCAAAGACAAAGATATTTAAGACACTTTTAATATTGCGTTACTGTGTACGTATAGGAATGGTAATAAAGTACATAAAGTATCAACAGACTACCATAATGGGATATTTTGTTAATATGTTGTCAAGTGTGGGCAAAGTTTAGTACTATAAAGTAATTGCCGGTTGCAATTAACTGTCACGACAATATCAGCTGCATATATTATATCAGAATATTATGGCAACCAAACAAAACTTATCCAACTCAGAACTCGAACCGATTCACTTAGATGTTTAACTTTCATCCCTAACAAGCAATTTAGCTGGCTGATCTGTGTAATTAAAACTAGACGGATCAAAATCCAATGAGCTACTCGGAAAGTTCCAGCCAGTGTGTAACCGAACGATGAGTGAATGAATGAAATTGTGCAATTACTTCCCTCGGTCGCACGAATGAGTTAGAGAAAGAAAGAAAGATGAGAAATAAAAACTGTTAATTCAAGACTTAAGGATGCCCGCAGCTACGCTTGCACATTTCTTCTATACAGGGAATTTTGAAGAATCCCTTCTTAGTGCACCGGTACGGTACCCCAAGACACACACATACAAATCTCAAGATCTTGCACCGAATATTCTTGGCTGTGCCTTGTCTGTCAGTCAGGCAATAACAAAATAATATACAGCTTAATAAGCTTGTACATTTCAATTACTATCCTTGCGTAATAGTAAGATATAATTTTAACAACAAAATTCTTGTCATTGAACCAACGAGAGCCTGAAATATTACACTGAAATATCAAATGAAGTATGTGTTTAACGTATATTTGTAAAACATGAACAACGCTCGGCCGTGTTGCGAGAGAATACATAACGTTGAGGTATGTTGTTAATTAAACCTTCAATTCGTGTTAAACAATTGCTTTGTGTGTCCGGTGAAAGCTCTGTAACATGACTGTACACAGTTGTTATCTTATAAATAAAAATACCTTAACGAATTGTACGCGGATAACTTCCAAATGAGGGCACCAAATTAGATAAATCTTTATTTTATTTGTTTGTTACTGTCAGTAGAAGAAAATAATGAAAAAATATTTTGGCGGTACGAAGTTAGCTGCTGCGTCTACTAGTCTTTATATAAAATTCATACATACAAAATATTTGAGTATTCCTCTTTATCACGTCTATTCTTCTAACTTTGACGTCAGAAAAAAACCGGCCTTTTGAGAGGCTGACACGGGGACATACATCCAACGTACAAAGGCCTATTTATTTTTGAACTACAATGGATTTTATTATATTCCTTTTTTATGTAACACTCATCTAGATTTAAAAAGACAACTTCGACATGCTATAAATCCTGTGTCGAACTGAAATTTACAAACGGTCATTAACGGACACAAAGTATATTTTTTTAGGTCACGCTAATTGTTGTTTCATCATCATCATCATCACCAGCCTGCCATAGTCCACTGTTGAATATAGGCTTCTCCTTATAGAAGAAAAAAGGGAAAAGCGTTTATTTTCATAACAGATGAAAGTACATGAAACAAACAATGTGAAAAGGAGACTACAAATAGGTATGAATCGGTAGACGCCTGTCGTCTGTATAAAAATAGGAAGTACATATAATATAAGTTGTCTCGTGTGAAAAAAAATCGTGTATCCAGTCACTGGATACACGATTTTTTTTCATCACACTCATCACACATCACACACATCACTGGATTCCAGTGTTAAACGGCGGGGTCCCTTCAACAACTACGCCACTCGAGCAAAACGATATAACTAAAATTGCTCATCACAAAACAAACCTCAGAGAGCGTGTACACAATTTAATAATAACTCTTTATCTTGTAGTTGGACGGCTGGCTATTTCATCTCGCAGCTTAAGTTAATTAAGTTGGCACAAAGTAAAACACAGGCGTTTAGTTGCAGTTGGATTTCTAGCCGTCTCTCTGAGGACTTTTGTATTTGTTACAAGTGCAACGCTACGAATACGTCTTAAAGCCATGGACATAGGTGAAGCGGCTCTAACAAGACAATTTTTAAACGACTTCGTATAGAGGAGGAGGTTGCCAATAAGATTGTATTTTTTGCTGTTTCAGAACAGTTTCATTTGGATTAATTATAGGCTACAAAACTACAATCATGTAGTACAACAAACTGTCTTCCAGTCAAATGACATTGAAATCGGTTAAGCCTTCCATAGATTGCACAATGACAAAAATTAAAAAAAAATGGTTGGTTAAAGCTTGATCTGGAGAAGATATAGTCATAACGAAATCACAAACTTCAATTTTGTTAAATTATTTAAATATACAATTTTATTTAAAAATACAAAGTGGCTGGCAGCGGCTGGACACGAAGTGCCGAAAATCGGACTCAGTGGCGTGCCATTGGAGAGGCCTATATCCTGTAGTGGACTACGGCAGGCTGATGATAATGATCGCAAAAAAAGTGAATTATCGCTCGCTTAGTAATGTGCCCGGTAGATGGCAATAGGCACGCCCCCTATTACACTGGGACTGAAACATAAGTGGCGAAGTGTGGGTGAGTAGTGCACCTCTGCCTTACTTTCCGTTTGTCCAATAAGCATTATTGCAGCTGTTCATGAGGTCCTCAAGCGTACATAAATCTAGGCACACTTCAAAGTTATTTCGTCTATTTCTATAAAAAAATACAGTAGTCTTCGCTACTTGACGTCCAATAAATCCCCACCCAACAACTGATGCAAACGCGGATACATCGGAGCGGCACAAACGACATGATATTTGTACTCGCCTGCACTAAACTCCTCACTTATAGCTATCCGTCTTGAACGAAGCTCTGTCTCATGCCTGATTTGTACTACAAACGGGAAGATTTCAAAAGGTTTATGGGCTTAGAATACGCTTTGATAGTAAAAAGTACAGTGGGTGAAAAGGGTGCATGAATTTTTATTTTTGGCAACAATCTATAGATATAACTCAACTGCTTTGTTATAGATTTTTTTGTATTTTGAAACGTAACTCACCTACTATAATTATGTAGATGCACCAATAGAAATTAAGAAATCTAATTGTATATCTGTAGGTACTATGATAATCGTGTAACCAAAGTATATTTTTTTCATATTCTAATATCATATTCTAATCTGTTATTCGAAAATTGAACATACGATCTCTAGCTTAGCAGTAAGGGTCGCTAATCACTAGGTCAAACCCAGTTTAGCAAACATTTGATGGTAGGTATATGCCCAGACCACTTATCTTATAATTTTGACTGCATGGTTGGCGTAGTGGTTTAAGCAGCCGCATCGCTGTTTAAAGGTCAACGCTCATTAGAGCCACCCGGCACCCACTCCGCACGGCGTCCACGAGTGGACGTCGCGCGGTCAACCAACGGACCGCGCGCCGTCAACGAGTGAACGCCGCGCGGTCAACCAGCGGACCGCGCGCCGTCAACGAGTGAACGCCGCGCGGTCAACGAGTGTACGTCGCTTGGTCCACGAATTATCGAATAGTCTGTTAACAATTGGCACTAGGTCTGCACGTGTGTTTCGTAATGCCAAATTTTACAAACGTTGAATTGGCACTCTATTTTATATCAATTAACTTTTTCAAGTAATGCAATGACCACACACAACTAGATACTAAACATTCGTCTATGAATACACCTACTAACTACAAATTTTAACATACATTTTCATGAGCATACTCATGAAAAACACTACCTAAAATATTTTTAATTCTGCCGGCTTATATTACCTGCTAAGTAATGAAATCGTTAATGATTTCCCCGACATCACCAACTGCGACAGCCAATGTTGCCAATAAAGGATTACTCGTAAGAACATAATATATTTTTGAGCAAAAATAAGAGTATCATTTACACGGTAATTAATAATTAAAAATACCTTAGAAAAGAACACGGTAGTAGCTTATTACCGTAGACCGTGTCTTGCTCAAAATTACCGTGCATCTACGGTATTTACCGTGTATCTGGGAACACTCGGACGTGAATCATTCGCGGGAAGCCCGCGGTCCGCTTCGGAGCCGCACGTTGGCGACGAGCCGTCAACGCGCGGCAAGCATGCGAGCAGCGAGTTGCCACCGAGCCGTCAACGCGCGGACGGCGGGTGGACCACCCGCCGCCTGCGCGTGGACGGCTTACGACAGAGGCGATCCGGTGACGCTACGGAGTTGATGTAGTGAGCGCATACCCATACAAATCCATATAAAGAATACTAACCGCACGTGGCGAGGCGGTGCGGAGTGGGTGCCGGGTGACTCTAATGAACGTTGACCTTAACACTGCGCCGAGTGTTGTGGGTTCGAATCCCACACGAGACAACACTTTGTGTGATCCATAATTTGTTGTTTCGAGTCTGGGTGTTCATTATGCCCGTTGGTTGTATGTCTGTAAAGTCCCCCGCGTCACAGGATTTATTCCTAGTGCGGGAGTAGACTTTAAAAAAATATATAAAAATATAAAAAAACTGTGTAGGTGGCACTTAAAATACTCATAACAAAGATCTGTCACAGAATTATCCCATATGAGAACAATCGCCACATAACACTGGCTGCAACTCTTTGGCAAAAAAGTACCTACACTCTAATACTGGAATTCTTATCTTACTAATGTTTTACTCTATTATTACAAAAGATTAAAGATTAAGCTGAATATTTATTATTAGTCCAATTTCTGAGCGCCGTTATATTTGTCAAGATGAACAGTTAGCACGCGCTTAAACGTCTTTGTTTCTTTCATACAGCTCTGTAGGGGCGAAATTGCCAAAATTCCATTTGCTCAACAAAAGAAAGGTTCACAATTAAAAGCGGGGATCCTGAAACAAATTCGTTTAAAGTTAACAAAGTAAATATCTTTTTTTTCTCTCCAAAGGTTGGCCGGGACCATTCTTTTTTATTTTTTTATGGAAGATTGGAAAATGTTTTAATAAACTTAGTTCTTGAGTAATAGAAGACATTGAAAATGTTTTGCTCATTAATTTACGATTAAGTTTCTGTTCAGTTCATATAAAGCCAGCTAAATTCTAAATTAAACATCTGGTACCTAGATGACGGAACCCTAGGAGGCGACGTACACACTGTCTATCAGGACCTGGCACTTCTGAAGACCAAATTTTCATCCATCGGCCTAGACCTTAATCCAAGTAAGTGTGAAATTTTTATCAACGATACTTTAGACCAATCCGCAATACTTTCCAAATTTCAAACCCTGGCACCCAGTATAACGCATATTAAAAAAAGTACTCTTCGCCTTCTTGGGTCCCCAATATTTGAAGAAGGTTTTGATTCTTTTATTCATCATTTCGGACCGCCTGCTCAAAATTAATATACATTCGGCTTTCACTATTATTCGATACTGTCTTTTTGTGCCTAAGTTCACACACGCTTTACGTTCATCGCCTTTTTGGAAAAACCCAAGCCCACTAGTCAATATTGACAAAATTTTACAAAACACCCTAAGCAACATTTTTAATGTGGCTCTGAACGACCGAGCATGGCTACAGGCGACATTACCTGTTCGCCTGGGTGGGCTTGGCGTACGCAAAATTTCCGACGTGAGCTTACCAGCATTTCTGTCATCGGTCCACAGCACTGCAGAATTGACCAGGAAAATCTTAGCACCCACACTGGTCGATTCTGAGGTGCCGTGTAAGATCGATGCCATTAATGCTTGGAAAATGGCTTGTCCAAGCACTGAGTTGCCCCGAAACTTATCCTCTCAGAGGCAGTGGGACGGGTCGCTTTGCAGCGCAGTACGATAAAATCTCCTTAGCACATCGTACAATGCTGCAGAGCGTGCTCGTTTGCTGGCTGTGGGAGAGTGGGAGTCGGGGCTCTGGCTTCAAGCACTGCCATCGTCCAACATAGGTACCATGTTGGACGATACGACCTTCCGCCTCGCTTCTTGCCTCCGTTTAGGTGCGCCGTGTGTCGCTCCACATCGTTGTCACTGTGGGGAGGCGGTCGACAGCCTTGGTCACCATGGCCTATCATGCAGCAGGAGCGCAGGTCGTATTTCACGACATAGCAACCTGAATGACATTCTCCGTCGGGCTCTTGTCACCGCTGGCGTTCCAGCCCAACTTGAACCTCAGGGTTTGGCACGCAACGATGGTAAAAGACCAGATGGAATGTCTCTACTGCCTTGGAAGTTGGGTAGGCCTTTGGTATGGGACGCAATGTGTGTCGATACCCTTGCGCCATCTCATCTTTCTAGCACAGCGGGTTGTGCGGGCGCCGCTGCTGCCACAGCGGAGACTCTGAAACGGCGCAAATACGTAAATCTCGTAGGGGATTATGTGTTTGAGCCGTTTGGAGTCGAAACGTTGCGGTCATGGGGTCCAAGTGCTAGATCTCTCTATAGAGAGCTTGCGAAGAGACTTGTCGACGCCTCGCGTGACCAGAAGGCTGGCATGTATCTAGCACAAAAAATTAGCATTGCCATACAGCGTGGCAATGCTGCCAGTCTTCTGGGCACATTCCCAATAGACGGCGATGTGGAGGACTTTCACGACGCCCTTTGAATATGCATTTTCTTATTTATTTGTATTATACTTTAATATTTTAATTTAATTTTAGTTGTAGTATTTAAGTAGATATAATTGTGTTATCCTAATATTAATTTATTTTGTTATTTAAATAAATCTGTTTTACGAATGTTCATATCATTCATTGGTTTTCTTTTTTCATTGCAACCATATACTTAAATAGTAGTTGTTCGAAGTACTACAAAAGAATGTATTATTCCCCTTCCATGCAATCAATCAATCAACCTGTTGGCGCCCGCTGTTGGATACATTATTCGATTTTCTTGTGCCACAACATTCATTTATCCAGTCTCCAGTAACCACCGTTTGTACTTTTTCAAGTAGAGTGGTATAGGCCACTCTGTTGGTATTTCTATATTTACCTATAATTTGCTCGAACTTTGGCTTGTGATATCTGTCTTTCTGTATAATTATATATAATATAAATTCTTGCGTTACTACAGTTACGCTACAGCTGAAATTATAAGGCGCAATTAGTTGAAATTAGGCATATACATATGTTCCTTGGGGACCGTAAGGGTGGACGGTGGGACACTAAAAAGGGATTTCCCAAAATTCCCATGCAATCGGGCTGAAACAGTTACATTAAAAAAAGTGCGGGGATAGTTCTCTAGTTATGATATGCAAGACACAATCAGACCATAGTTTTGGTGTTATTATCCAAGGCTATGAATGGATTGTTATATGCAGGATGAGGGAGAGTAGTTTGAAACAAATAGTATCAAAAGCATAATAAAGTACCCTTCACCCTCACTTAAAAAACAAACGAAATTAAAAAGTAACTAACTTAAAAGCTTAACGATGTAGCAATTCTTCCATTAGTAGGGTCTATAATGAAATTTTCTCTCTTCAAAGAATTGTCCTTTTTACAGGATTTCCCTTTTTAACCTAAAACCGGTTTTGCGGGAAATTGTGCATGGATAATGTCTATACATTCTGTTACCACAAAGTTCAACCACATCACAAACAGTGGTGAACACATTTCAATTCAAAGATTCATCACGTTCTTATGTCTTACGAAGGCCAGACAGGAGTTGGTATGTGGTATTGGAATAAGCTAAAATTCTGTCATACACGTATCATACACGCTTAGACTAGAAAGCGTACCTCGGGCTGCACCTTTAATGCTAGGTTGATGACTAATTTAGATTGGCCAGAAATAAATGCATATATATATTCTCATTGTACTTGAATGACAAAGAGCTTATAAGGCTCGAAGCCATTACCAAGTCAATATTTCGCCATTACCAAGTCAACCTAATGCCATGCCAATGCCAGCTCGAAAGTATTACGTTACCATAGCTATTTTGCTACTGTTGACAGTGATTTTTGTATAAGTGGGCATTTATGCTAAAAGCACACATGGAATTTTTAGAAATGTATATTTGCCTGCTGAATAATAACACAGTTATATTCGTTAGAGGAATTCAATATTCTATGCGCACGTCGTTTTAATCTGGATCTTGATTCAATTTATCTATTCGTCATTCGTGTCAATAAAAATATTTGTCAAATTTTACAAAAGTATTGAACTATACTAGCTTTTACACAGGTTTTCATAGTGCTGCTAGCTTTAGAATTAGCTCCTTTTCAAGTGGTTGTCTATGTCGGCAAAATAATCTGCATTCATCATTATTCTAAGTTTAGTATCCTAGGCTTTGCGATGATAACATGTCAGTCAGAACAAACGATTTTAAACGTATTGTAAGGATACAACAACTCAAAAATTTGGTAGGTACTGTTATTCGCAATACGTCACAATTTCAAAACAATAAAATTTTGTTTCACTGATTGGATAATTAGTTTCTATGCTATGATATCAGCTTTCTATTAACGTGATCAATTGAGGTAGATATCAATTGATCACGTTAATAGAAAGCGCTCAGAAACATAAGTGCAAAACATCGAGCAAACAATATGATTACCATTAAGCGCTAGTCCATATAAGGAAGCCTTGCTTTCAAAAAAGTATCTGATATTCTATGTTTATCGAACAACATAGTTTCACTATCGCGCGGTCTTCCGCTCACATTATTTCAATCACAATTTCCACCTAGATTTTTGTTGTACATGCGAAATTGCCTACGTTGATTTTTTCATGCCAAGGAGAACTTTTTCGTAGGTCTATAAAGCAGAACAGAACTGTGGCAATTTAACTTGATCTCAAAGCTATTGAAAAGTTTACAGAAGCTGTATAATATTTCAGCTTCGTTAAATGCTTATGTGAGTAGCTGAATTCTACGTATTGTAAAAAAAACCGGCCATGTATGAGTCCGACTCGCGTACGAAGGTTTCCGTACCATTATCTATGGGAACAGCAAACGGTTATGTCTGTTGTATGGGAGTCGCCTTAAATATTTATTTTATTATTTTTTGAGAATTTTAGTATATTTGGTAATAGTGATAAAAGAAGTACTTTATCTATGAAGACCAAATTTTAACTATCCATCTATCCCGGTTTATAATATACAGCCTGGTGACAGACAGACAGACACACCAGTACGGGCGGACAGTGGATTCTAGTAAAAGGGCCTCGTTTGACCCTTTCGGTGCGGCACCCTAAAAAGCAGTTATTTATATTGAAGTTGAAAACATAGCAGTTGTATGAAAATTGAAATACTTCTTATAAAGCCGTTTGTTTTCACTTCCTAGTAAATGCATCTAAAGCAAAAGATCTAGAATTGAATTTTTCGTTATTACGAGAAACATTTTGCTTTATGAGAACCGTGTTAACAGGAAAACTGAGGCAGGATTCGTCTTTAAGGCAGGAATATTAAGTTATTTCGTAGTACACGGCATTCGTTGAATTCATTCCCATTTTCACAGAATGAGATTATAACATAAAGGCGATAGTACAGTGAAGAGACTAACAAGCTAATATGCAAATAAGCTCTAGTTAAACTCACAGCCCACACTACTTATTGACTTTTCGAAAATAAATGTGAATGATCGCTTGCTAAACAGTGAAGGGAAACATAGTGAGGCAATATCTATGTCTGAGACTTGTCCATAATGTTTTCGAAAGACATGTGAAGTCTACCAACCCGCACTTGGCTAGCGTGGTGAACTGTGGCGCATCTTTAGGCTGAGATGATGTTATCTTGTCTGAAGTAGGACAATTCATAATTATATTTTAAAGCACGGGCAATAATGCCGATATCTATACTAATATTATAAAGCAGAAGAGTTAATTTTGTTGGTTTGCTGACAGCGCTAATCTCAGGAACTACTGATTTGATTTTAATAATATTATTTTTGTTGGATAGCTTATTGATCTAAGCAGGAACATCACGTTAGGAGCCCCAGGCGTGGAGCATTAGCGCGAAAAATTCAGGTGTAACCGAGAGCTTAGAGAGTATTGCATATAAATACGACAGCCTATATACGTTTCGAGTGTTGAAAATTCCAATAAATTCATTTAGCCTGGGCTCACGTTATCAAAACTCTAAAACGAAGTTCAGTAAATATTTGCTTTTGAAACGCAATACAAACTTGTGTTTACGTAGAGAAGGATCAATATCTGCCTGTATTGGAGCAAGAATTAAATTCAAAGGATCGAGAACAATGTCATAAGTAAAACTAGTGTTTGACCGTGACTTCACTTGCGTAGAAAATAGTTCTCGCGTCGAAATGAATCAATAGACTATGAGCTAAGTGGATGAATAAGCTATACTACTGGAAAACTTCGTTTTTGCGCGAGAGAATAACTAACATCCATATATTCTATTCATAAACAACGTTACGAATAGTAAATGAACTTTATACATTTAAATTAAAAGTTTATGAATACCAAGCTGTCGGTCCCGGTTCTTGCCTCAGGATAAGAATTAGGCTAAGCACTAGAGTTGGCCACCTAGTCACAAGAAAAAAACAAAAAAAGAAATACCTTAACCGCTTCGCTTCTCGGGGAACATAACAAATATCCAATCAACGGGCGCAAAGACCACCCAGACACGAACTATTAAATCGTAAGTGACACAAAGTGTACTCTCTTGTGGGGATCGAACTCACAACACAACATATTTACACAGTAGTAGTAATATAAGCGTAGGTTTATAAATTGTCATACAGGACAGCGCTTGTCACTGTAATTGGGAGTGTTTGAGGAAATCAGAAAGACAATTAGGTACATTTGATTCGAATCTTCAGGGAGTGTCAAATGACAATTACAATGTTGGACTATCTCGTCGAACTGACTGCATAATAATGATACTATTAAGTCTGTTTCTGTCACATACCCTCAAAATCAAAGTTTGAATGTTAAATTTTATTTTGGAAATGACCAAAACTGTTTCAATTAATTTTGGATGTAATGAAATGTTCCTCTTGTATTTAAATGATCTCGCAGTCTGAGTGGTGACGGATAGTATAAAATGTCACTATCCCATTCTATTCCTTATTGTCTTAAGTGGTGACTAAGGAAAATATACGGAACAACTAATATCTTTGCGAAGAGATGGAAACTCTACATCAAACCCTTTATCAACACATGTGACCCGCGTCAGCCAAATTCTCCTTATTACTCAAAAATATATAAAAACCAAAGAGATTGGATATATAATACATAGAGGTAGCCCTAGTACTGAAAAATTGAACACAGTCAACTGACGTGTAAGGGCCGGAACATACCTGACGGAAGATCCGTCGCGTTTTATCGGTCGCGTAACGCCAATACATACAAATGTATAGAAAAACGTTCAACCATTCACACCTGACCGATAATCCGTTAGTACGTCGAGCGTACTAACGGATTATCCGTCGACGTCGCGCGCACCACGCACCACGTGAATTTTGACCATTGAGTAAGGAATATAAATGGAGAGGGCAAATAGTATGTACATATAGAAAAATTACATTATTCACATATATAATTATATTTTATATTTTTATAGACTCACGGCTGTATCCCCGGAGGTGTAATATTACACCCACATTTCACCATGATTTTTTTTATACACATATTTACGAAATCGACATAAAGCCACCAAACATAGTGTTGTCTCGTTTTGTCTTACGGATATCTCTGTCAGAAAAAGAGATAGCCATAGTTTACTGAATAAATTAATCATGACGATATTTTATTAGAAATGTCATTCGTGCCACTATCGAAGGTTTGTGATACATCTGCTGTGAAATCGTTGTCTATCGAACATAATAATTTTGTTTTTGTGCATAAATATGTCTAAAAAACCGATATTGGCTCTCAGAGAATATTTTGTTACATGTTTCATACAAGGGTCGTCTTTCGCTTTGCCATGTTCGCCCACATTTGCATTATGGAATAAACTAATCCGGCAAAAGATTTAAACTAACAAACGTAACTTACTACAAAATGTATTATTCTCCTCTAACCGGCTCCATATCGATATCGATTACATTCTGGAGAACAACCCAAATGGCAGCCAGTTTATTTGCCCGTTTCGTAGGTGTGCACGCCAAATTCTTAGGTATTGGACATACCATATCCATGTCATTCCCAGATCGGTGATTTTAAGATCGTAAGATTCCAGGGCCGCCAGACCTTACTTATTTTTTCAGAAATGAAATGTGTAGATTAATGTAGTGTTAGTATGTGCTATGAGTGTACGCATATTTGCTAGCTTGGATCGAGGGCCAATTTTTGGGTATGAGGTGCTAAAGGTCCACGGGAATAATTTCCATACATACCTATATAGAAAACATTTTATGTCTTGCTCTGCAACTGTAGTCTGTAACCCCTTCTATATAATTTGTATAATTTTTGTGAAAAACCGTAACCAAATCATATTATCGTCTTTTATTTTTGAACCTCCATATCTAAATAGGATATAATTATATTCAAATAAGGCTTGTTGGCTACTATAAAAAATCTTCGAAGTCCGACATATTTTTAATAGTCAAACTCGAATTGCAACATAAATAACTACAGGACTTCAGTGACTACATAACATCAGGGAACACGAAAAATGATTAGTTAAAAGAATATAACAGTAAAATATTGAGCTGCCCTGAGTACGGCCCTGCACGAACAAACTTATATGTGTGCATAATAGCCACGCTTTCAGCGAATGTGTGCTGATACGCTCGACGCATTTTCCGTCAGATGTGTACCGATTCATTTGACGGAATAGACGCAACCGAAGATACGTTCGACGGATCTTCCGTCAGGTATGTTCCGCCCCTAAGATACAATTTAGACAATATAATGCCATCAAATTATATAACTTTAGTGGTTCATCTTTTATGACAGTTCTATCATGATTTTGAATTTAGCCGTATAATATTTATATCGACTTTTCAAGTGTTGTAAGAAATCTTATCAATATATCTATCCACCGTATATTTTTATCTCGTTATTTTTTAGATTCTTTGTGCACGTGATAAAGATTTATAAAATAAGTGGATTGCTGCAGTATGTCGTGGAGAAAATTAGGTGCCTAGAAAGCACCATAGAATTTGTTCCAAGCATTTTACTGCGGAATGTTTTTATAGTAATGACAGATGGCGCAGACTAAAAGAAAATTCTGTGCCAACATTACTCCTCCATTCTAAACGTATCAGTGTGAGTGTTTAAATAATTACTTGCTTTAACTTTTATTAGGGTAGCAGCGCCAAACAGGAGTCGGATCTTGGGCTCCATTCGATGTCTCGACCAAAGGAATAATTTCATTTTAATATTTTCTACAATTTTATTATCAGTGCATAGGGTTCCCACCAAGAACGTAGGGTCCCAAGCCAACCTCACCTGCAAGTGGTGTACCTGCTTATCAACGGATGAGGCTCTGGCAAACAAAACATTAGGCTCGCCACCTATTACGTGGGATCAAAAGTCTGGCAAAAAGTGGGCGTTTAATATGCCTCTGTCTACCCCTTCGGGGAAACAGGTGTGGGCCTATGTATGTATATTATAAACAATATTCAGCCAGCTACCTGCAGTTACACTGTTGCCACGAAAAGCCACGACACGCTAAGCGACAAGCGATTTCGATGTTTATTTGTGCAGTTTAGTTCTGCACTGAGGTGACAGCGCCGGCGGCAGAATAGAGAGCGGCATGAACATTGAAATCGCTTGTCGCTCAGCGTGTCGCGGCCGTTCGTGGCCAGGCTGTTAGACGACATCCACTCATTTCATAGTTTTGCTATATCCTTACTAATACCTATTATAAATGTAAGTGAATTTATTTATTTGTTAAGCTTTCACATTTTGACTACGCAATCGATCATAAAAAGTTCAATGCACGTTGCTGGGAGTAATGGGAGTACAGAAAAAGGTGTAAGGTACTTTTTATCAATCGGCTTTGGCCTATAAATCAAGCTTCAGGTATCATCAGTGATTGCTAGGGTGGCAAACACAAAGGATATGCTTATTTATTTTAATATACTGCTTTGCATTAAAACGTGTTTTTTTTCTTTCTTTAGTGTACGCGTGCGCCTTCCATAAATGAGACATCTTCTGTTTCTCCGACAACCAGCACTAAAGCGCCTACGTTAGTTACAATTTCTCCGCCAGGAGATACAGAAGCGATGAAAATCGTGTGCGCTAAACACTTACGTACAATAGAAAAACTACAAAAATAAGTTTTTCACCTTGAGCAGCTTGTTAAAAGACATTTGTTAAAAAAATCATTACCTATTTAAGACAACGTTCTAAACGTCTAATGAAAAAGAACATTGCTATGAATTCACGTATATGTCGGCGATACGCCAGGGTTATCGTGTCCAGTCCAGACTCCATTATAATAAAAAGACTCACGTAATATTACTTGGTTTATTTTCAGACGATTTCTAGCACATAATTGAATTAAAATGTGACCTACAATCCTTTTTATAAACTAACCGTCATTACACTTAATGTTAACTACTGCCACTTCCTTTTCAACATACATATAGTTGAAATTACTGTACAATTAATTATCAAAAATCATCATTAATATTGTTATGAATATTGCACAACACCATATGATTTATTTTATACGAATAACAAATCTATTGTAATAATCAAACGCTGCTTTACAACATTCGCAACAGATGGTGATGGGATGCTATCAACAGGATGTAAATATAAGCGCAGGTTATTTATTACCGTTAACATAAAAGTATCAGAATAATGTTATTTATTACTAATTGATTTTACTTTGAAAGTTTCTGAAGTTATCTTAATTATTAAGCGATAAATTAAATACCCAATATTTATAAAACAGTGAAGCAGTCAATACAGTGTCTAATATTCTAAAGTAGTGAAGTTCTCAGTTCTGTGTTCACAAATAGTTATTTAAATATCAATCTTAAATATTATTAACATTTTCGTAACAATATAATCATTATATATTAATTTGCGCCCATATATACTTGATAGTTTGCAAAACGAAAATATCGTGAAGAAGGATTTGATAATTTTAGATCACGTGAAAAATAACAGTGTTATTAAAAAATACCTTTCACGCGCGGCTTGTGACACAACACGTGAGATTAGCTTGAAGTTAAAAAAAAATCTGTGACGCTTCATTATTATGTGCTACTGAGTACCCATTTGAAACAAAAAAATATAGATTCCGTTTAAAAATGCAAGTTTGTGTAATAATTATATAAATACTATCCATTAACTAGCGTTCTGTAACTCGCCGTGTGGTTGACGGCATAGAATACAAGTGGCACCACCCCCTATCTTCCCGTGGGTGTCGTAAGAGGCGACTAAGGGATAACACGATGCAAATACCATCTTTGCGTAGAGACGGAAAACTCGACATCAAACCCTATACGACTGCCTCGTTCGTCTCGCGGTATAAATGTGCGCGTGGGATCGGGAGGTCCCGGGTTCGATTCCTGGGTCGGGCAGTGTTATTGGGTTTTTCTGTCACGAAAATCTCAGTAGCAGCACGGAGTCTGGAAATGTGCCCGGTACGGCAATAGGCTCGCCCTTTATTACGTGGGACTAAAGTATATCTGGCGAAAAGTGGGTGTAGAAATACACCTCAGCCTACCCCTTCGGGGATAAAAGGCGTGACGTTATGTATGTATGTATGTAACTAGCGTTCTGACTGCTGTGGACACAAACTTACGGAATGTATAACATGTACATACTTACTTTTACAAGTCTGTTTGATTTTGAACCTATATTATTGAAACTTTGATCGATATCGATAGCGGATTTGCTCAATCACTAAAAAATTAAAAAGTTACGAAATTTGTGTTCAAATTGTCTTTAGCCCTAACTGACAAACATAGTGCCATCTTCTTCTGGCAACTCTAATTTGTCATATGAGTGAAGAGTGTAGCTATATTCAATTTGTTCATAAAAATATCGTTCATTCCATGCTTTAGTTATTCTTCCATGATAAAAACTATAGGTTTGACACACTGAAATGAAGGCAATTGCCGCCATTCCGTTTAGTTACGCGCGAACCTGTGTTGTAACAATAATTAGTGTGTTTGAATTTACGAAACAAATAAAATTATCTCTCTCTAACAACAGGTATCCGCTTTATTAATAAAGTCTGCAGTATTTATTTGCTTTCTCTTTCTTTATTCATACGAGATATTATTTGGTATTTGTAGCCGTTTTTCAGAGCCGCTTTGTGGCGCGTCTATATTATAATACGTCATTGTTTTTACTCACATTGTTATTATGACTCAAATTAAGGTGAAAGCCTGTACTAGAGTAATGGATAAAAAAAATTGTATAAAAAACAAAAGAGATATCTTACCTAACCTTTTTAAAGGGTGTAGGTCAAAGAAATATAACCTAAGGCATAGAAGTAACACTAAATAACAACAGCGGTTGCTATGATTGATATCTTCTTTCTAATGGCACATGCAGTATAAAAGAAAGAGCTGTCGATATGTTTAGCAGCACGCTCTTATAGCACCATCGTGGTAGGCAAACAGTAGACAAAACATAGAGTTAGGAAACCGAGTGTTGTTCGTAACAGTGATGATTTATCGATAAATATTTTTGGTCAAATGACTAACTTTAGTATGTGTCGATATATTTAAGCCGTAGAAGTAAACAACTAAAATATTGAAATTGTAGTTTTTGCTGTTGACGCCGGACAGTGCTTTGCAAAGACTTGCAGACAGACAGTACTAAAAAAATCACGTGTTTAATTGTTCGTTTTAACCATAAAATCTATTGACAAAAAGTATTCATAAACTAATGAGCGATGCGTTGCAATGCGATTCTAACAAACTATCACTTAGATTATGTATTGTACGAATTATACCAGATTGGCTAATGCGGCAGGCTTTGGCAATTTGTTTGCGTCGCATCATATCACGTTGCTTGCTATCGCTTACGTTGGACACTGCTCGATTTTTTTAGAGTTGTAGGTAATCCGATTTGTGAACCGCCAGCATAAATGATTCGCCTTTATGTACCTACAGCAGTGAACTGCTAAAGTGCTATACTTTGACGACCCAGTTGGTGTGAGTGTAACCGACTGCCACGTCGAAGCTTGCGGGTTCGATTCCCGCTCAAGTCAAACATTTGTGTGCATTAATATGGATGTTTGTCTTGGTCTGGGTGGTACTATGTATAATATGTAATATATTTACAAAAAAGTATATATGTATGTTTATCGATTGTCTAGTACCCGTAGTACAAGATATGCTTAGTTTAGGTCTAGATGGTGTTGTGTGAATGTGGAAGAATATTATATTATAAGGTAGAATATTATATAGCGGACTACAAGACAAGACGTCTTTGATCAGTCAGGATAGCACTAATATGATAAATAATATAGAAGTAGGTAGATTTATTAAAATCGTTGTAATTATTATATTTTATTAATATCTTCAAATTAAAATTACACTCTTTTCGTTATTTATTTACATAATATACCTTCATTAGAAACAAGATAACTATTAAGACAGTAAATATACATAGAATCATCATCATCAACCTTTAACAGTCCACTGCTGGACTAGGCCTCTCCTTTGAAAGGAGGAATTGGCCTACTATACCACGCTGGCTAAACGGGTTGGTATAGGGTTTGTATCAAGTTTTCCTTCTCATACAGTGCTGTTCTCTACATAAAATGCTCCCTCTGTCGGCTCTTACGACACCCTTGGGATGATATAGGGTGGTGACATGCCGTATTCTTAATCAGTACGCATAGCATACGCATTATAGTACGCATAGGACGTATACATAGAATATACAGTAAAAATATAATAAACATTAGAGTAAAGGATAACAAGCATAGAAATGTTGTCTAGCTAAATACAGGACTTAGTACTTTGATTGAAGTGATTCTTCAATTAAAATCAGAGGTTTCTAATTGAAGAATCACTTTAAATTCGGTAGGTTTCAATTTTTTCGGTGTATGTCCTGGTGTACATCGCAGCAATTATATATTTATTGCCCTTTAAAAATAACTACTTTTGTTAAAAACGATCTAACTTTTTCTTTAGGCGCTACCAATCTCTTTGTTATATAATGAATTCTGACATGCATATACATTTGTGTCATTGATTTAATTATTAGGTTTCTATGATCCTCAGTAACGGCATTATCTAAAGAGTGTTCATATAAATTACTAAAAATGTTTGTAGGCAGTAACATTTGTGAAACATTATTTATAATTTTCATAATGTATTTTGGTTCGCCTATATGTTTTGGACCTATACAAATTTCAAATTCTCGCAAAATTTTCTCTGCCGCTCTACAAACCCTTGTAGCATCTACAGATGGATTTATGAGGCCTCCTCTATTTTTAATTGATATCAAAGAAAAATTTGTTCCCATATTTGTTTCTAAACTTAAAACACACGTTTCACAATGCAAGCTTTTTTTAAATTTCTTTACAATGTATCCGGCTATGTAATGCACAACGTGATGAGCATATTCTGACAGAAAAGATGGACTAAAATTAAAATAATCATGGTCAAAACTATAATTATCCGCTAAATCTGGCACATCAATTAGACAGCGATTTCCAGCAGTTTGATTAATTATATTTTTGTATTTTTCGGGTGTATAATTAAGTATAGATATGTTCTCTAAAGGCAAACAGTTTCCACTAGCACTATTTTTAAATTGTGCATGTAGTAAGAGCTTTTTATAAGCCGCTCGAAACATACGTGCCGAAGGATTGTTGTTGAACCCACATTGGGCTCTTATAGCGCCAAAAAAAATTTCAATATGGTCTTGATTCATTTTATATGTACAAAGATAATTTAGTGTGCTGTTTTCCGGCACGATCAATGTTTTATATAAATAAGTAAGAGATTTCATGCACGTTAAAAAGCCCCTAAACCCTGTACATCGGTTCGAATGTACAATATAAGTAACATCTTCAAATTTAAGGTTATTTATATAATTTGCTGCTGATTCGAAAAATATAACAACTTCTTCAATATTAAAAGAGGCGATTGCTTTTTTCCACCCCTTGGCTCGCATGTTTCTACTATTCATAATATCAAAAAGATTGTTAAATATTCTTATGAATGTAACCGTGCCATCACAATCTGCAAACTCCGCTATACCCAATTGCTTGCAAAATTCCAGGGCATCTGCTACCGAAGTACTTAGTAATTGCGTGGCTAGTTTAACTTTAATTTTTTGTTTTACAAAATTAATATGTTCATTTCTTAACTTGGTCGCCAAATGCATACCTTCTTCATTTTGAATGTTGTTGAGACATTCAATGCAGTGCCAAGATATTGTATTACCGTGGCAATCGATTAGCTTTTTTTTGTCGGCAAAAGTATTGCGTACCAATTTTATGTTGTGGCAAGGATCAGGCCAAATGCAAATGGTTTCACCATCATAGTCAAACCTATGTTGTATTCTTAAATCGCAGCCCAGATGCGAGCACATCGTCCTATTGTTAACAGCCCCGTCGAATGTCAGGGACACCACCTTAACACCTGAATCAATTAATAAAGCTAGGCACTGCTCTAATAATCTAGCTTTTTGTTGACCATTTATGCTGTCAATGAGGAAATAACCAACGGGTATTTTCCAGGAATCATTGATACTCGTTAGCATGAATGTAAGGGCTTCCTTAGCTAAAGGTGTATCATCGGCAGTAACATCGTTGCCAATATTGATATAGCCAAAATATTCGCGTCCATTCCATTCGAATAATTTTCTTATCGCCATTTCATCTATGGACAGTGCGGCATACACAGGTTTATCTTTGTTTTGTGCAACTCTTTCTTTAATAGCTCCAAAAGATTCTTCGGTGAAACCAGGGTTACAGTTCAGTCCTTGGTACCACCTAGAAATAGATTTAGGATGTGGCAGAACACCTTTCAATTCATCACGAACAAAACTGTAAGCCCGTGGTGACAAATAGTGCAACATTACGGCAAACTTTTTCAGCTCTAAATTATACTCACAAGCGGAAACAACTTGTTTATTCGAAAGGTATCTTTCGATAATTTTATTATTCTTTGCTGACTCCAATAACATAATTTTTTCTTTATCAATTTTCTCTTTTTCTAAGAACTCCGCAAGCATTACATTTAAATCTTTCGTTTTCTTTTGTAATCTTCGTTCTTTTTACCCGACTGCGCGACGCAAAGGAGGGTAATGTGTTTATCAGTCTATGTATGTATGTATGTATATATGTATGTATGTTTGTTTCTATGTGGCGTTCTAGAGACCAAATGCGTAGGCCGATTTTGATGATTCTTACGTCAATCGATTCGTCTTAACCTTGCGAGTGTCACTAAAGACATGACAGTAATAAAAATTCACCACAGCGACAGCCAGACGCCATATTGTCAAAATGAAAAAAAATAAAGTCGATGAACTATGTCAAGTGGGGTGTCGTTGAATAGGTATTTTAAAATCATCTATAGGTTCCTTTCATCATTTTTCATTTAAAATAATAGTTTAGGATGTATAACGATTTAAAGATGTTTAACAAAAAAAATCTCGCTAATTTTCATACTTATTGATTTAAGTTTTTATTTCAAGTATAAACGATATACAAACACTCGATTGCGAAATTTACCATCTTATAACGAAGTCAATGAATCGTAACTGAAAAGTATAAAATAAAAAAAATAATTTAAAGAAAAACAAAAAACCCGACTGCATAAAAACTAATTTTAAAAAATACGTGAAAATATTAACTTAAACAAAAACTAAAAAGAAAGAAACAAGCCCATAAGTTTAGAAGTAATATGCAGAACAGAACGACTCACAGTCGGGGCCCATTCAAATTTTACCAATCAAATCTTCCCAAGGGGCCCCGACTGTGAGTCTTTCTGTTCTGCATATTACTTCTAAACTTATGGGCTTGTTTCTTTCTTTTTAGTTTTTGTTTAAGTTAATATTTTCACGTATTTTTTAAAATTAGTTTTTATGCAGTCGGGTTTTTTGTTTTTCTTTAAATTATTTTTTTTCTTTTAATTGCTTAATTTTTAAGAAACGTTGTTTACATAAAATCCTGGCTTTACGCAAAGCATTTTCTTAATAAGTAATACGGCCTACAAGAGTTGGGTCACAGTTTGATTGATTATGTTGAATATTATGATTTTGATGGGAACTTGATGGAGTAAGTACATTATCTACTTCCATTGGTACTTCTATTGGTATTTCCATTCGTTTCTGAGTCTGAAAATATTGCACGTTATTAGACAATAGAAATATGAAGTTGATAGAGCAGCGATAGCCTTATGGAGAAACCAACAGACTACAACGCAGAGGACTCGGGTTCGATTTCACAGCGCGCAGCATTGTTATTTTAAAGTTATGTTCGTATCAAATTGTTGGTTATCGCTTGCCATGAAGATCTTCTGCAGTCGTCACGGCGAGCCAGTACTATCGAATATGGTATACGGCGTATATACACTGGTCACTAAAACCGTGAAGTCATAGAAATATTATTTAATATATTTAATATTAGAGATGAACATTCTACCGGGTGTGCAATGTCCGGGCATAAATGTAGTGTAGGCACAGCATTCGGTTTTAAACGCCGCCAGGTGCTTTCTGTTTTTAAAAAACAGATGTCCTCAAAATGACGTGAACAAATCTTATGATACTTCTGCCAAATCAAGCTAGGCCGTCCAACGGCATTTATCCACAGATTTCGTGTAAAGTCATTAATAGGCAACCTGTAATAAAAAAACACCTTCTTAATAATAAAAAATGCGACTCACATCCCTATCCATCTGCTATTATAAAGATGCAAAACTGTAAGCCTTTTGACTATGACTACGTTAGTACTATTAATTATTCTGTGCTATGACCTTTACGGCCAAAAGCTAGTTATAAATAAAAATATAAATCTTACGGTCATAAACCAAAACATGTTTACCCTGATTATGTGTCCATGGAAACTAAAAGCGAGTTTCTAACAGATTTAGGAACAACACAAATATTGAAATAATAAGCAAAAACCTATCAAAAATATAAGAAACGCTAAATACTTACTGATGAAAACTTATTTTTGTGTCATCTCCTTTGCTGCGTGATGAATGCGATTTACATCCTAATATGATGCAGGCCATAACGGTTCAAAGCCGGATAAGTGAAACTGTAAATTCCATAATTTTAATGACTGCTCAACCAGTGTATCAGTATTCTAAGTATTTTAAAGTGGAACCAAATTATCAGACACCACTGGTGTATGCTTTTATAGTCTGTAACTGCAGCAAAGCGTAGTATTCGATCATAATCCTGTACGCGTAGTCAACATACCTAGATTACGCGTACACGGGAACGCTTGGTCCGTACAAGGCTTTAGGTTAATAGACGCAACTTTTAAGGTAGGTATCTAAGTTAATTAAAATAGACAGCGATAGCCTAGTGGAGATACCAAGAGGCTGCCATGCAGAGGGTATCGGGTTCGAATCCATGACGCGCACCTATGACTTTTCGCAGTTATGTGCGTAGTAACTTGCCAATTATCGCTTGTCCCGTGCCTCGGAGAGCACGTTAAGCCATCGGTCCCGGTTGTCATGAAGATCTTTGACAGTCGTTATCGGGCGTTTACCTTCTAAATAAACTGACATTAGTCTAAACCATGGCATATTGCTATTCCTTCGGGTTGCGGAGGTCAGGCAGGCAGTCGCTCTGTGGAAAAGCTAATATTCAGCCAAAATCCGGTTAGACTAGTAAGCGGACCCCAGATTGAAACTGGGATAACGCTAGGAGGATGATGATCTAAGTAAATTATGTACACTGTACATTAAACTGCGCTTACTATCAAACGCGCGATAGAAAATAAGACCGCTGGACGTCTTTTTAATTGCCAACTTAGCAACCGCGGCTACCTGCTGTCGCTTCCAGCTACAGTTTTACATTCATGTCCGATAGTTTGTTTCCGTATTTATCACTCATTCAAAAAACATCGATATCTCCTTTCACTGTCAAATCCCATCACCAAGGCCAAAAAATCAATAAATGTAAAAAATATCAATTTTTGAGTTAAATTCATATCACATACGCATGCAAGCTGTTCCTTTGATTCCCAATACAATGATATGGTGTAAAACTAACACTCAGTATAGCATTAATAAGAAAAAACTAAGAAATTTGTATGAAAATGCCGTCTCACTGATAGAAGATAAAGTTTCTCCTGTTATTTCCGTTCCGAGAATAGGTGAATCCACAACCCGATATCACATACACAATGTGTATTAATTAAAGATTATACTATTTAATTATCTTAGGCTTACTTACTATTTAAATGCAAAAAAGTTATGAAAATATAAACGCAACCGTCCAACAAATTTTACACTGATGACAGATGACAGCACGGCTATTTAGAGAATGTAGTCAAAGAGGTCAAAGATATGAGTCTGTAAGGAGTCTAAGTAGGCCTCTTTAAATGAGACGCGTAATTTGACGTTATGATTAACCAACTAAGACCAACTGACATTACATGTTGCACGTTCGGTATAAGGAAATATAGCGGGCATGTTCTCTCTAGTCTAAATGTAATCCAACCTCTCTGGTGTAGGTATTAAAATTTGAAACCAGAAAAAAGGTTATAAATTTAAAAAGCTAAACCAAGCTAAACAAAATTTTGAATATATTTCCATATCATATTGTTCTGTAAAATGAAAAAATAAAGAAACCTCTATGGGTGCAGACACAGTACATGATAGATTGCTTTTAAATGAGAGCTACACAATCCATGGGGACCCGGCTGCCACATCGTTTATGTCTACTACGGAATATTACTTTGCAGATTCAATTTTTATAAAATTTAATTGTTGTAGGTATCACTTAAGATTATTTTCTACACCGGTTTATATACTTTACTTCGGGTTGATTTTACTGTTTAAAATGGTCAATTTGGCGTATAAACTTTGGAACTATCATAGTAAAGTAAATTAAGAAAACTACATTGATACAATGGCCTGACAATTTTGAAGCAAGGTTGTAGGAAAAACAGCGTTATATTTAGATTACGACATAATTGAGAATAAAGCGGCGATAGCCCAATGGTTTACGTAACGGCCTGTCGAGACGTCGGTCTGGGGTTCGATCCCCAGGTACCCGGGCACACACCTCTGGCTTTTTGAAGTTGTGTGTATTAAAAATGTTAATTATTGCTCGCTTAATACTGTGCACGGTAGATTGCAATAGGATCGCCCCTTATTACATTAGGACCGAAACATAACTGGCGAAGTGTGGGTGTGTAATAGACCTCAGCCTACCCCTTCGGGGATAAAGGCGTAAAGTTATGAAATAATAGAGACATGTGAAATTAATAGAGACATGATCAATTATCATACCCCTCGGCATCTCCATACAATTGACTGTTCTGTGGATGGAGACAATGTGAGTGAACCTTGGCGACTTGTGTTATTCTTATGCTGCTAATGTAGGTGAAGAAATTAATTATTTTCTTATTTTTTTGCCATATCTATTTAAGAGTTTTCAGTACTCTCAGCTCTGCTTGATCCATGTCACTATGTAATATGGCTGGGATCAATGATAACTGGAAAATTAAATAAACAAAACAGACTCACTTTCAGATGAAAGTAATATATTGTACCAAACACAATCAATCGTACGACATAAAAAGCCCTGCCTGGTCAGAGCATGAAAGTTTATTATAAGAAATGGCCACATCATCAAAAACATCATGAATATAAATTACATAAAATATGCGTCGCTCGCAACGAGTGAATATTTTTTGCGTCACATATATACAGCCTTCTATGTATATTAACTAAATGATCCTAAAGATACTGCAAAAATATTCATTATAATATTTCACGCACTCTGATTCAAATTCACGACTCTCCGTCCACATCCGTTGAGCTATTGTGGGCTCATTTATTCCCCTTCTCTCGCTTAGAACGGGCACAATAAATTTCTAGAGTTTCATTTTATACGCATCACACAGATGAGATGCCATTTTATTTATTTTGGGAAAATATCTGTATGTATTTGACGGAGATCCATGGAATTAAGTTTGTGTTGCCTCCAGGGAATGGTTAAGTGAGAGAGATATTACGGGAACGAGAGAGAAAAGTGTTCGACTTATTATATTTGTACCATAGTGGCTACCACTTTAGACAGTAGATAAGTTCATAGGCGTCGCCAAGGAGGGGCAGGGGGGAGCAGCTGCCCCCTCCTAGAGATACAAAAAACCCTACAAATTGCCCTACATTTTCCATATCAACTTGCCCTAGACCATAGGCTGGCGACGCCCTTGGGTAGGTTGGTGGTTTTTCTTGAATTAGGTATCCGTAAAGTGACGAATAAGAACACAGTGTTACTGCCCTATCTCATCCCGTACTCGACATCAAACCGTTTACCAACCCAGCCAACGTAGGACAAATCCTTCTCTTGACTCTCAATGTTACAGTGATTTAAATTGGGCAAAGTCTACGTCCAGCAGTGGAATGCTGTTGGCTGTATGTGGGCCTCGACATAACATGATGTCACGCAATGGTATGGTCAATCTATAACTGAGCACCTTTTAGAAATTGGTACGCTCAAGTCCTTTTATTTCATCGAATAAATAGAAAGATATTATATCAATTCATTCTCGCAAAAGAGAAAATATAGAAAATAGAAAAAATATTTTTGCAGAATACTATTACCTGTTTTCCGTGGCATTCAGATTTAAGAACCACTTGTCTTGTTGATGTTGATACGATTTCGGTTTCAAATCACCCAGTTTGTAATTATAAGGAGTTGGTTTGTTTAGTTGCTCTCCAATTTCAGGATTTATTCAACTAATTTGAATAATTATACATTTGTTGGATAGCTTATTAATCAAGTAAGGCTTTTGGCAATATACCATCACGCTATGAGCAACGGGTATGGACCAGTAGCCATAAATAACGCAAGGGTAACCGTGGGCTCAGCTGGTATAATAATATAAGCCATGTACACAGACCATATAGTAACTGTGGCCCCGTATATTAGCTATCCCAATGCAGGATGCGGGCCAATTCGCAAAATGGGTTAGAGTTATACCATAATAAACCACGCCACGGCCAACTGCGTGTTGGCAGGCTTCACTTGTCTTTAGAAAACACTCAGACATGTAGGGTTCTCCACGATATTTCCCTCACCGTTTAGCTAGGGATAATTAACAACTTAACTTATTAATAAACGTGTTTATTTAAGAATACTGTTATGTAAGCTAAGTGCTTCGGCATGTAGCTCGTCACTTCAAGAGGCACGTCATTTACTATAACTTTAGTTGTCACAATATAATCAAAAATATTTTACCTGTAACTTTGTACACTTAGCTTCAGCCTGTAGAGGTAGCTATAGCTAGATACCACTGAAGTCATTAAGCGAATGATGCCGAAGACTATCAACACGGCGACATCTAACGGATACGACGGAACTAAAATCCTGAATCGCGCAAGCTGAGTTCTCACGCGCGATTAATGTATGTCCTCGAATATTTTCGTCATTCTGCAGTCCACTAGGCACTAGCGCCAGCCTGAACAGACGAATCTCTCTCAAGCTGGACGAACACCACAACATATTTCTTCACATAAGTGACCACAATCGCTCACGTTCCCATCCCTCACACCGCCGTTTACAAGATGGGCGTTAATTACTCTAATGTTAAAGTCATTCATCAAGAAACCAAACTCTCAAAGATCTTTTTACTAAGAAATTTGTATATACTAGTATTTATGGTGGAATATCATCTAGACAGAAAATAACGCAGAAAACAAACTATTGTCCCGGAATCAAATCAAACCGGCAACATATATATACTTCAAAAGTTTAAACACACATTTTATAATAATAAATACAAAAGATACTTCGATTTCTATTTCAAATAATACCAATAGAAGCAGCTCACATATTTTATACCGCAGTTTTGTATCAAATAAATGTTCCTAGAAAGTAAAATAAAAGGAAGAGATCAAATCGGCCTCTAAAGTCGTTGCGGTTGAAATCTTCGGTTTTACGATCGGCATTCACTGGACAGTAGGGACGGGCAATGGATGACTTGAATAGAAATATGAAATTGCTGGACAATTCTATTTTAAAGTAGAGCCGCAGTGGGATGAATTGCTTGAATTTATTGATACTTACCAAAATTTGCTATTGTTTAATTGGTAATAAATGAATTTGAAGATATAAATTTGCTTAGTTTACATGGCAACCTATTTTAGTAACGGCCTTAACAAAGGTCTAAACTTAAAATGCATGACATGTCAAAGTCTCCGGAAATATTACATTTTGACTATTTTTCAAGTAATGAAGTAAAAAAGAAAATTGTGATTATGAGAGTTAGACACACTCTAAATATAAAAAAAATTTCTTCAGACTTAAAGTACACTATTAATATAAAATAAATAAGTTCCGTATTTTCCCAGTCTCAACAGTAACTGAAGTACATCACTAGGTGTTCCTCCAAATTGTCACCGAGTTACATAAATTGCTTCCCGCTGGTACAAAACGTACAAACGCGAACCTTGTTTGCACCTCTGCACGAGCTTACAAATATTTATTCCTTTTCTAACGTCATTAATATAAAAGGCCAAATATTAAAGGTTTCTATAATAATATAATTAAATGTGAGTAAATTATAAGTGAAGAAAGTCACTTACGGAAAGACTTTTCTTTGTGCTTTCTATTTTTTACACATAGGTAATATAAAATGGATTCCCTGACGCATCATGTCTGCTTCTGTTTTAAATATAAAATACCCCACCACGGTTCGGCATCTTAGTGTAACAGTTATTCGCTTACTCCCAGGCAGAACATATTGGTTGTTGAACTTCTTTGTTTTATAAAATAATTAATGCATTACTTTAACTAATATGTGTGGCAAGTTTCAAGTATGCGTGCATTTAATAACTGATACTTTTCCAATTATAAAATATACAATCATTAAACCAAACAAACCATTAGTATTATTTGAAATTCTGCTCATTCATATCAAAGAGTAGACTACCAACGCCAATTAGTATAGCACGAAAATTCCCCAGTTACAAATTCCCACACGCCAGCACCATCAACTAAGCATACACAAGTTTTGATGGATGTTTGTTATTTCGAAATCGTTTCGACGTGACGGACTACAGCGCTTAAAATTTTAATCCTCGCACGGCAGTGCCAGTGTACACACTTATTAATTTCGAAACGTAACAAAGTTGTAACTATAGTTTCAAACTAATGTGCAGCTAACACCAGTACCCCTTGTGTGTTAAGGTGTGTGCTAATTGAAGTGTAATGGAGACTTTAATTTCGCAAATAACGTTGGAACGTAAAGAATAATTGAAAAAGGAAATAAACATTTTCAAGAAGCAGATAATCAGGCCGATAATTACCTATTAACGCCCATCTCATTAGGAAGAGACACATCCAATTTGCTTGCCGAATAACTTTTCAAAAAGCCTATAATCTCGCAGTAAAATAATATTTCATAGACATAATTCACCCTATTAAAAATCCTGATACGGTGACTTTGGAAACGTTTATACAACAGGACAAAGAACGCCTTTAATAAAACAAGTTTTCGTGTCACTTATAGTGTTTCGCATATAAATCGAACACACGATAAGCGGCGCATTGGAGATGATGGACTTAACATTTAAACCACTTAGCAATAAGTGCACTTTGTCAAAGTAAGAAATCCTTACCCACCAGACTGTAACAAGATTATTGACATATACAACACTAAGGACAGTTTATTTACGTATAACTACATAACGTTAGTGAATAAAGTTTATTATAAATCTTTTCTAATTTTCCTGTACTTCATAGTTGATAGAACATCTGTCAGTAATCCACAGTGAGTCCAAGCAAACCTGATATTAAGTAATTAAGCTTGCGCAAACATAGACGAATCTGTTTATACATCACGTCTGGGAATGAATTGTGCGATCGATGGCGTGTCGTTCGTCAAAATGAGAGATGAATATGCATACGCAGTGAGCTCCGGTTGCGTGTCGGGTTATCTCTCTTGCATATAATGAAGTATTTAAATAGTTACTGTTTTTAATAGTGTACTAGGGCCGTCTTAGTGATGATAACCAGAAATACGAATAATGTAATGGTTTATTATAATTTTATATAAGAATGAAACTCTTTCACCTCAAATTGCGTTTTGAAATAAATTTATCGTATAATGGCAATAAAAAGAATTGTAAGTAAGATAAAGAAGTATTTTTTTTCATATTTCTAAACACATGTTAGTCCAGTCATTATAGGGATTGACCTCGAAAAATCGACATACTCAGTATATTCCCACATATAAACTGTAATTTTGGCCTCCTAAAATTATTCTCAAAATTCAATTATAATTAGATGGTCGCAAGTTTTAAAGTCAGTGATCATATGTCAATTATAGCAGGCACTTCAGTAAATGTCTCCACTTCGTCTTCTTTCGAGTTGATGGTACAAATACTTAGAATCCTTAAAATTGAATCAGATGTGTCAACCTCAGCGATTGCTCTATCGGGAGTCAAGTTTCAGTGTCGGGTGTCTCCACTGAAGAGCTTTATAATGTTACAGAGCTCATAACTAACAGATACGAACCACTGTTCCTAACTAATGTTACATCTTCTCTATTCCCTTATCATTGCATACTAAACAATGTGATGTCGCAAACTAACACAGGTTCACGTACCTAATTAAATGCTTGTACGACATCAACTCTACTCAAATGTCTGACATTCCAAAGAATTAAAGACCTTACTGTGGCACGTTTAAGGTGTGGTTTCGTCCTTATAATGTCCCACTGCTGGGCACGGGCCTCTTCTCACTATGAGAAGGGTAAGGCCATAGTCTACCACGCTGGCCAAGTGCAGGTTGGCAGACTTCACATATCTTTCGAGAACATTATGGAGAACTCTCAGACATGCAGGTTTCCTCACGATGTTTTCCTTCACCGTTAAGCTGCGATCCTGATGCGAAACCAAAATTATAAAAATCCTCTATTCTTTAAGAGCTTATACATTGCTATCTACACATATTCCTAGCCTTCATGAGAACGGTTAATACAGAAAGTCAGAAGTCTTTCTGTATTAACCGTTCTCATGAAGGCTTTACTTCTTGAGGAAGAAGTTCTTTTATATTTATTACATACATACATACATACATACATATCGTCACGCCATTTATCCCCGAAGGGGTAGGCAGAGGTGTATTTCTACACCCACTTTTCGCCAGATATACTTTAGTCCCACGTAATAAGGGGCGAGCCTATTGCCGTACCGGGCACATTTTCAGACTCCGTGCTGCTACTGAGAATTTCGTGACAGCAAAACCAAATAACACTGCCCGACCCAGGAATCGAACCCGGGACCTCTCGATCCCACGCGCACATTTATGCCGCGGGACCAACGAGGCAGTCTATAGTTATATTTATTACTAGCTTTCGCCCGCGGCTTCGCCCGCATGAAATTTTAATAAAGAGTAGCAAAGGCTACTCTTATAGTACAAAGGTACTTCCCCAGGTTTCAGACTATCCATATCAAATTTCATCACAAACGGATCTGCACATTAGCCGTGTAACATATATTTTATATGTATAATACCTACTTAAAATTAGTTTTGTATTCATAGTCGTCAAACTTTAGGTAAAGATTAGTATGTAGGTATATTATTAAATTTATTGAAGAGCTTATGTATCTACTGAATAGAATATCAGTAAAAATAAAATCTGAAAGCATTACCACAAAGTACATAATCAGACCGCCCCTCTGACCCGCTGCGCTTAAGAGCGCCAAATCATAGTAAGCGCTTTGAATTACGCTGCGCTTATATCAATTATATCGTGATAACTTTTAAACTATTCGACCAAACTACTTACTGTAAAGACAAAGTTCATCTACATTAAATACTAAAGGCAATAAATCTATCAATTTTGAAAACAATTTGATAACTACACTACTCTAGAATGAGCATTGTAAAAAACATATTTTTTGTGTTACACCGGTTTATTTAAATAAAAATGATCTAGTTAGGTTATGTACCAAAAGCTAAAAAGTAATCCGGTAAGTCCTAGCTGCCAGATCGCACCAAACTTCTCATCAATCTGGGGTATTGATCAGACAAATATAAAATCATTGGGCAAGTGAAATTTCTATCATAATGTTTATTCTGGATACGCTACGCCCAAAATTATAATAAATGTTTTTTTTTAGTTTATTATATTTTCAAGTTTTTAGTGTTGTTTGTGAATACTTCCCATTATGTTTTCATAGTGAGGTATATTCTACCAATCAAGCCCTTTCATTGGATACCCATATTGAGGTATGTGTGGAAAATAAGTTATCCGCCATTTTGTGGCGGCGGCCATCTTGGATTTTTAATAGTAAGGTCTATTCTACCAATCAAGCCCTTTCATTTGATTGCCATATTGACGTATTTGTGGAAAATATGAAATCAGCCATTTTGTGGCGGCAGCAATATTGGATTTTTCATAGTGAGCCTATTCTACCAATCAAGCCCTTTCATTCGATACCCATATTGAGGTATTTGTGGCAAATATGTAATCCGCCATTTTGCGGCGACAGCCATCTTGGATTTTTTATAGTGAGCTCTACTCTACGAATCAAGCCCTTTTATTTGATACCCGTATTGAGGCATTTTGTGGAAAATACCTTTCCTTATATTATGGCAACATTATACAAAATCTTTATAAATTGTAGCCTATGTGTTATTCTGATGTATAAACTATATTACTCTAAAGTTTCATCCAAATCCGTGCAGTAGTTTTGCGTGAAAGAGTAACAAACATCCATCCATCCATCTATAAATACATCTTCACAAACTTTCACATTTATAATATTAGTAGGATTAAATTTCAACTAAATCGGTTCAGCCGTTTTAGCGTGAAAACGGTACATACATACATACATACTTTCGAATTTATAATATTAGAAGGGAAGTAGATCCCTACTTCCCTTCTAAGAGTATGTCTATGAGTAGGGATATCATTAGAGACTTTCTTTATATACAACATTATCTAACTGTTTTAACACTTTCATGTTAGTTAGTTAGTTGTACGTGGGTTTTCCGCACTTAGCCACTTATTTGGGCCATTGTGCGTAAGTGGCGACTTGATTGACGCCAACTCATACCACATTAGCTCCTTCCAGAAAGCCATTAGTTGGCTGATGTCGTTCAAAGCCTCACACATGGTTCTGGGGTTGTTCAGCAGCTTTGCCCGTTGATCGCTCACACTTGTGCAGTGCAGAATATCGTGAGCGGGTGTTTCTTCGGTTTTCATGCAGCCCCTGCACAGTGGGCTGTCCGTAACGCCTATGTTGAATAGGTGCTTGTTGAGTGGACAGTGGCCGGTTATTATGCCTGTCAGATGCTTAAGGGTTTTTCTGTTAGAATGCAGCAGCTTGCGCGAGAGTCGCTTGTTCAAGCGGGGGATAGGATCTTTTGTTTGTCTGCATTCTTTAATGTCTGCCCACTGTTTTTCATGTTCATGTGCGGTTCTCTCGCGTAGCCACGTTTTGAGTTGGCTTGCCGGTATCGGTACAATCGTCTCGGGTCCCATTATAATTGTGTCCGATCCTTGCCGTGCCAGTTGGTCTGCGGCGTCATTGCCTGCGGAGTTGCTGTGGCCTTTAATCCATTGCAGCGTAACCCGATTCTTCTCTGCAATCTTTTGCAGCTCTAGGTGGCATTCCATGATGAGGCCGCCGTTAAAGTAGTTGCTGCCGAGAGCTTGTAGTACAGAGACATTGTCCGTGATAATGCGTATAGACAGGTCACTTACGTTCCTAGACGCGATTGCTGTTGCGGCTCTTGTTATCCCAACACACTCGGCTTGGAATATGGTGTTAAGAGTGCCAAGGGATGTTGAGATGTTGATATTTAAGTCATGGGAGAATACGCCCGCACCTGTCCCATGCTTCGTTTTTGAGCCGTCTGTGTATACTCTGACTTCGTGTATACCAGAGCTGTCTTTGGGCCTGTTCACGAGATCGGTCTAAGCGGCGCGCGTCGCGGCAGGCGGCGCGGCAGAGCGTCGTGCACGCCACGACCCTACAGCAGCGGTAAACGCAGCGGCAAATGTGGACGTATTTGGGCCGACGGAGTTACCCATAAATATGGCGATAACCAAAATATTTTTGTGTAACTATACGGTATACTTACCTACAAAATTGTCGACATTGGATCTTCGTTTCTTACAAGTATTTTATATCAAAGGAATAATGCATATTCGCAATTAATGAGGCGCTGAATAGGTACCTACACAACGTAGATTACGTTAAGTAGGTAGGTAAATCACCTTTTAACTTTCATAGTAGCTGTGTCTGTACCTAAATAGGTACATTACACAATGTTTTAATGTTTGTGATTTATATTAAAACCTACCATTACATTCTGTAAAACATTGTTTCATTACATCTCGCAACGTTTTATTAACATTTTTGTATTTATACAGCGGATGTGTTGCTATCCATACACGCGACCGTTTTAAAATTTCGACTTTAAATGTCTCCGTATTCATTACCGCCACAAAATATTTAACAAATAGTTTAACCGCCTAGTTCGTCCCTCGCGAAACGCTGTCCGTTCCGCTCGGAGTCGTGGCGTCGGACTCGGTCGCAGTACATTTGTTCCCGCCGCTCGCCGCACCGCCCGCCGCGCCGCACGCCGCGCAGCCATTCGCGCCAAAAAAACGCGCGCGTTATCGCTGTGCGCGGCGGCTCGTGGCGTGCTTCGAACGTCTTATACATTTGATCTTACCGCTCGCCGCCCCGCGCTAAGCCGCCGCTCAGAGCGGCAAGGTCGTGACAGGGCCGTTAGTGTTCCTCCTGTAATTGGATGCGATATTTTTTGTCAAAGACAAAGGTTTTAGGGATGAGATCGCAAGCGGCCTTCCTACTACTACTACCACCTTCATATAGAAAATGTAAATTATTTTTACCGCTTACTCGTGAACATGCCACATATAACTGACCATGTCAAGAACAACATGTTCGGGGGTCGATTCTAGCTGTTTCAAGTCTGTCCCTGCGATTTATTTAGAAAATACACACAGGGCTACGAATATTCAGCCCTGCCGAAAGTAAGATATCCCCGTTGAGTTACCCAAGAGTTATCTGAATTCAGGCCTCAGTCTCCCACCCACGGATTGCCACGTACGTGAGGTGTGGGAATTTGGGAATAATGAGACACTTGTATAAGTACAGAACACGAACGAACGAAAGAAATCAAAGAAACACATCCACATTCATTATTCAAAAGAAACAACTAAGATACCAATCCGAAAAAAACGAAAGAAAATTAACCGAGAACATCATCAATCCACGTCGAATCTTAACACCACATTCGGAAAACGCCATCTATGTTTACATATACAAACCGACCGAGATAGAAAATAATATGGACTAATCGACAATTTATTGAAAAAAGGATCTATAGTAATTGTTTTTATCATTTAAAATAAAATGAAATGATTATACAGTGTGTTTCATAAACCCCCGTCTGATCTCGAAAGGTCATATTACTGACTTATCAGGCATACCAGGAAAAATAATAAAAAAAATCTAGGTCATCATAAAACATCAGAATAAATTTCCTTAGCTCAGTGCTAACGAGAAACATTACCCCGAAATTAGCGAAAATTCTGTAAACTAACAACACTCCCCTCAATAGCGGAATCCTTTATGATTCTTAAGGCCCATCCACACGGCACAATTTTACCACTGATCAAATTTTCAATGGAATTGGCTTTGCCCGTCTACACGACACAATCAAATGACTGAATTTCATTCCGTCCACCCAATTGGTTAAAATCTGGTGGTCCGCACACCCGATGAACTTGAGTTGGACGACTGGCGTCTACACGTCACGATTTAATCAAGTGTTTTAGTCAAGTTGGACGTAAAATTGTGTCGTGTGGATAGGCCTTTAAATTTATTAAAAATTATCGGCTTTCGCCGCTTACCGTGTCAAAGGGCATGCCGCCTTTTTAAAATAGTGCAATTTTACCGTCAAGCGAGCCGCCGTACACAAAGGGACCGCTCTAGTGATGTTTACGATCAAGAGATAATATCGATTTATTTAATTTTAACATGACATGTTAAAACTAGAATGATAGCCTGCTAGACTACTAGGCCAATGATAGCCTAGTGATGATACCAACGGATTGCCGTGCAGAGGGTATCGGGTTCGAATCCACGGCGCGCATCAAATACATAATAAGATAATAAGACTTTTCCAAGTTACGTGCGTAATAAATAGTTAATATCCCTGTGTCTCGGAGAGCACGTTAAACCGTCGGAGCAACAGTCATGAAGATCTTTGACAGTCGTCACGCGGAGTCAGTACCCTTAAATAAACTGATTCTAGTCTAAACCATGGAATGTTTTTATTTATTAACAGCAAATAAAAACATAAATTTACACAAAGCTGACGTTTTAGGGGTTTAGCTACCGATATTCTATCAGGTAAACAATAACATAAAATGTCGATAGAAACAGTACTCCAGTGAATACCATTTGTTACATCTCTATTTATTTACCTATTTGATTTACGAATTAACTATTTGCCTACTTGAACACTCAGTCTTTCGCTAGCTTTCCTTTTGTTTAGACTTCCGCGTGAAATAGTAGATTCGTTAGGTATGTCATATTCAAACCCTGAATACTTTAACATGTTGATGTGCTTAGGTAGGAGTGAATGCAATTATGCAGGTGCTCGTAGAGAGTACGAGGAACGGTATGCCAGACCACGGGGTCTACCCGTGCCGTCGGAGCGCGCGTTTCAACGGCTTCACCACCGGGTGTACAACACGGGCAGTGTTCGCGATGATTCGAATCGCAATCATGGTGGCAGACCACAAAGTAGCGACGGTGTAGTGGAACAGGTCTTACAATTATTCGCTGAGGATCCCACGCAGAGTACCAGGAGTGCGGCACGTGAACTGGGCACCAGTAACGCGCGAGTGTGGAGGATATTAAAAGAAGACGGACAACATCCTTTTCACTACCAACGTGTTCACTCACTTATGCCGTCGGACTATGCCCACAGAAGACAATACTGCAACTGGCTACTTGGCAAAGTAGAAGAGGATGCTACGTTCTTGGAGCGCGTGTTATTTACCGACGAATGTTCATTTGTGCGGACGGGTGTTTTCAACTGTCACAATGAACACGTCTGGGCTGTTGAAAATCCACACGCGATGAAAGAAAGCCATTTTCAACATCGTTGGCGCATCAATGTGTGGGCGGGAATCCTCGGCGACCGTATTATTGGTCCGCATTTTTTAAATGAAACCATGAACGGTACCAATTATTTAAGATTTTTGAGGGAAGTTCTAAGTGACGAGTTAGATTCGTTGCCGTTAAGCTTCCACCGCAGCTTGTGGTTCCAGCACGACGGTGCCCCACCTCATTTTTTACGAGCTGTGCGTGAGTATCTTGACGCACAGTTCCCTGGCAAGTGGATTGGACGAAGCGGGCCTATCTCGTGGCCACCAAGATCACCGGACCTAACGCCTTTAGACTTTTACTTGTGGGGACACGTTAAACAAATAGTGTACCAAAAACCGTGTGACACTGAAGAAGAAATGCGTGCGCGTATCGTTTCTGCTTTCCGAAGTTTAAACCCAGGAGTGTTAAGAAGTGTGCGTTCGGATATGGTGCAAAGGTGCCGTAAGTGTCTGGACGTGGGCGGCGGACATGTGGAGAATGACCGTCGCAACTTACAGCAAGTTGATATTTTTATCAATTAAGGTAGGTACCTAGTTACGTAAGATTAAACCAATTAAAAAGTAGGTAGTTATTAATGTAAGTACCGTAGTCATAGCGCGACGATTTTCTCTTAGATGGGTGACCGCGTGTGACATTACATGAAAGCGCTTCCGGGCTTCCGACGGCCCGTAAAGCCGCATCCAAGAATCGTTAGGCCATGTCGTAGGTATTCGAGCAGTTTGAAAACAGTGACACCAGAGTTGGCCACGCACTCGCACGAAACAAACAGAAAACCTTAATACTGTACTTTGTTTTACGGAGTTTTGCCTAAACCGTCGAAGCAAAAGATCAGCTGTTGCATCAAGTGCATAAAATCTGTTTATACCTAAAATAATACTTGGCACGTGTAAAGGACGATGACGCGCGGCGGCGGCTTTTGTCAAAGGAGGCGGTCGGTTGGCCTATGCACTCAAAGGCGCCGCTTTTGCCGTCAAATTTTTATGAACTTTAGGTAGATACCTAGCTAATACGATTTATGAGTCTTTAGTGTTGCCATGGGTAATCTGATATGATATTATTTAAAATTAATTAAATTTACATGGGAAAATTTTATGTTGAATTTCCGTGAAATAATGACAAATATCTCATCATTTTACGCTACTCTACAACCCCTTCATTGATCGGACGGATGGATATGTAACACCCTGTATAACTATTATATAAACATAATAATTTTTAATAAATGAGATTGACCGTTTAAATTAAGTGGACATTGTAATAAATTTTGACACAGAGACTTTTTGTTTATGAAAGTGCCGACACTCAATTTTTTTTTAATAACAAAGATAATTATTGTCTTTTTTGCAAGAAACATGTATTTTGCTAGAAAATTATTTGAAAATAGTGACATCTATCGGTCGGAAGGATAACTATTAATATCCTCGTTTCCAGTAATTTATTTATCGAAAATACGTAAAAATATACTGACGAAATTAAGAATCACCTCCTTTTTTAAAGTCGGGTAAATAGCCATAAAACACTTCGAAGGTACCTTTTTAGACTAACAGACTATACTTTTACTAACAAACTTATAATGATCATAGATGGCATCACATATATAACCAGTTTTGGATAATCCCTGTTTTGTTTGGGACTACGTACAAAGGAGAGGTCAAGCCGTACACCGAAGACGACTCAACCGATTGTTATGTAACATATACTATTTTATAGGTTTGAGTATCCTTTGTACATGAGTGTAAGTTTTATTGAAATCAATTCCGCCATTTTAGAGATCTTTAGCAATATAGGGAAAGACGTCGGACAGGCAGACAGACATAAATTCTAAAAATTATCAAGTATTGCTTTTTAGCATTTTCCTAGATTTTTAGCTACTTTTCGTCAAAATATCTTTAATGTACAGACTTTTTCACCTCTACAGTTTTATTATAGTATAGATTACTTGCTTATTTATGTATTACTTGAAATCATACTATTTGTTAGGTTGTAACCGGCCTGTTAACACCAAGGTGCAATAGATTGATTAACGAAATGAATGAATGACTGAAGTGGCGATAGGCAAGGTACACGTCAAAGAACCGATGGCCGTTGGGACAGGAGGGTTCTGCAGTAACGACCAAGTACCGGACGACGCAGCGAGAGTAGGCCTTTTGCAAGATAAACCGACGATCTGGTTAAGATCGTAGGAAGCGGTTGGATGCGGCCGGCTCAAGATCCGTCTGTGTGGAGAACCTTGGGTGAGGGCTATGTCCAGCAGCGGCTGACATTATGATCATGATTAACAAAAAATATATCACCATTATTCTCCGAGCGTTATTCTAGCATCTTCAGCCCGGGGTCCACTTACTAGTCTAACGTAAGTCGACAATATAATGATGGATTTTGTAATTAATTGGGTACGAGAGTAGATAAATATTATACAATGCATCTAAATGATTTGCCTAGCTCTTTGATTAAATGGCTGAATATCATTCAGGCTGCTAGTCAAACGGCGCCAGTTAATAAAGCGCGTAGCTTAAACTAGTTAGCTGCTACATTCATATTTTAGAAATTAATTAGTATCTTTATCAGTTGGTTGTCATAACTCATAACACATACGAGCCCCTTTGATCATACAAGCCCTGTTTAGTTTCTCTGTGTTCAGACCACGTGTGAGTTATGCTAGTGTACATACATACATACAAAGACTCACGCCTGTTTCCCGGAGGGATAGGCAGAGACTACGAAACGCTATTTGCAACGATCCTAATATATCTCTCTTGCTTCATACACTCCTATCAAATTCCTCATGCATGCTCTTCTGTTTATGGTACTTCTAACCTTTCCTGTTTTAAGGATGTCTCCGATCTCGTCTAAGAATGTCCGTCTATCTTAGTTTATTATGATTAAACTAAATTATTGCGTTATTTTCATACGATGGGGCCGCCAAAGTTGAAATTCAAACAAAATTGAATATGAAACCGTTGCTAATTATAACCCTTATCATTAACAAGAACGACTTACTTTGTACAATTTGATATCTGATTTACAATGTACGTAAATGTTCCCTTTCTTTTGAAAGTCTTTGTCACAAGTATGAATAGCTGACAGTTTGTGAAACCACGGCAAACGTACTCATTTGTTATGTATGAGGTACAGGTTTCACTGGTAGCGATAAGCGGAAGCGTAGCTTTATAGTTACTGGCCTTAATAGAGTTTATCCAAAACTGAAGTATGTCTCTCCAATCTTCAAATTCATCGATAGATCATATACTGGGCCGTAAGGCAATTCATTTTCGCATCTAAAAACTACACTGGCACGTTTTATAATCAGTTCACTCGTTATACCATTCATACAATAAAATCAGTTTTATTCGGCCATACAATTCAAACATGGCCATCTTATATATCTAATTGGGCAAAATCTGTAATCTGTAACTGATAAACAGAACTTATCTATATTTAAAAATAATTATATAAATACACACAATGCACAATATAAATACACTCAGATATATGTAAACAATTTATTATTGACCGCGAATTGAACACCAAACGGGCCAGGCCCAAAGACTACACAAATCTCACTAGCGTATTATAAAAGTATATTGTAGATATATCTTCTTTCTCATAAATATAGTAATAGAATTTCAATTTCCATTAGTATATACCTTACATAATATTGTTTTGAGTTCGATCCCCAAACGATGCAAATATTCGTGTACACCATGCCACTCGTCAAGCTTATACACTTTGTCCTTTGCACCGTTCTTATGGCGTAAAGAATAAGTATCAAAATCGTACAGCAACTGTTTCGCTTGACTTGGCGCCGTGTGTACATACATACTTATGGCGTAGGAAATAAGTATCAAAATCGTACAGGAACTGTTTAGCTTGACTTGGCGCCGTGTGTACATTCATACTTATGGCGTAGGGAATAAGTATCGAAATCGTACAGCAACTGTTTAGCTTGACATGGTGCCGTGTGTACATACATACTTATGGCGTAGGGAATAAGTATCCAAATCGTACAGCAACTGTTTAGCTTGACTTGGCGCCGTGTGTACATACATACTTATGGCGTAGGGAATAAGTATCAAAATCGTACAGCAACTGTTTAGCTTGACTTGGTGCCGTGTGTACATACATACTATTTATTTCTCAACTTATCGACGCCAGCGGCTTCGCACGCACATATTTTCGCATTTCTCGTTTTGTCCGATCCCGTGGAAATTTCGAGAAATCCCGTCTTGTTGCACCCCTACGGTTCCCAAGAAACATACATGCTAAATTTCAGCTTCATGCGCCGAGTAGTTTCGGCTGTAGCATGTCTGTCAGTCAGTCAGTAACGCAAGGATTTTATATATACAGATTTACGAAGTAGTTAAAACTTAACTCGGTACCTACATTTAATAAATGTATTTATAAAAGCATTAATTAAATCCATGGTAAATTCTTCAAAACCGCAAATGAATATAAGAATATTACATAACTATATGCAAAATACTGGGAGATTATTCATAATCTGGCAACTTTTCACACACATAGACGCGCGTGTCCGTACAGTGCCAGTCGCCAAAGGTCACGCACACATAGCTGTCTACGTGCCACGCTTTGTTGGACGAATGCGCTCTATCTGATACTACTTCTCATATCTGTGCATTTGCATTTCTAAAGCTTCACAGTGAATGGCGCGCTGGGTATTATTTTCTTTTTATTTATAAACACGTATTTGATGTTATAAATATTTTTATTTTCAATGTATCAATGGCTCATTATATGAGATAAAATATTGCCACAAAATATTATGAAAGTTTGTATATTTTAGCTGCTAGGCATGTTGCGGGCGCTGGCATTTATAGAGGTTATAACCGATTGTTTTAACGTTAATATTATTTTTTTTTGTGAGAAAGCAGCTGGCCCGAATTCAATTTATTTTAACATAATTATATACATAATCGGTAGTTTCAGGTGAAAGTCGTGTACGCAGTCGTGATAATACTGGGAAGATGATGATTATTTATCGATGTCTTTCACAACAGATATACATGAAATGAAATGATTATTTATTTCGTGTAAACTTTTTTAAAGTGCTTACGAAAAGTCAAATTAAAATTGTTCAGTTTATACATAATTTATATTTTTGTGTTGAATTAGAGCAGCTCTATCCCAAGCATTTTTATCGCCTATATAATCAGAAATGTTATAATATGCTTTTAAACACAGTGTAGTTTTAACAATAATTTTGAATTTAATTATAGATAAATTTCTTATATTAAGAGGAAGCTTGTTATAAAAGCGTATACACTGCCCCATAAAACAGCTACTTATTTTGTGGAGGCGGGTGCTATGAACTATAAGATTATTCTTATGTCTAACTAGTAGACGCCAGCAGCTTCGCCTGCATTTTTTTAAATTTACCCGTTTTGGCCGATCCCTTGGGAATTTCGGGAAATCCCTTCTAAGTGCACCCTTACGGTCGCCAAGGAACATACATGCCAAATTTCAGCTTCCTGCGCCCAATAGTTTCGGCTGTAGCGTGTCTGTCAGTCAGTCAGTAACGCAAGGATTTTAACTGTCTTACTAATAAAAAAATATTACTCACACGTTTAACGTATGAATACTTACACAGCGTGTAACGTCTGTATAGAAGTTATACAGGGTTTACACAACATCACTACTAATAAACGCAAAGACAAGCTTGTGTAACTACTCACGCTGTGTACACACAGCTACACAATAACCTAAACAAAACCCATATTAGGCTAACTCCCTTAGTGTGAGCAACCTGTTGTTGAGTAGTTCAGCTAATATTGGTTTTGTGTAGGTTGTAGCTGTGTGTACGTCAAATATGCTGACAAACTTTTACGAAGTACGTTCAAAAACTTCAAATCGTAACTTCGTTTAATAATTCAATGGTATTTTATAGTTTATTTAGAATTTTACTAGCTTAATTATATATTAAATGGGGTTTCTGCTTAAAAATATCCCTTATCTAATAATCTAATGTACAAAAACTAAAAACTAATGGTTGTTATTTTCTGAAGGATCAATATGTTTTGATTTGTACTCATAGCTTCCGAACGCCTCCACCGACAATAACATTCATTTCATAGGTCAAAGAAATATAACCTTCCTAGTCCAACCTCTCTGTCATAGATTGCGCGCATAATCTAAGTAAAGTGACAACCTCAGCGTCCTCAGCTGGCCAAATAGCCGCCATTTTGCTCTTACACACTCCTTAAACAAGGGTGCAAGCGTGTGTAGAGCTTGTGTAAGTCTAAGGCCCTTCTCTCACGAAGCTATTCAAATGCTACGGGACTGAGATGCAAACCATGATCGAATTCTGGTATGCTACTCTTTACCGCACACGGTGCTACGCAAATGAGACTATATTTTGTCATTTGAAGAACAATATTCGTACGACGACGATGTCTAGTGACTCTAGCGATAAAGACCATTTTCTTTTGTAGGTATTTATATTAAAAGAATAAACGAAAATATAAAAGAAGTTTCTGGGTGCACCCGTATATCGAAAAAAATATCAATTGTAGGGCATTTGTCGAGGGAAGATTCGTCATTTTTATAGAATGTCAATAGAATCATATTATTATTTGAATCTTTAGCTGAGAAATTATCTTGCCAACTATCTAAATAATAACCCCACTGCTTCGCTTCCTTGGCAATAAAATTATTGTGTATAAATTTAATGTATACCTATCATCATATCAGCCAAACGTCGTCCACTGCTGGACTTAGGCCTTCCCCAAGGTTCTCCACACAGACCGGTCTGCAGAGAGGTTGCCGGTCTGTGTATACCTATAAATGACCTGTTATATTGTTTTTTTCTAAATTTCAATCCACGCCTTTTATGTAACATATTTTCTTACGTACTCTGGCAGCTTATAATTATACAAACATGGATAATTTTCTACCTCCTGCACAAAAATAATATCAAAAGTTTGTTCCGCCGCCATTTTGTAATGCGACGCATATACTACTCGGGTAGCGTGCGACCAGCAACACGGTAGCGTGCGACCGACATCAAACGCGTCGTCATAGCGTCTTGTCGTGTGCGAAATTAGCTGAATATGTATGGCGGCTACTCACAAGCGACGCTTAGGATACGGATATTAAACACAAATCGTTTGAGAGTCGCTTCGTGAGAGAAGGGCCTAAATAGATATTTTGCTCTCTTATAACGCATGTATACACGCAATCTGTCAAAATATTTTTTATTAGTTGCGTTTTTGTTACGCAATGCTTATAGTACTTGTATACACTGTGTCGTAATTTTTATTAGTAAGACAGTAAGAAGATATTAAAACTGTGTAGATCACTTTTTTTACTAAATGTGTCAATGTTCTTGTGGACATATAACAGATTCTCGTATACTTATATATTGCGCAGCAACAGTTAGAAAGCCTATCTCACTGAACTTTTCTCTTAGAGAAACACGAGGACCGAGGTTGTAAATACCCCTTATTGCTCTTTTCTGCAGAACGAATATTGTGTTAAGGTCTGCAGCATTCCCCCAGAGAAGAATCCCATATGACATAATACTATGAAAGTAACTGAAATATACCATTCTAGCTGTTTCTATATACGTGTAGTATTACCATTATACCATTTATAGTTCTCATATAGTCAGTTTTCAATTATTCTTTAAGTATTATTAGTTTCGCCCAACCAGTCGCTTCTAACATCTTACCGCTGCTTAAACATCCCCGCTACCCGCCCGCAGTCCCACCTCGCTTTATGCCAACAATGCAAGTTGTCATAACTTTAGCAAAGTAAACAGATATTACACATTCATAAGCAGTTAGCATATATATCGTTGGCTCGTCCGTGCATACATCAGGTACGCCGCCACCATGACTGATAGCCACTGATCAATCATAGTGATGTGATGTATTGTAGTTGTGATACATTCGTCATTCGACTATCTTCAACGTGTTTCGAATGCTAATGATTTGTATTTAGAGTTCTATTTATATTGACAGGGTTTTTGTATTTATTGTTGTGTGTAGGTTGCTTCGGATCATATAGTTCTGTGAATGTTAGTACGAACTCACTTGAAATATTTTTCGTTTTATATTTCCTGCTTTGGCTGTGTATGTGGTCAGTCGAAGTTCTTTGAAACGGGCATATGTATAGGTCAGTGTCTAATTGTTGCAAACTCAGACGAATTGTTTCTTTCCGATTTGGTTTTCTTTATCTTCGCAAATTAAAAGCCAGTTAACTACTCCCTGATAAGCTCTGCTTATATTAATGGTCTTACTCGACTAAAAGGCTTGTTAATCTGGTATGGTCATCCAAAACTCGGAGTCTTCTTTGATCAATGCTGCAAAATCTGGCTACACAGGTGGTACAGCAGTGGGCATGAGGGTAATATTAGTCCCATAACAAAATCTATGTTTAGTTCAAAGTCATCCAAAACTCGGAGTCTTCTTTGCTCAATGCTGAAAAATCTGGCTACACAGGTGCTACAGCAGTGGGAATGAGGGTAATATTAGTCCTATAATAAAATCTCTGTTTAGTTCAAAATCAGTTAACCGTGTCTGAATTATCTTAGGATATAAATATGTTGCACGCTTTTGCTAACGATGTCACCTAAATAATTTTGCACCCAGCCTAAATAGAGAGACAAAATTCGCCGAAGGGCAATGCCTGAATTGGAATAATCACTCGTCCCGAATTCCAATTAACAGACGATCGAATGAAACTTTGATTACTCTGCGTTAATGCGTAGTGTGATTACGATGGAGAAACACGCTTACGAGTAATAAACTCTTTTGGGTAATTATTGATATGAGCGTAAACAGTTGTTTATCATTCAGGCTGCTGTTATGGACGCGAATGTTTATGAGCATAGACGAATATTGGTTTCTCCTTCACGCAAAAACGACTGGACGTAATTTGAAGGAATTTTGCATTTATATAGTTTATAAATCGGAATAGCATATGGGTAATCTTTTGTCGACATAACGATACCCACGCCTGAATACATACGAGGACCTCTTTGGTTAGACACGTTGTATTGTGCGGTTAGAAGCGGGTGGTTCAAGCTCGGTTTATGTGAAGAGCCCCCAAGCTCCAACTGTGGATGTCTATCGGCTGTTCTGATGACGATGATGTTGTACTGTCCACAACGCTGGCCAAACACGGGTTGCCAGACATCTCATGGTTTTCGAGAATGTTGTGCCAGTTTTCCCATGTTGTTTCCCTTCACTGCTTAGCAAATGATAATTACCAATTTAATCTACACGTACGAGATGTCATTGGTACCATTCTATTCCTTGGATCCATTGAACCCAAGATCCTCTGCGAAGCAGTCCGTTTGTTTCTCCAAGAAGCTATCACTGTTTGTAGAATAATCGATTGGGATAGTCGATATTATTATAATGACGTATATTACAAGTCTCAAAAAAAGACTTATGTAGTACACATTTTTGTAACCTATAATATTCAAGACTTGCCGACAAATACCTTATCTTTTTAGTGTATTGCTAATGACTGTATCGCTAATGAGAAATCTCATCAGAAAACATAATGAGATACTCTTTACGACTGAGGTAATTGTTAATATTTTTAAATTGAACATATTTTCAGAAAGGAGTCTTTATGCTAAAACTAAGTAGAATTAACAAGTCTCATATATTTTGCTTCTTTCACTTCATTTTTAGAGTTCCGTACCTAAAAGGTAAAAAACGGGACCCTATTACTAAGCCTCCGCTGTCTGTCTGTCTGTCACCAGGCTGTATCTCATAAACCGTGATAGCTAGAAAGCTGAAATTTACACAAATTATGTATTTTGGTTGCCGCTATAACAACAAATACTAAAAATAATATAATAAGGGGGGTCCCATACAAAAAACGTGCTTTTTTTCGTATTTTTTGCTCTAAATTACTAACTGTAACAGGTAGTCATTTTAAATTTTCACAGAATATGTAGTATTAAAAATCCATTTAACTATCGGTTAACCTAAACAGGAAAGTACCTAATTTATTTTCAAATTAAAGACATTGCATTTGGTGTAATATGAAGTTTGTATTTAATCTCACGAGACGTTCGTCGCAATAATAATTAAATAATCTTTTACAGAAATGGCATTTACCTAAATATGAATATAGTCACTGTTTTAATCCCTATTTCTGAGAAGTCTATCGTTTAATTAACTAATGTAGGTAACTGAACCAACTTTTAGGCTACTTGGTCATAAAATTTTACTTCAGAATAATTTTAATTTTATAATATTCTTGTAAGAAAATTTTCATGAACTCTGATGTTTGATGTTTTAATAAAAGTGTTCTGTTACGCAGTACAGAAATTTTTTACTAGTGCCGACTAGTACTTTCTATCGTATCTATTGGACTTCGCAAATATTCAACTTTTTTCATCGTTGTCGTACTAGCGTTATCTCGAGAGTTTTGCTTTGGACCCCTGGGTCCGTTTCCTAGTCTTATCAGATCTGAGTGAATATTAGCTTTTCCACAGAGCGATTGCTGGATGAACGCCGTAGTTCAAAAGGATAGCGATATACTATATACGGCTTAGACAAGTTTAGTGTCAGAATATTCAAGGAAACTAATTGCCCGAAACGACTGTCAAAGATTGTAGATTGTTGTGACTTGCTTGACTGTTTAAGTTGCAAAAAATAACCGGTTTATTAGTCACCATCTAGTTCTAACTTTTCTTCAAATAGTCAGTGACTGTGATGTCTATTGTTAACATTGTTTAAAGCAATAGAGCCATATTTCCCACTCACAATGAAGAAATTGTGGGCCTGTTTCAACAAAAATACTAATTTTCAATCCTGCAACCGAATTCCGATAATTCTTTTTGTTTTATATGCTCACACCTGTATCCCCGAAGGGATAGGCAGAGGTGTAATATTACACCCACATTTCGCCATGAATTTTTAGGTCCCACGTAATAGGTGGCGAGCCTATTGCCGTTACCGGGCACATCACCAGACTGCGTGCTACTACTGAGAATTCGGAAAAACCCAGTAACACTTTTGCCCGACCCGGGAATCGAACCCGGGACCGCCGATCAGCAGTCGCATACGCTATCCACTGGGCCACGGAGGCTGATAATCCTTTATTCGATATAATGCTATCGTATAATCTCTATGACCTGCCACATGATCAAACTGTAGCCGGTTTAATATGTATCCTCCAGTAAAAGTGACAACAGTCGGCCACCCATCCAAATATTGACCTTAGCAAGCATTACTAAAACATTAAGTACGGCAAGTCAATTCACAATAATTTATCCACTGCTTCAATATCGATATCTAACAACATCACTCCTACTACTTCCATTTCGTGTCATAATTCCTCACCATAGAAAAATCTTTAGTGTAATCAAACATTTTAAAACATCAAACCTACTACTTAAATATCGTGTCATAATAATATTTTCTCACCATAACAAACCTGGTGTGATATAAAAATGTTAACCATTTATTTTCCCACTTCGCGACTTTAAATCAATATGGCGCCTTAAAAAGGTTTAATAAACGCATGAGAATACAACGTACGTCGCAAAAATTCTGGAGTCTTAATTACTACGGAGAGCCAACCAGCCACACTTAATTAAGACATCTGTAACAAGTCTTAAGCTGTAGTTTTTGTGTAAAGTAACTTATTTTGTTGTGGGTGAAAACGTTATAATGAGTTTCGTAAAACAATGTAGAATGATTGTCAAGGAAACTTCATAAATATTTAAACTTACTTAAAACTATTTAAGTGTTCATAGTGTTTGCTAAAGTACATAAAGTACCACAAATATCGGCTAATTAGATACTTTTGTGTACAATTATAGTATCCTCAATGCCCCGCTCACTGAGGATACTATAAACGACGCTTCGCGAAGCGTTCTGACGTCAAAAAACTAATATAACTTTTAACCAATGAAATTAATAAATTAATAATTTTAATTTAATTTTGTCTAAAAATAATAATATTATGTCAAATCGGATTGCATAGTGTTACAGCAGCGCATTGCTGCTTATACCGCTCACTGAGGACATTGAGTTATAAATATTATGCTAGATAATTTCAATAGTTAAAAGAGAGTACCACTGCAAATAAAAAGTGCTATTAAACATCCTAAGAAATGTATTTTATATCAAAATATAGAAGTTATTCTTACAAACAAGACGGTCCAGATATACCCCCATAATTATCTAAGGTTACAACCAAAACAAGATTCTAATTAAATTAACGCGGTGTAACGGAATCCTATGGACCCCAGGCTGATTAAAATTTTAGTTTTCTTACTAACTGGGCTTAAAATATCAAATTCAGCCTGCCAAGTAATTTGTTGCCAGGGTTCCCGCGCCCCTCGCCCGCGCAGGAACTATGGAAATCGTCCTTTCCTCTATATTCCTCTACTGACAGCATTTACCAAACGTAAACGCTTATAATTGAATGAAAGATGGACATCAAAATACTAAAGATAGCGATACATTAGTATTGGTTTGTCATCACAAAATCACTCTCCATATATTCATGCTTCGCATATTGGTACTTGAGTACAAGGCAGCGTATCTCAGAGACGGCAGCTCCAGGGAGACGGAGAACATGATCCAGGTATATTAGTCATATAGTATTATCAGCGCCGAGTATTCCAGCGATATCCAGTGTATAGTATTGAGCGTACAGTAACAGTCTCAGAACTGATGTCACAAAACGCCTCCTTGCCGCAAGTCACCACATTGAAGCCCACACAGATATAGTCAATTAAAACGTATTAAGCCATCGCGCATAGTTTGCAGGAAAGCTCTCGTTACAATCGCCGCCAGGTTAGCCGCCAGGACTTACGGCTTACCGCGTGACCGACAGGTGGCTCTTCTTTTGCTCTTTAAAACCTTGTCAGCTGCTCTGTACTGGCCTGTGCGCAGGTTTAGACAGCGATTGTGAAAGTCCTGCATTATACCACCTGATCGCGAATACGGAGACTCCCATCATACATCGCTAGTCTTCACATCCACTATCAACAAATATAGTCAATTAAAACGTATTAAGCCATCGCGCATAGTTTGCAGGGAAGCTCTCTTTACAATGGCCGGCTGGTTAGCCGCCAGGACTTACGGCTTACCGCGTGACCGACAGGTGGCTCTTCTTTCACTCTTTAAAACCTTGTCAGCTGCTCTCTACTGGCCTGGCCTGTACGCAGGTTTAGACAGCGATTGTGAAAGTCCTGCATTCTACCACCTGATCGCGAATACGGAGACTCCCATCATACATCGCTCGTCTTCACATCCATCATCAGCAAGGTACGAACCACTACTAATATTTATTATTTTATTTATTTATTTAACACATTATTGTACACTAAGTTGGACATTAAAAATTGATATATTATTGGTAGGAAAGAAATGGTAGTTGTCAGTGTATCATATATATATATATATATATATATATATATATACATAAATAATATTTAATACATACTTATAATTTTATATAAGGAATGTTATAATGTTAGATAGTGATCCTTGACTAGAGATTTGAACCTTGTTACCGTCTGAACCTGCCTTATGTGAGACGGTAATGCATTCCATAGCCGAACAGCAGTCACAGAAAAAGATTTATCATAAAAAGCTGTTGAATGTACTGGCATCTTCAGTTTCAAATTTTCTGATGACCTTAAATAACGGTTGTGCGTATCATGAAGGAATTCGAATCGTCCTTTAAGATAGGAGGGAGCTGAAGGGTTAAACAGTATATTGTACAGCAAAGAAAGAATGTGAGCATTTCGGCGATATCGTATTGGTAACCACTTGAGTTATGTTCGAAATTGTGAGACATGATCGTATTTGCGTAATCCAAATATGAATCGTATACAGAGATTTTGAAGGCGCTCAAGTTTTTCAAGCTGGTTTTCGGCAAGATCTGGATAACTGACATCTGCGTAATCAATAATGGGTAATAGAAGAGAGTTTACAAGTGCAATTTTGGTGGCAGTAGGAAGAAAATTCCTAAGTCTTCTTAGTGAACTTGCCGATGCAAACACGTTACGACTCACTTCTTGGATCTGCGAGCGCCAGGAGAGGGTTGAATCGATAGTTAGGCCCAGATTTTTTACTTTATCTTGTATAGGAATAACTGTGCTATTAAAAATAATGTCAGGAAGTTGTGACCAGTCGATTTTCGCTATCATTCTCGAACTACCAACAACAATAACCTGGGTTTTCGAGGGATTCACTTTAAGTCCATAGGATTTACTCCAGCTGCTAATCTGTGCAAGATCATTGTTGATGGTATCTATAGAATCTGATAACTGTGCGAATGGCGACTGCGTATAGATCTGGAGATCATCTGCATAAAGGTGATAGGAAGAGCGAAGATTGTTAGATATAGAATTTATAAATATTGCGAAGAGTAAAGGAGATAACACGCCACCCTGGGGCACACCAACAGTAGTGTTACACCAAGACGAAAGTGAATTTTCAATGCGTATACGTTGTCGGCGCCCACACAGGTAACTACGAAACCAATCAATCACAGTAGGAGATATGTTAAGAGAGCAAAGACGGCTAAGTAGAACGTCATGATCCACTGTATTGAAGGCGTTGCTAAAATCTAGCAGAGCTAGGATTGTGAGCTGTCCGCCTTCCATACCAGCCCTTATGTCACCCGTAATATTGACAAGGGTTGTAGCGGTACTATGACCCGAACGGAAACCGGATTGGAAAGGATTAAGGAGATTATTTTTAGATAGGAACGAGTTGATTTGACTGTGGACGAGACGTTCGAGGACTTTGGAGAGGAATGGTAAGATGGAGATAGGACGATAGTCAGAAAAGGATGAAGGATGAGGGGTTTTTGGGATGGGAGTTATTAGGGCATCTTTCCACATTGATGGGAATTGACCACTGGATAGGGAGTAATTAAGAATATGGGTAATTATGGGCAGGATTAAATCGAGGATTGGAAGGAGCATATAACGGCTGACACAGTCGCTACCAACTGCGTTGGAAGTGATTGACATTATGTTCTTCTTAACATCACTATCGGTGAAATGATTAAAGACAAATGATGAATAACTAGGGGTTGGAAAGGATGAAAGATAATTTATAGTGCTTTCTTTAGTAGTCCTATCAATATTGGACAAGGCAGAGAAATGTTGATTAAGCATATCAAAATTGAAGTCATTAGGAATAGTGTGTTGACGTGGTTTGCCGACCCCCAGGGTTTTAAGAAATTTCCAGACCTTCGCTGGATCTCCGCTATTCACAGAATTATGGATATGTTGGCGTTGTGAATTATGGATATGTTGGCGACTCCTGATCGCAACATAATTTTGAAGATTCTGTTCATCAGGCCTAATTTTGTATTTAAATTTTGCTGCAGCTTTTTTGTGTATAAGCTGTTTGATGCTATCAGTGAGCCACGGTGAGGGAGGGTGTTTTATTTTTATAGGTCGAATTGGTGCATGCTTATCATATAGATCTGTGATATTAGATGTAAAGATGCTGACCTTTTCATCAACAGATTCAACATTGAAAAGTGGAGTCCAGTCAATATCACTGACATCTTTACAAAGAGCATCGGTGTTCATGCCACCAAAATTACGCTGCATTAGGACGTTACGCTTCATTTTAGGTGGACGGATTTTGTAAGATATGTAGATCAAATCATGGTAAGAGAACATGTCTGCTGGATATTGCCCGTGCATGGTGACATGTTCCTTAGAGGAAACCATGATTATATCAAGGAGAGAAGGTGTAGAGTTAGGGAAGTGATGAGTTGCGCTTAAGGGTAGTATAGACAAGTTACAGGCTATAGAAGTAGAAAGAAGGGAAGAAGAGCGAGAATAATTTTTTAGCAGGCAAGTATTAAAATCACCCATTATGATAACATGACTGTAAGAAGGCACAAGATTAACCAATACGGTTTCAAAAGTCGAAAAATAATCAATACGTAGGGAATGACAGTAGAAAACGCCGAGAAGGACTTTAGTGTGGTTTAGTGCAACTTCCAGAAATAAATGCTCACCGGCATTTGGTGGCGGTGGTTCTGCAGACATACTTACAATTGTATATGGGATATGTGAGCGAAGATATATGTCAACACCCCCACCGCCCCCGACCGCTCGATCATTTCTGATAAGTTGAAAACCAGGTAGGGAGTATATAATATTATACGCGGTTATTAATAATAAAACTATGTACAATATCTCATAGAGAACTTTATATTTTAGTCAGCCTGGTATATATATATATATGGTGTGATATAGACATAGATACACAACAGAGTTATTAATGTTATACATTTCATGCAATAAATTACAGTAAAGTGAATAACAGACACTCACCGGACTTTTAGCTGCGTCGCTGCCAAACTTACCCCTTGCCCTGTGCTGATCACCTTCTCTTGAAGCCGCTCGCCTTGTTCTTCGATATCACTAAGCACTAATTATCGACCAACACCGAACACCTCTTTCGCGCTAAGCTAGGTCCGATCTCTCTCGCGCCTCCAAACCCACTGCCTAAACTACCACGCGAGTCCGTTCCCGCGATCCGCCAATCTCCGCGTCCTAAGACCAACTGTCTCGTCAAACACCACCACTACCACGTCACGCTGTCCTGGGACCCGACTAGCTCCGCCTCCTAAGACCGACTGTCCAGTCAAACACCCCCAAGGCAACGCCCTTGACCTCTTACTACCTAATAGGGTCCGTTTCTAATGGTTGGTCCCTTTTTTATGATCCTCAACTATACCGCATGTGAACACTACAGTGCAAATGTTTTCTCATATTTTATGGCTATTTCTTTACTCATATGCCTGTCACATAATTCTTATAAATTTGTCAACCTCTTAGAATTTATGAGTTTACTAATTGCAGAACGTTGGCGCCATCGTAGCGATAAGACAAACACATCTGGAAACAAGTATGCGACCTAAGTATTATTTATTATTATTTAATTTGGTGTAGCCAGCAACACCATTACAGCGGCCATCGCACCAAAATTTATCCAATGCGTTGCGGAAACATCAAATAGCAGGCCAATTATGTGTAACAAAAACATCTATATTTCCAAGAGCGTAGTTCCGCTAATGCCTCTCGACTGCCAAAGCACAGCGAAGTAACAAAAGCGAACGCATGTATCTTTCTCCTTATTTTTTTTTTTGTGCGTCATTTATTCTTTCTTTCAGGGCCGACTCTGCAAACGAACCACCGACCGCCAATGGACTGACCGAATTCGGAGAGGTAAGCGATATTCAACCTTATTGTTACGTATTAAGTGCAATGCGAAATTTATTGTATATTTGTGCAGTCGATTTGTTGTATTCAACAGGGATATGTTGTCTAAAAGGGACTGTTTGGTCTAGTAATAAGCAAGAAAACGCTAATGGGTAAAGGTTTGTACATATACGTAAGTACCCTTTGGGGTATTGAAGGACTTGGAGTGTTCTCAAGAGCATGCATGCCTCTTTTCTACAGGTTAATGTTATTTAGCAGCGATAGCCGAGTGGATATACCAACAGACTGCCATGCAGAGGGTATCGGGTTCGAATCCACGGCGCGCACCAATGACTTTTCGGAGTTATGTGCGTATTGAATTGTTAATTATCGCTTGTCCCGTGCCTCGGAGAGCACGTTAAGCCGTCGGTCCCGGTTGTCATGAAGATCTTTGACAGTCGTTACAGGGCGTCAGTACCTTCTAAATAAACTGACACTAGTCTAAACCATGGAATATCGCTATCCCTTCGGGTTGCGGAGGTCAGACAGGCAGTCGCTCCGTGGAAAAGCTAATATTCAGCCAAATCCGTTTAGACTAGAAAGCGGACCCCAGATTGAAACTGGGATAACGCTAAGAGGATGATGAATGTTATTTAGCAGTTCAATTGACGTTGAGATGACTAGCTTCGTTCATCTCAACTGCGAATGAGCGAGGTTCTAATGGGCTGAGTAATTATAGAGGGTTGTATCGTGACAAATGACGGTATGGTTTAAGTACTTTTATTAGCCTGCATTACAGAAAATATTTTAATATATTTTAAAATTTAGTTGTCATTGATTCGACATACACCATATATGTATTGAAGATTTTATCACTTTGTCAACACTCATTTGAAATTGAAGTGTCCAGTAAGTCCAGTTCCTGTCCTCCAGAAATGTAGTACCTACTCATCTTCTATGATTCCTCCTAGTCAAGGCAATTCTATGTTAGGTATTACACTATAAAATAAGTTCACGCAATTAAAACCCGTTGCCTAACATTATACTAAAACAAAAAAGCTATTATAAAAGAAACAAAAATAGAATCCACAAAATAATGTGTAATATCTTGTACAAAAAATATGTCTGCATCAAAATTTTTCCGTCCGTGTCTTTTTTTTATTTTTATTTTTTTATAAAATTAGGCGGCACACGAGCAGACGGATCGCCTGATGGTAAGCAATTACCGCCGCCCATGGACACAAGCAACACCACAGGAGTCACAAGTGCGTTGCCGCCCCTTGGGCGCCTCCTCCTGTCCCTTTTTCCAACCGGAAAAAGGGACAGGAGGAGGAATGAGATGAAGGAGAAGGAATAGGGGATGGGCCTCCGGCACTCTCACTCACCGAACGAAAGATTTTCTGTGAGAGGGTAGTACTTCCCCGGTCGAGCCGGCCCATTCGTGCAGAAATCAGCGAGGCTCTACTACCGTGTGGTGACTGATTAATATTACGGATTGTCACCACCCCATATCATCCTATGGGCGTCGTAAGAGCCGGCAGAGGGAGCATATTATGCAGAGAACAGCACTGTAAGGGAAGGAAAACTTGATACAAACCCTATACCAACCCGTTTGGTCAGCGTGGTATAGTAGGCCAATTCCTCCTTTCAAAGGAGAGGCCTAGTCCAGCTGTGGACTGTTAAAGGCTGATGATATTTTTTCAGCCGAAAGCCTGAAAAGAATTAATCGTAAAACGTAAAAAGCTTTCTGTAAATAATTGCTATCGTTAAAACTAAAACTTCACTACTTAATTCTGAATGAAATTTAAATATTTTTATGAAATATTTAAGTACAAAGTATTGCTTAACTGGTACTGACACCTACATTGTTTTTAACAAATTAATAATAATAGGAGCTATTAAAATTTGTCATCGCAAAAGGTAAATTAGAATTTTATATTCATTATTAATAGCCTAATTTATGTCACACTGCTGAGCAAAGCCTCCCCTTCTATCTTCCACTTTTCACGATCACACGCGAGTTCTTGCCAATCCTTGCGAAAACGTCTCATTCATCCCGCCTAGGCCTTCCCCGTTATTACATTATATACTATTTATACTATATATTATTATATGATATACTATTTAAACTATACTATATTATTATTATCTATTATATTCATTTTTAGACGAGTTTATCATATCTACTCTGCTCTGTATATAAATAAGATTAATGGGTAATTAGCAAAACAGATAAACTCACAAATGTATATCCTACCTTTCATAATGAGAATGTAATTTGTGTTCATGACACAAATGTTTAATTTTCTATATATTTTGTTTCTCATTATTGTTGATTTATCTCTAGCTGAGAAACGAAATTTAAATCGATCGATTAATCGAAATTATTTATCTACACCAAAATAGGCATAAACACGAAAAGACATCAAAATATTAATCTTGATATCTAATTCTATACGATACACCATCATCCCAGCGATTTCTCAGTCGCAGGCTAAATTAAAGTTAAAAAAAAATTCAGCCTTTCTTTGTGTCTATTTTCCCACGCGTACACATATAAAATCGCCTATGACACAAGAATCATTCCCGAATCGCGAGTATAAGAAAACTTAAAAGAAAACAGTGCAAAAGAGAATACTATGAATAAATACATGATAAATAAATAACGCACGGATGGCTGAGTGATTTACATAGACACCTCGCTGCTGATTGCTACAAGTTTGATTCAAATACGAGATAACAAGATAGAAAATTATTATCCTGCCAAATGTGTAGGCGATATTTATGACCTTTATTTTTATTGAATGATTGTGATATCGCACGATAGATAATACATACAGGTGTAGGTATATGCCTTACATAATCTAAATTTCACCAGTAGCAGAGCTTGAGTTACATCCGCGTTATTTAGGGCTACTGCTCCACTCCCGAAGCTCATAGCGTGTTGTTATGTTGCCATCTTCCATAAAATAGTCTATCCAATACAAAAATAATTATTCAAATCGAATCATTAGTCCCTGAGATAAGCGCGTTCAACAAAACAAACATACAGACTAACTTTCCAGCTTTATAATATTGGTGAAAATAAATAAAAATTGAAAGAACATACATACATACATAGACTCACGCCTGTTTCCTGGAGGGGTAGGCAGAGACTACGGAACGCCTTTTGCAACGATCCTGACATACCCCTCTAGCTTCATTCACTTCCATCAAGTTTCTCATGCATGTTCATCTGTTTAGGGTACTTCTGACCTGCCCTTTTTTTAGGATGTCTCCAATCTGGTCAGAGAACGTCCGCCTAGGTCTTCCCCTTCGTCCTGTCCCAGAAAATTCTGTCCCATGAAGTCCTGTCCTAGAAAGAACAAGGTTACAGTATTGTAAAGACTATACAATACAGCACATTATTATAAATCAAGAATACAAATTCTATGTAAAAAGCGGGTGTTGAATGAATATCTAGAGTGACAATGACTGATTGTACCGGTGATGTATTTCTGCACTGCGATGACGTTGAGTGATTGAGCTATAATGTATTAAGACACGGGTGACACCTACCTATCGCGTTTAAGGTTATAATTATAAATTAAACGAAATGGTAGCGAACGGACTGTGTTTCTGACAGGCTTTGGTATAGACAGAGAAATTATGAAATTATTTCTTTTCGAGTTTGTCCATTCGGTAAAGTAAACGAAGTTTCCAGCCTTGCGAGGCATAAGTTAATTTTAATGTCCATGCAAACTATTTTGTTTTTAGTTATAGGTAATAGCAGCAGAATATACGTATTTAACTCACGGAAATAGTCCACTTCATAATTATCACATAATTATTTAACAAGGCAAGATATGTTCATAGAGCAGTCACTAGTATATTATACAGGCTATCCTATGCTATAATATATATCCTATAATAATAGCCGTGTTAATTAAAAGGGTTTGAAGGCTTTAAATATATTTACTAATAAACTGAGGTTCCCGAAATCATACTAGTGAATATCTTTTTGAATGGCCATTGAATTTTAAAATTAGTAATGGCGTTTTTATCGTAAAGACTTTTGAATTATTCTTCTTCCATTATAAAAAGCAATTATCTCACTAAAGAAAAGCGTTCAGAAAATACGATGATTACCTATCAATTTTAGCTCTATACGTGAATAATAAAATACACACATATAAATCACGTACGTGGATGTATGTGATACTACAAACGTAAGTATTTAAACCCGTAAAACTAAAATGGCACTGCGGCAACATCAACCCCATTTAGGCAATCAAATTAATCTCAAACAAACACTCTTTCTTCTAAAGCAGTTTGCCAACCATAAAAAGGTCAATTAGCCAATGTAAATTTACTAAATGAAGTCAGGAAATAATAAAGTATGTAAAATAACCTCCAAATAGCAACCTAATTGTCTTTGAATGGCTTCCATTTCAAATTTGGGCATACTACTGGTTTGAAGGTCTAACGAGTTGTCTCGATTCGTTTTTTTCTAGGGATTAGTGCCAATTTGGATTGCCAATCATATCAAAGTGAAACGTACACTACGTTTCACTTTGATATGATTGGCAATCGGCGCACAGATTGGCCTGCTTCAAGATCAGATAAAGAGATGCAGTGTAGGCAAAGATAGCGTAGTGAATAAACTAACAGACGGTTACGCAGGGAATCGCCGATTCAAACCTGTGACTCGCACCTCCGACTTTTTGAAATATTTCGCGTTTTGAATTGTGAATTATCGCTTGCTAAACGGTGAAGGCAAACATTGTGATGAAATGCTGAGCCTTCTCAATAATTTTTCCGAAAGACATGTGAAGTTTACTTCGTGGGCGCAATAGCGATGTAGACTATGGCTTATACCCTTCTTATAGTGGCCACTGCCTAACAGTGGGACAGCATAAATACAGGCCTGAAATTATTAATAATAATAATGTCAGACCTATTCAAGACTCAAAGTCAGTTTGTTATTGCGTAGAACGCCGCCATGAATCGAATCTTAAACTAACTCAATCATACTGAGCTAAACTAATACTAACTTCCTAGAACAATAAAGAAACCGAGGCGAACAAATCTGTGATGGTCGATCGAATCTAGTTGAATTATAAGACGCCTAAGCCTGTAGTAAGCCTCTTGATGAAACTAATTGAATTTCCTTCAGCGGTTATTTAAATTTGAACTGAACCAATTTGAATTTAATAGTTAAATTTCAATAACTTGGATTAAGTATATTGAGTGAAGCGTGGGATTGAAGTTTTACAAGCAATTATGCAAAACGTAGCAAACGCCGTTTGAGTTAACTAATGAGATGTAACAGTGCGATGGAAATGATCTTCGAAGATTTTGGGTTTGTCCGGGACAGTTTGAACAATAGGCGGTGTAAAATCTATGATATTATGCAAATACCTGTGGATATTGGCTATTTACATTTTCGTGGTCTTTTAAACTGATTTTAAATTGTCTATTGCACAATCCGTGTGCTGTCGTCCTTGCAACAGTGTTGAATTATTCGTTATTTATCATATTAATGTAGGAGGAAAAAGACAGGCCTGTACAAATCCCTATGTATTTTTCTCCACATTGTTTTTTTTTTTCATGTTCTTCGTCTTCGTCTGGTATAAAAATTAACGCTTTTTCTTTCTTTCTTTCTTTATTGTGTCATTTCTTGTATATATGCCTATGCTGATGGTCCTACTGTGTGCCTCGGAGAGCACGTTAAAAAGGCAGTCCCGGCTGTCATGAAGATCTTTGACAGTCGTTACGGGGAGTCAGTACCCTCCAATAAACTGAAGGAACAGAACCAAAAACTTTACGTGTTCTAGGGCGCACGATAGCGCTCTGATGTAGATACCACAAGCGAAATCCAAATGGTGATTTGTGCAATCGCTGCTTAACTTCGCCGATCTATTACTAACTCAAAATCAAAGCACGCTATGAGCATGATAAATAAAAATAAAAACATAGCTCAATAAATTGTCCAACTACTAAGCACGGGCCTCTTTTCCTCTCGCTTAGACAACAGTCCACCATTTTTTACATTTACTCCTTACGTCATTAAAATGCTTTTAAAACTGCATGTAATGGTACTGACTATAAAAAGGCAGTGCTATGCAGTATGCAGTAGCGCTGGCGTTAAGTGCATGCGTCACTTTGTAATTAAGTTTGCCTGACTTGCCTGCAACTACGTTCTATATGGATAAATACTTCACCATGCCTTGCATTTAACCTATGAAAGCACAGGGAACATTATACTTACATATACTTCTATATCTGTACTTGCTTTGGCAGTACATATACTAAAATTGGAACGATACAGAGAATATTAGCATGACCTGTGCGCAAGGATGACATGCAAAATCGTGAAGCCTTCCACATTTTTAATATTTTGTGAAGGCTCTTACTGTGATACAGTTTTCTAACTAGTACAGGAGTAGTGTTCTTTCCAATTATTAATAAACTGCTTAGCCTTACTTTGATTTTATAATTATGAAATGAATATTTAATGTTTCTATGTTTTTGAGAAAATAAATTATTTTTATAATATATTATATAGAAGCCGAAATGGTTAAATGATTTAGCTACACCGCGTGTTGTTCGCGTGTTATGTGTTTGATGATGATCATCAGGCTTCTTTATAATCTGTTCCACTGCTGGGGACAGGTCTCTGCTTATTATGAAATGGGTTAGGCTATGCTGGTTGGCAGATATCACAATCTTTCGAGAACATTATGGAGATCATGCAGGATGCCTAACGATGTTTTAATTTATGTTGATTAGCAAGTGATAACGTTAAGATGTCCGTGTGGTGACGGATTAAGAATACGGAATGTTACCACCCCATATCATCCCATGGGTGTCGTAAGAGCCGACAGAGGGAGCATATTTTGCTGAGAACCGCACTGTAAGAGAAGGAAAACTTGATACAAACCCTACACCAACATGTTTGACCAGCGTGGTATAATAGGCCAATTCCTCTTTCAAAGGAGAGGCCTAGTCCAGCAGTGGACTGTTAAAGGTTGATGATGAAGTGATAACTAACAATTTATGATGCACTTGACTTCGAAAAGTCATTGATGTGCGCCATGATCACGAGACTCTGCGTAGCAGTGTGTTAGTATTAACACTGGGCTATATACCTAATTATGACAAATCAAATCAAATCAAATCAAATCGTTTATTTGCGTAATACAGGTTACATTTAGTTGTTACAAAATACATGTTAAGCTCTCTGTTTACTACCATTTCTGGTGTGCAAATTTCACAGGAAATAAAATACTCAATTAAAATAATTATGAATAATTTCAAATTTCACATCAATAACATTATACATTTTAGTTTTAACAAAATTAACATTACCAAATCAATAATTTAAATTCATTTGCAAGTCAACGTTTAACAATTAATTACATCGTCATTATACGTGATTACATTGGTCATATACGATTGTAATAGATTACGAATAATTTTTTTTTTTTTACGATACAGTGTCAGTCAAAAATTCGTTCACAGAATAATATGTCTTTTCTAATAAATATGCTTTAAATGTCCGCTTAAATAAATTGATGTCATTTATAATTCTAATGTCATTCGGGATTTTATTAAATACTTTCGGAGCCATACCTAAAACATTCTTATTATATAATGCTGTTTTGTGAGGTTGTACATGTATTTTATTGCACTGTCTTTTACTCTTAAAAGTTTCGAACATTGAGGGGTGCGATTTAATAAAAATAGCCATCTCGTAAATATACAGTGATGGTAGGGTTAAGATATTTAACTCTTTAAAATGTGGCCTGCAGGTTTCTGGGAGTCGTAATTTACAGACAGCTCTGACACATTTCTTTTGTGCCTTAAAGATTTCTTCCCTATTAACAGAGTTCCCCCAAAAAATAATGCCATATCTTAATGCTGCTGAAACATAAGCCTTATAAGCAATTAGGACAGCTTTTTTATTAACAACTTTTGCTAACATGAATAATGCATAAGAAAATTTATTTAATTTCTTACACAGCTGATCAACATGCGTTTTCCATGACATATCGTCATCAATCCATAAACCGAGGAATTTCTGAGTATTACACTTAGTAATTTGCTGACCATCATAATTTACATTTAAATGTAGTGTTTTTGTTCTTTGTTTGTATTGAACTAGATTCGTTTTTCCTAAATTTATTTTGAGATTGTTACTTTTTAACCATTCTATAACACATTTAATTGATTCATTGATGTCTTTTTCGTATGTAATATCGTCACTATTTGCTAACTTTGAAAATATCAAAGTGCAGTCATCGGCAAAGAGCACCATCGGGGTGGTGACTACTTTTGGCAGATCATTGATGTATATCAAGAACAGCAGTGGGCCCAGCACACTGCCTTGAGGTACACCATATCGTACATACCTGGAATCGGAACTATAAACTACTTCAGTTTTTGATTTAGGACATACACTAGTTAACTGTGTTATCTGTTTTCTGGAACTCAAATATGATTTTATTAATTCTAAGGAATTGTTCCTTATGCCATAGGCATTAAGTTTTGAATATAAAATGCTATGATCGACATGATCGAATGCCTTGGTCATGTCCATGTATAAGGCAGATACGGGTACTTTGCTATCAACGTTGGTAATATTTTTTTCGATCAGATTATAGATAGCAATATCGATAGACTTATTCATTCTAAAACCGTTTTGTTCTATGGCAAACATACTATTCCTTTCAAAATAGTTATATAAACACCTATGTATATACTTTTCAACTATTTTCGAAAATACAGGAATAAGTGCTACAGGTCTATAACAATTCATGTCATCCTTTTCGCCTTTTTTAAATAGTGGTTTTATAACCGAAGTTTTTAGACAACTTGGAAAAATACCATGTTCTATACACAGGTTTATGGTGTGGGTTAATATGGGAGAAATAATATTAGAAACTTCTTTAACAACAATTGTACTTATACCATCGTAACCCGTACTTTTCGTGTTTTTTAGTGTAGCTATAATACTTTTTATGTCATAGGGAGTAGCTGGTGCTAAAAAAATTGAATTTGGATTACTAAATCGCAATAAGTGTCCCACATTATTATTAATATTAATTGGTTGCACTTGATCAGTATAAAAATTGTTAAAAGCCTGCGCAATATCTTTTGGATTTGTTATTTCTATTTGATTCACCTTTATTTTAGTTATATTCTCTTTCGGTTGATTAATTTTACCCTTATTTATTATGTTCCAAGTGGCCTTAGATTTATTTGCAGCTGTTCTTATATAAAAATCATTTTGTGATCTCTGAGTTAGTTTTAATACATTTTTTAAACGCCACGTGTGATTTTTGAGCTTTTTTTTATTCGATAAATTGGAATGTAATCGATATTGCCAAAGTAACTCTCTTTTACGTTTACAACACTTTTTAATGCCTTTTGTGAGCCAAGCTGGTTTCTTAATACTAGATATTTTTATTTTTACTACAGGAAAACACAATTTGTAAAAAAGCAAAAACGTATCATAGAAATGACAAAACGCTAGCTCAGGATCTTCTGTGTTCATAGTTTCACTGAAGCTCAGACTTTGGAGACATGACTTGAATTTAGTTATATTATCTGTATTGTAATTTCTTCTCTTAATAAACCAGTGATCTAACAGATTTTTTTTCTTACTTGGACAGACTAATAACTGAGCCGTATGGTCTGAGAGTGCCCAATCCAGAATGGCGGAACTTGCGTTTTCAATATTGTGAAAAACATTGTCTATGCACGTACCACTATCCAATCTTGTTGCTTTTCGTATTTCCACTTTTAAATTATAACTAAGAAGCAAGTTTTCTAGTTGAATAGACCTCTGGGTTTCCCTCAACATATTTATGTTAAAATCACCAGTGATTATCAATTTGTTATTAATTTTTTTCGCAAACATGAAACATAATTTATTTAGGATTGTAAAAAACAAATTCATGGCTTCATTATTTTCATTGGGAACTCTATATAAGCAAATTATAATTATCTTAGAATCTAAAAGTTGTATGCCGCAACATTCTACTATATTTGAAACACTACACTTTGATACATCATGTAGAACTTTAAATGATAAATTGTTTTTAATTATGATGCATGACCCTCCATTTCTATTATCCCTACTGAAGTAAGAAGCTAATGTATAATTTGGTATATAAAATAGGTCTTCGTCACCTCTTTTCATGTTATGTTCTGTAATAGCTATAACATCTATATTTTGCCTACCGTTATACAGGTCGAATAAGTGGGTCAATAACGAATCAGTTTTACTAAGCAAGCCATTTATGTTTTGGTGGAGTATCGTTATCTTATTATTCCCGAAAAAACTTGTCTAAATTATTTTTATTTATTTGTGTATAGTCCAATGACTGTCGGTGTGGTTTGATCTCAATACAATAATAGTGTGTGATTGGTTAATAGTTAGTTAGCACAAGACCGTACTTTTTCTTGTGCCGTGTCAGGGTCATTTCGAGTCAGGGTTTACACGAATTCTACGTACAATTATTTTACAAATACTTATAATCTGCTTTATATTTTAATCAGAATAAACTAAAATACAAGTTTTGCCTCCGAACAAGAACTCTGAACCAAAGTAAACAAGAAATAAAAATAATCTCAAACATCTCGCAAAACTCTAACCCTAATCACCTTCTACGACTTCCCAGTACACTTTAAAGAAAGTTTTGTGAAAATGATTCCGACAAAGCTGCCTAGGATAAAAAAGACGCCCGATTTCAAAAAACGTTGTTATGAAAATCTATTCCACTCTCTTATAGAATCTGGCACCAGTAAGGAACAATTACTTAAACTTTTTCTATCGCAGACTCGGAGCAAGCGGTCTCGAAACTCGCGATCCAAGTTTGTACCGAATGTTTAACTATTTACTTCCTGAAATTATTAGAAGTAAAGCAACAGAACTGAGAACTTATTTCACGGGGCAGATTAACTTTTATTTTTTTCAACGTGAAGGTGCTTTTGCGCCTTGATTTTTTAATTTAAAGAATTCGATTCCTGGTTAGAAATTAGTATTGATAACTTTTTACCAAAGCCTCGGTTTTAATAATCTGTCCACGTGCATGGCTTTTTACCTTATATAAGATTATGGAGAACTCTCAGACATGCAGATATTCCTCACGATGTTTGCCTACAAAAGTACAAACTTCATTAAGTGATAACTAACATTTATTTACTCCTTGTTTCATAATAAATCCTTTAGAGTATAAACTTTTAGCCTAAAGCTGAGCTTTATTATATGTACAATATAATTGACTGCACGGTTGGCGTAGTCGTTTAAGCGGCCGCCTCGCCGCTTGACACTGCGCCGAGTGTTTTGGGTTCGATTCCCACACGAAACAACACTTTGTGTAATCCATAAATTGTTGTTTCGCGTCTGGGTGTTCATTGTGTCCGTTAGTTGTATGTTTGTAAAGTCCCCCGCGACATAGGATTAAGTCCTAATGCGGGTGTCTTTTTAAAGAAAAAAAATCTTATACGTACTTCTCTCATTTCTTCAGATTACTAAGACAATCTACATTGAAACAGCATCGCTGAAGTACAATTTCTCTTCGCCCACCTGAAGCCCGACCATCACCGGCAGTACTACTTATCGTATGATAATATAATATTCATATGATATTGTAATATTCAGCTCAACCATCATATATTCACGGCAATGTATGGATGGAACGCATGTTTCCTCATTTTAATACCAGTCTGCTAAGGCGGAATATGAAGAAATGTGAGGCGAATATGTGTGAGCATAAGTATTTGTCTATATGGAATTCGACTTTTTTTTTTGCCCGGTGGAAACTCCTTATGGGCCGTCTCGAATCCGCCACTCGATCATATCGTACGATCGAGTTGGGGGGCTGGCGGGCGAGGTGTGTGAGGCTTTCCCCTAAGGGCGTACTTACTAAAACCACCGCGGTGTCCACTACGGTCCCGTGTTGTGGCGGGATCACGTGAATCGTGGATAACATACTTTACCGTGATCCCGCCAGGGATGAAATTCGATATGGCAAAATTTTTTCTATTGATCTGATGGTGTTTTCGTATTTAGAACCTAACCTAACGTACATATATATTTATATTTTATTTTTTGATTCATTATCATTATCGTCCTAATGACATCTCAGTTGCATATAAGACTGTCTTTTTACAACCCAAGGTCCAATTCAATATATTGCAGTCCAGTTCTTAACTAAACAAATATTGACAGAATATTTTCTTTCAAGTAGAGCGACTACCGTCTGATCTTCGCAATCCAAAAGGACAGCGATATTCAATGGCTTAGGCTAGTGTCTGCTGACGCTAGCCTAAGCCATTGAATATTGCTATCGATATTCAAGCAATCTGACGCCTCAAAGGCTTTCCAAGATCTTCATGGCTGCTGCGACCGGCGGCTCAGCGTGCTCTTTGAGGCACGGGGCAAGCAATAATTAACAAATTAAAACGCACATAAGTTTGAAAAGCAAGTGGTTGCACGCCATGAGTTTCAATACTTTAGATCCGATACCCTCTGTATGGCAGTCAGTTGGTAACTCCACTAGGCTATCGCTGCCCTGTATCCTGAATTAAGGTTTGTTTGTTTCCCATCCAAGTGGTGACCTGTGCAAGCATTGCTTAACTTTGCCGATCTGTTACGAACGGCAAGCCAAGTCTCGCTATGAGCGCTACTAATAAAGTAGTAATCACTCTCTTAAAATCGTTGTTTTACTTACAACTTCAAACTATTGCACTATTAAATTATTCGAATCGAGATAAGTCTAAAATAGATATCGAAAACTAGCATAATTGAAGCATCTATTTAGCAAGTTAAGCAAATTTGAATCCCTTTTGTATTTAGTGATTACAAATAACATTTAATTTGTATTCAGTAATACCTACTGTGGTGCTAATCATTACATGTTTAGTCAAACGCAACACCAGAACCGCAAAACCGTATTAAATGAGATAAACATGTTGTTACGTTACCGTATTATAGAGTTAGATAGTGTTGTGTTATAGAATAATAACAGTCGTGTTTAAAGTGTTCCATTGCTGGGCACCTACTTTTTCTCGAGAAAGGTGAGCACACTGTCCACCACACCAATACCACGATAGTCATCTGCTGGTTGTCAGATTTCACATGTTTTCCTTTACCACTTAGCAAGTTACTCGTAGATTCTTAATAAGTCATAGGCACGCGCCGAACGTCAACTCGTCGAACCTCTGCGTAGCAATTTGTCTGTCTCTGCACTAGGCAATCTCTGATATGCTACTGAAAAAAGCAACTGCCCAAAGTTCTTCTTTAAATAACTTCTACTTATCCAATCATCTCTAATTATAATACGTGTAATACGAAACTAACAAGCAATTTGATGTAATTCTTGAATCGATGAATTTCCGTATAAAATACAATCTTACAACAAATCTAATTTCATTTTATATCGTTGTCCGTCAGCAGCATCACACACTGCGTGATCATAAAATACCAAATTTAAGATTTTAGAAATCATGAATATTTTTGGTCAATCTGACCAACAAAATCTAAAAAATATTTGTTATGACTGGATAGATTTGTAGTCTGATAGGTCTTTGGCGATTGGCAAACAGATCTACAGAAACTTAAGAGAAATGTACACTAAGATAAGTCTTTTTTTAAATTTTAGTAAAAGTAAATTGTAAATTAATATTTGTATGTTAAATAGATCTGAATAAAAGGCTATTATCATTATTATTATTAGATAGATTTGATAAACAATACCTTAACTGTGTTTAAAGCATGTGCAAAGACTCACACATCGTCAAGATTCTCTTTTTAAAAATACCCCGTCAACTTATTATACTTAAACCTTACCTTATAAATTAAACCTTATCTTCTGGTCTAAGGGGATTCTTCAAAACATTATTGTTTGATATTCCCGCGTGAAATGAAATCGACGATTAATTCGATTAAAGATAAATATTGAATAAGTCAATCAATGGTACGTTCCTAGAACTAGCTGTTGTCAAAATCTCGCCACGCGTAAAACCCATAACAAATCGTGGTCCCGAACAGGACAAATATTTGTCCCGGAATGATCCATACCCGTGTTTATGTCTGTTATTCTTGCTTCCGTATGGTCGAGCTAAACGTACCTACGTACACCTATAAAGACTACCGGGTCAACACAGTCCTAGTTGGTTGTTTAAAAGTTATAGATGTAACTATTGGTGCGCTAAATATCGATAATAATTGTGTAAATCATCACTGCAAAGTTAAAAGAACAACTCTACACACATCAACAAAGTCTAGGGATATTTTATATTTCATCAAATATCTAAAAATCTATGAAGAATTTTCTGATACAGTAAATAGAAGAATCATAGATTATTTTAAGGTCTTTAATAAAAATAAAAAACATTTCGTGTTTTTTTTGTTTTAAATAAAAAAAATTTTTTTTTTAATCATCATGGAAAATTAGTATGATAACAACAAACATTTCTTCTTAAAAAACTATTAATTTTAATAAAAATGGAAAAAATCTTGTAAAATCTAATCATTAATAATCAGTGTTGCCACCTCTTACATTGATTACACATCGACATCGATTGTTAATACTTAAAATTAAATTGTCAATGTCTTGCTGCGGTATGAGGTCCCATGTCCTTTGCAAGTGTTCGTAAAGTTGTTGTTCAGTCGTCAAATTTGGTGGAAAATCTCTCAAAGCTTTTCGTTGTAACATGTCCCAGGCATGCTCGATAGGATTTAAGTCGGGCGACTGTGCAGGCCAATCCAAAACTTGAATATCGTGCTCTCGGAGAGCGGTCGATACCAGCCGCGCCGTATGGCAAGGAGCATTATCGTGCATGAGTAGAAAATCATGGCCTATTTGAGTTCTGTGTGGGACAATAACGGGCTCTACTACCTCCTCGTAGTATTTTTGTGCAGTCATGCTGCCTTGGATCCAAACGAGTTGGGTTCGTCCGCCAAGACGAATTCCTGCCCACACCATGATTGTCCCGCCTTGGTATGGGTGGACCTCCTGAGGGTGCCGTAGACGGCTAACTCTCCCTGGAGCTCTCCAAACGCGTGTTCTTCGTGAATCCGGGTGAAACCCAAACCGGGACTCATCGGTGAACAGCACCAAAGACCATTGTTCGTCACTCCATGGTAAATGCTCCCGAGCCCACGAAAGCCGCCGACCGCGATTGCCACGTCGCAATGCTGGAACACGCAATGGTCTTCGAGCATGAAGATCAACTTCATGTAACCTTCTTCGCACGGTTTGGTCGCTTACCAGCAGCTGGTGGTCCTCCTGGAGCCTTTGCACTAGTTGCAGCGCTGTGATATTGGGTTGTCTTCTGGCGGTCATTTGGAGAAATCGATCCTGTCTCTGCGTAGTAACACGATATCTACCTGTGTGCTGTTCGGCCACATCTCCAGTACTGCGATAACGTGACCACAACCTTGATATCACATTTTGACTGGTATGTAGGGCCTCAGCAACGACGCGTTGAATTGCACCATTTTCTAACATGCCCACGGCTCGTAACATTTCATCTCGACTCAAATGACGACGTGACATGACTTTTAAAGTTCGTACGTCACGTTAAATTAAAAAAGAAAAACAATTAAAAACCCTTTTCATTAATAATTATAATAAAACAGTTTTAACTTTCTTTAATGTAACGAATTACTAGCAAATTTGCCGCCATATTTTGTTTATTATTTTGTTTTTTTTCTTTCCATGTTCAAATTTTGAAAATAGAATAAAAGAGGTTTTAATCTGTATATAAACTTTTTGTGGAAACTAACAAGGTTCTAAACTATAAACTCGTAAATAATTTAGGATTAAGATATCCCTAGACTTTGTTGATGTGTGTATGTCTAAGTCTTCGGTTCGATGTTTCGTGTAAAAATATTAGATTTGCTTATAAAGGGACAAGAAGCATATATTAAAGGCATTTGCCGAAAATCGTACAGTTAGTCGTAATATTGGGTACTTAATTTGCATAAAGAGTATGATAATAAATAATTAGGTTGGCTCTAGTCCTACTGCTGGGCACGAGCCTCCTCCCACTCTGAGAAGCTTAATGGTTTCCAAGTGCGCGTCAGCAAACTTCGCATGTTTTACAAAACCAGTATTGAGAACTTACAGACATGTAGTTTTTATTACGATGTTTTTGCTAATAAACTTAATAAAATTTTAAATCAGTAATAGATGAATTAATATTAAACTAATAAGAACATTATTTTAAGGCAATCATCTGTATATATAAAATCCTTGCGTTACTGACTGAAGAGTATAATTATATTTTATACTGATGGTAACAATATTATGCATGTAAAAGCTTGTATGCATGGAGTTTGGTCGATAAATTGCACAGAATTGACTGTGAAAGTGTTTGCATATTAGCTATTATATTTGATAGATATATCCTGGCATACCTGTCCAAACATAAGCCGCCTTGGAGAGCACTTTAAGCCGTCGGACGTCGGTTTCACGGATATGTAGGTAGTACGATGGGACGTGATAGGTAGTTAAAACCTTTTGGGCTGTGTAGAACAGACGACACTGGCTCTGTGCACAAGCTAATGAATAATAATAATAATATTTACATACATACATAGTCTCACGCCTATAACCACGAAGAGGTAGGCAGAGGTGTATTTCTACACCCATAATTAATAATAATAAAGTTTATTTGCTCTATAAGAATTACACTTTTTAATCTATTTATTTATTTTTATTTATTTTATAACTTTATGCACAAAAATAGTACAAGGCGGGCTTAATGCCGTAGGCATTATCTACCAGCCAACCTTTGGGTGATGCAGAGAAACATGTAATAGGTGCAGTTCTTAAATTAAAATGAAAGAAAAAGACAGAAACCTACTTATTAATATAAAATGATATACATATATATTATTATATGCCCAATATACATACTTACATATCATAAATATATATTCATTATAAAATACACAAATATATATTTATTATAAACTACATAAATATACATACATTTTATAATTCCAGTACATATATAAATTAATATATAAAATCAATAAAGTATAAAAACCTATGTCGATACAGTTAGTGCGTCTAAATAATACTGCCGAACTCTAGTTTTGAACGTAAAACGGTTAGTGGACATCCTGACCTCAAGAGGGAGAGCATTCCAGAGAAGGATAGATTGTATATTAAAGGATGAATGTACCAGGCTAGAACTGTGAGAAGGACAAAGAAGCAGAAGATTATTAGAGGAACGAAGATTTTTCTCATGAGTATTACAGAGAAATTGAAAGCAGGAACTTAAATAGACGGGCGCACAAGGAGAGTGCAGTAATGAATGAAGAGTACACAAAGTACGCAAGCTACGCCGTTGACGAATGGGTAGCCATCGTAACTTTGATCGCTACTCAGAAATATGATCAAATTTGCGAAGATTGAAAACGAATCTAATGCAATTATTGAGAAGACGATCGAGCTTATTGAGAAGATCTGCATTAAGGTCGAGCTAGCACACATCACCATAGTCGATGATGGGAAATATTAAAGACTGTACTAGCATTGTCTTAGTCCTGAATGGCAGAAAGTTCTTCAGGCGATAAAGCGACCGCAAGGCGCCAGTGACTTTACGACTCACATTCGCTACCTGCGTCCGCCAGTTAAGGTTGGCGTCAATAAATAAGCCAAGATCCTTGACACTTGAACTGAACGGAATGATAGATCCATCAAAAATGACAGCAGGCAGCGATTGCAAGTCAACCCTGTTTAAAATACGCGAACTACCAAGGAGTATAGCCTGACATTTAGCAGGGTTCACAGATAGGCCAAACCGTTCCGACCAGACCTTTATAGAGTTCAAATCTTGGTTAATTTCTGCTATTGCTGTATTTAGATTTTCTAAATTGGACTGTGAATAAAGCTGTAGGTCATCAGCATACAGATGATACGCACAATGAAGTTCATGAGTAAGAAAATTAATAAATAATGCAAACAGAAGAGGAGAAAGTATTCCGCCTTGAGGAACACCAGAGTTTAAATCACGCCATGTTGATGTAGTTTCATCGACACGTACCGACTGCTGGCGTCCTCGAAGATAAGAGGAGAACCATTCCAGTGCCATAGGTGAGATCATTAGACAGGATAGGACTGAAAGGAGAAGGTCGTGACTGACGTTGTTAAAGGCGTTTGAGAAGTCCACCAAGACCAAAAGTGTAAGTCTGGTGTCCTCCACCCCCGCCCTCACATCGCCAGTCACCTTGAGCAATGCGGTGACAATACTATGTCCAGGTCTGAATCCAGATTGAAAGGGTGACAGGATGTTGTTTTGGTAAACAAACCCAGACAACTGTCTCTGAACGCATGACTCAAGTACCTTGGATAGAAAGGGAAGAATGGATATGGGACGGTAATGTGTCAGGAGAGTGGGATTCGAAGTTTTGGGTAAAGGACGCACATAGGCTTTACGCCATATGTAGGGAAATTGACCAGTGTCAAGGGAAAAGTTTAGGATATGGGTGATGACAGGTAGAATTTGTTCAAGGATAACCGTGATCATGCGGCGACTAATGTCATCGCATCCCACGGCTTTGGACTTAATTGATAGGATAATCTTTTTAATCTCACCTGATGATAAAGGAGAAAAAGAGAAAGAATTAATGTTCAGGCGAGGTAAGCCCGCCAAATAGGCTGTGGTTTGACTTTTAGTTTGGTCGTCCAAAGTGAGTGTAGTTGTAAAATGCCGATTAATGTCATCCAAACTAATAGTCACCGGTAGAACCACTTGGCCATGAGGTTTCCCAATGCCAAGTGTCCTTAAAAACTGCCATATATTAGCAGGGGATGAGTTGGTAACATTTTCGGAGATATGTCGGCGTTTAGCGTTGCGTACCATCTGGTTGCATCTGTTCCTAGCCGTCTTGAAAAGAGACCAATTGTCGTCGCACCGATCCTTTTTATATTTGCGGAAAGCCCGGTCCCTACGTCGCATCGCCATCCGAATACCCTCAGTCATCCAAGGTGCAGGTGGACGTTTCAATTTAACTTTTTTGATGGGAGCATGCACGTCGAACAACCTCGTAACCGTGTTGTTAAAAAGATTCACTTTGTCGTCGATAGAGATGGCTGACATCAGCGGTTCCCAGTCAATATTCGCAGCATCTGTCCTCAACTTTCCAACGTCCATTCCACCATAACAACGCAAATACAGTACTTTAGGACAAGGTTTAGGAGGCTTCAGGAAATACGACAGGAAGACAAGGTCATGACGGGAGAAGCCAGGAGCAGGATGCTGACCATGAGAGCGGACTAAGGTGGGGTTAGAGGTGAGGATTAAGTCTAACCAGGTGTCCTCCCCGTTAGGGTTGTGGTGAGTGGAATTAAGAGGCAAAACGTGGAGGCTGGCAGACTCGATGATATGGATAAGTTTGAGGGAGCGAGGTGAATGAGGGGATAAAAGGTCAGTGTTAAAATCGCCCATGATGATATGATGTGCATACTCAGAACCCAACGATTCTAAAACCGACTCCAAATCAGTGAAGTAGTTGACCGAAGGAGGACAGTATACTACTCCGAGAACCAATTTGGTTCCCCTGACCCAAACCTCAAGAAAAAGATACTCCGCAGAAGTAGAGTGTTGGGAGGAGGAAGATAGAATTTTCTAAGTACAGATATATGGCTTATGGTATAGATTTACAAGCTAGAGACCCTGACTTCTAAACTAGGTATGTACCTGTATCTTAGAAGCCAGTGTTACCTTATGATTGATACAAAGCCTCACAGGTATACACAGCCTGCCAGGTGGTTACAAAGAATCGATCTTCTCATGGAAGTATAACAAGTGAGAAAATTATTAACAACAATTAGCGTAAAGAAAATGGAAAACCTTTCTTAATTTATTTTATACTGCAATTCAATCTAAAAGTGACTGATTTAATGAATATCGTTTTTAAAACTATAAACTATCGTGTAAAGTGTTAGTGTATGTGTGTGAAAGGGGTGTGTATAAGGATGTTTGTGTGTGTGTGTGTAAGTGTGTATGTAAATACATAATTATGAGCGTATAAAAGTATTATTGTATGTAACTATATCATTTTTCAAGGAATGTAACAGTTAATTAACCTAATAGAAGTTCTTCGGTATTACGGAAGGTAAGTTTTTGAAGATAATCTTTTAATGCAATTTTTAGCTGAAATTTTGTTTTAGAATGTATTTTTAGTACCCTATTTATATTATTATAAAGTTTAGTACTAGCAACGTAGTAGTGTCGTTTTGCGAATAAAGGTTTATGCTGCTCTTGAAAAAAAAAATTGTATTTAATCTGCCAATTGGCTCCGAAAGGGGACGAGATGAGTGCTTACGCAGAATTGACATAAGGACATAAAGCTGTCTGACCGTCAGCATGTTCGATTCCGCATATAGTTGAATCGTGGGGTATCTAAGTGGCCGTGAGAAAATAACTTTAAGGACCATTCTTTGTGCATGTTCGAGTCGTAAAAAAGCATTCAGCGGCTGCGCCCCAGGCGGCTATATAGTATGTTAGGATCGATTGGCAGAGAGCGTTAACGTTTCCATGTCAGCACATCTTCGTAACTTTTTGAAGATATAAATAAGTTTGCATGTCTTATTGGAGAGGGTGTCAAGGTGTTTATACCAGTTCAAATGTTGGTCGATATATACACCTAAATATTTAACACTGCTTGACTTACTTATGGGGATGCAGTTACAGGGAGAAGCACGATCACATAAATGGGCTTTAATATTCAGAGAAGGTGAAGGTATCAAATTAGACTTTATGGCAAAAGGCATATAAGTTGTTTTACTGAGGTTTAGCGAAAGTAAGTTATTCTTCAACCATACCATTACATTTGATAAAGCTACCTCGGCATGTTTATGGCATTGGACCCAATCTCTTCCTTCAACTAGAAGACAAGTGTCATCTGCATACGTAATCACTTTACAGTTTTGTACAGGCAGGTTACAGAGATCATTCATGTAGATAAGGAAGAGAGTGGGCCCTAAAATACTTCCCTGCGGCACACAGTATGTAATTCATGTTTCAAACTCTCATGTTGCCCGATTTTTGTCACTTGAGTTCGGTGCGTCAAGTAATCCCTAAAAAATTTCAAGAACTATTCCTCGGATTCCAATTCCTTCCATCTTTATTAGTAAGGTTGAAGTCGAGACAGTATCAAAAGCCTTACTTACATCTAGGAAAACACCGAAGTTCTTTTGCCTACTATCAATTGTCCTAGCGACGATTTCAGACAAAGTTATTAGAGCATCTTCAGTACTTCTTCCCTTTCGAAAACCAAACTGATTGCACGATAATACATTATTAATTTCCAGGAAGCTCGGTAAACTCTTATTCAAGACGCGCTCTAAAATCTGTGAAAGAGCAGAATTCTTTCTGCTCTTTCGGAGACAGGTCTATAGTTGTTTAAGTCTTCTTTGTGGCCAAACTTATGAATTGGGTGAACTTTAGCCTTTTTGAAAACTATTGGGAAGTACCGCAAGAAATGGAAAGATTACAGACGTGAGTGATAATAGGCACGAGAGTTGTATGCGTGGCTTTAATAATGTTCGTAGGAATGCCATCCCAACCAGTCGCAGAGTTTGAAAACACATATTAATTCAGATATATCTGTGTGGACTAGAAAGCACACTACGGGTTGCACGGCTTATAGTCTTAAATGCAACCTTGAGGACGTTGACGATGACATTGATCCTTTCAAAGTCACTCATTGTGGAGAGAAAGACAGACAGGTATCGTAGGTTCGTCAGTGTACATGTGTGCATATAGCTACAAGCAATATAATGTAGGTATTTAGACGCGCTGGAATTGTGGCTAAACGGTTTAGCATATAATTATACTGATGGAAGCATACTGTAGTGGAGACTACAATGTTGCACATTTTATTAATAAGCAGAGAATAATAATAGCTGTTACCCGTTGCTTCGCTCGCGGATATAATTACATTATATCTTCATCATGTCCGACGATCTGGTGAAGATCGCGGGAAGCGGTTGGATGCAGGCGGCTCAAAATTGGTCTGTGTGGAGAACCTTGGGGATGGCCTATATCAAGCAGTGGACTTCTCTAGGCTGACCTTATATCGTACTTTCATAGAACTTAGCAAGGGTCCATAGATCCTGTTAATCCAGCGCTTTCGCAAAAACCATTCTTAGCGGGCGCCTACTATGTATAATAAACTACTGCTGACGAATTGCATCTTTATACGTCCAGCGGCTTTCGCGCTTTCGTGATGAGTGAACTTTTATTTTTATATACATGTATCCTTGGATAACTCAATTTTCGTCATCAACTTCATAAGAGCTCTATTAGTATATGAATGTCTTCTACGAAAACGCAAGTATTAAGGGAATAATGATTTTCAACTAAAACCTGAAATAAAGTCAATATCAATCAAATACACAAGTTTGCACTTAATTTTAAAATACATTAAAATGCATTTATTTCATATTAACAATTAAAATTAGATTTTTCATTATTTGTATTGATTCTGTCAAATCTGGTTAGTTCAGTAGCGGACCTCGGGCTCTAAGGCGTGTCAGTCTTGGATGAAACCGGGACAATGCTGGAGTGATGATGATGATGATTACATTCTTAATAAAAAAATCTAACAGAAACCAGACAAAAAGAAAAAAACCCCGCGCTCATAATAATTTGTACCGCGATCTTTAAATTTTTACAAGTGCCCAAGTTAACTGCGAGAAAGCATTCCTCTGAGAAATATTCAGGTCCACTTTTGAAAGGGGTTCTTAATTGATAAAGATAAACATACCCATAATAATATATTTGGTAAAACAAAAAGAATTTTGGAACATGAAACAAAATCGCAGATATCACTCCTTATTTTAGTGTTTCTAAGCTCAATATTCACATTTACAACATAAACACACGTAAACATTTTCTTCCAATTTACATCAGGCTTGTATATAAACTGTCCCACTGCTGTTCACAACCCTTCTAATTATGAGAAGAGGCATTTATTTCTATCATCATCATCAGCCCTGTATATATACTGTCCTGCTGCTGGGCACGGGCCTCTTCTCACTATGAGAGGGTTTCTTTCTATAATAAAAATATATTACTTGTCGTCCTATTAACTGGTACATAACTTCAATGGAAATCATCCAACTAAATGTCGATTGCTTTGCGTTCTTCAATACATCCAACAGTTCTCCAAGCAAACTCTCTATTGTCAACAGAAAGTGGTCCGGGAGATGAATCGCCTCAGCATGGTGGGGGACCTGTCCCACGTTGGTGATAACACCACCAGGGCCGCTATCAAGATCTCCAGGGCGCCCGTCATCTTCAGCCACGCCTCCGTGTACAGCCTCTGCAACCATAAGAGGAATGTGCCTGATGACATCATTCAATCTTTGGTAAGTACTTTTGATAGTCTCACGCCTGTATCCTCGAAGAGTAGACAGAGACAGAGGTGTAATATTACACCACATTTCGCCATGTAATGAAATTGAAGTCCCACGTAATAAGGAACACAAACTCGTTGCTGCTAGTGACAGTTTGAATAAACTCAGTAAAACTTTTGCCCGAACCGGGAATCGAATCCGGTACCTCCTAATCAAACGCCTACGCTATCCACTGCATCACGATGGCAGTCTTTGAGTATATTTGTTTTTACCACATTAGTTTAGAAGTAAATTTAATAATGAAGCTGGTATTGTTCTACATACACCACATAATGTGTAGCGAATGTAAGCTGTAGTCAGCATTCTATTAGAAGATGCTAGTTAATGCAGGTGGTACTCGCTTTAAATTCCATGCCAGCGCAGCGGCGTTTAAATAGTCTGTCCCCATGAGAAACCGTTCATTCGATTTAAACAAGCACAATTCACAATACTGCACTAAGAATAAACATAAAAATGTGGATGGAACTCTCAGTGCGCAAGTTAAACTCGCACTTTCCTCCACTGCATTGTTTACACCTAAAACTACATCAAAATCTCGATCTCCACTAGCATAAAATTTTAACTCCGGAGGCAAAACAAAAAATTTTGGATAACTAAGTCCGCCGGTACTCGGCTCTTTAAAAATGAATAAGGAGTAAGTACATTTCCAGCACTAATTGCTTAAGTTAACTACAACGTTCTTTACGAAGCTATCATTAATGTTCACCTGCACTATGAAATGCACCATTTTCGTAAACTGCAGAACATTTTAATTTCAAACAAACACAAATTATTTCGGCAATATTGGCCTACCTGTCGAGGAAGAGCTCAGTGACATCTCAAACCTTTCTTTGAGCGAGTATTGTGCCTCCTTGGGAAATATGTGTCTGAGCTGATGGTTTCCAACTCAAACACAGATTAAGCACTTGTGTTATTTATAAACCGGATCTTTTTAAAATTTCTTTACAATTTTGGACTTAAACGAAGCTTTATACAAGTTCATTTAGCGAGCATAGCATCTTAATCTTCAAAAGTAAGATATTTAAGGTTTAAATGCCCCGGATTTGTCGACATTGCGACCGACTTGCTGCGGTTTTTATCACGGATATTATGAAGCATATAATTATGGTAGAATAAAACAAGTGATAATTATTATGCTCTTAAATCGCTTTATAATTGGCTGCTCAGCCACACTTTTACAGAACTTTTGCTTATAATTTTCTTATCTTGGTTGCCTCGTTAATATTTGCAACCAGTAGCCCGTACTAATTGTTGTACTTGTAAGATAATAAGCTCACAAACTAATCGGTAACTATACGTGATGGGTATGGATGGCAATGTGCATTGGATTCCGATGCGATTACGCGTTACTGTGTTCTAAGCCAATTAGTGTAATGTTATGACAATTCGACACATTAGGACTTGAGTGTATCTAATGTAATGTTCATAATACCTAAGCGGTTTATTGCCACTGTTTAATACTGCGTCGAGTATAGCGCAAAAGCGTTGTCTAGCTTACTAGACAACGCTTTTGGTTGAAAAAAACAAGACAACTGCCGCACTAGGAAATAATGTTGTGTCGCGGGCGACTTTAAAAACATGCAAATAACGGAGACAATTAACACCCAGACTCAAAACTACAATTTATGGATGACACAATTGTTGTTTCGTATAGGAATCGAACCCACGACACTGAGCACAGTGTCAAGCATTATAGTGACGATGTCAACCGCAGTCTTTTGTTATACATAAATTGTGGTTTCGGCTCTGGGTGTTAAAGATACTACTCCCACACTATTAATAAATCCTCAACCAACATACACAATGTGCATCCAGACTCGAAATAGCAGGTTAATTATCACACAAAGTGATGGCTTATATGGATATCAAACACACGACATTCGGAGCCAAACGGCATAGCTGCCGCTTAAACCACTTCGTCATTCCTGCGACCACTATAATATTCGAGGGTTTCTGTTTTGAGCTAGTATAAAAATGCCATTTTACTGAATGAGTAACCTAGGTACATGCTAAAGCAATGCTAGTTCGTAAGCAATCCTACACAGCTACTGGAAACTGCGTTTGAACACAAACGGGTCTCAGGCACAATTATCGAGGCTGAGTGATATACGCAAAACAGAAACATTTTCGCCTAAGCTAAATGCAGTGAGAACTTCTGCTTCGAATGAATTTCGCTGTAGGTAGATATATATTCCTAACAGTTGTGATTTCACCATTTTAGAGAGCAGGCTTTTCTACCCCAGCTCTTTTCAAGGAAAATCTCTGCTTCGATTATACTTCACTGTCGAGCAGTTATTCTTAACTGTTTCTAATGCACATTTCTGGGGAGGCGTAGGAAGTCGTCCATAAATAAGTTTTGCATATTTGCCATATTGCCAAAGGCTATATAGCCTCCTGGATTCCAGAAAAAAAAATCGATATCATATTATAAGTGTATATTTTTGGTATATTAGGAGTCTGTTTAAGCAAAAAAATATACTTACAAAACGGTGTTAAGATTAGTGTTGCCACTTTACAAAGGTTACACAACTACCATAAAACGATTAGTTCCAGCAATAATTCACTGATGGCTTTATGGCGAATTTTTAATTATTTATGTAATATAGCTATGACGCTGGCATCCAGGAGGATAGAGCTACAGCACGCCAACATCCAACCTGATCAAGAGTTGGTCTCCATTAAGTAGATGGAATGCTCTATAAGCCGCATTTGCCAAATTTGGCATCATTCTACTTCGAATCAACATCTTATTACTTTTATCACAAAATTTTTACAACTCGAAATAAATTGGCGTATCTGTATGAATAAAACTATTGCGTTACTGACTGACTGATAGACAAATCAGAGCTGAAATTTGGCAGGTATGTTCCTTGTGTAGTGTAGAGGGGCACTATGAGAGGATTTTAGAAATTCCCGCCATAAATATAGTACCTATGTTATAAGTAAACAGCTGACGTGATACCGAAATTGGACTCCATTATAATGGCAATCTATGGAGCAGCATAATTTAAGGCTTCAAATAAAAATAGTACCTAATAGTTTGCAAACTATTCAAGACGAAGAGATATAAATAACTATTTGTTCTCATATAATAAGCAGGTATTGATGTTTTCTTTTATTGCAGAAAGAAAACGGCGGCCTTATTATGGTGAACTTCTTCCCGGACTTCGTGAAGTGCGCCCCCAATGCCTGACGTCGCCGGTAAGTTGTACTAATGCTACATATGACAGTTCACAGCACGACAGTGTAAAGAAGCAATTTCTTAGTCGTCCTAGTGTTATCCCATTAGCACCCAAAACTTTTCGGGTTATACACCAGGTTCTGTCCACCAGTCTTACCAAAGTCGACAGAAATTATGCTTTTCCGTAGAGCACCTGCAGTCTGTAATCCGAAATCCAGACGGAGAAAGATATGTTCTACACAAGAGTCAGTTTAAACAGAGGTTCTGACTCATCATACCGACTTTCAGTGATCTTTATGACAGCATATGGCTTAAGGTATCCGAGGCAAGCGATAATTAACCTTAGTCACGCCTATTACCTTAGACTCCGCATGGTAGGTAGAAATATGAAGCTTACGGACAAAGTCACTGGACACGAAGTTAGCCGTGCTCCCGTTGTCCAGCAAGACTCGAGCAGTGTGATAGCTCCCCTTTGAGTCCATCACCTGCACGAGCGCTGTGGAAAGCAAAATTATGCGAGATGAAGCAGAGTGATTAGCTGACAAGGCAATGTTTTGAGTGATAGATAAAAGTATTGGATGTTTTACATTAAAATCTTAAAATGCATTGTTTAATCGACCACCGACCCGAATCAAATTACAAGATTTATCTATGAATGGAGACAATGAAAGTAATTTATTTTTGACAGGTAGTGATTTATCTGAGGTTAATAGTTTATATTCCTCAGAAAAGGACTCCAGTTGACTATGCCTGAGTAAGAAATGTAATGACGTAGTCAACTCAGTGTTTGTGAGAGGACCACACTCTATAGAGTTCTTTCTACATTTATTTATAAAACGCCTGATATGTGACCACGCGCTATAGTTTACTGAAACTAGAATACCTCTTATATAGTAATGTAATCCAAAACACCTCAGGCGTGTCTTGGGTTTAACAAATTTAACTTTTGAAGAGATGGTCACATGCTTGATACAAGTTGAAGCCATACTAAATTCGAGACGCTTAACTCCCTTGTCCAGTGATCCTTCAGACCTGGTCCCTTTGACTCCGGCCCACTTCCTCATTGGACGCTCACTAATCATGTTGCCACATCCACAGATTGAAAACGTCAACATCACCAGCTTGCAACGGTTTCGTCGCATAGAATACTTGAAACAACACTTTTGGCATCGGTTTTCCCATGAGTACATTCTCTGGCTTCAACAGAAAACCAAGTGGCGCCGGTCGTCTGGTGAATTTAAAGAAGGGACACTCGTCGTCATTAAGGACAAAGGTTCACCTTCTCTAATGTGGCTTCTAGGACGAATCATCCATGTCCTACCTGGCAGAGATGGCATCAATAGGGTCGCCGACATCCGGACACGCAAGGGTGTCATTCGGCGCGCTTTTAACACAATCTGCCCTCTGCCAGTCACTGCTGTTGAAGACTCTTCAACCGGGGGAGTATGTTGAGACATGCACTCAACAGCTGTAACGAAACGTCGCCGCGGGGTCTGCGGTACGGGGCGAGTGGACGGCTCGCCGGCTCGTGCGCGCCGCTGTCATAGTGAATCAGCTGTTACACGTTATTACGATCAGACGCTCTCGCGCAACCTAAATACTTTTCTTGTTTGTTCCGTAGACGCGACCATAATTGTATATGTAAACCTCAGTAGTTCTTCAACGAATATAACATCCTAGTATTACAGTCCACTGCAGTTTTATTCGACACTACACTCTTTCTTCGGGAACCAGCACAACGACGCCGCACCAGATAGCATCGTTTTAATAATAAATACGTAGCATTTTAATGTTTAATATTAACTAAACAGATACATAAACGGCTCGCGATCATACGATAGTAGTTTAATAGAGAGATATTTAGACACAAAGTGTTCGTGATGAACTAGGTATAGTAGTTTAAGCGGTCGTCTTGTTCGTCACTGCGCTTGTTGAAAGTACGACTAACAAAGTCGTGGAACAAAACTTTGTACAATTCACGAAGGGTTTACTCTCCTGTCTTCCTACTGTCCTGCAGACAGATGGTGTGTTTGCTGTTGACGCCACTAAAGTTTCAATGCATGTACTCGGTCTTCTCTCTACTTATTCGTAGACCTGATGTTTCCAAAACTTCCCTCCACTTCTCTAAGATCTGCTGAAGGTTGTTCACATCTTCGCTGATGATGACGACGTCGTCCGCATATAGGATGTCCCATGGCGGTGCACGTTGCAGATTTGAGGTGAGATGGTTCATAACAACCTTGCATCAAATTGCACACCAACACACACCAACCTTTACATCAAATTCATCGCTTGTTCCAGCCGGACTTTGTACTTTGGTTGATACTTGGTCGTAAATATCTTTGACAGTCATTATGTAATGCTCGGGGACACTCTGAGCCCTTAGAGCGTGCCAAATTAATTATCTCGGTACCCGGTCGAAAGCCTTTTCTAGGTCGATGAATATCATGTGCAGGTCTGTTTTGTTGTCTCTGTGCTTTTCAAGTAGTGTTCTGACCGAATGTATGGCATCAGTGGTGGATCTACCGGCGATCAATCCGCATTGGTTTTCAGTGACGCTAGTTATTTCAAGAAGCCTTTTGTTGATGACTCTTTCCCATATTTTGAAGGAATGTGAGATTAGCTTTATAGCTCTGTACTTGCCGCAGAGTCTTATGTCACCTTTATTTTTATAGAAAGGGATAAATAAGAAAGCTCTTTCGCCATTCGTCGGGAATTCCATCAGCCAGGATCTTGTTGAAGAGTTTCGTCAGGAACAATACGCCGGTGTCTCCTATACGCTTCCAGAATTCAGCAGGGATATCATCAGGGCCAGATGCTTTGTTATTTGCCATTCGTTTGATTGCCATAGTTATCTCTTCAGGTCTTATAAAAGGGATAGGGCCTTCTGTTGCAGAGATATCTTGTAGTGCTTCACTAGGGAATACCTCATTTAGCAATTCTGTGCAGTATTCTTTCCAGCGGTCCCTGATGTCTTCGTTTGATGTTAATAGTTGCCCTTGTTTATTTTTGATACATTTGTTTGTGGCAGTGTCCCTACTACTGTGGTGTTTGCGTTTTGCCAACTTAAAGATTTCTTTGTCGTTTGGAGCAGTTTCAAGTTTAGCATAGAAATCATCCCTGGTGGTTGCCTTGGCCTGTGCGACGGCTCGCTTAGCGATTTTCTCAGCAATTTTATAAGCCTGGTGGTCAGCATCGTCTTTTGTCTGTTGCCATAGTTTGAAGAGTGTTTTCTTAGTTTCTAATTTTTCTCTCACTTCTTCGTTCCACCAGCTAGTATCCTTGTTATAATTGATGGCACCTTTAGATACTCCCAGATATTGTTTTGCTTTTTCATTGCAGTATCGCTGAAAATCTCTCCACATTGCATCAGCTGTATCATCCTGCTGCTCTTGAAGGTATTGTGCAATGTCTTCACACAGTCTGAGACCTTCCTCACCCTCCAACTTATGCCACCGTGTTCTTATGGTTTTCTCCTTCTTGATTTTTTAGGTTTTTGGTATTTTGAACGCTGCAACTAGTATTCTGTGCTGTGAGGTAAGAGGTTCCCCGGGTATGACTTTGCAGTCTTTGCATGTCTTTAGTTGTTTTCTATCAGTTAGAATGTAGTTTATCTGAGTGCATGCCCCGCCGCTCTTACAGGTTACGCAAATGTTATCAGAGCACCCGGGATAACACCCACGATGCGCATAGCGAGTTGGAACGTGGGCTCTTTGACAGGACGCAGCTCAGAACTCAGCGAAGTATTATACCGAAGACGCATCAACATCTGTTGCATCCAGAATACGAAGTGGAAGGGGTCCAAATCACGTAATACCGGGTATAACTACAAACTGATTGATCATGGAACAAGGGCGCAGAATGGAGTCGGCATTGTAGTAGACGAACACTTTCAAGATCGCGTAGTTGAAGTAAACAGAATAAGCGAAAGACTAATGTCAATCAAGCTTGCCCTGGACAATCAACCGTGCATGAACATCATATGCGCATACGCCCCCCAGTCCGGCACCCCAAATTCGGAAAAGGAATCTTTCTGAGAAGAAATTAGTGATCTGCTGCAGTCTATACCAAACTGTGAGCCGAAGTTCATCGGCGGCGATTTGAATGATCACGTTGGTGAGAAAACTACCACTTACCAGAGAATACATGGCAACTTCGGACATGGTAAAATCAATTCGGAGGGAGAGAGTATCCTTCAAATGGCACTGGCACACGATCTAGCCATCATTAACACTTTCTTCACAAAACCTGTAGAACATCTAGATGTTCTACAGGTTTTTAAACACGTTTAATGCATAATTCTGCTCTAATGTACTTTCATTCACGACGATCTAGCCATCATTAACACTTTCTTCACAAAACCTGTAGAACATCTAGATGTTCTACAGGTTTTGTGAAGAAAGTGTTAATGATGGCTAGATCGTGTGCCAGTGCCATTTGAAGGATACTCTCTCCCTCCGAATTGATTTTACCATGTCCGAAGTTGCCATGTATTCTCTGGTAAGTGGTAGTTTTCTCACCAACGTGATCATTCAAATCGCCGCCGATGAACTTCGGCTCACAGTTTGGTATAGACTGCAGCAGATCACTAATTTCTTCACAGAAAGATTCCTTTTCCGAATTTGGGGTACCGGACTGGGGGGCGTATGCGCATATGATGTTCATGCACGGTTGATTGTCCAGGGCAAGCTTGATTGACATTAGTCTTTCGCTTATTCTGTTTACTTCAACTACGCGATCTTGAAAGTGTTCGTCTACTACAATGCCGACTCCATTCTGCGCCCTTGTTCCATGATCAATCAGTTTGTAGTTATACCCGGTATTACGTGATTTGGACCCCTTCCACTTCGTGTTCTGGATGCAACGGATGTTGATGCGTCTTCGGTATAATACTTCGCTGAGTTCTGAGCTGCGTCCTGTCAAAGAGCCCACGTTCCAACTCGCTATGCGCATCGTGGGTGTTATCCCGGGTGCTCTGATAACATTTGCGTCGCTTTGGGCGTCCGCCCTAGTATTGCTTGCCCTTTCCTAATTTGTACGTTTCATGATTTGGAGTTGTGATGATTGGCTTTGTTTTTACGACTGGTTGCCACCCGACGCCAAGGCTAACACCCGCTAACGACTGGGAGCGCCGCCGTTGACCCCGAAGGGTTCTTCCGCCGCCATCTCTTCTGTGAGCCCCAGCCCAGACTCACAGCACTGCTGCGGCCTCTGCTCCGAAGATGTCGAAGAAGCCCGTATCAGGGGTTTTATATCGCAGTATCCTTCTGCGGCTTTTTGGTCCGCGGGAGCTATTTTATTTCGCTCCTACCCTCCTGGTTCTACTAACGCAGGACCAGGCGAGCACTCCCCTATCCGCCACCTTGGGGACGCGTTCCCTAGGGGTGAAAGGCTCCCCCGGGAATATCCATACATTAGTTATGTAAGGTATATAATAACTTTCGGCCGCGAATTCCTATCAAACTATAACACTCAGCCCTTTTATCCAAGTGGGTAAAGAGGATCATGCAAGCTTTGGCTAGCATCATTCCTGACCATCCATATCGATAATGCTCCTTACAAAGTTTATTAATCACAAAACACTATAATAATATTATTTATTATTTTTAATATACCACGCTTTTACAATCAAATATTATAATTAAAAGCACATAGTTTACACTTCAGCCCAGAAATAGAGACAACTTGAACGATCCATATTTTTTTTTTGTTTTTACGTGCATTTATAAAAGCGTGTTTTTCTAGTGTTTTTAAACTATGGGTATAGGTGTGGTGTGTGGTAGAAATAAATACGTAACTCACGTTGTAGAGGAGTTTATTGTCCACAGTCGTACACCGTTAACACTAAGTTCAGAAGGCACAATAGAGAAGAGTTCACAAGCACAAGCTGAGGCACAGTATAGATGAATAGCGTAAGGATGAAAGTATAAGAATGATAGATAGATGCAGTATAGTAAAAGTAACATGGAAATCAAAGCTAAATCGCACTTCCGCGTGTTTATAATATTAAAGCGACAAGCATGCGCTCCGCGTCGAGGTAAGGTCCTGACAACAAATCTCCTATAAAAGTTAACTATGCCGAGGAAGCCTCTGAGCTGGCGAACGTTGGTTGGTGGGGGAAAATCCTTGATTGCCTGAACTTTGGCATCAAGTGGCTTAGTACCGCTCTCGGTAATCCGGTAGCCCAGAAAAGTTACCTCCTCCATACCGAAAACGCATTTCGAGGTGTTCACCAACATGCCGTATTCCTTCAGCCTGTTGAAGACCTGACGAAGGTGATCCTCGTGCTGCTTAGGATTTCTAGAAAACACAAAAAAGTCATCCAGGTAACAATACACGAAGTCTAATCCCCTCGTCATCTCGTCCACGAACCGCTGAAAAGTTTGGCCCGCATGCCTAGGACCGAACGTCATAAAAGGAAATTCAAATAACCCAAATGGGGTCGTGATAGCGGTCTTAGGAATGTCCTCGGGGCTGACAGGTATCTGATTATAGGCTTTTTCCAAATCGAGCGTGCTGAAGACTTTATATCCAGCTATATTATGGGTATCCGTGTGGTGACGGATTAAGAATACGAATTGTTACCACCCCATATCATCCCATGGGTGTCGTAAGAGCCGACAGAGGGAGCATATTATGCAGAGAACAGCACTGTAAGAGAAGGAAAACTTGATACCCTACACCAACCCGCTTGGCCAGCGTGGTATAGTAGGCCAATTCCTCCTTTCATAGGAGAGGCCTAGTCCAGCAGTGGACTATTAAAGGCTGATGATGATGATGATGATATTATGAGTAAAGTCGTGGATGTGCTTAATCGGATACCTGTCAGGCACGGTACGGGCATTCAACTTCCGGTAATCGCCACAAGGACGCCAGCCATTGTTTTTCTTTGGCGCTAGATGTAGAGGTGACGCCCACGGGCTCTCAGAAGGTCTAGCTGTGCCAAGGGACAGCATAGACTGGAACTCTTTTTGGGCAACCTTGAGTATGTCCGGTACTAAACGACGAGGTGAAGAGCAAACAGGAGGGCCTGGTGTCGAACGTATGTGATGTACTGTTTTGTGTGGTGTGCAGTGTGGCTTCCCAGCTGGTCGAGTAATTTCCGGAAACTCGTTGAGAATTTTATGATATCGAGTCTCACCAGTCACGACCTTAACAGAAGAAATTTTATTACAATTAGCTACAGCAGCAATAATGGAAATAGATGTTACATTATCAATGAGGCGCTTGTTACAACAATCAACTATAAGATTAAAAAAGTTTAAAAAATCTACGCCTATTATAGGCTTCGTAACATCGGCTACAATGAAACGCCATTGAAATGTTCTGCATAAACCAAAATCTAAATCTAAGTTAATACAACCATATGTAGCTATGCTAGAACCATTAGCCGCACACAAACTATAGTCCGTACGAGCACGACGATCACGAAACGCTGACCGTGGGAATACGCAAAGGTCGCTCCCTGTGTCGACCAGGAACTGCGTCTTCGAAGATCGGTCAGTGACAAACAGGCGACCAGAAACGGGCAAAGGGCAATCGTTTGTCTCCATTATCGACCGCCCTTGGAGTTTTCCGCCTTATAGTCGCAGGGCCGGATACACCTGTTGGCCTTTTCTCCGAACTTGTTGTGGTACCGACAATTTGGGAAATTCTTATAGTTCGAATGAGAGCGCTGCCTCGAACTGCTTCGAGTGTTTCTGGTGGAACGGGAGCGTGGACGGCTGTTCCGAGTTGACATCTGCTGGAACTATCGACGAAGCTCAGCTATCTCCCTAGTTAGTTCGTTTAGACCCGAGCTAGGGATAGCGTCGTTCACTACGGCGACCTTCGGAGTTGTCGTAGCCAGGTCGTTTACTCTATCGGCTAAGTCAGCTAGGTCCTCGAGAGAAGCTGAGCACAGCCTGGATGCCATACGGTAGGCGACTAACCCATATCGTCCTTAGGAAGTCGTCAGGAACGTTTGAGCCTGCCAGGCTTTTCAAGTGACGAAGAAATTGCGACGGCTTCCGGTCACCAAGCTTCTCATGCATCAACAACTGCTTGATTTTTTTTCGTTAGACGCGGTGAGTCGCTTGATGAGCTCAGTCTTAAGTTTTTCATATTTATTACTGGCAGGCGGGCTAATTATTATGTCTTTAACCTCTCTGGAATACTGGTTGTCTAGGTGTCCGATGACATAATTAAATTTTGTTACGTCGCTGGTTATTCTGGCTATATTGAATTGGCCTTCGACCTGAGTAAACCAAATCTCCGGCTCTTCAGCCCAAAATGGAGGCACTCGTATGCCGACTTTAAAGACGTTGCTGTGGTCTATCGACATCGGTCCATAACTAGTGCCCGGTGGCGGCAACGCTGCCGTGCCTTGTGCGTCTTTGAACATGTCTCCTTCCATCGTTCTTCACGGGGTCACCAGTATGGGTATAGGTGTGGTGTGTGGTAGAAATAAATACGTAACTCACGTTGTAGAGGAGTTTATTGTCCACAGTCGTACACCGTTAACACTAAGTTCAGAAGGCACAATAGAGAAGAGTTCACAAGCACAAGCTGAGGCACAGTATAGATGAATAGCGTAAGGATGAAAGTATAAGAATGATAGATAGATGCAGTATAGTAAAAGTAACATGGAAATCAAAGCTAAATCGCAATTCCACGTGTTTATAATATTAAAGCGACAAGCGTGCGCTCCGCGTCGAGGTAAGGTCCTGACTGGTTTGACCTCGTGTTGGGTACTCAGCACATGTGCTAGCACACTTGTAGTGACTCACTTCGGTGTGGTGAGATACTCCCTCTTTTTATTTTGACGTGCTAGCACACAGCACAGTTGGGGCACACTCGATGTTGCTTGAGTTAATATTACGTTTGTGCTTTGATAAATGAGATGCAGAAAAAACTTAAGTATATTTACGATTTACTCAAGTAATTATATGAATATAACAAATCTCGAAACATATTACAGTAAGTTACTCATTTCAAGTATGTCTTATCAAACGGTGAGCCGGCGAATACCGTCAAAATGTGCCGTGTTTTGTGAGCGAGCCCATGTGTGCCGTGTCACTCACGACACACGATGCGATGTCGCCTGAGTGCGGCACACTATGTGTACTCACACACTCACTGTGCCACCAATACCTCGCGGCCTCGCCTCATTCGTGCTAGCACAGTGTACTAGCACACTTCGGAAAAAGAATGCCTCGCACGATCCTCATTTTGAAAGAGTGTGCTACCCATCACTAGTTTGACCTTGCGCAGTGAGAAGGAATGCGCCCGCGCAGCCGTAGCCGGCCGTATATGGCTATTGATAATTATACAGGTATCGGTCGTTAGTGATGACGGCTCTGCCGATAGTTCAATGAACATCGACTATCGATAGAAAATTTATCGACCAACTGGTAAGGTTGTATATATGATGGTGTTCAGTGATGGTGTTTAAATGTAAATAAATATATATTTATAAATTGTATAGTAATTTGTAATTGTGTTTGTTTGTAAATATTAGTTACATACATACATACATATCGTCACGCCTTTTATCCCCGAAGGGGTAAGCAGAGGTGTATTTCTACACCCACTTTTCGCCAGATATACTTTAGTCCCACGTAATAAGGGGCGAGCATATTGCCGTACCGGGCACATTTCCAGACTCCGTGCTGCTACTGAGAATTTCGTGACAGAAAAACCCAATAACTCTGCCCGACCCAGGAATCGAACCCGGGACCTCCCGTTCCCACGCGCACATTTATGCCGCGAGACCAACGAGGCAGTCGTATAGGGTTTGATGACGAGTTTTCCGTCTCTACGCAAAGATGGTATTTGCATCGTGTTATCCCTTAGTCGCCTCTTACGACACCCACGGGAAGTTAGGGGGTGGTGACACTTGTATTCTATGCCGTCAACCACACGGCTTATTTACTTTATACTTTTTGGTCTTTGATAACGAAATATTTTTAACATTTATACATTTATTTTAAGTAAGCGAATGAGCCCGCATCCTCTCCATCTCCGCCTGCGCGTCTGTATGTGATTTATCTCTCAGCTTATAACAGTCTAGCTCTTCAATCAGGAGACCACTAAGTGATTTTACTCTATTCAGGGCCACATACGCCTATCCAGCCGCAAAAGTACGGGACACTAACTACACCACTGCGTGGTCTACAATATATAAGATACTACATACATAGGCTCACACCTGTTTCCCGGAGGGGCAGGCGGAGACTACGGAACGCCATTTGCAACGATCCTGACATACCTCTCTTGCTACATTCACTCCCATCAAGTTTCTCATGCATGTTCTTCTGTTTAGGGTACTTCTGGCCTGTCCTTTTTTAAGAATGTCTCCAAGCTGGTCAGAGAACGTCCACCTAGATCTTCCACTTCGTCCTGTCCCATTCACACTTGCCTTATATATCTTCTTTGTCAGTCTTTCGTCATCAATCCTCTCCATGTGCCCAAACCATCTTAAAATTTTTCGATGCTTGTCATTACATCTTCTTTTACCCCACAACACTCTCTTATCACACAATTCTTTACTCTGTCAGTCAAAGGTACACCACACATACTTCTTAGTGCTCTCATATCTACAGCATTTATTCTACTTTCAAGTCTCTTCCGCCATACCCAACTTTCACTACCATAATATAAGAGTAGGCACTAACACACCTGCCTATCTTCCGGCTTCATCATCTGACCTTGAAAACTAATCGTCGCCAAAGTTCATTACAAGACTTCTCTAAGAAATTCAAAACAGATATGATACGATTTTCCATCATGAAGTTCCAGTTCATATCTTCCGGCTCCATCATCAGATCAGTTCGACAGTACCATATTATTGTATTGTCATCAGAACTACATAAAACTGCCAATTTTCACCTTAGATTCCGTTACATAGCTACAAAAATGTCGAGTCCCAAGATCATATCTTCCGGCTCCATCATCAGATTAGTTTGACAGTACCATATTATTGTATTGTCATCAGAACTACATACAGCTGCCAATTTTCATTACGCTACGACCCTTGGAAGATGGTTAAATTAGTTAGCTTAGATTCCATTACATAGTTACTTTGTAGCTGCGAGTACATTGTTCTCTAAAGATGGAACTCAAACTTAGCGTGTAAATTCCATAATACTAAGTAATTAGAGTACCTAGTTCACTTCAACCTGTTTGGCGCAAGATCTTGTCTTGAAAGCTTTTTGGTGACACTAACTTCGCAGACAGTTTACAAAGGTTCATGTTTGGAATTCAACGAGATCGTACCAGCTTCTTCTGCCTGGCAGTAGTTCACCTAAGCTTTCATTTAATTTTAAACTATGCTTTGGGTCTGTGTGGCTTAGAAGTTTATACTGCATAATTATATTAGTAAAAATTGTAATGCATTTGCCAGCGGCAGATACTTAAAGATCGTGGGACTTGAGCGTTAGAAAAGAAAACTATAGTCAATGTTTTTTGGAAATAAAAAGAGACGGAAGTAAGGCCGGTCTCAAAAAGTTACAATCTTCCGTGTCTTGTAAAAGTACTAACCAAAGCACGGATAGTGCAAGAAACGTGTAAAACCGACGTCAGTTTCTATGTCAGTCGTTACAAAGACACTCTCAAGTGTCCTAAAATTGATCTCAATGATAAAATATGCTATTTCTTCATATTACAGAGATGAGGCGCCCATTGCTTGGTAAAAAAGCAATTAAGATTATAGTCAAATCGGATTCAGCTAAAATGCGCCTCTGTGCTACAAAGACTAAAGTAGTCTAAACTAAAGAATATGCTATCATTTGGAATGCTGAGACAAAAACACCAATTTCTTTGTATAAAGATTATTTTTGACTGCCTCGTTGGTCTTAATTGCGCGGCGTAAATGTGCGCGTGGGATTGGGGTCTTGGGTTCGGCTCCCGGGTCGGGCAAAGTGTTATTGGGTTTTTCCGTTAGGAAATTCTCAGTACCAGCACGGAGTCTGGTAATGTGGCCGGTACGGCAATAGGCTCGCCCCCTATTACGTGGGACCTAAATATTCATGGCGAAATGTGGGTGTAATATTACACCCCTGCCTACCCCTTCGGGGATACAGGCGTGAGTCTATAATAAAAAAAAAAGTTTTTTTTCTTTTTTTATCCGATTAGGTTAGAAAAAGTAACCCAGAACTGCAGTAGGTATGTCTCGGGCGGAAGGTTACCGCTAGGCCATGATGAGGCGAAAATAATACAACGGATATACGTATAGAATCACGCAAGCATATTACACACGCTAATAAAAGCTAATCTCACCTAGCACTAATAAGCCAATTATAATGTTATGCAGTAGAGCCTCGTATGCAGCCGGGCCGTCAATAGGTATCCCTTACACTTCGTTAGTGTTCATCGATCCAAATTTCTCTATAAATGACGTAAACTTGTTTAAGTTGAGTCTGATGGTCGAAGAAATTTACTTTCTGCGCTAGATATCGGATATACGTGAGAGCATTTGTAGTAAAGACCTCTAGGATAACAATATGGGAGAACAATAACACTAGGATTTAACCCTGTATTGTGTGGGAGTTTAATCATATAACTAACAGATATAAAGTACACACAGAATCTATATTACAATTAGTGGAAATCACAAAATCCGGACACACAGCGCAGTGTAAAACAGCGAGCACGCCAGATAAACCGCCACGACATCCGAGCAGTCGAATGTGTCATTTGAGAACCACTTTTCCGCAACTGATCAGATTTTTAAGGTTCTTAATAAGGTCCCTTTTCCTGTCATGCGTATTATCGTCCGCACGTGGATCTGATCCGCATGCAGGCTGCCCGCATCCTATAGTTTCATACATGTTTTTCCTATCACGCGCGCGGAACGGGGTTTGGTTGCGGACGCGCAGCCTGCGTGCATGCTATCCGGATGCGGACTGTGTTCTTCTACCTTCTGTCTTGTTTTACTGTGACGCCGGTCGCACGCATGATCATAGTAGGTACGCATATAATTGCAAATGAAGAAACGAAAATTTATACTCAGAAAGTTTTGTTGAAGTGCTCTCTACTCTGAATTGTTTTTATATTATTTTTATTATTAAACTAATATCAGCATTAATTACTTTTTAACGTTCATCTTAATATTTATTCACTGGCGACACGCACGACACTGCAGCGGCAAACGAAATCTTTATCCTGTGTGTAGGGGCGTGTTATCACCCGCATGAGGACCAGATCCGCGCGCGGACGAAAATACGCATGACAGGAAACGGGCCCTAAATACAATACTTGGAACGGTACCACAAATAATAACGATGATAAAAGGATTTAAAACATTAAAGCACAGTTTCTTCCGGTTCAATATCCGACACAAAATAACACACGTATCAGGCCGCTACGATCACTATTCATTACATTCTACATGCACATATCTTTTAGAACCCGGCAAAATAAAATATCATTCTCTATCCGTACATTCCTAGGAGAGCAGCGCGCTATTTAAAATATGCACGCTAAGCAATCTGTTTAAAAGCTGCATTTGTTCAACAGTGTTGATTTTTACACAAAGCTTTCGGTTGCCCAAGACGCACAGGGACCCGTAGTTTTCATTTTAGAAATGTAGCCTCTACGGTAAATTGAATTAAAACCTGTATGGAGTCTTTGTTCTATCGTATCTCTTTGAAAGGGATACGGGCAGTGGATAAGGTTAAAATGAGACTTTGAAGCTTCAGTTTTTATATGAATATGTTGGTGTAATGATGTGGTATATATTTTATGTGTAAGTTTCACATATTTTTCTCGTAGCATAGACGGGTAACCTAATAGAATATCATATCCGTATTTTAAGCCGTCTGCAGAAGAAACCTTAAATTCGCTTTTCGCATAGAGTTATTTTTAGTTTAAAACCGTTTGGCGCTGTACAAAGAGACAATTAGGATGCTGGTAGACACTAATGAGGAATAAAAACTAAAGTGACACATTTTTACTTATTTATTTTAAACAGACTACGAGCGCTAGGAATAATTTATGTATTACGGTGGACTTTACATGGCTAAAACAAAACGACATCCATAAAGAACATGTACAAATTTAATGACACAAATATTTTGCCGTCCTATAGATGCTGCTCGGTGACAAATTTGAAAGCCCTGAAAAAATAGCTTTGAATTTGAACATCTAGAGTTGTAAAGTCGTTTGTGTATCATAAATATGTTTGTTCCATATGGTGATCATACCCACAACACAGAATGGTGAAATGAACCTCAATTATTGACGTCATTACTTTTGGCTTTGACTGCCTCTTTAGTCCAGTGCATAGCATATGCGTCCGCTGAACAGAGGTCTCGGGTTCAATTCCCGGGTCGGGCAACAGAGTTTCTGATTTTGTCCGAATTCTCAGTAGCAGCACAGAGTGGCGATGAGCCCGGTAACGGCAATAGGCTCGCCTCCTATTACGTGGGACCTAAAATTCATGACATGGCGAAATGTGGGTGTATCACAACACCTCTGCCTACCCCTTCGGAGATACAGGCTTAAGTCTATAAAAAGTAACCTTTGCAAAAATTATAGTTTAAAAATCTTCCACCGATTCTCTAAAGCATGGCGAAATGTAGGTGTATCACAACACCTCTGCCTACCCCTTCGGAGATACAGGCTAAATAAAGTCCATAAAAAGTAACCTTTGCAAAAGTTATAGTTTAAAAATCTTCCACCGATTCTCTAAAGTATGGCGATATGTGGGTGTATCACAACACCTCTGCCTACCCCTTCGGAGATACAGGCTTAAGTCTATAAAAAAGTATATAAACCTTTGCAAAAATGATAGTTCAAAAATCTTCCACCGATTCTATTCAGGATAATACCTATGAACAAAAAGTAAAGCGTTTATGATAGTGAAACTGATCCCAGGATGCAAAAGTGCTGTGTACGGAAACCGGTGACCGAAACTTGTAATCCGAAAGCAAGCTTCCGTAGGGTTGTCAATAGGTATGCAGATAAAACCGAACTTTGTCAACAACGGTTGTATTCGGTGAAGTGGCTATCCAGCTTTTGTCAGTATTTCCTAACTCGGAACTAGCAAGTGAACAACGGATTCATAATGCCCTTTGGTGTCTTTTTGTATTCAGGAAAATTTGGCTTAGAAATGTAAGCTATTTTTGGAATATAAAATTGTAGACCACTATCAAAAGCGAATATTAACTTTTGACTGGATGTTAGAGCTTATAAACTAACTTAAAAAAATTGCTGTCAACGGCCATGCACAGTTTCTAACGCGTAAATCTGTTTGTAGCAAATTTGGAACGCATGCCATTAGTTTTAACTAACAAGCCCAGGGTGTTACTTTTTGGTTCTTTTTTTGTTATAAAGGACTACTCATGATCACTCTATGAATATTCCCACTGGTAAAACACACAACACCCAGACTCGAAAAACTATTCTTATGTGTTGCTCCGAATAACTATCGAGCTAGTGTTGACTAGCCGACTGGCAAAGTCGGCTAGACAACGCCAAGATAAGCCATTGCGCCTAACATCCAATCTATAACAATCAAATCTTAATCGAGCCTCAAGCCAAAAAAATCCGGCTTGATGTACCAAACAGTCTGGCTTTTATATTTAAGTCTGGCAACCCTAGAGTATATCTAATCCCGTGTTGTTCCCACTGGCGTATGTACGTCGATTTAGCCTCGTTATGGCTCGTATCGATTTCGTATTACACGATGCCTTCGGTTTTAAGTTCTAATGCATTAAACGACTTCGTCTATGTAGTTTGAATAAGCGTTCTTAAGCACGCTAGGCTATCAGCGGTTATTTTTGGATTACAGCAGACCCTGCAAGGCATAAAAACTAGAAGCATCCGAATTAAAAGTATTTTTTACTAATAATATACTAGGCTCTTTACCTGACAACGTAAAGTATCTCAATAGAATATAACATTATTTTTAGATACGTGTGAATTATTCATTTCCAAGTAGAATATACCTTAAAAAGCGTCCGTAATCAAAAGCAATTACACATTATATTCTATTCCAGGACTATAGATAGTTACTCCCAGATAACGAGCAAATAGGGTGGCTGATCTTCGCTAGCCGGCGGCGCTCGTGTCCACGTACGCCATTCAAAGTGACATTCGAAATGATGACCCTCGGTAGCACTAAATGACACTAAATGAGATGTTGATCCCGCATCAAGGACTCCGCGTTGATTTAAGTCTAATTTAATATGTGACTATAGCTACTAGATTTTGATGAAGATATAAATGGGATTCGGGAGAGTAGACGGAAAATATCACTACCAGCTATAATGGTACTGCCAAGAGCTAACCAGTAGCAGTAATATATGTACCTACTAGCATGCAGTCACCCGCGTCTTCGCCTGTCCTAAAACTTTAGTTTACTCATTAAGGGGTGGCATATTAAATATGATTCTTTAGTGAGTCTATAATCTACACAACTACAAACGAATCCTCTGTCCAAATTTTATGTTTCTAGTTTCGGTATCTTGATGATCATGAGCTCGGCTATGATATTTCTGTCAAGGGAAGTAATTTTGTGTATAACACCTTAATTATTATAGAACCGATAGCTGTCTGTGAGAATTCAAAGCATCCCAAGCCATTTTGCAATTCGATTACAAGCAGGATATCTCTAACATTTTACCTGTAACATCGCAATGGTTGACTCCTCCTATATACAAAGGTACTCTGTGGTTGACACCAGCTGTCAAGGCGTATTAGATACCCGAACAGAATACGTATACGGTAGAGAGCGGTGAATGCGCATGGTTTGACCGCAGGTTTGGCACTGAGCTGGAGATGTCCCTCCGGACACTACGCTCGAGCGCGGAATCAACTTGTGTGTCAAATACTTCTTGTTTTGAATATTCATTGTCAAACGTTTTTTCCTTATTTCCTAAAGTCAACAACAGCGCTATATATTACCCTGTACAAACATGAAAACTGGTCACGAATATTCGTCCTGGCGTCCAATAAAACTTATTACACGCCCATAAAGCTAATGGCGAGATAATATTATATTATTTAATATCCATGTCCTGTGGTATCACTGAACACACCTCGTCCATTAAGGTCCTTGTATCGTATCGCTCACCTCTGCCTTTTCATCCCGAGATTATTTTATTTTTTTCAGCTTCTTAGCTCGTTGAATGAATTTAGATTACATAGATCTCATGGATGTGGCTATTATAAATAGAAACATTATAAGAAACCGAGTTTCAGAGATTATCGCCTTCAAACAAACAAATTGTTCACCTTTTTAACATTAGTTTTAATAAAAAGTCCACGCTAACTTAGCGGACAGTTACCTACCAACATAACCAACGGATACAAAAAAAACATCCAGACTCGAGACATCAATTAATGGATCATACTTAGTGTTATCTCGTGTAGGCAACACACCCACAAGTCGACACAGTGTTAAGTGTTGAGCCTGCGTAAACTTAATGCCATCAGCAATTGAATTATTCTACACAACTACAACCAAACAGTTCAAGATTAACAATTCTATATTACAGATCTTTTAATTCAAATTTACGCAGTGTCGGTTCATTTAATTTCGTACTAGAAAAGGCAGAAACAAATTGTATTACGGAAAGTATTTTTCGCCGGAACCTTGAATTCAAATCACCCGCTCGCCCAGTTTACTTCGTTCCCAAGAGATCGGTTCGTTTTGTTGGAGAAAGTTGTTGTGTGTTTATCAAGTATGGCTGCCAATGTGTAGAAAGTGTTGGACATCGTTTATGCCTTTGATTTTTGGATCTGGATAAGTATGATCAAGTTCTCGTGACTAAATAAATGAAAGAAATCGGGCACTGGGTTGATTGCACCTAAAGAGTAGTGGCTTATGTGGTCACTTCGCCGTTTAATAATGACCAGTGTTTTGGGATTGATCCCTACACAAGACAATATTTTTTGTGATTTTAATTTTTCACCGTGGTCCAGTGGATAGCGTATGCTACTGCTGATCGGAGGTCCCGTGTTCGATTCCCGGGTCGGGCAAGAGTATTACTGGGTTGTTCCGAATAATCAGTAGCAGCACGGAGTCTGGTGATGTGCCCAGTAATGGCAATAGGCTCACCCCTTATTACGTGGGACCTAAAAAATCATGGCGAAATGTGGGTGTAATATTTAAACAACTGCCTACCCCTTCGGGGATACAGGCGGAAGACTATAAATAAATTTAATTTTTATTTCGCCTCTGGATGGTATTTGTGTCTGTTGGCTATATGCTTGTTAATTCCTCTGCGACACGGGATTAAGGGCAAGCTCTGCTTTAAAAAAAGAAAAAGACTGGTGTGTTAGTACATATATAAAAAAATTGTCATGACTAGGCGGATAAATCTAATCCCATTACGGTGACCTTGAGGTGCACAAAGCACTTAACCCTACCGTAAGGCCTTGCAGCACACCATACTTCTCCGACATAGCGAATACAAACTAGCGACTCTTATTATTTTAAATGTATCTATGAATAAAATTTAACATACATACTTTCGCTCACGCCTTTTTCCCGTCGGGGTAGGCAGAGACAACAGAACGCCACTTGCTTCTATCCTTACTAACCTCACGCGCTTCCTCTTCTTACATTACTCTTTTCATACATGCTCGCCGGTTACGAGTGCTTTGGACATATTTTTTTTAAAACGTCCCCAATTCGGTCCACGAAAAAATTTAACCATAGCATTTAAAGGATATTTTGGTAAAAAGAAACAAATTTCTGTAAACTGCGTTGTGTACCTGCTTACAGTGTCATTGTAGAATTATGGTTAATTGATTAATATAGTTGGTAGTTCTTCAGCTACCGCCGAAAACCAAAAACTCATCAACCTTTCTAAGGACTTTCGGCCATTTCAATTTAACTTGAAACCCAATAATATACATGTGAAATTCTGCAAGTTAGCGAGCTAGCTTAGAGCGATTCCCTGTCAATATCACATTTGCTACCGCCATGCCAGTTTGATAGGGTTTATAATATTAGTACAGATTGATCTTCATAATCTGGTGTAACCATAATGGAATTATTCCCAATAGTCCCCTCTAGCCCTGTCCCCCGGGGTGACAGCTGGGAATTGTCTGCCCAGTTGTCACCAGGGTGACAATTTGTGCCGACTGTTCCCTTTCAAAGCTGACTAGAGGGGACAAATGGGAAGTCTTTTTCTCAGTTGTCACCGGGGGGGTGACAATTGCTACGTTTCCTTCCCAGAAAATAATTTAATTACCATAGATTTCAGCTTTTATTTGTTATGCTACATAGAATCAAATAAAAAAATTAACACAATGTCAACACGCTTACAACATTCGAAAAATATAATCTAAGTATTAAGTAAGTAAATAAAAATGTCAAAAAAGTTATATAAGTTATAAATAAAAAGCAATATTGTTTCCTTTAATAGGTACAATCACAGATTATTAATTTTAATCTTATACTAATATATAAAGCTGCAGAGTTTGTTTGTTTGGTGTAACGCGCTAATCTCAGGAACTACTGGACCGATTTGAAATATACTTTCAGTGTTAGATAGCCCATTTATCTAGGAAGGCTATAGGCTATATAACATTGCGCTATGAGCGACGGGAGCGGAGCATTAGCCTTAAATAACGCGGGTGTAACCGCGGGCATCCTCTAGTTAATACTAATTGTATAATCACAGATAATCACTAAGGGTAAAGTTACACGTGCTTATTAGTCGCATGCTTATTTGAAATCTTGCTCATTGATTTTGTGCCTTGCGCCGCAGATGTCATGACAATCGAACGTCCGTCGATCTCATTTGGACTTGTTTGTTTCAAGAATACTTAGAGAGAGATGGAGGAATGAGATCAATTCGAGTCGTTCAATTTTGTGTCATGCTACCTGCGGCACAAGGCACAAAATCAATGAGCAACCACAGGCACTAAAACGGCCGCAGAGAATAGCGAGGACGGCAACCTGACAACACCGCATCTCCTCTTCCTCTGCGGCCCCAGCGCAACGCATCGAATGGTGCGCCTCCATTTGGTCGCGGGAGATAGGGCGCGCGGGAACGCAATACCGACACGCCTCTACTCCTGCGATCACAGCCGACTGCGAGGGACAGACAGAACTGTCCCCCGCACCCGCACCTTGGACGCATTCTGCGCAGGCCGGGGGGCCTGCGCAGAATGCGTCCAAGCAGCGTCCAGGCCCACGCGGAGCGTCCACTCCCGGGATCTCGCTTAGCTTCACCGTAGGTGTTCAACCCGCGGTTTCTGAGCCTCCCCCCACCACCACGACAAGGTGGAGATCCCACAGGAGGGGGAGGGAGGTGGATGGAACTCTGCCTAACAAGCTATATATATGTATGGCTGTAGTTATCTTAGGACGATATAAATTATTGAGTTGTTTCTCTGTTTGATATACTTATGTAATAATAGCCAAAACCTATACAGAAGGTTTTAATTAGCAAAACGTGACATAGTTGTTATATGGTTGTTATGACAATGACGAACATTCGTATGACAATATAAATTAAGAAAAGTGTTTATGGCAGTAAAGAAAGAGGTTCACCACATTCACCCCGGCCAGATGTAATCACGTAGATACTTTGGCGGATTCCGTGATCTAGCCGACCTCCGGGGTAACTCCGCGACTGCGGGCTCGTTTGCGTCCGAGCTCATTCGCTCGGGTGCTCCTTGCAAGACCTCAGATGTGGGCGGTGACGAAGGAGTCTCTGGCGGCGAGACTGGTGGCGAATAGTATGCTGTTGGTGATGAAGGCGAAGTCGTCGGCGGTGAACATGGTGATGGAGAGTGCGATCTTTCGGGCTCGGCATCTACAAACTCGTCAATTGTGGGGATATCTTCTCCGTTGCATCCTAAAGGCGCTAAATGACGGTTGGACACAGTAGTCTCACGACCATCCATCGTTCGAACGTATGAATAGGTGGGGTTAGTCTCCAGTACCTCCACCTCCTCGGCTAGCGGTTGATATTTCGATTTCCGATCAAAACGTCGCATAAGCACTCTGCTTGAGTCCGTTAGCCATGTAGGAATTGAATCTCCATTTGTCGATCTACGTGAATGTCGAAACATTCTTTCATGTGGCGTACAATTTGTGCTAGTACACAAGAGCGAACGAATGGAGTGTAATGCTTGCGGTAGGACATCCTCCCAGCTCTCTATCGGTAGGTTCTTAGTTTTCAAAGCCAACTGAACAGTTTTCCAGAGCGTAGAATTGAGCCTTTCTACTTGGCCGTTGCCTTGAGGATTGTATGGCGTTGTACGACTCGTCGCTATTTGTCTGGAGTTTAGAAATTCTTTAACATCTGCCGATAAAAATGATGTCCCTCGGTCTGAGTGCACATAAGCTGGCGTGCCGAACATGACAAAAATGCTATCTAAATGCCTGATTACAGTTTTAGCGCTTATGTCAGAGCACGGAAAAGCGAATGGAAAGCGGGAGTACTCATCGATTATCGTTAAAATGAATCTGTTCTGTGATTTCGATGGTACAGGTCCCTTAAAATCCATGCTAAGTCGTTCGAAAGGCGCTATAGCCTTAATTAGTTTATTTTGCGGGTCTGCTTTAATGAATCTAGGTTTAACTTCTGAACAGATTCGACAGTCTTTCGTCATGCTCTTTATCTCTTCGATCGAGTAGGCCAAGTTTTTGGAACGAACCCAATGTGCCATTCTCGTTACACCTGGGTGACAAAGGGCTTCGTGGAGCGATCGTAGCTTCCCTGGTGTTTCAACGACGGCGCAGACACGAGAGAGGGCGTCCGCTACATGATTCTGCGAGCCAGGCCTGTATATGATATCATATTTGTATGGAGATAGTTCCAATCGCCAGCGCTGTATTTTCTCATTTTTTATTTTACTGGTGTGCTTAGTGTTGAACATGAAAGCAACGGAGCGCTGATCGGTGATGAGCAAAAATGATTTCCCTATAAGGAAATGCCGCCACTTCTTTAACGATTCAACAATAGCGTAAGCCTCCTTTTCGATTGCTGAATGATTTTGTTCAGAGGGATTAAGTGTCCTCGAAAAGAAAGCTACTGGCCTGCCAGCCTGTGAAAGAGTTGCTGCAATGGAGTGTTCCGAGGCGTCAGTTTCTACAGTGAATGGTACATTCTCATCAATGGCATGAACACAAGACTTGACTATGGCCTTTTTAAGTTCTTGGAAGTCTTTAATCATAGTGGTACTCAGCGGAAATGTCTTGGTCTTTGCTAGTTCATGTACCTTTTCAGAAAAGTTTGATATCCACTTTGAGTAATGGGCGAACATACCTAGGGTTCTTCGCAAGCTGGGCAAGTCCTGAGGAGGGGGTAAGTTTAGAAGAGGTTCTAATCTATCATTGTCAGGTTTGATGATATTGTTAGCGATCGTATAGCCAAGTATGTTGATAGAAGTTTGTTTAAATTTGGATTTAGCTTCATTGAGTGCTAAGCCGTACTTCGTAGCTGCTGCAAGAAATTTTTGTAGATTATGGTCATGCTCTTCTAGTGTTTTGCCGCAAATTGTTATATCGTCGATATATGCAAATGTTCCTTTCAAATCTTCCGTTCGAATAAGCCAATCGATGGTTCTTTGGAAGCTGGAAACTCCATTTGTGACTCCAAATGGTATACGCCGAAATTGGTATAGATTTCCAGCTGCTTCAAATGCAGTATATGGTCTTTCTTCTGGTAAGATAGGAACTTGATGATAGGCGCTTTTTAAGTCTATGGCACTAAATACAGAATATTTGGCCACTTTTGTTATCAGTTCTTCTATACAGGGAAGTGGATAGGCGTCTAGTTCTGTAAATCGATTTATAGTTCTGGAGTAGTCAATTACTAGGCGTTTCCGGTGATTTGCATTCTTAGTGATCAGTACCTGTGCTCGCCATGGTGACCGACTCTCTTCAATAACGCCTTCATTTAAGAGATTTTTCACCTCCTCTTCAATAAAACGTCGGTCATCATCGCTGTATCTTCGAGACTTTATAGCAATTGGTTTGCATTCTGGAGATAGATTGGCGAATAAAGGCACTGCAGGGACAGATGCTTCGGCTACGCTGCAGACGACGAGAGGTTCTTTCGGGCCACCGAATGCGAATTCGAGGGATGAGTGATTTTCTAATACGTCATGTCCTATAATTATGTCTGAGCATAAATTTTCTACAACAAGCAGTTGAACGTTTTCGTATGTGTGTTTTCCCAAGGTAAGCGTGAGGCAGGTTTCTCCTTTCACTGAGGAAGTGTGGTTAAGAGAGGCCATAGATATCATCTGCCGACTAGGTTTCATCTTCAGAGAGCATAATTTAGAAAATTCGAAGTTAATAAAGCTTTTAGAACTGCCTGTATCTAGTAGTGCTTCAGCTCTAATGCCTTTGATATAAGCAGGAACAATAGCTTTATGCAGTGACGACGGCGATGCGGCGATGATGCAGGCGGTGACATTGTCCTGGTCAGATGTGGCAGCGCTAGTTGTGTTCTTACTACGACAGACTTTAGCAAGATGCCCTTTCTTGTTACATAATTGACACGTCACATCGAAGGCGGGGCATGACTTGCGCGGGTGCACACGTCCTCCACAGAAGAAACATTTTCGATTTGAGCGGTTCTGAAAGGTCGGCATCGGCGTGGCTGCAGAGGTATTTCCACTGGAGATAGAAGTTTGACCAGGGATGTTTTCGGTAACAGTATTCAATGAGGTATTGTTGTAGTGTAACGTATTGACTTCAGCCATCTCTAAAGAGCGCGCCTGGTTATGCGCTTCGTCCAACGTTAGGCTGAGGTTTTCAAGGAGTCTCTCACTTATTTTTGTTGAGGAGATGCCAGCTATAAAAGCGTCGCGAATATTGTCATCCCGATTCGTCTCACTATCGACAGCAGAAAAATTACAATCTTTGGACAGTTGCTTCAAGGCTTGGATGTAGGTATCGATAGTCTCGTGACTACCTTGTCTCCGAGTGGCGAGAGCGTGGCGAGCATACAGGATGTTATTTGGTTTAACGTAAAGTTTGTTCAAGAGAGTCAACGCTTGTTCGTATGTTTCGCACTCGCTGATGTGGGTGTACACGTTAGGTGATACGTGGTTAATGAGTACGGAAAGCTTGACCTTATCAGTAGTAGTGGCTGAGTCCTGCGCGGTAAGAAAGTTGACAAACGTTTTCTTCCAGTGAACCCACTCCGCGGCCGACGAGCTTAGGGACGGGTCACCATCGAACCGCTCAGGTCGTAGATATTTATCCATGAGATATAGTTGTTTCGTTTGCTAATTAAATTGTAATAATAGCCAAAACCTATACAGAAGATTTTAATTAGCAAAACGTGACATAGTTGTTATATGGTTGTTATGACAATGACGAACATTCGTATGACAATATAAATTAAGAAAAGTGTTTATGGCAGTAAAGAAAGAGGTTCACCACAACTTACTTTAATTTTTATTTATTTCGACCTAAAAATATTTTGTCCCATTCCTAAAATACTGCTTCGCGGCCCTTTTTGTAGGCCAAAATCGAAACCCTTGACACAGAAAGTTATTTAAACACACCAATCAACCTGAAATTAACACAAGATATAAGTAGGGCTAAACGCACCTTGTAAATTTTATCGCTGTAAGCAAACTGTGATTGCGAGTAATACGATTTTAAAATACATCTGCATAATTAAATTTCTTGGTAGTTTTTGAGATTAAGTAATATTTACAAAAGTCTAAACAGCTTTTAACAACAACTGCCCCAACTTGACAGGGGATAGAGACACTTGGAGGAGTGTAAGGGAGACCTTTGCTTTTGATGGTTTACTCTAATCATTGTCCTATGGAATTTACTTTATATCACTCGGTGACAAGACGTTCGTCTTATGTCACAGTGCAACTGCCTTTTAAATGTGGCCGTAGTTAACATGTTCCCAGCGAACTTTAAAAGAGCTATGCTGCTAGCATCATACCAGTAATATTTCTGAACGTAAGCCGTAAAGGTTTAAGCTGTCTGCTCGTCCTGCACCGAGCGTTGTGGATTTCATTCCCATAAACAACACTGAGTGAAACACAAATCGTATTACGACTCTGGTTGCACTTTTTGTACGTTGATCTAATATGTGTAAAGTTCCCCGCGACACAGAATAAACTCCCAGTCAACCGTGACGGACTATGCAACATGAGATCAAAAAATGTCAAAATCTTTTCAGTTATTTTTGAGATTAGTTGTAAAATTGTTTGTGTTACATACATATGATGGTCTTATACAGATAAAAAAATTAATAACAAGCTCTATTTATTACACACACATATACACCAACGAACGAATCACTGAAATATGTACCTCGAGTGTAATTGCGGTGCACCCTACATTTTCATTGTGTGCTCATCCTCGCGACTAGAGTATTTAATCACAGTTTTTTGTTAAGTACTTCCAGAGTAATTAGTAGGAAATCGTTGTAGCAAATAAATGGCATCCATTACCTACTCTTTGTTTTGATATTTTAAAATATAAATGTTAAATTATAGTGTTGACTAGTCTCTCTCTCTTTATAGCTACCAATTGTTGTTGGAAAAATTTCAATTCTTGGGTGCTTAAGTAATTTAATGTTAGTTATATGGCTCGGTAGGTAATCTCAAGTTATCACCTGACTGTGATATTAATCACTTTTCCTGCTAGTATTACCGCAGAACCTAAACTTCTGAAGCTAGAAGTATTGTGTATTGGTTGTCTTTTGCTTCAAAGCCATACACATTCATTTTTATTTGAACCCTGACGAGCACGTTTCACTCTCCACCTCCTAACTATCTCCACACATAAAAATTATACCTGAATGAATGAATCCATTGGAACGTGAAGGAAGGACAAGCAAACAAACACACTTAGTATGGATATTTCTTAAAATAATTACATACACATCCATCACAAATACTTTTGCATCATTTACAATTAAAAATGACAACCAAAGGCCATACAGTCCTAAAACATGTCCACACCTTCCAGTCCCATCTTACCTAAAACAAGACATAAACTCCGCTTGTAACAGCTCTAATCTCAGTAAGAACAAAACGTCCTTCCTCTACCGCACCGACAAAGTTGCCAACCAACTATTTATTCGATTTAATAACCGGCAGCATCTGTTGTCACCCCAACCGAAATTATTGGCCAACTATTAAACCCTCCGGTTTGGCTACCGTTGTAAATTTACACATTGAGTATTTTTTCGCAATCATTTCTGGACAATAACCTCTCTTTAATTTGCGACACAATTGCATTGTTGGAGGATTAGGTCTACTATACCAGCCTGATCAGACGGGTAAGTATAGCGTTTGATGTCGAGGTTTCGTCTCTTCCCAAGGACACCATTGGATATGTGTATTTTCCTTAGTCGCACGACACTAGTGAGACAATAGCGGCACAATATATTCTTAATAAGTCACCACACGGATGTGTCCTTATTATAAGGGTAGATATATATGCGCTATCCAAGGCAGAATCATTAGGGCTGCTGATCATTTGATCATGCCTCTGATTTCTATATAGTTATTGAAAATGCAGGTTGCTTACATTATTCCGACTTAAGTTAATCCGAAACATCAAAAGTATGATAGTACTATGGTTTTCCTGTGAGAATTAAGAGGCAAAGTTATAATGTATGACATTTTACTTCATTAGACAAAGGTTATTAATTATCCTATGCTCATTCAACATTACGGCAGATATTACCTACCCAATCTTGGCCCTATTACTTAGATAGTCGATTGCTCTTACCCCAGTCTCCTCCGAGATACAGCTACGCTTATTAACGTCGGCAAATATTTTGTTTCCTTCCGAATACTGTTGGCAAGTTGATCCCAACTTGGCTCTACTTTATCACTCATTTACTACGAACTTGGTCCAAAGTTGGGGAACTAACTTTGCGGATAGGGTTGCAACTTACTCTTACTCAAGTTATATGGTAAATTTCACTAATGACAATTTATATTTTAAGTACTAAAGGATGTCTAACTAGCTTGAGTCTTGAGTTGCGGCTTTTTCTGAATTCGGCTAGTAAAAAAGGTTTCGGGGGAAACATACGCAGTAACCAGTAACACTTATTTTTTACGAAACATTGCGTCGTAGGAAACTCAAAAAACATTGAAAACGAACACCGTACGTTGTCAGGCCATAAGTTAAAAATAATGTTCTCTGCTGTAATATTAGAGCTGTTACCAAACCAAAAAGAGATCGTTGCATTGCTGCTTCACATCAAATTCCGACCCATCCAATCGCTGACAACACAAATAATTTTATATGCGTCGGACTCGACCTCACAGCAAGGCGCCCGCTAAGACCACTCAGCCAGATGTGCAGTGGTTCGTAGCTGTGCATATAGCACTAAGCTTCTACCTATACGACTTACAATCATCATCATCGTTCTAGGAGGATGAACCCATTCGGGTCCGGAGCCCGCTTTCTAGTCTAGCCAAATTTTATAGAGCAAGCCTTTCCACAGAGCGACTGCCGAACCTCCGCAACTTAAGGGCCATATTCCAACGCACTAAGCGACTATATCCATACGTAATTACAATAGCACGTCTATTTATCCACACTATATTGGCACGCGTACCGCCCCAGTTATGAATACATAACTTGGCACGGACCTCTATAATTTGTAGATGCACTAATTGCCAATTCCTACGACAGTATCGCCTCCCCACGAATAATTACCACTGCGGCGGTGCCAAACGATGCACGTCCGAATATATAAATAGTTTGTTAATTATCAAGCTTTATCGTCACATTGTGTTAGCTCACTTCGCCCGGTTGGTGTGGTGATAAAAAGTATTACTATTTGTAAAACCAGGAAGCAATTGTCATGTGTCAAATGTTATACAAACGTCTTTCCAGTTCTAAGTCAGTCTTCTAAGGGTTGTTTATTAAATATGCATATTTGATCCTTGGTCCAACCATTTAAAAAAATAAATTCGTTCTATTCTTATAAACGCTGCATCCCAGATTTTGTCCTTGAAGCCCGCGGTCCGCCTTCTAGTCTATATAACCACTCTGCTTAACACTCCACCGAGCGTTATGATGGGTTTGATTCGACACGTGACAACACTAGAGATCGTCGGTCGATCGGTCAAATTAAGACTTAATTTCTGACAGATAATATAGTTATTGAAGTATAATTATTTGAAAATGGTAATTATTGTGACCACGACTGCAGAGAGTAATTTCACTTTGGCAACCAATTTTGCCGGAAAATGTCAAGTGAATAATGCAAGTCGGTACTAATCTAGCTATAGTTGCAGAAGCTATAAAGTTAATTAATAGCGTTGGGCGCAGAATAGATATTAAATTCTTCGGCGGCGGCACGCCGAAGTGTTTATTGATTAATTTGTAACTTGTTATAAACTGAATATTTATGTTAGTTTGTTGGTATTATTTCAAGAAGATATTTTGTTAACCCTTTTAAGAATATATTAAAAGCTATACTTGACCCATGGCTCCGCCCGAATGAGACTATTTTACCTACGTAAGATGGAAATTGCCAGAAATCCTATTTTAGTGCTCCCTTACACCCTCCAAGGCCACCTCTCCACACACAATACACACATGCAACATTTCAGCTTTTATGGCCAGTAGTTCTGCCTGTGCGTTGTCTATCATCCGGTCAGTAACGCAATAATGTTATATACCTATTGATGTAAACAAAATTACTTTTATTTTTCGCAAGAAAACTTAACGAAATTTAAGAATTGCATTGAGTCTCTTAGTTTTAACGACGTCTTTACGAGTTGTAACCCCAATACTGCGTTTAATAACTTTTATGAAAATTTTCAGCTGTTCTATAATTTATGCTTTCCGATAAAACAAGTTAGAAAATCAATAAATGTACGGCCAATGTGGATTACAAAAGGTATTCGAGTATACTGTAAGCGTAAGAGACAACTTTCGTGGGAGTTTCGTAAAAATCAAACGACACGTAATAAAACCCTATTTCTAGCTTTGTCATCACGCCTTTACAAGATAATTAAATTAACACGGATATCTCGAAATGATAAATATATAAATACTGCACCTAATAAATCGAAGGCCACCTGGGCAATAATCAATAGAACTAAATTAAATGTACCGAAAGACGAAATACAATACTTAAAAATAAATGGTGCTATTATTAACAAACCGTTATCGATAGCGAATAATTTTAATAACTTTTTTATTGACCACGTTAAGAATTCAATGCCTAGCAATGTAAGAACCAATATAGCTTATGAACAAAAATCGATATTTATACAACCGTGTATTCCGAATGATGTATTAAAAATTATAAAGGGCTTGAAAAACACTAGAAGCGCTGGCTACGATGATATAACTATAAAAGTCCTCAAACATGTAGCTCTGAAATTATCGATAATATTAAGCTACTTAATAAATCTATGTATCACGCAGGGCATTTTTCCCAATAAACTTAAATAAACGATATTTAAACCATTATTTAAGAAAAAATATAAAGATGACATGAGTTGCTACCGCCCGATAGCCCTGATGCCGGTACTCTCAAAAATATTTGAGAAACTAATATATGATAGTATCTACAACTACTTTGAAGTCAATAATTTATTTTGCGAGGAACAAGTGGGCTTCAGGAAAAACAAATCTATTGACATGGCAATTTACAGATTTCTTCAAACGGTATTGAGTAACATGGATAGTGGTAAACTAGCATGCGCTGTGTTCATGGATTTAACAAAAGCGTTTGATTGTGTAGATCATAACCTACTATCAAAAAAGTTCTATGCCTACGGTATTTTTATTATTATTATTATTTTTTACTCTTCTGCAAGCAGAAAAGTAATATTCGGTGTACCACAAGGTAGTGTCCTCGGTCCCTTACTTTTTAATATATATATAAATGATCTGCCAAAAGTAACCACATACCAGACAATACTATTTGCTGATGATAGTACAATTATATTTACGGGTAATGACAAACAGCACATAGAGCAGGAAATAAACTTGACATTAAAAAATATAATAAATTGGTTGACATTGAATAATTTGAAAATTAATATAACAAAGACTCATTTTATGACATTTAGAAATAGAGTTTGACTAATATAGCTGTTTCATATTTAGATGAAAAAATTGAAGAAGTTGAGGTAACAAAGTTTTTAGGCCTAAACATTGACAACCATTTGAATTGGAAGGAACACGTAGAATTGGTGTGTGCCAAACTCAATACATATTCATTTGCGCTGTATAGGTAAAAGAAAACAACAAGTATTGCGACTGTCCTGACGGCATATCATGGGTATGTTACGTCTCAGCTGAAGTACGGTATACTGGGGTAATTCTACAGACAGGAACGCTGCATTTAGGGCGCAAAAGAGGTGTATACGAGCAATGTTTAATATCAAACTTAGAGATAGCTGTAAACCATATTTTATTCATTTCAAAATTCTAACTTTACCATGTACCTATATTTTAGTAACTGTACTATTTGTGCGTAAAAATTTAAATATGTTCAAAAAACTGAACAGCCGGAGACGGTGCTTAGATATAGGTATGCCAGGAAACAAAACGGCTTTTTACTCAATAAAAGCGTATTTTGTATGGCTGTCCGACTATATAATCATTTGCCTAGACTAATACGCGAAATTGATACCATGCAACTATTTAAGAATAAAATTAAAGCAATGTTAATAACAAAATGCTATTACTCAGTAAATGACTATTTAGATGACAAATTTATGCAATAATAAATTATAGTATAATTAATTTATATTTGTTGACATTTTTATGTATTGAATTTTGAATGGAATTATTAATTATTTATTGAATGTTAATTGAATTATAAATTGTTTATTGAATGTTAATTAAATTATTAATTATTTATTGCATTGTAAATTATTATTTAGGTGACTTTATAGACATATTATTAACGGTATAAGTTATAATCATTGTCATTTTTATCTATTTGATTATGATAATTGTTCACTAAATTTTAAAATCAGTGATTAGAATGCGTACAACTACAGTCCCTGGCCATATTATTAGACGCAATGCAGTTTAAACATTAAATTATATTTATTTCTATTTTCTTTCAGAGTCAATAAATACATATTTGTTCTATAATAATTGAACTTTATTTGTGACAAAAACAAGATAATTAAATGGATACCAAAATATAAACATTGTATTTGGTAATTCTATTAAACCTGTGTAGTAGCATCAGATAATTAAAATTTTCATCTTATAGTGCGTCTAATAATTTGGTCAGGGACGGTATATACATAAATACATTTTGCGCATGCAAAATTATATATAACAGCAGCATTGCTGTGACAGCAAAACATGATGAAACTATCTGACTCTGTAACATCTTTTTTTGTATACCTACTCATGTTTTGCAAAATAAATATTGATTTGATTTGATTCGCACCAGAACTCTTTCTCTCCTTTATTCGTCATAGCTGTAGATACCATAGATATTGTATTTCCTCCACATTACTTCTTCACTACATAGCATAAAACAAAGTCTGTCTTCTGTCTGATTGTCTGTCTGTCCCTTTGTACCTATGCTTAAATCTTAAAAACTACGCAACGGATTTCAATGTGTTTTTTTTATAGACAGAATGATTCAATAGGAAGGTTTATATCTATATTGGACGTGGCGTAGCCGCTGGCGACGTCTAGTTCATGATAAATTAAATATGAGTACCCGGATTATTGAGCTTCACTCTGTATTATTTTGTTTTCTAATTGATCGTGAAAAGATTAGATACATTACTTTTACACTATTTAGTAAAATTCTCAATCAATTACGTAGCAGAAAGTCTTGGTTTCACGCGACAGCCCTTGCGATGAACTTGTAAAGTTCCACCGAGCGAGCTGTTTTAGTGAATACTAGCTTTTGCCCGCGGCTTCGCTCACGTTAAATTCGGGGTAACACAAAACTCCTTCATCGTTCGATAGTAATTTTCGTTTTAATCACAGATTAATATAATACTTACGTAGTTTTAATTCTGTTCATAGGAACTAATAAGAAATAGAACCGCAAGAAGTATTTAAAACATTTTTGTAAACAGTAGCTTTAGAGTTCCGTAGTCAAAAATGGCTAAACATGGAATCCAAATGGAATCCTTATTGACGCGCTATGTCTGTCAGTCTATCCTATATCATAGCCACTTTATGCCGAAACTATTCAGTTTACACATTTGAAAATTGGTAGATGTATTCTGTGAACCGCTTTACGACGTTATAGAAATTAAAAAATATTGAATGTTAAGGCTTTACATACATGGAACTGATGTAGAAAATGGGTTGTCAAAAATTATTTTGAGGTTCCTAAAACCATTTTTTCTCGAAGTCAATCGTTTGAAAGATAATACGGTTCCAAAGTGGTAAAATGGGTGTGTGTGACTAACCCCTCTAACTTTTAAAGTAAAAGAGGGACACATCTAAAAAAATACATGCTGTAGATCGTTATAAAAACCCCCAACGAAATTTTTTTATTTATAATAAATAAGCAGTTTTTGAAATAAAGCACCATCTTAAAACCGCAAATATAGCTTTATCGTTTATACAAATACTATTAATATTTAGTCGAAGATAATGGCTATGGTAAGTGGATACCTCCACTACGGAAGCCTTCATAGCGAATAGCTTTTATAATGTTTCCTCCTAGGTGTTACTCGTAGCCGTTTGCCATTACAAAGCTTTGGTGCAGTAAGATTCCGCATTAACAGGCTGGAACACCACCGATCACTCTCAAGTTGCGTGAAGGTACTCCATACTCCTGATAATTGTAAGGAGTTCAGACACTCTATGGGGAACGAAGAAACTTGGCCAGTATTCATGACATTATCTACCGAAATACAGTCAAGTGTCAAAGCCATGGTCCGATATATACACACTTTCGCATTTATGAGTAGAAAATATTGGTTCAGCCGGTTTAGCGTGAAATTGGTACATTTTCGCATTTATACCTTATATTAGTAGGTATTAGCCAAGGCTTTGTTTTGATTAGTTTATATAAGAAAGCGACCGAAGTAATGACAGTGCACCATATGACAATGTATAATGTGACAGTACTGACAGATAGCACATGCGCAGTAGTCAATTATTACAGCGCATGCGTTCTTACTGTCAATATGTAGGAGGTTTGTCCCTACAAACTTCGACCGTCTCCAAAATCCCTCCCAGATTATGTTTTGCATTTTATTGTATCCTATGTGTTTTCCTGGTTTTGAGCTACCTACCCACCGATATTTAGCCAAATCGGTTCAGCCGTTCTTGAGTTATAAATAGTGTAACTAACACGACTTTCTTTTATATACAGGGTGGGGCCCAATTCTGCTAATTACATTTGTTCAAAATGCAGTTTCGATATGATGTCAGTGTCATATTTACGTCATAATGGTATTCTCCTAAATTAAGAGACATTGAAATGATATTGCGAATATATTGAGAGTTGAACAATACATAAACGGTATTCTGCTAAATATATTTTTGTACAAAGACAAACGTCAAATTGTAAATACACATATTCAAAACACCCATATTTTAAATGTTCGATTTCAAATCCAACTCATCTCTCACAATCCAACGAATAAATTCATTTACTAAAATGGTACTGGTTAGTATTATAGACTGCCATATTGCACTGCTAGGTAGTATCATCTGTATATATAAAGTTCATCCACAATTCCCTGGTTAACAGCAATGCACAGCCGAATCTACTGGGCACAAGATGCTAAAAATTGGCATGTACGTTCCTCGAGAACCGTATGCTGCACCCTTACGGTCCCTGACTAAGAAGAGATTTCCCGAAACATCTACCAGATCGTAAGGAACTGTTAAATTGAAATAAAATGTGAGAGCGTACTTGCGGGCATATTACATAAAAATAAATCATAGGCAACGCTGTAACATCAAATTACCAGCAATAAAGTTAATTATTTCATTAATGGCAATACCTACTCATGTCAGGATATTTGACATTAAATTGAATATATCGAAATTAGAATAGAATTACATTGTGTAGCAGAATACCGATTTTGAGTCAATTCAAAATATAATCTCATTCCATTCAAAATATGATGTCGATGTCATCTGAAATAGCAGAATTGGGCCCCAGGTTAGCGGCATAAATGCATCGATTTTGTACCTAATTACAAAACTTCCATACTAACTTTGAGCCTCAATATCTCCTAAACCAGTAATTTCCCAGGTATGGTGCCGAAGCAAAAAATGTTCGCAATGATTGGTACAATATGTGGTTTCAGTTTTCGTTAAGGGTCTTTTTACACCCTGTATATAGATTAGTAGGGATAGTAGAGATATCATTAGAGACTTTCTTTATACACAGCATTATCGAACTGTTTTATCTGAATTCAGGCCTCAGAGGAATTTGGGAATAATGAGACACCTGTATAAGTATAGAAACCGAACGAACGAAAGAAATCAAAGAAACACATCCACATTCATTATTAGAAAGAAACGTCTAAGATACCAATCCGACGAAAACGAAAGAAAATTCACCGAGAACCTCATCAATCCACGGAGAAAATGCCATCTATGTTTACACATACAAACCGACCGAGATAGAAAATAATATGGACTAATCGACAATTTATTGAAAAAAGGATCTTTAGTAATTGTTTTAATCATTTAAAATAAAATTAAATGATTAAATAACTATGATATAAACATAATAATTTGAAATAAATGAGATTGACCGTTTAAATTAAGTGGACATTGTAATAAATTTTGACACAGATACTTTTTGTTTGTGATAGTGCCGAATATTATACTCTGTTATTTTTTAATCACAGAACGATACCCGACACATAATTATTGCCCTTTTTGCAATGAACATTTATTTTGCTAGGAAATTATTTGAAGATAGTGACATCTATCAGTCGGTAAATAGCCATAAAACACTTTGAAGGTACCTACTTAGACTAACTATACTTTTACAAACAAACTTATAATGATCATAGATGGCACCACATATATAACCAGTTTTGGATGATCCCTGTTTTGTTTGGGACTACGTACAAAGGAGAGGTCAAGCTGTACACCGAAAACCACTCAACCGATTGTGATGTAACGTATACTATTTTATAGGTTTGATTATCCTTTGTACATGAGTGTTAGTTTTATTGAAATCAATTTCGCCATTTCAGAGATCTTTAGCAACATAGGGAAAGACGTCGGACAGACAGACAGACATAAATTCTAAAAATTATCAAGTATTGCTTTTTAACATTTTCCTAGATTTTTAGCTAATTTTCGTCAAAATATCTTTAATGTACAGACTTTTTCACCTCTACAGTTTTATTATAGTACTAGCTTTCGCCCGCGGCTTCGCCCGCATGAAATTTTAATAAAGAGTAGCCTTTGTACTTCCTCATGTTTCAGACTATCCATATCAAATTTCATCCCAAAAGGATCTGCACATTAGCCGTGTAGCATACATATAAACAGATAATACCTACTTAAAATTACTTTTGTTTTCATAGTCGTCAAACTTTAGGTAAAGATTAGTATTTAGGTATATTATTAAAGTTATTGAAGAGCTTATGTATCTACTGAATAGAATAGCAGCAAAAATAAAAACTGAAAGCATTACCACAAAGTACATAATCAGACCGCCCCTCTGCCCCGCTGCGCTTAAAAGCGCCAACTCATAGGAAGCGCGTTGAATGACGCTGCGCTTACATCAATTATATCGTGATAACTTTTAAACTATTCGTCCAAACTACTTACTGTAAAGACAAAGTTCATCTACATTAAATACTAAAGGCAATAAATATATCAATTTTGAAAACAATTTGATAACTACACTACTCTAGAATGAGCATTGTAAAAAACATATTTTTTGTGTTACACTGTTTTATTACAATAAAAATGATCTAGTTAGGTTATGTACCAAAAGCTAAAAAGTTATTCGGTAAGTCCTAGCTGCCAGATCGCACCAAACTTCTCATCAATCTGGGGTATTGATCAGACAATTATAAAATCGCTGGGCAAGTGAAATTTCTATCATAATGTTTATTCTGGATACGCTACGCCCAAAATTAAAATAAATGGTTTTTTAGTTTATTATATTTTCAAGTTTTAAGTTTTGTTTGTTAATACTTCTCATTCTGTATTTATAGTGAGGTCTATTCTACCAATCAATCCCTTTCATTCGATATAAACTAGTGGGCACTAACTACCGTCTACATAAAGTTCATAACTCATTTGCGGGACTCGGTATACAATTCTTCAACAAATTACCTCTGGAAATAATGAATTTACCTCTGCACAAATTTAAAACCACTACTAGGAATTTTCTTTTAAAAAGGGGTTATTACACTATTAAAGAATTTCTAGATGACAAGACATCATGGGTCTAGTTGCTTTTTTTTTAAATTCACCATTATTGTTATTTTTATGACTGTGTAAAATACTCTCTTCTTAATTAGTAACATGTTAAGTGGAGGTGCCTCGTGAACACATGATTTTTGCAGGATTTGGATATTATTACGATTTGTTGAATGTAGTTTAACATTATTTATTCCTGATCATATCGTTGTTCACTTGTCACCTTCACAAAATTCTTTCTACATTTGCATTCCTTCACGCGGTCCACTGATTTATGTTCATAAGAACGATCTGGAAAATGGAGGTAATTGGCGGTCATGGTCAGTATACCAATAGATTGTTTCTTACTGCCGGTTCGTATACCGTTATCGTCATGCTCACTAAAATGTCATTTCTTGTGGTGGCGTCGTGTGTCGGGTCATCCCTGTCCCTCTAATATGGCGAGAGGGATGATAGCTGGCACATGCGTCATACTCGTGAACGGGTGCTACTTGCGATGACTGGTCGATGATGGTCTTGCGGGCTGGTATTAGATTTTAATATTTAACTGCATCATTTCCATTATGGGTCTGATCACTTTCGCGGATTGCCTGCATTATTAGGTATATATAATGTAAGTGGATGCTCCTGTTTCACCATGTCTATTCTGAGGAGACTAACCAAATGAACATCAAAAGTATTATGCTTGAGTATTATTATGTACAGTAAATATATACAAATGATATAGAAGGTGTAACAGTTGCAGCACCTTACAAAATGTAAATTATGTGTATTATGCAAAACCTGGCGAAGAAAAAGAGTGACCGTGAGTTTTATTGCCCGTTCTTTCTCATGGTTCTACCTATTGCTTTGCGAACGTGGCAGTAAATGTAAATGTAGAGTCTTTAAGTAATTATTTTATAAATTTATTATTTTGACGTTCATAAGCGTCACATTGTGACCCAAATGAATAAACGATTTTGAATTTGAATTTGAATTTGATACCCATATTGAGGTATTTGTGGAAAATAAGTAATCTGCCATTTTGTGGCGGCGGCCATCTTGGATTTTTAATAGTAAGGTCTATTCTACCAATCAAGCCCTTTCATTTGATTCCTATATTGAGGTATTTGTGGAAAATATGTAATAAGCCATGTTGTGGCGACAGCCATATTGGATTTTTCATAGTGAGCCTATTCTACCAATCAAGCCCTTTCATTCGATACCCATATTGAGGTATTTGTGGCAAATATGTAATCCGCCATTTTGCGGCGACAGCCATCTTGGATTTTTTAAAGTGAGCTCTATTCTACGAATCAAGCCCTGTTATTTGATACCCGTATTGAGGTATTTTGTGGAAAATAAGTAATCCGCCATTTTGTGACGGCAGCCATCTTGAATTTTTCATAGTGAGCCTCTATGATAAACAATTTTACCGTACATTATCTTCAAGTAACTTTTACGGTTTAGGCAACGCACGCGAAGACAGCCTTCAGAGTTCAGGATTTTTGCCGACTTAGTTGATACTTTTCCTTATATTATGGCAACATCATACAAAATCTTTATAAATTGTAGCATATGTGTTATTCTGATGTATAAACTATATTACTCTAAAGTTTCATCCAAATCCGTTCAGTAGTTTTTGCGTGAAAGAGTAACAAACATCCATCCATACATCCATCCATCCATTTATCCATCTATACATACATCTTCACAAACTTTCACATTTATAATATTAGTAGGATTAAATTTCAACAAAATCGGTTCAGCCGTTTTAGCGTGAAAACGGAACATACATACATACACACTTTCGATTTTATAATATTAGAAGGGAAGTAGGGATATCATTAGAGATTTTCTTTATACCTACACAACATTATCTAACTGTTTTACCTGAATTCAGGCCTCAGTCTCCCACCCACGGATTCCCACGTACGTGAGGTGTGGGATTTGGGAATAATGAGACACCTGTATAAGTACAGAACACGAACGAACGAAAGAAATCAAAGAAACACATCCACATTAATTATTCAAAAGAAATGACTAAGACACCAATCCGACGAAAACGAAAGAAAATTAACCGAGAACCTCATCAATCCACGGCGAATCTTAACACCGCCATTCAGAAAACGCCATCTATGTTTACATATACAAACCGACCGAGATAGAAAATAATATGGACTAATCGACAATTTATTGAAAAAAGGATCTATAGTAATTGTTTTTATCATTTAAAATAAAATGAAATGATTATATAACTATTATATAAACATAATAATTTCAAATAAATGAGATTGACCGTTTAAATTATGTGGACATTGTAATAAATTTTGACTCAGAGACTTTTTGTTTATGAATGCCGAATATTATATTCTATTTTTTTTTAATAAAAAGTTAGACACAAAATATTGCCTTTTTTGCAAGAAACATTTATTTTGCAAGAAAATTATTTGAAAATAGTGACATCTATCGGTCGGAAGGATAACTATAAATATCCTCGGTTCCAGTAATTTATTTATCGAAAATACGTAAAAATATACTGACGAAATTAAGAATCACCTCCTTTTTTAAAGTCGGGTAAATAGCCATAAAACACTTCGAAGGTACCTTTTTAGACTAACTATACTTTTACTAACAAACTTATAATGATCATAGATGGCATCACATATATAACCAGTTTTGGATGATCCCTGTTTTGTTTGGGACTACGTACAAAGGAGAGGTCAAGCTGTACACCGAAAACCACTCAACTGATTTTGATGTAACATATACTATTTTATAGGTTTGAGTATCCTTTGTACATGAGTGTAAATTTTATTGAAATCAATTTCGCCATTTTAGAGATCTTTAGCAACATACGGAAAGACGTTGGACAGACAGACAGACATAAATTCAAAAAAATAACAATTATTGCTTTTTAGCATTTTCCTAGATTTTTTAGCTAATTGTCGTCAAAATATCTTTAATGTACAGACTTTTTCACCTCTACAGTTTTATTATAGTATAGATAGATATGGCATCGGCTAGATTAATGTACACCGCTCTAGCGCCACAGTGTCATATTGTTATTATTAAGTGCTAAGTTTCGCTTCGGCATTGTGGACGAATTGTACGGGGCGCGATAATCACTTTTCTTTGAGAAGGAACCAAACTTGTTCTTGATAGAATAGATCATTATTAGTCTACAATTACTAAAGTTCTTTCGGATACTTTCATTTCGTGTGGCCTAGTCATATGGTATTACAGAGAAAAATGTAAAGAAGTTATGAAATAAATATAGCTTGGTAGTTGAAGAACAATAATATTAATCAATCACAACTTTCATACTTTACTTTATACATGTATCTACCTTACTTTAGCCACCAGCATCAGCCGGATCTATAGCTTTCATGTATTTAAATTTATATTCATTGACCTTCTTGACATTGTTATTTTTGATATACATTAATGATCTTCCCTTTCAAACTCCACATTCCATGGTATTATTTGCAGATGATAGCACTTTATTAGTAAAATGTCGTAACAAAGAAATATATGAACATGAAATCAGTAATGCGCTTTATTCCGTTGTAAATTGGCTAAATAATAATAACCTAATTATTAATATTAAAAAAAACTATAATCATGCATTTCCACAAAAAAACTCGCCCTACTAGTATAAACATTAATTATAATAGAGAATATGTTAACACACAAAATCTTACTAAATTTCTAGGCATTGTAATAGATGATCGATTAAACGGGAAATCACAAGCCGAGAGCATCTGTAAAAAAATCAGCACATCTGTTTATGCGCTATTTAACTTGTCAAAAAAGGTTAACGCTGAAACATTACTAATGGCTTACCATGGCCTAGTTGTATCAATTTTAAGATATGGGTTAATATTTTAGGGAAATTGTAGCGAAAGAGAAAGCATTTTCAAAGCTCAAAAGCGATGCCTTTGAGCCATGTTTGGACTAAAAGTTACAGAGAGTTACACTCCTATTTTCAAGAAACATCATTTATTAACATTTCCATGCATGTACATTCTAGAGTTATACATATTTGTTAAAAGTAATAAACAGTTGTTTCCTTCAAGTAACGACACAAGGTAATGACCTACAAAGATGAGATCTCAATACCAAAATGTGCTTCACACAGGCTTCTATAAGACAGCATTATAAAAAAAAGTGTAATCTAATCTGCATGGCACCTCTTGTTTATAACAAAATACCTGATAGTATTAAAACCAAACCATTGCAAAGTTTCAAAAAAGAACTTGTAAATTTGTTTATAATTATTCTGTAAACGATTTTCTTATTGATAATTCTTTATGAAAGAACCTTATGTAAAATTTAGATATAGACTTGTTTTAATTTTTGCATGCTTTTCCGGCAGAATGTACAAGGATACACCATTTATATTGTAACATGGAATTGTAATACCTACATTCATGGCAAATAAATATATCTATTCTATTCTATTTGAGTTTAAAACGTCTTCTAAAATATAAGGTAGGTATAAAATATTTAATGAACACAAATATTTATAAAATAGTTAAAAAAATATCGCTACTATGCAGATAGGTCTAACACAAATGTCAAAACTCATTGCTTGATAAGCATATGCTTTAGATTGGTTACGTATGGCAGTCCCGCGTAGGGATATACATTTGTTTGTCTTTACTTAGTTGTGGTTGCTACGCTGTGCCTGCTACAAACAGTGCCGGCGGCATGGCCGACGCCCTAGCCGGCGGCCGTACAACACAAACAGAACGCACTTATGTACTTACCTATAATGCCAGGATTACTGCTCATCATTAGGCTTGTCACTAGCTCACTTGCCTACGAATTACGTAATAAAAAGAAATTAAATATTACTATAATCTAATATGAGTTATAAGTTATCACTATTAGTATATTCTATTGTAGAACAGATAATACTCAACTACGTACTGAGTTTTCATTTACGCATTTTTTTTTCATAACTAGCCAAAACACCAAAAGATCTACATTGTATAAGCCCAATATGCTTTCATTTCGCCAAATTCAGCCAACATAAAATCATATTTCAATACAAGATCCGTCTAACCAGCCCAACGTAGTAGTTGTAGTAAGCAGACCAAACACTTAGTCCTTACAAAACAACATAAAATCTGTCCCATCATTTTCCTCTCCCAGTCACACAGAATAGATGTTTACCCGAAAATCTCAAAGAAATACGCAAACATATATTACAGGATACAAACATATAAATACATAATCTATAAACTCGTCTCAGATCAGGATGCGAAGGAAAATCATGTATGATTTATTTATTTGGCCCATAAACATGTTGCCTGCTTTCAGATAAATAAATACGTATAGTGGAAGTAACGTGCTTCCGTCTGTTCACTGAAGGGTTTTGGTGATTTCGATGTTATTGCGACTCTAGCAATATATAAAATAAATATAAAATATATATTCTACGTCGATATAATAATTACCAATCGATATCATCTGTTTCGGGTAGGGAATCAAATGATATGTTTTGATAGGGTTTTGAAATATCAGACCATAAGGAGTTATACGGAGAGTTAAAAAACTAGAATGTCTTTTATTGAATGTAAGCTATACTTAAGGAACATCAGAATATAAATGACACTCACTTACGTACTCTTTTAAATCACCGGATTATTACTTATCTTTAGCCTTATTCTCGTATACTACTTGTGGTAGCATGGCAGCAAATACTTACTATCAAAACACTTCGTATTTCTATTTGGAAAACATTAAGATTTGTGTCCGTAATTATAATTATGTAGGAGTAAAGCTTTTTGTCAATCTTGGTGGTTCGGCAAAGTGATTTTCGACCTTCTTCAACTTTACTCTAAAACTCAATTTATATGCAAGCAGATTTATGATCAGAGTTATGGCCTCGTTAAGCAGTCGATAATCTGTTGCGCTATACTCATTTCCTTGTTAACGTGCTGCTTACTAAGTGTGACCTACACTGCTTACGTCTCCGGATACGCTTATATTTATTTGTAAGTCAGCATAGTATCTTCTAAATCTCAAAACAACATATTGTTTGAAATACTTGATAAGAATGTACTTGAAATCTTTACATTTACATTCCTGGACAGTCAAATCACAATAAAACCAAATCTATAAAGGATCTGACACCGAAAGTAAAACATAAAATCGGGCGATTGAAACGGCAGTATTTCCCTAGTCTCCCGTGTTTACTCAAGGTCTGATTTATAGCTATCGTCCGTAGAGAACCATGTACGAATACATTAACTACATCCAATCTTTTACTTCGAGTCAAACTAGGCAATTGACGTACATAAATTATTTTATCAGAGAGCTCCTCTCGGCTGTCCGAATAAAAAGAGCAATGTATTTGCTCCTTGCCGCCTTTCTCGCTCGTTTTGCTATAGGTTAATATAATACGTGTTTGCATATTTGATTTATTTTGTTTTAGTTTCGTGATGGTTTCTTTGAACAGTCAACTAATGGATAATGCTGGTGATTCTGTTGTGCGCGAGTAAACTAAAATACTATTTGTCTCCTTTTCTCTTTGACAAAACTCAAAAGAGATGGAAGCAAAATATAATCAATCATATTTATTCTGCACAACATTTGTATCGTATTAAAAAAAGGACAAATCGATCACTCATCATCAGCGAAATCAGTACAAAATTTAGTTAGGCACCTATAAAATATCCCTTTGTTCGCATTATAAGTTATTATAATGTTTGTGGTATGTTCCTAAACATACAGCAAAAATAGGTGATTTTAGATGAGAAATACAAGAACTAGGTAAGATATTATCCGCAGGATAATATCTTACCTAGTTAGGATATTAGATTATATAAGGATATTATTATTAGATTACATTAGGATATTAGATTATATAAGGAAAATCAAAACGTTTTTACGGGCTAACTCGTTGATTGCATGCAGACGTACCAAAATAGTGGAATATAGAAACCGACAATAGTACATAGGTGTATATCGATTCCGACAACAGATTTCTAGTTCAGAGGGTGCGAGAGAAAATAATAGTGATTTTAGTTACGAAGCAATAACGAAGATATACAATAAGTAATATACAAAATAATACAAATTTATAATTAATAAAATCTGTGGATAATGTAATGGTGTTGCTCGCTACACCAAATTAAATAATAATATATAGTCCTTAGGTCGCATACTTGTTTCCACATGTGTTTGTCTTATCGCTACGATGGCGCCAACGTTCTGCAATTAGTAAAATCATAAATTCTAAGAGGTTGACAAATTTATAAGAGTTATGTGACAGGCATATGAGTAAAGAAATAGCCATGAAATATGAGAAAACATTTGCACTGTAGTGTTCACATGCGGTATAGTTGAGGATCATAAAAAAGGGACCAACATAAGAGACGGACCCTATCAGGTAGTAAGAGGTCAGGGGCGTTGCCTTGGGGGTGTTTGACTGGACAGTCTGTCTTAGGAGGCGGAGCTAGTCGGGTCCCAGGACAGCGTGACGTGGTAGTGGTGATGTTTGAGGAGACAGTAAGTCTTAAGACGCGGAAGAGGGCAGAGCTCGGGAAAACTCGCGTGGTAGTTTGGACAGTCGGTCTTAGGACACGGAGGTTGAGAGATCTCGGGAAAGCGTGGCGTGGTAGTTTACGAAATACGGGTCTGTTGTGTTTGGAGATGGTCGATGTGAGTACGCGGAGCTAGGCGGATCCCGGCGGGTGACGAGACGCGGCGTGTTAGGTAGGGAAGTATGCGTAGGGGTGGAGAAAAGTTGGCTTGGAGGCACGAAACGTATCGTACCTAGATCTAGGCGCGGAAAGAGTGTTCGGCAAGAATTGAGAATGAGTGTTAATTACTAACAAGGAAAGAGACGAGTGGGCTTCAAGAAAAGGTATAGGGCGACGAGTGGCAGAGTATCGGTTACCGGGTGAGAAGTCCTAACGAGGTATGACGCTGTTGATCCCGGTGAGTGCCTGATACTTAAATTTAATCACTAAAAGTCATTGTATAAGTTTTATATAATTACACATTACAAATATGTATGTACTGATATCCCAGGCTGAATAAATTACTATAGACAATGTTATTTATTAATATGTTTGGTAGAATTTGTTATAATATATCAGTTTATAATAGTTAGTTATATAATAACGATTACAGACTGACTGACTGGGTGCGCCTGGCTTAGCGTAGGTCCTGTATGGCCGAGAGAGTGTGATATATGTAAGCCACGGTTTGATGGTTGTGTTCTCGGCTCTGCCCCGGGACCCAGCGTACGGAGATTGAGAGCGGAGAGAATACAAGTATCCTGCCAGTGGATCTGCGTATGTGTGATTAGCTTAGGATATTAGGCTTGCGGAGAAGTAAGAGTGTACGCAGGTCTTGTATGAGTTACCCCGGCTTTGCCCCGGTACACAGCTACCGGAGATTGAGAGCGGAGGGGTTTCACATGCTTGATTTGTGACCACGGTCTGGTATGAGCTACCTCGGCTCTGCCTCGGCACCCAGCGTCTGAGATTGAGAGCGGAGAGGTTTCACATATCTCGCTTGTGGATGTGTGGTTATGAATGGTGGATAGTTAACTATGTGGTATTCAGGGTACTGCTAGGCATCGTAATCTAGTTAGAAGCGAGGCAATCCCATTAAAGACATATATTATTTTGATGTCCTCTTTTCACTCTTAGAAGTGTTTACACTTGGTAAATGCTGTCAGTAGAGACATGTCCCGTCAAACCTGGACGAGTGTCATAGATTATGCGCGGAGGAGGGGCGCTTAATCAGGGCCACTGGGGGCCCTCTGACATTTTAAACCCAGTTATTAAGAAAACTAAAATTTTAATCAGCCTGGGGTCCATAGGATTCCGTTACAATAAGCTAAAAGGCTATACTTAAGTAAAAGTTTTGGATAAAAGCAGGTTATTAATGGCGCGATGATGATGATGAACTAAGTGCAAATCTGTTGACAAGTGATGTTTATATTTTTATCGTTTTGTTAGCCTCACTTTACGTACCAAACCAAATATGGTTCGAAGGCAATTAAAAAATAATTGACTGCATTTTTACGTAGCTAAAGGTAATTTTACTAAACAGGGTCACTCCGGTTTAAGCCAAAGCGGGCTTAATCTGCCTTAGCTTAAAATCGCTTTGTTTTAATTAAAATGAAGTGATGTATTTACTTGTACGATGGAAAATCACCCTTCTTCCTATACTCATAAGTACTATATTCGCGTGTATAATTTATTTTTGTTTGTCCGCAGAGCACTTCCATTACATCAAGAGGATGATTGGCGCTGATTACGTTGGTATTGGCGTAGACTGATGGAGTCAACAGGTGAGACAGCATTTTTATTAAAAAACATTATAGAGTACTCAGTCACGTAATGAATATCCTTTCACCGTCAAAGCGAATGAAGTTGCAACTTAAAATAAAGAAAAGCGTAAGGAGCTCGCTTACTAAAACTAAATATAATTTTTGAAGACATGATCGTTGAAGCTGAAATCCGATATGAAGATAGTTTATTTTTGAAGTATTTTTCTGTACAAGTGAGACACCACACAATTTTAAGATAAATATATATGGGAGTGTATAAAACACGGTAGGTATGCGGGCGCTGTATAAGCAATATTTCTAGTTAAAACTCGGCATTGTTATAATGTTTCTAATTTCGTCGCCAGGTTATATACCTAATCGATATAATTTCATCCAGGGTCCCCCGTGGCTTGGAAGACGTGTCCAAATACCCAGAACTATTTGCTGAACTACTCCGAAGTGGCCAATGGAACGTTCAGGAGCTAAAGAACCTGGCTGGTCTGAATATGCTGCGTGACATGAGGCAGGTGGAAAAGGTGGGTCTGATTTATTTATGTACTAGGTGAGCCCGCGGTTACACCCGCTTTATTTAAGGTGCTCCGCTCCCGAGGCTCATAGCGTGATATAATATAGCCTTCCTTGATAAATGGGGTATCTACCACCGTAAGAATTTTTCAAATCGGACCAGTAGTTCTGAGATTAGTGCGTTCAAGCAAACAAACAAACTCTTCAGCCTATCTAATATATATAGCTGAAGAGTTTGTTTTAGATTAGATTTATTGTGTCTTATGGAGCTGATACACTTCAGCATAAAATTGCAATGAGCATTTCCGCGAAAGATATATTATAAAGAAACTAGCTGACCCAGCGAACTCCGTATCGCCTTTTTAAGAGTTATTATTTAATTCCCTTTTTTTCCAAGCCCCTTTTCCAAAGTTACCTGACTTAGCGCTTAATCTCTTATAATTTCAATCTATGAATGGGGTTTCAATCTTATAATTTCAATCACAAACAAACATAGATTTTTATATTATATTGAATTGCCCATTCCTTAAAATATCGGAGACGATACCCATATCGACTTTAAAAAAAAACCCCGTCCTTCATTTCCTATCCGCCATCTTTGATCACGAAATAGATGTTGTATTTAGATTCACCATGCCTTAAATCATCAGAGACGATACCCATATTGATTTAAAAAAAATCCCATCCGCCATCTTTGATCACGAAATAGATGGTGTTTTTGAATTCCCCATTCCTTAAAATATCGGAGACGATACCCATATCGACTTTAAAAAAATGCCGTCCGCCATCTTTAATTTCCTATCCGCCGTCTTGAATCACGAAACAGATGTTGTATTTGGATTCCCCATCCCGTTTAACATCGCAGACGATACCAATATTGATTTTTTTTCAAATTTTCCCATCCGCCATCTTTGATTTCCCATCCGCCATCTTTGATCACGAAATAGATGTTGTATTTCGATTCCCCACCCCTTAAAATATCGAAGGCGATACCCGTATTGATTTTTAAAATTTTCTCATCCGCCATCTTTGATTTCCCGTCCGCCATCTTGGATCACTAAATAAATTTCATATTATTAATCAGAGTCCCGAAAATCTCGAAAACGATACCCATATAGATTGTATCCTATTCGTTTAGCCTTTTTTTGCCTTTGACCCAACCCTCCCCCTTCTCGTTTGACCATTTTATTATTTTTGTCTGGCCCCTAAAAGTTGTGGCGTAATTTTATATAGCCCTTCGGAATAATTGGGCTATCATAGGCAATAACAATTTTTAAAATCCGACTGCTAGTTCCTGAGATTAGCCTCTTATGCTTAGGGTATCTTTTAGCCTTTTTAGCCTTTTGCCCGGCTCCAAAGGGTCGAAGCGTTATGTTATATAGCCTATATAGCCTTCCGGAATAACTGGGCTATCATATACAAAAAGAATTTTTCAGATCCGACCGGTAGTTCCTGAGATTAGCGCGTTCAAACAAACAAACAAACAAACAAACTCTTCCGCTTTATTATATTAGTATAGATTTTAATATTGTTTTTATAATTGATACAAATCTCCTTTATTGGGCGGATGTCGTTTTAACTGTTTAAGAAATATCACTGCAAAAAGTATTTACACATTTTGTATGTGTAAATACTTTTTGCAGTTATATTTCAGTAAAGACTTAGAAATGTTATCCAGTATCTGTGATGCTTTGCTAGAGTGGCCAATATGGCGACTGCGATTTGTCTGTCAGAACCATTACAATTTAACAAAATACTCGACAATCCGAATTTTGCGGATATATGTTGTCGACTCGATATCTTTATTTTTTAATGTTTTATTATTCAGGTAAGGTTTCGATGTACTCCTTGACGAAATAATTATTATAAGATTTGACACTGCGACAGCAGCGCAGTCCGTCGGTTCCAATGTGAAACATTCCAAAATCCACAACTACTTACAAATTAAAAATTAAGTAAAAGAACATTTTCCACACACAATAAATATATATATTAAGATAAACGCAAGTAGCTCCTTGGATAAACGAGAGCGTTTTAGCGAGTATTCTGGCAAGTACCTACTCTTGCGACAATGACTTGAGGTGACTGTCAAATCTGACATTTTCGTGAAAAATATTACTTTGACGAGCATCGACGAGTGCTTTCGCTAGGAAGATCATAAAAATAATTGAAGCGGTGTAGCTATGATTAGCTTTTTTCGTTTTTCATTTCGACTTTAATTACGTTGAATGTCCGATGTTTCGTTACAAGTGAATGTTCAAATTTTATAATATTCTACCACATACATCACCATCTAGTCCCAAGCTAAGCAGAGATTGTGTTATGGGTATTAGATAATGGATAAATGTACATAATATATACTTTTTTTTTTTATAAATACATAGGTACATGTTATACATAGAAACACCCAGACCAAGACAAACATCCATGATCACGCGCACAAATGTTTGACTTGAGGGGAATCGAATCCGCGACCTTCGGCGTGGCAGTCACTTACACACCCGATTCGCCAACCGATCGCCGTATGTACACCATGAAATGAAATCTTACAATTTGATTACGAAAATGCAGAAGGAACAAAATCCCTGTTTGAAGTTTCTATTTACTGAGACAAAACTGTTACTAAGATAGGTATGTACGGAATTCTAAGCCACCTTTATGCCACTCAATGTCCCACAAATCAGAACATTCACAAGGGCCCGGACAAGTGTAAACAGTCTGCACATGCACCCGAAAACTAAACAAAGGTACCTACGGAATGCTTAATGTTTAGGGCACAGTGACACGATGCCGCAAAACGCACGGCAAAGGAATTCCTTTCAAACAAACTGTCTTTGTCTAAGATGAAACTAGTTTGGTTTACTCTGCCTTCTTGTTGTCATTAGATTTGCAGAACAATGAACAATGTATTTTATTCAAAAGGAAGAGATTGTTTGGAGTGATATAATCTTCTCCATTTGTTTGTTGATTTACCCACTATATTCCTCAAAGTTAGCGCGGTTTATTTTGTAAATAACTTACGCTTTACCGATACATATAGCACTCTCTTAATTTGCAAATGAGTTTACAAATCGAATAGTAAGATTATAAGAATACAAGTTTGTCTTACAGGACACTGATGGCTATAATTTCTTCTTTTGTTCAAATAAAAAAACAACTAAGCAGTTCACCATAGAATTAAAGGCTGTATTGTTTTCAAACCTCCCAAGGCAGTTTTTTTATTTTGTAATGTTACGCATATTACTAATGAGCCTAAAGCCAAGTACTAAGTACGTAAATGTAGTTATAGATTGTAAAGCGTAACAGAATAATAAATTTACATATATTCCGCAGGTCCGTGACGAGATGCGAACCAACGGAGTGGAGCCCGAAGAGCACCCCGATTCACCAAACGACAACGGCAACTGTACCAGCAATGCGTTCTACACCGAATACGTGTAAATCGCCCTTAAATTCTACGCAACTGCTAATTTGATCCCTATTTCTATACGTTACAGTTTATTTTCGTTTGTTTTGTAACTTGATTACATGGTAAGTGTTTAAATAAATATTTGAGCTTGGATACTAATGGCGGCTTATTAAGAATTGATTAAAACTTTAAGTCTTTATCATCCAAGTATATTTGAAACTGTAATTGAAATGAACACACCTTTAAAATTATTTTAAAATTGTTTTAACTACTTTCGTATTATTTGTTTTGATGAAAAGCTATTTGATATTATGGTACAAGAGTTATAGTTAGAATTTCAACTCGTACTGTTCAAGCATGTTTCAATTTGGCAACAACCTCCTCAACAATCAAAACAAACAAACATATCCTTTTCTTAGAAGTTGTCTAGTCGGAACATTTACTGAAATAGATATCACATTATATCAAATAGAACTAAGCCTTGATAATGTCTCGAATATATTTGCATTCACTAATGAACTGACAAATTTCGGTCACGACGAACTTGCAAATAAATGTGACTGTTTTTGTAAAAAATCTAGAGCGACCAAATGAGACTCTAGAATTATGCTCCGTTACGTTTGGCAAATGATACAAAATTAAATTATCACAATGAGTCTGGCTGCAGTAAGAATACAATATTTTTGAAAATAAGTTGTTTCAAATGAATTAATTTAAATGCTGCGGCAACGTTTATGTCTTTTTATAATTTTAGTACGAGAAAACGTCACTTAATTATAAGCTTTTTGGTCATTATATTCAACAGTTTTGTATGATTATGGTAGAGTATACACTTCTATTGATGATTTTAGGAACAATCAAAATAATTTGAAGGCAATAACATAGTGACGGTAAATCAAATCTATATTCATATAATTAATACGACGTGTTCCATATTGATCAACTGAATGCACACCGCGTACTATCAATGAATATGTTTCGTCAAATCAAACGAACCATCAACTCTAATACCAATAATCCGACGATCACGCTCAAATTCATCCACAAATTCCACATTCATGAGCTCATCAACTATGCCGATAATACTGGATTATCATTCAATTTGCAAAACCTGCTCGCAATCAAGTTACATACTTAATATTATTCACAAAATAAATTGCTACATTAAAAATTCAGTTCAAAGATGATAAATAGACGCTGAATGACAACTCTGATATCATAGAAATGGGAACTGTATTATTTACCCAACGACGAGTCTGCCAAATTCGCGTCCAAGACCATCAGAAATTTATATGTTGTTCGAAAAATATAAATTTTGCGCTAAAATTTGCAGTTGCGCACACCCGATACACTCGGGCCATAAATTAAATGTGACACTTTGATTCCAATTGATGCGTGTTTAACATAATACATTTCTTTGTACCAATACGGCGCCTTTTTCACACTTATTAGGTTTCCTGTAAACCATTGGATATAACAACTATGTCGTGACTATTGGTTGGTTTCCATCAAACTAGTGGCAACATCTTCGATATTTGTTGAAGACTGTTGGTGTAAGTTTATTACATTTAATAGGGTACATCAAATATTCTGATGATAATGCTATTGGCAGTTAAACTCGAATGGAAAGCTATAAAATCAAACAGGCAGTTTAAACCTGACGAGTGTGGATAAGCTCTAGCCGTGACGCAATAGCGTTGATATGATTGTGTCTGTTTAGTTAACATTCAAGGCAGCGGAGGTCATATTTCAAAATAAACAGTTTGGAAAATCTCAGTCAATTTGACATCGCCGAAGAAAAGTTCGGTCTGGCTTTTGTAAAAGAGATTTATGTGTTCGGACAAAAGTTAAAATCTTTGGAATGTTCGTGGGAATTTGCAGCTGAATCTTTCGTATCATTAATATATGTTAGACGCCAGTTTGAGAGTATTTAATGATGTTCACAGAGCTGTGTGAAATTCACATCTAAGATAGACTTGATCTACTGCCGTAGCTGATCTTACGATTATCAAATGTTTACAAAAACTCTTATTCGGACTTGGCTACCAGTAATTACAGAAGCATTACTTTATTGCTAGATATCAAAATAAATACCGTGAATACGAAAAGCAAAAGTTCATTAAAGAAATCATAAGAAAACTTACAATTAGTCGGAGTCAGCCAGTCTCTCCGCGACCACGCTCGGTGCAAGACGAGCGAAACGTCGGAACCAAATAGGTATTCATACCCTAAATAAGTTAATTGTACGCGATTAAGACCCGCTAATTTATTTTGTATTAAACAGGACTAGTAGAAATGAACTCAGCAAGCGAATAGTTTTAATCTCGGCTTTTATTTAAGAAAACCCATTTAAAAATAAAAGACAACAAAGTCTAGAGAAATAGTGAATTTTAAAAACTGAATACTACTAATATAGAATTTCAACAATAATTACGTCCTATAGATGGTCGCAACAGAAACGTGAGTACAATTAACTGTCTTATCAATGGTGGAGCTAACATATTACAGTCTTTGGTGGAGAGCGTACTTTTGCATCGGATAACTGCTTATAATATGCTGGAATGTTGGGCTTCATTTAAAACCAATAGAGTGATTGTAATCATACTATTAAACTTAGTCAATCCGTATTTACAGAAGCTTATTTTCTTTACTTGAAAACAATGCCTACAAAATCTTACTATCAAATAAATACTCAGCAATTTTGTCCTTAAATTTATAACAGTTATAACAATTACTAAAGCCATAGGGTCGGCATCTGTTTTCTCAAAATCGTCCGGCCTGTTTCCAATTCCGTTCAGATTTCAATTATCGAAATCATAGCCGATCCGTGTCGAACAAAGGCCAATGCAATAAACTAAAGTTAATGTGCTGCACCATTGATTTTAATGGACCCAAGTTTTAGCAAAACAAAGCAGAACTTAGCGTCTTTCTAATTTTGACTTAGAACGGTTGGAAGCCCGGCAAGCGCTTTCGTAAGTAACATTTAAAGTTTTTGATATAAGAGACGAGAGAGAACAAACTTCTGCTGAACTAGTTCAGCTAATTAATCTTGCAAGCTAATAGCTAGATGCATTAGAGTTTGGAAGTTCATCGCAAACTTTAGCCCTCGCCACAACCGGAACAAACAAGACTACAACTATACAAAATTGAGCTTCCCCTTATTACGTGCGAATACCTACTGACCAAAATAGTCTAATACCTACAATGTTTTCATTAAACTTAAATTAATATTCGCATTAGTGCCTAATCTTATAATAGGCTTTTGCATGAAACTTAACTATGGCTCAGTATTTTAATTTTTAATGTCATTGACAGTAATATCAAAATTAGAGGACAAACATACACAATTTATAGGTAACGCGATTGATGCTGAGAGCCCAAAAGCTAACTTTTCGTAAGAGGTCTTAACTTTGGGTCGAACTTGTCACTAGCAAAAGTTTACTGTATGTCAGTGAGCGCCAAATAACTTTGCCGCAACATTTAACGACGTTGCCTACACAGGAGATAATTTTCGAACATCTATCAATTGAACGGCTTCAAGTATTATTGAAGAGGACGTGAGGAATGAGGACCATAGAAATGAGTTTGGAATTGAGACGATACGAAGGAATAGGAACAGGCAATTTATATAACACATAGGTTAGCAACTCACACTTGCACGTAATGTAATATTCTTAAGAGAAATAAATCGGCAAATATAGATACTATTATACTGGATGAAATTATTTTGAAATTTGACAACCGTGTTTATGTGGTAACTGTTTTATGTAATCGAAATATATTAATCAATGTTGTAGATGCATGATACGTGTTATATTGTGAACTGTGCACTTCATTCTTCTTATACAACTGACTCGTAGATTGCGTTCACATATCACCGACATAACAACTCCCGCTCTTTCTGATAATACGATCTTCTACCTTGTTTCCATTAGCCCCTTTTCACTTCCTATCATTATCCAAGGTTGCGTTATCAGGGATGAGTCATTAGATAGAACTCAAAATTGAAATTAAAAGGCGGGCTTTAGTGCGAGAGAAGTAAAATTTACTGCGTAAATAGATAAGAGGAATAAACGAAAAAATATTTTATTTAAGCACTAGCTATCGCCCGCGGCTTCCCCCGCATGAAACTTTTAGTAAAGAGTAGCCTTTGTACTTCCCCAGGTTTCAGACTATCCATATCAAATTCATCACAAACGGATCTGCACATTAGCCGTGTAGCATACATACATATAAACAGATAATACTTAAAATTACTTTTGTTTACCTAGTCGTCAAACTTCAGGTAAAGATTAGTGTGTAGGTATATTATTAAAAATAATGAAGAGCTTATGTATCTTCTGAATAGAATAGCAGCAAAAATAAAAACTGAAAGCATTATCACAAAGTACATAATCAGACCACCCCTCCGCCCCGCCGCGCTTAAGCGCGCCAACTCATAGTAAGCGTTTATAATGACGCTGCGCTTAGTTCAATTAATCGTGATAACTTTTAAAACATTCGTCCAAACTAAGTACTTACTGTAAAGAGAAAGTTCTTGTACATTAAATACTGAAGGCAATAAATCTATCAATTTTGAAAACAATTTGATAACTACTCTAGAATAAGCATTGTAAAAAACAATTTATTTTATGTTATACTGTTTTATTACAATAAAAATGATGTAGTTAGGTTATGTACTAAAAGCTAAAAAGTAAGTTGGTAAGTCCTAGCTGCCAGATCGCACCAAACTTCTCATCAATCTGGGGTATTGATCCGACAAATATGAAATCGTTGGGCAAGAGAAATTTCTATCATAATGTTTATTCTGGATACGCTTCGCCGAAAATAAAAAAAGAGTTTTTTTTTATTTACATATTTAGTTTCAAGTTTTTAGTTTTGTTGACTATTGTTTATTTGTTCACTATTTTCATAGTGAGCCCTTTGCTACCAATCATACCCTTTCCTTCGATAAATATATTGAGGTATTTGCGGAAAATAGGTAATCCGCCATTTTGTGGCGGAAGCCAACTTAGATTTTTCACAATAAAGTCTATTCTACCAATCAAGCCCTCTCATTTGATACCCATATTGAGGTATTTGTGACAAATATGTAATCAGCCAGTTTGCTGCGACAGCCATCTTGGATGTTTCGTAGTGAGCTTTATTCTACGAATCAAGCCCTTTCATTTGATACCCATATTGAGGTATTTGTGACAAATATGTAATCAGCCAGTTTGCTGCGACAGCCATCTTGGATGTTTCGTAGTGAGCTTTATTCTACGAATCAAGCCCTTTCATTTGATACCCATGTTGAGGTATTTGTGAAAAATAAGTTATCCGCCATTTTGTGGCGGCGGCCATCTTGGATTTTTCATAGTGAAGTCTATTCTACCAATCAAGGCCTTTCATTTGATACCCATATTGAGGTATTTATGGAAAATATGTAATCAGCCATTTTGTGGCGGCAGCCATCTTGGATTTTTTATAGTGAGCCCTATTCTACCAATCAAGTCCTTTCATTCAATACCCATATTGAGGTATTTGTGGAAAATAAGCTATCTGCCATTTTGTGGCGGCGGCCATCTTGGATTTTTCATAGTGAGGTCTATTCTACCAATCGAGTCCTTTCATTCGATACCCATATTGAGGTATTTGTGGAAAATATGTAATCAGCCATTTTGTGGCGGCGGCCATCTTGGATTTTTCATAGTGAGGTCTATTCTACCAATCAAGCCCTTTCATTTGATACCCATATTGAGGTATTTGTGACAAATATGTAATCAGCCAGTTTGCTGCGACAGCCATCTTGGATGTTTCGTAGTGAGCTTTATTCTACGAATCAAGCCCTTTCATTTGATACCCATGTTGAGGTATTTGTGAAAAATAAGTTATCCGCCATTTTGTGGCGGCGGCCATCTTGGATTTTTCATAGTGAAGTCTATTCTACCAATCAAGGCCTTTCATTTGATACCCATATTGAGGTATTTATGGAAAATATGTAATCAGCCATTTTGTGGCGGCAGCCATCTTGGATTTTTTATAGTGAGCCCTATTCTACCAATCAAGTCCTTTCATTCGATACCCATATTGAGGTATTTGTGGAAAATATGTAATCAGCCATTTTGTGGCGGCGGCCATCTTGGATTTTTCATAGTGAGGTCTATTCTACCAATCAAGCCCTTTCATTTGATACCCATATTGAGGTATTTGTGGACAATATGTAATCCGCCATTTTGCGGCGACAGCCATCTTGGATTTTTTATAGTGAACTCTATTCTACGAATGCACGCGAAGACAGCTTTCAGAGCTCAGGATTTTTGTCGAGTTAGTTGATACTTTTCCTTATATTATGGCAACATTATACAAAATCTTTATAAATTATAGCCTATGTGTTCATCTATACATACATCTTCACAAACTTTCACATTTTTAATATTAGTAGGAAGTAGGGATAGTAGGGATACTGTAAAGTATTATATTTATCTATGGTAGGGATATCATTAGAGACTTTCTTTATACACAACATTATCTAACTGTTTTACCACCTTCATATATAGAACATGTAAATTATTTTTACCGCTTACTCGTGAACATGCCACATATAACTGACCATGTGAAAAACAACATGTTTGGGGGTCGATTCCAGCTGTTTCAAGTCTGTCCCTGCGATTTATTTAGAAAATACACACAGGGCTACGAATATCCAGCCCTACCGAAAGTAAGATAGCCCCGTTGAGTTACTCATGAGGTATCTGAATTCAGGCCTCAGTCTCCCACCCACACGGATTTCCACGTACATGAGGTGTGGGAATTTGGGAATAATGAGACACCTGTAGATATAAGTACAGAACACGAACGAACGAAAGAAATCAAAGAATCACGTCCACATTTATTATAAAAAAGAAACGACTAATACACCAATCTAACGAAAACAAAAGAAAATTAACCGAGAACCTCATCAATCCACGGAGAATCTTAACACCGCCATTCAGAAAACGCCGTCTATGTTTACATATACAAACCGACCGAGATAGAAAATAATATGGACTAATCGACAATTTATTGAAAAAAAGGATCTATAGTCATTGTTTTTATCATTTAAAATATAATGAAATGACTATATAACTATTATATAAAGATAATAATTTGAAATAAATGAGATTGACCGTTTAAATTAAGTGGACATTGTAATAAATTTTGACACAGAGACTTTTTGTTTATGAAAGTGCCGAATATTATACTCTATTATTTTTTTAATAACAGAAAGGTACATACACACATAATTATTGTCTTTTTTGCAAGAAACATTTATTTTGCTAGAAAATTATTTGAAAATAGTGACATCTATCGGTCGGAAGGATAACTATAAATATACTCGGTTCCAGTAATTTATTTATCGAAAATACGTAAAATATACTGACGAAATTAAGAATCGCCTCCTTTTTTAACGTAGGGTAAATAGCCATAAAACACTTTGAAGGTACCTGTTTAGACTAACTATACTTTTACTAACAAACTTGTAATGATCATAGATGGCACCATAAATAACCAGTTTTGGATGATCCCTGTTTTGTTTAGGACAACGTACAAAGGAGAGGTCAAGCTGTACACCGAAAACCACTCAACCAATTGTGATGTAACATATACTATTTTATAGGTTTGAGTATCCTTTGTACATGATTGTAAGTTTTATTGAAATCAATTTCGCCATTTTAAGGTCTTTAGCAACATAGGGAAAGACGTTGGACAGACAGACAGACATAAATTCTAAAAATTATCAAGTATTGCTTTTTAGCATTTTCCTAGATTTTTTAGTTAATTTTCGTCAAAATATCTTTGATGTACAGACTTTTTCACCTCTACAGTTTTATTATAGTATATAGATTGTACCTAATTTAAAATGAAAAATATAAACGGTTCGATCTGCGAGAGTATGTAGGTAGCAAATATTTTTTTTAATGAACATTGTAAATGAATTTTTTTTATTGGTTGGCATATTTAATTTTGAAATTTTAATCATTTTAAATTAAAAAATAAATTAATGGTATGGAAAGCTACAAGTTGTGTGTGGAAACATTCGGGACGCCTAACGGCCAAATTTTGGTACCGTGTGTTTTCATTAAGGGTTCATTCTGACTTCATCGCTTCGTAGTTAATTGTTTTGTCGTCTCTTGACATTGACAACACATGTAGTGTTGTCGATGCTAACACGTATGTTTAATCTTAAGTTTGTTTGATTCGGTCAAGGGTAGCGGAGCTGTTGGGAAAATATTATTTACACGTTTATTGAATGACATACTACACTACACTACAAACACCTGTGAATCAAAATAGACGTGCAAATGTATCTTATTTGACAAAGGAAATTTGTTTCAACGATGCCTGATTTTTAGACTGTAAAACACATGGAATGTGAGTATAAATATCTCGATCCAATAAACCAGCCTCTTGAACAACAGGCCCTTGACCGATCAAAAAAGCTATAAGCTAGTATACAATTTTATTATAGTAAGGTCAAGTTGTGATGTGCGTTCTGCCAAAATGACCTAATCTTTTGTAAAATTAAGTTTACACAGTACTATTGAACTGTGAATTGTACTTTTTCTTTTTATAATTTTGTATTTTAATATGGAGGGTAGGAAAAGAGACCGTAACTCAATGTCATAGCGACAATATTACTATCCGATAAAAACGATGCTGTGAATTTCTGATTAATATCTATACTTATAATAAAACTGTAGAGAGGTCAATTCTGTACATTGAATATATGTTCAAAATTAATATTGGAGGATGAATGGTGATTGATACTGATGCCAAAAATGCAATCAGTTAATTTTTTGTCTGTCTGTCTGTCTGTCTGTCTGTCTGTCTGTATGTGCACGCATGGGTCAAAAACTACTGAAGGGATTTTAACCAAACTTGGTACGATTGTAGTCCATACTCCTGGGGTTATAGGTTATATAACATAACGCTAAGACACATAGGAGCTGAGCAGTGACGATAAATTTGAAGCAAGTCGGTTGAAAATGCGCTTTCGAGCTCTTATCCTCGCATACGTTGATCATACACCAAAAGTATGTATTACAAAGATGATGGTCTTCAAAACATGTACAAAAAAGTCCCTAATAGTATATATCTATCTTTTATAAATTAGCCACAATAACGTGTTTAAACGTTCGGGATTTCTTCAAAGTGTATTAAATCCATAAATATATTGTATTTTGCATAGACATATCTTTATCAAACTCCCATATTTCAAAAGTACACTTTAATATCTATTTTATAAAAAAAAAATATAGAAATCGGATTATAAACACGTCCGAAACGGCCACCCGCTGCATCTATATAAAGGCGGGGGCGCTCACGTACCGATTTTAAACGGGTTGGGAGCCTTCTGCGCTCACCCATAGTCCGCGTAAAGTTGTCAAGGCCATCAGCGGCCAACAACTAGTCCACACACAAAAAAAAAAAAAAAAAAACGTACCGATTTCATTCACATTGTCACTCTTAATGCGAACGGACGTGGTTCTTATTGACTCTTCACGGAATAAGAGCGCTTTAGATATTAAAATACATTAGATACGTAGTTTTTAGGTATTAAGTTTAAAGTAATTAGGTTGTTTAGTGTTTTTAGATATAAGTTTAAAGTAGGTATTAGATAATAATATAATTAATTAATTAGTTTGTTTAGTGTTTTTAGATATAAGTTTAAAGTAGGTATTAGATAATAATATAATTAGTTTGTTGAGTGCTTTGTTTGTTTCTCCTTCCTTTCTTTATATATATAATTGTTAAGTTAAACGTTGTAAAGTTAAGTATAAATTTAAATTCAGTAAGTTGAATTTTTTTCATTTAGGGTTTTTATCTTATTAGGTTCTTTTAATTTCGTAGATATATTTTTTTCTTTTTGTCTATTTATCTTATTAGGTTATTTTTATTCCACGTACGATGCCACCTAAAAAACGGTCTTCCTTATCTCGAAATTCGAGAAATGCCAAAAGAATGAGAGATGCGCGTTCTCAGGAATCGTCAGAGGAAAGAGCGCATCGTTTAAACTCTATGAGAGTTAATAATGCAACTGCACGAGCACATGAAAGCAGTTCTGAGAGAGAGATGCGATTAACTTCTGATAGGGAAAGAAGAGCTAGATCACGGGCATCTGAAACCTCTTCTCAAGAAGAGCTACGTCTTACAGTTGACCGTGAACGGCATGTTTTATCCCGAGAGTCGGAAACGTTCACCGAGCGACATTTACGCCTTACAGCTGATCGCGAAAGGCACATTTTGTCTCGAGAGTCCGAAACATATACCGAGCGTGAGTTAAGACTTACAGCTGACCGCGAAAGGCATGTTTTATCTCGACAGTCCGAGTCCTCTTCTCAATATCATGACCGTCTGACAGTTGATAGGATACACCACGCCATAACTCGATCAATTGAAGACGAACATGATCATGACCGACGACTGGAGTCAGGCCGCGAATATTACAGTTCTTTGAGACTAGAACAAACAATAAGTTTGTCAAATGAAAGACAACGAATTGATAATATTCGATCGCAGGAAACGGACGAGCAGCGTGTAGCCAGGCTTTCTGCAGATAGATTTAGACATATTTTTGATAACTTAGATGCACATACAGAAGATTTAGATGAACCTACAAATTTACTGCCGTGGGCCAACAAATATAAAAGTGGATTCACTTATGCTGTCGGTATTGATTACAACTCATATTCAAAAATCGGTGATATGAACGTAGTATGTCCTTATTGCAATGCCTTAAAGTGGAGTAAAGAGTCGGCTGGATTTTGTTGTTCTGGAGGCAAAATTAATTTGCCTGCGTTTGAAGACCCACCTGAACCCTTGAAGTCACTGCTGCTAGGGGACCATACGCATTCAAAACATTTTTTAGATAATATTCGCAAATTTAACAGTGCCTTTCAAATGACTTCTTTTGGCGCTCAACAAATATCCGAAGGTCCATTCATGCCAACTTTTAAAATACAAGGCCAAGTCTACCATTTAATAGGATCTCTACTGCCAGCTGACTAACCTAAATTTCTTCAAATATATTTTGTGTCCGACTACAATGAACAATCAATTATAAGAAATCAAAATTTCCCAAATTTAAATACTGAATTGATTTCAGAACTTCAACACATGTTGCATCAAGTAAATTCATATGTGTGTAGTTTCAAATCGGCGTTATAAGCTTTTCTCCGAGAACAAGATAACAATTACAAAATTGTTATAAATGCTGATAGACGTCCAACTCAAGAACCCACTGGGCGATATAATGCCCCATCAACAAATGAAGTGGCTGTGGTATTGGTTGACCAGGAATGTGATAGACGTGATATAGTTATTCGTTCAAGAGACAATGGCTTGCAACGTATTTTTGAAACCCATAGAGCATACGATAGCTTGCAATATCCTATGATATTCTGTCGTGGGGAAGATGGTTATAATTTTACTTTATACCAAACTGATTCACGAACAGGTGCACCTAATTATAACAAAAAAATTTCATGCCTTCAATTCTATTGTTACCATTTGCAAGTGAGACAGGGCAAATTTTTATATTTACACCGTTTTCGTTCACTTTTCAATCAGTTTATTGTTGATATGTACGCAAAGATTGAAACTGAAAGATTAGTTTATATACGATCCAATCAGAGGCAGTTGCGCGCTGAAGAATATGTGCATCTTCGCGACGCAATGCAACAAGATAATAATACGGTAAATATGGGCCGTTTAGTTATTTTACCCTCTTCTTTTACTGGTGGTCCACGCTACATGCACGAACGTACTCAAGATGCTTTTTGTTACGTAAGAAAGTATAGACGTCCTGACTTATTTATTACTATAACAACAAATCCTAAGTGGGATGAAATTACTCATGAGCTTCTCGAGGGTCAAGCATCTTATGACCGTCACGATATTATCGCAAGAGTTTTCCATTTAAAATTAAAGATAATGATCAATTTACTTACCAAAGATGAAATTTTTGGAGAAGTTTTGTGTTTTATGTACAGTGTTGAGTGGCAAAAACGCGGCTTACCTCATGCACACATTCTGCTTTGGTTGAAAGACAAGGTTCGGCCTAATGATGTAGATAGTTTAATCAGTGCTGAATTTCCAGATCCTATTGCAGATCCTGAGTTATATGATATAATTAAAACTCATATGGTGCATGGCCCATGTGGTACATTGAATGCGAACGCCCCTTGCATGCAAAACGGTCGTTGCACTAAGAGATATCCAAAAGCCTTAGTGAACCAAACTATAACAGGTCATGATGGATACCCGTTGTATCGCCGCCGTTCAAATGATAATGGTGGCTTTACTGTTGAGAAAAGAGTGTTTGGTCAACAGATTACTTTAGATAATAGATGGGTCGTTCCGTATTCGCCAATTTTATCCAGAACATTTCAAGCTCACATAAATTTTGAAATGTGTAGTAGCGTGGAGTCTATAAAATATATTTGTAAATATATAAATAAGGGTAGTGATCAAGCAACATTCGCGTTGAGAAACGAGCACGATGAAATTACGAGATATCAGTCAGGCAGGTATATTAGCTCTTCAGAGGCTGTGTGGCGAATTTTGAGTTTCAACATTCACGAAAGATATCCACCCGTGACTCATTTGGATGTTCATCTTGAAGACGGTCAGAGAATATATTTTAATGCAGAAAATGTTACAGAACGATTAGAAAATCCCAGACAAACAACTTTACTGGCATACTTTCGACTTTGCCAAACTGATGTATTTGCAAAAACTTTATTGTACGAGGAAGTTCCATCTTATTATACTTACGATAAGCAACGTGGTTCTTTTAATCGTAGACGCCGTGGCAGACCAGTAGATGGCCAACCAGGTATTTTCAAGGAACACGTTCTTGGTAGGGTGTATACGGTGCACCCAAATAATGCTGAGTGTTTCTATTTACGACTAGCTTTCGCCCGCGGCTTCGCCCGCATGAAATTTTAATAAAGAGTAGTCCTTGTACTTCTTCAGATTTCAGACTATCCATATCAAATTTCATCACAAAAGGATCATCATTAGCCGTGTAGCATACATATAAACAGATAATACCTACTTAAAATTACTTTTGTTTTCATAGTCGTCAAACTTTAGATAAAGATTAGTATGTAGGTATATTATTAAAGTTATTGAAGAGCTTCTGTATCTACTGAATAGAATAGCAGCAAAAATTAAAACTGAAAGCATTACCACAAAGTACATAATCAGACCGCCACTCTGCCCCGCTGCGCTTAAGAGCGCCAACTCATAGGAAGCGCTTTGAATGACGCTGCGCTTATATCAATTATATCGTGATAACTTTTAAACTATTCGTCCAAACTACTTACTGTAAAGACAAAGTTCATCTACATTAAATACTAAAGGCAATAAATATATCAATTTTGAAAACATTTTGATAACTACACTACTCTAGAATGAGCATTGTAAAAAACATATTATTTGTGTTACACTGTTTTATTACAATAAAAATGATCTAGTTAGGTTATGTACCAAAAGCTAAAAAGTAATTCGGTAAGTCCTAGCTGCCAGATCGCACCAAACTTCTCATCAATCTGGGGTATTGATCAGAAATTTCTATCATAATGTTTATTCTGGATACGCTACGCCCAAAATTAAAATAAATGTTCTTTTTAGTTTATTTTATTTTCAAGTTTTTGGTTTTGTTTGTTAATACTTCTCATTCTGTTTTGATAGTGAGGTCTATTCTACCAATCAAGCCCTTTCATTCGATACCCATATTGAGGTATTTGTGGAAAATAAGCTATCTGCCATTTTGTGGCAGCGGCCATCTTGGATTTTTAATAGTAAGGTCTATTCTACCAATCAAGCCCTTTCATTTGATTCCCATATTGAGGTATTTGTGGAAAATATATAATCAGCCATTTTGTGGCGGCAGCCATATTGGATTTTTCATAGTGAGCCTATTCTACCAATCAAGCCCTTTCATTCGATACCCATATTGAGTTATTTGTGGCAAATATGTAATCCGCCATTTTGCGGCGACAGCCATCTCGGATTTTTTTAGTGAGCTCTATTCTACGAATCAAGCCCTTTTATTTGGTACCCGTATTGAGGTATTTTGTGGAAAATAAGTAATCCGCCATTTTGTGACGGCAGCCATCTTGAATTTTTCATAGTGAGGCTCTATGATAAACAATTTCACCGTACATTATCTTCAAGTAACTTTTACGGTTTAGGCAACGCACGCGAAGACAGCTTTCAGAGTTCAGAATTTTTGCCGACTTAGTTGATACTTTTCCTTATATTATGGCAACATTATACAAAATCTTTATAAATTGTAGCATATGTGTTATTCTGATGTATAAACTATATTACTCTAAAGTTTCATCCAAATCCGTTCAGTAGTTTTTGCGTGAAAGAGTAACAAACATCCATCCATACATTCATCCATCCATACATCCATCCATCCATCCATCTATCCATCTATACATACATCTTCACAAACTTTCACATTTATAATATTAGTAGGATTAAATTTCAATAAAATCGGTTCAGCCGTTTTAGCGTGGAAACGGAACATACATAGATATATACATACATACACACTGACGATTTTATAATATTAGAGGGGAAGTAGGGATAGTAGGGATTTCATAAGAGACTTTCTTTATACACAACATTATCTCTCTGTTTTACCACCTTCATAGAGAACATGTAAATAATTTTTACCGCTTACTCGTGAACATGCCACATATAACTGACCATGTGAAAAACAACATGTTCGGCGGTCGATTCCAGCTGTTTCAAGTCTGTCGCTGCGATTTATTTAGAAAATACACACAGGGCTACGAATATTCAGCCCTGCCGAAAGTAAGATAGCCCCGTTGAGTTACTCAAGAGTTATCTGAATTCAGGCCTCAGTCTCCCACCCACGGATTCCCACGTACGTGAGGTGTGGGAATTTGGGAATAATTAGACACCTGTATAAGTACAGAACACGAACGAACGAAAGAAATCAAAGAAACACATCCACATTCATTATTCAAAAGAAACGACTAAGACACCAATCCGATGAAAACGAAAGAAAATTAACCGAGAACCTCATCAATCCACGGTGAATCTTAACACCGCCATTCAGAAAACGCCATCTATGTTTATATATACAAACCGACCGAGATAGAAAATAATATGGACTAATCGACAATTTATTGAAAAAAGGATCTATAGTAATTGTTTTTATCATTTAAAATAAAATGAAATGATTATAAAACTATTATATAAACATAATAATTTTAAATAAATGAGATTTACTGTTTAAGTTATGTGGACATTGTAATACATTTTGACTCTGAGACTTATTGTTTATGAATGCCGAATATTATACTCTATTATTTTTTTAATAAAAAGATACCCGACACATAATTATTGCCTTTTTTGCAAGAAACATTTATTTTGCTAGAAAATTATTTAAAAATAGTGACATCTATCGGTCGAAAGGATAACTATAAATATCCTCGGTTCCAGTAATTTATTTATCGAAAATACGTAAAAATATACTGACGAAGTTAAGAATCACCTCCTTTTTTAAAGTCGGGTAAATAGCCATAAAACACTTCGAAGGTACCTTTTTAGACTAACTATACTTTTACTAACAAACTTATAATGATCATAGATGGCATCACATATACGTATATCCAGTTTTGGATGATCCCTGTTTTGTTTGGGACTACGTACAAAGGAGAGGTCAAGCTGTACACCGAAAACCACTCAACCGATTTTGATGTAACATATACTATTTTATAGGTTTGAGTATCCTTTGTACATGAGTGTAAATTTTATTGAAATCAATTTCGCCATTTTAGAGATCTTTAGCAACATAGGGAAAGACGTCGGACAGACAGACAGACATAAATTCTAAAAATTATCAATTATTGGTTTTTAGCATTTTCCTAGATTTTTTAGCTAATTTTCGTCAAAATATCTTTAATGTACAGACTTTTTCCCTCTACAGTTCGACCTCTACAGTTTTATTATAGTATAGATTATTATTACATACAGTACGAGGATCAACATCATTTATAGATTTGAGAACAGTAGATGGAATTGTATATCCTACTTATCATGCAGCTTGCCAAGCGTACCATTTGTTAGAAAATTATCAGCATTGGGATCATGCTTTAGCTGAGTCATGTATTAGTGATAATCCACGACGCTTACGCCATTTATTTGTCACTTTAATGGCTTTTTGCAATTTGTCAGATACTGCACAATTATGGGAAAAATATAAGGAAAAGCTTGCGGAGGATTTTCTTCAAAATGTATCTTATAATAATGAAGGTGCAACAAATGACAGTTCCCGTGAATTTGCCATAAATCAGTGCTTATTAGCTATTCAAGACGAGTTAACAGCAGTAACCGGCAAATCACTCAGTGAATATGGTATGCCAACACCAAACTCAATTGGAGAGCGTATTAATAGAGAATACTTCGCAGAGATTAGTTATGACTCAGTTGAACTGCTGGAAGTTTTAGAAAATGGGGTCTCCATTTTGACTCCCGAACAACGTTCAATATATGAACGTGTCTGTGCAAGTGTTCAAAATAATATGGGAACAATTTGGTTTTTAGATGCACCCGGCGGAACTGGGAAAACATTTTTGACCAAATTAATTTTAGCCTATGTTCGACATCAACGTAAAATAGCTCTTGCCGTGGCTTCATCGGGGATAGCAGCAACATTGCTACCAGGAGGTAAAACTGCTCACACCATGTTCAAAATACCGATCGACTTAAATTGCACAGAAAGTCCAACCTGTAGTATTTCTAGAAATAGCAACAAAGCAAAGGTTTTAGTTGAGTTTAGTTAAATAATATGGGATGAATGCACAATGGCCCATCGAAAAGGAGTAGAAGCAGTTGATAGAACTTTAAGGGATATAAGGCAAAATGATCGGCCAATGGGCGGTGTCACAGTTCTATTTTGCGGGGATTTTAGACAAATATTGCCGGTAATACCACGGGGTACAAGAGCCGACGAGATTGAAGCTTGCCTGAAAAGCTCTTATTTGTGGCGTAATATACAGTCGGTGCATTTAACAATAAATATGAGAGTAAGAACTGGAGATAATCCGGACGATAATCAGTTTTCGGATACTTTACTTCAAATTGGCGAAGGCACTTATCCACAACAACACGGAGGAAAAGTTATTCTATCACCTGCCTTATGTTGCAGAGTGCAGTCACAACAAGATCTTATAACATCTGTTTACGGCGACCTTTCAGAACTATTTGAAAGGGACAATAATTGGTTATGCGAAAGATCAATTTTAACCCCTCGCAATGACCAAGCATCTGATATAAATAGCAATATATTGTCAAATATACAAGGCGAGACTAAGACATACTTTTCTATAAACAGAATGCTTGATCAACAAGAAGCCACGAACTATCCGATAGAATTTTTAAATTCTTTAAATATGCACGGACTTCCATCTCATGAAATCCATTTAAAAATAGGTATTCCGATTATTCTTCTCCGAAATTTAAGACCACCACAACTATGCAACGGAACCCGACTAAAAGTCATACAATTACAAGAAAACATAATAGAGGCTCAAATTCTAACAGGTTGCGGTGCCGGCAAAATTGTTTTAATTCCCAGAATTCCCATTATACCAAATAATTTTCCGTTTCAGTTTAAAAGAACGCAATTCCCAGTATCAGTATGTTATGCAATGACACTTAATAAAGCTCAGGGTCAGACTTTCCGCGTTGCTGGAGTAGATCTTAGTCTCAATTGTTTTTCACATGGGCAGTTGTACGTCGCTCTTTCCCGTGTCAGTAGTTCCAGAAATCTTTATACATACACACCAGAAGAGTCCACTTTGAATATAGTTTTTTCGGAAGCTTTATGCTGAAATTATGTATTATTTTTTCATATTGAATAGCATTTTATGTTAGAAACGATGCAAAACAAAAAATACGGTATTAAATAGATTTTTAAAAGGCAGTGTCATATATATCTATTAAATTGTAGTTCAATCGTCTATAGTTTAAAGAAAAACATTGCTGTAAAAGGAGATCCACGCGGACGAAGTCGCGGGCACAGCTAGTATTAAAAATAGAACTTGAAAAGCCACTATCTTAATATATGAAATCCTTGCGTTACTGACTGACTGACAGACACGCTACAGCCGAAACTATTGGGCGCAGGAAGCTGAAATTTGGCATCTATGTTCCTTGGGGACCGTAGGGGTGCACTAACAAGGGATTTCCCGAAATGCCCACGGGATCGGTCAAAACGGGTAAATTTAAACAAAATGCAGGCGTGGCTGCTGGCGTCCTCTAGTCTTAATATATAAAATCCTTGCGTTACTGACTGACTGACAGACACGCTACAGCCGAAAATATTGGGCGCAGTAAGCTGAAATTTGGCATGTATGTTCCTTGGGGACCGTAGGGGTGCACTAAGAAGGGATTTCGCGAAATTCCGCCGGGATCGGCCAAAACGGGTAAATTAAAAAAAACGCAGGCGTAGCTGCTGGCGTCCTCTAGTTTCTTATAAATTGTGACTGAACAATTTTTGACCTGTATTTGAACTAAACTTAGGATTACTGGTTGTTATTTTGGTATTCTCTTGACTACAAGCATGTCATTTCTGAGGCGCACGATCAGTTTTAAACAGGGTGCTTACATTTAAAATATGGTTTTATTTTTTATAGCAGGGTTAAATGCTTGGTCTGTAACCTTTTGTGACCATAACGGTATTAATATATCCAAATGGATATACACTACATATTAAGAAACATGTGTGCGAGCACCAAAGCTTCAGAGACCTGACTAAAAAAGAGACGAATAGTTTTCTCTCCCAACGAAGTAGTGTAATCAAAAATGGATTTAATGTCTCTTCATTAAAGTTTAAACTCTTTGCTCACCAATACAGCGATATCTGAATAAGACCATTACGCCACAGTGTGCAACAGTCCTAAACTTTTATGAAGAAGGAACATACTTTATAGTCCGGAACAAAATGTTTTAAAATGGTTTTAAATGAATGTAAGACTTTCTTGCGCCTATCTGTGAGTTGTTTGGCGCATTGCGTAGTAGCTTTCATGACGTAATAACGGTGACGTAATGATCTCCGGAATTTACGGGTACTCTTGCAAAGCGCCCACCGACTGAAATTCTGAACTGTTTATATATTTACTACACTTGATAACCAATAAATACGATGCTGTAATGTAAGTTTTGTTGTATTTGTCTCTTTTCCTTGAATTATTTTCCTAGTAATCCCGCCTTTGGTGACAAGCTTTATACGAAATGTTGTCTGAGTAGTAACCTCGGACCGCTATCTCACCAGGTGTCAAGTGAAGGGTTGATCGACGGTCAAATAGGGTTGTCCGACAATAAACAATGTATTTTAGGGTAGGTATATGTGGCCTGATTTTATGTCAACTTTACTATGTATGGTTTCAAAAGCTTCGTCAGTGTCTACCGGCAAAAAATAACGACCTTATAGAGACCCTCAAACGACTAATTTGCGGCAAAAAATGTTTGTCCTATCGTCATCATCAGCCCACTATATTATCCACTGCTAGCCACCGACCTCTTCTATGTTAAGGGTAAGGCCGTAGTCTACTACGCTGGTCATTCGGGTTGGCAGATTTCACATGTCTTTCGTGATCATTACGAAGAACTCTCAGACATGCAGCTATTTTCTTTCACCGTTTAGTAAGCTATAATGAACTAGGGAGAATTTTATTGTAGTCTAATATAGGAATCAAATCCATGACTACAGACCACTTCGTATATTTGTGTCCACGACACTTATCTTAGCGTACGGCTGAGAAGAAAATCTAAGTCATTATAGGTACCATAAATTACGGACCCTTGAGTAAGTATTTAAGTTATAAAGTTTGTCATACCGTAAAGTTGCAGCATGGTGCTGCCTTCAAGTTATAAGCTACTAACAAGCACACTCAACTGACAACCAACGTGTGGCATTTACAATGATATTCTGTTATGTATTCTACGAAACACAATTATTTTAAAGGTCAAATTAAAATATCAATTTACTCGCTGGGTTGGAGCCGTGCCGTTACGATGCTTGCTTAATGTGCCTTAAGAGTCCCTTTACCGCCAAAAATATGTCTGAAAATTTTCGCGTGTCATCATTTTCATTTCTCGCGTCATGTATTTGTAAAAAGTGAATATACTAAACGAATATGTATCTGTTTTGTGTATCTAAGTTAAAAAGGGTTCTAGAGCTATGCAAATATACAATTTAATAATAAATAAAAGGTATGGCAAAATTACAAAATTATACCCAAGCTAATACAATTACAAAACAGGCTTTGCCATTAATAATCCGTTATGAAAATTAATGACGAAATTAAACATTAATTTATTGATAATAATTTATTAACGAAATTTATGATAGATATCAAATTTATTAGTCTCTGTAATTATTAATCGTCGTTAAATGTCAGTCAGTTTAATTTATTTGGTTTGGCCGTTCTCCAAACCAGAACCAACATCGTTTGCAAACAATGTTTCTATATCAAAGTGAGCGAAACAGAAGTGTTGGGTCTCTTTCTTTCGAATCAATTTACGAGTTATTTCACCCTTTGTTTGTTTATCTGTAGAGGAAGTAGTAGGTGTAGATATTGACTTTGTAATGTCTGTGTTCATTAAAATGAGGGTCTTCTGAAATGACGCTCACTACGCGGCAGCACTGAGGCATCAGGTCCAGAAACCTGTCAAAACTATCTAAGCCCCTATCAAGGAGCATATAACAATTGCTCCTTGGCCCCTATATTTTCGTACTTCTGTGTTTGTTTGTATTATGTGTGTGTACGCGTCTGTACATATCTGACGTCAGTTTGGACCTGACGCATACTAAGCGCCGTCTGGTGGTAGAAGAAATATCAAACACCCTCATTAAGCAAGATAGATTTGATAGCTTAGCTATACTTTCATCCTTTGCAGTTTTTTGCAATCAACTCCTGAACTTATATAAGTCTCTCCTTACTTGCTAGACAGTAGCACTGTGACTCAAAAGCAGAATTTGGCCTACTATACCACGCTGACCAGACGGGTTGGTATAGGGGTTGATGCTGAGTTTGCCGTCTCTTCGTAAAGATACTATTTGCTTCGTCTATTTTCCTTGGTCGCTTCAACAACATCCACAGAATGAAATCGGGTAGTCACATTTCGTATTCTTAATCCATCGCCACACGGAAGAGTCGTAACATAGAGTCAGTAAATATTACACGGTTTTACTAAGAAAATGGTGACTTAAGAATACAAAATATCACTACATAAAGACTAAAAATGCCACCATTTTATGTCATTCCGTGAGTGTCTTAAAAGACGACTAAGGAACATCCACTAAGTAAATAGTATCTTAGCGAAGGGACGAAAAACGCGACATCAAACCCTGTACGGACTGGTCTATCCAGCTTGGTAAAGGCCAAATCCTCTTGACTCACAGCGCTACTGTGTAACAAATTAATAATATAATATTACTAGCTTTCGTCCGCGGCTTCGCCCGCATGAAATTTTAATAAAGAGTGGCCTTTGTACTTCCCCAGGATTCAGACTATCCATATCAAATTTCATCACAAACGGATCTGCACATTAGCCGTGTAGCATACATATAAACCGATAATACTTAAAATTAAGGAATGATTACGTTAGAGGTAGTATGAAAGTGACTGACCTGGTATGGACATGTTATGCGGAGAGATGATATGTATGTCGTTAAAAAGGTGATGAAGATGCATGTAGAAGGACGAAAAGGGAGAGGACGGCCAAGGAAAAGATGGATGGACTGTGTAAGGATGGATATGAAAGAGAAAGGGGTAAATGATCGGATGACTGGTGACAGAAAAGTATGAAAGCGAAGGACATAATGCGCCGACCCCAAATAAATTGGGACCAGGGCAAGACAATGATGAGTCGTCAAACTTCAGGTAAAGATTAGTATGTAAGTATATTATTAAAGTTATTGAAGAGCTTATATACCTACTGAAGAGAATAGCAACAAAAATAAAAACTGAAAACATTACCACAAAGTACATAATCAGACCGCCCCCTCCGCCCCGCTGCGCTTAAGCGCGCCAACTCATAGTTAGCACTTTTAATAACGCTGCGCATAGGTCAATTATATCGTGATAACTTTTAAACTATTCACCCAAACTACTTACTGTAAAGGACAAAGTTCATCTACATTAAATACAGAAGACAATAAATTTAAACATTGTATTTTACATTGTAAAAAAGTATCAAATTTAATTATTTTTACGGACACTTTTTTAGTGTATATTGGCTTCTAGATAAAAGGTAGGTATATGCTGCCGCGGACTTTTATTTAGAACTTTTTAAGATAAACAATATCACCGTACATTATCTTCATGCAACTTCAACAGTTTAGGCAACCCACGCGAAGATAGGTTTCAGAGATCAGGATTTTTACTGACTTAATTGATAATTTTCCTTATATTATGGCAACATTACACAAAGTCTTTATAAATTGTAGCCTATGTGTTATTCTGATGTATAAACTATATAACTGTAAAATAAGTTAAGTCCAATTCATCCAAATCCGTTCAGTAGTTTTTGCGTGAAAGGGTAACAAACATCCATACATACATCTTCACAAACTTTCGCATTTATAATATTAGTAGAAAGTAGGGATAGTAGGAATATCATTAGAGACTTTCTTTATACACAACATTATCTAACTGTTTTACCACCTTCATATAGAACATGTAAATTATTTTTACCGCTTACTCGTGAACATGCCTTATATAACTGACTATGTGAAAAAAAACATGTTCGGGGGTCGATTCCAGCTGTTTCAAGTCTGTCCCTGCGATTTATTTTTAAAATACACACAGGGCTACGAATATGCAGCCCTGCCGAAAGTAAGATAGCCCCGTTGAGTTACTCAAGAGGTATCTAAATTCTGGCCTCAGTCTCCCACCCACGGATTCCCACGTACGTGAGGTGTGGGAATTTGGGTATAATGAGACACCTGTATAAGTACAGAACACGAACGAACGAAAGAAATTAAAGAAACGCATCCACATTCATTATTCAAAAGAAACGACTAAGACACCAATCCGACGAAAACGAAAGAAAATTTACCGAGAACCTCATGAATCCACGGAGAATCTTAACACTTCAGAAAACGCCATCTATGTTTACATATACAAACCGACCGAGATAGAAAATAATATGCACTAATCGCAAATTTATTGAAAAAAGGATCTATAGTCATTGTTTTTATCATTTAAAATAAAATAAAATGATTATATAACTATTATATAAACATAATAATTTGAAATAAATGAGATTGACCGTTTAAATTAAGTAGACATTGTAGGATAAATTTTGACACAGAGACTTTTTGTTTATGAAAGTGCCGAATATTGTACTCTATTATTTTTTTAATAACAGAAAGATACCCGACACATACTTATTGTCTTTTTTGCAAGAAACATTTATTTTGCTAGAAAATTATTTGAAAATAGTGACATCTGTCGGTCGGAAGGATAACTATAAATATGCTCGGTTCCAGTAATTTATTCATCGAAAGTACATAAAAATATACTGACGAAAATAAGAATCGCCTCCTTTTTTAAAGTCGGGTAAATAGCCATAAAACACTTTGAAGGTACCTATTTAGACTTACTATACTTTTACTAACAAACTTATAATGATCATAGATGGCACCACATAGATAACCAGTTTTGGATGATCCCTGTTTTGTTTGGGACTACGTACAAAGGAGAGGTCAGGCTGTACACCGAAAACCACTCAACCGATTGAGATGTAACATATACTATTTCATAGGTTTGAGTATCCTTTGTACATGAGTGTAAGTTTTATTGAAATCAATTTCGCAATTTTAGAGATCTTTAGCAACATAGGGAAAGACGTCGGACAGACAGACAGACATAAATTCTAAAAATTATCAAGTATTGCTTTTTAGCATTTTCCTAGATTTTTTAGCTAATTTTCGTCAAAATATCTTTAATGTACAGACTTTTTCACCTCTACAGTTTTATTATAGTATAGATACCACATTTACACAACACCGTCTAGTCCCAAACTAAGCAGAGCGTGTACTATGGGCATACATATATACTTTCTTTTTGTAAATACATACATATTATACATAGAAACATCCATACCAAGACAAACATCCATGTTCATGCACACAAATGTTTGACTTTAGTAGGAATCGAACCCGCGACCTTCGACGTAGCAGTCGCTGACACTCCCGCTACGGCAACCAGCCGTCAATTAGGAGCGACCTATGTCCAGCAGTGGGCTGCGAAAGGCTGGGAAAGGCAAGGTATAGAATACTTAGGTACAGACAGTCATGTTAACAAGACCAGTAACGAGTAACGAAAGCCCCTCGGGTATTGAATGTACGGCCTCGTGAGAGATCTGACGTATGTAGTACAGCATTAAACCTGTTGCCAACACTATGTTAAGAACAGGGGCCCAATTCTGCTAATTATATTTGTTCAAAATGCAGTTTCGATATGATGTCAGTATCATATTTACGTCATAATGGTATTCTCCTAAATTAAGAGACATTGAAATGATATTGCGAATATATTGAGAGTTGAACAATACATAAACGGTATTCTGCTAAATATATTCTTGTACAAAGACAAACGTCAAACTGTAAATACACATATTCAAAACACCCATATTTTAAATGTTCGATTTCAAATCGTACGTAACATTATTGATTATGTATCAAAAAATCTCTCACAATCCAACGAATAAATTCATTTACTAAAACGGTACTGGTTAGTATTATAGACTGCCATATTGCACTGCTAGGTAGTATCATCTGTATATATAAAATTCATTCACAATTCCCTGACTAACAGCAATGCACAGTCGAATCTACTGGGCACAAGATGCTAAAAATTGGCATGTACGTTCCTCGAGGACCGTATGCTGCACCCTTACGGTCCCTGACTAAGAAGAGATTTCCCGAAACATCTACCAGATTCTCCTACTACTGTGGATTAAGCACTGATATTTATTGAAAATTGAATACGAAGAGTGTTCTAAGTTGAGTAATTTAAAACAAAATTATGTCACTGTGTCCGTGGTCGCACATCAGCCAGCATCAAAATAACTTATATATTTAGTTACTAGCTGTTTCCCGCGGTTTCACCCGCGTCCTGAGGGAACTTGAAACTAGCGTACCTGGTTAATTTATAGCCTAAGTTACTCCTTGGTACATCAGCTGGCCGCCAGTGAAAGTCCCGTCAAAATCGGTCCAGCCGTTCCACAGATTAACGAGAACAAAACAGACAGAAAGACAGACAAAAATTTAAAAAGAATCATTTTGGTATATGTATGTACCGTGTATACATGCATATGCATGAAGTAAAAAGCGGTTAGTTTAATATTACAAACAAACACTCCAATTTTATTTATGTGTATAGATTAGTCTATTTAGAGGCATGAGAATAGGTTATAAAGTAAATCATACCGCTGTGTCACCTGAGGTCGAAGACGTTTTTCAGTAATTTATGAATTACATCACTTTTATATTTATTTATCGTGTGATTGTCTAGTTACAAGCCTGTGAAACACTACGTAGAAGGTCTCAGAATCCACAGCGAACACCACTGCTTTTCAGTAGCTATTGTAGTAACTGCGTATTCAATTCTTTACATATTATTATATTCAATCAAAGAACACGATGAACAACTGTACTCTTAGCAACAATCACACAAACTATTGTTTCTTATGGGAATCGAACCCACAACCCTTGGGTCAGACAGCAAGCTGGCCGTCAACCGAGCATTCAGATTTAATTCACACCCAAAAGAAAATTTGTCTCAGAAATACGTCCGTCACGTAAAGACAGACTAATAGACATATACCAGGACTGGACCAATGCATTGATAGTAACGTCAATCTGCAATACACACGAGATTGCAAATTCAATTGGTCTTCAGTGGAATGCCAATTAAAGCTGCAGTCCATAGACTGCATACAGCTACAACGATTATTTCGGTCCAAGGCATCCTTTGAAAAAGTGCTAAGTGTAGTCCGGAACCTTGCACCACGTTTAGATACAGACAGATATACGATCATATGTGAAGTTGAATCAATTGAATCAAGATAACATTTGAAAGGAATAGAACCTGTTAGGGGTACGGGGTATTACTCGAAACGCAATTACTTTGCAACACAACGCACAAAGCGCAAATAAATCATTTTAAAACTTTGATAAGCATAATTTAAATTTAAATTAAAGTAGGTAGAAGGTAGTTTAGAGGAATCGAACAATCTAGTAGACGGAATAAAAGCTTATAAAAATGAGTTCAGAATTAATAGAACCGAATTTTGACATACATAGATGTAACAAGTTCAAAATCATAGCAAAATTATCTTTACTCGTTGGCCCGATAGCGGTCCAAGCAAAACATTAACCTTATCAATTCTGACGTGAAGATGTTATTTCAAAATAAATAAGTTGTTGAAAGTATACAATTAAATAGATATTGATAGTTATGATTTTTAGAGCGGAATAAATAAAGATCAGTTTTGATTGGCTGTAATACAGAACAGTAGAGCAAACCTCCATACATAGTAGGAGAAACTCGTCTAATAGGTATGAAGTAACTCAGATGTCCACGAACTTTAACCACTCGCAGTTTAGTTCAACATGTTTTGTAGTATTGTAGCATTTGAGTTCACTGGGACATGTATTCTCGTGTACAATAGCAAAATAGAAACAAGACCTGTTCCAATGCAAGCTATACAAAGCACCTGTGCATCACCAAAGGGATAGGTACTACCACGGTACTACATTGTTTAAAATATTATCTTTTGTGTATGACACATTTTTCTCTGGGCGATTATTAATGCAGAAATATTGTATTTGTATTGTCAAGCATAACCTATATACTAGGCAACATTTAAAACAAATGACGTCACTTCGGGGTAGATCCTGACTCAGGACAAAAGTAAATTCTTTCTGCCTACATGAACAGGCAGGAAGAATTGACTTTTAAATAGAAAAGTATATGAAACGTGATTTTAATTACAGCTATCATTGTATAAATAATGCATTTACATCCGAGCGCAACCGTTTTTCGGCGGGCACATTAAGCTGTCGCTCCCGGTCCCTGTTTCAGGACAAGGATCATAAGGTCATGTCGGAGGTTTTTGGGCGGTCTAAAATTCCGACAACAGAATTGTCCACACATTCACACGAAAAAGAAAATAGCATTAAATCGCATTACAATGAGCAAGGTAATTGCTTGTCCTAACTTCTGACTTATCAAAGTTGTCACACAAACCCATCCTAAGGTTTGTCAACAACCGTCTGAATCAAAGGTCCTGGCCAGATATCTCATTGTTCCAATTTCGAGCGCTGAGTTTCCAAGCTGCACGGCAATGGCATTAAGCTTGCAACAGTAGAATTGGTTTACGCATGACATGCCTTACAAAGCATTCTATGCACTAACATACACACATGTACTCACGAAAACGGAACGCCACTTGCATCTATCCTTACAAACCTCACGCGCTTCCTCTACATTCATTACTCTGTTCATACATGCTCGCCGGTTCCGGGTGCTTCGGACATTGCCATTTTTTAAGATATCCCCAATCTGATCGACGATTGCACTAACATCTGATCTTGTATATCTGTTAATAGACTAGCACATCGGTTCAAAGTTTAATAGGGTAGTTGAACGAAAATTTGTCGTGCAAAATATAGATATAAAATATGTTTTATCTGTCTGTCGCCCTAGGATTACACCCCATGTAGTGTGTAGCGGTAAGGTGCGTTGGGGTAAGTTCGGATGGTTTTTCGTTGTGTTTGACAAGTGTTCGAAAATATTTTTTTTCTTGAGACGTATTTCGGTTAACATATTAAGTTTTGGTCAAAATCGTTAAAAGAAAACCAAATTATCAGATCAATATTTTTATATTTAACTATGCTAAACGACTGATGTGTAAGGGATGTTTAAAGTATAAACATTAATTTCAAAACCACGTATAAGTTCGGACGTTGATGGGGAAAGATCGGAAACGTTTTAAAATCGGTCCTGTGGATCAGAACACACAGTGTATAAAAGAAAAATATCAGGTCTTATTCCTCTTGTAATATTTTTCTGGAATAACTTAATAATTGTTAAAAACTTAGCTTAAAAAGTATATATATATTTTTTTACCATTTGAGCATCCGATCTTACCCCATCAGAGCAAATCACAAATTACTGAGGTTCTCAAATGTTTGTGTTCCAAATGTTTCGCCTGGTTTGTTAATGTTGGTCTCAATAATTTATTAAAATTATTATTGTACTAATGTCATAAATTGAAAAATATAGTATGAATAAAACTTCTTTTATGTCATCGTTTATTTATTTAAATACTAACATATTAAGTATTTGTATATATTATTCTATAAGTCTACGCGTATATCAGTCTTACTTTCTTACAGATTATTAGCTTCTTTTAATTAAGTATTTATAGTATTTGAATTTAACTATCATACCATTCAGTATTAAAGGATTATGGGATAGAATATCTTAATGCTTATCTTAGAGCTTATACTATGGGTGCTAAACAGCATGAATGGGCCGGGTCGACACGGATAGTAGTACTATCCTTTTGCAGAATATCGACTAGAAGTGATAATTTTTGTACTATCATCTTTCGTTCGGAGAGTGAGAATGCTGGAAGCCCGAATCCCCATCCTTTTCCATCTACCCTTTCCATTTCTTCATCTCTCCCTTTCCTTAACGCTGGCAACGCACTTGTAAATCCCCTGGTGTTGCGCGTGTCCATGGGCGGCGGTAATCGTTTTTCCATCACGCGATCCGTCTGATGTTCGCCATCCTATACCATGAAAAAAAAAACAATTTTATCACGAAAACAACAGGTTAATGGTAGAATTTTAAACAAAGTTTGACAATCACATGCATTTTCAGCACAGGTTAAGATCGGATAGTCTTAACTCGATCTTTGCCATAATTTTTTAGTGTGGGGTAAGTGCGGATCTCAGCCTACAGCTACATTTAGCCCACTTTAAATATAACATTCAAGAGAGATTTGATTCTTTGACCACTAAATGTTTCATTTACTTTATAAATACAGTTAGTACTCACCAAAAAACCAGTAACAAGTTGCTGGGGGTAAGATCGGATAACGAGTTTTTTGAGAAAATACGCTAGTTTTGTTTGAGCAGCCATAACACACAAACGACGTGACTTAGCCACAGACACGGACTACAGAGAGGTGGGGAACAAAATGGCGTCTTGCGTTCTGTTGCCAGATTAGAAAAATCGCTACGAATTTAGTAAATATTTAAAGAAAACGATCTTCCCCCATTCACGATCTTACCCCAACGCACCTTACTTCACATATCTATACTAATATAATAAAGAGTTTGTTTGTTTGTTTGTTTGAACGCGCTAATCTCAGGAACTACCGGTTGGATCTGAAAAATTCTTTTTGTATACGATAGCCCAGGTATTCCGAAAGGCTATAGGCAACAAGGCACAAGGCTAACATAACGCTTCGACCCTTTGAGGCCGGGCAAAAGGCTAAAAAGGCTATAAGATAATGTCGGCTAATCTCAGGAACTAGCAGTCGGATTTTAAAAATTGTTATTGTCTATGATAGCCCAATTATTCCGAAAGGCCACTTAAAAATATAAAAGGCTATATAAAATTACGCCACAACTTTTAGGGGCCAGACAAAAATAATAAATGGGCAAACGAGAAGGGGGAGGGTTGGGTCAAAGGCAATAAAAGGCTAAATGAATAGGGTACAATCTATATGGGTATCGTTTTTGAGGTTTTCGGGACGCTGATTAATAGTATGAAATTTATTTAGTGATTCAAGATGGCGGACGGGAAATCAAAGATGGCGGATGAGAAAATTTTAAAAATCCATATGGGTATCGCTTTCGATATTTTAAGGGGTGGGGAATCGAAATACAACATCTATTTAGTGATCAAAGATGGCGGATGGGAAATCAAAGATGGTGGATGGGAAAATTTTAAAAATCAATATTGGTATCGTCTGCGATGTTAACATGGATGGGAAATCCGAATACAACATCTGTTTCATGATTCAAGATGGTGGATGGGCAATCAAAGATGGCAGATGGGAAAAATTTAAAAAATCAATATGGGTATCGTCTCTGATGATTTAAGGGATGCAGAATCCAAATACAATATCTATTTCGTGATCAAAGATGGCGGATAGGAAATCCAAGATGGCGGACGGGATTTTTTTTAAAGTCGGTATGGCAATCGTCTCCGATATTTTAAGGAAAAGGGAATTCAAAAACACCATCTATTTCATGATCAAAGATGGCGGATGGGATTTTTTTTTTAAATCAATATGGGTATCGTCTCCGATGTCTAAAGGGATGGGTCCAAATACAACATCTATTTCGTGATTCTAGATGGTGGATGGGAAATCAAAGATGGCGGATGGGAAAAATTAAAAAAATCAATATGGGTATCGTCTCTGATGATTTAAGGGACGGCGAATCCAAATACAACATCTATTTTGTGATCAAAGATGGCGGATAGGAAATCAAAGATGGCGGACGGGATTTTTTTAAAGTCGTCGTCGTCGGGTATCGTCTCCGATATTTTAAGGAATGGGGAATTCAATATTATATAAAAATCTATGTTTGTTTGTTCATCATTTATAGACTCTGAAATGATAAGAGATTAAGCGCTAAGTCAATGGTAGCTTTGGAAATGGGGCTGCCTGTGTGTAGCGAACTGAACGCGATAAACTCAAACTGCCGAACGGATTTTCCTACGGATTTCACCAATAGATAGTGTTATCCCTGAGCAAGGTTTAGGTGCATGTATATATGGAGTGGTGTATATGGAGCCACGGGAGAAGTTTAGTTGCTAATAAGACAGAGAAGGCAATAGCTCGGTATTCGGATGTAATGAACATCCACACCGAATCAAGTTTTATGACTTATGTATTTATGTGCAATATTACTTTAAGTAGCTATACTCCAGTGGAGATACTAACAGACTGCTATGCCAAAGGAGGGTTGAGCCTCACCTCCTTTGGCAAAGCAGTCCCAGTACCTTTTGATGGTAGTAGAGCCTTGTCGATTTCAGCATGAATGGGCTTGCTCGACCGGGGAAGTACTACCCTCTCACAGAAAATCGACGTAAAATAACAGTACCTAAACTGTTGCGTTTCGTTCGGTGAGTGAGAGTTCCGGAGGCCCTATCCCCTATTTCTTCTTCCTCATCCCACTCCTAATCTTATCGCCTCTTACAACCCCCAAGGGGCGGCAACGCACTTGTGTCCATGGGCGGCAGTAATTACTTACCATCAGGTGATCCGTCTGCTCGTTTGGCGTCTATAAACTATAAAAAAAAACATCGTAGAGCACGTCAAGCCGCTGGATCCGGCTGTCAGGAAGATCTCTGACAGTCGTTATGGGGAGTCAGTACTCTGAATATATTTACTGATTCAAACTGTGGCATGTCGTAAATCTTTTGGGTTGTGACAGTCGCTCTGACTAGACGACAAAAGCATTTTCATAGAGTTAAAAATTTAACATGCATGAGAAAGAACAATGGCCACTTCTCATACATTGAATGACCTGATAATGAATTATTGTGTATATAGATAAAATGTACAAAATCAAGTAGATGTATGATCAATAAATTATACTGTAAAGACAGTTTTTCTTATAAAGGTCTAGGAATTACATATTACACCGAAATTAGTTCGTATTAATTTGACAGATTCTCCCATGTCCAATGTCACCGGCGGCGTCTTTACGTCAAAAACGTTCCATTGCATCCTTATCCAATGTTTTCAACGGCAGAAATACATTTATATTTATCTTTTTATATCTTTTAACATAATAAAATACATTCATTTATGATCAGCTTTTAACAACTTGATTCAATTTATATATAAAATTAAGTTCGCTCGAGGTTTTGACAAAAACAAATGCTAAAGATATGGTATAAGTGAAATGGAACGTTGCTAAGCAAGGAAGTATTATCGGGCACAGATAATATAACATTGCAGCAAATAAAAAATATTTTGATAAGGATGCGTTCACGAGTTCTAGAATGTTCTAGAACTCGTGAGTTCTTTACAACCCAAAACTTTTCTTTTTACCTAGACTTCTATAAAATATAATTGTTAGTGAAATCATTACACTAAAAAATAACCTTAATTTTAAAATAAGTTTTATCTCTATACATGTTTAGGTCAAAAATGGCCATTCTTCTTTGTTAAGTGTGAATGAAGCAAGACAGATATTTCAAGATCGTTGCAAATGGCATTCTATAATCTCTGCCTACCCTTGCGAGAAACCGGCGTGAGTCTATGTATGTGTGTGTATGTAAACATTTGAGTGCAATTTAAACTATAGAATAATAATTCAATATCTCCTCGTGAATGCATCTTCGTATAGATTTATTGATGTTCATGGTTTCTACTAACGGGAAACATAAATTGAAAGCTCTTAACTTGAGTACATAAATATTTAAATTCGCACTACATTCGGGACGAATCCTAAAAACTTTAAGTCCCTTATTTATGCCTTTCATTCTGTGCTTGCTTGCATTTCTTGATCCATTACACTGGCACAGGCTTTACAGTGTACTTATAATGTCCAAGCACTAAAAATAATGTAACAGCTACACACCGAAAACAATATTATTAAATTGGAAATATTAATATTTTTCTAAAAAAATGTGGGCTATAGTTAGATAGATCTTTTAAAAAGATTAAGGGTTTGCTTTAATCGTTTTTCTATTTAGGGATCCGTTTGCGAAATATTTAGCAAAAGTCATTAATTGCAAGTGCGACCTTCTCTATTTTCTAAAACGTAGTATAATTGGGTATGTGTAAACTTTATTTGTTTCTACTTAAATACAAAAAATAAAATTAAATAAAAAACATTTATGACAAAAAAAATGTTTCATGATTTGTTGTATCCAGCACAGGCCACTCTAAGCAAGCCTGTCCTGTGGGTACCTGTAGTAATTTAAGATCAATATACTTTCATTTTGCAGTTTCGTGTTTACCTACAAAAAGACATTAGCGTACAAACTCAGTAATATAACCAATTATCCACACAATTCAGGCCTCACACCACCTGCTGTCTGAAATATACGAAACAAAATAAATTACAAAACAAACTTCATTACTATAAAATACATTTATTGTTACACCTACCCAGAGTACTTGTACAATAAAAATTACGAAACATTTTTACTTTAATATCATTGTATTAAGCAAACAAATGTTAATTTTATGTGTTTATAGTTTCATGGCACTTTGAAGGCTATTTCTTGTTTTTAAACACTAGTACGCTACGGTTTTAAACGGTGTCGTTACCTGCCAGCATGCAAGCTGTATTTCTTGTCGCTTATAACATGAAATCGTGCCTTATTGCCAGGAGTCTCGGTAAGTTTTATTTTCGACAAGTTGCGATATAACCCAGACAATAAAATTTGTTCCTAGCAGTACAAAATCTCGAGGTTTACTAAAGTGCTCCGGCTGACACGAAAAGAACCCAGCTGCACTGTTAGAATAAGCTTGTATAAACACTTCACAAATCGGGCTCAGTAGCGTGCCATTGGAGAGGCCTTTATCCAGTAGCGGACTATGGCAGACTGATGAAGATGAAAGACTTTATATAGTTGATTGAATCAGGCGTTACTTGGTGGAACTCCATTGTAACCTAATGGAAGAAACCCACCACGCATCCTGGGATTGCCCACCCCAACTATTGCAATAGCAAAAGACAATACCGAACTCCTTTAAAGACAAAGGATAAGGGATATATGGAATAATGCGGAAATGGGTTCCAGGAAAATACCTGACGTGCAGTATCCCGCTCTATGCGCCGACTATGCTTCGACACGTGTTTTGCCTCTCCACGAGGCATCCTTAGGACTGATGGGCAACGACTGAGCAGGCTCAGTCGTTGCCCAGATATTTTCCTGACTGACAGACAACGCACAGCCGAAACTACTGGCTACAAGATATTGCAATTTGTTATGTAAGTTCCTTGTGAACTTAAAGGAGTGCTACGAAAAAGTTTTCCAGAATTGGCGATGGGGCAGAAATGTTTTAATATAAAAAATAAAATTATAGAATGATAAAATTTACAAACAAATTCGTTACATGTTTTGTTATATCCAGCGGGCCCACACTACTAGGCAAGCGTATCGTGTGCGTAGTGTGCGTACCTCATCTAATAATAATTATAACATTCATATATTTTCATCGCGGACTCTGTGGATCTTTCCAAATATGATTTTGTTAGGGTTCCGTCCCTCGAAACAAAAATCGGAACCTGGTGCGGCGTCGTTGTGCTGGTTCCCGAAGAAAGAGTGTAGTGTCGAATAAAACTGCAGTGGACTGTAAAACTAGGATGTTATATTCCTTGAAGTACTACTGAGGTTTACATATACAATAATGGTCGCGTCTACGGAACAAACAAGTATTTAGGTTGCGCGAGAGCGTCTGACCGTAACTACGAGCACTTACGAGTAACCCTATAGAGAAGTAATACATGCGAATTTAAAAGAAAACTATTCTGTCAACTAGCCGAGGTGCGGGGGGAGGTGTGATCGCTCCGAACTACCATAGTAAAAACAGAATAGTAAGATAGCTTCATACAAATCGGCCGCCGCGCTGCCGCGCTGGTTTGAATGTACGCGTGAGTCGCCGGCGCTGTGTACGCACGCACTTTTCACGCACACAATCTCACGAGCGCGGCAAGCTCGGCGCGGATTCAGTACGGGATGCGCCGCGCATTTGATCGAGCGCATTCATGTAGGTACTTCACTGCTCGCCCGCTTGGATTGTTTATATACATTCAGTTTTGTAATAAACGTTATTAATAATATAAAATGTGTTAAACGACAGTAAATTTAACTTGTTACTTTTTCTCATTAAAAAAGGCATTTAGATAGTTATATAACGCTTAGGTAGTCAGTAGGTATTTGAGAAAAAATAAATTCAAGCTTAAATTGTGAAGTATTCAGCGCGCGATCACTTAAAAAAGCGGCGATAAAGCGCGAGCGCCGACAAAGCCGGCGCCGCGGTGTAAAAAAGTGACAACCCGTGCGTCAACGCAAGAGTAGGCAATTAACTCGCCGAGCGGCCTTAGCTAACCTACTATTCTGTTTTTACTATGGAACTACTCCGAAGTATTCCGAAGAGGTTCCGAACACGATCGCTATGGGCTTGCGTTATAATGACTTTATGCTTTCTATCGATATCGATAAAAGTTTTTTTCGTTTTTCAATAGGTACTTGCTTTCAATACCGTAAAATCATACAATTATAGTCCGCAGGTGACTTTACAAAAAAAAAAACTATGGTCCAAAATCAAGTGTCAAAATAAAAAGTTAATTAATAGTATATTTTACAACAACTGCACAAAACGAATCATTTTTATCCGAAACTCTTAGCAGCCCGAGCCGAAGGCGAGGGCTGATAGTAATGTCGAGGATAAAATGGTTTTGTGGACGAGTTATAAACTCTGCTTTTCACTTCGATTGCGAGGAAATAAAACAGTAGTATAACATAACATTCCTTGAAATAATAATTTTCTTAAATTAATTAAAAAACCTACCATACTTGAATTTAAAATTAAATATATTGTATGTCTTAAAAACACATAAGGAAAAAAATTAAAGTAAATATTATAAAATAACAAATTCTATCAATGAACTTCTTATTGTGTTAGGCAGTAGGCTGTATGGCTCATTTTCTTTGCCTTAATATACATTAATACATTTATGATATACATACATTTATGAGTAGATACGTAATGCACTTGTGCACAAAATTTGATTTTGTGCAGCCTATATCTTGCACAAAATAAGCACTTTCAGAGCATGAGAAGCGAGAATGATATTAGTGATAGATCATTAACAGTTAATAAAAACGTCAATTCATGTTTCCGTTTGGTCATTCCATTTAGGATTATTTTCCCATGAACTATTGTTTGTTTGTATGTAAAATGAGATCGACTTTATCATGTCGACGAAGAGGCAGATATTCATTGATGTCTCCGTGATCAATTCACTTAAAGTGGGGAGCGATCACCGAATGGTAAGAGGCACATTGAATATCTGTACAAGCCTCGAACGGTCGAGGTTGATAAAGTCCACGCTCCGACCGGCACCGGTTCATATCCAAAACCCCGAGAGCTTTCAGCTCGAACTCAAGAACCGTTTCGAATGCCTGGGTGAATGCGTAGATGTGGACGTGTACAGTAACGGGTTCGTGGATGCTGTCCATACAACAGGAGCTAAATTTTTTAAGCCCCAGAAAAGCCAGAGAACCAAAAAGATCTCGGATCCGACCCTCGAGCTGTTAGAGGAAAGGCGCAAGATGGTTCTGCTATCTTCCGACGACATGCCAAAATATCGGCACCTCAACAGACAGATCTCTAAGTCTCTGACTCGCGATCTCCGCCAATACAACACAAAATGTGTTCGTGAGGCGATCGAGCAGAATAAGGGATCCAAAGTGTTCCAGAGGGATCTGTCTGTTGGGCAGAGTCAGCTGACAAAGCTGAAGACGGAGGATGGCAGAATCGTATCGACCAAGCCTGAGCTCTTGGAGGAGATCGAAAGGTTCTATGGACAGCTATACACGACAACGCAACAACCCGCAAGCACTCCAGCGTCAGACCCAAGAGCTGGATTGACCCGACACTATACCGAAGATATCCCGGACGTCAGCATGCACGAGATTAGTGTGGCTCTCAAACAGCTTAAAAACAACAAGGCGCCGGGTGATGACGGAATTACGAGTGAGCTTCTGAAGGCTGGCGGTGCACCCGCTAGAGAAGCCCTCCGGAAGCTATTTAATTCCGTCATTCTCGAGGGTAAAACGCCACAGGCGTGGCACAGAGGTGTGGTGGTGCTTTTCTTTAAGAAAGGGGATAAAACCCTCTTGAAGAACTACAGACCCAACACACTTCTGAGCCACGTCTACAAGCTGTTTTCGAGGGTCATCACGAATCGTCTCGAGAGCAAGCTAGACGACTTCCAGCCTCCCGAACAAGCCGGTTTCCGTAAAGGCTATAGTACCATAGACCACATACATACGCTGCGGCAGGTTATACAGAAGTCCGAGGAGTATAACCAGCCCCTATGCTTGGCGTTTGTGGACTATGAGAAAGCCTTCGATTCGATCGAAACCTGGGCGGTGCTACAGTCTCTCCAACGGTGCCGGATTGACTACCGATATATCGAAGTGCTGAAGTGTTTGTATGAAAACGCCACTATGTCAGTCCGCCTCCATGACCAGAGTTCGAAACATATTCAACTCCAGCGAGGGGTGAGACAGGGGGATGTCATATCCCCGAAACTGTTTACCACTGCGCTGGAGGATGTTTTCAAGCTTCTGGACTGGAATGGACTCGGCATCAACATCAACGGCGAGAACATCACTCACCTTCGATTCGCAGACGATATCGTAGTCATGGCTGAGACCATGGAAGACCTAGGCACAATGCTCGATGGCCTCTGTAGAGTCTCCCAACAAGTAGGTCTTAAGATGAACATGGACAAGACGAAAATCATGTCGAACGTCCATGTTGTACCTGCTCCTATTCAGGTTGGGAACTCTACGCTCGAAGTTGTCGACAAGTATATCTACCTGGGACAAGTAGTCTAATTAGGTAGGTCCAACTTCGAGAAGGAGGTCAATCGTCGAATCCAACTCGGTTGGGCAGCGTTCGGGAAGCTACGACATATCTTCTCGTCCGATATCCCGCAGTGTCTCAAGACGAAAGTCTTTGACCAGTGTGTGTTGCCAGTGATGACTTACGGATCAGAGACGTGGTCGCTCACTATGGGCCTTATCAGAAGGCTCAAGGTCACTCAGAGGGCGATGGAGAGATATATGCTTGGAGTTTCCCTGCGAGATCGAATCAGAAATGAGGAGATCCGCAGTAGAACCAAAGTCGCCGGCATAGCTCTCCGGATAGCCAAGCTGAAGTGGCAGTGGGCAGGGCACATAGCTCGAAAAACCGATGGCCGTTGGGGCAGAAAGGTTCTGGAGTGGCGGCCACGTACCGGACGACGCAGCAGAGGTAGGCCCCCCGCAAGGTGGACCGACGATCTTGTCAAGATCGCGGGAGGAGGTTGGATGCGGGCGGCTCAAGACCGGTCTGTGTGGAGAACCTTGGGGGAGGCCTATGTCCAGCAGTGGACGTCGTTTGGCTGATATGATGATTATTTGTACACCAGAACCATAGTTGTATGGTTTAATGGTATCAGTAAGCTTTTGATTGTGACTTTAATATTCTTGTGCAACTGAGAAATACAATCTATACAAATAAATAAAATTGGAGTGTCTGTTTGTAATATTAAAATAACCGCTTTTTTCTAAATGCATTTGGATGTATACACGGTACATACACATTTTGAAGGAACCCAATTTTCTCTTTTAGTTAGGTCTATCCATATGTTTTTCATACTACCGTGTTTTGGAAAACTGTAGGAAAAAAGATTCACTTTATATAAAACAGCATTGTTATCATAGTTATCCAAAAATCATACACGAAAAGAATAATTATTCTAAACTAGCTATCCCGGCAGATCTTTTTCTGCTTTATTTCTCTAAAACAAATAATTTTACGTCTTTTCTCTCCATTCCTTCAACCTTCCTCAGACTTCATCAAACACAACAAAAAAAAACAGCTAAATCGGTTCAGCCGTTCAAGAGTTTTTGCGCTTAGCAACACATTTGGCGATTCATTTTTATTTATATAGATAACATTACAAAGTATTACTAATACTAGTAAATAACAAACTCTTTATTGTGTCTATATCTATCTAAGAATGCTAAAAAAACTATATGTTAATACAATAATCATTTTGTGGGAAATTATCGACAATGCAAAATAAATGCACCGCACCGCACTAGTCATTGGCGCCACGAGGCTAATTATATCAGTGATAAGTCACTGACTCGTTGACAGAATCGGGTCGCTTTATATTACGTCTCTATAGGTTAAGTGCTCGTAGGACCGTAATGACGTGTAACAGCTGATTCACGATGACAGCAGCGCGCACGAGCCGGCGAGCCGTCCACTCGCCCCGCACCGCAGACCCCGCGGCGACGTTTCGTTACAGCTCGCTCGCTTGAGTGCATGTCTCAACAGAACCCTTATAGGATCACTTTGTTGTCCGTCCGTCTGTCAAGACCCATTTTCTCAGAAACGCGTGAAGGTATCAAACTGAAATTTATATAAAATATTCAAGTCTGTCCCATGAAGCTGTGAAAAAATCAAACTTCTAAACCAACGCAATCAAAAATCGTTTATGCTGCAAATTTTCGCAATTTTCGAAACTTGCAGGGGAATCAAAACCTACAGGGTACTTCCCGTAAACTCAGATTCTTGAAATTTGGTACGAACCAACGGCTTATAGCACAGATAAAGGCAAAATTGCGAAAATTTAAATTTTTGTTACATCATACCTATAAAAATAACATTTTTTTAAATTTTTAAGTCACTACCTCTTTCCTTGTGAACGCGTAGAGTTATTAAATTGAAATTCATATCAAATACTAAGGTCTATAAAACTCAAACTCAAATATGTTTATTTACATAAAAAAATTAGAATTTTTTGGACACGTCAGAAAGTCATACAAATTAAAATAAAAAGTGACTTTAAATGCATATTTACATAATTGAGCATTGAAAAAAAATGCCTGTTCAGAAAGTAGAGCCTTGTGAGAAGAATCAGGCAAGAAACTCCGGGCCACTCTTTTCTTCGCCTTGTAATAACACCGTAATCTGCAATACATTAGTAATCTGCATAAGCTTGAAACCATTGATGAAAGACAAAATAGAGAAAGCACTAGAAGAAAAGATTTACCGTCCACAATTCAACCAAAACTTGATGTGGTTAAACACAGCTCTAGGGTCCAATCAGTGTTCCTATAAAATAAATTACCTACCTACAGAGCTTAAAATTATATATAGCACAAACTTATTCAAAAATAAACTAAAGGCATATTTGTTGAGGAAAAGCTATTATAGTGTAGATGAATTTATAAATGACAAACAGTGTGCATCTTATAGGACATAGGTACTCTAATAACTAATGACAAACCTTTATTGTAATGTTATTATTCTAATTGATGTAATTAATTAATGTAATGAATTAATGTAATGTTATGTTTGGATTTAGATTTGATAAGTGTAATATATTGTTCTGAAATAAATGAATTAAATTGAATTGACTGTGATGTGTTGTTATAACACTGTGAAGCTGTAATAAAATCAAACTTCTATGTCAACGTAATCAACAAAAACAGCAATTTATGCATATTTTCAAACTCGCAACTACTCGCAAGGGAATCAAAACCTACAGGGTAGGTCCTTCCCTTGAACTTTGCACGACGCAACGTCTTATAGCACAGATAAAGGTCAAATTGCAAAAAAACGTAAATTTTAGTTACATCATACCTACAATTAAATTTTTTTTATTCTAAACGTTCCCCCGTTCCTCATGAACCCGTAGAGATATAAAATTGAAATTCATATCAAATGGTCAAGTAAAAACTAAAGGGTACTTTCAATCGATCTACAATCTTGAAATTTGGCGTACAGCAACTTTTTATAGCACATAGGAAAAATTTCGAAAACCTTAAATTTTTAGTTACATCACATATTTTTTTAAATAATTATATATACTTTTTACAGAACCCTCGGTGCGCGAGTTCGACCAGCACTTGACCGCTATACTGTAAGAATAAGTTACAATAAAAACTTCACAAATCAGATCAGTAGCGTGCCATTGGAGAGGCCCGCGTCCAGCAGTGGACTATGGCAGACTGTTGATGATGAGAGACTACTTAAAATATTCTCTATACTTTTAAGCAAGAGAAGGGCGTCGTAATTAACACAATTTTTTTGTCATATACACAGGTCTTGTCTTCACAGATTCATAGGACACGATAGAATGAGAAAAGCAACATTAAGTACAAAATTAAAACAAAACAAAATTAAGTACTCAAAAGCTCACGCAAAGCTTCACATAAAATTAAATATGTGGTGACACAATTTAACTTATAATAAACGTTTCGTTTTACAACAGATAACATCTATTTAGTCATGCTAGACTAGGCTGAGCTCAGTTTTAATTATCTAAATGAAAGCCGATCATTCTGATTGATTTTAAATAGGCTCCGTGCACGCGATTGAGTGATGTAGGCTTATAAAATTTTTATCTTTATAAATATTATCAAATATCCGTGAGCTGCCATAGATTTTCTCGATTTTAGCCGCTTGAAACTACGCTGAGTGTTGTGGGTTCGATCCCCACAGACAGCACTTCGTGTGTTCCCCAAATTGTTTCTCCAGTCTGTGTGTACTTTGTATGTCATATTTTTTTATATTGTACATATGTAAAGACCTCTGCAACACAAGATTCACTGGTACAACATTTAGAAAACTTTTGTATCCTGTGGTTTAAATATCTTGGGGCCTGGAACTGGAGTTGAGTGGATTGCCACGTGACTTAAAAAAAATTAATTCTCGCGTACCACAATCATACCACACAGTAGCGACAAAATACGGTGAATTTGTGGTTATACGTGTTTGTGATAGTTTTTAATCCATCGCCACACGAAGAAGTACGGCAGTTACAAAGCATTATATTATTTGAATAAAATTTTACCCGACTACGTTGAAGCCAAAGGGAAGGGTTATGTTTTTGGCAGTCTATGTATGTAAGTATGTATTTATGTATGTTTGCATGTTCCACCGTTGCGCCTCTGCTACCGACCCGATTTTAATGAATGGGGTGTCAAAATATGCCTAATAATAGCGCAGGTGAATAGGCTATATAAATTTTATCAAAATTTTCTATTATGGAATTAATACCTCAGATTCCAACCTCAAAAAATTTAACTGAGATAATCATTACGTGTTTGGTGTCAAAAGAAAAGTATTGGTTAGCAAATATATATATGTTTTATACTGTTTGCGTCAAAATATAAGTTTAAAACGTGGTTGTACTTACAATTCAGACGCTTTGAGTAAGATACCTATTTTTCTTTCTTTCTTAAAATGTGACAATGTAAATATTGCACGGTTAGTTTACATACCCCCATCGGAATACGGAAAAGGATTAAATAAAAAAATAAGTTTAAAAACTATAACCCGACTACGAAAAATAAGGGGTTTAAAAAGGATGAAACAAGAAATAGCTCATTCAGATATTAATCCAGAAAAGTATAAGTAGAAATGCTTCAGCTAGAGTCGTGGTCGCACCTATTTAATGCAGCGTTTGTTAAATGCGGGTAAGTGTTCCTAGCGCCCACATTAGCTATGCAATAGTTTTGAACGCCGCGTTCAACCACTTGATTAATCGCTTTTATGTAAAGTTGAACGGTGTTGTTCATAAAGGCTAATTATAATAGAAAAATGTAAATCATGCAATCAAAATTATATTCAAAGTCCACGTCATATAGCTCCTTTTAGATTAAACGATTGCAATACTAAACTGTGATGTAACAAGTTACCAACTCGGTAGCAGTTGACACACAGATCTGTTCAGAGTAAACGGGACAGAACATACGTCCTTCACTTACTTTGAAACAGTACAACTTGGACAATTTACACTATCACCATTCGAATGAGCATCTATTTAAGTTACATTGCCCGGTTTAAATTAAACTACGCTGTTTAAAACCGTACCACGCAAGCAATCTACTTAAAAATAAGTGAAAATAAAATTGCGATTTTTTATAAACGTGTTGTGCATACGAAGCTCTTCTTCATATGCAAAACACGTTTAAAAAATTTGGCTATAGAAAAAGTACTTACAAAGAATAATGTGTCGAAAGAAATTGTGCGAAATAATATCCTGATATGTAAGAAATTAAATGAAATTCACATGGCATTTTAGGGATAGAACGCCATATTTTAAACACCTCATAAGCCCAAAAATCCTTATCAATCTTTTTGCTTTGCATTAGTATAACCATGTCTCTATTTGTCAACTCAAATACTTATTCAACAAAGATATAATATCTTAAATATTGAAAGCAACTTAAAAATGTCTTAGAATAAAAATAAGCATAATGATATACCTATACAAGAATCGAAACTTAAATTAAATTTAGAAGGCATCATGAAAGTCATCCGCATCGCAGTCAATTGGAAGCGTGCCCAGAAGACTGGCAGCATTGCCTCGTTGTATAGCAATGCGTTTATCTTTTGTGCCAAATACGTGCCAGTCCTGTGGTCATCCGAGGCGTCGATCAGTCTCTTAGCGAGATCTAATTGTTTTGAATTGCGTTTGAATTTAATCATCACCATTTTCTCAGCGGCTTTTCGGTTGCATAGTCTACCCAGGCCCTCAACCCAAAGGATTAGCGATATGCCATGGCTTAGACCAGTGTCAGTAGCCAGGCTACTGATTCCCCATAACAACAAAGATCTTCATGACAACCGACAGCGATGTGGTGCGCGCCCTGTGTTCGATCCTGATACCCTCTCTATGGCAGTCTATTGTTATGTCACTAGGTTATTGCTGCACTATTATTCTCCACTAGACTATCACTGCCTATTTGGCAACAATTTTCGTAGCACAATAATGGAATCTCTATAGCTCTCTACTTCGCAATCCAACGCGTTAATGATTGAAAACGATTGAGTTTGAAACTATGGCAACGAAACAAGCACCTATACAGTCTGTAGCTTCGATCGGTATAATTATCTAAGTTTAATCATAATGCTACATAAATGAACATAGCAGAAAAACTAGACAATATATTCCTGGGAAATAGGCGTGAATACTCAACAAAGAAACATATATGAATAGAGAGCAATGAATAAAATAGTACCCTGGCGAGTGGGCATATTATATTCAAATAGCAACATAACGTGATATTTTAAATAGTGTGTACGAGTATCATAGATTTATTAACAAGAATCAGATGTAGCGTATTTGTCCAACTAAGCGTGGCACGTTGACAGCTATGTGTGCGTGACCTTTGGCGACTGGCACTGTACGGACACGCGCGTCTATGTGTGTGAAAAGTTGCCAGATTATGAATAATCTCCCAGTATTTTGCATATAGTTATGTAATATTCTTATATTCATTTGCGGTTTTGAAGAATTTACCATGGATTTAATTAATGCTTTTATAAATACATTTCTTAAATGTAGGTACCGAGTTAAGTTTTAACTACTTCGTAAATCTGTATATATAAAATCCTTGCGTTACTGACTGACTGACAGACAAGCTACAGCCGAAACTACTCGGCGCATGAAGCTGAAATTTAGCATGTATGTTTCTTGGGAACCGTAGGGGTGCACCAAGACGGGATTTCTCGAAATTCCCACGGGATCGGGCAAAACGAGAAATCAGAAAATATGTGCGTGCGAAGCCGCTGGCGTCGATTAGTTGAGAAATAAATAGTATGTATGTACACACGGCACCAAGTCAAGCTAAACAGTTGCTGTACCATTTTGATACTTATTCCCTACGCCATAAGTATGTATGTACACACGGCACCAAGTCAAGCTAAACAGTTGCTGTACGATTTTGATACTTATTCCCTACGCCATTAGTATGTATGTACACAGGGCGCCAAGTCAAGCTAAACAGTTGCTGTACGATTTTGATACTTATTCCCTACGCCATAAGTATGTATGTACACACGGCGCCAAGTCAAGCTAAACATTTGCTGTACGATTTTGATACTTATTCTTTACGCCATAAGAACGGTGCAAAGGTCAAAGTTTATAAGCTTGACGAGTAGCAGGGTGTACACGAATATTTGGATCGTTTGGGGATCGAACTCAAAACAATATTATGTAAGGTATATACTAATGGAAATTGAAATTATATTACTATATTTATGAGAAAGAAGATATATCTACAGTATACTTTTATAATACGGTAATGTATTTTTCATTAACATGACAATCATTATCACATAATCAATTGACAAGTGCATTTTCCCTAATTCAGGCAGAACGGCGTCGACAAAAACTGGCAACACTTACATATTTCTTGCACAAATACGAATTTTATCGAAATTAAATTAGGAAACAGTCAAATTATCAATAGTTACCTGTGAAAAGATATTCCATTTTCCTGTTTTTGTTTTTAGGAACAACTTTTACAGTGTTTAAAGAACACAAGACGGCATTTTGAGAATTTAAAAGTTGACGTGATCGTGACGCGTGAACTGTACGATGCTTCGTAGCGCACTGAGACGAGTTTGTATTCGCTTTTCAATTTTGTATTTGCTTTAGTGGCCGCACGCAACTGTGCCGTGCGTTACATCTGATACTTCTCATATGTGTGACGAGTATTAATATTGTATAATTATTAATAATCTAAAAGAAGCCAAATACTGCAATTCAGTGTATAATCATATGCATTTGGCTATCCACATTTTCTTTTCATATGCAATGGTTAACCTGCCAATTCGAGAGCGCGTGAAATTTTCTCTTTTCATATTTTCTAACTATTCGCTGCTATGCAAAGCTAAAAAAGCAAAAGGATTAAACCTCAATATATCCTAAAAGTTCACTGCAAATCTCTTTCACGTCAAGCAATTGAAACTTGAAAAAAATCTATAAACTGAACAGAACCCAATGGTTTAACAAAAACTGGGCAAAAACCGTTCAGAATTATTACACAATTTGAAACTAACTTCGCTAGTTAATTAAATTAAAACTCTGCCGATACGTTAGCTCTTGTATATTAAGGATAGATTCGTACCAAGCTTAATGTGAGTGGCTGATTGCACAGGTGTCAGCAGCAAATTGATTTGTCCCTGAAGTAGGTCCCAAAGAATCGAGCTCTAGGATCTAGATCATTTTGGCAATAAATATGGAGGCAAATTACAAGATCTGTGTGAGTGCGAATCACTAGGTTACCAGTCTTCGATTGACTAATACGTAATTCGATTTATTTATTTCTTTATGCACAAACATGGTGTACAAAGGTGGACATTTATTAAGGCCATGAGGCATTCTCTACCTGTCAACCTTAAGGTGGTGCAGAGATAACAGTGGTAGGTGCATTTTACTATATAAAGGAGACCGGCCAAAGTTGGCTTGAACGTGAACAATCGTCTTAAAAAAAAGTAAATTACTCAAAGTTTTTGTTTTAATATATTATGAATATTGATCGCTATCCAGTAGTAGGAAATAAACACAAAATAATGATGGATTTTAAAATACTTTCATTTGATTATAAACATGTAGGTACTTCAATGGACAATTTGAATGGTTGGTTTGTGACGTTTGTGTTGCCTTGTAAATAATCGGTGGAAAATATCGTTAAAAAGTGTTTAACAAAATCACATTTTAAAGCGCTTACCGAAACCTGAAAGTACGTAGATATTTTTTTATATTTTTTTTAATTTTATATTTATTTCAGACGACAGTCATAATTAACGTAAAATAATGATATTATTTTTAATAATATCAAAATGGTAAAATATGTTGGGTATTTATTTTCATACTCCAGCAACACTTGACTAACTTGTCAATTTTGTTAAGTGTTAGGTACCGTCATTAGCTAGCTTTGCGTCCCAGTACCCACTTCGAACGATGACTTGTGATTGAACATGAATGCAATGCATCAATTGTGGTACCAATATTACACAGCGGAGAAGGCATATTCTCAATCTCGTGGATGTACGACAAGTCGTGACGTGTACGACAAGTGCATACTTCAATGGATTGCACCGCAAGTGGTATGTATTTGGCATTTCAACAACTTACTCAAATCTATCATTTTTTACAATGTGTTTCATTTCATTATTCAACTGACTTGGCACTAAACTTCAAAGAATAATGTTTTCTACTTAGTTTACGCTATTGAAAATTAATATTGTAATTTCAATTGTAAATTGTTCACGCCCAGGCAAAAGTCCCATACATTGTGGTCGGTCTCCTTTAAATAGTAGTTATAAGAATTCAGGGAGTCTATTCAATAATTGAGCGATCTGTCTTTCGGGTATTATAAGCATTTAACAAGCACTATTTTATTTTATTAACGTTTCTTTTCATTATTTTAAAACGACACTTGTGTAGCCTTAGCCACTTACAACTAGTTTCATTCATCTTATAATGTTGAACAGGTATTAACGACCTCAAATCACGCTATCAAAAGTTGCGCACTAAATTGCTCTATGTACACGATCAAAGAATCTTATCTCTAGTTGGAGGAACTTCGCACCATTTTAGCCAAACTATTAATATATTATTTTTGTGTCACAGGAACGAAGACTCGTGGAACAGTCCGACTATTATTTTAACGTTAAAACAACATTGTGGAATAGGAAGGCTCCATTCTATTACGTCAAACTCGTCGTTTTGACGAACCACTGAAAACGCTTTTTCCATGAACTGCCGTCACATCATCATTCATCCTCCTAACGTTTTACCAGTTAGAACTCGGGGTCCGCTATCTAGTCTAACCTGAGGGGCGATTCAGAATCTTTCGATATCTCATTTGACATTCGATTCTGTTAATTGTCAAACGGGCTACCTCATTTTTTGTCAAAACTATCGCATTACCTATCAATTTTATGCATTCAGTATGAAGTAAATTAACTCAAAACAAAACAGAATATATTTCATAAGTAATATATAAATTAGATTGTTTAGTGCGATTGCCAAGTCAATCTATTTAATTAAAACATTAAAGATTTTTAATTAACCAACTTGGTATTACATGGATCTCACAACTTTTTACGGTAGCGAGACTTGGTTTTTTGACAAGTATTGTTTTTATGGGATCTCATTTCGTTCTGTAGATAGTTCTATTTCCGGTACCTTCTACTTCTTGTCCACCAACAATGAATTTTCTTTATTAAAGCTCTAACTGCAAATGTAATTTTGTAATCTTATATCTTTATATGGGATTACAAAGTTATTTAAGCAGTTGATTTATCTCGAAAACCGAAATTTAAAAATATTTTAGGTTTTCCTTGATTCATACACTCAACACTAATTTTATTCTATTTTTGAAGCTTTTATGTTTGCTAGAAGTGCCTTAGACTTTTGATGATCGGTCAGTGAGTGACAAAATCAAGAAATTTGACTCGTTATAATTCTTAAACTACTCGTTCAAATTGAATGAAATTTGAAATATACCATATTTATACAATTCCTGCTTGGTTAGGTTTCTAGCTTTATCCAAAACGAAGTTATAGGGGGTCGAAAATGGCCTGAATTGCTTCGAGAAAAGGATGGTACGGCCGTGCCGCTTTTTTGCTCGACTTGGCATTGGTTTATCTGGGGGCACAGCAGTGCCCCCAGATAAACCGAATTCAATGAATATTTGTTCAAAATATCTCTCATAGGCGGCTAGTTGTTACTGCGGTCAAAGCTGGTAAAATAAACATTAGTAAATAGTATATTCTCTACGTGTTACAGTTTTAAATTAATTAGGAGTGTGTGAGTGTTAAGAGTCTCCTTTTAAGCAAAAGATGCCTGTATAAGGACACGCCGCACTTTCATTACATGTTTTCAATGCAACAATGTGTTTACTTTATGCTTATTAAAGAAAAGTACTGAAAGAAAAGCAACAAAATGATAAATATTTAACTAATGTCACGCCTGTTATCCCCGAAGAGGTAGGCAGAGGTGTATTACACACCCACTTTTCGCCAGTTACCTATGTTTCGGTCCCAATGTAATAGGGGGCGAGCCTATTGCCATCTACCGCACATTAATAAGCGAGCGATAAAAATTTAAAATTATAAATATTTAATATAAATAAATAAATAATTATTGGAAAATAAAAAAATATTAATTGCTAAAAAAAGAAAATACAAAATATCATCTGCATGCGTTGTGGCTGTGTCTATGTTTGTGGTGTGTACATAAGTATGATGTGCATGTGCTTGTGTGTGTATGTGTTATTATATAGATATATAGGCCTTTAAAGAGAGTCAATGGAGAGAAAACCTAGTAATTGTTTCTCTTTCATTTCAATTAATCTAGTTTTCAATTATAACACGTAAATTTCTTCTAATTACGCAAATAATTATTTAACTAGACAACCAATTAAAGTTTGTCTAGTTAAAGAATTCTTTGTGAATATCTTTGTCGACTTCATTTTTTAGTATTATAGGTAGAACATGTTTACACGTGGACTCGTAGGTTTGATTATATGGTAGTACAGAAAGGCCATAGGATAAAGTATATTTTCCCCTTAGGGTTCTGGGACGCTTACAATAGCGACAATCGAACCCAAACCCTCTTATTCGATAGTAACTACGCTAGACGCCGATTCAATTCCCATTTCAAGCTAAGCAAAGTTTTGCATTGCCCAGTTTGATGTTTTTTTTTTACTAGAAACACTGAATCGAGAAATGTGTTTAAATGAGTGCCATATAAAAGATTAGATACTGCAAAATTGAAATTAGGAAACACCAAACAAACAGTAAACAGATTTCAACTAGTTTTCTATAACATATAATTTCAGCGAGTAGGTATTATTTTACATATTCTACAAAGTCAAGTCAAAAAACATTTATTCATCTGGGTCACAAAGTGACGCTTATGAACGTCAAATTTTTATGTACATTACTTAATGCTTCTACATTTACATTTACTGCCCATTCGCAAAGCAATAGGTAGAACCACGAGAAAGAACGGGCAATAAAACTCGTGGCCACTCTTTTTAATCGCCAGTGTTATGTTACATATTTTGTTTTCGTAAGGAGCTGCAACTGTTTCACATTGTAATTAATTACTTGTAAATAGTAATTAGGAACATACATAATACTTAAATAATTAATGCAGTTACCAATTTAACTGCTGTAGTAGCCTTTCAGTGTGAATATTGTGTAACAGGAGCATCCACTTACGTCTTATAATGTAGGCAACTCGCGACCATGTTCATAACTATATGGTGGAAATATATGTTACAGAAGTGACTGTATATGAATACACAAAATTACTAAAACATTAGTTTACAGCCCATAATCACGAGTTATCTTCATCTTACAGTGCAGTAAAACTTTAATTAAATTAGTGGAACAACAATGCAAATGTAAATGTAGTACCTAAGTTGAATGACCTAATAATACATGAACAGTAATTTAAAAGAACTAGAAATATTATATAAAGATTAACTGAAAAATGCAAATTATCTATATAATTCTAATTAGGTATAAAGATCATGAGTTGTCTAGCGTAAGTGACCAGCTATCCTTATCACTGAAATAATCATTAATAGTATAATAACCTTTCTTAATAAGGCAGTCTTTTATTTTAGTTTTAAATGTACTAAATGGTAATTCTAAAAGACTAATTGGTATTTTATTGTATATACGAATACCTAGCCCTACAAAAGAATTATTAACTTTATGTAAACGATGATAAGGGGCATATAACCTATGCCTGTTTCGAGTATTTATGTTATGTATATCGCTTTTTGTGGTAAATAAACCTATATTTTGCCTAATGTACAAAATATTAGCAAATAAAAATTGCGAGGCTACTGTAAGAATTCCTATAGACTTAAAGCGTTCTCTAAGAGTATCTTTTGCACCTAACATGTAAATTGCTCTTACCGCTCGTTTTTGTAGAACGAAGATATTCTGAATATCCGCAGCTTTGCCCCATAACAAAATGCCGTAGGACATAACACTGTGAAAATAGCTAAAATAAACTAAACGAGCCGTGTCGATGTCAGTAAGTTGCCTAACTTTTCTGACGGCATACGCAGCAGAGCTTAGCTTTCCTGCAAGACATGCTATATGTGCACCCCATTGTAACTTATTATCTAGTGTAATACCTAGGAACACTGTAGAGTCTACTGTGTCAAGTTCCTCCCTATCTAGCATAATATTAGGTCCCAGTTGTCTTACATTAGGTAAAGCAAATTTAACGCATTTAGTTTTCCTAGAATTAAGTACTAGGTTATTTGCTGTAAACCATTGTGTAACTTGTAATAGTGCATTATTTACATCATCAAATTGATTTCTATTCCTATCTACTTTAAAAATAAGTGACCTATCATCTGCAAAAAGTACAACATCACAGATGTTTTTTAAATAAAAAGGTAAGTCATTAATATATACAAGAAATAGAAAAGGACCTAAAATTGAGCCTTGTGGAACGCCTAGCTGTATAGGTAATTTAGAAGATGTAGTCCCATTTACATCGACACACTGAAATCTCTGCCGCAGGTACGAATCGACAACACTAAGTGCGGTTTTCTCTACGCCATAGTGGCGGAGCTTACGCAGTAGCGTGTCGTGCTGAACGCAGTCAAATGCTTTAGATAGGTCACAGAACACTCCAATAGCATTCTTTGATGACTCCCAAGCACTATAAACGTGTTTTATGAGAGCAACACCCGCATCAGTAGTGGATCTACCTTTAGTAAATCCGTATTGATCCTTGTGAAGCAGACTATTTAAATTAAAGTGGTTTAGTAGCTGCTTTAAAAGAGAAGAGAAGAATGTCATTTTTAATGCCTACATGTTTTTGCTTTGTAGGTTTATCTACCTTGTAGTTTATCGAGCAAGTAGGTACTAGTGGGGCATGTACTCAATGCACATAAAGGGTTCCGTACCATTACATAAGATATAACATCATATAAGTTAACAGGATTGCACACAGACTAAATTAAAGAAATCAATTTTTTGTAGGTCCCATGCAATGTACATTTTGCCGTGCTGCTATTGAGAATTGGGGAAAACTCAATAACACTTTTGTCAGACCTGGAAATCAAATCCGATCAGCTGATGTGAACGCTTATCAACTTGATCCCCGAACGTAGTCCTTTATTTATTACTTGTTGTTATAGCGGCTATAAAAATGCTGTGAAAATTCTAAACCAACTTATTAGTAGTACTTAGTATGATTCGTGAGATACGGCTCATTGACAGACGGTCAACGGTCAGACTTCAGCAATGTAATCCCAGGGATTTTGGTATGCTTCTAAAAAGGTGCCAAGCTTTGTCACCAAAGTACTAAATATTACAAAAGTTGCATCTCCCCCCCCCCCCTAAAAAAAGAATTTTCTTTTCTCACGCAGCCTCGGCTAAGTTCGTCCGCGACTTAACCGTACTATTTCCAGTTGCCAACTTGGAGTGTTTTACCGTACCAAAACTTTGTTGCAGCCAGCAACGAAGGCACATAATGAAAATCGAAAAGTTCGCCCGACAAAGCGCCACCGAAGTGACGTATTGCTGCCGAAAATTGGTAAACTTATAATTCATAACTGTATCGTCATTTTTATATTGTAGGCTTTTGTGCAGTAACATTTGTTAGTTACTAAAATCATTGTGAGTACTGAAAACGGGAAATCGATTAAGAAGAAGTGATAATCGATTTAATATTATGATTAATTTACTGGCAACTTCTGATCTATTACGTTTTGGCTATTTAGACGATAGTCGATAACACATCTCTTTAAACATATTTATTGAATAAGTTTCTCGGCACACTTTTAATAATGCCTATAAATTAAGTTATAAATAAAAAGGATTATTCAACAGCAAATTGAAACTCTATTGTGCTGTTCATGAGTTCCAAACTGGGCCAGAAATGGGCATAGTTCTTTGGTACGAAGCAACGTCTTATATCACTTATAAAGGGAAAATTGCGAAAACCGTATTTTTTTAGTTACAGCATATAGTTATAAGAATTCAGGGAGTCTATTCAATAATTGAGCGATCTGTATTTCGGGTATTATAAGCATTTAACCAGCACTATTTTATTTTATTAACGTTTCTTTTCATTATTTTAAAACGTCACTTGTGTAGCTTTAGCCACTTACAACTAATTTCATCCATCTTATAATGTTGAACAGGTATTAACGACCTAGAATCACGCCATCAAAAGTTGCGTACTAAACTGCTATATGTACACGATCAAAGAATCTTATCTCTAGTTGGAGGAACATCGCACCATTTTAGCCAAACTATTAATATATTATTTTTGTGTCACAGGAACGAAGACTCGTGGAACAGTCCGACTATTATTTTAACGTTAAAACAACATTGTGGAATAGGAAGGCTCCATTCTATTACGTCAAACTCGTCGTTTTGACGAACCACTGAAAACGCTTTTTCCATGAACTGCCGTCACATCATCATTCATCCTCCTAACGTTTTACCAGTTAGAACTCGGGGTCCGCTATCTAGTCTAACCAGAGGCGCGATTCAGAATCTTTCGATATCTCATTTGACATTCGATTCCGTTAATTGTCAAACGGGCTACCTAATTTTTTGTCAAAACTATCGCATTTCCTATCAATTTTATGCATTCAGTATGAAGTAAATTAATAAATAAACCAAATTCAATGAATATTTGTTCAAAATATCTCTCATAGGCGGCTAAAAGACGAGGACAATAATTTGACATATCGTATGATTACTTGTCGTGACATTCTGAATCCGCCTGCAGATTTGACCGTATATCAGCTTTTGCACAGAACGTCTGCCTGTTTGACTTTCGCAACCTAAGGGGTACCGATATGGCATAGTTTAAACTAGTATCATTTTTTGCAGAGGTATTGGCCCCTTGTAACGACTGTCAAAGATCTACATGACAGTCTACGTGCCCTCCAAGGCACAGAGCAAGTGATAATTAGCAATTCAATACGCACATAACTTTTAAAAGTCAATGCGCGCAGTTGTTACTGCGGTCAAAGCTGGTAAAATAAACATTATCAAATAGTATATTCTCTACGTGTTACAGTTTTAAATTAATTAGGAGTGTGTGAGTGTTAAGAGTCTCCTTTTAAGCAAAAGATGCCTGTATAAGGACACGCCGCACTTTTATTACATGTTTACAATGCAACAATGTGTTTACTTTATGCTTATTAAAGAAAAGTACTGAAAGAAAAGCAACAAAATGATAAATATTTAACATAACGTCACGCCTGTTATCCCCGAAGAGATAGGCAGAGGTGTATTACACACCCACTTTTCGCCAGTTACCTATGTTTCGGTCCCAATGTAATAGGGGGCGAGCCTATTGCCATCTACCGCACATTATTAAGCGAGCGATAAAAATGTAAAATTATAAATATTTAATATAAATAAATAAATAATTATTGGATAAAAAAAATGCGTTGCGGCTGTGTCTATGTTTGTGGTGTGTACATAAGTATGATGTGCATGTGCTTGTGTGTGTGTATGTTTTATTATATATATATATATATATATATATATATATATATATATATATATATATATATATATATAGGCCGTTAAAGAGATTCAATGAAGAGAAAACCTAGTAATTGTTTCTCATTGTTTCATTTCAATGAATCTAGTTTTCAATTATAACACGTAAATTTCTTCTAATTACGCAAATAATTATTTAAATAGACAAACTATTAAAGGTTGTCTAGCTAAAGACTTCTTTGTGAATATCATTGTCGACTTAATTTTTTAGTATTATAGGTAGAACATGTTTACACGTGGACTCGTAGGTTTGATTATATGGTAGTACAGAAAGGCCATAGGATAAAGTATATTTTCCCCTTAGGGTTCTGGGACGCTTACAATAGCGACAATCGAACCCAAACCTTCTTATTCGAGTAATAGTAACTACGCTAGACGCCGATTCAATTCCCATTTCAAGCTAAGCAAAGTTTTGTATTGCCCTGTTTGATGTTTTTTTTTACTAGAAACACTGAATCGAGAAATGTGTTTAAATGAGTGCCATATAAAAGATTAGATACTGCAAAATTGAAATTAGGAAACACCAAACAAACAGTAAACAGATTTCAACTAGTTTTCTATAACATATAATTTCAGCGAGTAGGTATTATTTTACATATCCTAGAGAAGAATGTCATTTTTAATGCCTACATGTTTTTGCTTTGTAGGTTTATCTACCTTGTAGTTTATCGAGCAAGTAGGTACTAGTGGGGCATGCACTCAATGCACATAAAGGGTTCCGTACCATTACATAAGATATAACATCATATAAGTTAACAGGATTGCACACAGACTAAATAAAAGAAATCAATTTTTTGTAGGTCCCATGCAATGTACATTTTGCCGTGCTGCTTTTGAGAATTGGGGAAAACTCAATAACACTTTTGTCAGACCGGGAAATCAAATCCGATCAGCTGATGTGAACGCTTATCAACTTGATCCCCGAACGTAGTCCTTTATTTATTACTTGTTGTTATAGCGGCTATAAAAATGCTGTGAAAATTCTAAACCAACTTATTAGTAGTACTTAGTACGATTCGTGAGATACGGCTCATTGACAGACGGTCAACGGTCAGACTTCAGCAATGTAATCCCAGGGATTTTGGTATACTTCTAAAAAGGTGCCAAGCTTTGTCACCAAAGTACTAAATATTACAAAAGTTGCATCTCCCCCCCCTAAAAAAAGAATTTTCTTTTCTCACGCAGCCTCGGCTAAGTTCGTCCGCGACTTAACCGTACTATTTCCAGTTGCCAACTTGGAGTGTTTTACCGTACCAAAACTTTGTTGCAGCCAGCAACGAAGGCACATAATGAAAATCGAAAAGTTCGCCCGACAAAGCGCCACCGAAGTGACGTATTGCTGCCGAAAATTGGTAAACTTATAATTCATAACTGTATCGTCATATTTATATTGTAGGCTTTTGTGTTTGCGCCGGTGTATTTGTTTTTAGGGTTCCGTACCTCGAAAGGAAAAAACGGAACCCTTATAGGATCACTTTGTTGTCCATCCGTCTGTCAAGACCCTTTTTCTCAGGAATGTATGGAGGTATCAAACTGAAATTTATACTAAATACTCGAATCTACGGTTCCATAGAGCTGTAAAAAAATCAAACTTCTAATCCAACGCAATCAAAAGCTACAGCCGTATATGCTGCAAATTGCAGCATATTTTCAAACTCGCATTGGAATCAAAACCTACAGGGTACTTCCCGTGAACTCAGAATCTTGAAATTTGATAAGAAGCAACGTCTTATATCACTTATAAAGGAAAAATTGCGAAAACCGTAAATTTTTAGCTACAGCATATAAAATAATTTTTAATAAATTTAAAATTACTACCCCTTTCTCTTGAACGCGTTGAGGTATTAATTTGAAATTCATATCAAATACTCAAGTATATAACACCGTTAGGTTGCAACAAAATCAAAATTCTATGTCAACGCAATCAAAAGAAAGAGCAATATAAGCATATTTTCAAACTCGCGACTACTCGCAAGGGAATCAAAACCTACAGGGTACTTCCCGTGAACTCAGAATCTTGAAATTTGATACGAAGCAACTTCTTATATCACTTATAAAGGAAAAATTGCGAAAACCGTAAATGTTTAGTTACAGCATATAAAAAAATATTTTAATAAATTTAAAGTTACTACCCCTTTCTCTTGATCGCGTTGAGGTATTAAATTGAAATTCATATCAAATACTCAAGTATATGACACCGTTAGGTTGCAACAAAATCAAACTTCGATGTCAACGCAATCAAAAGAAAGAGCAATATAAGCATATTTTCAAGCTCGCGCCACTCGCAAGGGAATCAAAACCTACAGGGTACTTCCCGTAAACTCAAAATCTTGAAAGAACAATGCTTATTTTTCTTAGAGACGCCGGCCAAGATGTAAACAGTAAAAATTATGGTAGTTGTTATTGCATTAGATAAAATAGTATTAAACTAGCACTTTGAGATTGATTAGAGGTCCGCCACAACTATAATTTTATTAAAAAGAGTACTTTTATATGTTCAAAAAACATAGGTATGTACATACTTTTATTAGGACAGTTAAAATATTTTGTAGTTTTGAGTAGAAAGGAATGTGTTAATCGTTTGGTAAGGGTTGAAATACAAAAGAAAATGCCAAAAGTCGTCAGAGATCCAAAAACATTAAAAAAACATTCGAATGGGCACGGGCCAACGGGCAAATAACAAACAAAATAAATTGAATATGACATTATTGACATTTACTAAGAGTCAAAAAAGTATTGCCATTTTGCAGTTGTTAAATGATATTGATTAATCGATATAGATTTTCAACGGACATAGGTTATCACTTATCAATCTATAGATTTGGTTCAAAATCAAACTTATTTGTAGTTAATCGCGTATATACCTTAAGCATAAACACATCAAATATGTTAAAGGACCAAATAAACATTTGCTAGTTACTAAAATCATTGTGAGTACTGAAAACGGGTAATCGATTAAGAAGAAGTGATAATCGATTTAATATTATGATTTATTTACTGGCAACTTCTGATCTATTACGTTTTGGCTATTTAGACGATAGTCGATAACACATCTCTTTAAACATATTTATTGAATAAGTTTCTCGGCACACTTTTAATAATGCCTATAAATTAAGATAAAAATAAAAAGGATTATTCAACAGCAAATTGAAACTCTATTGTGCTGTTCATGAGTTCCAAACTGGGCCAGAAATGGGCATAGTTCTTTGGTACGAAGCAACGTCTTATATCTATACTAATATAATAAAGCGGAAGAGTTTGTTTGTTTGTTTGTTTGTTTGTTTATTTGTTTGTTTGTTTGAACGCGCTAATCTCAGGAACTACCGGTCGGATCTGAAAAATTCTTTTTGTATACGATAGCCCAGTTATTCCGGAAGGCTATAGGCTATATAATATAACGCTTCGACCCTTTGTGGCCGGGCAAAAGGCTAAAAAGGCTAAAAGATAATGTCGGCTATTCTCAGGAACTAGCAGTCGGATTTCAAAAATTGTTATTGCCTATGATAGCCCAATTATGCCGAAAGGCATATAGGCTATATAAAATTACGCCACAACTTATAGGGGCCAGACAAAAATAATAAGATGGTCAGACGAGAAGGGGGAGGGTTGGATCAAAGGCAAAAAAAGGCTAAATGAATAGGATACAATCTATATGGGTATCGTTTTCGGCATTTTCGGGACACTGATTAATAATATGAAATTTATTTAGTGATCCAAGATGGCGGACGGGAAATCAAAGATGGCGGATGGGAAAATTTAAAAAATCAATATGGGTATCACCTTCGATATTTTAAGGGGTGGGGAATCGAAATACAACATCTATTTCGTGATCAAAGATGGCGGATGGGCAATCAAAGATGGCGGATGGGAAAATTTAAAAAAATCAATATTGGTATCGTCTGCGTTGTTAAAAGGGATGGAGAATCCAAAAACAACATCTATTTCGTGATCAAAGATGGCGGATGGGATTTAAAAAAACATTCAATATGGGTATCGTCTCCCATGTTTAAAGGGATGGGGAATCTAAATACAACATCTATTTCGTGATTCAAGATGGCGGATGGGAAATCAAAGATGGCGGATGGGAAAATTTTTAAAAATCAATATGGGTATCGTTTCTGATGATTTAAGGGATGGTGAATCCAAATACAACATCTATTTCGTGATCAAAGATGGCGGATGGGTTTTTTTTTTAATCAATATGGGTATCGTCACCGATGTTTAAAGGGATGGGGAATCCAAATACAACATCTATTTCGTGATTCAAGATGGCGGATGGGAAATCAAAGATGGCGGATGGGAAAAATTTAAAAAATCAATATGGTTCGTGATTCAAGATGGCGGATGGGAAATCAAACATGGGGGATGGGAAAGTTCAAAAAAATCAATATCGGTATCGTCTGCGATGTTAAAAGGGATGGGGAATGCAAATACAACATCTGTTTCGTGATTCAAGATGGTGGATGGGAAATCAAAGATGGCGGATGGGAAAAAATAAAAAAAAAACAATATGGGTATCGTCTCCGATATTTTAAGGGATGGAGAATCCGAATACAACATCTATTTTGTGATCAAAGATGGCGGATGGGATTTTTTTTTAATCAATATGGGTATCGTCTCCGATGTTTAAAGGGATGGGGAATCCAAATACAACATCTATTTCGTGATTCAAGATAGTGGATGGAAAATCAAATATGGCGGATGGGAAACATTTTAAAAATCAATATAGGTATCGTCTCTGATGATTTAAGGGATGGTGAATCCAAATACAACATCCATTTCGTGCTCAAAGATGGCGGATAGGAAATTAAAGATGGCGGACGGGATTTTTTTGTAAAGTCGATCATCGGAGAAGATACCCATATCTTCTCCGATGTTTTAAGGGATGGCGAATCCAAATACAACATCTATTTCGTGATCAAAGATGGCGGATGGGAAATATATAATAATATAAAAAAAGTTATTATTGGTGGTGAAAAAGTGGTAGTGGTATTTGATGTTCGATGCAGATAATGGCTATGTTCAGTGGATACCTCTCCTACGGAACCCTTCATGGGCGAGTCAGACTTGCACTTGATTTAATTATTTAATAGCCATAGTATTTAATAGTATTAGTAATTTTATCATATCCCTAGATCAGTGATCTAACCATATCACTCATATACCACCTTCTCATCTCCTTACAATAAGTTAGTTTTTCTACCCTAGAAATAATTTATATGGCAAAACAACTTTGCCTAGCAATTAAGAGATTAAAAACTGATGTTCTTGGTAACTTTGTTCTGAATAAGTTGGAAAAGAGTTAAAAATTAATATAAAATGTAAATACATTAATAAGGCGATACGGAGTTCGCCGGGACAGCTAGTCACTTATAAAGGGAAAATTGCGAAAACCGTATTTTTTTAGTTACAGCATATAAAAAAATATTTTTAATAAATTTAAAGTTACTACCCCTTTCTCTTGAACGCGTAGAGGTATTAAATTGAAATTCATATCAAATACTCAGGTATATAACACCTGTAACAAAATCAAACTTCTATGTCTACGCAATCAAAAGAAAGAGCAATATAATCATATTTTTAAACTCGCGACTACTCGCAAGGGAATCAAAACCTACAGGGTTCTAAACTTCCCGTGAACTCAAAATCTTGAAATTTGGTACGAAGCAACGTCTTATAGCCCAGATATAGGATGCGGAAAGCTGTGTGCTGTGGTGCGTGTTGGGAGAGGCCTATGTCCAGCAGTGGACTGCGATAGGCTGATTGAGATTGAGATTTCAAATAATTATATAGTCTTTTTGCTAATTATTCTGTACTTTATATATGTATTTTTGTAACAGATTTCTAATAGTCACTAAAAACTTTGTAAATCAATAACTTTGATAAAAAATCTTACCATCATTCATCAGCAGACTTTTGCAAGGCTGCTGCAAGGCTGGTATACATATTTAAGTTATATTATAAAATAAGCGATAAATGTTAATATAAAATAAAGGATGACTGATTACAAACGACAAAGACCCCTTTTTCTTTAATTAATGCTCCTCCAGCTTTCCATACTGTAATGTTATGGATTTCATTTGGCAATAAAAATACCATAACTATGACTGGTGAACTTTTACTTATATAGCTATGTACAGGTTTGTACGGAACCCTCGGTGCGCGAGTCCGACTCGCACTTGACCGGTTTTTTTTTCTTTTGTGTCAGGTCTATACCCTCATTGTCGCTACTATATCAGCTGTGTGCAATATCGCTGTGTCCAATGGTGCTGCTGAAATTGGCTATATTAACAGCATTGACCACGGGACACCCCGTGCTTTGACAGTTATTTAAAAGTCTTTTTACCGTGTCAATGTAAGCAGTTAGTCGTAAAGTCACGGAAAAAGTAGAAACGTCTCAAAACTCGTAACGAATTTAATCAGAATACTGAACTCTGTCGTATTTGTGACGCAGCAGACGTGCAGCTAACGCGTCGTTTTAGATAGCTGAAATGGAACCCGCAACGCATTTGATCATTATTGGTGAAGTTGGAAAATAATAAATCCCTTCTCTCCTTAGCTAAGCGAGAGATAGAATCTGAAGAATTTTAATAGGTCCTATCCCCTATACCTTTCTCCCTCATCCAACTCCTCATCCTATCCCTTTTCCCAAACCCAAAGGGCGGCAACGCACTTGTGAATCCTGTGATGTTGCTTGTGTCCAAGGGTGGCGGTAATTGCTTACCATCAGGCAATCCGTCTGCTCGTTTGCCGCCTATTACCATAAAAAAAAGGTAATTGTTGCTAGTTCATATAAGTAATGCTAGATTAGATGTAGATTAAAATTTTACAAGATATACCAGAATTCTTTCATAAAATATATTACAACTGGAATAGCGCCCATTATTCTATTGAAATGGAACCATTCTTAGAAGCATTTTACCATACTTAAGTAAAAATTATAACTCGTAAGGACAATACTCACACTCTGCCAGCAATCTTTTAAACAGGGTACAACAGTTCAGACAGCATCCATTTTATAAATCATAAACACTCTTTAAAGTCTCTCCTCTATATGGCTCAATATCCCCGGATCAGCCGCATCTAATACTTCAACGTCTTGAGGCGGCACTCGGCCGGCCCCTACGTCCATATGAGTTGTGCTTCACAGGAGACCGCTTGTGATGAGCTAAGATTTATTTTATTTATTTATTTGTTTCACAAGCAAGCATAACAAAATTATGTACAATTTTAAATGAAAACATATAGTTAGCTACAATATATGTGCGGCTGGTACTTAAAATAGGAGAACCTGAGCCATAAGTACCAGCAACCTTCTAATGACACAATACAGAACTTACATAATAAAGCATTGAGACAGTTTTAATATAAATATTGTAAAACAATTGCCAAAAATAAATAAAGAAAAAGAAAAGTAATATTAAGTAGTTTTGATAAACCTTGCTTATTAGAATGTGTGTGTGTGTGTGTGTGTGTGTGTGTGTGTGTGTGTGTGCGTGTGTGTGTGTGTGTGCGTGTGTGTGTGTGTGTTTGTGTGTGTGTGTGTGTGTGTGTGTGTGTGTGTGTGTGTGTTGTGTGTGTGTGTGTGTGTGTGTGTGTTGTGTGTGTGTGTGTGTGTGTGTGTGTGTGTGTGTGTGTGTGTGTGTGTGTGTGTGTGTGTGTGTGTGTTAAGTTGTGGGATGGAGTACATTTTCTGTTTCGTCGTATGTTAGTGTGAGTAACCATTCACTTACGATAGTCTTGCAGTCGTGTTTATTGCGGTTAACTATTGACAATACTTTATTTATTTTGTTGTAAATAAACCTTCCAAGAAAGCAGAAAAATCTTTGACTAAATGATGTTCTACGGGTAACACCAGGTGAAATTTATACCTACGAGTGATTGACTGATGAGAAGACGAGGTGTAGTGGCCTGATTTTGATAGGTACGAGTGTTCTCTTAATATAATTTGTTGCATGAAAAGTTGTCGCACAGTGAGGACCTGACAGTATTCGTAAAGGTCCCTCGTGGGGTATCTGAAGGGCTTAAAAGTGGACACTTTTAGTACTGCTCTCTGAGCTCTTTCCACTCGTATTAAGTGGCTTTTGGATGCCCCACCCCAAGAGGAGATACAATACCCTATCAACGTTTGGCAAAGGGCATAGTAGACCATCTTTAGTACGTCAGGCTCGGCCACATGTCTTAGATGTTTGAATACAAAGATGAGTTTACGAATTCGGCCCGTCAACAGTTCTATGTGTTGCGTAAAGGTAAATCGATCATCTAGTATCACACCTAAATATCTTACGCTTGTAGCATTTTCTAATTTTGGACAGTTACATGTGGAATGGGTATTCAATGTGTGGTTGTGTACTACAATGGAGCATTTAGCATCGTTCAAAGATATGGTTGGTTTCTTAATACTAAATATAAGGTATTTAGTTTTTTCACATTGAGTGAAAGAGAGTTGAGAGCAAGCCAGTGGGTTATCTTATTCAAACCAATCTGAGCTGCTTTAAATGTATCTTCCCATGTGCGCCCTCTAAAGATAAGAGCTGTGTCATCAGCGAATGCGAAAAGTCTACCATGTTCTAGTTCTATTTTGCACATCTCATTTACGTAAATTAGGAAGAGTGTAGGGCCCAGTATACTGCCTTGGGGCACGCCATGTTCTATTGGCAGATTATTGCTAAGATGTTCTCCTATCTTTACACATTGTGATCGGTCAGTTAAATAGCTTTCAAACAATTTTAGCTGCATATCCCTAACACCGATTCTTTCAAGCTTTTTCTGTAGAGTGGGAATAGAGACCGTGTCAAATGCCTTTGCCAGATCCAGAAAAATGCCCAAACATTTATCACCATTATCCAATGCTTCTACTAAATGATTACTGAGATCATGAACAGCGTCATTCGTGGAAATATAGTTTCGAAAGCCATACTGGTTTTCCGATAAAGTATTATTGGCATCAAGAAAGTTTCTAAGACGACTGTTCATGATTTTCTCCAAAATTTTGGACAATGTTGGCAATACAGAAATAGGTCTATAGTTCGTGACACAGTCTCTATCCCCAGACTTGTAGATAGGATGAACTAGTGCCCTCTTTAGTAGATGTGGGAAATCACCGTTCTGTATACAGAGATTGAATATGTAAGTTAATGGAGGTATCAGTGTTAGCCTGAACTGCTTTAGGATGTTGGAAGATATGCCATCGATACCAATTGCACAGTTTGTGCGCAATGAAAGGATGATACGTTCTATTTCTGCCTCATCAGTTTCCAAAAATGTGAGTGAATGCGGGTGTGACCAATAAGGTGGTATATCATCAGTGTTGATGGTGTTACTAATAGTTTTTCTGATCATGGTCGCCAAATGTTTCCCCATATTGGTAAAGGTTTCATTGACGTCATTGATGGATTCATCAACGGAACCTTTATTTTTTAGTAAGGCCGTGGCTGGTGTGTTTGTCCTCTCAGTGTGAGTAACTTTTTTAATTATATTCCACATCATTTTTGGGTTCCCTTTAGCCTTGTTTAATTCGTCTCTTTCATATTCAATTTTAAGTTTTTTTATTATGGCGGTACAGAAATTACGGTATCTTTTGAAAGTTGTTTTTAATATTTCATTGTTAGGTGCTCTTTTCAATTTAATGTACATTCTGTCTCTATTCTTCATACATCTTAGCACGCCCGGAGTAATCCATGGTTTCATAATTCTCAGACGATGCGGTACAGTATATATTTTAGTACTTATTTTTAGTGCTCTGGTTAATGAATTGACAAAGTATTCGAGGGCAATGTTTGCATCCGTACATTCATAAATATAGGAAAAGTTACTGGATTTCAGATGATTTTCTAACTGTGAATAGTCTATTTTAGTCTTTATGACACGCTGCTGATCAATTTTTACTTTATCAAGTGTAACTAAAACGGCATTATGGTCAGTAATTGTAGAATCGATAACAATAGTAACGGCACGTAATTTAGTTTTTAGGAATACGTGATCAAGGCAGGTCTTATCATGGGTAGCTTGGGTGTGAGCTGGCAAGAGGCCGTGTGTAGCTAGAAGGTTGAGGTATTCCTGTGATCTCGTATGTGTGTTCCCATCAACTATGTCCACATTAATATCACCTATAATCGCGAAATTGCTAAATGAACGATTTGCATTTAATATTTGGTCTATAGAGTTTAAAAAGTTCGAAATATCTTTAAATGAAGGAGGCCTGTAAATTGCAAGTATACATATGTCATTTCCTATTTTTATTTGTAAACAGTTAGCGTCCATAAGATTCTGTTCAATAACAATAATATTAGTTATGTTATTCTTAATATACACCACAACTCCATCGTTTTTGTTGAAGGTATTAGCAGTTATAAAGTACTTGTAGCCATCCAGTGTGGGAATATTGGGGTTGAAGGTTAGCCAGCATTCCGTGAGAATTACTATATCATGTGATACAGACATTCTAGAAAGTAGTGTCAATAAGCCAGACATATTTGCAGAGATACTTCGGATGTTCTGTGTTAGTATCTTAAGGCTTTCTAATGTAATTAAATTTGTACACTGTTCTGGGTCACACCTGTGAGATTCTGATATTTTAAAGTTATCAATATTATTTATATGATTATCTAGAGTATCGAAGGTTATAACGTATATAATAGAAGACCCATATATATGACCATTTATCAAAAATGTTGTAAGGTAACATTAACTGAAGTAACTTAAAGTAAGAGGAATGGTTTATGTAATTGAATGTTTTGTTTAATGAAGTATGACGGTGATTGGTATGTATGGTGTGTATGTATAGTTGCAAGTATGGTATTATGAAATAGTTTAGAGTGATGTTGTTTTTATGCGAAGGTTTGTACAATTGATAATTATTTACTTGGTATAAAAAATATTTTGATAACAGGCTAGTAATTTTATAGAATTTTAAACTATTAAACTCAACATATTTATAGTAAATAATTATAATAAAGTATCTTAACAATAAAATTGAGTGCCAACAGTATAGTCATATCTTATTGATCAGATTCGTAAGACTAGTTTCGTTTTCAATACGTACTGAAGGTTGACCTTCTGCTTTGCGTAGATATACCATGCCTCGTGAAGTCCAGCAGTAAGAATATCCATTTTCACGAGCATATTGTCGGGCCGAATAGAACAATTTTTGGGTTTTGGGTGTTAGAGCTTCGGATATGTACACGGGCTTGATAGGCCCAGGGATATTGAGATGTTCGGTGTTTAGTTTGTCGTTTATTGGCTTCTTCCTATTGAAGTCCTTCACTCCTTGTATGATCTTATCTTTCTTCGTGACACTGTTTAGCTCTACCACAATAGGTTTATTGCCTTCCTTGGGTGACATGATTCTGTATACATCTCTTATATCATTGTCTTTAATTTCTACGTCTAAAGTCTTCGACATGTTTTTCACTATCTCGCTGACGTCATCTTTAGTTTCAAATTTTTTGTTCTCTGCCAGAAAGATGGGAACATTACGGATCTCGAAGCTTGCAGTCCTATTTTTCCGTTCAAGGCTTTCTATCTTTTCCTCCAATCTCAGTATTGCCTTTTTGTCCTCTATTCTTTCTGATTCAATATGGCTCAGTGTCTTGAGAATGGTGTCATATTTATCGGACATAAATTGCAAGCTTTCTTTTAGCTCCTCATTCTTTTGCTTCAGTTCCATGAAATTCTGGTCAACCTTGGCTGATAAGGAGGTGATCAGACTTTTAATTTCCTTATTGTCATCCTCTTCACGTTTGCGCCTTTGTTTAATATTGACATATCCACCGCAACTTTGCTCATATGCAGTATCCAATTCGTAGGCCTGAGACGCTGAGGTAGTTGCCCCAGTCTTGGTGGTGCTAGCGGGTGTCGCAGTTGAGGTACGTCGAGGCGAGTGTTTGAGCGGCATAATGTTACAAGTTTTATCGCGCAACAAAGTGTATCGCGCTTGAGGATAGTCGGAGTAATATTTTTACAAATTTATTAATATCTTCCAATATAATTTCTACGTATGAAACCAATTTTTTCTTGTAACAGATGTAAGATAGTTATAAAATAAATATTGTAGAATGACAAAAAGAACAATCGGCCCTGGACGCGATCTTAAGGCACTCTGATATCGCTGTGTGATTTAAACCACTGAGCCACTTACACGGCTACCTCTACTGTCGAAATAGTGCTTCTATTGTATTACTGCTGTCATATAGTTATATCAGTAGGTACTCTTGATGGTATCTGCTAGCCTGGTACATGCCGAAGAAATTTTTAACAAGTGTAATATTTGTTCTGTCTCGCTCACCCGTGGAGGCGCAGGGCGGGGCTTCTCAGGCGCTGCTGTCTGGCAGTAAAAAGCTCTTCACTGTTTATGCACTCCTATTATTTTTAAGGAATATTTTGAATTAAATTTATTTAATATTTATTTTATTTAACTCGCGTAGAATTATAGACACGTCTGCTCGATATCGAGGTCCGGGGGGAAAATAGATCACGGCCATATAGCCTTGAGCTATTTAGTATAAAATGGAACAGGCTTGGGCTATGATTTGAAGAGTTATTGGAGGTGCTTGGCAAGTTCAGGAACGTTTTTCATGCGCTATAGAAGTTTAGGAATATTTTATTTCTTAGTCATTGTAGCGTATGACCGGTACCTACCGAGTGTACGTCATAATACCGTCCATACGCTCGGCCAATCAGGGAAGGCCATCGTCCGCGCTCGTAAGTTTTGCCCATATTTGGTCAAGCTTCGCCAACACGAACTCTGATGGAGGGCCCGGTATATAAAGGGGTCGATAGAGAGGCCGGCACCGCTACTCTAACGTCGCTTCTACTACCTACCTACTATAACTAAGCGTACCTACTGACCCTACGTCGTATCTACGTGTATCCTGGTCCCAGCTACGGGTAAGCACTACATTTACTGCGTTAGCGTACTGCCCATCTCTCTACCTGCTAGCTGAGGCCGGCTGACGCCGCCTGCCTGACTCTATTGGTTGTGGCTCTCCTAATGCTGCCTTCCCTTAAGACTCCGGCTACGCCTAGACCGCTACACTTCCTGCATCGCCTTCGACGTCACCTCTGCCGAAGAGTCTGACCTGCCCTGCTCATCGTACTCGTACCGCCGGCGTCTGTTAGCTAACCTAACCTATTATTTTACATAAACGGCAGCACAGAATATTAGCTTTTCTCAAGATTTAGTAGCCTACATTCTTTGGTTTAGACCAGTGATTTGTAATTAATATGTGATAACAGTGATTATTTTCAGGATAATTTTGGGCACTGACTCCCGCAACGACTGTAAAATAAACTTAAGTGTGGACCTAAGGATAAAGCAGGCGTCATTTAAAAATCATTGAATACGCACATTACTTCGAACGACAGTAGTATGCGCCGTGGATTCGGATCTGAGATCTGCTTCAGTCTGTTGATTTATCCACTGGGTCATCGCTATTCAATTTTAATAGACTTATGTATAGTGAAAAAAGAAATCACTATTTATTGTTTTTTAATCGCCGCTGCTGTGATATAAATCATTCCTGAGAGGTGGCGAGTTCTCAAATATGCAACAACGACAAATGTCCGAAGGAATGACAAAAGTCCAAATAACGACAAAAGTCCGAAGGAACCCATGCTAAAAGATTTGTTGATCACACAAGTTTTTTTCCTTACATGGAACAGAGGCGCGGCGTATGGCGTAGCGGCTACGCCTGCACTTTTTATATCAATATCTCATGCATGACACTCATGGTTTTCTTTCTTTCAATTTTTGTCACGTCAGAAGTATTCTAACAGCGAGAATATATTTTTTCTTGACATAATAATAATAAATTTTTATTTCAGACAAGGTCCATATAGTTACAATTACATACATAAAACTTAACCTATGTTAGTGAACACAATAAACTTACTAATCTAGAAGGACTCGCAACCATCTCCTCGATATATCGGAGTCATACTTATCGGCAATGACATTCAGGATGCCATTAGTACTACCCCGTACTCTTTTTAGAAGAGATGCAATGCGTTTACGCATAATAGCGTGGAAACCATCCACTCTCGCTTCCGTGAACATGCCAGAAGCACTACAGAAGCGAGGCAATCCTAATAACATCCTGTATCCATTGTTATACTGCACTCTCAGAGTATTTAGCGACCTTTGAGTAAAGGCGACCCATAGACTACTCGTGTAGAATGTTTGACAATACGCCTTAAACAGAGTTACTTTAGCTTCATTACTACAGCGAGCAAATCTACGGGCCAGCATATTAGTTCTTACAGCCATAGCCCTGCGCTCCCTCTCTATATCCATCTGATCATCAAGACTCTCAGTAACATAGTGTCCAAGATATTTAAATTGTTGAACCCTTTTCAATTCAACTCCATTTAGTTTAATTTGTGGTACACTTAATGGACATTTACCGAGAGCCTTGAAAATCAGGTACTCGCTTTTTAGGCAGTTATATTTTAATCCATGACTATTGCTATAATTTTCGCAGATTGCTAACAGCCTCCTCAATGCGCCAATAGATGGACTCAGCAACACCATGTCGTCCGCGTTGCTGAGATTATTCATACAGACATTATCAATAGAACACCCGATTTGTGTGCTGCTGAGTTCAACCATTAGCTCATTGATGTACAGATTGAATAACTTTGGCGAACTTAGTCCACCCTGCCTCACCCCACATTCCATTCTATATGCAGTAGAGAGACTATTAGCCCACTTAACACTATTAATTTGGTTAGCATACCAGAAATGAAAAAGTCTTTGCACCTGCGCATGCACGCCCGTCTTCTTGAGCTTTTGCCATAGTGAATCGTAAGACACCATGTCAAAAGCCTTTGACAGGTCTAGAAAGCATGCATACACAGGTGTACTTCTCTTGGTGTAATATTTCACAGTGTGCTTAAGGCTTAATATGGCGGTTTCAGTAGAAAGTCCGGGTCGAAAACCAAACTGCGCATCGTGAAAATTTAGGTGTTTTCCAAGTTCAGAGTCAAGCACACTGTCCAATACTTTAGCCACCACTGTGGCTAGAGAAATAGGCCTGTAGTTATTCTTTTGTGAGAGGTCGCCAGTTTTATTTTTCACAATAGGGATGACAACTGTTCGCATAAGATCGGGGGGAAGATACGAGTGACTAAAACAAACATTAAAAAGCATCGACAGTACGCGAGGTAGATGTACGCCTGCAAACTTCAAGTGCTCGATGCTGAGTCCGTCGTGCCCAGGCGACTTACCCCTTGACATTTTACTCACTATACAACGAATTTGTTTCGCTGTCACAATAAATAAATCGTCAGCCCCGACGGACCCAGCATCGGTGTGCGACGTGGACGGGCCCAGCGATGACTTTACAGTGAAATGTTTCCTAAATAATTCCGCTATACCCATACTATCACTCACACCTTCCACACTCACAGGAAGGCCAGGCTTAGGAGACAATTTATTTGTCGCCTTCCAAAAATTACTAAAGTTTTTAGAGGCCTGATGCTCGGCAATAACATCCATGGTAATCTGCTCTTTATTATTTTGACACCATTTCAAATTCCGTTTAAAAACTCTCCTGCTTTCACACATTTCACTATATATTACACCCTGTCGCGGTCTACCACTAGTCACCCAATACAAGAATTTACGTCTAGCCTCAATGTGCGCCTGACGAACATGTGTGTTCCATCCCGTTTTACGACGTTTCCGTCTACATGAATCTGTATTATTTTTATTACTTTCTATAGCTGATTCACATAGTATATTAATTATATCATTGTATAATTTATCTATCCTACATTTGTGCTCAGGAGATTCGCAAACATAATTACAACATAGTCTAAACTCATTCGGAAAATCTAATAATTTAAATTTTGTATTACAAAGTTTAGTATATTCATTTATCTGATCATCTGTTCTCAATCCCCATATCACCTTATTCTTAATAAAACAACTCGAGTCCGAACTAGTTTTGGGTATAATACTATTTAATTCACACTCAATAACAAGCGGTAAGTGATCGGACCAAAATGAATCATATTTCACCGAGATACGTGTTATTGTTTGTCGGGCAGATTGACTCACCACGCAGTGATCGAGCCATCGCATGCATCCGTGCGCGTCACTGATAAACGTATAATTATTAGATGCACAGCCTAATATTTCTAAATCCGCGCAAACCCATTGATTCTCCGCACACAAGGAATTTAATTCATCCCCAAAAAGCCCCCCCGGATGTGCATTGAAATCTCCTAACATATACATAGTTTCTATTGAATAACTTTCAACAATAGCACATACCTCACCAAAACACGCCGTAAAGTCCGGTAAATTATCCAATGAATTTGTTGGCATATACACACTAAACACAAGGAAAGAACGACCATCGATTGACACTTTAATTGCACTGATTCGCGGGTTTGTACACTCAACTACTGACACTTCCGTAAACATACTCTTGCGCCACAATATTGCCACTCCTCCATAGGGTCGGCCTCTAAGTATACCCTCAGAGGTGTCCACTGCTGATGTTCCGGTGTATGCAAAATCCTGATCAATAGTTCCAAGGAAAGGTATATCGTGGGGAAGCAACCAAGTCTCCTGCAAAGCTATGATATCCGCCACTTTACATAAACTTTGCACACAGTCAACTGATCTCTTAAGCGACTTACAGTTAAAAGTAACTAATATAGTTTTACTATTTATTTGTGCATCCATTATTGAGCGTGTTGTTTCCTTTCACCATTCATGTTTACACTTTCATAATGTCCCTTGTTTTTCTTAAAGTAGATAAAGCGGCGAAAAGATATACCCTGCGGCCATAGACCATCGTTTAAAAACAAGTCCAGCTTCTGTTGTGGTACAAGAATTTTAAAGGCATTGTAATCTCTGTCTTTTTTCATATGGATTTTCTTCAATATTACTTCTGTTTGGGTTTTAGACATAATATATGCAGTGATATCACTTTCTTGCGTTTCTTTGTCAACATTTGTTATAAAGAGTGGGATTTTTGTGTCCGCCGCCCGAAATTTGTTGCTTGGCTCCATGGTGGCTCTTCCTTTACATCCCATTGGTATACTTATATTAGCTACTTTTTCGTTGGGTTTATTATGAGCCTTACCCTCTATAAAACTTAACTTATTTGAATATCTTTTACGCTGCATCAATGTCCATTCTTCGTTCTGGTTTTTATCCTTCCATTGTCCTTCTGTTCCCACAATGTTCGCAAAAGTTTTATTTTTATTTGCTGTTGGAGTGGATGCGACAATATTTTTATCGCTCATATACACGGCGTCGACAACAGTAAGACACTCGTTCTGCACAGGCGCGGTTAGGGTTTCGTTGGTTGAAACCATAGTTGCATTCAAGGTCACCACGCGCTGTTCCTCATGTGAACCATTCACCTGCACTAGCGAGACATGTTCATCACAGACCTGTGCATGCGATACGGTTGTCTCCAAGGCGTCGTCGAATGACGTATACACCATTGAGTTGTTATCAGTAACATTATGGACTTTATTTTGAGGTGGGTTCGAAAAATCTGTGCTTGTGTGAATATTAGACTGAATATTACCACTTCCTTTACTAATTATTTTCGGTGTCTCTTGAAGGGCAATTATATCTTTTTTAACCTCGTTTAGCTGATCCATCGACACACATGACTCTTTGAGCATTTTCAAATCTTTTTGAATTATAAGAATGTCTTTTAAAAAGCGGGTAGCATCGATATGATCGAAAGTCACGGGAGGAAGTTTCTGTAACTGCCTGGCAACAAAAATAGGTGTTTCGTCTGGATCAGTTTCCTTAAAAACAGTTATAACGTCATACAGGTTTCGCTGTGATCGACCCTCTCCTTTCCTAGCTATTTTCCTCTTTTTAGTAGTTAAAGATTCAAACAACAATCCTTTCGCATTCTCAATGTCTTCTGCAGAAAAGGAAGAAACGCATATCCGTACCAAGCTCTCTTCGTCCATAACATCCACTTTATTTTGAATGAATGCTAGGATTTCACAAATAACAATATTGCAATTACTGCATTTAACTTTAGACGACATCATCGCGCGCGGATGTCTCACCCGCAAAGCAGATCGGGCCTCCAACGGATAATCACTCCACTTTCAACTTTCTTAGAAACATATTTCAATTTAATAAAAGTCAATATTGCTTGCACTTAAAGTTCATTGGATATTATTAAAAAGAATATCTATTTATTTTAAACAAAATTCCTAGAATTTCGCGCCCGAATTTTTGCAGGTGTGCATTGAAGCGATGCACGTGCGTTCAAGATCGCGATGACGTCACAGGCATTTTCGATTAAATACGGAGCAAATAAAAACGTGTCCACATCGTTCCGGGTCCGAACGTGGAATGATGGAATATGGAATAATGGGAGTTGGAATTAATCTCAAGGTACGTGATTTTTATTCAAATTCAAATGTCATTTATTGCGATAATAGGTATAGCAGTTGTGGTATACAATATAAATAAAAAATGTTTCTCCATTATCTACCTCAAGACGTGCAATACATAATAATAATAATTTATGAAAATTTGTAATGAATTTGATTTCGTAAATATTATATTACATTTAGAATAATTTCCGTATCGCGGCAAACTTTAGAAACACTGAATAACAATATACTTATGGAACTGATACAAAGAACCTAGACTAAAAATAAATATTTACTCGACACAAAGAGTTGTCTCGTATGGGTTTCGAGCCCATATCACTTTATGCAGTGTTCAATTTTGAGATAACTACTTTATCTGCTAAGCCATCCAAACGGTCGTATTTTAAGCTCGCTAGAATATTTTCAATACAAGCAAACCTCAAAACTCCTGATGTCGAAAATTACAAAATTTCAAATTGTAATAATGCGTAGACGACTTAAAACCGAAATTGATATTTCCCTGAAATAAACAAATCATTATAAAATCTGTCAAACCTATTTGAATATTTTAAGCGTTAATATGCTTATGATTGGGGAATTAACTTGAAAACGCCGCTCCAAAACTAGGTCGGATATAATCGCCATCCTAATTTCATAAATATTCATCAAACATTTTGTCAAATTAAAATCTCATGACACACACTCGGAGTCCAAAACATCCGCTTAAACTCAAGCACTACCTACGCAGTATTGTAATTTCTGTGACAATTAATTTATTTCATACTTAGCATTTAAAAAAGAAAGTGAGTTAATTTCTTTCCAAATAAATTTTGATTAAATTGTTGATTTTATTACTGTCAAGTGCTTAACAGTTTTGCCATCGGTCTCGGCTGTGAAGAAGTTTTTGAAAGTCGTTATGTGGAGTTAGAACTCTTGAATATGCTGACACTGACATGAACCATGGAATATCACTTTCTTATTAGTCCTCGGGGGCTATTGCCTATGCTGTTTCACAGAGCGACTGCCGAGTCGCTGTGTGAAAAAGCAAATATTTTGTCAAGTCTGGTTAGACTAGAAAACGTTACCCGGGCTTTGATTAAATTTATATTTAGATAATTCCAGGTAGTAGAGCCTTGCTGATTTCAGCATGAGTGGGCCGGCTCGACCGGGGAAGTACTACCCTCTCACAGAAAATCGACTTAAAGTAACAGTACCTAAACTGTTGCGTTTCGTTCGGTGAGTGAGAGTGCCGGAGGCCCTATCCCCTATTCCTTCTCCCTCATCCCACTCCTCATCCTATCCCTTTTCCCAACCCAAAGGGGCGGCAACGCACTTGTGACTCCTGTGGTGTTGCTTGTGTCCATGGGCGGCGGTAATTGCTTACCATCAGGCAATCCGTCTGCTCGTTTGCCGCCTATTACCATAAAAAAAAACCTTGGATGCAACCGGCTTAACGCTAGAACGATGATATTTTTTTCACTGTGAGAGAAGTATATATAAGTATGTATATATATTATGTATGTATATAATAAAAACAATTTCTAGTAAGCAGATACTTTTGGTCGCTACACATCAAAGCTTTTTGTAATTTTCAGTCTGTCCATCCTAAGGTTGCCTGTAAGAGATCGCACTCAGCGATAAGGCCGCCCTTGTGCATTTGATATGTATCTACATTTAAGTTATTTACACCAAATTTGTACAAACATTTGCACAATAAAGCAATTATCTATCTATCTATCTATATGGTTATGCATTTCAAAGTCTAAATGTCGGCCAGTAGCAAATTGGCATACTTCACACATTTTTAAGAACACTCTTTAGCATTCTTATAAGCAGAAATAAAATTAAATAGATACTGAAGTCATCTGACTTATTCGAAGCATTTATTGCATTGCAGTCCAAATTATATTCACTAGATATTCGCAGCTATTTACACATTTACAAACTTAAAATTACGTTAGCTAACCAGCAAATCCAAAAAATATACGGTCCCTCTGGCATTAATACCTACATATTGTACTATCTTCAATCTTTATTTTCAATGTAGGGCATGACGAAAAATGCGAACGTTATTTAAATGTGAATGTGAAATTCGAAGAGATGTATTTTGTACAACGGTGAGTCCCTTGAGAGTTATCTCGGTATGTTGTGACATCTGACTACGAAATTGACTGTACGGGTGGCGTAGTGGTTAAAATGGTCGTCTCTCTGGCACTGCGGCGAGGTTCGTGGGGATTTCCATAGAAAGCAACTTTGTGCGATACTCAATTGTGCTAGTGTTCTTTGTGTACGTTATTCGAATATTTGTAGAGTTCTCCGCGACACGGGATTTATGCTAAGTGTGTATCTTAAATAATATGGATTAAGACTGAGGCGTAAAATATAGGAAGATCTCAGATAAATTACTAGAGGAATAGTAAGGAACTTCAAATAAAAAATGTCTCTACTTTTATATACAATAATTCTACGTTACTTTCACAACGTTCGTGGTGCCGATGCTTCGAAACCCAAAGAAGATCAAAAATATTTACTATATTTTCTCAAACTGGTCTTTTGACTCTCTCACAAATATTATAACAGTGTTTTTAAGCACAACACGAACATACCACTGCTTTGCCAAACTGAGTTTCTATAAAATCGTGTGCAAAAATCTTGAGTGCCGACACCACCGCCTGCCATTTCCTATAATCACTCTGTATGCTATATTTTATATAGTTTTCCCTTTGTTGCTTATTTGTCGGAGTAGTAGAGTAAGGAAAATGTACGTGGCGGCAAACCCGCTACTAAGGGATTAAGAGTGCGGTATTCGTACGCAAATCAAGGTTGTGTGCACAATTTGGAAATTTGCCAAAACGTCTACAAAACAAATAAAAGAATATGTGAATAACTTTTCTTTGCAAGTTATAAGCGGTAGAGGAATTCACTATTATGTAGAAATTAAACTAGTGACTAATGTATAAGTAAAAATATTTTTTCTGTTGCAACTTTACAAAATACCTTGTATGTTTTTTGTGCCGTATGTTGAACGATACAATATTCGACAAAGCTTGTCGCACGAGTGATTGATTTCCACGTGGTAGCCGGGATCGATCACTCGCCGAGCAATTAAAGAGAGATAATTAGGTTGACTTACGGGAAATAAATAAAAAATATCACCAGGAAAGTTTAAACTCGCGTTATAATTCCAGTTATTCGATGGCTTTAGTTATACAAAAAAAGAACTGACAATTAAGATTAACAGATGAGACAATTATCCAGGGCGTGGGCGACGTTGGCACTTCACAGGTCTTCGGATGATGGTAGTACTCAACTGGCGGTGCTGGCCGGAGGAAAAGGGACGAAGCCTCGTGTCCGCTGTATTTATAGGGCCGGCGCGGAGGGGCGCGAGGGAACGGCCCATTGCTGTGCGTCACTCGTAGCGAGGCTCGCGGCGCAGGAGCGCGATGTGACGTCACACACCCTCCCCCGTTAGGCCGGGATTTTCCCTAAGGAAAATTCCCTAGCCCAACGGGCGTAGCAGCCCTGAAGATACGCCCTGAAATTAGAGAAAACAAGGGCATGAGTACCTTGAACAAGTGACAACCCTATACGCTAATTAGGATACCTAAATAATAATGACCCACGCTTGCATTCTTCACGCGTAAAACGGCAGTCTGAATTTGAACATAAACATTTATCATTCATTATTCATCACACATACCTACATGTAAATGCCGAGGCCAGTGTAATAGCCTAATATTAAAGATAACAATCTATGGAGAAGCGATTAGGGTAATTATTAGGTAATAATGATTTGTAGATATAAGAAACTTGATCTAGCCCTACGACTTATAAATCTTGGGTTCGGCCTTTGCCACTAGATAAGTAAACTTTTTGAATATAGTTAGGTATAACAACAGATTTTTCGTAAAGATGAACAAAAATAATACAAGCCGCAGTCACGACCGGACCGCTCAATGTCAAAGGAAAGAAATTAATAAATATTTTGCTCTAATTAATAACTAGAACACGACCAGTAACCACCTTTTGAATGTAAACAATGATGAGTCATTAGTTAGGCATTTATTTATCGGCGCGTCGCTGAGTGAACGCGCGTGCGTCATAACAACAACTAGGTACGATCTAAATGGTAGGTACTATTCGACTGTTCCGAGCTCGCGACGCACGGTTAATCACCATGATCGTTTATAAAGTACCTATAATAACAATTTGATTATGGAATTTATACAGAATTAAGAATAACAACAGAACTTCAGAACAAGGCACGGCGAAAAACAATACGCCAATCAAGATGCATTTCAACAAATAGATTTGCGGAAAGAAAATACACATGCGAGAATCGAACTTGTATGCTCAGCTAATAGCGACCTTTTAACCACTGATCAACAGGGTAAAAAAAACAATATATTTAGTTTATGGTTAGTATTTTTTAAAACAATGTTCAACATAACATTTGAGTACACAATTGCGCAGCAATTTGAAAAATAGTATTGTTTACGAGAAAAAAAATATTTGCTACCCACCACAGAAAATATCAATTTATAGTAGGCACTACTACAAACGGTAATATAAATTAGAAACGTTCGTTTGAAAAAAATAAACAATGAATAGGTAGAAGGTATTCTTATTGTTGTTTTTATACTTTTATTATTCTTTGTAATTAATCAACTTTAAATCCTTGATGTGCCAATCGCCTAAAGGTTTTCCAGCCATGTCGTTAAGTTTGTAAACTAGAGGTGATTTTTTTGAGGCAATCTTACATTTAATAAATTTAGGCGCCAATTTCTTGCTAAAGTATTTATCCTTATCACTAAGAAGAAACGTTCTGCGCCAAACTATATCACCGACATTGAATTCTGCCTGTTTATGGCGAAGATTATAAGATGAACGATTTCGTTGGTGGGCCGACAACAGAGCTGAATGTACCTTCTCGAAAATAGAAGATAAATAGCCTAAAGTTTCGGCATAGCCGTCCCGTGGTTCAAGCACCATATCGGAATTAAATTCCTTATCAATATACTGAGAACCACATGTTATGACCTCCCTACCAAAAACTAGGAAATTAGGAGAATAACCAGTAACCTCACTAACTGCGCAGTTAAGGGCGAATTGAACTTTAGTGATTAGAGTGTCCCAGATTCGATGATCATATTCTATGAAAGTTGAAATAGCTGTCATAATGGTTTTGTTGTAACGTTCAACTGAGTTAACGTGGGGAGTATACAACGGTGTAAAATGCAAATTTGGAATTTTATATTTTGACAACATACTTTTAAAGGTTGCGCTAATAAATTGTTTACCGTTATCCAAAACAATAGTAGATGGAATTCCATGCACCAAAAATACATTTTCCTCAAGAATTTTTGTTATCACTTCTGCAGTTGCCCGTTTAATGGGGAAAAGTAAACAATATTTAGAGAAACAACAACTGACCACAAATATAAAAGTGTTTTGTTTCCTGCTGGGAGGCAATGGACCAATCAAATCAATACTAATCGTCTGAAAGGGCTTTAAACATGATTTGGGTTTTCCCATTAGACCTAAATTTGGGTGATTTTGGTGTTTATGGGTGATACAAGGTTCACATGAACTGACGAACTTGACAACATCAGTGTACATACCAGGCCAAAAGTAATTAAGTGCGAGACGTTTGTATATCTTAAAAATACCCAGATGTCCAGCAGTGGGCGAAGAATGATTCTCCCTTAGAATGTCATTTCTTTGGTCAGACGGAATAACCTCTTTCCATTGAAATTCTCTAGTGAGAGGGTTTAATGTTTTTTTAAAACAATACAATTTATTGTTTATTACTTGATAGTTAACAAAGGAAGTCGGAGAACTTAAACAGCCTTTATAGATATTTAAATACCAAGGATCATTAGTAGAAACTGGTAAATTCTGATTAGAATTAATATCTATATTTATATCATTAGCAATAGCAGAAACGGGTAAAGAGCGAGACAGAAAATCAGGTAAAACGTTATCGGAACCCCGACGATGACGTATTTCGAAATTATAGGAAGATAAACGAACTCCCCATCTGGCTAACCGGCCAGTAGGGTTATTTAAGGTCAAGAACCATTTCAAAGCAGCGTGATCTGTGTAAACAATAAACTTTTTACCATTTTCAACATAACAACGCCAGTGTTCTATAGCAGATAGAACAGCCAGGGCTTCGCGCTCTGTAGCACTGTAATTTTTTTCTTGCTTAGTGAGTGATTTGCTATAGTACGCTACGACTCTTTCCTCACCATTTAACCTTTGACAGAGGATCGCGCCAAGTCCAAAATCGCTAGCATCTGAGTGTATTTCAAAAGGTTGCGAGTAGTCAGGACAAGCCAACACCGAGGAGGAAATCAAACAATTCTTTAGGTTATTAAACGCCTCATTAGCCTCTGTCGTCCAACAGAATGGAGGTGCGTTTTTACTTTGAGATGTTAACTTATTTAAGGGTGCAGCAATAGAGCTAAAATTCGGTATAAAACGCCTGTACCACGAGGCTGCGCCTAAAAAACGACGTACTTCTTTTCTATTAGAAGGAGTGGGATAATTTTTCATTGAATTTACTTTATCCGGATCGGGATGCAATCCACTAGAGTCGACAACATAGCCTAAATATTTTAGTATATCTATAAAAAATTTACATTTTTCGAGATTAATTGTTAAATTAGCGCTTTTTAGTTTATTAAGAATGCGTAATAAAAGAGTAATATGCTCGTTGAAACTGGAAGTGATACAGATTATGTCATCGATAAAACAGAAAACCTTATTTTAAAATTCTGGACCATAAAATAAAATATCAGCTAATCGTTGTTGAGTAGCTGGCGCATTCGTAAGACCGAAGGGCATTCTTTTGAATTGAAATGTGCCACGCGTAGGAATATAAAAGGCTGTTTTGCAACGGTCCTCTTCTTTAATTAATGTTTGCCAAAAAGATTTAGACAAATCTAAACTAGACAAGTATTTAGCATCTCTCAGATTATCTAAAATTTCCGAAATATAAGGCAAGCTATAAGCATCTTTTTTTGTAACGGAATTTAATTTACGACTGTCCAAACAGAAACGCAGTTCACCATTCTTCTTAGGGGTCAAAATGACAGGGTTTGACCACGGGCTTTCAGATCGTTCAACAACATCCTCTGAGAGCTGCAAGATGCTTTATTAAAATTCTTTGTTTATCGGGAGACATGCGATAAAATCTTTGCCGAATAGGGGGGCAATCACCTGTACCAATTGAATGAGAAATAATATTTGTGCAACCGAGACCCCGCTTCTCGTATGAAATATCGGTAAATTTAGAAATAATGTTGTCAGCGGTAGCTCTCTGGTCGACTATAAGATGATCATAAGAAACAAGATGTGTAGGGGGAACTGCCTGCAACTCCATTACTTGAGCGTCAGACTTGTTCACAATCAAAACAGACTCTAATTTGTTAGGAAATAGGCCAAAGCTTCGCCAAAAATCCATGCCAAGGATAAGGGAATTTTGAATCCCAGGTACAACATGAACTTCTAAGTTAATCAATTTATCCTGAAACTCAAAGGGTAGAAACACCGATCCCAAAGACTCAAATCGTTCGCCGCCAGCTGTTATTAACCTTAAAGGTTTCGATTTATCCAAAACATCGTCTTTCAAAAATAAGTTATGCAAATTATTACCTAAAATTGTAACGCAAGATCCAGAATCTAAAAGACCAGTGGTAGGTATTCCGTTTAATTTTAGGGTAACGTAAGGTAAATATTCTACTTTAGAATTACGGATTGAGGACACTATTGTTCTTACATTTTAATTGTATTCAAGCTAGGTTGTCTGGAAGAGATCGCATTTTGCGATAAGACCGCCCTGTTGTGCAACTAGTTTTAAGTTACTACATTAAATATTGTATCTCTAATGTTTACTGGTGTACAATAAAGTGTTAATCTATCTATCTATCTATCTATCTATCTATATATGATAGCTACTAAAGAATTTTTTTAAAAAGTCCAACCAATTATTCCACTCTGTTTTATTACAATTAGTTGTATAATTTGATTTTCCACAATCCTTGTTAACTAGTTTTTTGAAACTGTAGGGGTCGACTTAGATTTACAATTGGGGCAGTCTGACACCTTGAAACCCTTTGTACCGCACTTAAAACAGATTAGGTAGTGTGGTTGACGGCAATTACGTAATGAGTGCGAATTGCATCTACAACGCACGCAAAAAAATGTATTTACGATACGGCGTTAACTTGTGGTACAGACTTGTATCTCGATGTATCAGCGACAGAGTTATATTTATTGCAGTGATTATGATTGTAAACATTTTTGTTTGAAGAAAAATTAGATAACGGATAATTATACGCTAGATCAGGTGCTACAGTATTCTTTGAAACTTTAGGGGGTTCAGAAAATTGCTTACTGCGACTTTGGTAATTTTCGAAAAGACGACAAACTTCGACCAGACTATCAACATCAACAACCTTTGCAGTGAGCAGACAATTAGTATATAAGGTCTAATATTATTTAGCAAATTTTCTAGTTTCTCCGAATCAGCGATAGGAGAACTAAGTCGCGAAAACAGACCGTGCATTTTTGCCACGTAAATAGTTATTGATTCGTTTTCGCCCTGTGAGCGCTGACGAATCTCCGTCATAAGCCGATAATCGTAGTTATGCGGACTAAAATCTCGTTTCAAAAGTTCGCAAAGTTCTAACCAAGTCTTTACATTATTTTTAACAGAACGATACCAAACTAATGCGTCACCCGAAAATATTTCAAAAGCGAAAGACAACATCTTGTCGTGAGGAATAGATCTACAGGACATAAATTCATCAATTTTTTCAATAAAGGATCTTACACATGATTTACCGTTAAATTTGAATTTACCTAATTCCGAAAAAAGCTTACGGTCGTAATTATAGGAAGTGTTTCCCTCTGCCACTGAGCAATCCGTCCGCGAATTACGTCTCGTGATTAATTGTAATTTCGCATATAAGTCATGTAATTTATTCCACACAGACTCAATTTTTATAATATCAAGACTGCCGGTATCCACCCTATTCAGTCGATGAAAACAATGGTGCAGCACGGTTTCGACCTTCTGTTGAAGCTCGGAAGTATAGTTTGCTTCCAACATAGATAAGTGTTTAGTTGATCTTAATAGCGACTTTTCCACTTCTGCCACATCCTCCTCTGGTGGGAAGGGTGAAGATAATATATCCTCTGAGGGAGTTTTAACTGAAAGTTTAGCGATTTGTTTGCGGGGATCGTCAGGCTTTGAAACGCCGCGTATTGTGGTCTCATATTCTAATTCCACTTTAGTTAATAATGAGAAATTAATAATGTAAGCCATTATTACAAAACAATAATAAAAAATCTAAGTATTTACGCCGGCACTAGAAAAAAATAATTAAATATCGCCAGAAAATCGAATACCGTGCTAAAAAAAGCTGAAGTACACTAAATTATACAATGGTGTGATGATTGGTCAAGGAAGAAAACATTTCTTAAAGGTCACTCAAAGGTTGAATCACAATATTTTTTCGCGAACACGTGGCTCGTTAGTTCAACGGCTAAGCGGTTAGAACCGGTTGGCGGCTCAACACACTGCCCGCGGTGGAAACGTGATTTTAGACAGACGTTAATTAAATCACCGTTATGTTATTTACACAGTTAAATTGCTTATGGCCAACAAAAATAGATAGAAACTGTACCTGTACGCAATTCACCACACCAGAATATATGCACACACAGGAGAAAAATATACAAGAGAAAAATAAATTATTTCACACACCTGTAAAGTGCCAACTTACGTTTTAAAAATTATATATATAATATAATTAAAAATTCTATTGGGCGCCAATGTCGCACGAGTGATTGATTTCCACGTGGTAGCCGGGATCGATCACTCGCCGAGCAATTAAAGAGAGATAATTAGGTTGACTTACGGGAAATAAATAAAAAATATCACCAGGAAAGTTTAAACTCGCGTTATAATTCCAGTTATTCGATGGCTTTAGTTATACAAAAAAAGAACTGACAATTAAGATTAACAGATGAGACAATTATCCAGGGCGTGGGCGACGTTGGCACTTCACAGGTCTTCGGATGATGGTAGTACTCAACTGGCGGTGCTGGCCGCAGGAAAAGGGACGAAGCCTCGTGTCCGCTGTATTTATAGGGCCGGCGTGGAGGGGCGCGAGGGAACGGCCCATTGCTGTGCGTCACTCGTAGCGAGGCTCGCGGCGCAGGAGCGCGATGTGACGTCACAAGCTGAACAAAGCCTGCTAAAGCTGAGATGCTTAGAGCCTCTGCTTAGAGCAAATGGACTTTGCTTACACTTAATTTTGAATATATGACAAGACTCATAATTATTTATGTGTATTGCGTGTGTCTCGGTGTAAATCCGTATCAGTTTATTAAAATATCTGGAATGAAGATTACTTGTGATAAAAAGTATACCTTACACCTATCATACATTTTAAAAGCTTTTTTAGTAAGAAAAAAAACAATAAGATGTATTGTAAGCTTAATCTGGTAAAAATTAAATGTGATCGAAGAGTCGTTCGCTTCGCCTTTTTGAAATTATACACATCACAAGTTTTTACATTCTTAGCACAGTCATAAAACATGCTGCATTTCAAGTAGTAGAACGCCAGTCACAGAAATAACTCGTCGAACAGGGTAAGTATTTTCATAAGGAATCGCTACATCTCACAACTACCACCAACCTCCAAGAATTAAACTCGAGAGAAACATCAGACATTGTTTTCCATAGTCTTCATAACATTGTCGTAAATACGTCTTGATGGCGCAAGGGGAAAATAAGAAGGTTACACTAATACACCCTATTAAGGTAATAGAAGACATTTTTAAAATGGAACGGCTGGCTAATGGGGAGAGAACAGCGTTATGTAACTGGGGGGTACTAAAGCAGATTGCAAAATATGCTACATTGTTATCGCGGCTATAATAGCTTTGTCGCATGACGTGATTGTTTACAGAATAGACCATGATAAGACAGGGTTTGAAATAACCTGTTCTGGCATTTGTGAATAGCGCGTTTTTCAAGTAGTCAGTCTGCTGTCTGCGTAGTACCTTCGTGCTCCGCTAGATGCCACTAAAATACTTGTCTGCGCTGTCATTGAACGACTTTTGCAGGTCTGAATTTTCTTTTTCGCGTGAGTGGCCAACTCTGATGTCCGAGTTTTCAGACCGCCCAAAGAATTTCAACTTTGCCTAACGATTCTCGCCTGAGACAAAAACCAGGACCGACAGCTTTACATAATTACCTTTCGTAACACGGTAGCGCTCGGATATAAATGCCACTCACGGTCATCTATCCATGTAGCGACTTGTGCAAGCGTTGCTTAACTTTGCCGACCTATTACGAACGCCAAGCCAAGCACACTAGGAACGCTAATTAGCATCAATTTAAGCATACTGAAGGGGGTGTACAGATTTATTGAGTACTCCAATAAAAAACTTTCCCAGACTACTAATACACTAGATTTTGCCAACGAGGCAGTAAACGTAGAAGCATTAAGTAATTTAATTTTAAAATTGACGTTCATAAGCGTCACCTTGTGACCTAGATGAATAAATGATTTTGACTTTGACTTTGAATAGTTTTTTTTTATACCTAGGTTTCACCATTTGCATTATTTCCTAATATACATTCAGCATGATCGACTATACATTCGATACAATGTATAGTTGTAAACACTGATTGAAAGCAATGTATCTCGCCCAGAGTATAAAAATAAATATTGAAATGAACTATAATATTTACATGTTTAAATATTATCGTCCGTTTCAATATTTATTTATACCGCAATGTATAGGTACATAATAAAATATATACATAATAATAAAATGGTAGGAAAGTCAAAACTGTACAATGAATATTTTTTTAAAAGAATACTTGGGGTGTGATCTACAATCGATACCGAAACCAAAAATATAGTTTTTAGAATTTTTGTCTGTTCGTCTGTATATCCGGGATAAACTCAAAAAGTACTGCATACATTTACTTCAAATTTGGCACGAATATTACTAAAAAGTCGGGTCAACATTCATGCTACATATTATCACGCTATAACATACGGGGAACGAGCAGTGAACTTTTATTTATTCAACGCATTCTGTAACAACGTGTAATCTAACGACGCATATCGACGCCTCCAACGCATAAGGTTGTAAGACTAAAAAAACATTTTTTCAGGAGAGCATTTTTGATATACGATAATGATAAAATTTACTGTGGAGATTTTCAACAGATATTTTTGCACTAACCTGTCAATTATTATTTAAATAATGTATCCCCAGGCACTGGCTATTATTAGGAATTGCAGTTACCGAAAAAAACTAGTTTTACTTACTTACTACCATATACTAATTAAAATCGTCGTATCTTATTGTTACGACTGTATGCGTTCATAAAAGTGATATAAACACCACGAATAAAGTCGTAAGTTTGAATTACGACTATAGGCGACGTGCAAACTATCGTATCTCTCTAAAAGAGGGTCGTAATAAGCTACCTGAGAATAAAAACCACCGTAAAATTTCAGCACAAATCAATTTTATTACAATATCTCTCATCGTAGACACATAATTCAGTCTTCTTAATTGTAAACATATATTAAAAAAAAACAAACACAATTAAAACTGACAGTGTGGCTCTTCAAAATTTAATAAAAAAACGTATACTATCTATTTTACATAATATTATAATAAAAGGGAATGAAATAATAATTGTCTTCTACATTAAATGAAAATTACTTAAAATTAAAAATTGAAAACTCTAGTATGTAACATAATAACTATAAGAGAAGTTAGGATATTTGAGACAAAATAACAACTTTATACGTAATATGTATAAATGATTGATGATTAGTCAGAGGAATCACTACTTTTCTCTTCAGTAACAGTACCACTGTGTGACAACTGTTGATAAAAACAATGGTACACTTGGGGTATTATACGTCCTTGACATAGACTTAGTAAATCATTAAATTTTGCCAATGTAACAGATAAATTATAAGAGTAACATGGTTCCAATAATTTTGTATCTATTAAACTATTATGTCTTCTTGATGAAGTCTTTTTTTTTATAAAACTCATGACATTTTCTTCTTCAAAATTATAACGATAGTTCAAAATATAAGGTTCGCTAGACAGTACTTCAACTTCTTTTTTGGTCCATGATACTTTTTGTTTGTTAGTATTTTTAGCCCAGTTTCTACCATCTAGTAATATTTTGTGGTTGTCTGTAACATTCACTTTGATGACATTCTAATTTGGCGGGTCTACTTTTGACCATCTGACTAAGCCAAACCATTGTGCAGGGGTATAAATAAGCTTATTTTTTGCATTTCCCTCAATGAGAGCATAGACTGAATCAGCTTCATTTTGTGTATGCTCTCGCTCTAAAACCCTCTAAAAACCTATGGACTATCGTTATACCATACTTTTTTGCTACGTATGTGTAAAAAGCAAACACAATACGATTACGATTTTGACCGGCACTGTTGTCCGACCAAAATCTAAATTCTTTGGCACCGTCTAAAACTTTACCATCAATGAATTTGGTAAGCAACTTGCTACTACGCAAGCCCCGTGTTTTTTATTAATTTCAGGCCACATGTAACAATAACCTTCTTGACTCACTAGGTCGATTATTGTAAAATTATAAATAGATAATATCCGTTTATTATAAAATAAACCGATATTGCCATGACGACAGTTTAATATTTTTTGGAAATCAAAACACTCCACTTTCCAATGCTTCTTTTTTATCATTTGCCTTCATTTCTCTAGCTTCAATCTTGTTATTTATATAAAGTTCTTGTTTTTGTTTTTCTTCTTCCGTGATTGTATTTTTGTTTGTAATATGGCACTTGTTACATTATGTCTTTTTTTGTCTTGTAAAACGATATATTTAAGTTTTGGTTTATGATATCACGACACCGTCTAACTGTCGATACATTTTTAGTTATATTTTCACTTATACACCACTCATTGTACAAAAAAATCATTTTTGTAAATGTAAGGTCGCCGTCTAAGAAAATTTTACTCGTATCTTTGCGTACATAGTGAGATTCAAAGGGCTGGAACGTATTGACGTGCCTTAAAACACCCTGTTTTATTTCGTCGTCTATCACTATAGTTCTAGTTCTACCGCGTCGATCAGGAGAAACAGAGCCACCACCAGAGCGCCATTTCGCCAAAGCTGTTTCAACAGTTCTCTCTACAAGAGAAAGTGTATTTAAGAACATCGTTTTACAAACGAACACTTTATTAGGTAAGTCAGAATTAGATTCAATAAAAGGTAAGCAATACTTAACAGATCTCTTACGTCTAGACACAAGATTTGTCGTAGAAGGATACTTAGTATCGCCTACTTCGGTGTGGTTGACGATGTAATCCCACTGTCGACAGTGATCTCTAATTTTCCAAAAAGAACTAAATATACCTTCCCGTTGGTGTGCATCAACTTTTTGAAAGCATTTAAGACGACAAGTACCCGGACATTGTTGTTCTAAAATCTTTTCATCTCTCTGAACTCAATTCCTACTCAAATACGCTTTTCCTAATTTTTTTAAACATTTTCGTTTATTATCTTTCCACTCATCATCGCGACGGTGACGTCTTCTTGCAACTCTAGCTGAGCTCGTCAAGTGAAAATTCATTTGACGAGCAGACAGAAGAGTCCTGACTTGAAGTGTTACTGACCGGTGGTGTATTGGCTCTACTAACACTACTAGATTTATTTTCAGCATCACAAATTGATACTTTTCTGAATAGTGGAGTCGAAATAGCCATAAAAAGTCGTTATTTGGGGAGGGCATTGGTGTTATGTCCAGTGAAGCTTCTATTATAACAGCTGATTTGTGTGAAAATTCTACAACACATGGCTCTGAATCCATACGTTCTGTAGGGCTTTCATGTGGTATTGGGGATGAAGTTGAGGGTAAAATTGCTGCTGGATTATTCATTACCTCGGTACTTGGTATAAAACTGTTGTCAATGCTTGTTGTACTATTAATAAAATATTCCCCGAACATCTTATTGTACTGATACCACTGGTCGTCAGCTTCAAGTGGTACCGGCGATTCTAAAAATACAAATTTTCAATTAGTTAAAAACCATACACAAGTAACAAATACAAATATATAGAGAGTAAGACAACTGACGCCGTTGCCGTGCGGTGACGGATTAAGAATACAGAATGTCACCACCCCATATCATCCCATGGGTGTCGTAAAAGCCGACAGAGGGAGCATATTATGCAGAGAACAGCACTGTAAGAGAAGGAAAACTTGATACAAACCCTGTACTAACCCGTTTGGCCAGCGTGGTATAGTAGGCCAATTCCTCCTTTCAAAGGAGAGGCCTAGTCCAGCAGTGGACTGTTAAAGGCTGATGATGATGAAGACAACTGACATAAATCAAACATAACATCACGGCTTTTATTCTCCAAAGCGATAGGCAGAGTTTAGAGAGGTTACAGGTAACCCTGCAGGACATCCACAGGAACGAACATTTGATGGGTGGTGTTCAGTGGCGATTTCTGACTAACGCTTCCCGTGGTAACGCGGGGATTAGGGGCTGACGAGGTGAACGTTTCGTTGAAACGATCTTCGTTGTGGTCACGAGTTCGTACGCTGCGCTTGACCATTAATAGGAGAGCTCGGCTCAGCGGCATTGCACGTGCTCAAGAATTCTCCGATGTCCTCCTTAGTCTTGGCGAAGGCACTCTACTAGAGGAGAGAGGAGGACAGGTGGTGATTCCAGAGTCTCCGGTAGAGTTATATCTGCGGGCAGTAGCTAGTTACTCATATACACTTAGATTTACCACTCTCTTACTTTAAAATTTAGAGGGACACACAGACCCATTTTACCACTTTGGAACCGTATATCTGTCAAACGATTGTCTTTGAGAAACAATGGTTTTTGGAACCTCAAAGTAATTTTAACGACCCATTTTCCACACCAGTTCCCTTTATGAAGCCCCCTTAATATTCAATATGTTTCTATTTTCTATAACGTTGTAAAGCGGTTCACAGAATACATCTACCTACCAATTTTCGAATGTGTAAACAATAGTTTCGGCATAAAGTGGCTGTGACATACGGATAGACTGACAGACATCGCTATAAGGATTCCGTGTTTAGCCATTTTTAACCACGGAATTCTAAAAATAATGTTAACAGAAATGTTTTAAATACTTCTTGCGGTTATATTTCTTATTAGTCCCTATGAACAGAATTAAAACGAAAATTACGAATTTAACGTGAGCGAAGCCGCGGGCAAAAGCTAGCACTGTATAAACTATTAAATTAACATAGGCAGTTATACACAAAAACTATCCAAAATGGAATCGAAACATGGATCTCACAGTTGCCTGAACGTGGACGCTATAAAGTTAGCGAAGCATTCAGCTGAAAAAAATATGGTAAATTACTTAAATCATTTTCCGTTTGCATTTAATTATGAACTTAATTGCTATGCGGGGTCGTTGTATTTTTGAATGCACCGACGTTTAAACAGAATGGATTTAGCCCCTTATGGGAAAAGGTAGTAGATATATACATACATATATATTAATATTGAAGAAGGTTTCAAAAGTTTTGTTAAGAAAAAATGCGACATCCTGACAAGCGAAGGGTTTTCTGTTTGGATACGGCGGTCCCAGATTTAACTGTAGTAAGTCTTAGGTTCGATTCCAGCTCGGTTTGAGTCCCAAATTGTTGTTCTTAGAACACAATTGCAGGATTATAGCCTTTATATTACAATTGCATAAAGGTTATTTAGCTAGAATAACCGGAGAATTTGTGCTTCACCCGCACCTTGTACTTTAACCTCTTAGTGGTAGACTCTTAAAAAATCTTCCGTATTGGAACCGCAGCAAAATCTAGTTTATGTATACTAAAGATAAATGTAATTATTATCATCAGTCTGATAGCTTTATCCCAGTTACAGCCTGGGCTCCTCTTCTGGCTAACCAGATTTGACTAAATATTAGCTTTCCTACAGAGCGACTGTTCTGAGATAACTGTCTCACATCTGCAACCCGAAAGAATAGCGATTTGTCATGGTTTAGTGGTCTAAACCATGACAAATCGCTATCCTTTCGGGCCAGATCAGTCAGAAGTACTGACTTCTTATAACCAATGTCAAAGCTCTACATGATAGCCGGCACCAACGGTATAACTTGCTCTCCGAGGATGCCCGCGATAAATAACAAATGAATACGCTCTTAACTTCGACCAGTCAGTGATGCGCGTCGTAGATTCAAACCCAATACCCTGAGCATAGCAGTATGTATGTATCTCCACAAGGCTATCACCGCCTTTTTAAGGTTACGAGCAAATGCTTATATATATAGCTTCGTTAGTCCAGAGTGTTAATTGTAATTTCCTTTCAGGAAATCTTCTGTTACGAGATGGCACCCAATATCCGAGTTAACAGCAACTAGCCTTTGATTACGTATTTTGACTTTAATACTTGAATATTACGATTAAATATAATTATATTTACACTTTTTATATTAGCATAGGGATTATACAAAATTTAGGCAAAAATAATCATTTCTTTTTTATCAAGAGTCTGCCGTGACCATGACTTCTGCAGAGAAATCGAAGCATTGGCTAGTTATAAATTTAAAAATGTGGTTTCTAGATCTTCCGTTATAGATATAATCTCAGGGAAATTAATACATCGCGATAAAATCCGTAAACTGTAGTTTAATTTTAAAAAGTAACTTTAATATAACAAACATACTGCCGGTTTTGTTTTAAAATATACTGCCCTAGGAAATCCTGTGTAATGGCGGACTTTATAAACATTCAATCAACTGATACAATGTGTACACAGGCACGAAGCATCACTTTTTGGATTACACAAACTCTGGTGTTGGCGGGTGTTAGTATAAGGCCGCCCCCACATTGGGCGTCAGCGTCACTCGAGCTTACGCCCAGCGTGCGCTCTGCGTTCACTCTGTAGTACATAGTGAACGACGGGTGCACGCCGATCGGACGCCGAGCGTACGCTCGACTAACGCTCATGATAAGGGAGGCCTTACAGTTGGGATCGACGCTAAAACACTCTAGGCAGTGCTTCGGCGAGTAGCTTGTACTATTACGCCATCATTCAAATACACTCGCCATTATTCAACAACACTGTGATCAGGCGCGGTCCGACGGGGGGGGGGGGGGTCACAGGGGACATGACCCACCCCAAAATCTAAGGTCAAATTGAAAAATCTCAAAAATTTGCCAAAAAATGAAAGGAAATTTCTAGCTATCCCCTAACAGCGATCTACGTACTCGTAGTTTTGGTAAACCTAGCAAAATCGATATGCGTCGTTATGATAAAGATTGTTTAACAATATTCTAATAATGTAATTTGTCGGTTTATTGTAAAGATTCAAGATAAAGGCTGTCTACTAAGTTGTGAATTGTGATTCTTGTTGTTAAGTTTTGTGATTGAGGAAAAATTAAAATATAACTTAATTGTCGAATACTTACTACATATAATTTAATTTGAAGAACAGTGCTTCATTTAATGATAATTTTATAATAATGGTAAGTCATTGTAAGTAATATCGAGCCTTTCCCGCCATTTTAGCGCAACCGCCAAAAACTAAATTTTACAGAAGGTTTTTTTTTAAATATCTTTATACGAGAATGTGCTAATAAAGTAAAATTTGATGTACATTAATGATTTTTAGACATTTACATGTATAATTAAAAAGCTACAAATATAATAAGTATTTTGGGTTGGATTTTAAAACGAGTCGCCTGAATTTGAGGGTATTGGTGGTTTAGGTTTAGGGGGCTTAAGGGAGTTAGTCTTAATAACCTCAAAGTAATTTTGGCTGCCGGAGTTGCGTATAATTTTTTTTTAAGAATTTCCAAAAATTCTTAAATACTTTGGCAATTATGCAAAACGGAACGTAATTTTTATGCTTTAGTACAGTTTTTCAAATGTAATTTTTAGGTTTTATGACAAAAACGTGAAACGAAACGCAACCTGCTATCTTGGATGGATGGTTTTGACAGGTAATGTCAAGTTTGTGCATCATTCCTTTGCTTTCGAGTGCCTAGCGTTAGGTTAGGTGCAACTGTCATTGAAGTAACTAAATAGGTTGTGTTAGGTTCTGTTTTGACTGTTAAGCCGAAATTAGGAGCCCTGCTTCGCAGGGCTCCGTCTACCTCAGCTTATTAAACTAGTGTGAAGAATGTGGAAGTTGGCACCACCATACACACTGATGCCATGATGTTTGGAGAGCATATAATTTCTATTTTTTCTAAAGGAACCAAGTATTTTCGGCGGGTGAAAATGGTGAGGGAGGGACCCAAACCCTCCTCCCTACTCCCCCCAACCACTCACAATCCCTTAAAATGGCGACGTATTTCGAAATTTTTACTAGTATTTACGCTATAAATGGCGATCCAGGATCCAGATACCTATTTTTTTTAGTGTAGCGAGTGACCCCCTCCAAAATTTCAGGCTGCGACTGCGCCTCACTGTGATATTCTGACGTATGCGCTATAATACTTTTATCAAAATCCGTGCCGTAGTTTGTATATAAAAGTGTATCGAATAATAAGTAATATATTAAATAATCCATCACAAAATTTTCATTTCTTTAACACTACCTTTTGGCTAGAGATTGACCCTTGTGTGGCTCAGTTGTCGGTAAAAACAGATAGCCCGTTTGCTATTCTGATATATAAACTAAAATACTGCAAAGTTGCAACAAAATCTGAGCAGATTTTATGCGAAAGAGTAGCAAACTATCCATACATCCACCGATCCCACAAACTCATATTTATATAGTAACCAGTAAGAAGTATGTGTGTTTATGTGTACGTTACAGCACACTGCTGTCTGAGATGCTAACAGTTACAGGCTTCAAACGATATAACAGAGGTACATAGCTTGAAGGCTTTCCCTCTTTACAACCTTAATAGCCCCTTTGATTCACAGTTTGAAAAACAAGGAACAGTTCATGATGAGTTGACAACAAATGGTGTGTCACTGAATGGGCTGTCAAGACGTCCTCCAATTTATATGAATGAATATTGAATTGCGTTTTAATTCTGAAGAAGTACGTTAATTTATATTTAATTTTGTTTATATTATTGTAAAGGATTTAGGCATGTAGTAATTTATAATCCATCCTCTTAGCGTTATCCCAGTTTCAATCTGGGGTCCGCTTACTAGTCTAACCGGATTTGGCTGAATATTAGCTTTTCCACGGAGCGACTGCCTGTCTGACCTCCGCAACCGAAGGGATAGCGATATTCCATGGCTTAGCTGATTTGATTTGATTTGATTAGACTAGTGTCAGTTTATTTTAAAAGGTACTGACGCCCTGTAACGATTGTCAAAGATCTTCATGACAACCGGGACCGATGGCTTAACGTGCTCTCCGAGGCACGGGACAAGCGATAATTAGCAATTCAATACGCACATAACTCCAAAAATTCATTGGTGCGCGCCGTGGAATCGAACGCGATACCCCCTGCATGGCAGTCCGTTGGTATCTCCACTAGGCTATCGCTGCCTATTATCTTAATATATAAAATCCTTGCGTTACTGACTGACTGACAGACAAGCTACAGCCAAAACTATAGGGCGCAGGAAGCTGAAATTTGGCATGTATGTTCCTTGGGGACCGTAGGGGTGCACTAAGAAGGGATTTCCCGAAATACCCTCGGGATCGGTCAAAAAAGATAAATTAAAAAATATTTGCAGGCGTAGCTGCAGGCGTCCTCTAGTATTAGTATAATCTTAATATATAAAATCCTTGCGTTACTGACTGACTGACAGACACGCTACAGCCGAAACTATTGGGTGCAGGAAGCTGAAATTTGGCGTGTATGTTCCTTGGGGACCGTAGGGGTGCACTAAGAAGGGATTTCCCGAAATTCCCACGGGATCGGCCAAAATGGGTAAATTTAAAAAAATGCAGGCGTAGCTGCTGGCGTCCTCTAGTTATGAATATAGTAATTCATAATTATACTAATATAATTAGGTTGTATTTTAGTAATTGTAATTAGACAGCGATAGCCTAGTGGAGATACCAGAATCTTCGTCGGGTTCTTATCGGGTTAGAATCCACGGCGCGCAATGATTTTTCGGAGTTACGTGCTTATTGAATTGTTAATAGTTTGGTCAATATAGACATATGAAATAACAAAAATTGCCGGCGAGCCAAATATTGGTGGAGAGCTAAGGTTTACCACTACAAATAAAGATTTAAAAATCCCCATCAATCCTATGTGTGCTTCAAAAGTTATTCGGGGTCAAATGTCAAAAATTTAGGTTTTATAATTTTTCTCGAAAACGGTAAGTTTTATCAAAATAAAAATCCTTAACCAAAGTTGTAGATCTTAAAATTTTCCACAAAAACGAATCTAAATTACAAGTACAGAATAAACGATGCGATGCAAAGGACATTTGTCTTGTGTCACGTTGGCTCCGATTTCACATTTAAATCCAGTTAAATTCGTATAAAGCATACCAAAGTGGATGAGTTATCGTTGATGCGAGAGCCAAGACTTACAACAATAACATGAGGTAGCGTGAATGTTTTTTATTTTTTATTTACGCGTAGATAAGGACTGTTGGATTTGAGTTATATGTGAATAGATGTAGCATTCCTTGTACCGATTGCTTATCTGAATCTAATCTTATACTAATATAAGCTGAAGAGTTTGTTTGTTTGGTTGAACGTGTAATAATCTCAGGAACTGCTACACTGATTTCAAAAATTATTTCAGTGTTAGATAGCCCATTTATATAGGCTATATAACATCACTCTTTTTAAGGCTACTGCGCCACGGGAGCGGCGCAGTAGCCTTAAAAAACGTGGGTGTAACCGCGTGCCTCATCTAGTAATATATACAATTCTTGCTTGATTGACTGACAGACAAGGCACAGCCGAAGCTATGGGGCGCAAGAAGCTGAAATCTGCGTGTGTTCCTTGGGGACCGGAGGGCTGCATTAAGAATAGAATTCCCGAAATTCTCACGGGATCAGGCTAGATGCGCGGGTGTAGCTACGGGAACCCTCTCGTCTATAATAATATAACAAAACTGAAGAATTCGTTTCCTTTGTTGAATGCGATAATCTCAGGAACTACTAAACCGATTTGTATAATTATTTCGTGTTGGATAGCCAATTTATGAAGTAAGTCTATAGGCATATAACATCACGCTATGGGCTACGGAAACGAAGCAGTAATCTTAAATAATGTGGTTTTAACCGTGGGATAAGCTAGTAAAAATTATAACCTATTGGCCATTTCACGTTCATTCTGTATGGGGTCAAAGTTTACAATGAACTTGATTTGACTGCACGGTTGGCGTAGTGGTTTAAGCGGTCGCCTCGCCGCTTGACACTACGCGCAGTGTTTTGGGTTCGATTCCCACACGAGATAACACTTTGTGTGATTCATAAATTGTTGTTCGAGTCTGGGTGTTCATTGTGTCCGTTAGTTGTATGTTTGTAAAGTCCCCCGCGACACAGAGTTGCCCATGCTAGTGCGGGAGATGTCTTTAAAAGAAATAAAAAATATATAATTAATTTAAAATTATTTCTATTAGAAAGAGGCAGTAATAGCCAGACATCAACAGACTTCATTGCGGCGTAGAGTAAATTAATTATCGCTTCCTAAGCTGCAAAAACATCGCGAGGAAACATGACTTAACTAAATTCATCTCACAGAATGAAGATATATTTCATTAAAATAAAACAATTAAGACAACAAGCTTGATTGTCGAAATAAGAGCCGCCGCCACTCACGTTTAGAAAACAGATTACTTCAAAGATAATAAAAGAAGGAAACAACTTTGATGTTTTAAGATGTACTTAACCTTGGCAGATTATGGAAGTATTATTTTATTAAACAAAGGTACAGGTGTATTATAATGATATTTATGTTTTCTAAAGCAATATTCTCGCATGCTAATTATCGCTTGCTAAACGGTGAAGGAAAACATCGTGAGGAAACCTGCATGTCTGAGAGTTCTCTATAATGTTCTCGAAAAACATGTGAAGTCTGACAACCCGCACTTGGCCAGCGTGGTGGACTATGGCCTCCCCCTTCTCATAATGGGAAGAGGCCCGTGCCCAGCCACTGCTGACAGTATAAAGGGCTGATGATGAAACAATATTCTATGTAGCTTTTGCCCGCGGCTTCGTCCGCGTGGATCGGTTATCGGGGAAAAGGTGGTCCATGTGTTATCATGCTGTATAAGCCACACTACTGCAAGGTATCATAAAAATTCACTCTATAGTTATTGCGTGATAAAGGTTTTAATTTGCCATACATCCTGACCAAGCATTTCGTAGTTAGAACATAATTATGTTAAATAGTTTGTAAAAATTATTATATTCTACTGGCTGAGACCGCGGGTACACCTGCGATATAGATATCCTCCCGTGTCTCATAGCGTGATGTTATATAGCTAATCTACCCTCCCTTTATAAAAAGGCTATCCAACACAAAAATAATTAATCGAATTGAACCATAACTTCTTGAGATTAGCGCGTGCATACAAACATACAAACAAACAAACTTTTCAGCATTATTATCTTAGTAAAGAAGTATAGATTCGTACATTAGTAACACTCCATACTGTAAAAATCGTGTTAATAGGCATCTGGTAACTCCAAAAATAAAAGCTTTCAAAACCAATTACAGCGTCAAAATAGTCAATAGCATGGTTTTCGCTCGCGTAGTTTCTGAGTAAAAAAATTGGAGGAGATTTTCAATACGTTAGCATTCACTTTGACATGAAGTTCAAGAGTACTTAATATGCCCAATGCCCAACAATGTAAAACTCTTTATTTATCATCATCATGATGCTTAAGGAAGATATAGCCTTGTGGAGATACCAACGGACTGCAATGCAGAGGGTATCGGGTTCGAATCCAGCGCGCGCATCGATGACTTTTCGAAGTTAAGTGCGTATTAAGTTGTTAATTATCGCTTGCCCCGTGCCTCGTAGAGCACGTTAAACCGTCGGTCCCGGCTGTCATGAAGACCTTTGTCAGTCGTTATGGGGAGTCAGTACCCTCAAATAAACTGATACTATAGAATATCGCTATAACTTTGGGTTACGGAGGTCAGATGGCTGTCGCTCTGTGGAAAAGTTGATATTCTGTCATATCTGGTTAGACCAGTAGGAGGACCTCGGGCTCCAAGGCTGTACGTCTTGGATGCAACTGGGATAACGCTAGGGCGATGATGAATGATGATGATGATCCTCATCAGCCTGTTGTATTCTACTACTAGATATAGGCTTCTCAGATAGCAGACCATTGGGGTCGCTATTTGGCTCTTCGTGTCCAACCGCTGCCAGCCACTTTGCGTAAATCGTCACTCCACCTAGCCGGAGGACGCCCTACAATAAATTTGCCGAGTCGATCAGCACTCTTTAACACGTCTCCGTCAATAGTTGTTGGTTCTATGACGGTAGTGCACAGCCCACTGCTACTTCAGCTTGCTAATTCTTAGGGTTATGTCGATCACTTTGGTCAGAAGTGCGCAATCAGATTTTCTTGTAAGTATTACGTGATGGGACGTTACAAACGTACAACCAATGGTCGGTTCACAAAAGGAATGGAATCAACAACACAGGGCCCTTGAATTACTATGCTGATAAGATATTGGTGACTAAGTTTCGATCAATGGGACACGCACTAGGCAGTGATCTTCTTAAGTCCAATCATTTTTTCCGTACATATAAAAATATGTCCCTGGCTGCGACGTGTAAAAATTTACTTTATTGTGTTTGCAATATTTACAATTCAATAATTTCAAAAGACTCTACGATTCTAGGATCAGATCTCTTTATAATAATTATTCTCTATTGTCTCTATATCTTCTTTGATGCCATTTCTCATGTATATTGTTACTACACACTGCTCATTAAACATAAGTTATCTGCCTACTGTTTAATTAGTAAACTTCGATGTATTTGGATTGATATTCTGTACCCAATTCTGTATAGGTAATTACGTATATTGATATCAATTATTAATTGGAATTCGATACGTCTTATCAATTGACTCGTTTCTCATGTTGATGCAATTTTGTTATATTTTAACATTAACAGTCTGCTAGCATTTACGTTAATTATTTTTAGTCAATTTACATACAGTCAGAATCATTCAAAGTTAATATGACTTGGCATGATGTCCACAACGAGTAGGTTGGTGATGGGTCTTGTGACACCCTGTATGTGTGGTGTAAAAATATCTATTGTTCAACTACACAATGGGAATGGACGGTTGGTTGCGAACATATCTATATTGTTCGTAGTGAGGCGTATTTCAGCGTAATCGCTCCGTGAGATATGAATATCACTCGACACAGTGGGAACGTCTTTTGGTTTATTCAAAATATTTTTGTTAGGTTAATTAATGAAACTGATAAACCTTGGAGTCAGTCGTGTTCTAGAGTTGAGATCGCGCCTTAGAGAACGTAATATAGGACGTCATCCGACTAGGTGAAGTGACGATATACGCAAAGTGACTGGCAACGGCTGGATACAAAAAGCCGAAAACCGGGCTCAGTGGCGTGCCATGGGAGAGGCCGACATATATCCTGCAGTGGGCTATGGCAGGCTGATGATGATGATGAAAGAATGAAACGTTTTTAGACTTCCTTCCAGTCTTAGATTGGTTCTATTCAAAAGGAAAATCTAGATGAGATTACTATTGTAAATACCAGATTTAATTGAAACTTTATGCTAGGAGAGAATAATTGCCTTGGTATGAATGAATTTATTATTATTTAGAACAGAATAATAAAGAAAAAGCGTGCAATGAGTGCTGAGTGAAATGAAATATGACCATTAAGATTTATAGTGCAACGAACAACCACCATGATTTGACTTGTGGGGTGTAATTTATTGGTAAATGAGTCATCAATCATGCCTATATTCGTTCGATTCTCATCGAGGTCGAATCTATGTGCTATGGTCACGATGTTTTTCTGTATCTGATTTTAATTAATTTATAATAAAATTAAATTTAAATTATTAATTTAAGCATATAAAAGTAAGTTTCTGCCTGACTGCCTCGTTGGCCTCGCGGCGTAAATGTGCGCGTGGGATTGGGAGATCTCGGGTTTGATTCCCGGGTCGGGCAAAGTGTTATTGGGTTTTTCCGTTAGGAAATTTTTAGTAGCAGCACGGAGTCTGCTAATGTGCCCGGTACGGCAATAGGCTCGCCCCCTATTACGTGGGACCTAAAAATTCATGGCGAAATGTGGGCGTAATATTGTTATTATACCTCTGCCTACCCCTTCAGGTATACAGGCGTGAGTCTATAAATAAATAAAGATGATAATTTTATTAGTTCTCTGATTAGCAGTGACACAATCAATGAAGTTTATAAACAAATTACGCTCTTAACTAATAATCTTGCTCATTACACAAAAGATATTGGTCCCACGCAGAAATCGAACCTTAAAGGAGATTCTCGTCGTGGACATAGTTAGAAGCAGTCGTGTACAACATCGTCTCCGATAATTTTAATTATCTGTCAAGCAAATATCGCGTTAATTATTCAGTTTCAAGGAACTATTTTTCTTTGTGTTATTCGAAGTTAGTTATTACGTTAATAGTGCGCGAGGTGCAATTGTCAGCGGCCGCAAGCGGCACTCGTCAGCGGAGCGCCTTCTCCTCTCCCCCGTCGCGATAAGAGACAGCCCCCAATAATTGCCCTCTCTGTCTAGCACTGCTCGAGTGCGTGTGCACTGGATAACATAATGTTTACCTGCGCTGCGTGTCCGAACTTGATTGAGGAAGGAGATTATATTAAATGTTGTCGCTGTAGCCGACATTATCACTGTTTATGCGTTTATTCAAGCGAAAATGCAGAGGCGAAACTCAAACTCAAACTCAAAATCCTTTATTCATTTAGATCACAAAGTGACACTTATGAACGTCAAATTTAAACATTATTACTGTATGCTTCTACATTTACATTTACTGCCACGTTCGCAATGCAATAGGTAGAACCATGAGAAAGAACGGGCAATAAAACTCACGGTCACTCTTTTTCATCGCCAGGTTTTTAATAATACATAACAATTAAACTTTTGTAAGGTGCTGCAACTGTTATACCTTCTATGTTACTTGTATATATTTACTTTACATGATACTCAAGCATAATCAAGTTAAATTTTGATGTTCATTTAGTTAGCCTCCTGAACATAGACATGGTGAAGCAGGAGCATCCACTTACATTATGCACCTAACAATGCAGGCAATCCGCGCAAATGTTCAGAACCATGATGGAAATGATGAAGTTAAATATAAATAAAAAATTATACCAGCCCATAAGACCGCCATCGACCAGTCATCGCAAGTAGCACCCGTTCACGAGTATGACGCATGTGCCAGCCATCATCCCTCTCGCCATATTAGAGGGACAGGGATGACCCGACACACGACGCCACCACAAGAAATGACATTTTAGTGAGCATGACGACAACGGTATACGAACCAGCAGTAATAAAATTAACAATCTGTTGGTATACTGACCATGAACGCGAACTACCTCCATTTTCCAGATCATTAAGTATAGCATAAATTTGTGAAAACGTGTGAAGAAATGCAAATGTAGTACCCATATTTAATTGACGTGATACCTTTTGAAATACAACCACCGATCCAACTGATTGAGTACAAGACAATAAAATTAAACATAATAAATAAATAGTATCTAACGACATAAAAGACATCTAATGATGTGATGGTGATTCCAAAAAACATCATTTACTTATATAATTTTATTGGGAATAGAATCATATTTAATTACATGTCATGAAAATTTTAATATTATCTACCTACTTACCCAATAATTATGTGAATACTAAAACAGATTATTGCCAAGCGCATTTGTAATTAAGGTAATCATTTAAATTGTAATAAGCCTTTTGCATTAGGTTATTTTTAATCGTTGTCTTAAATGCGCTAAACGGCAAGTCTAAAATACATATCGGTATCTTGTTGTAGATGCGTAAACTTTGTCCTATAAAAGAATTATGAGTTTTACACAAACGGAAATACGGAACATATAATTTATGTCTATTTCTTGTATTAATAGAGTGAATATCACTATTCTTTGAATATGAATTTATATTCCTACGCACATGCAAAACACTGGCATAAATATACTGAGACGCTACAGTTAAAATACCGATGTCCTTAAGTCTTTCCTTGAGCGAAACTCTTGTTCGTAATTGGTAAATGGCCCGAACTGCTCTTTTTTGCAATATAAAAATACTTTCGATATCAGCAGCTCTACCCCATAGTAATATGCTATATGACATAACACTATGAAAATAGCCAAAATATACCAGCCTAGCCGTATCGACATCTGTTAAACTACGCACCTTCTTAATGGCATAAGCAGCCGAACTAAGTTTCGCTGACAGATATGTAATGTGTGCGCCCCATTGCAACTTTGAATCAAGTGTTATTCCTAGAAACAACGTAGATTCAGTTGTTTCCAGTACATCACCATTTAAAACGATGTTAGTACCAAGGTTTCTGACGTTTGGCAAAGCAAACTTAACACATTTGGTTTTTTTGGCGTTCAGTACTAAGTTGTTTACAGTAAACCATTTAGTCACCTGAGTAAGAGCACTGTTTATTTCGGTAAAGTTTTCCTTATTTCTATCTACTTCAAATATCAATGAAGTATCGTCAGCAAACAATACCACGTCACAAATGTTTCTCAGGTAAAATGGCAAATCATTAATGTACACAAGAAACAAGAAAGGCCCTAGGATACTACTCTGCGGCACTCCCAATTGTACTGGTAAACCACTGGATTTTGAGCCATTTATTTCGACACATTGGATTCTGTTATTTAAATATGCCTTAATAACATCCAATGCTTTAGTCTGGACGCCGTAATGTTTAAGTTTACACAAGAGCGTATCATGGCAGACACAATCGAAGGCTTTCGAAAGGTCGCAAAACACACCAATAGCATTCTGAGATTTCTCCCATGCATTGTAGACGTGTTTGAGTAACGCTACTCCTGCATCCGTCGTCGAGTGACCCTTAGTAAAACCATATTGCTCAGTATGAAGGAGGCTGTTTAAATTAAAGTGTTTCAGAAGTTGCTTGAGTATGATCTTTTCAAAGATTTTACTAAAAGTAGGTAGTATTGAAATTGGCCTATAATTACTAGGATCAGTCTTACTGCCGGATTTAAACAGAGGTATTATCTTACTATGTTTCATTAAATCTGGAAAATCGCCTGATTCTATACACTTATTAAACAAGTTACTAAGATAAGGAGCTACTATATCTATTATACTTTTCAATATCTTAACAGATATTCCCCAGAGATCACCTGTATTCTTAGACTCTAGAGATTGAAAGGTGTTTATAATGTCAGTAGAACTAATAGGGCTGAATTTAAATATTACATCACATTTTTGTACACTTGATTCTAATAAATTTTCTGCACCTGAAGCTGATGAGTTTAGACCTCTAGTAGTAGTAATAGGTATGCTAGCAAAAAAATTATTGAATGTGTGTGCAACTTCTTCTTTATTGTTAATAATTTTATTATTATCTAGCAAGTTAACATTGGTGTTCCTTAAGGTTGTCTTGCCCGTTGCTTCGTTAATAGCTTGCCAGGTGGCCTTAACTTTATTAGAAGACTTCCTAATTTTGTCACTAATGAATACTGCCTTAGCTATACTGCATACCTTTTTAAATATTTTTGAATAATTTCTGACATACTCAGTGAAGCTCGCATTAAAATTGTATTTCTTCATACCATACAACTCATACATCCTTGCTCTGCTTTTGTGAATACCTACAGTAGCCCACTCACTAAATGCTCTAGACTCCTTGATTACTTTTTCCTTGGTCTTAAAAGTACTTCTAAATTCGTTTTGCACTATATTAAACATAGTATCATAAATCTTACTAGGTGATTTAAGCTCCATCATATCAGGATTAATACCTACTAAAATTTTGTTCCTAAATTCAATGAATTTACGCCTAGGTAATGGCCTAACTGTCACCTTATGTACGACTTTTTCATGAATATATGAAAAACCTGCCAATTGACCACAGTGATCCGAAGTTAAGTCAGTAGTTACTAATTTATGTAATACTGTATGATTACTAAATATATTGTCAAGGCAAGTGGAAGATGATGCTGTTATTCTAGTAGGTTCAAAAAATAAATTTGTCAAATTAAATGATTTAAAAAGGTTTAAAAGCCTACTAGTCATTGGTGAACTATCTAATAAATTAATGTTAAAATCACCACAAACTATGATACCTTTTTTATTGGTCCTAATTTTACCAATTGCGTCTTCCATAGTAGACTCAAACACGATACACACATATAACAATATACTGTTCCAGCTCAATGCAGGACATTTCTATAGTTCGTTCTACAGACAAGGTGCTTATGTCCTTTCGCTCCTTACATGGTATGGTATTTGAAACTAGTATCAAGGATCCACCATGGATAGCTTGACTCCTAGTGAAAGCACTTTGCACAGTGTAATGCATGTTATTTAAAAATTTAATTTGATAATCCTTTAACCAATGCTCCGTTATGCACATAATTTTAATATTGTGGCTTTCTAAGTATAAACTTAATTCTAAATGTTTGCCAGATAGACCCTGTATATTTTGATGTGCTACATTCAATTGACAATGTCTATCCTTTGTCCTATTCTTAAGTTTAAAGAACTCGTGTCTGTATTTAAAATAGAAGGAATGGTAAAGACAGAATTATTTACAGAAACCATTTTCTTGGATACCCTGCATGTACCTGTGTCATATTGTATATTATATGCTAATAATTTAGCAATTTGTCGTTTATAAAATAGTGAAAGATACATAGTATCTTTGGTCAATTTGTAATTATATTTATTAATGAATTTATTTATGTCAAAATATAAAATAATGTCTTTATACTGCCATGTCATATTGTATAAACACAAATTTAGGTCAAATATATGTTGATTTACCTTTTCATCTAATACACTTGAATAAGGTAAAGCACAAGTAATAAATTGACATCCTAGGTTTTTATGAAGTGATAACATTACTTCTGTTAAATTGTAAATATCTTTTTTGTTCACAATTTGGCTGTCACCATACATAATAATTATTGTTGAATGTCTATCTAATGTTGTTTGTTTTAAACTATCTATTAAGTGTGAAAAAGATGACCCTGGATAACAATAATTAATGATTTTCTGTTGCTGTAAATGACTACTCATTAAGCTACCTAAACCTACACCTAACCTATCTGAAAACATGTAAACTTTTTTTGTGCCAGAGTTATCAACTAAGGGTGTCTTATCCTTTGGACTATTGGTTGTACTAGAACTAGAACTTGAACCTGAATCACTATCACCTATAATTAGAGATTCATTACCTAACAAGCATGATTTTGAACAATTTGAGTAATTATTTGTAATTGTCAAGGCCTTTACATATTCCAGATTATTCTTACCAATTCGTGCAATCTCATCATATTTACTTATATATACCTGAACCTCTTTCTCATACTGGATATTCATCCTATTTAGTTGTGATTCTAAAGCGCTGATTTGTGATTTGAGATCCCTTGTATGCTGATCATATAACATCCTACCATTAATTAATTCTATATTATAATTTTCTAGGTCCTGTAACAATTCCTTACGTTCAGAAACTAAATTTTTGTATTGGTTTGTTATATTTTTTGATTTATTATACTGTTTCAAGTGCTGTACTAGTTTACTAATATTTTTGTTTATGTTACATAATTTCCTTTGTTGCTTAAAATTTTTAACATAACTTTTTAGTTGTATACTATGTCTATTAGACCCTAAGCATAATTTATCACCTAAAACCTCTGAATAAAGGTTCTGTGTTGCACCACGGTTAAGTACCTGCACCGTTTCCTCTAACGATTTTACCTTTAACAAAGCCTGTTCTAAATTGCTTTCAAGCTCAGTGATCCGACTTACAGACCAGGAATAGGTGTCATTGCAAGTTGTTAATGTATTGATCTCTTCCTGCAACCTGTCTCGCTGCGCAAGAGTGTCCATGTACTCAATGTGAAGTTCAGCGAGTTGTGCTTTTAAGTTTGAGACCTTGTCATTAACAATCTTGATATCCTCTTCACAATCAGAACGCTCTTTCAGTAGGTGATTATTTTCCTCCTGGCACTTTCTTAATTCCATCAAGGCTATTTTGAGCTTATTTTCCATGTCCTTTGCTGTGGCCTTACGGGTCATCATATAAGTGCTCATTGTTGCAGCAAAGGGTACACCAAACACCTAAGGACAGAAAGAAACAAGATGACAGGAGACAGGCTGATCAGTACCTAATGTGTAAAATGTACCTATACAAAAGGAGTAAGAATGTAGAAAAACAATAGAGAAGATACAGAAAATAAGTAATTTAAAGATGTTATTTGACTTAATATTCTAGAATTAGTGTGGAAGTGTACCTATTTTTAAAATGAACTATTTAGGAATGTAGGTAGGTAAACAAAAAACAAAAAATCTAATATATTATGTATTTTAAAACAATAAGTTACTTATTTGTTTCTAAATTAATGTAATTACATAAACTTGTTCTTATCTCGTGTATTATGGTAAGTGATGGTTTGTTTTTCTTTATAATATCACTTCACGAATTTTATATTGGGGAATAGGAAGGTAAACATTTACTATTGAAAATAACGTTGATGCTAAGTAGATTAGTAAATAAAAGTATTCTATATTGTGCTTAATGAAAAGTGTGTAATGTTTGTGTGTATAATATAAATTAATATACTCCCTGGAGTTTACAAAAAGTTCTTTATACGGTCCGTTGTAGCTGTCAAACAGCTGTTTTGATCGTAAAACTTCGTTTTTAGCGCTGTTTGTATTTTTTATAAGCTGCGAACCTTTGTAGTCACTATTCGTGTTATTTAACAGTTACTTTGTATATTTACCACTAATATTTAACAATAAAATTAATTAAAAATACGGACTGTAACGAATTTTAACAATTTAGGGCGATTACAACTGAGTGCAGAAACAATTGGTGGTGTCCTCTGTGTCTCAGCAAGCAACCCAAGGGCGCTAATTCGAATGCACCTATACGCCCATCCACTCCAACGGGAAGTGTAGTGATCCCGTAACGACGATGACTTGTCAAAATATATTACTCGCGCGGATATTGCAGACATTTTGAAAGAAGAAATGCGAAGTGCCATGAAGTAATGTATGGCGGAGCTCAAAACTTCTATAAATAGTCAGTTCCGAGAATTGTCAGCGAGTATAAATGAATTCAGGCAATCGTTGAATTTCTTCAGTGATCAATTCGATATATTGAGTAATGATGTAAAATCGAACAAATCTGAATTATCTATTATAAAAAAGGAAAACGAATCTTTATGCTCAGAACTAAACAACTTATCAAATCGTTTTAATCAAATGGATCAACTGACTCGTGCCACAAACTTGGAAATACAGTGCATCCCGGAACACCCATCGGAAAATGTTATTTCTTTAGTGAAACAAATAGGACATACTGTTGACTTTAAAATTAATGATAATGATATTACGTATTGTTCTCGTGTAGCTAAGTTAAATCCTAGTAATACGCGAACTCAGTCAGTGCTTGTGAAGTTTAATACACCGCGTACCCGCGATTCATATTTAGCAGCTGTGATCCAGTTTAACAAAAACAACGTTGAAAATAAGCTTAATACTAGCCACTTGGGCATGGGTGGTGTTAAAAAATTGCCCATATACGTTGTCGAAAACTTATCAGCTGAAAATAAGTCTCTCCATGCTGCAGCTCGACTTCGAGCCAAGGAGCTCCAATATAAATATGTGTGGGTACGCGCCGGCCGAGTTTATATGCGTAAAACCGAAACTACTGAACCAGTTTTTGTCCGTAACCATGATATCCTTCGTAAGCTGACATAGTTCTTTATTTTTAGGTTTCAAATACTATCTTACTATAGCATGCTAATATTATATGTTATTTACATTCATGTCGAAAATTAGTGTTTATTGTCAAAATGTAAGAGGGTTACGCACTAAAACCACTAATATGTACATAAATACATTAAATTGCGAATACGATGTTTTAGTTTTATGTTAAACGTGGCTTAATAGCGGTGTCTGTGACTCAGAGCTGTTCAACGATAATTATGTAGTTTATCGGCGGGATCGAGAAACTAGTGGTTTTCAACAGAAAAGGGATGGCGGTGGTGTACTAGTCGCAGTGTCAAAACGTTTGAGCTCAAATAGATAACCTCATTGTGAAAGTAGTTGTGAAGACAAATGGGTCGAAATTAACCTAATGATAAATTCTAAAATGGAAATAATTATTATTTGTGGTGTATATTTGCCATCACCGTTACAAAACATTTTATTACAACATTTTATTTCTAATGCAAACCGCGTATTTGAATCTTATGATAATATGCTTATAGTTGGCGATTTTAACCTTAAAAACATAACTTGGGCACCTACGCCAGACAACGGCCCACAGTAAGCTACGATCATGGCTCATTGTTACATGTCACAGAGCTTTCTTGACTTCATGAACTTAAATAACCTTGGCCAATACAATTCCGTAAGTAATCATAATGATAGAAACTTAGTGCTCATCTTATCGAATCTTACAATTAATAATGTTGAATGCGCACCGCCTCTGAGTAAAGTGGACATTCACCACCCACCCCTGGAATTCGAGATGGTGTTTTCTGGGCCTCGCGCAATGTTATCTAAAAATAGTAATAAGAGGTACCATTTTCTAAAAGCTGACTATGAACAAATAATCAAACACTTGCAACAAATTTCCTGGGAACAAGAGTTGTCTCTTTACACATCCATTGATACGACAGTAGACCATTTTATAAAATAATTAACGAAACTATAAAGAAATTTGCCCCTCTTGTAAAACAAAAATCAAATAAGTATCCATCTTGGTATTCAAACGATTTAAAAAAAATACTTAAAGAAAAAATAAGTTTCGCAAATGGTATATTAAATATAAGAATCCTTTAGACAATATCTCGTTTCAAACAATAAAAAAACGGTGTCTGGCCTTAACCACACTTTGTTATAATAGATACATTTCATCGATAGAATCTGCTATTAAATCAAATCCAAAGTACTTTTGGACGTTTATTAAACAAAAGCGACGCAACTGCAGTAACTATCCTGCTTCTATGCATTACCATGGCGATACAGCTACTACTGGATCTGACATATGTAACATGTTTGCTAAGTATTTTTCATCTATATACAAAGCTACAGCCACTATTTCTGATCACCAAAGCAATGCCTCTGCTGAAGCCAACACCGAATCATCAAACTCACTAAGTAGGGTGGCATTTTCAATAGAATCAATAAAAAAAGCTTTAGAAGCTTTAGATCAGCATAAGGGGGCCGGGCATGATGGTATACCTTTGCTCTTTGCGGTGAAGTGTGCCAATGAGCTATCTCTACCCCTAAGCATAATATTCAACAAGTCGCTAGCTATAGGCCTTTTTCCTTCAGTATGGAAAAAAGCATTAAAAGTGCCAATTCACAAATCTGGTGATGTCACCCTAGCAAATAATTATAGACCTATATCTATATTACCCATTTTCGGTAAGGTTTTTGAGTCACTTATGTGTCCTATCATAAGTTCTGTCATTAAACAAAACCTTACACCTTACCAACATGGTTTTGTTAGGGCACGCTCCACTACAACAATCCTTTTGTGTTTTGTCTTTGATCTAAAAGAACTGACTGACGTTCGGGTGCCTGCTGACGTCATTTATACTGATTTCAGCAAGGCATTCGATCTCGTGGACCACTTACTTCTGAAACAGAAGTTGTACCGCCATGGAATTGCTGGCAACTTGCTTAAATGGTGTACCTCTTACCTAGATAACAGAATTTTACAGGTCATGTGTGAGGGTCATATCTCAACCACTTTCAGCATTTCCTCAGGAGTATCGCAGGGCTCGCACCTTGGACCCTTATTTTTTAACATTTTCATTAATGACATTACGTCATGCTTTAAATTCTCTAAAGTCTATATGTATGCTGATGACCTGAAACTTCTTAAGGCTATTAAATCTGATAATGATTGCTCGTTACTACAAGAAGACCTAAATAGGCTGTCTCAATGGTGCGTGCAAAATAAAATGTCGTTAAACATAGAAAAATGTAATTACATTAGATTTACAAGAAACGTGAAATTAACACCAGCTATCTACAAAATTAATGATACCCCTTTGAAAGAGGTAAACGAAATTCGTGATCTCGGCATTGTTATAGATAAGCAATTACGCTTCAACACACATATAAATAAAATAGCCACCACAGGTTTCAAGCTCTTGGGCTTTGTATTGAGAAATTGTAAACATTTCAAAAATATTTTCACAAAAATCACGCTCTTCAATACCTTTGTCAGGCCCGTACTTGAATATTGTAGTCAGGTGTGGTCACCTCATTATGATGTGCATATCAAAAGACTTGAGAGGGTCCAAAAAAGATTCTTATACCATTTGTCATACCACTGTAATAATACAAAGGTTCTTAAGACCTACGAAGACCGCCTGAGCTTTTTTGGGTTGTATAGTCTGAGAGTTCGCAGACACCTGCTTGACCAAATGTTTTTATTTAGGCTTGTGAATGGCGAGGATAGGAGATGAGGGCAATCTAGGGTAGATTGCCCTCATCTCCTACACAGATTAACATTCAAGACACCACTTAAATTGCCTCGTGGTTCCAGATACTCTGTCTTTGTTCCAAAGAAAGCGAGAAGCAATCTGAGTTACTATTCTCCAATCAATAGATTCCAGTCGCAGTATAATATTATCACTAAGTCAAACAGTAATGTAGACATCTTCGGCCAAAACATGACTAAATTTAGGTAGAGCTTGCAAAAATGTTGAAATCTAAAATAGCTTTTTATACAATATTGTGTTTCTCCACATATATATTATTCCATTCCTTTTTATATTATTGTATAAATTTAAGTGTTCAATATGAAATTTCCTGTTCTAACTGTTGTATGCATGCCGTGGCAACCTATAATTAAGGTAGCACTAAACACTAGCTTTTAGAACTAAACAATGGAAATGTAACAGTGTATACCTTGTTGGTTGTCTTAAATAAATAAATAAACTTCTGACTTAGCAAGCAATCTTACTAACTACTAGACCAACAGACCAGTTATTATACATTAATCACACACACATTATCAAACATGAAACCCTAAACATATACTGGTTCAACAAGGAAATAGCTCAACCATGCCTTAAACATAACATAGTCTCTGTGTGCACTGTAAACTATTAACTTCACGGCTGGTATGTCAAAGGGTGGGCAGCGGTGCAGCCGAGTGGCCAATAGTCCTTAGTGCTTCAGTATGTCAGCCTCAACGGGCACTGGCAAGTGCGCACTTACTACGGAATTCAATATTCGAAATATGGATAGATCTGTAGATTTTAGATTCGTTTTTGACAGTTTTTGACATAAGCTCCGTACAAAATATGTCAAACACGAATCTAAAATCTACAGATCTATCTATAGTTCGAATATTGAAAATAGCCGTTAGTAAACAGATATGTTGAGAAACTGGATATGCCATACATGTGCGAACTATGAAACAAGTATTAAAAAACCGTTTTAAGCAGTTGTTGCTTTTTGTTGCGGTTTTGTATGAGCTAGGTATATATTTTTCTAAATAAATTTAAATTATTTTAGACCTTTGATTTTTTTGTATAGAAGTAGATGAATAGGTAATTGTAGCTTACTCATCGCGATTGCTTTTGGGTGTTGTATAATATATTGGTTTTACACGAAAATAAGTAAGTTTTTAAAGTTGACTAGCATAAACAAATTAATTATAAACGTTCGAATATTTTTTATGAGTTGCACGCGTTAGTTTAACGGGTTTTAAATCACTAGATCAATATGAAAACTTTAAACGGAAATTGGTTAGAACAAGATATGTAGTTTTTGAGATATAGCACAATTTCAAAAGAAAAGCAAAATTTATTCGCAAAATAAATATTGTGTTACTTTGACCAAATGAAGGTAATGGGTACGTTAAGTGGATACCACTACTATGGAACCCTTTATGGGCGAATAAGCCTCGCACATTAATATATTTATTATTCAATACACATAACTTGATTATTATAAGAATAATTTAACCTCTATTGAATATTGTACTATTATTATCACATTCATATTTTGTATTCTTATTCATAGAAGACAAACCATATCCATATTATGATGCATGCACCTAGTAAGTAGTGATAGATATCACTATCTTCTAGGTTAATTACCAAGCAAACAGTAATATCTATCATCTATGTTCTCATGTCATTTATAGGTAGTAAAGCCTTGCTGATTTGACCATGACTGGGCGGCTCGACCGGGGAAGTACTACCCTCACCTCTCAGAATATCGACGAAAAGTAGCAGCTATATACTGCTTGCCTCCCAATATATAAACATTATTTTGACTTTGTTAGCCTGTATATTAAGAAATGATGAATAATATAAATAAGGCAGCGATAGCCGAGTAGAGATACCAACAGACTGCCATGCAGAGGGTATCGGGTTCGATTCCACGGCGCGCACCAATGACTTTTCGGAGTTATGTGCGTATTCAATTATAAATTATCGCTTGTCCCGTGCCTCGGAGAGCACGTTAAGCCGTCGGTCCCCGTTGTCATGAAGATCTTTGACAGTCGTTACAGGGCGTCAGTACTTTCTTAATCAACTGACACTAGTCTAAACCATGGAATATCGCTATCCCTTCGGGTTGCGGAGGTCAGACAGGCAGTCGGTCTGTGGAAAAGCTAATATTCAGCCAAATCCGGTTAGACTAGTAAGCGGATCCCAGATTGAAACAGGGATAACGCTAAGATGATGATGATGAATAATATAAATGAAATAACGCCGAAATACATCAGTTAGAATAGCATCTATAAAGTTAAGACTACGTATATCATAAATTTTCACACAAATATGTACTTAACTTATTACACAACATTATTCTTAACTACCCCACAGTGACAAGTCAAGCCACATAGTTACGAAGCATTTTAACACTTATTTCTTACGCCATAAGAACGGTACAGAGGTCAAAGTATCTAGCTTGACGTGACGTAACGTCACCGTCTGGATACGTTATTATGAACAACTATTGTTCTGAAACATTACCGAAATCAGCGTAGCATGAATCTTATGGTGCATTGAATCTAATGGTGCTGATACACATGAGTATTAACTTGTAAGAGAATAGCGAGCATTCGCCAGTTTTTCTTTTGTCGAACTGAACAACGAACAAAGCCGAACATATCAGCGCACATTGTCGAGTACTCGACATGTCACATCTACTGCGGATCGTGGCTGACCGGTCTGTGCGGTCAACGACCCCGTCGCCTCGCCCCACCGCCAGCGACCGTCGGCAACGGCAGTCAGCTGACAGATTCAATATCGCACGTTCGCGCTCGCGCAACCTATTACACTTTGTTTTATATTCGCACGATTACATATATCCCAAGCATTGTAATAATTGTTATAATCAGTATACATTTTAAACTACAGTCCACTCGTATTATTAACCACTCCACTGAGATATCTTCGGCAACAAATGGTCCTTCGAGCCGGATATGAACCAGCGACCTATGGATTTGTTGCCGACGATATCTCAGTGGTCAAAAGTACACTAATTTTTAAATTGTGTCTTTTGCTTTTTAATTTTGTAAACATGCACATATTATTTTTAACAAACAATACTGTTTCAAGTATATATTATATACATGGTAGGGTCAGAATGTTCCGTTTTACGAAATAGGGTCTACAGCTATCGGTTGATTTAAGGTTACAAATAGCTCGAACGCACTTTTTTTGTGCTTTAAATGCATGGTCTACACCTCTAGAATTGCCCCAGAAAATTATAGCATATCGTATATTTGATGACCGTGTTTAAACAGCATCAATGCATTTTATATGTACATCGTTCTATGAAGTAAAAACAGAATGCAATGGGCGTAGCCGCAGTTTCAAATAGCTAGAAATAAAGGCTAAATTGTGCTGCTAATATGAATGGTTTAAATTCCTAACACACATAATTATGAAAGTTTTCCCAGTTATTTACGGTTTAACATGGTAATTATTTCTCGTTTAAAAGTTATGAAGCGCTCTCCGAGTTAGCTGCATACCTTAAATTTGTGTGAACGAGCTTCTACCTGTGGTTTTACTTGCGTTATGATGCTGATGATGATACATTCGAGCATTCACCTGTAATGTGCATTCTTGCGAATGTTACAAAAGAGAAAAACAAACGTGTGCGTTTTAGCGAACATTCTTACGAGCATTCTAGCGAATCGATAGTAAATTTGCTTTGACATTTTTGCTGATTAGAGTGTTCACTAGAAAGATCGTGAGGATGTGTGTCGAGTACTCGACATGTCACATCTACGGCGGATCGTGGCCGACCGGTCTGTGAGGTCAACGACCCCGTCACCTCGCCCCACCGCCAGCGACCGTCGGCAACGGCAGTCAGCTGACAGATTCAATATCGCACGTTCGCGCTCGCGCAACCTATTACACTTTGTTTTATATTCGCACGATTACATATATCCCAAGCATTGTAATAATTGTTATAATCAGTATACATTTTAAACTACAGTCCACTCGTATTATTAACCACTCCACTGAGATATCGTCGGCAACAAATCCATAGGTCGCTGGTTCATATCCGGCTCGAAGGACCATTTGTTGCCGAAGATATCTCAGTGGAGTGGTTAATAATACGAGTGGACTGTAGTTTAAAATGTAGGAAAACAGAAGAACATACTTGTTTCTAAATCCAAAAATATATATTCAGGCTCTGACCAATCGCAAGCGCTCAATGCTGATCACACAAATATATGTGTAGTTTGTCATCAAAGCTACGAACATATAGAAGCTCTTAGGTTAGTCTGTGGGTTTCTAGACTGCCCCACAGAAAATACGGCGTAATCCTTAACAAAAATCAGTATTATTATTCATTTACTACGTTGTTAGGCTCAGGATAAAACTATACTATCCTTTAAAAACGCAGATTGTTCTCATCGGCAGTCCCAGGATGATCTCGAAGATCAATTCGTTAATGTTGCCTGAGATTAAATTCGACGGCAATATTCTAAAATGTACCGACCATGTAAAGAATCTGGGCATTTATCTGGATAGCACTTTAGCTTGGGGACATCAAATTCAGGAGACCAGTCGTAAGTTGTTTCCGTCAGCGGGATCGTTACGTAGGCTTCGGAATTTTCTTCCAACAGCCACTAAAATTGCGCTTGCTCAATCTTTACTCCTCCCAGTACTCGATTATGCCGATGTCAGCTATCTTGATCTCACTGAACAGCAACTTGACAAACTTGAGCATCTCCAAAACTTTTGTATCAGATTCATATTTGGTCTTCGCAAATATGATCATGTATCAGAATTTCGTAACAAACTCAAGTGGCTCCTTATTCGTTTTCGCAGGAATACTCATATTCTTACATTATTGTATAATGTTTTATTCGATCCTAACACTCCCTTGTATCTCAAAGAACGTTTTTAGTTCCTCCATGACACACATGCAAGGTTTCTAAGGTCGTCAGAGAATCTGAGGCTGCAAATGCCAACGCATTCAACAAATTATTATAGTAAATCCTTTGCTGTCCAGGCAGTGCGCTTGTGGAAAGCGTTGCCTCTTGAAATTAGGCAAGCAAAGTCGATAGGCATATTTAAAAAGGCATTAAAACAGCATTTCCTATCGAGTAGCTAGTCAGTGTCAAAAGCGTATTGTGACTATAATATCTATAATGTGTTATGTGCGTATATATTTATGTATGTATGTTTGTATGTATGGATGTATGTATGTATGTATGTATGTATATATATGTATGTATGTATGTATGTATGTATGTATGCATGTATGTATGTATGTATGTACCTATGCATGTATGTATATTATATGTTTCTGTATTTACGTAATATATGTATGTTTACCTTTACTTAGCAAGGAACTTTATTACTACACCATTTTATAATTCTATTTCCCTTATTTATTTCTTTCCATCCAAAGGTTGCCTGGAAGAAATCGCTTTTAGCGATAAGGCCGCCCATTGTGCATTGTATTTGTAAACTTCTTCTTGTTCTCTTTTAACTCTGTAATGTGACTCGTGGTGTACAATAAAGAATTATCTATCTATCTATGAACCATATAATTTAGTTAGTTTATGTTTTATAATGAGGTCTAACTAGTCCAGAAAATACAAATTGCCAACTAATCATAAAACCCGTGTTCTTGATTGTTGAATACGCAAACGTTTTTTGCTACCTTGCCCTAACGAGCCGGTTTTATACAAGATTCTTACTCTCAAGCCCCTGAAAACAAAAGGCATAAAACCTATATAAAAAGTAAAAACCTCAGTTAAAACTAACAAAGGGACGTAGCGAGTTTCTTGGAAAGTTTCTGCGCAAGCAAAGAAAAAGTAGCTGAAGTTGAACAATGAAAATAGCCAGAACTGTCTTGTCACATAAAATAAAACCTTCAAGTGATTTTAAAGAATTGCCAGTGATAAATATAAGCTTATGTAGTTTATAATATTTATTTTTCCACATAGTATTTTGATGAAAATCATTTTATTTCTAGCCTCAATTTAGTTAAAGAATTTTTGGAACAGTCTCACCTGTATTCCCACTACTTACTGTGTCGCCTGTGCAGCAAGGTGTAGCTACAATTACTATGGAAGATACTGAGTTTTCACAATCGTTAAAACCCAGGGAAAGTTAAACCGCTTTGCAGCCCGCAATTAATTTATTCAGAAGTAGGTATATTGTAGTGGTCTTATTAATAAAAAATGCTTATTCTTCTCTTACTCCAAAGTAACACCGGGGGTAGTTAATTCTAGATTAGTTATGGAATAGCTACGTGTTAATAACGGTATTAATTAATACGAAGTAAGTTCGGAGTAACAATACTATTCTTACCCTGAGATTAAGGTATACGTTATGGCAACCCACTGATATTAAAAGTAAAAAGAATGAACAAAATGACCTGGTCGAATAAAAACTTTTTATTAAACACTTTTATTTGACAACTAGCTTTTGCCCGCGGCTTCGTGTGCGTATTATTCTAAAGACTTCAGAAACTATTGGGTACAAAGTAGCTCGGTCAGTAGGTATTCATGACAATATACCTAGAATTATATCTACATAATAACATCGCCTTGCATACAGTCAAATGTCAAAGCCATGTTCCAATACATGTCCAATATAATATCTAATAAATAATATCTATAAACACTTTCGCGTTTATAATATTAGTAGAGAAAACTGTTTCAGCCGTTTAAGCGTAGTACTTATATAATTATTAGTTTACATATGCGAATAACGTAATTACCGTGCACAATATGACATTATATTGTATGATGTGTCAGTAGCGACAGATATACGCACAGCGCACTCAATTATCATAGCGCATGCGTTCTTACTTCCAAGAGGTAAATTTATGCCGTACAAACTTCTACCCTTTCCAAGGGCAAGCGTTTGTGTTGGTTGGCAATCTTCAATGAAATAATCTCTATTAATTTTAACCCACAATAATAAAATTACAGTATCAGATACTAGTGAGTACTCTAACGAACACCAAACAAATGTGAAAATATATTTGGGTTATGTATATAAATCTCAATTAAAGTTGGAAATACAATATAAATCTACGAGCTTTTGCCCGCGGCTTCGCTCGCGTAAATTCGAAGAACACAATTCTCTCATAATAGACGGATACTTTAATAATCATTGTCGTTTAAAGAAACTGTTTATACCGATAAGAAATATATCTAACTGCAAGAAGTATTTACACATGGTATACAAACTACATAGTAGATACTCAACATGACTGTTATTCGGTGACACTTGACAGTGACTTTTTTGTCTTTTTTTATTATTACAATTTCTAATACTGTCAGAAGGATTAGAAATGAACAAAATACTCGGCAATCCGAATTTTGCGGATATATGTTGTCGACTCGAAATCTTTATTTTTTATGTTTTAGTATTCAGGTAAAGTTTCGATCTAGTCTACCGTACCCCGTGACAAATAGATGCTCACTCCTTGCTTACTCCAGCGTTAAACCATGGGTCTCCGCTGAGTAACTTTTATTCCCGGAGTAAATTATGAATAGTTAACTCCGTCCTTACTCCTAGTTTATTAATACCATAATTGCCTAATCTTGGCTTATGTCTTGGAGTAAAGTTGTTCTGACGCTAATCCTAGTTTATTAATAAGACTGTAGGAGTTGAAAAATAATTATCTTACCCGCCGCTTTGGAAAAAAGGGAGAGAAGAAATATATGTAAAAGGGTTAAAAATATTTTAACATAACTTCACTGGCGGGGTAGGCAGAGGTGTATAAAACACCGAAATTTCGCCAGTTATGTCTTAAATAATAATCGTAATTATTTTTAATATGAAAATGATTCATAAAAAAGATAAGGCAGCTAGGTGGATTTATTTTAATTAAGCACAACTACCTACGGGTTTTGAAGTTACTCTAATGGGTTGCACTTAGAAGCACTTAAACTTTATTATGTAAGTAGCTTAATTTTATTTTTGCGTGTGAGTTAATGATTACCTTCTCGCATAAATAAATGTAACCTACTCAAGAGTTAATGTTTAATTAGTAATCCCTATATGTATGTTGGGTTCTATGTACCTTCATAGTTATACTGTATATACAAATATAAATTTATGGAGTATATTATACAGAATTGCATACATCTGTTTAATTAGTAGAGGGCATCTTAGGTAATTATAATAAACATCAAGATTTATTATTTTACATGAATATTATTGTTTCTTTTCCTATCTATTTTCTTGTTTGTCAGTATACCTACTCTACTATTACAGCAAAATGTACTAACTGAGATTAAAACTAGCATGTAGTATTGAGTCTCGACTACTCGTTCACACTCGTTGGTTTTCGCCCCAGTTCCCTAACGTTCTGAACGCGTGCCTGTCTACCCTAGTTTACAATGTCATCCGACGAACTACAACTGTTAGAGTGTACCGAAGTTTTCCGGCACAGATTGCACGGATGGCTAAGAGGTTAAACCGGTCACTTCGCTCTTTAATACTGCGCCAAGAGTCGTGGGTTCGATCATAATAATAATTACAAGATGTGTGATTCTGTGTGTTCTTCAAAAATGTTTGTCATGTCCTGTGTGAGGCAGGATGCAAGAGTTGAAATTTAAGGCTCAATCTCAAGTGTGTGAAAGTATGTTTACGTTTGTCAAAAATGTAAAAAAAAATCACACAAAATTCTTTCATACCTGTTTTTATTTTCATAACGATACCTTTCAATTGCAACAAATGTTCTACCTTTATGGTAGCCTTCTACCCAGTAACGTCCAAGACCTTCGGGTCCGGAATCTGATATCTGAATCTGAATCAGTCTTTTTTGACTTTGACTTTGAGTTTTCCACAGAGTCGCTGTCATATGACTTCCGCATTTCATATGGATTGCATTATGGTGTATTGTGTGATAGATGGGACAGCCCCATGCTGGCTCACTGAATACGGCTGCACACGTAGGTGTCAGTCGTTTCAAGTTTTGTATAAGAGTGTCTTTTAATATATGGATCTTGTAATTAGATCTGAAATAAACTGATTAATAATAATTATTATTATTCCACTGCTTACTGACTGACTGACAGTCAAGCTACAGCCAAAACTGTTAGACGCAAGAACTTTTTTTTTTATTTGGCATTTAATTTTCTTAGGGACTGTAGGTAAAGGGATTTCCTGAAATGCACACAGAATCGGACAAAATAAGTACCTGCGGTCATCCTCTAGTTAACCTATAAAACAACGCCTAATGATGTATTTTTAACTAAGTATAAAACATGCGTTTGGTTTATAATAAGCTCAGCTTTACTCTGTAAAGTAAGTTAGTACTCAGAGTTATGTACGCCCGAGTTCCGCGGTTGAAAGAGAAGTTCTTAAGCCGTGTTGTTCTACTCGATTTTAGTTTCGCTACGATTATTTTAGACTTAGGTAGTGATGTGAAAATTTCTAGTGACGTTTTCCTATACCTAAATTAAAAAAATATATATTTTATGACAAAATAAAATAATCCGCGCATATTTTTGACTAAGTACACGAATGGCGTAGTGGTTGAATGGACCAATATCCCTTTATATTCGATATATGTTGTGGGTTCGATCATTATAATATTTTATGTCCTGATCAACAAATTATTGTTTTGAGTCCTTTAGTTCACAGTGTCCATTAAGAGCAGGCATTCCGAATTTTATGCTATTTTGAAGCGATATTCTGAAACAGTCATAGATACTAGGAAAGTGAAACTTCAGAAAACAATTATTTAGGCCCTTGTCTGTCTTTGTTCAAGAACAGATACATGATTAGACGATATTCGCTCGATAACATTTTCATTTGAAAATCACACTACTTGCAAAGCATATTCAAAATATTTGAATAAAATATTCACTGTTCTTTCTGAAGTATACAATAAACATAAGAGAAACCTACGTTTTAGTGTAGTTCAAGACATTTTTTCTGTAGGACAAATATTACTATATTAATAAACAACACAAGATTTTCAACTTTTTCCATGCTTGAAGTGGTTTGACCCGCTTTACGCCCGCACCCGATATGTAACGTTATTTCTGATGTCATAGCGTTTACTTCAGCCCGGCACGCTAGCTTGTCACTCGAGCTACGCGCTCCGTCCGACGTGGACGTGTATCGCGTTCGCGCGCAACTATAGGTATTTTTATTACGATTTGTTTCGTAAAATAAGAAATAAAACATAAATAATAAAATGGGTAACAAGGTAAATAAGAGATCTTATGTTAAAAAATAAAAAGAAAGTTGACTTATTGAAGAATAATGCTAGAATCATGAGATGTGCAAAGGTTTGTTATCGAATTTAATTTACCTAATATTTTGATAAAGTATTAGAACTGGGAACTATGGAGTCGATTTCATCTGTGCAAAGTTATAAAATAAGCTTCATATTATTATGTTACTATCAACATGATTATATTTTCGTGACATGTTCGTTTTATGTATCCCTAATAGATTCAGATCCAGATTCCTAATAGATCATGTAGATATTTTAAAAATATTTTTTCGACGAAATTTCGATACCTACTAGCCCGGTTTCCATGGTTACCGGCCACACTTGCTCGCCGTGATCGCCAATTTTCTTTATTTAAACACTAGTTGAGCCCGCGATTACACCCGTGTTATTTAAGGCTACTGTTCCGCTCCCGTGGCTCATAGCGTGATGTTGCATAGCCTTTAGCGTTCCTCGATAAATGGGCTATCTAACACTGAAAAGCACTCGCTTTTTCTAATCGGACTAGTAGTTCCTGAGATTAGCGCGTTCAAGCAAACAAACAAACTGTTCAGCTTTATATATTAGTATTATCCGATACTCGCGACTTCATTCGTGTGGAATATGAATCTATAGTAATCTAAACATATAAACAAAATTCAAGTGTATCTCTGTGATTTCAAAATAACTAAGTCTTTTTAGGGTTCCGTACCTAAACGGTAAAAACGGGATCCTATTACTAAGCCTCCGCTGTCTGTCTGTCACCAGGCTGTATCTCATAAACCGTGATAACTAGAAAGCTGAAATTTTCACAAATTATGTATTGCCGATGGCGCTATAACAACAAAGTCTAAAAATAAAAATAATGAAAATATTAACGGGGGTCCTATACATTAAACGTGTTTTTATTTGTATTTTTTGCTCAATATTACTAACGGTAACAGGTAGACGCTTAAAAATTTCACAGAATATGTAGTTAAATATTACCTTTTCAAAATAAATTATTAAATAAAAAAAGAAATATTAAAGAGGGCGCCCATACACCAAACGTAATTTTTAGGCAATTTGTTACTTGATCTTAATAAACAGGTAGAAACCTAAAAGATATTTAAGTATGCATACAACATTTACGTGATTTCCTTTCATAGATGATGGTACGGAACCCTTCGTGCGCGAGTCCGACTCGCACTTGCCCATTTTTTTAATTATATTATACATATAAGAACATATTACACGATCCAAAGTTTTTCTTTTTAAAGTTGTCTGTCTTGCTGTTTTTTCGGGGTAATCCTTGAAATGGCTAAACAGATTTGAATGGAACTTTCAGTAAAAGATATAGAACTTTGTAGGGCAACATATTAGATGTAATTTGAAGGCCGGTAGGTATGTAGGTTTATATGTTTTTATCTTTATAATACCTATGTTTATATGTCATATGACGTATGTCATACGTTATATATGTTATAAGTTATATGTTATTATAACATAAATATGTTACATTTTATATGTTATGTTATATGTTTATATTATATGCTATATGTTGTATGTTATATGTTATATGTTATACATTATATGTTATATATTATATGTTATATGATATACAGGATGTCACAAGACCCATCACCAAGCCGAAGTCTACTCGTTTTGCACATCATGCCAAGTCATACTACGCGAAAATAATACCTTGGAAACGAAATACTTTTTTTGGCTTAAAAAATAGACACTCGTACGAGTTTATTAATATAGATTTAACACTGCGATGGTAGCGCATGGTAAACCATTCTCAAGCCCCCTTGAACACACACAAAAAATTTCATTAAAATCGGTCCAGTCGTTTAGGAGGACTTCAGTGACGTACACACGCACTCAAGAAATCCTACTAATATTATAAATGTGAAAGTTTGTGCAGATGTATGTATAGATGGATGGATGGATGTTTGTTACTCTTTCACGCAAAAACTACTGATCGGATTTAGATGAAACTTTACAGTAATATAGTTTATACATCAGAATAACACATAGGCTACAATTTATAAAGATTTTGTATAATGTTGCCATACTATAAGAAAAAGTATCAACTAAGTCTCCAAAAATCCTGTATTATTTTTATTTGTATGCTTGGGTCGTTGGCTTGGGTCAAAAGTAATTGAAATTTTACCCCCTTCCTGATGATTGATCTGATATTTGGTATCAAGATTAAAAGATAATATTTAAATGATTGTAAATTCAAGATGGCCGCCGATGCAAAATGGCGGATCACATATTACTTCACAACAACCTCAATATGGGTATCAAATGAAAGGGCTTGATTCGTAGAATAGAGCTCACTATGAAAAATCCAAGATGGCCTCTGCCACAAAATATCGGATTATTTATTTTCCACAAATAACTCAATATGGGTATCGAATGAAAGGGCTTGATGGGTAGAATGGAGCTCACAATGAAAATTCCAAGATGGCCGCCGCCACAAAATGGCAGATTACTTATGTTCCACAAATACCTCAATATGGGTATTTAATGAAAGGGCTTGATTCATCGTAGAATAGAGCTCACTATGAAAAATCCAAGATGGCTGTCGCCGCATAATGGCGGATTACATATTTTCCACAAATAACTCAATATGGGTATCGAATGAAAGGGCTTGATTAGTAGAATAGGGCTCACTATGAAAAAAGAATGAAAAGTATCAACTAACAACAAAACTAAAAACTTGAAAATAATTTTAACTAAAAAAGAATTGTTTTGGGCATAGCGTATCCAGAGTAAACATTATTAAAAAAAATCACTTGGCAAACGATTTAATATTTGTCTTTTTTTTTTAAAGGCAACTCCCGCACTAGGAATTAATCCTGTGTCGCGGGGGACTTTACAGACATACAACTGATACAACCAACGGACACAATGAACACCCAGACTCGAAACAACAAATTATGGATCACACAAAGTGTTGTCTCGTGTGGGAATCGAACCCATAAGACTTGGCGCAGTGTTTAACGGCGATGTAGATAATGTGCAATTGTGATGAAATTTGACATTTTTTTTTTTTTTATGGAATAGGGGGCAAACGAGCAGACGGATCGCCTGATGTTAAGCGATTACCGCCGCCCATGGACACCCGCAACACCAGAGGAGTCACAAGTGCGTTGCCGGCCTTTTAAAAAGGAATACGCTCTTTTTTTGAAGGTTTGAAGGTCGTATTGGTTCGGAAAAACCGCAGGTGACAGATCATTCCACAGTTTAGAGGTGCGAGGCAGAAAGTTTCTAGAGAAACGCACCGTTGTGGATTGCCAACCATCTAAATGATGGGGATGGAAATGCTGTCGCGTAGAACGATGGCGGAAAGAGGCGGCAGGGATTAATCCGAACAATTCCTCGGAGCACTCCCCATAGTAGAATCGATAAAAGATGCATAGCGAGGCTACATCTCTACGCAGCGCCAAGGGGTCTAACCGATTGCAAATATCTTGGCAGTCGACAATTCGAGCGGCTCTCCGTTGGATGCGGTCTAGAGGGAGAAGCTGGTACTGGGGTGCCCCTGCCCAAAGATGAGAACAGTATTCCATATGCGGCCGGACCTGCGCCTTATAAAGGAGCAAGCGGTGGGCCGGAGTGAAATACCGTCTCGATCTATTTAGCACGCCAAGCTTCTTCGAGGCTAACTTAGCCTTACCCTCTAAGTGACCGCGGAACTGGACTTCGCTCGATATGTCGACACCAAGTATTCCAATACTGGAGGAGGCAGTCAAGGGGGTGCTCTCAAAACGAGGACATACGACCATCGGCAGTTTTTTTGCGGTGAAAACGCAGACTTGTGTCTTTGTGGGGTTAAATTGGACCAAATTAAGTCTTCCCCAATCTGAGACCATCTCCAAGGAGGTCTCAATTTCAGACACAAGTTTATGTCGGCTCTCGATGACTTTTTCCCGAGAAATGTTGGCGTGGCCGGTATATAAAGCATCACCTGTGCTGTCATCTGCATAACAATGAATACCGCTATCCAGCAACATATCATTGATATGCAGGATGAACAGGGTAGGCGATAGCACGCAGCCTTGAGGAACACCAGCATTTACAGACAAGGCGTCAGAGCATTCACCGTCAACTACGACCTTTATGCTTCTGTCTGTAAGAAAGCTGGTGACCCATTCGCATAATTTCTCGGGCAGCCCATAGGAAGAGAGCTTCGAAAGAAGCGCTTTGTGCCAGACCCGATCGAAGGCCTTCGCTATGTCCAAACTGACCGCCAAAGCCTCCCCCTTTGTCTCGATCGCCTGTGCCCAACGATGTGTCAGGTATACTAGAAGATCACCAGCCGACCGACCCTTACGAAAGCCGTATTGCTGGTCACTAAGCAGCTGATTATCCTCTAGAAACCGAAGGAGCTGGCAGTTAATAATGAACTCCATTATCTTCGAGAAGAGGGAGGTTATGGCTTATGGGTCTGTAGTTGGACGGGTTAGAGCGATCGCCTTTTTTAGGGATCGGGTGGACCAATGCTGTCTTCCACGATGTTGGGACTACGCCAAATGAGTAGGAGAGACGAAAAAGGCGTGTCAAAACTGGTGCCAACTCTGGAGCGCAGATCTTCAACACAATAGGGGGAATTCCATCAGGCCCACTCGACTTATGGATATCGAGGGACAGAAGTGCCATACGGACTGCGCGCTGGTGGAACCGAATATCCGGCATACAGCCCTTCAACAGCGGTATAGTAGGCGGTTCCTGTCCCCCGTCATCCAAGGTCGAGTTGGACGCAAAGAGTTTGCCCAGAAGATCGGCTTTCTGCTTTGCGTCGTGGGCCAAGGAGTCATTTCCCATGTGTAGCGGTGGAAAGGATGGCTTACAGAAGTTCCCTTCGATAGCTTTGGCAAGAGACCAGAATGCACGAGTTCCCGAAGGAAGGCGCTCAAGCCTCTCGCCAATTCTACCGATGTGCTTCGTCTTCGCACTAGCAATGTCTCTTTTGAAGGACCTGGAGGCAAAGTTATACTCCTTTTTTAATGCGCTGGTATTTTCATCCCCTGCCGCCACCGCATCAGCCCAGGCTTGGTAAGCTTCCTGCTTCCTGCGAGAAGCCTTTTTGGAAGATGAACCAAACCAAGGCCGAAATTTGCCACCAATGGGGACCACAGAGGATGGAATGAAAAGTTCCATGCCCTGTAGCACCACATCAGCAACAGAATCAGCAGCGGCGTTGGGATCATCCGGCAAGAAGCATATTTGTCCCCAAGGATAGGACGCAAAGAAGTTCCGCATCCCATCCCAATCTGCTGACTTGTAGTGCCACACACGGCGACTGCGTGTATCCCGCGATCACAGCGAGCACGTGAGAGGCACCACACTCCGTACAAGGCAGTGGTCTGAGGAGCCAAGTGGGGCGCCTACGGATACCTTGTAGCCGTCCGGATGAGAAGTCAGCAGAAGGTCCAGCAGTGAAGGATTCTGGCTTTCAACGTCTGGGATTCGCGTGGGCGTGGTAACCAGTTGTGTCAGGCCATAAGCCAGTGCGAAGTCGTGAACAGATCTCCCCGCATGATCAGTTTTACTGGAACTGAGCCAGTCGGCGTGATGGGCGTTAAAATCGCCAAGCAAGATGATCTCTGCTGACGGGATCTGCTGCTGCACAAAGTCTGAAGCCATTTGGATGTGCTCAATGAGTCGGTCAGTTTCGGTATCACCGCTGTGGGACCTGTAAAGGCAAGCATAGACGCGGGGGTGGTCGTCGCTATCTATACGTAGCCATAAGGTGGAAAGGTCCCTACCTTCAAGATTCCTAAGTCGACGAGAACTGATATCGTCTCTAACATACACGCACACTCCGGCCTTGGACAGAAAGGAGTGTTCAAGTCCATACCCAGGGTAAGTAAGGTAGGAAGTGTCTGCTGGAGGCGATATCTGCGTCTCAGTCAAGAAGAGCAAGGCCGGCTTTGTTGTCTCGAGGTGGTGGTGGACAGCATTAAGGTTGGTGTGTAATCCCCTGATATTGCAGAAGTCCACGGCCAGTGTGGCAGGGGGTGCCAGGATATTTTTGCTCCTTTTTAGGGACTTTTCGAGCGCAGTTTTGCCCCCCCAGAGTACGAGGGGCGGCCTGGGCGTCCACGCTTAGATGCGTTGTGTCCTGAACGCGGACGTCCAGAGAGGGATTCTCCAACGCTAGCGCAGTTGGTACCCTCCTGGGGTAGCAAATAGTTTTTCAACTGCACCATCATAGGGGGGGGGGTTGGGAGATTGGGCCTCCGGTATCCTCACTCACTCGGCGAAACACAACGCAAGCGTTGTTTCACGCCGGTATTCTGTGAGGCCGTGGTATCACTCCGGTCGAGCCTGACCCATTCGTGCCGAAGCATGGCTCTCCCACGGTGACATGAATAGTCTGTAACCCGGGGAGGTACATAGGCTACCCTTTATTAAAATTTCATGCTGGCGAAGCCGCGGGCGCTAGCTAGTATACATATAAAGATGTTTACATGTATGTCTCTTTGTCTTACGAAAATTAAAATCATAATTATATTGGTCAATCATTCATTACGAACATTTTTTTTACTTTATTTAGTTGGAAGAGCGAGCTCGAAATACCTACATCACCGTGTTTTTTTTACTTTTTCCTCAGGAACGCGTAAAGGTAATAAACTGAAATGTATACCAAATACTCAGTTCTTCTTTCCCTTGGACAATAGACTAAAAATCTGTTCTAAATCGATGTATTAAAAAGATACAGCCGCTTATGTCGCAAATTTTCGACGATTGGTCGTAAGTATTAGATACCAGTTTTACGATTTATGACTTTATTACTAGGTTTCATGGTTGTAATTAGGTTGAACTTAATTTTAAAACAATCGTCTCCGTTTGGTAGGAATCAAATGTGGATGTATAAGCGTGTACATCCGTACATCATCCGTACATCATGTATATCCGTGAACATAGCGCTTGCAATAGTGCCGCCATATCGGTTACTTCATATAAAGGTACGTGGTATATATCCTGAAAGACAATTTAAAATAAACATCCTAATTAATCTTAAAAAGGCGTGATTTTCATAGCCGCCGCCTATGACACCTTCGGAACGACGTCAAAGCCGCACCCCAAGAAAAAATGCAATCCGTTTTATAAAATCGTTGATTATTGTAATATAATAAGTGAGTTACATTGTAATATCAATGTAACGTAGCCGTTGTAATTAGGTATTAGTAAATTATAAATAGGAACTTCTCTTTTTTATGTCATAATATGCACGCATGGCATAGTGATTTCAGAGGTCTTCTTGGCACTTGGCATTACGCCGTGGTCGTAGGTTCGATTCCCACCTGAGACAACACTGTGTGATCCACATTTTTGTTATTTCGTGTCCGTTGATGTATGAAAGTAGTATAAAAAGAAACATATCATTAATATAAATAAAATGAATTAGTAAGAAGACATTCTGAAACAAGATTTCACAGCCTATGGCTTTGACTACAACTATAACATGTCGCTTAAATCAATTGAATTATTCATATTTCTGCCTTTTATGGCATATTTTAGTCAATTTATTATCATATCATAAATAACTATTCATAATACAAAAAATATTAAATACATAAAGTCGTCTCTACTCCAATCGAAGCCGCGTAGCGAGACATTCATTCACCTCGCGCAGCGGCGAGCTGCGGGGTGAGGTGGCGGCCCGGGGCCGCTAGCGGGGAGAAAAGGCGGAGCTTACGCAAAACATATTTCGGAATGCCTGGTCTTAATTGAGAATTTATAAGTTTCCCGCGGTTCTGAAATGAAATAAAAAATATCGCGGGCATTGTTACTAACATAATGTAATCATATTTTGCTTGACGAATGTGAGTCATCATCATCATCAGCCTTTAACAGTCCACTGCTGGACTAAGCCTCTCCTTTGAAAGAAGGAATTGGCCTACTATACCACGCTGGCCAAACGGGTTGTTATAGGGTTTGTACCAAGTTTTCCTTCTCTAACAGTGCTGTTCTCTGCATAATATGCTCCCTCTGTCGGCTCTTACGACACCCATGGGATGATATGGGGTGGTGACATTCCGTATTCTTAATCCGTCACCACACGGACAATGAATGAACGTGAGTATATCGTCCAAAATGCCTAACTTATCCTCCTTAGCTTTCACTGTATAGTTATTATATTCAATAAAGATTCAATTTGACTGGCAGTAAGAAAAAAGTAATACTCATCATAATCATCCTAGCGTTCCCAGTTACAACCAAGATTTTATTAAATACTAGACGAGGCCCGCGGTTACATCCGCGTTATTTAAGGCTACTGTTCCGTTCCCGTGGCTCATAGCGTGATATTATGTAGCCTATAGTCTTCCTCAATAAATTACCTATCTAACACTGAAATAATTTTTAAAATCGGACCGGTAGTTCCTGAGATTAGCGCGTTCAATCAAACAAACAAACAAACTCTTCAGCTTTATATATTAGTACTAGAGGGTGCCCGCGGTTACATCCGCGTTATTTAAGGCTACTGCTCTGCTCCCGTTGCTGATAGCGCGATGTTATATAACCTATGACCTTCTTCGATAAATGGGCTATCTAACACTGAAAGAATTTTTCAAATCGGACCGGTAGTTCCTGAGATTACCGCGTTCAACCACACAAACAAAGTCTTTAGCTTTATATATTACTATAAGACTAGAGGATGCCCACAGCTACGCCCGCAAATTTCTCCCGATCCCGTGATCATTTCATGAATTCCTTTCTTAGTGCCCCCCTACGCTCCTCAAGGAACATACCTACCAAATTTTTGCTTTTTGCGCCTAATAGTTAAGCTGTGCTTTGTCCGTAATTCAGACATTAACGCAAAAAAATAATTCATAGTTAAATTATTATTCTCCTTAATTTCTTATTTCTCTCATAAAATATTAACACATTTTTAAATATATGATATATAAAAAAATACATTTAAAATATAACAACATCCTATGGAAACCCACCAGTATCGGGAACAGGCTCCACGCTACTGGTGGTTAGGGCTCGAGAGTAGGAAACCTCCTCACTATGCGTGCCGTGTCTAAATTACGAGTATTATTATTATTTTATATTAAATTATTATTAATATATATTGTTACGGACGGGGTAACGGGATTGGAAGGAAACACCGAGTAGCACTGATGACACTTTATTCGACTTGACACACGACACGCCGTTTAATTCCGACGCAGACAGCACCAACACTAGCGTCTTTTGCACTGCACTTTTCACTGCACTTCACTGCACTTTACTGCACTATACTTTCACTTCACTTTTTTACTACTTCTTCTTTCTTCCTTTACTCTTCCTTTTCTTCTTCACTTTACCACTTTTCAACTTAAACTGCCGCTTAGCGCGTCTACGCCGCCTTATATACCCCTAGGAATGTTCTAGATCTACTAATTTCGATTGTCTTTTCGTTATTCAATTGCTTTTTTCATCTCCTGTCTCTTTTTAACCTTTCCATTCCTTCTTGAAGTTTCTAGAATTTTCTAATCTTTATTCGAAATATTTAAATTAGTGTGTTTCCATCTCCTGTCTCTTTTTATCATAAACATTTTCCAAATTTCATAAAAACCATAATCCACATAACTGTTATGACTGGGATTTGAACCCACGCCATCAGAACGTGAACGGGATTTGTTATCCGCACGGCCATCGCCTTGTTGTCAATGACTGGTGAATTTGGCGAACACTTGACAGAGTGTATACGTTATCAAACTAAAAACTCATTTCCAAACAATAAAATAGTCTTCAAACCTCTTTGCTAATTATTGTGTTTGACGACCGGCTAGTTTGTCGTGTAGACGTCAGTAGTCCTTGGCAACCGCAGCTGTTATGACAGTTTGACATGACACCGGCCGTCACACTACCCCCTCTCTAAGACATGCTCGTCCCGAGCATTGTTGGATCCATGATATACCGTTATCCTATCCACATGAACAATCTTCAGTGGACTTCTAGGTGTCTTTCGAATTCTATAGGTTACGTCATTAATCTTCGTTATAACGGTATATGGTCCTTCCCAGCTTGGCTGTAATTTCGGAGATTTTCCCTTAGATCGGACCGGATTATGAAGCCACACCAAAGTTCCCTCTTCGAATTCTCTTGCATTTGCGCGTCTGTCATATCGAGTCTTCATTCTTACTCCCGCTTGTAAATTCTCTTCTCTAACGTGTTCATGAATTTCTTCGAGCTTTCTTCATAATTCACATGCATAATCGGTAACACAGCTAGGCGTTCCCGGAGGACATCCAGCAAGAAGGTCTTCTGGAAGTCGTAGCTCCCTTCCTAAATTTGTTCGTGCCGGGGTTGTTGCCGTACTTTCATGTACTGCGGCTCTGTAAGCCAGAAGAAATAGTGGGATATATTCGTCCCAGTTTCTCTGATGGCTATCGACCACTTTAGCAAGATGGCGCTCCAATGTCTAGTTAAATCTCTCCACCATTCCATCCGATTGAGGGTGATACGGAGTTGTCCTAGTTTTGTGGATTCCCATCATCTTGCAGATTTCTTGAAAGAGTTGCGATTCAAAGTTTCTCCCTTGGTCGCTGTGGATTTCTAACGGTAATCCAAATCGGCAAAATACTTCATTAACTAATTTTGTCGCAACTGTAATTGCTTCCTGATTGGGGACTGCAAAAGCTTCTGGCCATCTCGTGAAATAATCCATTACCACCAGAATGTAGCGATTACCACTTTCTGTCAAAGGAAATGGTCCAGCTACATCCACAGCAATCCGTTCCCAAGGAGCTCCTACACTGTATAGTTTTAGTGCTCCACGGCTCCGAGTTTGCGGTCCTTTAACTGAAGAACATTTAACGCATCTCCTGCACTAGTCTTCAACGCCTTCCCTACAGTGCAGCCAATAAAAACGTTGACGAATCTTCAGCAAGGTTCTTCGTACTCTAAGATGTCCGCCAGATGGGCCATCATGACAAACTCGCAAAACTTCAGGAATCATTGATTTTGGCACTATTGTTTGAAGATAACTGTCTCTTCCAGAAGCACTTTCCCATTTTCGACAAAGTAGTCCATCTTGTATTATTAGGCTGTGCCATTGCGCCCAATAACTTTTCGTCACGGTACTAGTATCAGCCACCTCACTCCATTCTGGCTGAAGAGAGTTATTCTTTAGCCGCTCCAGTATCGGTTTCAAATCTTTATCTTCTTCCTGGAATTTAATAATAAACTCCCTGTTCCATCGCCCGTCGATGGTATCCGTTCTGATTACCTTGACGGCAGCGTCCTCTTTTCCTTCTTGTCGCACGCAATACTTGCAGTTCTTATCACAAGAACGTCTTGATAAGGCATCAGCATTACCGTGAGATTTTCCGCTACGATGTTTAACTTCGAAATCATACTCTTGAAGTTGTTCAATCCATCGAGCTACCTGACCCTCACAATTTTTTTTGGTTTCCAGGCAGTTTCGTAACCAAGCGACTTCTACGGACTCACCTATCTCAGAACCCTTTTTCAAAACTTTTTCTTCATCACTTAAATTTAGGACAGGTATAACAGCCATTTGTGAAGAAGCAACTACTACACATGCTGGCAACCATGGATCGTTAACTCCATTGTCTTCTATCATTATGCAACGTCGCTGACTCGAAGTGGCAGGTAATGTGACAGGAACAAATGTCTGTGACCTAGGTGCGAGCTTACTCTCCTTGAGGCACAAAACCTTCCTCGTGCCTCCACCTCTCATTGGAATCCCACTTCTGACACCAATTGTAACGGACGGGGTAACGGGATTGGAAGGAAACACCGAGTAGCACTGATGACACTTTATTCGACTTGACACACGACACGCCGTTTAATTCCGACGCAGACAGCACCAACACTAGCGTCTTTTGCACTGCACTTTTCACTGCACTTCACTGCACTATACTTTCACTTCACTTTTTTACAACTTCTTCTTTCTTCCTTTACTTTTTCCTTTTCTTCTTCACTTTACCACTTTTCAACTTAAACTGCCGCTTAGCGCGCCTACACCGCCTTATATACCCCTAGGAATGTTCTAGATCTACTAATTTCGATTGTCTTTTCGTTTTTCAATTGTTTTTTTCCCATCTCCTGTCTCTTTTTAACCTTTCCATTCCTTCTTGAAGTTTCTAGAATTTTCTAATCTTTATTCGAAATATTTAAATTAGTGTTTCCATCTCCTGTCTCTTTTTAACCTTTCCATTCCTTCCTGAAGTTTCTAGAATTTTCTAATTTTTACTCGAAATATTTAAATAATCTTTTAAATATTTGCCAAATACATACATACATACATACATACATAGACTCACGCCTGTTTCCCGGAGGGGTAGGCAGAGACTACGGAACGCCCTTTGCAACGACCCTGACATACCTCACTTGATTCACTCACTCCCATCAAGTTTCTCATGCATGCTCTTCTGTTAAGGGTACTTCTGACTTGTCCTTTTTTCAGGATGTCTCCAATCTGGTCAGAGAACGTCCGCCTAGGTCTTCCCCTTTGTCGTGTTCCATTCACACTTGCCTTATATATCTTCTTTGTCAGTCTATCGTCATCCATCCTCTCCATGTGCCCAAACCATCTTAACATGCCTTTCTCAATGCTTGTCACTACATCTTCTTTTAACCCACACCACTCTCGTATCACACAATTCTTTACTCTGTCGGTCAAAGACACACCACACATACTTCTCAGTGCTCTCATTTCTACAGCATTTATTTTACTTTCAAATCTCTTCTGCCATACCCAACTTTCACTACCATACAATAGGCACTAAAACGCCTCTGTGTACAGCCAAACGTGCCTTTTTGGACACGTTTTGACTGTTCATTAACGCTTTCAGAGCTCCATTCACACTATTACCTGCATTAACTCTCCTTTCAATATCTTCTTCATTCTTACCATCTCTTGTAAACAACGGACCTAAGTAAACAAACTCATTCACTTGTTCCACTCGCTGTCCATCGATCAAAACATTACAAGCCGTAACGCATTCCTCCTTTTTAAAAACCATAACTTTCGTTTTACTTACATTCACTTTCATTCCTTTCCTCTCTAACGCACCATGCATGATTGCTACCATCTCCTGCAACTCCTCCACTAAAGATGCAAGTATTAACTGATCATCAGCATAAAGGAGGCATTTGACGAGTAATCCATTCATCCTTAATCCGCAGTCACTATGTTTTAAATCTTGCAAACAACTGTCCATGAAGAGGTTAAACAGCCACGGCGACGCTACACATCCCTGTCTAACACCTTTCTCGATGGTAAACCAGTCAGTGTATGCCCCGTTTATCCTCACACAACCTCTAGAATCCTCATAAAGGGATTTCAGAGCTCGAATGAGGCTGCTGTCCACCTAGGGCTTGTAATTCGAATATTCGAACGTTCGAATAATGCGAATATTCGTTCATTTTTACTATTCGAATATTGAGTGGTGTTAAATTCGAATATTCGAATGATTTATAGTTACGTTTCAAAGTACAAAGTCTGTCTATTACACTACAGTGCAGTTACAGGACAGGGTAACATTCTTAACTGTAGTGACTACACTCATGAATGAATTTGAGAGGGTATTTTCATCCTCAAAGTATATAGTCAACCATCTGAGATGTGCTTTACAGGACGACTCTATAGACGCTCTAAGTTTTTTTAGATCGCAATACCAAAGTTTACGTGAATCCCACGAATGATAATTGTGATTGCGGTGTGATTTATGATCTCTCATTTACCTTTATTTAATTAAAACTTATCATTGCTTTTTAGTAGATAATTTTAATTTGACTATTTCTTTGTACAAATATTGACTATTTTTGTTACATTCATTTTTCAACACGATTTGATCTCAATGATTCTCAAGTTCCTGATAATTTGAGACAATTTTTTTTGGTTATGTCGAAGTATGTATGTATGTATGTTACTAAAGGGTTATTAAATTTTAGATAATAATTAAAAATACTCAACTGTAACTTGTTTATTAATTGTTTGGCCTTTCATGGTTTTATTACCTAAGGTTTAAAGGCAAAAGCTGATATTCGAATAATATTCGAATAGTTCGAATACTTCCTGTAAAAAATTCGAATATTTGAATTTCTAAAAACTTCGAATAATTACAAGCCCTATGTCCACCCCATTCATTGACAGCACCGACCACATTTCATTCCTCACCACTTTATCGTAAGCTTTTTCCAAATCCACGAATGCGCAATAGACCTTTTGACCTTTGGCCAAAAACTTTTCGGCTAAGCTTGGCAAGGAAAAAACCTGATCCGTGCATCCCATACCCTTTCGGAATCCCGCTTGTACATCCCATATTTTCTTGTCGGTTACTTCCATAACTCTTTCAATAAGTACCTTTGCATACAATTTGCCAACAATGCTGAGAAGGCTAATGCCTCTATAGTTTTTGCAATCTTGTTGCGAGCCTTTTCCTTTATAAAGAGGCACAACTACAGCTGTGGCCCAGTCATTTGGTACTCGGCCGGTGGTCCAGCACAAGTTATATAACCGCTGCAACTGACCAACTATGATGCCCTGTCCAGCCTTCAGCATTTCGACTGTAATCCTATCATATCCTGCAGCCTTACCTACTTTCATACTTCCCAGTGCCTTCACGATCTCATCCACGCCAATAACGCTTTCATCATTGCTATCGTTACCATTCATTTCAGCTATCGGTGTCTCTATCGCCGACCTTTCAAATAAACTTTCAAAATACTCTTTCCATCTCTTCAGCACGCAAGATTCATCATTTACTATCTTTCCATTCTCGTCTCTGATGGATGTGTGTTCTGAGGATTGAGTTCTTCCTCGAACTGCACGAACGGATTTCCAGAAAAACTTTATGTTCCTCTGGAAATCGTCAGATAATCTGCTATCAAACTCATCTTTCTTTTCCTCTTTTTTCCTTTTAACCATTTTTTCACTATTCTTTTTGACCTAAGAAACTCCTTTCTTGCTTCATCTATGTCTACACTCGTTGCTTTTCCCATTCTTTCATTTGCTCTGGCAGCCAACCAATCTGACCAAGCTTTCTTCTTCTCTGACACTGCTGATTGTACATCATTGTCCCACCATGTATTCTTAACCTTTCGTATTTTCCTTCTCTTGATCACACCACATACTTCAGACGCTACACATACTACCTCTTCTTTAAAGGCCTGCCATAATTCTTCCATATCATTTATGCAATCGAACCTCTCAAATTTTGCTATCAATCTTCGTTTATTCTCATCTTTCACATTTTTACCTTAGATTTTCTACCTTAATTCTTTCCAAGACCCTATTTTCATTACGCTCTTGGTGTCGCCATCCTTTAAAGAGCCCACTTATCCGGCTCAACACCAAGAAGTGGTCTGTGTGGATGCCGATCCCTCGATATGCTCTTGTACCCAACACATTCTTTCTCAATCGTTCATCTACTATCACAAAATCAATCATACTTCTTCTAACATTTTTCGCCTCTCGCGTATACATATGTATCTTTTTATGATCAAACATGGTGTTTGTCACACAAAGGCTCCACTCCAAACAAATCTCAAGCAGTACTTTTCCATTTTCGTTCACACTCTCATCACCAAATGCACCTAACACCCTTTCAAATCCATCTCGCTTTACTCCCACCCATCCATTGAAATCCCCTAACAAGATCAATCTTTCATTATCCTTGCAGTTCCTCAAAATCTCTCTTAAACTCTCCCAAAACTCCTGCCTTTCGTCTTGCTCATGTTGTGACATACCCGTAACTATATTGACCGGGGCGTACACCCCCACAATAAAGAGACGAGTAAGTCCTACTTTCATTCTCATCCACAGTAGCCTAGCATTTACACATTCAAACTCTTTTACACACTCATTCATTCGCGCAGACAGTATTACACCAACTCCCTTACAGGCTCTGGTGGTACTATCTACCCCAGACCAATACGCCGTACATGCGCCATGCTTGGTGGTTTCACACCTTTTTCTTTTTGTTTCATTCACACAAAGAACATCAATCTTTCTATCATCCATCATCTGACATACTTCATCCAATTTGCCGTTCATTCCTCCTCCAACATTCAATGTTGCAAACCTGCTCTCCGTAGGCCGCTTTTCGCCCTCGCGGGAAACGAGACGTGATGGGTTGCGAACCGCGTCGCCGCCGTGTGAGGAAATATTATTAATTATTCCCATTGCGTTCCCACGAGGTTTAGGGTTTTTAAATGTCCATCCCCATAGAGCCCTTTACGGGGGTAAGGCGGAATATCACGTGTGCCCTGTGACCACCAACACAGACACCCTCCGTTTGCGACCAGCTTACCCTCTGGCCACGAATCTCTCGGCACGGGTCGGTTTACACCTCAGATCGGGGTTTTGTGTCGGGTATGCTCCCTGAAAGTTGGTTTAATTTCGGAGTTTTCCTTCTCCTAGACAGGTTGCCAACCAAGGCTAACGAGGCCCATCTCCCCGAATGTTTGGTTTAATTTCGGAGTTTTCCTTCTCCTAGACAGGTTGCCAACCAAGGGTAACGAGGCCCATCTCCCCGAATCTGCCAAATATTCATAAACATTTTCCAAAGAAGAATGGCAAAATCAGTGTCGCTTATTTGTGAAAGCGAGCATGAATGAATTTATATACATTTTATAGAATGATAGCTGTAGTTTATTTTATTAGTTATTATTCTTTTTTATTCAATGGGATAAAACAAATATCTAATAAAGAAATATTTTGTCATCTGAAATGCACATAGCAATAACTAAACGTCAAAAGCGAGATTTTAAAAGAATAATTAAATCCTCTTTTATGAAATCGTTAGAAACCTTAAAAAAAAACGACGAATCGCGTGAATTTCTTGTCATCTGTCATTGATACAGTTGTCACAGATCTTATCAAAGAGTATACAAATACAATACCGTCACAGTTATTTTACCTCTGACAGATGTCGGTGTTTATTTTCTTTATGTTGGAATTGTACTCTGTGATGACAGGAATGTAAAATAGGGTTACCCGTGCATAACATTTTACCCAATATTAGTGGAAATGCTTCAAAAATTCAAATGCTTGAAGCTCATGGCCTCAAAGTGGTAAGATTACCGCCATACCACTGCGAGCTAAATGCAATTGAACTTATGTGGAGTCTCATTAAAAGGCGAGTCACAAGCAAAAATTTAGAACAAGAGGCAACCAACATTGTGAATTTAGCTGAAGAAGCTTTTCAATCTATCACTGCAGAAGACTGACAAAAACATTGCAAACATGAGCGCCACATTGAAGACAAGCTTCGTGAAACAGATGGGTCTACGGATGCTGAAATGGACAGGTTCATAATAGAATTAAATTCTGAGTCTGATACAGAATATGACAGCAGTTACGAATCATCATAACATTGGCAGTCCACATGGATCATTCTTATAGACTCACGCCTGTTTCCATGCAGGTGTAGGCAGGTGTAATATTACACCCACATCATTCTTATTCAAAATAAATATGAAAATTAAATTTGCAGTTTTTGTATTTGATTATTAGAACCTCACGTTGGCGTAATTATGATGCGTTTACCTTTATATATTAAATAGACAACATTTTTATTATAACTACTTATCTTCATAGGAAATTAGTTATTTCGTAAGAAAATAAATGTACATGCATATAGCGGTGTATTCCTGTTGTCCCCACTGAAGCTGTCCCCACGATGGGGACAGCGGGATGTCATCTTTTTTTTCCCGCTGTCATTAACGCTTTTTCCTTATGGGGACAATGGGAAGTCATAAAATGACCTTCCTGTTGTCCCCATTGACGTTTTCTCGTTATGGGGACAACAAAGGTTAGGTGCGACTGTATGTAATTCAAGTAACTAAATAGGTTATGTTAGGTTCTCTTTTGACCCTTAACCCAAAAATAGGAGCCCTGCGAAGCAGGGCTCCGTCAACTTAGTTTATATTATATCACAAATATAATATGTAGGTAAGTAGACATTATATGTCCAATTAAATAGTTTTTAATAAACTAAGTTGACGGAGCCCTGCTTCGCAGGGCTCCTATATTTGGGTTAAGGGTCAAAAGAGAACCTAACATAACCTATTTGGTTACTTGTATTACGTACAGCCAATGGGGATAACAGGCATAAATTTTAATTATTTTTTGAGTTTCGCTGTCCCCATCAAGAGATAAACAGGCAATGGGGACAACAGGCATAAATTTTAATTTTTTTATTAAGTTCTGTTGTCCCCATTGTATGGGGACAGCGTCAATGGGGACAAAAGGAATACACCCATATAGCCATGCCAATATCAAGAGGTTTTGTTACAAACATTACTTCCAAATATTTAATACGATCGCTTAGGCAATAAAAATAAGTAGGTACATTTTTAGCAATAATGTATATTTAAAACGGGAGTATTATATACCAAATATAGCAACACAACGCCCAGGTTGGCCAATCTAACAGCTAGAGGTAAAATAACTGTGAACGGGCTATACGTAAGAAGAGGCGGATGTGCCATAGATCATGCGAGACTTTTCAGCTTTGTATGAAACGTGCAGGGAGAACTCGTACCAACATAAAGATACTAATTGACATCGTTTTTATGTTGTCAGCATTGTCATATTCGTCAATATAGGGATGTACCCCCTAGTGATTAACGAAATATCGATATCGATAATATTCGGTTAGAAATAATTATGTTTCGACTAGAATAATACTTTTCTAACACAAATAAAAGATGTATTTAATATTTATGTGTTTATTCAAACAAATTAGCCTATTCTATAAATCTATTCTAGATTAGCGAAGAAAAATACGCAGAACTAAAAGATATATATTATGTATGTACATGTAATGGACAGGTTTTCAACATTTCTTCTGTAATAGGATTTAAAAAAATGTCTATAGATACAAGGCACAGCTGTTTTTCTGACTTGAGTTCCCTTTTTAAGTCTTTCGGCTTAAAATGCTTGCCACACACATAGTTCAACTGATGTAATTTTTCAATGGGCACATAAATCAAGTCTTGGCTTTCAGTTGCAGCTACCCATTTTTACTTCTAAAAAGAAAAAAAAAAGAATAGAATTTTCAGTCCTTGTGCCAATTTCTAATAACGGATTATCGATAACTGACAGGCAGCACTATTGTTTACCTACAAAGTACTAGGATATGAAACTTTCAAATATTTCCTTATTTTTTATGTTTCATTGAAATATATCACATTATATAACATTATAAATATTCATTGATCTTTATATAGGGACATTTTGCCATAAATACCTAGCCTTTTTTAATTGATTGACCGGCATGTTGTTGTATGCCATATTTCGCACGTTATTTTGCTTGTTTTCATTGAGCGCAATTTTCAATGCTAATCAAATAAATATAGTAACACTAACATTAGAAGTGTAAAATCACATTTATTTGGTATACACAAAGCACTTTTACAGTATGTTTTTTACGTTTTATAAACAAATTACATAACGCGGCAAAGTTCAATCTGGATAATAATGTGACAGTTGTGACATTTGACACTATTGACAGCCAAGGCGGTGATGTACGTATAACCCGTCTAACTTTGAAAGAATACTGTTCCAAGGGTACATAGTGAAGGAAGCTATCTTCACGTTTTTTACATATAATAGTAGCCATTAAAAAGATAGCACGTTTCATACATTCGGATTTTTCTTAGGAACTTGCGCCAGGCTGGATCTTATGAATGAATGTCTGTATTATATTTATTTTGCGCATTTTCGCATTGTTTTGTTAACTTTTCTTAGCTTAGCTTTCGTTTCTGCTTTCAGTTAAGCTTTTGCATCCTGAGTGTTGAATACCTACTTATGGTGTTACACAATTATGTTTTTGTGATTCTGGACATACCTTTGAGACAAAAATCTAATACATACGTATTGTTATTTTGAACAGATTTTTTATTTGTGTAGAATGGGATTTGATGTTTATACATTATGAGCATTGTATGATATCTGGGATATATTTGTCGTCAAGCTATAATTCCGTCACCAGTTCAGTTTTTCGAAGAAGTCGGAGGCATTTTAGAATGGTTCAAATGTAAATAAATGCTTTGTTACCAAACATATTTTATTTTCACTTAATTACTATTTTATGATACAAAAATAGGGCTGATGAAACGCCAAATCAGTAAAGTACCCCTAAATGCTAAATAGCGCGAGAGTTTGCAAAGTAGGTATAATAATTAGTGTAAGTTAAGTTTAGCTGGATAGAATATAGAGCAACATAATTACAGCGAAGTGTGATATACATATATAATTATAAAGAAAATCTTAGAAGTAAGTGTTGGTAAAGGTACTCTCAGATGATTTAACATTCCAATCACAGTTCTGTTATGCTCATGATACCTACGTATTAGGAAAGAGCTCAAATATTTACATAGGTAGCTCCTTGAAACGTCACCTCATCGTCACCTGACGTTAGTCATTAGCGTTCTGCGCAATGTACGTTTATTCACTGTACTGCACATACATGAACTTATCACTGTGACAACTGTGACATTAGTGACCATAGATGATATACTATAACCATATTAGTGACTAACTTCAGACCTGCCCACACTAAATGCGCGAGGTGTAACTTACAACTCTTTAACTTCATTTTCTATTAAAATCCCATAACATAAAAATATTCTGTAATTACATTTTACTTAATAGGCCTTAGATCTATCGTTTTAAAGTATTTGTACTAATGCTCGCGAAGTCTTAATGCGACACTGATAATATACGGTGGTTTGCCATTGTTCTTTCATAAAAACCATAATCCACATAACTGTTATGACTGGGATTTGAACCCACGCCATCAGAACGTGAACGGGATGTGTTATCCGCACGGCCATCGCCTTGTTGTCAATGACTGGTGAATTTGGCAAACACTTGACAGAGTGTATACGTCATCAAACTAAAAACTCATTTCCAAACAATAAAATAGTCTTCAAACCTCTTTGCTAATTATTGTGTTTGACGACCGGCTAGTTTGTCGTGTAGACGTCAGTAGTCCTTGGCAACCGCAGCTGTTATGACAGTTTGACATGACACCGGCCGTCACAATAGGCTCCCCCCTACAAAGAAATATAACCTTAAGGCATAGAAGTAACACTAAATAACAACAGCGGTTGCTATGATTGATATCTTCTTTCTAATGGCACATGCAGTATGATAGAAAGAGCTGTCGATAGGTTTAGCAGCACGCTCTTATAGCAGCCTCGTGGTAGGCAAACAGTAGACAAAACATAGAGTTAGGAAACCGAGTGTTGTTCGTAACAGTGATAATTTATCGATAAATATTTTTGGTCAAATGTCTAACTTTAGTATGTGTCGATATATTTAAGCCGTAGAAGTAAACAACTAAAATATTGAAATTGTAGTTTTTGCTGTTGACGCCGGACAGTGCTTTGCAAAGACTTGCCAGACAGACAGTACTAAAAAATTTCACGTATTTAATTGTTCGTTTTAGCCATAAAATCTATTGACAAAAAGTATTCATAAACTAATGAGCGATGCGTTGCGATGAGATGCTAAGAAACTGTCACTTAGATTATGTATTGTACGAATTATACCAGATTAGCTAATGCGGCAGGCTTTGGCAATTTGTGTGCGTCGTATCATATCACGTTGCTTGCTATCGCTTACGTTGGACACTGCTTGATTTTTTTAGAGTTGTAGGTAATCCGATTTGTGATCCGCCAGCACAAATGATTCGCCTTTATGTAAATATTAGTACAGCAGTGAACTACTTTGACAACCCAGTTGGCGTGAGTGCAACCGACTGCCACGCCGAAGCTTGCGGGTACGATTCAGTTTTACATTCATGTCCGATAGTTTGTTGCCGTATTTATCCCTCATTCAAAAAACATCGATATCTCCTTTCACTGTCAAACCCCATCACTCCTTAATGATGGGATTTGACAGCACGGCTATTTAGAGAATGCAGTCAAAGATATGAGTCTGTAAGGAGTATATGCCTCTTTAAATGAGACGCGTAATTTGACGTTATGATTAACCAACTAAGACCATCTGACATTACATGTTGCACGTTCGGTATAAGGAAATATGGCGAGCATGTTCTCTCTAGTCTAAACGTCCAACCTCTCTGCCCCCCTATTACGTGGGACCTAAAAATTCATGTTGAAATGTGATTGTAATTTTACACATCTGTCTACCCCTTCGGGAATACAGGCGTGAGTCTATAAAAAATATATATACATGGATCATAATGTTTTAGTTGTTTATTTAAGTCATTACTTCTTCGAAGTAGTTGTCTTAACGTTGTGTAGACAAGAGCCTTAACTTTCCAATATAATTATTGAAAGACATAGCAAAGGGGCAAGGTGCCCACTTTATGCATTTTCCTGAAAGTGACGTAGAGCCAGGTTGGCTTTAATATAATAACTAACCTTGAATATGTATATCGCAAACCTATTTTTCTTATTCTTTTGTCGTGTGAGTGTTTCCACACTTGAGTGGTCTGAAAACTACGGCAGTAGGGTTCCCCCTACTGCCCGTAGTTTTCAGACCACTCAAAAGCCTCCAAGCCGTACAATTTTTGTCCTGATACAATATCCGGACCGACATTTTTATGTACTCTCCGAAGCATGGTTGCACTCTGTTGAAAATGCCACACGCAGTCACCCGTCCAAGTGGCAACCTGTGCAAGCGTTGCTTAACTTTGTCGACCTATTACAAACCAATGGAAATTAAATTTAGTCCTACACTTACTAGCGTTCGGGGCACGGTTCATTTAGCAGATCCATTTTACAGTTTTATCTGTTGCAAGGATCTTGCTGGCATAGAAATAACAGCCTAAGAATGTACACCACTCTGATTTGATTTGTCTTTTGTGGGTAAGTTTTCTTTGCCTAGAGTGAGAGTGAGTGGAGGTCGTTGACGTGACCTAAAGGTCGTAATGTCATCGAGCTTAAACTTTGCACCGACTATGGAATCTAAACGTTAAGTTGCAATGCTTCTACCTACTTATTCTGCTCAAGCTTTAGCGTATATGTATTTGTCCAAAATATTACAAAACACCAAGATACCTGCAGCGCGACGCCAGTTTTTATAAATTACATACAAACATAGACTTACGCTTGTTGCCCGGAGGGGTAGGCAGAGACTACGGAACACCATTGTCAACGATCTTGACATATCTCTCTTGCTTTATTCACTCTCATCTTCTCAAGCATGCTCTTTATACATTACAAGCCTTTCAAAAGTCACTTAAGAAGGAACGTTATATTGTTTGCTACACGAAACCTCCTTGTTTAAAACCAAACATTCTAAACTACACATAGTATGACATGAATGTTTCATTAGCGAATTTATTTTATACTCTTTCGGGTTTTAGTGTTTTAGTGTTATTGTTTCTGTGCTTATAAATATACAGTCAGAAGAATAAAATATGGACAATTAGAGAAATGAAGTTCTACGAAGGATTTGTACAAGAAAGCGTCGTAATAAAATAGAAATTCATCCATGGCCAAGTGATTATGAAATATGTAACTTTTTTTCACAAATTATTTTCATAAGAGTCTTTTATGACTGACTATGTTATAGATTATCGATTATGCATAATATAATTATATAAATTATTCACACAATACATAGCTGCCACAGTTTTCAATTTTTGAAAGAGTAATAACATAAAATCGAATCATTTTATGTACCTATATTGCAAATTCATTAGCTTGTCAGAGCGCCTGGAGCGCTAAGATGCCGCCACGGGGAACAATAAACAGCGCTAATATGGCGCTCCGCAATCCGCACAAAAGCGGTAACGAATGTTGTATTATTGTGTTGTGAACATAAACCTATTTAGGTACATCGGGTAACACTTTGATTATTCATAAACTATTAGGTATGTCTCAGTACATCTAATATCTTTTGAATTTCTAAAATCAATCATTTATAAGTAAGAAGGTGACTTCTCTGTTTACTATAACACAAGATATAGTATATTTTTAATAATAAAGTACGTAACTAATTATCTTTATTGTAATTACAGTAAAGTCAAAGATAACAGTTCTGCAACTTCTTACACACATTTGACTGCAGTCATTCCTGACACGATCTGTTGAGTTAGCCAAGAAATGCCAAATATTTTTTTTTAACAAATTTGACTCAAAGTCCGTAGTGATAAGCAAAAATTACAAGAGGGATAGCAGTGACTGGTTCGAATTGCGTAAGAATATGTTGATAGATTGAAATTTTGGTATAGTGGTAAAAAGAAGAGATAACAGCAGTAAAGCCAATTTAGTAAGAAATATTTTGTACAAATAAAATATTTGCAATGTAAAATCAGTTGCGCATGGAATCTAAAATGAACAACTGGCTTTGCAACAACTGGCGAAGCAAGAAAATGTAACAATCGAGCCTTGTGGTTTATCCGTTTATTGGTGCCACGCCAGATGGATTAATAGGTCCAAACACGATTGTGGAAATTTATTGTTCTATAGTTGCCTATAAGAATGGCCTGGAGAATAGTATAAGAGCAAATAAAATACAAATATGGAAACATGATAAAAAACTGAACTGACTAGTCTAAACAAATATTGTAATTGTATTACCAAACTCAGGGGCAACGCCACGTTACACGCAAACAAAAGTGTTTATTTGCTGTGTGGAGTGGCGAAAGTATACCACTAAAAATAGAAATTATAGAATGAGATGATGTTTTCTGGGAGAAGAAAAGCTTGTGTTTTATATGAATTGGCAGTTGCCTGAAATTGTTGATTCTCGTCAAGCTCAAGGGATGGCATTGCGAGATCACGGAGAGGAAAATGTTTCATCAGTGCTTGAAATTTCTACAATACCAAGCCGTAAAAGGAAAGTAAATGAAACTGTGCCTCGTGAACAACAGCAAATAATAAGTATTGAAGCCTTGTAACCTCACACACTGCCTTTAACATTCGATGAGAATAAAGAAAACCTGCCGGGTTGTAGCAGACAGCTAACTTTTGATGAGCTGTCAACTCTGTATTTCGTTAATAAATGATAAATGAATAAAAATCAATACCTTTTAATATTTATTTTCTTTGAAACAACAAATATTTGAAGCGAAAGAAAATTTTTATATTTTCCATACAAACATGTATGAGGAGAGCTAACGAAAAAGCAGTAACTCAAATTCTAATTTTATAATTTTCTAAGCGACATAGCAGTATCTCATGAATAAGGTATATTCACATATATTTTTGATGTTTCATCTATTTTGAAATATAATAATGGGTTGGGTTTTGAAACGAGTCGCCTGAATTTGAGGGTATTGGTAGTGTAGGGGGCTTAAGGGAGTTCGTTTTAATCCCCTAAGAGTAATTGTGGCTGCCGGAGTTGCGTCTAAATATTTTTAAACAATTTCATAAATACTTCGGCAATTATGCAAAACGGAACGTAGTTTTTATACTTTAGTACAGTTTTACAAATGTCATTTTTAGGTTTTATGTGAAAAACGTGAAACGAAACGCAAAACTGCCATCTTGGAATGATCATATTGACAGCTAATGTCAAATTTGTGCGTCATTGCTTTCGAGTGCCTAGGGTTAGGTGCGACTGTAATTAGTAACTAAATAGGTTATGTTAGGTTCTCTTTTGACCCTTAATCCGAAAATAGGAGCCCTTCGCAGGGCTCCGTCAACCTTAGTTTATTAAACTAGTGTGATGAATGTGGAAGTTGGCAGTGCCATACACACCGATGTTTGGAGTTTTTTTTTCAGAGTAAACGAAGTATTTCCGGCAAGTGAAAATGGTGAGGGGGTTTCAAGACCCAGCTGAGCTTCCCTTCTCCAATCACTCACAACCCCTAAAAACGGCGACGTATTTCAAAACCTTTACCATAATAATTATACCTATAATAAAAATAAACATCCATAAATGAATAAAAGAAATCCACGTTTACTAAACTTCAATTATCTCGTAACTCGCTTTAGTTGAGATACGGCTTTTGCGCTTAGTAGAACATTATTGTGTTTTTTAGGGTACCGTAGCCAAAAATTGTCAAAACGGAACCCTTATAGATTCGCAATATCTGTCTGTCTGTCCGCCCGTATGTCACAGCCAATTTATTGCAAAACAGATTTGAAAACTGGCAGGAATGGAATTAGATGTACCTACATCTAATTCCATTCCTGCCAGTTTGAACTGCTTAACTATTTTTATACAAAAACAAAACAAACAATACAAACAATAATGGCCTCTCCATACATGGTACTGACTTAATTATTTTTATCATCTTACGGCACGTAGGTATTTACCTACTTTCGTCAACTATTAATACCTATAACGTCTAATGTAAACCAGTTTTGCTCATGGCTGCACCGAGAACAAAAATTGCACTATGCCTATATTGTACAAACAGATTGATGTATGTAATATAAATTTTAATATCAGTATCTCAATTCAATATGCTAAAACGTTCTGCTTGCGATTTTGAAATATTGGAATACGGATGTCGCCAGAATACGGCCGCACGTGACGAGAATGAAGGGGGGCGCCCCGCAGTAGACGGAGCTAAGCTCCCTGCACCTCCCCTGCTTCACCCCCTCATTTACCAAAACAGTCGCTTAGGACAGCGCCTTAAGCGGTCGCCTCTCCGCTTGACACTGCGCCGAAGTGTTGTGGATTCGATCTAACACTGAAAGAGTTTTTCAAATCGGACCAGTAGTTTCTGAGATTAGCGCGTTCAACCAAACAAACAAACAAACAAACTCTTCAGCTTTATATATTAGTATGAGATTTTATTAGTTACTTGGCTTAGACTTTACATTTATAGTAAAACTAGCTGTGCCCGCGACTTCGTTCGCGTAAATATTGGAATTTAATTAGCATGACATTTATGCTTAGAGTATATATTATTTAAAACTTTTATATGTATACTAGAGGACGCCAGCAGCTACGCCTGCATTTTTTTTAATTTTACCCCTTTTGGCCGATCCCGTGGGAATTTCGGGAAATCCCTCCTTAGTGCACCCCTACGGTCCCCAAGGAACATACATGCCAAATTTCAGCTTCCTGCGCCCAATAGTTTCGGCTGTAGCGTGTCTGTCAGTCAGTCAGTAACGCAAGGATTTTATATATTAAGATTATATACCTAATATATATCTTTAGAGAATTTCTTTATACTTATACAACATTAACTGTTTTACCACCTTCACATAGAACATACATACATAGACTCACGCCTGTTTCCCGGAGGGGTAGGCAGAGACCATGGAACGCCATTTGCAACGATCCTGACATACCTCTCTTGCTTCATTCACTCCCATCAACTTTCTCATTCATGCTCTTCTGTTTAGGGTACTTCTGACCTGTCCTTTTTTTAGGATATCTCCAATCTGATCAGAGAACGTCCGCCTAGGTCTTCCCCTTCGTCCTATCCCATTAACACTTGCCTTATATATCTTCTTTGTCAGTTTTTCGTCATCCATCCTCTCCATGTATCAAAACCATCTCAACATGCCTGTACAGTTTACCTCTACAAAATGCTTACTCGGCATTTACTTTATATGCGCGACACCGTTGCATCGGTGTAGTACCTATCATTTTGTACGAATAATAAAAGTCATGTTGAGGAGAGGACCTTGCGGCCGCACACCTTGCCCAGACGCAGCCGTGTTGCGGGAGGCATGCTGCGAGGCAGGCGTGCCCCCTTTACAGCAGTACAAGAAAAGTGATAGTGCAATTTGTGAAACTGTGAATGAAGTGATCAGGCCAATAGAGTGCGTACCAAGTGAAATCAAAAGATTAGTGTTAAGTGTAGACGTGGTGACCTCCCCTACTCCTCTTAGGTCGCGATTTAATGAACTTTAAACATACTCGTAGCTATAAGTACGAACGAAACAAATTGTTCATTATCATTCTATGTATCATCCAATTTCAATATTATATCATTTAGTGTAAGAATTCATTTTATTTTTCATTGTTTTTATAGATTCTTTATCATTATACTGATATCATCTTTTGAGTGGGCAGGATGTACAATTTACCTACCTGTACAAAATGCTTACTCGGCATTTACATTATATGCGCGACACCGTTGCATCGGTGTAGTACCTATCATTTTATTACGAATAAATCAGTGCACTTACAGCATTCAGCTCGGGCGGTTTCTTTTATCATTCATGATCGACCCTATATCATTTATATCATTTGTATATCATTATCATTATCATACATGTCAGCAGTATGCGTATATACTACCGACAATGCCTTTCCCGATGCTTGTCACTACATCTTCTTTTACCGCACACCACTCTCGTATCACACAATTCTTTACTCTGTCGGTCATAGACACACCACACATACTTCTCAGTGCACTCCTTTCCGCAGCATTTATTCTACTTTCATGACTCTTCTGCCATACCCAACTTTCATTACCATACATAGAACATGTAAATTATTTTTACCGATCATGTGAAAAGCAACATGTTCGGATGTCGATTCCAGCTGTTTCAAGTGTCTGTCCCTGCGATTTATTTAGAAAATACACACAGGACTACGACTATCCAGCCCTGCCGAAAGTAAGATAGCCCCGTTGAGTAATTCAAGAGGTATCTGAATTCAGCGCGCAGTCTCCCACTCAGAGATTCCCACGTACGTGACGTGAGGAGTGGGAAATTGGGAATAATGAGACACCTGTATAAGAACAGAACACGAACGAACGAAAGAAATCAAAGAAACTCGATAACATTCAACAATCATAAACTCATAAGTAACGTCAAATATCCAATCTAAGTATTCCAACGACGATGAAAGCAAATTATCCGAGAACCTAATCAATCCTCGGAGAATCTTAACACCACCATTCAGAAAATGACGTCATTTGTCAACGCCATCTATGTTTACATATACAAACCGACCGAGATAGAAAATAATAATTATGGACTAATCGACAATTTATTGAAAAAAGGATCTATAGTCATTGTATTTATCATTTAAAATAAATAATAATGAAATGATTATATAACTATTATATAAACATAATAATTTGAAATACATTACATTGACCGTTTAAATTAAGTGGACATTGTAATAAATTTTGACACAGAGACTTTTTGTTTATGAAAGTGCCGAATATAATACTCTATTATTTTTTTAATAACAGAAAGGTACATACACACATAATTATTGTCTTTTTTGCAGGAAACATTTATTTTTCTAGAAAATTATTTGAAAATAGTGACATCTATCGATCGGTAAGTAGCCATAAAACACTTCTATAGAGTAACTATATTTTACTAACAAACTTATAATGATCATAGATGGCACCATATATATAACCAGTTTTGGATGATCCCGGTTTTGTTTGGGACTACGTACAAAGGAGAGGTCAAGTTGTACACCGAAAACCACTCAACCGATTGTGATGTAACATATACTATTTTATAGGTTTGAGTATCCTTTGTACAAACATGTAAGTTTAATTGAAATCAATTCCGTCATTTTAGAGATCTTTAGCAACATAGGGAAAGACAGACAGACATAATTTCTAAAAAACATCAAGTATTGCTTTTTAGCATTTTCCTACATTTTTTAGCTAATTTTCGTCAAAAAATCTTTAATGTACAGACTTTTTCCCATCTACAGTTTTATTATAGTATAGATATACATATATAACATAACTAACATAACTTTACGCTTTTTATCCCCGAAGGGGTAGGTAGAAGTGTAGAGGTTAAGAAATATGCTTAGGAATTATACGTTTGACGATAATCCAGTTGGTACGCGCAACTACATTACAGTCAAAGTGTCAACCGTTCCTCAGTGTATCTCTATCTGTAAATGTATGTAATTTGTGAAAATGAAATGAAAACATTTTTATAGTTCACTGGATTTTGATATGTTTACAAATACAAACATTTACTAGCAAAATATAGAAATAAAAGTAAACCAAGACAAGAGAAAGATTACATGATATTTGTATTATTTATCCCAACACAAGAAGCAAAGTCGCTAAGTCCTGCGACGCTTTCTTACGCACGAAACTTATTTTTATAATATTTTACTATCACTGAGAGAGACATTCTTTAGAATGGTTATCTATATTATAATGCTGGACAGTTTGTTTGTTTGGTTGAACGGGCTAATCTCAGCAACTGCAGTTTCTATTTGGATAATTGTGTTGGAGAGCCTCCACCTTTGGGAAACAGGCGTGAGTCTATGTATGGATAGCCCATTTATCGAGGAAGGTTATAATATTATATAACACCACCTATGAGCCACGAGTGCGAAGCAGTAGTCTTAATTAACGCGGGAGTAACCGCGGGCTCATCTAGTGTGCGTAATTATATGCTTATATTATTATTATAAGGCCACAGAGAAAAACATAAGGCGACAATTTATAGCTTTATATGATAAAACTAGAAGCTCATATTAACTTGACTGACCGTTCGTAAAATATTGGTAAAGTTAAGCAACGTTTACACAGGTCATCACTTGGATGGGTGACCGCGTGTGGTATTTTCATCAGAGCGCTACTTGCTGCGGAAGGTAAGTTAAGCTGTTGGTCCGGGTTTTCGTTTCCAGGTCTTGGTTCCTGTCTCAGAACAAAAATTGTTAGCCCATGTCGCGAGCACTCGGGCATTCTATAAACTCAGCGACCATAGTTGGCTGTTACGTTAGTCGCACCATAGCCACAGCTGTCTTAATAAATAACGAAAGAAATATTTATATCTAAAATTCAATATATAAAATGTATTCTAATGAAATTATAGAGGCGCCGAATTGAGATTCGTCGTCGAATTTAATCAAAAAAGTAAAGTGTGAATCGCGGGAAACACAATTTCCTGTCGCCGCGCGCTGGTGAGGTTGAACAGGGCAATAGAAACTCCTTTCACGAGACAAGGTTTTTTTTGAGCCGGGAATTCGTGATTCATGACAGTCGAATATCAACGAACGGTCCATCAAAAATATTTTATGAGATATTGATTTGGTATAGAAAATACTGCGAGATTTTTAGGTAATTTAGGTGTATTTCCTTTAAGCATGGTTATCTGATTATTACCTATTATTATCATAAGTTATCAGAAATATTATATACCTATCAATTGATATATTAAGCTTAGCATGTTATTTTTGTGAAAGATATTGGAAACATCTAGTTTAATAGATTTGCAGTGGACACAATGCACCCAGTAGACTGGATCGCCAATAAAATTATCAAAAGGACCTTCGTTTACGACGCTCTCTCCACTTATACCATAAATTCAAAAATGTTTATATTATTATGCGAATATTTTATGAGTATGTTCAGAAGTAGAACTTGGAACAAAGGTTTCTGAAGCAAAAATAAACCTTGAAGAGTTTGAAATTTGGAGTAAAACGTATCAAAGACATTTCTTTATAGGTTAGGGACACAAAAATGTTATTGTATTTATTTACTTATTTGCTATAATGTTCTCATTAATCCAAATGCAGCACCGTGGACAACGTATGTAGGTATGTATGTTAATTCAATTACCATCTATCTATCAAATCAGTCACCATCTGGCTCAATGTCAGAGATATTAAACAGTACATCGTAAACGACCGAACCACTTGTTGCTTTGAGATCAGAGACCTGATAACAAAACTGTGGCGATCGTTCTGCAGATAAGAGGCTAGCGCTTACAAAATAACAACAATACTATTGAAACCAAATATGTATTACGATGAACGGAAGACAGTATTATTGTTATTGGCCTGAATTACGCCCGTTTTGTAAACTATTGGTAGTCTTCCTAGCCTTGTTCTTTGTCTCCATTATATTTATAGACGCACAGCTATAAAATATATATATTGACCTCCAACGCCAATAATAACTAGTTGCCTGATTCAGTAATATTTTACTCACTCGGTGTCAATTCAGGAAACATCATATTTTTATTATTGTTCTATAAGTGCTTCGTCTGCTGCAGTATATATTTTTTTTATTAATTTGACTTCGTAGTCCACTCTTAGGCCTGAAGCTAATTAAAGTGAAACTGTTATGTATTAAGCTTAAGCTTATCCAAGAAACCACACTGTCCATACGGATTGGTATTGTGTTAAATGAGGAGTGAGTGATGGGAAGAGGATTATTTTCTTTCTGTCATATAGGTAAACATTGCCGTTTGACAGAAAGAAAATAATCCTATTCCCCGTCCGTTGCCCGTTTGATTGAATATTCAAACCGCAGCAAAGATTTTGATTACATGAACTTAGAACTACTGCAGTTTCAATTTATTATCGTTGTATATGACTATAATCACGTGTAAAAGAGCTGAATACCCACTCACTATAATCGTAAACAACGATGGATATGTGAAATACATCACGTCCGTCGTTTTTCTAAACAGTACTATGAAGTAGACACATAAAGAGACAACGAATAAACCGTATACCTACGCACTCATACCCAACCATCCCTTTATAGATGTCCAACTTATGTGCAGGCAGCGAGATACTAATGTATTATTTACTAATAGATACTCAAGCTGCTACGTAAAACCCCGTAAGTTTGTTTTAGCCTAAGAGTAAGATTTATTTTTTTATCAAATAATGCTAGAACTGTTTTAATTTAAATTCCTTGTCGTTCAAAACGGAATTGCAATTGACCACGATTTTAAGTGCCCATTAGCTACACACTATCCTCGTAAAGAACGAACGGATGACACGGATGTCGTTTTTATATATCCCGAGTTAAAACCATGCAACGCTAATACCACGCAGACACGCGATCCACAAAAAGATACGAAGCGTAAACCTTATACCGACGCGCATAATATATCCAGCCATCTATCTATTGATGTCCACCTCACGTTCAGGCACCGACATAATAATATTTTATTCAAATTGTAACGGATGCCAGGAATCGAACCTTTGCTAGTCCGCTACAGTGCGCTGGTAGTGTGCTGCTGACGTGTGCCTACGACGATGCGTGTTCTTCTATGTGTGTGGACTGTATGGCTTCGATGTGTAAGGGCTTCAGAAATGAAACATCTTCATACGTTGAGAGCGATGCTGTTCAGGTGTTCGGTGCTTGATGGTTACAAGATGGTGGTTGAGACGCCAACAACTGGCCGAATACATGGTCGCTTAAGTACCTCGAAACTTTACCTTATCGACGACCATCGCACCGAACACGTGCACAGAGAATCTTTCGTTTATTTTTATTTCAAAAACAGTACAAATGTTACGTATGATTCGATCCTATTATACATACATACATGTGTATCGTTAGATAGGTCTCATTAAGTTTTATCTATTGGTATACAATACCTAAACCTAACTATTAGCGTCACTAAGTTATTCCATAAAAACTCCCAAATAATGCTGCCACACAAGGGCCCGCCCACTATATTTTCTATTGAAAAACTATCGTATACTAAATTTATATATATAATTTTGGTAGGCCGTTGTGTGCAACTATATGGGGCATCTATTAAAACAAACACCATGAAAATATCTTTATTCAATTCGAACATATTACATGATAACTTTGAAGCATAAAAAAATTACAGAATTTCTTAAGTAAATACTATCGTAAGTAAACAAATTTTATGATAAACATACGAATGTTTGTTATTATGCTTATTTTAACTATATAAGGTAATAACTAGCAATAAAAAGGTATCTAGACATGATTTCAAGTCTATATGAAGCTAAAAAACACTTATAAAACTATAATACGAATATGTAAACAAACAGCTGTTTTATGAAGCATTAACTCTTATCTGTCACTACTGATAACGCTATTTATGATTCGATATCTAAGGTCCCTACAGTTAGCACAAGTTTAAGACTAATGTTTATGTATTACATAGTTGTTGTATATTAACAATCTAACCATTTACACTATTTTAGCTATTTTTTAACGTTTTGACACGTCCGGGAACCGAACCCGGTGTACCGCACGATTAGATATATTTTTGTTACAGGGCAATAATTTAATCTTTGATATATATGACATGAATCATGTTATTCACTGTATGTCTATATTATTTAATATTATGATGGCTATGTTTGATCTAAAAGGCTTTTACTGCATAGAATACTTTTATTTACAATATTTCTATTCCTTATATAGTAACTATACTGCAATTTTGTTACCAGCAAATAATTTAAACTATGAGATTTGTGACCTAAACCATGTTAACTGTACGGCTATATTATTCAATATTGTGTTGGCTATGTTTGATATTATGGTTCTGCAGGCTCGGTACTGGTACAGGTGTGCAGCGATTAAAAAGATATGCGGCTATGTTCAATTTATCTTTATGCTGTTATGTATTCGTTGTTATTGTATTGCCAGGCTAAATCTATTTTATTTATTTATTGGTTTTTATTTTTCTAACATATGCAATGCCTAATGTCAAGTATATAAAAGTTGGATTGTTTAATGCTGGCTCACTAGGCACCAATCATGACGATTTCATAGCCACAGTATTGCGTCATCAAGTTGATATTTTGGCCATAAATGAAACCTGGTTAAAACTTGGTGAGGAAGATCGGGCGCCGATTATACCCGAATATCGTTTAAAACATGTGCCCCGTCCTATGTGTATCCGTAATGGTCGTGGTGGAGGTGTGGGTTTTTACATTAGGCGTGGCCTTAATGTACGGGTCTGTGCACACCCTGAGAATCCAGCGATAGAGCAGATGTGGTTGAAAATGAATGTAAACAATAATACTGTAATTATAGGTACCGCATATCGTCCCCCGACGTTAGGCACGCAAATATTTTTAAATAGTATTATGGACTCAATTGGCTCCTTTCCTAAATACGATCGTATTGTACTCTTGGGTGATTTTAACATTAACATACTTAACCTTTCTGATGCTAAGTACAAGAACCTACATACTTTTCTTTCGTGCACGGGACTTAAGCAAGTTGTCTCTAGTCCGACACATTTCACGGATAGCTCATGCTCACTCATTGACATCATTTGTACTGATGCTCTAGTACGGAATACCGATGTGGATTGCTTTGGGCAAACCCTCGGTCACGCATTTGTGACGTGTGAGTTGATGATGAAAAAACCTAAAGTAAAGCCTAAATTGATAAGGTACAGGTCATTGAGTGACATAAATCTAGATCAATTTAACGCAGACAGCGAGCTTATTAATTGGGACCGTATGCAAGCGCATGAGAACATTGACGACATTGTTTTCGACTACACTAAGGCGTTAACTTGGCTGTTTGATCTTCATGCACCAATTAAATCTAGAATAGTAAAAGAGTTACCAGCCCCTTGGCTCACCAGCAATGTTAAATTTATGATGCACTTACGAGATTCGGCTCTTAATAAGTACAGGCGCACTAAATGTGATACGCATAAAGAATATTATAAACAGCTAAAACACCAGGTAGAGGTCGCAATTTTTAATGAGAAGAAGTGTTACTTTGCAGAACACATTAATCAACAAAGCAAAAACCCTAAACTTCTTTGGAAAAACCTTAAATCAAAAGTATTACAACAACATACATTAGAAGTACCATCGCATCTTAATGACCCTGTCGTAATAAACAATCACTTTTTAAATGTACCTGGAGATTCTAACATTTCCATATCTGCTCTTTCATATTACGAATTTAATAGGTTTGGGTCTGCTACTTTTAGTTTGATGCCCGTAGAAACTTCAGTAATTGCTAAGATTATTAATGGACTTAAGTCTAACGCTGCAGGTGTTGATGGAATAACTCTAGACATGCTTACGATGTTGACGCCAAAAACATTAGATGTTATAACATCGATAATTAATAAATCTATCCGAGACGGTAAATTTCCAACGGACTGGAAAACAGCAGTGGTTAGACCTATACCCAAGAATTCCGAAGTAGCCGATGTTAAGGATCTCAGACCAATAAGCATTTTACCTTGCCTCTCAAAAATTCTGGAAAAGGTAGTGGCGGCACAGTTGAGTAAATTTCTCGAAGTTAACAATATACTGCCAGAAGTTCAATCAGGGTTTAGGAAACACCGTGGTACTGCAACCGCTATTATTGATGTAATTGATAATGTATTAGCGGCCCAGGACAAAGGAAAGGGTACAGCCCTTGTTGTATTAGATTTTTCAAGGGCTTTTGACAGTTTAAATATTTCATTACTTTTATCCAAATTGACGTTTTATGGTTTTGATACAAATGCAGTAAAATGGTTTAATTCATATTTAAGTAATCGCTCTCAATATGTAGAAGTAAGCAATTCAGACAAAAGCTTGGCGCGGTCGACACCTTCTGACGTCACTAGAGGGGTGCCGCAGGGTTCGGTTATTGGTCCTCTTTTGTTTATTTTGTACAGTGCTGATATTACTAATCATATAAAATATTGTAAATGTCATATCTACGCGGATGACGTACAAGTATATTACTCATTCCATCCTAATGATACACAGGCAGCGATAGAAAAAGTCAATGAGGATTTGGAAGGAATTTCTAAGTGGGCCAAGTCTAATTCTCTTATTCTAAATGCTAGCAAAACTAAATTTATGATCTTAGGGTCTAAGCATCAGCGCAGGTTAATAAGTAGCCATAACGCTACAATTTGCGTTGAAAATAAAAGTATTGAGCGAGTTCATGAGGCTCGTAATCTCGGTCTGTTAATGGATGATGAGTTACGTTTCGAAAGCCATATCTCCAGTATAGTAAGAAACTGCTTTTACCGTCTAAAAGTCCTTTACAAAATTCGGAATCACTTGGACGTCCCGATACGTGAGCAGCTCATGGACTCGTTAATTCTTTCCAAGTTTAATTACCTGGATACCGCTTACGGACCGAGGTTGCTAGCTAAAACTGCTAGTCTTATTCAAAGAGTGCAGAACGCATGTGCTCGATTTTGTTATGTCATTCCGCCTAGAACTCATGTCACTCCATTCTTAGACACACATAACATCCTCAAAATGTCATATAGACGAGAACTTCACTTGGCAACCCTGTTATTTGGTGTGATTAATACTGGAGTGCCGCGATATCTATCTGACAAATTAAACTGGATGAGTGAAAACAGTAAATACCCAAAAAGAGCGACCTCTGTACCCTTGCGTGTTCCAATTCATAAGACAACTGCCTTTCGCGGTAGTTTCAAGTACAACGCAACTAAGTGTTGGAATAATTTGCCGCCGCCGATTCGCTCTTTAAACAGTGCGCTCAGCTTTAAAAGAAAACTCAAATATATGTTATTGCAAAAACAGAAAACTTGCTCATAATCGAATTTTAAATCGATGTTTTATTAATTATTGCGAGATTGACAGGCACTTAGTTATTTATTATTTATTGTTTTTTAATTTAGTTTATTTTAAATGAGTAAGCAAGTTGTATCCTATTGCAAAGTTCATTATAATCGGAATATATGGTTATTTTTATCATGTTATTTTACATATTATAATTCAAATGATAATATTATAATTGATATGTTTTTATTTTATTTATTGACATCATATTATTGAATTAATCTTGATCTATCTATTTGACATATCTTTACTTTTTTTTTTTTTACACTTGACCAGCACTATTAACGTACATATATTTAGACATACATATATATATTATTACCTAATTATATTTCCTCAACTGACATTCCTATTTTTATTATTTCGTATATCCGTATTACTTGTATTTTAGATTTAGCCAATATCACATATAATCTTGATCTATCACTTAACTGACATCTATTTGACATATTTTTTATTTTTGTTTTTGACACTTGCTTGACCTGCCCTATAAACTTATTAATCTACGTTCATTGACATGCTTATCTATATATTATTACCTAATTTTATTAACTCAACTGACATTCCTATTTTTTATTATTTCATAAGTATATCCATATTCTAGATTTAGCCAATATCACATTTTTTGTATTGATCAATCATATGACTCAGACTTTTAGCTCTAAACATATAAGACTATTTAAAACTATTTGACCCGCTAGCCACAAAGAGGCGCCAGCTGAAAATCAGCGCTGCAATTAACATTGCAGCAATATGCTGAGCTGCTGCCTTTTTTGACACACAGTACCGAGCCTAGCATTACCTGCGTAAATATATGTTATATTTTTCAATCTTTGTATTTCATGTGTTTCTTGACCGGCCGCTGGCTGCTTACATGTGGTCGTCTTCTTTGATGCTTAATGTCCCACAGTAAGTCTGGAAAATATTGTTTATTTAGTTTATCTATAAGTATCTCGCTAGCTAAAATGTAACTAAACCTTAGTATATACATACCCAGTCAGTTTAAATTGTGACAATGCAGCATCAGGGCGCCTACGCGGCCAGTGGTTCGTGCCATTTTATAATCATATTGTACTTAATAATAATTTTGGAATGCGTTCTCATTCAGCGATGCCCGCGCGTCATTTGTACTCACGCCGATGCACTGTATTTGCCTTTATTGTAAACCTACAATAACACACACAGAGATCTATTTAATATTAAATGAGTACCTACTACATAATAACAAATATTATTTAAGTTACATATTATTATATTCATTAAGTAAGTATCTACCTTGATTTGTCCGGTTCATTTGCGATGTAAATTCCTAAGCATCGTGCTGTGAATAGCCACTTGGTTGCATTAATGTTTAGATACTTACTACTTGTATTGTAAGCGACATGTTATGTTATGAGTAACTATGTTTACCGATCAGCGATCTATGGGCAATGAGTGCCGGGCACAGGAGACATGCGCACTGTCTCGGCGCTTAAGCCGCTATGCCGGCTGTCGCGTGTGTACTCTTGTTTACATATTATGTAGGTCGGTATATACATACCTATATTGCGATCTGAGTGGGTGACGTGCGCGCGCGATCGCTTTAAAATGTAGTCCTATAATTATTTTACTTTGTTTTGACTTTGGTTTTTATGATTTTTATTTATATTTTCGATTTAATATTATGTTCCTAGGATTTTATATTATTTTTACTTTTCTTTACTGTGGAAATTATGAACTTTTAATGTGCAAGTCTTGTGTGTTCAAAATAAAGATATTATTATTTATTATTATTATTATTATTATTAGATAACACTGATTTTTTACGATTTTCACTCGCGGTTTCGAATACACTATTCACTGTCATAGTTTTAATGTCTGTCGCGAACACAAATAAATACCCAAGTTGCCTCGTAAAACCCAGTTTGTTTATCAGCACAGGAGTTAAACTTTAATAGAGTTGAATGAACATCAAAGTTTTAGATCCGTGAATTGTGATATTTTTCGATAAACAACTTAATGGAGGGGTAATCGGAGTTTTAGGAGGGTTAGCTAAGGGATCATTTTGTATACGTATAATATAAACTGTTACTGTAGTATAAGGTTTGATAATATTTTTATTTTGTTTTAGACGCTGTTGAAATGCATTTTCAAAATATTTATATAATACAATATTGACAGTATACTTATTCACCTAAAATAATTTAAAACAGTATGCGATATTTTAAGACTCTATTTTCATTAAATGTTACTTAGGTAGTAATCAGAATAAATTGTTTCCTGGTGCAGAATAAGACTGCAGGGAAGGTCCATGTGCTTGTATGTGTTAGGTACCTGCAATGCAAGCTGGCGGCGATCAGCTGAGCGGCGGCGGAAGTCATATATGTATGATAACGAAAAAATAATTTAAGTCTTACTGAGTTATTTTTTCATTTATTTGTATTTCTTAAAAATACTACACAGTAACAGGCGTAAGTCTTTAGCCTTTTTTGGAACAGGCAAATATGAAGCCTAGAACACTCTCACTCATAGAATTAAACGCGCCCACCGCTATTCTGGTAGAGGGTTATACCTCCCAACAGAACCCCTTTGGAACTCAACTATCACTCATATAGGAATTTAAACTTTCGTGGTAATTTAAACTTATTTTAAATTGTCTTTCGGTATATATACCACGTACCTTTGTTTGCAGTAACCGATATTTCGGCACTGTTGCAAGCACCATGTTCACGGATGTTACAATCACTCATAGTTACAACCGATTAAGATCCATTATCTAACAACCTTCACAAATGAAAATCAGTCAGAAGGCCCATTCTCGTGACCTTAAATCTATATTTTGAACGAAATGAGATTATATTTTGAATTGATTAAGAATCGGTATTCTGCTAATTTAATGTCATTATCGTCTAATTTGACTTCTATAATCCGACTGTGACACATTGTTCAATTTGTGATCTAGGCACTATAACACTCCAATAAGTTTCAAATATCAGTTAATTTAAGAGAATACTGTTAATTGTGACATGAGTATGACACTGACATTAGATCGAAACCACAGAATAATTAATAGTACTAACGTATCGAAACTGCATTTTGAACAAATTTATTTATGAGAATTTAACATCATATTTCTCATTGGTTATCGATTTATGTTCATACAAGCATAAAAAAGGTTACAGCATGTTGGGTATTGCTTTTAAACTTGAAGCGAAGAACCAATTATTTGAGCAAAATGTTGAGGTTGCTAAGCGAAATTCTTTAGTCGTGTGGTGAATATTGTAATTAGATTTTAGACGTTGATTAAACTATAGAAAACTTCGGCATCTGTTGTGTATTATTTTTAGGAGTTTTATCAGTCTTTTGTACTTTTTTTTGTTTGTTGTGTAAATTTTAAGTTCTTATAAGTTAACCAGTCATAAAATAAGCCATGTTTCAACCGAGTTCAAAAAGTTACGTCTGTAAGTGCGACTTAAGTGAATAAAAGATTCTGAACACGAATTAGTCAAATAACATCTTTCATATCATGAAATCTGGGCAAATTGTAATATGAACCAAATACCAAACTCGGGCTGATGACGTTGCCTTTATTCGCCTTGTTCTGCTTCAGGCGATTTACCTCAAAACAAGCCACAACATTGCCTGCTGGCAACCCTGAAGCAATCAGCTCACAAAAAGCTGATACACCCACCAAATCTCTGAGAGACGATATACGTGATTAAGGCTGAATATTTCACTCCTGTGTTGCCATCATTCATATCTTAAATAACCCGTGCTGTAGTCTGTTTATGAGTGGCAGCAATATCATTTCCTATGGTTGTCGTAGGCGAGTAAAGGGATTATTAGGAATAGCCACAAGCATTTTTCTGAGTACTCGTCATGATAACATAAAAGAATTTGCGGTGGAACGTTTTTGCCATTTTGTTGTTATTGATAAAGTTTTTGTGTGGCTTAAGAATGGTGAAATATTTGAACAGTGGAGCTTAAATTATTTAAGGTTATTCTTAGTTTAGTGCAAACGTCCCTACGTTTGCACTTAACTACGAATGGAGTTTTGAGACATTGGCACAAATAGCGGAATATTACTGTTTCATACTAAATTTTAAATTATGTCTGCGCGGTTGATGTAGTTGTTATGCCGCCTCGCTACTGGCCACTACGTCGAGTGTTGTGGGTTCGATCCGTGCACGAGACAATACCTTGTGAGATCCGTAATCTGTTGTTTCGAGTCTGGATGTTCTTTGTGTCTTTTGGTTGCATGCTTGTCAAGTCACCGCGACACAGGATTTATTCCTAGTGCGGGTGAGCGTTGGCCTTTTGAAAATGAAACAAAAGATAGTCAGCAAAATGTGTGGAAGATCAGACTTTTAATAATCATATATAGTTTAAAGATCAAGTCCAACTACAATTTACATCTTTGGAGTTCAAATTACTTTAAGATTTACGCAGTAATTTTGGAGTTACTTTTCATTTGTTATTGCGTATCTTGTATTGTTATTTGTTAGATGATAAATAAGTTGATAGATAGTCTTTATTTAACATTGGATTAAAATCACATTATTATTATTAGTAGGATAAGGACGTTTAACACAACTTGGTGGATGTATTTTTAATTTTTCTTAATTTATAACTTGGTCATTTAATAACCGATTTCAGAAATATTTTTAATAGAATCAGTTAAAATAATTATTTTCGTTTGATCATGAATATTTTTGGAGACGTCAAGGTCGTTTCTTAGAAAAATATTGTTATAAGTCTACTTAATTTCATTTCCTATTAGGCGTATCACATAATAAACCTGGATTCAATTTTTGAGCTTCAAATATTTTTTTTTTATATCTTTGGATGCAACCCGCACATTGTTTAATTTAATTAACTTTTTTTATTTTTTTTATTTTCTTTCTTTTTTAGTTTTTTGTCAACAAGCCGCTGTGTTGGCGAAGCTGACTTCAGATACGTTGACCACCTGTAATCAACAATTATTCAGGTACACAAATTTTAATATTAAATCAAATGTCGATATATATTAAATTATTTAATCATTTTAATTCGTCGTACATACATACATATCGTCACGCCTTTTATCCCCGAAGGGGTAGGCAGAGGTGTATTTCTACACCCACTTTTCGCCAGATATACTTTAGTCCCACGTAATAAGGGGCGAGCCTATTGCCGTACCGGGCAATTTCCAGACTCCATGCTGCTACTGAGAATTTAACCCAATAACACTGCCCGACCCAGGAATCGAGCCCGGGACCTCCCGATCCCACGCGCACATTTATGCCGCGAGACCAACGAGGCAGTCGTATAGGGTTTGATGTCGAGTTTTCCGTCTCTACGCAAAGATGGTATTTGCATCGTGTTATCCCTTAGTCGCCTCTTACGACACCCACGGGAAGATAGGGGGTGGTGACACTTGTATTCTATGCCGTCAACCACACGGCTAATTCGTCGTATGGTTTAAAATACTTTAAACCATCGGAATACATACATAGACTCACGTCTGTTTCCTGGAGGGGTAGGCAGAGACTATGGAACGTCATTTGCAACGATCTTGACCATCGAAATAATTTAAATGATAACGAATAAAAAAGGAATAATTTTAATGATTATTTTAATGAGTACTAATGGTGAGGTGACCGTCTGACATTATCCCGCGTATCATGGGTTCGACTCTCACACCAAACTACGCTTTGGGTGAGACACATATGTATTGTTGTTTCGGGTCTGGTTGTTTCTTGCGTTCATTGATTAAATGTTTGCACAGTCACCGACAACACAGGCTTTTTCCCTAGTTCTAGCTGGTGCATTAATATAAAGATGGTTATATGAGAAATTTAACATAAATATTGTTCAGTTCAGCAGAAAACAGTTATAGAGCGGAACTTGATTTGCGTACGCGTTAGCCAATACGAAAGATAATCAACAGGCCTAGAATAACATTCTAACTAAACAAAGTTTGAAACTTACTACGTTTAATACGTGAAATCGTAGCTTGCAATAATTATCATCATTAATATAATTTTATAAAATCCTGGCGTTACCGACTGACTGACAGATAACGAATAGCTAAAACTATAGGGCGTAAGAAATTGAAATTTAGCGTGTTTGCAATTTGGGGAGCGTGTGCACTCAAAATACCCACGGTATCGGTCATAAACGATTACATTAAAATAAAAAGGCCTGGGAGTAGCTGCCAACATCATCTTATCTAGTCGAGTTATCTGCCCAACTTTGCGCAGATGCAACGTAAAGACAAAGTCAGTTAAATCGGTTGAGCCGTTTCAAAGGAGCGACCACTAACACTACCACACGACTTTTTTAAACAATAAAATATTAATAAATCGATCCAATCAAGTCTGGAAGCAAGATTAAGAACTCATTCTATTCTATCATTTTCCTTAACTTCGACGTACGGTACCCCAGAAACGTAAGCTCAATTACACGTAATGACTTGTTTAAATATATCCGACCGATACATTCGATTGGGAAGGTTTCGTCCGTTGGGAATAAACGTAATGTGGCACGCCCTATGGAGTACAATTAGGCGTAGCGAGTGGGAAATGCGTAAATGTATTTCATCATTATCGTATTAAAGCACGGCTTGTAAAATCAAAATTACGGTTCGATGGATTTGTGTGTATTTGTTTGTGAATGTGGTAGGTAAATTATGATGTTGTTTGGCTCGCTGTTTAACGTATTTATGGTATTTTGTGGCTGGCTGCGTTTTGTCTATTTATTTGTAAATGCCACATTATGGCTCTACTGAATATTAATGCAAGAGTGTGTATGCCTGTTTTGTTTGCACGTCAAATGTCAAAACGACTCAACAGAATTTGAACTCTTCTGCATATATGTAGATAAATGGTTAGATAACCTTTTGTTGTTGAAAATAAGTTCCATCGTTTAATAAAAGTTGTTGGTTACTTGGAGAAGTTTTTTTGTTGAAAAGGGATTTCATCATACGAATTACAATCGAATGATAGAACCCTGCAGAAAAAACAATATAGAATGCCACAGACGGTTAGCCTGTACTCGGGCTTGAGCTACTTGTTAAGGCTTCGCTAAATCACCATACATAAAACATTGTTTAACTATTTCAGACTCATAAAGGCCACATTTATACAGCAAGGGGCCACTTAAGTGTTCTCCAAGTAAGTTGCTTATCGCGACTTACGTCATTGTTTATGTTTCAAATCCCTTAGAGAGTCAAATAGGATAGCAAGATTTTTACAAAATAATGAATATTTTTTTAAATAATAAATATTATTTAAACTTTAAATTACTCTAAATGTTTCAGATTATATATCACACTGTTAAATAATTGTATAAAGGTAATATAAAGATAACACTACTATATTCTACTTAATTTTGTAACAATATAAAACAAATAAACAAATCTTCTGGTTCGAACTTTGTTTCAGTCGCATGAATATTTATCACACAATTCTTTACTCTGTCAGTCAAAGAAACACCACACATACTTCGCAGTGCTCTCATTTCTACAGCATTTATTCTACTTTCATGACTCTTCTGCCATACCCAACTATCACTACCATACATAAGAATAGGTACTAACACCCCTCTATGGCCAGCCAAACGTGCCTTTATGGACACGTTTTGGGTATTCATAAACGCCTTCAGAGCTCCATTCACTCTATTACCTGCATTAACTCTTCTTTCAATATCTTCTACATTCTTACCATCTCCTGTAAACAGCGTACCTAAATCTACAAACTCATTCACTTGCTCCACTCGCTGTCCATCGATCATAACATTACAAGCCGTAACGCATTCCTCCTTTTCAAAAACCATAACTTTCGTTTTACTTACATTTACTTTCATTCCTTTCCTCTCTAACGCACCATGCATGATTGTAACCATCTCCTGCAACTCCTCCGCTGAAGACGCAAGTATAACCTGATCATTAGCATAAAGGAGGCATTTGACAAGTAACTCATTCATCCTTAATCCACAGTCACTATTTTTCAAATCTTGCAAACAACTGTCCATGAAGAGGTTGAACAGCCACGGCGACGCTACATCCATATACATTTAGTAAAAAGCGGTTATTTCAATATTACAAACAGACACTCAAACTTATTTATATTTATAGATTTGCTTTGTGTATTTACCTTAGTCGCAACTTACGACACCCATAGAATGAATAGTGACACTTAGTATTCTTATTCGGTCAGCGGTCACGGTTAGGGTCGTCACCACTGTACCAGTATAGTACTCACTGTGCTATCATCAGCCCTGCATATATAGGTACTGTCCCACTGATGGTCACAGACCTCTTCTTACTGTGAGAACGGTAAGTCAAAGTCCATCACACTGTCTAAGTGCGGGTTGGCAGACTGCATATGACTTTTGAGAAACTTATGGAGTACACTCAGGTTAGTTTCACAATGTTTTCCTTCACCGTTTAGCAAGCGATAATTATTAACAATTTAATACGCACATAGTTTAAAAATGTCGACGCTTCGAAATCGAACCGAATATGATGATGTTTTTTTGGCGCACAGCTCAGCTCAACTCTGTAGGATTTATAGCTTGCCTTAGTCCCATTGGTATGTAAGCCACGGATGTCGAGCTTTGCATTCTATTCCCGATGCTATGACAGCCGCTCTTCCTGTGTAGTTTTATAAGATACTAGCTTTCGCCCGCGGCTTCGCCCGCATGAAATTTTAATAAAGACTAGCCTTTGTACTTCCCCAAGTTTCAGACTATCCATATCAAATTTCATCACAACCGGATCTGTACATTAGCCGTGTAGCATACATATAACTGTTTATATGTATTCTATTCTATTATCTGAATAATGCCTACTTAAAATTACTTTTGTTTTCATAGTCGTCAAACTTTAGGTAAAGATTAGTATGTAGGTATATTATTAAAGTTATTGAAGAGCTTGTATCTACTGAATAGAATAGCAGCAAAAATAAAAACTGAAAGCATTACCACAAAGTACAAAATCAGACCGCCCCTCTGCCCCGCTGCGCTTAAGAACGCCAACTCATAGTAAGCGCTTTGAATGACGCTGCGCTTATATCAATTATATCGTGATAACTTTTAAACTATTCGTCCAAACTACTTACTGTAAAGACAAAGTTCATCTACATTAAATACTAAAGGCAATAAATCTATCAATTTTGAAAACAATTTGATAACTACACTACTCTAGAATGAGCATTGTAAAAAACATTTTTTTTGTGTTACACTGTTTTATTACAATAAAAATGATCTAGTTAGGTTATGTACCAAAAGCTAAAAAGTAATTCGGTAAGTCCTAGCTGCCAGATCGCACCAAACTTCTCATCAATCTGGGGTATTGATCAGACAAATATAAAATCGTTGGGCAAGTGAAATTTCTATCATAATGTTTATTCTAGATACGCTACGCCCAAAATTAAAATAAATGTTTTTTTTTTTAGTTTATTTTATTTTCAAGTTTTTGGTTTTGTTTGTTAATACTTCTCATTCTGTTTTCATAGTGAGGTCTATTCTACCAATCAAGCCCTTTCATTCGATACCCATATTGAGGTATTTGTTGAAAATAAGTTATCTGCCATTTTGTGGCGGCGGCCATCTTGGATTTTTATAGTGAGCTATATGATAAACAATTTCACCGTACATTATCTTCAAGTAACTTTTACGGTTTAGGCAACGCACGCGAAGACAGCTTTCAGTTCAGGATTTTTGCCGACTTCGTTGATACTTTTCCTTATATTATGGCAACATTATTAAAATCTTTATAAATTGTAGCCTATGTGTTATTCTGATGTATAAACTATATTACTCTAAAGTTTCATCCAAATCCGTTTAGTAGTTTTTGCGTGAAAGAGTAACAAACATCCATACATCCATCCATCTATCCATCTATACATACATCTTCACAAACTTTCACATCTATAATATTAGTAGGATTAAATTTCAACAAAATCGGTTCAGCGGTTTTAGCGTGAAAACTGACCATACATACATACATACACACTTTCGATTTTATAATATTAGAAGGGAAGTAGGGATAGTAGGGATATCAACAGAGACTTTCTTTATACACAACATTGTCTCTCTGTTTTACCACCTTCATATAGAACATGTAAATTATTTTTACCGCTTACTCTTGAACATGCCACATAATATAACTGACCATGTGAGAAACAACATGTTCGGGGGTCGATTCCAGCTGTTTCAAGTCTGTCCCTGCGATTTATTTAGAAAATACACACAGGGCTACGAATATTCAGCCCTGCCGAAAGTAAGATAGCCCCGTTGAGTTACTCAAGAGGTATCTGAATTCAGGCCTCAGTCTCCTACCCACGGATTCCCACGTACGTGAGGTGTGGGAATAATGAGACACCTATATAAGTACAGAACACGAACGAACGAAAGATATCAAAGAAACACATCCACATTCATTATTCAAAAGAAATCCGACGAAAACGAAAGAAAATTTATCGAGAACCTCATCATTCCACGGCGAATCTTAACACCGCCATTCAGAAAACGCCATCTATGTTTACATATACAAACCGACCGAGATAGAAACTAATATGGACTTATCGACAATTTATTGAAAAAAGGATTTATAGTAATTGTTTTTATCATTTAAAATAAAATGAAATGATTATGTAACTATTATATTAACATAATAATTTTAAATAAATGAGATTGACCGTTTAAATTATGTGGACATTGTAATAAATGTTGACACAGAGACTTTTTGTTTATGGATGCCGAATATTATACTCTATTATTTTTTTTAATAAAAAGATACCCGACACATAATTATTGCCTTTTTTGCAAGAAACATTTATTTTGCAAGATAATTATTTGAAAATAGTGACATCTATAGGTCGGAAGGATAACTATGAATATCCTCGGTTCCAGTAATTTATTTATCGAAAATAAAAATAATCACCTCCTTTTTTAAAGTCGGGTTAGTAGCCATAAAACACTTCGAAGGTACCTTTTTAGACTAACTATACTTTTACTAACAAACTTATTATGATCATAGATGGCATCACATATATAACCAGTTTTGGATGATCCCTGTTTTGTTTGGGACTACGTACAAAGGAGAGGTCAAGCTGTACACCGAAAACCACTCAACCGATTTTGATGTAACATATACTATTTTATAGGTTTGAGTATCCTTTGTACATGAGTGTAAATTTTGTTGAAATCAATTTCGCCATTTTAGAGATCTTTAGCAACATAGGGAAAGACGTCGGACAGACAGACAGACATAAATTCAAAAAATTATCATTTATTGCTTTTTAGCATTTTCCTACATTTTTTAGCTAATTTCCGTCAAAATATCTTTAATGTACAGACTTTTTCACCTCTACAGTATAGTATAGATTATATAAATAAACATTTGTAACCATTTCGTTTTATCGATGTTCAGACAAATGGTGTTCGGTACAAGGGTATTGACAACTTATTATTATAAATAGCTGTTCCCCATATTATTTTCTGTATCTTGGCAAACAGATTATTCTTTGGGACTTATGAACTGAGTAATGTTCAAAAGATTTTATGAGCTGGATTATTAAATGTTTCTGAAAATAATTAGAGTCTAAGTGAGTTCGATTCATATTGTTTCCTTTTCTAGTCAAAATGTCATTATAATCTATGAAGCCGTACCAGATATTACCCTGAACAAACAGAAACATAGACAAAACAAAAATATCAGTTTGATATTAACCTACTATGTAGTTTTTACAGCTGATTGACTGACTGATACAGCCTTTTACAGTCCACTGCTGGACATAGGTGTCCTCGAATTTTTGTTTCGAGACCATTCAATTTATATTAAATCTCAGTAAAGCAAACAAATCGATAAAATTTGCGTACACTCTAGAAAATGCTACGTCAAAAAGAACAATTGTAGAAGTATTATGTCCTATACAATAATAACTACAAGCATTTGACAAAATATATTAGACAGTTCTTTTGAAATCACAAAACCTTTAAAATTTTATTAAATATTAAGAATCAATGTCTACAAAGTGAATACAGCTATAGGAGCGGCCGAGACACCAGTGGGTGCTCATCACACTTTGGATTAAATTTCTCAAAAGGATGCATGTTAGACCCTTGTCCCCGCAAGCCTCCCAAGGGTCCGGGTATTTCGCTGAAGTAAAATTTACGAAAATACCTAAGAAGAAGAGAGACAGACTAACTTATAATCATTATTTTATAATCATTCGGAAGGCTTTCAAATATTCAAATAACAGCACTGAAATGCGTACGTGTATTTAAAAATATTAATACAACGGAATTCCTATAGAAAACATAACTGTAGGTACTAAAGAGGCTGTATACGCTTAACTTCGATAAATGAGCGGTGGCATAGTAGATTTGAACCTAGGACGCTTCGCGTAGTAGTATTAGTGTTTCGTAGGCTCGAAGGCTATCGCTGCCAATTTGGCGAGATTCTATATTTTTTACTTTTTCTTCTTTATTATTAAAATTCCTAAATGTTTCCATCCAATCTGATAGTAAACTCGAAATTGGAGATATAAAGCCTCATTTTTCGGCTTGCGGGGTTACATTTTACGCCCTGTTTAAGGCAGTCGAGATTGAAACAGGATGGCAACACGTGCGCGAGCAATGAATCTAGATTCTTATAGTACGGCAAAGGTACGCCGACGTGACTTACGTAAGTAACTTTATGTATTTTGCCTTATAAATGCACGCAGCGCCTAATTTGGCAGTTCTATCATAATAGGACGTAAGGCTTGGAGTAAATGCTCCAATAATTCGTGACTGGGACAGATAGGTATACTTACATTTATGTTGCTGTTTAATTTAGACCATGGTGCTCTAGAGTTTGCTTTGTACTCCAAAATTATTGCTAAGATTTTTTATGCTTGCAGAACATTAGCTGTTCTGTTCTGTGTATATGATGTTCTAAGATAACACCTATCATAAAACATTCTCAGATTTTGGAATAAAAGACACTGATATAATACACGATTTTGATTAAGTTTTCACTAGCTAGAATGTCAATAACTTCATTTTATAGCAAACTACAGAGTAAAATATCTCTTTATAAAAATAAATTCGATAGCATCTACGTATATACGTAGCTAAATGGCTCCACAGTAGATAGAAGCAACGTAGCAAAACATTCCTACGATCAACAAATATGTAAAAACAACCTTATTTAACATACGATAGTAAAGAATTTCCTTTGCGCGTCCCTAAAGCAGTGGAGTTCCAAAAATCCCTCTTTACACATTCAAGCCAATTTATTCTTTGTTCGGGTATCATTAGTTGCAATTTGCTTTGTACATACTTTGGACTTATTATCTTTTTTGTTGGATCAAAAATATGTTAAGATAGGTCCCGGAGAAGTAAGCTCTCTCTATTGCGCGGCTACTGAAGGCAAGTGACGATTGTGATATGAGTAACCTTGAGAATATAAAAATACTGAGGATAAAAGTTGTCACTTTTTATCTTGTTGCGAAACAAGACGTGAATGAATCTTTATCCGTGAATATATTTTGTCTTCTAAGCTTTTAATACGAAGCTTGATAATTAATGCCTTTTCACGTCAGTTAGTACTTGAACATACTGTCTTCTTATCGGGCTTATAAAGAGCAATGAAATGTCTCATCAAAGCATAAGTTACGTGTGTAACCTTGGGCAATGATAAATCGTTTTACGTGGTTTAAAAGTTACAAGTTCACCAGTATTAGCTCTGTCTTCAACGTCAAATTACTTGCGAGCTGTAAATTCAGTGTTGTGCTTCAAGGATTTTGTTAGTAATTATCAATGTCATTATCGATAAAGACGTATTTATTTACGTATCTATCTATAGGCACATATCTATAGGTTACACTTTCATTTCGGCAACATCAAGTGTATGACTTTTATGAGAATTTAAATATACTCATGCGTAGATGTATTATACAAATCTGAGCCTATAATCTCTGTCATAAACTACAATAATAACCTATTCCTCAGCCGGATGACGCCCGGTCGGTGTGTATGGTTACAGTCGCACATTTTGCAGGATTTTTTCCCCTCCCGGTGAGACACCGATCTGAGTGGACGTGTTTTTGACAGCTCTGTGTATAAAAAATCCAAAAAGTGGTATTAACCGTGCAAAGTAGTGTTGTGTTTATGATATTCGGATAAGTAACTTACAATAAACAACTATGTGTTACAATTAAAGCTATAAAGTGATAAATAGTGAATTAATAACTTAAAACAAATATTTATTTGTCGGTACTTGTAAAAATTGCGCTAGTGACTATTAGTATCGTGTTCATGTCATTGGAACTCTCAGCACAGCAAACTTTAATTGATACACTTATAACATATCATATGTATGATCATTTGTTTCGAACGTCTAAGTGTCACTTGCTTGGCGCAGTGGATCGACGTATGAGTATCAGATGAGAAAACTGTTTGGTAGCGCGATCGAGTCCGGAGAGAAGAGTTACTTTTTGTTGTTTCAAATATTTTTGTTGTTATTATAAAACTAATATTTACATAAATTATTGAGAAATTCGATACAATAACAATAAATAAAAAGATAGAAAACCAAGAAAACTATCAGTATTGACTTTGGCTGCTTAGCAAAAGTTAGGAGATAATAATGCCTAAAATGCACCATACTCCGCCAATATCACCTAAAATGCCAAAAGAACGACCCAAACAGGCACCAAATAACAACAAAGCCGAAGGTGAAAATATCACGGTGAGAAGCAAGCGCCATCGCCCTGAGGACTCGCCCAACCAGGTATCCCAGCCGCAGTCTTCAACTTGCGCCTGTCACGACCTCAAGAGTGAAATGATGCAATTATTGAACTCTTGGAAAATTGATCAGGAGAATAGACTAGATTCCTGGAAATCTGAGCAAGACGCTATGCTCTCTTCACTGGTCAGAGATCTATCTGAACTTAAAAAACAATGTGAAGACATACGAAAGACAAACCTGGAATTGGAAAAGAGTATGGCCTATATCAATAAGGATTATGAGGACATGAAGCTAAGAATATCTGCATTGGAAAATAACAAAAGTAACGATAATGTTCGGCTAGAGCGAATAGACAGTGTGTATAGTTCATTTTATATAAATTATTCTCTCGATATCTATTTTTATATAATTACAGATATTGTTAAGGTATATAATCACATTTTCTACAAATTTAAGATATATTGTTGCAGCCACTCATTGACTTTATGGTGTCACTTGCCCATGCTTAACTCACCACTCGTTAAATACGGATACGTTGTGAGTTTTTTACGTGTGCAATTAGTGCTATTTAGTAGTACAATTACTGAATCTAATTCCATAATGGCATATTTTATAAAATACCTACATAAAAAATGGCTAACATTAATAATATAAATCGAGACATTGATAACATCTCTATAGCCAGCGTATATCAATCTCCACCTGAACGGTGTTTGAAATGCATTGTAACCCCATCTTCATACCTTAAAATGATCCACATCAACATAAGAAGCATAAATAAAAACTTTTGTCAATTCATAGCAATGCTAACTACTACAAATATAGATTTTGACGTCCTTATTTTTACGGAGTGCTGGTTAAAAGTATCAGGACCACTCCCCATTCTTCAAGGTTATTCAAGTCACGCTAACCAAAATAATTCTTCACAAAACGACGGTATAGTGGTTTATATTAAAAACGCCATTAAATACACTATAAAAGAACCCCCTTTTCAAGATGCTAATTGTCTGGTTTGCTTTACGGGAAATACGGCTATTATCTGTGTTTATAGATCTCCATCCTTTCAAGACTTAAATAATTTTCACAACAGTCTAGAGGCGCTATTACTGTCAATTAACCAATACAAAAATATAGTACTTATAGGAGATGTAAACATTGATATTAAACCCAACAATCATGATCGCCATTCAGATGTATATCTCACCATCTGTGCTTCACTAGGGCTATTACCTGCCCATATTCTGCCCACTAGATCAGATAATTGCCTTGACCACATCTTAATGAGAACAAAAACTCCAGCTAGTGTAATTGTGCTTGATACATTCATAACTGATCATCTTCCTATCATCCTATGCTTAAAAACCAGAGGGAATATACCGAAACCAACCAACACTGCTGTCACTCGTTTCAACTATTTAGCCATCAAAGATGAACTAAACGGCACCGACTTCAGTTTTGTATTGCAAGAACTCGATTCAAACCGCGCTACCGATTTGTTCATTGATGCGTTACAACGAATATGCTCTAAGCATAGTACAACCATCAGGGTATCTAATAAAACACGAATCCTCAAACCATGGATGTCAGCTGGGCTTGTTCGTTGCATCCAAAACCGTGACAAGCTACACCAAAAATTTAAAATGTCACCAAACAATTCCATAATAGAGACAACTTATAGGCGGTACCGTAATTTCCTCAATAATCTTTTGAAAAAATTAAAGCGAGCATATGACAGAAATGAGCTTTTAAAGGCTAAGAACAACACCAAAGCCACTTGGAAAGCCGTCAGAGCTATCACAAACTCCGGCCCTCAGCATCAATGTTCTAACAAGCTTATTCAGGCCACTTCCGATGCCAAAACCTCTGTCGACCAAATAAATAAATTCTTTGTTAACGTGGGCAAAGACCTAGCTACTAAAATTCAATCGTCGCACAAACCTGTCTCCCACGCAAAGCCTCACTCTTCTTTGACGAATTCCCTTGTTATTATGCCCGTCGATGAATCGCAGGTACATGCAATCCTTTGTACTCTGCGTGCCGATTGCGCCACCGGACATGACAATATTCCAGCAAAAATTCTTAAGCAATCTTCCTCAACGCTCATTGCTCCCATTACTCACATCTGCAATCGTGCTATGGAAACGGGTACATTTCCCAAAGCACTTAAGAAAGCTTTAGTGCATCCAATATATAAAAATGGAGACCGAAGCAACGTTTCAAATTATAGGCCGATCTCCGTATTAAGCTCGCTTTCTAAAATCCTTGAAAAAATATTAAACAATTCTTTGATGTCATTTTTATCAAGGTATAATATTATTGCTAATAACCAGTACGGCTTTCGACATAGCATTTCTACTGAAGATGCTGTCCTCGATTTGACTAACAGTGTTGCTGCTAAACTAGATAGAAAGCTTAAATGCTATGGTGTCTTCCTAGATCTATGCAAAGCATTTGACTCTGTCTCTATTCCAATGCTACTTAATAAGATGGAGACTATTGGAGTTCGTGGCTTAGCCCTGAAAATGTTCACCGACTATCTTTCCGACAGAAGCCAATGTGTGAAAATTGATTCACTTGTCAGTGCAGAAGAGACTATCACGTTTGGCGTACCGCAAGGCAGTATATTAGGCCCCACCTTATCTCTTATATATATAAATGAGTTGTGTAATCTTTCTATTCCCAACTGCGAAATATATACCTATGCAGACGACACAGCACTCATCGTTTATGATAATGACTGGGATAAGGCCAAAATAAGAACAGAACGCTCGCTCAGCCTGGTGATGGACTGGCTCTCAGCGAACTTATTAACGCTCAACGTCGATAAGACTAAATTGATTCGTTTCTCTCTACCCAATTCCGCCTCTTTACCCATAGAATCTGGCGTCGTTAAAGTACATTCCTGCTCGGCTTACGATAGCGAGTGCCTCTGTTTGTCGCTATGTTTGGTTTCGAGCATTAAATACTTAGGAGTGCACATCGATGAAAAACTTACCTGGCGCCCCCACATCGAAGCACTATGCTCTAGGATAAGGAAGTTGACGTACATTTTTAAAGAGTTACGTTATTCGGCTGATCTAAGTACACTAAATCTTGTTTACCAAAGTTTATGTGCCTGAATTATTACCTACTGTATACCAGTATGGGGAGGAACTTATAAAAACCTTCTACTCCAAGTAGAAAGGTCTCAACGCGCGATACTTAAGGTAATGCACTCTAAACGCAAAGACTATCCAACTGATCAGCTATACACAGAATCCCAAGTCCTCACAGTACGTCAACTCTTCATTTAGCGCACAGTTTTGCGACGTCACTCCACCCTACCACTCGACGCGAAAAGCCTGCTGAGACGTCGAGGTCACTCTGTCTGTGATCCCGTAAAATGTCGCACTTCATTAGCTAGCCGCCAGTACATAGCACTAAGCGCACGACTCTATAATAAAATCCATCGCTTGATCAATATTTACTCATTAACGAAATTCAATTTAAAAAATAAACTCACTGAGTGGTTGCAAACCTTGTCATACAAGGACACTGAAAATATTTTAGCTATTACTTCTTAACTCGCGTGCTAAACAGTAACTGACATATTATTTTTCTTTTTTCTGTATTATCTATAGTTGTCATATATAGTTGTCATAATCATCCGTATTTTTGGAGGGATATGGTCCCTAAATTACGCGATTAACAATTGCAAGTCACAAAAAAGTAAATTTAATGTACAATTTTCCTCACTGAGTGGAATGTCACTCCACTGCCTCGATAAAATCTGGTCTCCACATCAAAACATTGCTTTCGCAAAACCAATACTTGATGGGGTATAGTAATTACAACGTATCCGACGAACATCGAGATGTATTAACGATAATCTTGTCAGTAATCGCGCACGACATGTTGACGTCAAAATTATTCAGCTGTAAAAATTTTGGCTATATAATCAAGCATCAAATACTTTGAGCATTATGATTAACATTATGCGGGACTACCGTTATGTTTGAGCGAATAATCAGTTTATACTTTATGGAATATTAACTGTTGCCGCAGCTTCGCCCGCAGACAAATTTTACATTATATCTTTACTTTCATACAAACTTACGAGACCTTCTTAATCCAGCCCTTTCGCGAAAGCCGTTACCTGCCAAATATCATCTTTATATTTTCAGCGGTTTCACATTTATATAATTAAGTATATAGATTAGAGCCGGCATCCTTTTACGTGCTATATTATAGGTGTATGACGGTTTCAGCGGTTCTCTCGCTGGTCTAAACTGCTAGATCTTTTTGATTCCATCCACACGATAAAACACTTTGTGTGGTCCTTAAATTGTTATTTTGGGCCTGGGTATACTGAGTACTCGCGAGCGACACCTATTGAGAGAGGTGTCTTTGAAAAATATGGTTTAAATTATTCCATAATAAGATATTAAGCAATAATTAAAGATAATGAGTATTAAAAGCAAGGTGCATCCTAAGCATCGAAATAAAACGGGCAATATGAGTGTAATGTTTGTATGAAGATATTATCTTATTAGTATTGCAATCCACGGTAAGCGTTTTCATTCTGGTTCGCTTTTATAACAGAGAACTTACGTAAGTCCAAGCTATGCCTTGTAGCTTGGACTTACGTAAGTTCTCTGTTATAAAAGCAAACCAGAATGAAAACGCTTTGTTTATCCATTGAAAACATTTACAAAGACTTTCATTAAATTGTAAATACATTTTCAACGTGTTAGTAGAAAAATGAGAAAAAAAGACTCCGAGATGTACGTTATATTTTTCTGCAAGCGCGCCTTACAGTTGCTTAATTAAACTTTATTTAACAGTTTACTGTAAGACTTCAGCGATAGCCTAGTAGTGAGGTCAGCAGATTAATACACACAGGGACTCGGGTTCAAATTCATGACAGCTACCAATAACTTTCCAATGTTATGACTGTATCAAATTGCTAAGGAACGGTTGCTAACCAGTGAAGAAAACATTGTGAGGCAATTTCCATAATATATGTCTGATAGTTCTAGATAATATTCTCGAAAGACATGTCATACTTCGAATTCATTCTTCGTTCAAAACATAATATACTGATTTGGTATGATATTAGCAGATATTAACTTTTTCACGAATAGGATACATACATAGATAACATACATAGATAACTTACAATGTGAAACAGTTGCTGCAGCTCCTTACAAAAATAAATTATTTGTCCATTATATTAGCGATTCAAAATAGAGTCACCATGAGTTTTATTGCCCGTTCTTTCTCGTGATTCGTCGTTCTGCATTATTGACGCATACACAACATATTGCATTGCAGACGTGGCAGTAAATTTATAATCATTAAAGGGAATTAACATGAGTTTTGTTCATAAGCGTTGCATGGTGTCCTAAGTGAATATATGATTTTGGCTTTGACTTTGAGTGAGAAGAGTGTACTTGGACCGACCGAATCTATTTGGTTTCGAGTGCCTATATGTCCAATATTAAACTGTGTATCTGTGTGTGGTTCTACGCGGTTTGCGTTCAAAAATGTTTGCTCTGGTTTTAATGGCTTATCACGTCGTCTGACCAAAGCGTCTTGATTGGTAATTTACTCCGTTAATTTGTATTATCACAGCGTGGGTAAGAGATTTGATGTACAAGTTATTTGGCAAAAGCGTTGTAAGGTTTCGTAAAGGACATATAAGTAATATTATATAGCCAGGTACTTATTAATACTTTTAGTTTTATTATGCGGATAGGACGCGTATTTTTTTGAATTGTGATGTTTAGTAGCGATGAATATACACATTATATAGATGGTTGAACTTAGTCCGCATTATAATTTCAGAGTGACAAATTACTCCAAATTTCTTGAGCTTTTCACTTCAATGTGACTAAATGCCGATATTTAAACCAAAACTCATATTGGAGCTTATAATATAAGAGTGATTTTAATAGATATACAGCTGTACCGTGCAATATTATTTAATCAACGTCAAGGCAATACATCCAGACCAAGCAACCAAGCCCATCTGAATATAGCTAGCCTAGTATAATATATAACAATGAAACTAAGAAAGCTTCTATTACATCAGGTGACTGGCCACTGAAGCTAAATTGCCTCATATACAATACATTTTTCCAATACCCAAATATCCAGCGGTGCACAAGTTTTGTGTATAACAAATCAGTAACGTACCGGTCCGTTACTGTGGGACGTAAATATCGTTACGCATAGTCGATGATGGGTCTGAGAGTCGAGATGTGAGCGAAGTTGCCTAACACACATTAACTTGCCTAACACACGCTAATAAAGTACCGGTCCGTTACTGTGGGACGTAAATATCGTTACGCATAGTCGATGATGGGTCTGAGAGTCGAGATGTGAGCGAACTTGCCTAACACACACTAACTTGCCTAACACACGCTAGTAACGTACCGGTCCGTTACTGTGGGACGTAAATATCGTTACGCATAGTCGATGATGGGTCTGAGAGTCGAGATGTGAGCGAACTTGCCTAACACACACTAACTTGCCTACAACACGCTAGTAACGTACCGGTCCGTTACTGTGGGACGTAAATATCGTTACGCATAGTCGACGATGGGTCTGAGAGTCGAGATGTGAGCGAACTTGCCTAACACACACTAACTTGCCTAACACACGCTAGTAACGTACCGGTCCGTTACTGTGGGACGTAAATATCGTTACGCATAGTCGATGATGGGTCTGAGAGTCGAGATGTGAGCGAACTTGCCTAACACACACTAACTTGCCTACAACACGCTAGTAACGTACCGGTCCGTTACTGTGGGACGTAAATATCGTTACGCATAGTCGACGATGCGTCTGAGAGTCGAGATGTGAGCGAACTTGCCTAACACACACTAACTTGCCTAACACACGCTAATAACGTACCGGTCCGTTACTGTGGGACGTAAATATCGTTACGCATAGTCGATGATGGGTCTGAGAGTCGAGATGTGAGCGAACTTGCCTAACACACACTAACTTGCCTAACACACGCTAGTAACGTCCCGGTCCGTTACTGTGGGACGTAAATATCGTTACGCATAGTCGATGATGGGTCTGAGAGTCGAGATGTGAGCGAACTTGCCTAACACACACTAACTTGCCTAACACACGCTAGTAACGTACCGGTCCGTTATTGTGGGACGTAAATATCGTTACGCATAGTCGATGATGGGTCTTAAAGTCGAGATGTGAGCGAACTTGCCTAACACACACTAACTTGCCTAACACACGCTAGTAACGTACCGGTCCGTTACTGTGGGACGTAAATATCGTTACGCATAGTCGATGATGGGTCTGAGAGCCAAGATGTGAGCGAACTTGCCTAAATATTAAAAAATGAAATTTTACAAGCTTTGTGTCAGTTTATTTTAGAGCTACTGCCGCCCTATAACGACAGTCAAAGATCTTCATGACAGCCGGGACCGACGGCTTAACGTGCTCTCCGAGGCACGAGACAAGCGATAATTAGCAATTCAATACGCACATAACTCCGAAAAGTCAGTGGTGCGCGCCGTGGATTCGAAACCGATACCCTCTGCATGGCCGTCTTTTGGTATCTCCACTAGGCTATCACTGCCTTATGTTGATAAAATGTTGTTGTTGATATGTTGATAAACATCTACACCAGCCTTAATTTAAAAGAAATAATAACTGTGTGTACATAGTAATATTTATATAACGGGTATAAATCGCGTAATAAT